>JARFXM010000003.1:1286620-2573241 GCA_029532625.1 Lomentospora prolificans
GCCTCGTAGCGCCGAGGGAAGCTTGGCGAACCGGAGCTCTGTAATTGGGGGGCCAGAGCAAACTTCGTGGGGTCATTGAAGGGATGCAGTGACCGAGAAAAGGCCCAAGTGGCCTCGAATCGCGCGCCCTGGACAAAGAAGTGGATGCGCCCATCGCGCTCAAACGAATGGTTCATGAAGGTTCACGAATATTCTAAGTATGACGGAGCAGCCAGGCGTCACTGCCGCGTCAAGTTATATGGTGGCGTTGTTAGCTGGCCTCGGACACGATTGAGGCAGGCTGGCCACTGGAACTCGGCGCCGGTGTCGTTCAGCGACACTTTTATCGGCAATGCGCAACCGCTGGGAAGGTGGCCTTGCCCATTTGTGCGGGACGTGGATGCAAGGCTACCAACTTGAAATCACCGCGCTGGGAGAGGTGCCTAAAACAGGCAGTTTAGAGAGAGTCATGTCTCGGCGCATGTATGCTGGCTTTATCCCGAGCCAGCAAGTGCGTCTGGTTGAGTTGAGAAGGACCGGTGACATAGCCGGCTGGCTGGTTAGCGACATCGGGCATTCATCACCTCTGAGGCTGGAGCAACTGGAGATTTCTAATCATGATCAAATGGCGATGTGTTCAACGTTGTGGGTGTCGATCACCGGACGAGATATCCCGACCACGCTCTTCTTCAGGCTTCTAAATATATTTGCTGACAGCCTGCAAGGCGCTTTCCAATTTTGAGGCCTTCTGCATTTTGGCTTGCCAGCCTCGTCGGGCAAGCAACGCTGGCCGGCGGCCAGGTGGGTGTCAGGTGCCCTTCCAACCATGTTCCCCAAATAGAAACGTAGCTGGCAGGGTGGCCTGTAGCTCGACCATGAATCCAGCTCGGCGCCATTGTCTTATTACATTATAGAACGAGTCCTTCAATTATCACTGCCAGGCAGCTTAGTCAACTTCTCTCCTTCGAGAGCTCTCACATTCAATCTGTCTGGGATCCGCGCATAGCGAATATATTGATCTGCGGGCCAGTATGCATGACCCAGCGGACCGTGGCGGGAGCCGTAAGTATGTAATAACGGCAATCTACCTTCTGACAGGCCGGCACACCTCTGAGATGGTGGTGCGGGGTAGGACTTGGGGAATCTGTCCGCCAGCCAGCCAGCGACAAAGACCCAAATCCGTTCTTGATAGCCAGCGACGAGTTGAGGAGGGAACCATCAAGTATCCACATCAGCGAGCAGCATCCATTTCGCTTTGTTCGCTCTCTCCGACACGAACCTCCATTGGACGGCGATCAAGTGGCGGAGTGATGCCGCGCAACCACACCACTGGCATGATTCAAAACAGGGCCTGGCTGGCCATTCCCTAGACGACCCTTGCAAGGAAAAAGCGGCTAGAGGCCCTAGAAGGATACTTTCGACCAGTCGTTGCCCGAGGCCCAGATTACGCTGGATGTCCTACTCCCAAGGACAATTATTTGAACGTCCATACTTCGGACCCGGTGATTCATTGATACACCTTTTCATCACCTAGGCATCCACTTCGAGTTTTGGCCACCGAGCCCAAATATTCCACTGCCCCAGCATCGCCCGAGCGATTAGAGGAGCTGGCCAGGCTGGTGATGTTCCCGGGTCTGGAATCCCGGTATAGTGGCACGACCAATCCGGGCCTCGAGAAATCGCATTTCACGGTCCTTGTGTGACTGCTTACCGCCCCGCTGGCCTGCGGAGACAGCGACCCAAAACGTTATTGGCTGGCCTGGCCTGTACTCTGCGAAGTACACTGGGAATCGTGACACTCAATCGCTTGCGCTTTGTGGTGGCTTTGTACATTGTTGATGCGGTGGCCGACGAGGAAGGAAGCAGAGGTGCCTCGTTAGCTTCAATATGTTGAGCCCTTTCAACAGCTTGTCAACGCGCAACTTTAACTCGATGTTTCGCTGCTCTACCATGGACTGGCGCTGTTGTGCGACTGCCGAGCAAGTTATCTCCAGATTCGTCGCACCCATGATCTCTTTTGTTTAGGCGGACCTACACGTATTCACTCTCGCGTTTCGTCGCACAGCCGTCTATTGTGATGCGCCGCCAGCCATGCCTCCTTGATCGAGTTGACGCCTGCAGCCCCGTAATGGTATTCTACGCTTCGAGAGCCCAGTAGAGCCGCACTCTTGCTGTCCCTGATGCCGATTGTTGGAAATACAAGGCCCTCTTTGGACAAGCCTCGAAGTTGTTTTCTTTTGCGCTCGGTCGCGTGCGTGCACAAAAGTGGATGGTCGAGTTGGTCGAGGTTTTTTTGCTCGTGACATTGCCCTCGCTTTTGGGATGCCTACTTCGTACGTTTGAGCCGCCAGGCAGTCTCCTGTCCTCGGAATCGTTGGGCTGACCCCAGCTCCGGTTCGCCAGCCTCAAGTGTGTATATCCCAGAACTACAAGCGCACCGCTGGCCAGGCCATACAGACATCTGGACCGGTGCATGGCTGGATGCTAGCCAGCCAGCAATACGAAGGTATAATAATACACACGTCTGCCCCTATTGTCCCACCCTGGCACACTGAATCCTCCTGCATCACCTTGCATGTCAGACCCGCCAGCTGGGCTAAATTAGGACCTTGTTTCCTCCGCATACGAAGTACATTGATTGATACATTTCTAAACACCCACTCTCCCTCCTTGGCAAGCAAGCTAATACTTTTTGCATTAATACTCTCTTTGTTGAAGCTCTCTGCGCAACCATACAGTCACCGAGTTTTCTCCCGTCGTTAACTCGACTGCTTGCACGATTGTAAGCCGACATGTACGATGCCTCACCGGAGTAGCTCACAAACTCTTCCACGATGGTAAGTTTCGCTCGTAACCTCACCCCGAGCTTCCTTAAGTTTTTTCGGCACTTCACGATGCCCCCATGCAACTCTCTCTCTTGCCCCGCGTTTGATAGCAGCTGGCTATCGCTTCATCCCGCCCCCCACTACCAGCATGCCTTCCCTGTTGCCTCCTCAGCCTAAAGGAGATCGACTAAATATCTCATGTTACTCTTATCGCATTTGATGTCTAATCCAGTGCTCTAGACATCCTTACCCCCCGCACTCATCAAGCGGTTCGAGACTACGACAGTCTTTTCCCATCCTTCCGCAACCGCAGACGTCGTCTTCGTGCATGGCCTTAACGGCGCGCCCGCGCATACCTGGACCGGCAAGAACGACGTGTTCTGGCCGGTCCAGCTCCTGGTACCTTCGCTTATCGAAACCCCAGCCAACATAATCATGTATGGATACAATGCAGACGTCGCGTCGTGGACCAAGGATAGCTCGCCGTCCGAGAACTTCATCTACCAACACGCCCAAGACCTGGTGACTTCCCTCACAACCCACCGACGAGATGCCGGCACAGCTAGGAATCCAATCATCTGGGTCTGCCACAGTCTCGGCGGGATATTGGTGAAGAGAGCACTGCTATACTCGAATGACCTTCGGGACCCAGATCTCGAGATTCAGCGCTCGATCTATATCTCAACGTACGGCATAATCTTTCTGGGCACACCGCATGACGGCTCGAATCTTGCCTCGTGGGGTCGTATCCTACAGGCAATGTCCGGAGTCGTACCGAAGAAGATTCTTACCACAGAACCTGTGCTTCTCAGGACGCTCAAAAAGGATAATGTCGTGTTGCGAGAGATTAACAATCACTTCCTCGACATTTACCAGCGGTTCAAGATCCACATGGTTCGCGAAAATAAAAAGACAGACTTGAAGTATACTGTGTAAGTCCAGAAGCCGCGTCTTGTCACCATTGTTTTGCCATTTCCAAGTCCCATAGTTACACTGCCGTGTTCCCATGGTCGACCTGTATCCCGCGATCAAGACCGTTGTCGCAAGTTGCTCTGGCTAACAATCAACTAGGGACTATGTTGTCGATAGTCAGTCGGCTGGTCCTCCGCTACCCGGGGTGACGTATTACAGCATAGAGGCTACTCATTCGACCATGTGCAAATTCGAGACGGCCGACTCGCCTGGGTACTCAAACGTGTCTAGCGCTATACGCCAGTGGGTTCGCGAGGCACCCGACTCTATCCACATGAGGTGGACGCTTGAGGACGAAGAAAGAAACACGCGGGCGATAAATAACTTGAACCAAATGGCGAAGCAACTCGTACGTTCCGCCCTCTGTGGTAATGTTAGTGTTGATTCGCTGCTAACTCCCAGCCAGGGCTCGCCCGCGACTATCCATACATCTGGTGTGTTGACAGCCATCCCCGTCAACAATGGGAATATCCCTGCTTACACTTGTCCAGGTATTGGCTTGCAAGCTCCCGCGCCAAACGAGACGCTCGTAGAGCAAGAGGCTTTTGTGGCGCCTACACCGGATCAAGCTCCGGCTGGCCCTCCCGAGCCGGCTTCCGAGGTTTCAAAGGGCAAGCAACCCGCGCCCGCGCCACTCCTCATCCATCCATATCAATTCAAACCGAACGCCTACTTCAAGGGCAGAGAATTCGAACTTAGGAAGCTTCATTCTCATCTTAGGGACAAGAATCGCCTCGCTCAAGGTACATCAGCGGTCCTTCTTCAAAGCCTTCCTGGGGGTGGGAAATCACACCTTGCCCGTCAGTACATCCAGATCTACGGCTCTAGTTACACCGGTGGAATTTTCTGGATCCGTGCCAAGTCTGAGCAAGAAATGGAGGATGCGTTCTGGAAAATTGCTTCGTCGAAGATGATTGAGGACTTTGAAGATGAGCCATGGAATCGAGATGTGCTTGACCCCAAGAAAATGGTGAAGACGGTGCGGGGGTGGTTTGAGAAGTTTGAGGATTGGCTCATCGTATTCGACGGCATCCATTTTGATGGCCCCCGTGAGGCGGACTTTATTCCTCATGCTAAGAACACGAGTATACTCTACACATCGACGAATCGGGCGGCCGTGGGCGACTACCGGTTCGATAACCCCTTCCTGATTGAGCTCGGTCCGCTCACGAAACAACAGGCGCAAGAGTTGCTCTTGGAGGAGATGGGAAAGCAGCCGCCCTTCTCCAAATTTGACCTCCTTCAGGCCGAAAAAGCTGTTGAACTGATGGATAGGCTTCCTCTCATGATTCACGTCGCCGGCCAGCACCTTAAGGTGACGCGTGAGCCTTTGCCAAAGTATACGCGCACCTTCAATCACACGCGTGAGGCGGGAACGCTCGACGCGTATAAGAATGTCAAGGAGGATCTCCAACGTCGTGGCGCCGTTGAGGCTTTGAATCTCATGAACATTTTGTCGTTCTTCGCGCCAATCATTCCTGTTGAAATGCTGGTGTCTGGTATGTGTCCTTGGGATTTCCTCCCCCCTTCCCCCTTTACGTACACCTGATTCGCAGCTAACGTCACTCTAGGTCTGAGTGCCCTTGACAAGCGCACGCCGATTAAGGCAGCCGATGCGTTCAACAGGAAAAGCATCAATAACACGCTCATCATTCTTATCAAATACGCGCTCGTTGGCCGAAATGAAGATGATGGCGGCTCCAATACTTCGTCGCCGAGTAAGCAGCGCCATCGACGCATGGCGCCCGAGTTTCTCGATACGCTAAGGATCCATAGTATTATCCAGCGGTTTTTCAGGAACGACATGGGCCCCTCGAAAGAAGTTGCTTTTTGGCTCGAGCGTGCAGTCACGGTCTTTTGCAGGTCGTACGATGTTGCCGATCACCGCATTCGGAGAAGCTCGACTGTCGGACTTCCAGACGACTATAGAAGGTATTCAATTCACGGAAAGCATCTCTTGGAGCACGTGGACAGGCTTGTGAAGAAGCACGCATCTCTTGGGCCGTGTAGGGCCTGGCTCTTGGAGCGGCTGGATATGGTCGAACTGTCCATCGATGACCTTACCAAGGCCGTTTCGATCGACATCATGAACGGCCGGGCTGATAAGGTGCCGAAGTCGGTGTTCGAGATCTCGTCGAGCAGCTGTTCCGATTCGAGCTCGTCAAAGACTTCCGAGCATTTCACCCCAATGCGTGAGGAGGCCAGTGGCAACGGCTGGATGTTCCACAACGAGACTGATGTGGTAGAGTCACCCGTCCCCTATGACGACACGAGCCACCGTATTTGGGACGAGTTTCCTTATCCGCAAATAAACACGATTCCCATGCCGCCACTTCCCGAAGACATGGACCTATCGGACACAGAGTACAGCAGGACTCCACGACCGCAGGCACAAACAACTGCTAAGCCCAAGGAAGACCCCGCCCATCACAGGACTGTCAAGAAGCTAGAGGAGCGCCGATACCACGACCGCAAGGGGTCGATGAGAGAAGTGACAAAGGTATATTCTGATGCTCGGATCAACGTTGAGCATAAGACTGCAAAGGGAAGGATGTTCAATTCTATGCCATCGGATCTCACAGAGGATGAAGCAGCAGCGGCAAAAGCAGAGCGTGAGAAGAACAGCATAGCCAAGTCGAACCTCTTGAGGATCTCGTCGAGCCGATCGTTAGGACCCAAAAGTCAGTCGCAGACCGTCCCGGCGGGAGCGAACAGATCTCCGTTTTTCCAGATGCTCGCCAAAGTAATCAAGCTGAGCCCAGCTGAGAGCGATACGAATACGACGTGGTCACCGCCAACAAGTACTATTTGGGGAGGAGAGACTCCTCGTCCGGAAAGGATGACACCGCCGACTCAATTCAGCCCTGACCTTGACTCTGGGACCATCTCCCTGTCATCTCACGGCGGGACTCCGTTACTTACGCGCGTGCCTAGCCAAGAGAGCTGGGCATATCACCAGGAGCGCATGTCAAGATCAGATGTGCCTACAGCAGCGGCGGTCGCACCTTCTGACCAGCACGCACAGAGTGGTGGACGCAAGCGAGGTGACTCAGCGCCGCCTCAGGTGCAGCCGGACGCGTATCTGAATGACGATGACCTCATGGCCGGGCTCCCTAGTATAGACATGCCGGTTTGGAGGGAGGGTCTCCAGCCTACTGGCTACTCATCACAGCCCATGTCGAGGCAGACGAGCGACAACCCGTCCATGGGAGGGCAGCGCGGGGCGACGCCGTGTTCGGCGGGTTCCCCTTTCGCTCCCGGGTCTCTACGCACGATACCACCACGGAACCGTCGTCCGTCGCAAGTCGAAACGGAGCCATCCCCAAGACTAGAGACCCTAGACCCCGGGCCGTCTAGAAACTGGGAAGAGCGCCACGTGCTCCGGGGCCGGGGAAAATACGGCAGCATCCCTGCTTCCCGGCTGAGTCACGTGTCGCCGAGCCGCCTCTCGCCGGCAGCGGGTTCGAGGCCCGCGAGCTTAGGCAACGAAGCACCGGCACCGGCATCGGGCGGGATGCTCACGAGAGACGGCAGTTTTGTGTCGTTTGGGCAAGGGCAGACCCAGACTCAGAGCCAAGCGGCGGAGTCGGAGCGGTTAGAGGAAGGCCTGGAGATGGCGGTTAGGTGGAAGCAGGATCAGGACCTGACGGGGGTGGGATTGGGGATTTTGGAGGGCTAGGCGAGGTGGGCGGGCATCCGTCGAGCTCGCTCGCTCCGTTTTTTCTTTTTTTTTTTCTTTTTCTGTTCGTTTTTATTAATTTTTCTATTCACTTTTGGATTGATGTCAAGGCAATGGAATGAAGTTGGGTTTTGCTGGTTCTGATTTTGGAAATGCGTTTCGAACATCACGGAGATACCCCGTCCCTCATTCCCTCATGTATACATTATGGAAGATATAGAAAAACCTTGGAGTATCTGCTTGACAATAAATGGGCCGACATCTACTACTTACGTCGGTCTACCCTTTTCTATACATGGACCCATGCCAGGTCTCAGCCCGCCTATGTCGATAGAGAGTATAGACTGGGAGCAGTAGCGCAGCGGCGTGTGGCATCGCTTTCTAATGTTGCGTAACGAATAAGTCAAACACCATGCGCCAGGTGAGAGAAGCGAGAGAAGCGAAGGCGTAATTTTGATAGGTGGACAAGGTCATTGCAAGGACGGTGGCCTGGATATCACTTGGAAATATTCCAGTCTACCACCTATCCCACCTCTCGCGCTTTGCCACCTCTTCCTTCTCTTCTTTTCTATTTATTCGGTCGTTTATTCAGTTTTCTCTCTCTCTCTCTCTCTCTCTCTTCTCACTTTATATAATCATAAATATTTCTCTTTTTTGATAATCTCTTGGACTTGGTAATCCGCAATGCCAGAAGCGCTGACCCTCATCATTGCCCTCGCAGATGCCAAAGCCTCCCGCAGAACTGAATTTGCAGTGCTGGCGAATGCCACTTTGGACAGGTGTACAGGCTTTCGGGGTCTCTTGGACCACCAGGTGCAAATACAAACCCCTCCAGCGTAGCTAATTTTGCAGTGCACCTAATAGATATCGGGTCCCGAACAGGCGCTCAGGGTCAACAAGGATCAATGGCGAGAAATCTCGGCGTCCTAGCTGCGAAGTCGACCAGACAATTCGACTACGTTACCGGAGTTTTACGCGGATCCTGCCAGAGCTTGACGGCCGGACTCGGCATGTACTATCATGGATCCATAGTCGTGAAAGCCCCACAACACTAACACTAGGAACCCGCACATTCTCAAAACGTCCCTCAAAAACTAGATTGAATTTAGAAAAATAACAAAAAAAAAAAGTTTCGAATCAGATCTTTTCAGAGGAATTGAGCCCCCGGTGGGGCTCGAACCCACAGCCTTGAGATTAAGAGTCTCACGCTCTACCGATTGAGCTACGGGGGCCGGCTGTACCCAGCCAACCGGCCCTTGACTCGTTTGATGGACGTGGCAGATGCATGCTGGTGTATATGAAGGCTAGTTCCTGCTCTGGTGGTGGCCGCCGCTCCTGGGTTTGGATGACGCTGCCTGCCGTTTGGGGATGTCGCCGTGATTCACGATGCGCGCCTCAGCTCGGATTTGGCAGGTCGCTTGGGTTTGCAGAGGCAAATGCTTGGATTCCGTGGGGAAGGGAGCAAGCGAGCTGGTTTCCGGATCCGTTTGCTCTCCAATTCAGATTGCCCAAGATGAAGAGAAGCTTTCTGATTAGGATGGCCGTGGCTGGCACCGATCACTCGCCCGGCTTTTCGTCTATAAAAGGACCTCCCTTCCCTCCCGCCAATCCAACCCTCACCAACACACATCCAGACCAGATCTTGGATGAGAAGCCCTGCATCGAAAGACTCAAACAAGCCTGCACATAATAAATACATACCCTTACACACATATGCACTCTGCTATTCCATACCCAGCCTCATTTTTCTGCCGCACTGTAATTCGTGGGGCAGTTGATAGATGATCCAGGTAAAGATATCGCGGACCGGACCACTTATACGCTTACTGGCCGGCCTGTTTTCCGCAACACATATTCAGGATGCATCGCAACCTTCACCGCGAGAGCCCTGGTGAGGTCGCCGCGCTAACAGAAAGACGCTGGGGAAACACCACCTTTTACTTGAGCTACACGATGCCCTCCACTCGTGCTGTTCAGGATTCCTCGTTTTTTAATTGAGGGCTCCTGCCTTTGAGAATAAACCTCTGGGAGGGTTCGTCTATATCTTGTGGCTTCTGCCCAGATCGCCGGGCTTGGTGATATTCTCGATTTTCGTTCAGAATTCTCTCAATTTCATCTCCTATTTCGCAGATATGGCCGCTCATCCTCTCGACAACGCTGCGCATCAAGCCCTTACTCGCAGCAAGGGCTTAGTCGACATCGAGTTCAATGTGGAGCAAGGTTAGCCTGTCGGTCTCGGTTTGGAGCCCTGTTTCCGCTGTGCGCTCTCGGTCCATTTGGACCCTTTTCTCTTATGCGTGGACGGTTCGGGAGAATCTTCTTGTGGTCCTTGATCAACCTCAAGTTCTCGCTGCAAGCCCTCGGGCATGGTTACTGCTTCTAATAATGAAGAAACCAATGGATAATCAACCCTTGCAGCAGCTCATACGACTAGGAAGAGGAGCGTTAAACAACCCTAGCGTTGACAAAGTCAAGAAGGGGATTCCGATCGGATCGCATTGGAGATCTATCCATGCAGAAAAAGCGCAAAGAACTTAATTTCTGTTCCTAGTGCCGGCGCCCAAGGAGATTCTCGGGAACAGGAGAAGCAAGTGCAAGTGCGGGAAGCCAACCTGCGCAGCTATATTTTGAGAATCCATCCCGGCGGCGTATAAGCATCTCCGATTCCAATCTGTGGAGTGGGACAAAGCGGAAACAGATCTGCTAGATCAATATGTCCGGCGTGCTGTATTTCAAAGCGTTTGATATACCCCAATCACCCGGGTTATGAAAGCAGGCTGCGCGGAGAAGTACTGTTGAGATGTCGGGTCAGTCGATCCGGTTTCTACGGAATCCGCGGGGGCACGTACTCTCTATTGAATCCAGGGTCCTTTGTTCGGGGTTGGTGCCGAGTAGGGTCTGCGTTGTTTCTTGTTTCCTGTCGACGTGTTGTGGGGTTCGTTCATCCTTGATCTTAAGTCTCAAGAGTTCTCTCTTTGTTCTCCCAGTGTTCGGGGATCAATCGGCTCTTTGTAGTTCTGGAATTTTAGGTGTTCTCCCCCCCCACAACCTTACGGCAGGTGCGGTCGTCATTGATGATGTTCATCGTGCTATTTAGGGCTTCTTCTTTTTCGTGGAGGGCTCCTGCTTTTGAAAAGGGTCCCTAGGAGGCCTGCTATATCTTCTGGCTTCTATTCCCAGCTTCTCTCTTTTCTTTTCTTCCCTCCCAAGTCATCGACTTCGTAATATTTTCATTTTTCATTCAGAGAATTTTCAGCCACATCCCCGAACTTAATCATTATGGCGGCTCACATATTAGATAACACAGCCTATCAAGCTCTTACTTATAGTAAGGGCTTGGTCGATATTAAGCTCAACAGCGAGCAAGGCTAGCTAGTCAGGCTTGGTCTCGAGCCCTGTTTTCGATGCGCCCTGTCGGTCCATTTGGACCCACCTCCTCTATGTTGATGGTTCTAGAGGGTCCTCCTGTGGCCCGTATTCGAGTTCGACATCAAGTTCGCGCTGCTTCGCGGTTCGTTCGGCCCCTGTTCTGTCTGGATGTAGCTAACCGAACTTTGGTAGATTACTCCCGCCCTTTTAGGCTTATTTCAACGATACATCCACCATTCAGTGGAGACTATCTATACTCTAGTCTTGGAGAAGACCGCCAGTAATATCACGATCAACATGTTGGCCGAATTTCAATATCTGTCGCGCCTCTCCCATGGAATCTCGAAAGCCGCTCTCGCGTATATCGATAGGGGTGGGCCTAGTGAAGTCCTCGCCCACGAGGAATAACATTCTTTGCGTCTCTTGACTACGGCTACTATCCTCTTCCAAGCTGTGAGTGTTGTCACCTTTCTGTGATCGTTCTGGGATTAACATCTAGATTCTCAGGTTCCTGCAACCAGTGATGTTGCAATCGCCTGTCGTATTCAAGCTGTCTCTGGTTGCTAACCCGTCAGGTCGAGTAAGGCCAATTTGGTCTGCTTGAACTGTCTGGGTTTGTTAATCACGAACCGTGAGGAGCGTCCACCTGTTGGGAATGTGGACTGTGAACTTTGGCGGGTCCCCAAGAGCTGGGGTCGCTCGATTTTGTCTTTGAGGACTTATAACACTCTTTTTGCTTGTCGTTTAGGGTACTGTTTCGCTGAGGCTTCGACGAAGCGAACGGGTGGGAAGTCTTCCACGGGAGCTTCTCATGGGTTGTATGAGCTCAAGTCTCTATATATATTCGCCTTTCACTCAAGGCATGATCTTGTTGCTCCCCCCGACATACCCACGATCTTGCGGTCAAAGGGGCAATTGCTTCAGGGATAAGTTGTCGACAGGAGATTTACCGCTGTGCTAGGGGCATTGTCGCAGATTGACGACAGAGATATCCTGCAGTCGCTAAAAAGAGTGCAGAGGAATCTGGCGAGGTCGATAAACACAAAGAAGATGGCGAACGATGCTACTATGGCCCCAAGTTTGACCAGCGAGAAGTCTCCACAGTGGCCCGTTTTCCTCTCAATGAAGCCAACAGCCTGCTCATTACTGTTGAGCTCGGACTTGTTCATGGAATGTCTCGCCAACTCAGCTACTATTCCAGCCTGGCCATGAGCGGATCCGTCTCGGTGTGACGATATCCATCGCCGCCGTGGTTGTCGTTGCCGTCGTCGCGATGGCTGTCACGTGTGCGAGACACTGGAACATTGCGCATCGCGCCTTCCCTCTGGATATACAGATCCTGTACTATATATATATATATATATATATCCCTGCAGGGGCGATTTCGAGCTTCTTCTCTTCTTTCTTTTCTCCGTCTTTGGATCTTTAATATATCCATGTCAATCATCGCAGCTCCGCCCCGAACCGTGCCACGGACCTCACACTCGGCCGAACACACAGATGGGAACATCAAATTTTGGAAACTCACCATGGACAACGACGGCGGTATAGGCAGCATTACTGCTAATGAATGACGCCTCTCCAATCCGCCGTAGTAGACCTTCATGTCTCTGCTAATGGAAAAGAATCTTCTCCCCCTCCCTCAGGAAGATTGGGCGGACCTAGAGAAAGCAGGAGGAGACTACCACAAAGATTTATCGAGCACCTCATGGTGCAGTGGCCTTGTATCTAGCCCACCATCGACGGGCTTCCGACGCCGAAAAAGCACTGGCTACTTATTTCTCTAGAACGGTATTTCCAAGCCGTTTCGGGATGTCAGCCCGTCGGGTCAAGCAAGGCCAATTTGGTCCGTTTGAACAGATTGGGTCTGCTCGTCACGAATGGTGAGGAGCGACCTCCGGTTGGAAACGTGGATTGTGAACTTTGGAGGGTTCCAGAGAGCTGATGCCGTTCGGTCTCTTCTCTGCGGACCCATAACACTCTTTTTTTTTCTTTTCGTCTCGGGCATCGTTTCGCGGAAGCTTCAACGAAGCGAACGGGTGGGAAGTCTTCCACGGGAGCTTCCCATGGGCTGTTATTAGAAGAAGGGTGTCTTCCGCGGGTACATCCATATTGACATCCCCATGCCCCAAAATCGCCGAGTCCACACGTCATTCCCTATTGAAGACAATGGATGTCTTTCAGGCGAGTATGAGCGTCTAAAGATCCGTCCATCTCGACAAAGCTTGGCGAATGAGGGAATTCCAAGCTCCTCCAATAAACTCTTTGGGTGCCTTTTCGGGCCCCAGTGTCGACAAACGGACCGGGTATGGTTTAGCAGCGATAGGCTACTCCTTTGCGCGAGATCTGCCACCGGTATCGTCTTTGCGTTCAAGCGCAAAGGACCGATAATAAAACGAAGCAACGGCCCATCCCAATAGTATAGGGTGACCGAGCGGATGGACCATGGAAATCTATATAGTCGCCATGCTGTTTGCTTCTTGGGAGCAAGAACGGGTAGTACCCAACACAGAGCAGAATGGCTCGGGTTCTTCGTTATATCTTTACACGCATGCACCAGGAATTGTCCCCCGGGCAAAAGGATGGCTTAATTTGTCGCCGGAATGGTGGCCGGGATGATTGTATTTCCCCAGCATCCCGCACAACGGCTTTATCTTGTTAATTCTGCGTCTATTACAAGTCCAAGGGGCCACAACGAAAATCGGGTATTAGCCAATACCCTGATAATCGGTGTCCGCTCGGCCTAAACTCTTAGGGATGCCTATAACATACAGTTAGGGAGATAAAGTTCGATTTCATTTCCTTTGCCCAGAGAGTACGTGTACAGCTCGATCAGGCCTATGCTCTAAAAATTAGGAACCCTTCACTTCAATTCTGATAGGGGTTGGTCTACAGGCCTGGGCATTGAACGTTGTCACTAGTGTGCACTCTCTGTGCCTTTGGATCCTCAGGTTCATTTTGTGCTGCCCTGGGTCTGGTACCTTGTCATGTGTTTCTTACTAGCATAAGAAGCTAGTTGCTTTACTGTGAGTATTCCCTTTGGTTTCCCTTATACATCTATTCTCAGGACTTGAGCTAATATCTTTAGATCCCTCGTGAGGTCAACGGCCCAGTATAGGCTATTATGTACCAGCCCCTTAAGGTGGTCCACTGCCTCGCCCGACGAGATGGACCCTGAGTCTTCCCTTGGCTGATATCAATGTATATACTGAGTTCCAGTTTCTCAGCACCCTTACTAGCTGGATCGCGTGGGTTGGCTAAGGCGTCTACTGTCCAGGTCTTGGAGCCCGACAAATTCAATAAGGGAATCTTGGCCGGCAGGACGAACTAGATTGAGGCGATTTCTTCCTCTCGGAGCTTATTCGGCAATCTCTATTTCCTGGTTCGACCGTTTCCTACTCTGAGAATCTCAAACATATCACCACCAGGCTTTTCATCATCGATGGGGTGCTAACCTGGAGGGAAAGTGTGGTCTGCTTGGGGGAGGACAAGAAGAACTCAGGCCTTGAGAAGTTGCTCATTGATCGTGGAGAATACCTACACAACTGCATCAAGGGTCTTCTTCTCAAGTAGATTAACGAGACTTGAGTGCTTCGGGGGTGCTGAAATCCCAAGCAAGCCTACTACCCTGGGACTGTTCGGCTATGGTCTGCCTTTTTGATACACTAAAGTCCCATCGTGACGTGACTTCTACGTAAGTTTCAAGGCTAAAGGACACCAGGATCACAGCCATATGTATATACAAATTCGACTACATGCAACGACACTCCCGACAATCAAAGCCACCCAGCCTCGACTCCTGGCCCCAGAGACAACGGGGGCTGCGGAACCGGGCTCGAGCAAGCGATTGGCTGTTTCTCAGGCTGTGGTAACTCCATTCTTCAGAATGAAGCACATGTGGCACAAAAACCATCGTAAATGAGCTCGCACTGGAAGGACTATGACCTTGAAACTGTGTTCGCGTAGACGGTATAGACTACCGCTCCTCTCGCGGCCGAGCCCTCGGTGGTAGGGGGCATGGGTTTCTGATACACGATGCTTGTTTCGCTTGATGAACCATGAGCCTGTGATGGTACGTGTACAGAGTGTCGGTAAGTGACTTCTTCACTGCTCCCTCTCCCTATTCTCTCGCTAACTTAGCAGCGGACACCTCAAGATGCCAGCTCCAACGGTTATCTGGGGCCCCAACGCCGGCCAGTTCGTCCCGGTTTCTGTAAAAGCGTCCTACTCCGTAATATATATATATATATAACGTATATACATGATAAGACGCGTACAACTTGAGACAGCTCAGGTAGAGGCTAAGATGCTGATACAGTTAAGTGGTGGGCTCGCCAATCTGCATCTGCATTCCACGCGGACATGCCTTGATTGAGTTAGGATATTCGATCTCGGCCTCTCTTCCGTAATATTCTCAGTGACCAGGATGGCAATGGGGACTTTGTTGCAGGTCTCAGGTGCTGCCTGCAGGAGAGTTCTCGGAGTCAGCTGGGATCCATGGCGAAGAAGTCTCGGAGGAACCGTCCGTCGACGGTCGCCTTTCTGTGTCCTTAACCGGATTCTCCTGGCTCACGTCCCCCTCTCGAGGAACACTCCCGTTCTTTGAACGTGGTGGTTTGGCCCGCTCCCATATCCTCTCTCTCAACTTCGTCCAGGGGTTCTATCCCTAGACCAGGGGCTAGCCCATCAAACGCCGGTCTGTCTCCTGTTCAGTCACCCCCCTAGGGAGTCTCCTGCCAAACACTCGAGCCCTTCTTAAGGCTCTCCCTCTGAGCGCCGCTGTACCAGCCTGTCTGGCTCTTTGAGCAAGAAGGCGACGCAAGCCCTCCCACAAGAAGAAGAAGCAACAAGGCCTCGGCCTAGTGGGGTGTTCGGAGTGACTAGTACTAGCCTATCTTCATCCGAAAAGGATACTAAAGCTTGACGATGCTGGACAAAGTGAAAGTTGCCATATTAGTTGAAAAGTCGGCTGCCATTCCACTATCTGGAATCATTGGTGGTCAATGTGATGGCAGACGAACCAAAAACCCTCGACAACCAGATGGATATGCTTTCCACCTTTCCAAGACAAGCTGACGACCCATCACCCTTCGGCCCAAACGTAGATTGCTGAGATATCAGACCGTTGGGGCAAGGCAAATGAATCAAGAGAAGGGTACTAACCTTGATAATCGAACACTGCCGATTCTTCCGATTGGGCATCCGCAAGTTTGTATCACTGTCTATAGCTTTCAAAGAAGGTGTGGACCTGAAGGATGGCCACCAACACACGCGATGATACCGACATGGGTCCGCCTCCCGCCCACGCGCAGAGGTCTTAGCGAGGCAAGGTGTTAGGGTTAAGAAGTTTCTAGACAATATGGATTATATAGTTCCATGGCCCTCCGACTGTAGTGAACCCTTGCGACTGGCGCCCACCTTGTCGCCTGTCACTGAGGGCCTTTCCGGCTAGTAAGGGCTAGAAGTTCTGAAGCCAAGAGGTGTGTCTCGGCGTATAGAAAGCCCAAATAAGTAGCTTCTTGGCGGTCTAATCTTTACTATTCTCCAATGACCTGTCTATGAGACCATCGGTGATGCCAGGTAGATGTGTGATAAAGGGAATGTGAAAGTCATCGTTGCAGGCGGAAGGAATTGCGAAGCTTCACGATGCACAGATGCCTCGGACAAATGCTCCCTGGAGGCCTGCAAACTCAAATCTAGACGGTACCCTGTAGGGGTCATGATGCCCCCATGGTACTTTGCAGTTTCAGTTATGCCACCTGCCACTACGATGCCCGATGTACTCGGGCAACTAGTCGCCGTTCTACTTTTGAAGATCTGATGAACCATACTATTACCTCTATATATACCTGGGAGATGTCCTACTTGGTTGCCCCGAGCAATCTTCGAGCAGCCAAGGAATCATGCGGAAATTGCCATTAAGAGTCTGGACGCTCGCGGCTAACCGACAGGTTCCTTTGGCTTCTTGGAAGCTAACCTGCGGTTCTCTGCTATAGCGCCTCCATCTGGTTGGCCCTCCGCTCGCGTCTCCCGGCGTGTCCTCTGGCGCATTGCGTTGCAGTGGAGGCAAATGTGGCTCTAGTCCTGTCTTATTTCCATCTTGAAGCAGTACTTCAACCTCTACGGTCGGCTCCACAAGAACTGGTTGATTTACAGCAACGAGTGAAACTATCCCCGTGGCTTCTGCCTGGAACAGAAGAAGAGGACAAAAACCAGAAACGACCAAGGCGGCGCTCGGCGACAAAACACCTCAGCAGTTGTGACGAAAAGGGAGGCACTTCAACGACTGCGTAACCCGCTATGCTGGAACAGGCCGCGAGCAGGTATATTTGGAAGAAGGCCCGACTTATATAGCACTTTCAAAACAAATGCTAGCCAACAACTCGGCTTGGAGCGGGAAACTACCACGACCATCCGAGATCCTCGCTGGCTACAAAGCCGACTCTCCGTACAGAGGACTAAGTACAGAACTCATACCAAGGAAAGATCAGAGCACCGGCACGGGCACCAGTGATGCGAGGTCACAACCACTGGGACCTATATATCGCCAGCTGGTGGGATGAGACGAATGTCTGTCTGGGGTTGGCGGGGAAAAGGCGACGATGCTAGGACAAACATTTTAACGGTGGGAGGGGAAATCGCCTCCTTTTACAAAAAGAAAAGGAAAAACGGAAAAGAAAAAAGAAAATGAGAATAACATACAACACCGAGGATTCGCTGGTCGTCACCGACCCAACTACTAGTTCGGCGCTTCGCAGCTTGTGTACAGGGGAGCGGACGGGACCCTCAATATTCTGCGAGCTATGGTCGTATGTATCAGCTTGCCCACAAATCTGAACCTATAACTTCTGTTCCCATCTTTGTCTATGATATGAAATGCAACTGCCCAAGATTGGGAGGAGAGTGTAAGTAAGGATCATGGGAACTAGATGAAACTTAGACTTGATACTGTGGAACCTTTTGGACTGCTTCTGTGCTGTTTGAAAGC
Organism: Lomentospora prolificans; assembly: GCA_029532625.1. Lineage (NCBI taxonomy): Eukaryota > Fungi > Ascomycota > Sordariomycetes > Microascales > Microascaceae > Lomentospora > Lomentospora prolificans. The sequence continues at coordinate 1,304,433 of JARFXM010000003.1, forward strand.
AATGTTTTTATAGTTTACTGGAGGAGGTAATAAAAATCACGTTCACCTGATAGCATTCGCGGCTACAACAAAGATAGCTCACACCTATCATGGACGTGGTTGGCTGCCTGATGCTTCAATGGTTGTTGAGTTTCCTAACAGGTTATACGAACTCGTCAAACTGTGGTTACTGTGGTGGCGGTGGGCGTAAAAAGAGTCAGTTCTTACCTATATAACCCCCACGGCTCTGCGAAAACGCGAGCTCTGCGTCAACCCACACATACACCACCTTTACAGTCCCGGTCTTGTGCCACACCCTCCTAGACCGCCGCCCCTACTAGGAACCGTGACAGTCCGCCGTCTCTACCCTGGGAGATGCATGTGCTCTCCCTGTTAGGACTTGAAGTGAGTGAGACCTAAATACTATCTAACACGGCCGGCTGGGAGGGTTTGCACCGGGAAGGTTCTGGAGCGTTGCGTGAGCTTATGGTTGAGGCTCACAGCATTCAATCTTCCTAAATGCAGCGACTTGTGGGACGAGCTGCCGCCTTGAGCTCAAGCATTTGGCGGGGTCTTCGCGCGTGTCAGGAAAGAGCCTGGCGCTAGACGGCCAACCTACCTGGAAGAGCAGCCTGCCAGGCTGTATCCGGGCTGTCCCCGAACCGATACTACTTGTATGATCACGGGGCTTAGGGTCGTCGTCTCGCAGCGTGGTAGCATAGCCAGCGGCAAGCTAACCAACTCCACACTAGAGGAGCTCCATGCTTGCTTATCTTCCACGTTGGTGACAAGGGGGGCCTCGTATTGTAACCGTCACCAAAGGGCGCTTTCTTCACCATGTTGTTCTTGTTGCATCCGTGCCCTTGCCCTCGAGGAGAGTTTCTTCCAGCACCAATATTACAGGCTCATCGCATACAGAATATTGATGCATACTGTACGTAGAATAGGCATGTCAAATAGATTTCAAGTCGGAATGTACATTGATTCACAACGTTCGGCGCAAATCACAGGTTTTCTCCATGCCGTGACATGTTTAATCCAAAGAAACTAAGTCTATTTATTTTGTCTTGGTTTTTGATTTGTGAAACTCCGTGCCACCTCGAGATAGATTATATTCTCTGTTGGCTTTCTTCCCGGCTTGCAGAGCGCCGAACTGATCTTAGGGTCACCGAGTTGTCCGTCGCAAACGTGTGCTCCAGCCAACTTCCGCCAAAGAGTCCAGTCTAAGAATGTAACCAGCAATGAGAGAGAGAGAGAGAGAGAGAGAGAGAGAGAGAGAGTGAGTGAGTGAGTGAGTGAGCAACTTCCTAGTCCGCCCTCCCGTCTGTCCATCAATGCCAACCATGTCCCAGCCCCGATCTGAACCCAAGAATCCAGAGGGATGAGGGGTATTCCCATCTGGCATTAAACCTTTTCTATGACCTCCACCCTCTATGCTCAACTTACGAAACAGATAACTGTGATTCCACTTGTGCTTGTGAAAAAGACAATTGCTACATTGACCTTTCCAATATTCGCACCACCACATCAAGAACGAAAAGCAAAGGCCTAGCGCGACGCCTCAAGAGTTGCCAGCTCAGCCAGAACGGCCTGCTTGGTGGCAATCTTCTTCATCTGCGTATCCTCGAGCTTCTCGTTCCTTCCCAATCTCTGCTCGAGATCCTCAATGGCCCGAATCTTCTTTTGCAGGCTGCGAATCTTCTTCGCGTTGGGATTCTGCGCCGCATCGCCACCTGCTGCCGAGCCGTTGTTGGCATTCTGCTGCTGACCATTGTGCCCGTTAGCGCCAGCGTTCAAAGGCACGCCACCCTGCGGTTCAGGGCGTACACCGCGGGTAGTGTTGCTGCGGCTTCGAGGACCAGGGTTCCTCGACATGCTTCGATTGTGTCGATGGTTCGATCGGCGCTCGGGGCTTCGGCCGTCGTTGCTCTGCCGGGGGGGAGCGAGTGTAGCGCCGCTGATAGGAGCCTCGCCATCAGCAGCGCCATTTTGTCCGGCACCCTCGCCGCCCTTGGCTTTCCTGCCACGTCTCTTTTTGTTCTTCAGAGCAGCCTTTGACAAGTTTTCATCGCCATCGGCTGTGTCGGCCCCGGGAACCTGGCGTGCGGCCTCAGCGGGCTCAGCACCGGGAACAGCGCGTCTGGCGCGCCCGAAACCATTCATCCCAAGAGAGGTAGTGGGTGCGGTGCTAGTCATCACATGGGCGGCACCGCCCTCGTCCTCGCGCTTAAAGTGAAGAGGCGTCGCGAGACCCCGTGCTCCGGGGGGACGATAGGCGCCAGCCGGCTTGCTGGGTGTCTTGACAGTGCCCAGGTAGGTGGTCGCCGAAGGGTGGGGTGTAGGCACAGAGCTGAGGGGATCTGTCTTGACCCGGTTCTCGACGGGCACAGGACGCCAAAGAGCGGTATAGAGCTCGGTGAAGTCCTGGTTGTAAATGAGCGGACCGGTGACATGCCAAAGCTTGACACCATTGTCGACGCGCAGACGAGGGGACAGTGTCGCAGTCATGATGAAACGGCTGTCAGAACTCCATTCACAGACGCTAGGATTTCCGCTCTCAATGGTGCACAGCTTGCGGAAGTCCTTCTCTGCGTCGTAGATGTCCATCTGGCCAGCAAGGTTGCCAAAACCGGCGACGAGCACGAACCTTCCCGTAGGCGAGAAAATAATCTTGTTGCGCGGGCCAATGGGGAACGAGTGGGTAGCGACAGCTCGGTGGTTAAAGATGGTAGTCTTGGCCGGCATGTAGCCGTAGACCACGCCGAACTCCTTCGAGTTGGGCGACCAAGCGACGTCGTGGATGGGGCCATCCTTGTCCAAGGCGACGCGAGCATCAAAGTCGCCCTTCGCGCTAAGAAGGTACAAAGTGGTTTCTCCGTAGTAGCTCTTGTTCGACTTATCAACATCGGTCAAGGCTTCCACGAGAAGGCTGGTGCCCTGGCTGTTCCACTCGAGCTTAACCTTGTCGCTTTTGAAAAACGACTTCTGGGCAATCGGACTCGTAAAATTGGAGACATCGAAAATCTTGACAGCGGCCGGGAAACCCTAACATTCAAGACTTGTTAGTAAAATGTTGTCTCGCATAGCTAGACATGCGCATAGCTCGATGCAGGCGCGAAATCGCTAGGGAAACAATTCAAGAATCGAGTGATACAACAGCCCGGATCTACCTGTAGTCCAAGACAAAGGAAGGATGGGGTAATTTGCCTAGATTTTCTCGACGAGAAGAGATCATCCAGGAAAACGCGGGCGAAATATCATTGACGAATAACTTACCTGTCGCTGAGGCACGTAGACCGCTACGCTTCGCAGCTGGCCCGGGCCGAGGGAGAATTGTCTCACACCCTCGACTCGCAACTTGTTCCATACAGTCTGGAGGTCGTTGCTTTCATAGAACTGAACCTCATTAGTAACAAGCCGGGCGCAGTACTTTTCGTCAGACGTGTAATTGAGAGACCATCCATCTTGTTGCTTTTGTACAAACTGGCCGACCGGCGTAGCCTCGGTAGTCTGCTCAACGCGCCAGACCTTGAGGTTCTTGGTGGCATCACCCGCCTCGTCCTTGCCAGGACGCTCCCATGTGCTCACAAAGGTGCCCTTGGGAGAAAAGGACAGCTCATAGACGTTACTGAGGGGCAGGGTTAGAACGATGCTACCAGTCGAAGCATCGCTAACAATCACCTCAGTCGTGGTAGCCCAGGCGAACCAGCGACCGCAGGGCGAGTATTGAGAGCACCGACAGTTGACATCGGTGAGGGCGAGGATAGGCTTGTAAACAGGGTCGGCGTCCACGACACCGACGGCCTTCTGGGTTCGGTACGCGAATTGCAACGGCAGCGCCATGACTAGTCAAAGTCACAGTTGATGATGTCGTTGAATTTGTGAAGAAGTAGCCGGAAGGCGATTCGATGAGCGAGGAGGTGTGGGAAAATTAGGATGGCGGTGACGGAAATTCCAGCGAATTCCTCGTTTTTGTTTTATCCCTGATTCAAGTTTGGAAAGCGAGCTTCTTGGTGGCAAGCGTAGGGCGTTGCTTAGACTTTCTTGGCAAATATTTTTTCGGTCGAGTTTTGGCAGGAGTGGGGAGGAAGAGAGAAAATTGGCTCAGTCTCGGGGTCCTCTCTCACGGTGGAATCGCTGTTTGTTGTCGTGATATCTATCAACAGGAGATCCAGGAATGTGGCTACTGGATACGATCCGAAAGATATTTTGATATATGCGATGTGGGAGTGATCAAAGGGTTGTAGCAGGGCAGGAGAAGGCGGTGTCGACACGACAACACTTGTTTACCTGCTGCTATTGGGCCGAGATCGTGACCAAAAAGATAATTTGAGATAATCCGAAGCTTCGAGGGAATGCGCACGACGCTGCTGAATCGGGACGCAAAAATAAAACGGGGAAAAGGGCGGAAGGTCTGGAGGGAAGAGGGAGAAGAGAAGAGCACCGAGAAGGATGAAATTGACGAGCGGTGCGGTGGCGGCGCCGACAAGATATGATGACCTCAAGTCTACACGAAAAGGAACGAAGAGCAGAAGGAGAAAAGGAAAAAAAGGAAGAGAAAAAAATTACATTGGTGAGGGCGTAGGTTTTGATTCAAGCCACAGAGCTGCAGTGTTGTTTCCAGGCTAAGCACACCTGGGCTTGCTGGCCAGCCAGCCAAGCCCCACGAGACAAGCCAGCTGGCCATCGTTCAGCATCACGCCTCAAGCTCCTGCCAGCCTGGTGTTAAAGGCGGAACAGCGCCTAGGAAAGGAGACTCTCCCCGCCCCTACTTCGCGTCGCCACCAGCCAGGAGCCTCAAAAATTTCATGCGCTTGGGGTGGACGGAGTAGTCCGAATAGTGGGGTTAGCGTCCTGGAAGCCGGCTGGCGAGTACTTTGGGCATCGTAGCGGCCAATATTGGAACAAAGTACCAGAGAACTACCGCTCGAGAGAGACTTGGCTCCCAAGTAGTGGGGTTTCCCAGTGTGCCAGCGAGGTCGCTGACACAGTGAGCACATTCACCGGGTTCATCCAGTGGCTTTCATCTCATTCCTGCCCAATCGTTATGGGATGGATGACACTCAATGCAACACGGCAGTGCACAGCCCGTCATGGAACGGTCTTTTCAAGGGGACGTGATCAAGAGGGCGAAAGTTGCCGTTGCCAGAAGAAACGGAATCCATTGAAGCACTCTAATATGTGTGCGAGTCCCGGGCAGGCTGGCAACAAGTTAAATGGAGAGCAATCATGCATGCAGCTGCCCAGTTCTGCCCTAAGAAGAATCATGTGATGCCAGCCCCCGCAATCAAACCTCGAAGCCGACCAAACGTGCATCCTTGTAATGAGGCAGGAACTACTTCGTAATCAAGCCTAGCTGAATGCACGTGCATCCCGCAGCAGCCCACGGTGCGAGTCCGGGAGAATCAAATCCTCAACCCACTTGGTGATTTTCGCCCAAGATGCCATTCCGGTTCCGGTCGGAACCGAAGGCTCTTGGACTGGGTTGATTTCAATAATCAGCCGAAGGGCGAATAATGCCCAGGTAAGTTGGCGAAGCAGGTGCCTCCTTATATCTCTTTTCAACAATCTCCTTTTCAGGCCCGTCTTTCGAAAACCCCGAAGGCGACCCAATAGCTTCGTCCGGTACGCTCGCCTCATCGAACGGAGATAGATACACTGACTATCCAGGATTATAAGCATACACATGACCGGGTTCAAAGCCGGGAAATAACTGGTAAAAGAAAAGACTTGTCGCCGGCCCAGCTGCAGAAAGTATCCTGTTCTCCCACAAGGCATCGGAACCCCTTGGCTTGGCCGAATTTACTCGGCAAAGCCGCTGCCTCTACTTCGCTACTGGATCCCGTACCTGTCTGCAAGCCAATATTGTGAAGGCTCAAGAGCTATCGATAAGGCCATGTCAATAGCCAGCGACTATCATGATGCAGGCAAATAGATGCGCGGATATGCTGTTCAGTCCATGCGTTCTACAAGCATCTAGAGGCACTAACACCCCCCGGCCGAGTCGGCGCTTTCTCCATGCAAACCCGGTACACCAAGGCCCGATGGGCTTGCTTGCACTAGAGATACTAGACGGCACCATGACTGATTCTCCACAAGCGACCCGTTCTTAAAACATTGTTCCCGAAGTTTATCTTCACTTTCTCTTAATGTTGTTGCCGCAATGAACCAAGTTCTTTCCATGCCGTGCGTCCCCGATGGCTGGTAGGTTGGCTCAATCCGAAATCCAGCATGCAATTTGCCAGATTAAAAAGCCGAACTCAAAAACAATCCGTTTTGTCCGGCAATATGTGCGCGCTGACTGGCTATGACGAGCAATAATTCCCGAGAGCCGCTCGAGGTGGCGTCCATCACCCGTCACAGGCTTCTGTTCTCTCACGCACTCCTAACGGCAGCTCGTATTTTCGACCAATTCCTTCGCTCCAGAATCCGAGACGGCAGTTTCCATCAGCCCCATCAACGCCCCACAAGATTTACCACGATCTGGGCGACAGGATCGAGTCAAGATTTTCCCAGTGCGGTTGCACATACCCCGACCTTGCAGAAATCAAGAAGAGACTGATGCCAGCTATTGGCCTTCCAACAAGCCTTTGGTGCAACAATCCTGGACTGCTCTCCAAGTGGACCGCCAGGTAGTTCCCGTTGACGAATGTCACAACGCCAGTCCCAAACTCGACTTCCCCTCTCCCGGGAAACATGGACTTAGTAGCCGCGACGCCGTTGGCACTCGCGATATGCGCAATCCAAGGTTACGTCCAACCCCGGAAAACCTGAGTACCAGCATATCTAGCCCCGAAACTCGGGATATATCCGTCCGATGGAAGACGCGCTAGAAGCAATTTGCTTCAGGCCTTGGGGATGCTCGTCCCTCGTCCAACAGAGGTAAACCCCAGCTTCTCCGCATGTCACGGCAGTACTCTCGGCCGCACCCAACGCCTCATGCTCCACCACCTCCCCGCACTACTTACCTTTCCCCATTGCGACCAGCGTGCGACTGGGTTACAATACATCCATGGATGACAGACCAAGCACCCATGGCAAGAGATCATTTCCATTTACATCGCACCACAACGCCCCCTACCTTGTCATTCTCCGTATTGTCGGTTTTATGTCACCCCGAGATGCTCGCTATTTTGAGCCGACCCTCTCTTCCTTGAAGTTGTAGCGTCCTTCCTTCTTGCAAGACCATCAGAGCTCGGATCTAGGGTAAAAGATCGTACTACTCCGGCTTGCTGCTGCGACTTGTCTCTATACCCTCACTAACTTCGTGCTGTCGAGCCTGACGCAACCACGCAAGGAGGCACCGAGAGACATCGAACGCGACTTGCGAGTCTCTCATTTTTCGTTCGGATAATTCAAGTATACTTGGGGTAGCCAGATGTACATCCCCGCTTGGGCGGCTTCCCACATGGCATCAATCTTCGCATATGTACTCGAGCCCGTGTCAACGGGGTAAATGCTTGCACGCATTCCCGTTACCGCGCAGAGTCCCCAAGACCACTCGACATAACCCCTCTTCCTACACTTATATATATATATATATCCATGGATCTATATACATGGGCGGCTATCCCCTCGGTTGCACGCGGTCTCCATTTCCATGATTTCTTGCTTCTTCCAAAGCCACCTGCGTTGCACCGCCGATCACAATAGCTCTATTGCAGAGCAGTGGCCTGATCCTCTTGAACTTATCCGGATCATATTCTCACCGTCATCTTTGCCGACGCGCTTAGGTCGAAGGAATAGCTCATCGTGTAGCAACCATGGGCTGGTTCAACCGGAAAATCACTGTCTCTGACAGTGCAGTGACATCGGCCGCAAGCCTCACCTTGAAGCAGTCTCTGATTCCCAACGCCCTGGGTATGAAACTCAGCCTGGCCTTTACCTCTATTAAATATTCTTCAACTAACCGACAAATAGTCACCATTCTTTTCTTCCTTTGGGGTTTCGCTTACGGTTTACTTGATGGTATGCGCTCATAAACCAACCATGACTAAAGAGCATTAGGATACTAAGGCAGATGGAATTTCCAGTGCTGAACTCGCATTTCCAAAAGAGCCTCAACCTCGACTTCGCTCGCTCTTCCGGTCTAGCTTCCGCCTACTTCGGCGCTTACTTCATCTGCCCCCCGACCATTTCCGGATGGATCCTCCGCCGATACGGTTTCAGGGTCACCTTCATGACCGGCCTCTCCGTCTTGGCCGTCGGGTGTCTTCTCTTCTGGCCCTCCGGTCTCAAGAAGTCTTTTGGCGGGTTCTGCGGTAGCATGTTCGTCGTCGGTGCCGGTCTCTCTACCCTCGAAACGGCCGCCGATCCATTCTTGGCCATTTGCGGACCTCCCAAGTACTCTGAAATTCGACTTAATCTTGCCCAGGCTATCCAGGGTGTTGGTGCTTTCGGTATACATTTTGCCCATTCCCGCCTGTTTCCGTCGGCTACCCACCCTTGAAAAACTCGCTGCTAATTCGTACTATTCAGTCGCTCCGCTCCTCGCTTCCCGAGTCTTCTTCGCCCACACCATCGATACCGACCAAGGCCTCAAGAATGTCCAATGGGTTTACCTTGGCGTTGCTTGCTTCGTCGGCCTCCTCATTATTCTCTTCTTCCTCGCCCCTTTCCCTGAAATCACCAACGCCGATATGGAGGTCCAGGAACATGCCATCGGTGATGTGGACCCCGGACCTTTCCGCAAGCAATACAATCTGTTCCTCGCCGTATGGTCGCAGTTCTGCTACGTCGGTGCCCAAGTCGCTGTAGCTGTATGCATTCCTCAGTCCTACAAATGATACGGATCTTTGACTCTGACGAAAAACTCAGAACTACTTCATCCCCTTTGCTGCCCAAACCGGCCGCAGTGATGCCACTTCTTGTTAGTCATCCCCTTTTACTGATCTTGAAAATACTTGTCCCTAACAAATAGTACTTAGCGGACCTCTTCGCCATCGCTCAGGGTCTCTATGCTCTCAACCGGTTTATCGCCGGTGGCCTCATGACTATCCCCGCCGTTAAGCCCCGATATGTCCTCGCGGTATATCTTGGTCTCTGCTTCGTCTTCATCGTGGCCGCCATGAACACGGACGGTACCACGTCTATTGTCATGCTTACACTTGTCCTCTGTTTCGAGTCGGCTTGCTTCGCCACCATTTTCACCATGGGTCTCCGTGGTCTCGGCCGCCACACCAAGTTTGGTGGTTCGCTTCTTGTCGCCGCCATCTCTGGTGGCATGGTGTTCCCTCCCCTCACTGGCGCGGTTACCGATAGGAAGGGTGCTCATACCGCCATGGCCATTCCCATGATGGGCTTTATCCTCGCCTGGATGTGAGTCGTCTTTCTTTTCCCTCTCAGACGAGTTTCTCTTTGCGAAGTCTAGCTTTCTTGTCAACACTGAGTAACTAATTCACATGGGCAGCTATCCCCTCTACGTCAACGTCTGGAACAGGGAGGTAATGGATGCTCACCGTGAGACCAACTTCGGTATTGAGAAGACGGAGGATCCGACGGGCAAGTTGGAGAGCCAACATGATCGTGCGGTTGGTGGAAAAGAGGATGTAGCTATGGATGAGATTGCGCCCGCCAAGACTTCTTAAAGGGAGAAGAGCAATGGGCTGTTGAAAATGGTGTACCTTGCTTGAGATAATCGGAAATGAAAGGAGTCCAAGGGTAGTCGGAAACATCGCCTGGTCATTTAGTAATTCAAGATTTCACGGGCATTTCTGAGCTTATCCAATCATGCTTGCTGCGAGGATGCAAGCTCTGCTGGTGAGGCACAGCAGAACCGCTTCCCCCACAAGTATTTCACAATTTCATTGTGTTTTACAATTTATCTTCTTGGAGCGCTCGACTTGACTACGAATTAGACTCCTCGTAGAGCCTACGTCTCGGATCGCACTACGATAGTATCCGCATGCAACAACCTTGCTACATCAGCAGTATTGATATTGGTGCTCGGCTCGCCTTAAATAAATCGTAAAAAATTCACAGGTGAGCGCCCCATGCTGCTTCTTGATCGCGCATGCTAGGTTCCTGCTGAATCATCCAGTTTCGGAAACGACGTACTCCTGTCGCCCTCGATTGCAAATTGTAGTACGGGGTACCCTGAAGCGGTGGTGCCTGCAAAGGGTGGCTGCAGAGGTCCGATTCAAGCTGTGTGAACCTCACCAAGAGAGTCGTTTTCAGTAATCCGGTTGCCTAGCTGCCGGAGTACGTACGCTATCTTCAGTTCTTCGACTTCTTCGACCGTTCATCAGGGGCCGATATCATACCCGACGAAATTCGGGTTTTAGGTGGATGCGATGGAATGGGTGTTGAATATCATATTCAGACAGCACAAAGCAACCGCCCATGCAATGCAGTCCATAGTTTTGAACCATATACTTTTAATGATCGATGAACCCCCCCATGTGATGTAAACCGAAATGACCGTATACTCCCAGATATCCCGTTTGCCCCCCCGTGAATGTACTCGCATTATATGCCCTCTTTGTGCTCTGCTATCAATTTATCTGCATCACCTCCCACTGAACTTAGCCTTCCACCCACCCTTCTCAAATAGCCATAGGGCTTCTATGGCATATGCCTGACTCGATCTGTGACCGTGCTCCTTGGCTGCCTCTTCCGAGAGACTATCAAGAGCCCTGCCCTTTTTGATGTTTCCCCAAATACCCATAGCGATTGGATCGTTCTCATCATCTCCCCATTCCCCGTTTCCCAATCTGAAGAGGATCCGACCTAGCACTTGAAAAGCGATACATCGCTGCGCCGGGACCGCACTTCGAGCGAGAATGCACAGCTCCTCGATGGTATACCCCGCTGCCTCGGGCGCTAGACCGTGATGATGAAGACCTTTCGACACGGGGATTTTTCGGCTGAGACGGGGAGGAATAAGCCTTCCCTTGAAGTCGAAACGGAGCGCTGATGTCGACAGCGACTCTTTATCAGGATGATATGGGGATTCCCGATCCGCAACACTATTTTCGGTTGGTAAGGGTGCCATCCAAGCGAGCTTTGTAGGGTCCGCTGGAAGGTTGGGAAAGTATTTCTTATGGAGGCTCTCGAGGAAATCGGGGTCGGACGGGTCAAGGTCGGGATCTTTTTGAGAAGGGAAATGAGTTGTGGATTTCGGAAAATCTGTTATGGGTCTGAGGTCTTCGGGGAGTTCGGAAGGCGGCCTGTCTTCATCGAGTGGCCGTGTATTCGGCCCTTTGGAAATGGGCTGTTTCGTTGCGCTCTGGACGGGCTCAGTCTTCACTGATGGCATGGGGACCGGCTCCGGCGTTGGCTTTGTGGTGTCTTCGATCTTGATTTCGGGTGGGGGATCAGAGGGCTGTCCCGGATTAAGGTCAAATGCCGATGAAGAAGATCCTTCGTCGAGATTCGCCCGCTTGAAAAGTCTCTCGATTAGAGTAGGATCCAGCCCCTCCATAAGCTCCTTCCGAGCCGCCTCAAGCTCAGCCGGGCTCATATCCGCAATCCGCTGTTTATTCTCCTGATCAATCTTACGCTTCTCTGACACGTAGAATTCTTTTTCCGAGGTAGGTGTATTGTTTGCGGCGGCCGGCTGCGGTGAGCCCGCCTTCGCCTTCGCCGCTGCTGCCTCTCGTCTTTGCTTGAAGGCTGATGCTTTGGCTCGCTTTTTGGGTGCGGGGAAACCGCTGGCGGGCGATTGAAAGTCGGAGTCTTCCAGAGGTTTGGGAGCAGCCGCCTCATTCTCTACGAGGTCACTGACGAGTAAAGGGGACGACATGGCTGTTACTTCGTCCTCGACCTAGAAACTATTGCCATGCAAAGAAAGCTGCAACGCTTTGTGCTATGGGATGGTGAGGTCTTGGGAGACATCAGCCAAGGGGCGACGGAAGATTATTAGTCATGGTGTTTGGAACAATAGCCCCACACCGCTGGAAGTGGACGGGTGGGGCTGGTTGTCACTGGTCACCCCTCCCAGCAGCCTTCGCTTGCTCCCCCATACGTGTATGCAGGAACAACCGCCGGGGACCTCTACATTGTGGAGTGGAACTGGGAAATGATTATAAAGATGAAAAAGGAGAGGGTGGCGATATACGGATAGAATAAAATTTTCAAGGAAGTACTCGGCCTCTAAGTAACAACTTGGTTGGACTAGGGTCATTTTATCGTTTTAACTATCCTTCAGGAGACCGGCTTTTCCAGTGAGTTCGACTGCTAATACAGTATGAACATATTCACAACCACGAATAAGAAAACGGGCGACCGAGCTGGGAGCCCTTGCGCGACTGCTTGTCTGCACCTTCTGCCGTCATCCAGCAGTTCGAGGACCAAAGTTAGAAGCCCACCTTTTGAATGATAGAAACCGTTCAACTTCGAGTCCGGACCGTATTCGGCACGCTCGCGTGCCCCTGACGGGGATCCCAGGTGTAGTAGGCACAGTACAGTAATTTCGACATTTCACTAGCCACAGCTGCGGCTGGGATCCTGGGCTTGAAATGAGAGCACCGTGCATTAGCGCCGATCGCGCGCCAGATTCTTTTTCCAGAACAAAACCACAGACGCGGTCCCGGGGAAGGGGTGTCCGCGGTTGGCCAATCAGCTAGCGCCAAACCGATCAAAGCGTCCTTCCGCCAACAAGGAAGGGCTGCAAGTGTCAGATTTGTTACGGACAAAGCTTGGAGAAGGTCGAAGGGAGAGAAAAAGAAAAGAAAAAGAAAAGAAAAAGGAAAAAAAATGAAAAAGAAAACCCGAGACCATGAGGAATGTACCAGAAGCATACAGGTATAAATATATTACTTATTTCAATAGTACTTATTCCGAAGCAGATGGCAAGTTCATTTGGGATAAGAAAATCGAGTCCCATGTGTTTGGTCGCAGGAACGTAAGATGCACTGCATAAAGTGGCGCATGGTAGCTGAACTGTGTCGCCGGAAGCTCCGACCGTCAAAGCATTCAATTGAAGGAAATTCATGGTCTACGAGATGGAAATGGAAGGACAAAAATGGGAGAACCTAAGTATCTTAATACGCTTATGACTGCTATGCAAAGAGATCGTTGTGGTTTGGGTTCTAGGGAACTGTCCGCGATCGACAGATCTGAGCTTCAGATTATCCCGAATTCAGCGTTGTTGCGGGCGTGCACTGAGAAGCAGGCTCTGTCATTTTACGGTTGCGACATTTTTAGGGCACCATGTAAGGCTTGTTTCGCCCGTTAAAAGGTGTAAAGAAGAGGCTTGCCGGGCTGCACAGGCTCTGAGATGAGAACTTCTGGTGGCGCTAGACCGAGTAAGACTTTGAACGGGCCCGGCCTGGCCAGAGGCGGATAGCGTTAAACTGACAACTGCAGAGCGGGAACAGAGGGGTGCGGGGGGCAACTGTGGCTGGATTGCCGATGTCACCCCTGCTTCTTATTGGCTTTTATTCCCTGCAGGTGCGCCGTTCCCTCTTCCTGGAAAGGTTCATCGAAACAAAGTACTGGTACTTCGAAGCGAAACGTTTACAGTATTGGCTAAGCGCGGGTCGATCCCTGGCCAGCGACTGCCGACAACCTCTGAAAAATGAAACCCCTATTATATGGAAAGTAGAGATTGCCGAGATAAATCACGACTCACGGTTATTTCTTCTGCTCTAAAGGAAAGAACGAATTCCTTCAGGCCCTCAAATGCAAACTCTGCAGTTGCCGCTGGGATAGCGGAGCTTTATTGTCCTTGCGTTTGATTGGGGGGATCTTCTATGGCAGGAGTGCACATATATCGGGAATTAAGCAGCGGGTACGAAGGCTGAGGTATCGGTACCTCGTCAATGACGGACAGCTGAGATGAACCTCCACGCCTTGCGATGGTGTACAAAGTACAGTACATAATTTGGCGAGTCCTGGAGTGCATATTCCTGTATCTTTCTCATCCACACATGCAGTTCTCGGTACGTGTTTCTGGTGGGTTACCCTGCACCTGCGATGTACAGTACCAGGATATCAGCCATGTACGACCCCATTTGCGGTGTTGTGTACCTTGACTTGCCCTGTTATGTTGGTTTTCGTTCATTGGGTTCCTCCCATTTTCTCCATGTGCAATCGAATCGGTCCCTTCTTTGTCTCTCCATTCTTGGCACTACATTCTTTTTCTTCTTTTCCTCCCGAGGCATGTACGGAGTAGAGTAGGCTGCTGTCTCTGGCTCTTTTCGGACAGGCGGCGCCCTTTTGTACAGGGATGGGCTGTTTCGGCCGCCCTTTTGCTTGAGCGTCTCTGTGGCCCAGTATCGCCCTGTATCAATGCCTACGTGGTCCTCTCAGTCTTGCTGGCTTGTGTCGTTTCCCTTTCGGAGCTTGCTTTGTTCATTACCATGATGCATGCTGTACTTATCTTTTCCCTCTTCTGTCATGCCATCTGCCTGCTGGCATTTCCCATTTCGCCCTGGGTCCATGCCACCATCCCCGTCTACCCAAGAAGTGTTTGGTCCCCCTCACCTCAAGCTCCCCTTTGATGCCTCTGCCCCCTTTCTCCCGTGCTTGTGAGGCACTAGAGCGGAATTCCCTCTGCCTCCATCCTGATGATACCGTACTTCGACGTCCATGTGTTTTTGGCAATCCGGCGATCCGCCCCTTCTCGCCTCTCAACCACCCCCGGTCCTCTGTGTCCCCCAAAAAGCGCTTTGCTCCGTGTTTAATAATAAAATTGGGTTCTTCCCCCCCCAAAATGAAGCTTTTCATCTGGCTCTCCGCCTCTCATCCGGCCGACACCTGACGTCTTTGTGTTATTATTTTTTCCCCCATTCGTAGCCCTCTTCCCCGTTCCCATTCCCTTCTCTGCACTGGCTCCCTGTTTCCCATTCCCATTCCCCCCTGCTCTCATTTTCCCTGTCTCATCCGAGCTAAATAAAACCCCCGAACTTGATGTTTTCCCCGGGTAAAAAAATTGTCTCCATCGCCACATCCCCCCAACACTCTCCTCTCCCTCGATTCTTCCCTTCTACACCTTCTATTTCCACCACAACAACACACCACATTCGACCACATCAGACGAAAATCCATCAAAACACTATATCGCCGCATCGAATACATCACAAAATTTGCATGATAATCAGCTCCTGAATCTGGACTTTCGATTTATCGAATCTGATTGACGCAAAACCGACCACGCCACTGTATTTTTCGGCTTGAAAAGCGCCCGATTGTGCTTGGGACGAGATATCGTGAGGTTCCTGCGTTGAGAGAGTGAGGCTATTCGGACCTTCAGTCGTTCCTTCCTCCACATATGCACGGGCCTGGTGCTCGGAATTTCCCACCGTGCCACCCAGCTGCTCTGGTGCCAAGCCTTTTTCGTCACGTTCCACTGTGCGTTTCCACCACTTGGACAGCCTGCTTGGGCCCCCTTCCCCTATTGGCCAGAACCTCCTGAGCCTCGCCTTACCACACCCACCCACACCCACACGCGGGCTCGTTCCTTAAACATTAGCCTTGAAGCTCTTTGCGACCGGCTGGGGTTCAAGGCGTGCGTGTTGGTTCACAATTCTTCTAATTATTTTATTGAAACGATCCGTTTAATTGTTCGCCAAATCCAATCTTTCTTCCCTTCGCATTCGGTCATCTATGGATTGATCCGCTCGGATTCTGTATTGACCACTAACACGGCCCCAACACGTCCTTGAAGCGCTCCGTTTGGGTCTTTCGTCCTTCCTCAGACACTGTCGACATTACCGCTAGGGTACAGGCCAGCCCACCCATTTATCTCAAAGTAAGATCCATTTCCACGGATACGCGACGAAAGATACGATCGAGGGAACCATTGGTCGAATTCCACCATGGTCACAGCCCGACAAGAAAGGGCAGCTATTTCTTCACCGGAACTCTCTTCACCACCCTCTGTCATTTCTCCGCCGGCATCCCCCGGCAGGACTGGCAAGCCTGTGAAAAAGGAGATGGATGAGATAGTAGTAGGTTCAGACGTCGCGACCAAGGATGGGCAGGTTCAACTTACAGCCGCCGGGCTTCCCCGTAAGAAGCCAGGTCGTAAACCGGGAACTACCGTGAAGGCCAAGACAAACGCGGCGGCCACTGCCGAAGCTGGACCAGAAGCTCCGAAGCAGAGAAAGCCAAGGAAACCCAGGGATCCCAACGCGCCCCCGGTCCAGCGCAAGCGAAAGTCAGCGCCGAATCTTGACGCGAACGTGGGCGCCGACTCCAAGTCCTTAGCGTCTGGTGGATCCAACGAGTCACCGAGATCTACCGCCGCAACCCCTCCAGCGGGCGCCTCGCGCCAGACGAAGATTACGGACCTCGTGAACGCAGTTTCGTCTGAACTCAAAACGCCTAGTCAACAGGACTTCCCGGTCAAGGCACCGAAGCGCGAGCCTCATGTAAGCTCCATGTCTAGTATCCTTAACGCAACCGATATCCCAGTTCGCACCAGTGGGCAAAGCTACGATCCAATCCGGGGCAATTACGACCCAATTCGTGAAACGATGATCTCCCGTGATCCGTACGGCACCAATTCTATAAGCTCGCCACGACCACCTGCCACGCAGGTCCCTAGTCGCGCTAGCGCATCTCCTTCGATATCTATGCTCGTCGACCCGATGCCCAACCATAACCCTATCTCCCCCCCACAAGTTTCCCGGCAGTCTTCTCAGCAACCTGTCGTATCCCTGCGCCCGACTCAAGAACCACCCTCAATCCCTGCCTCCCCTACTCCACAGCCGCCTCGCTCAAGCCTTCCCGACGCCAAGTCCACATCTGCCCCCGCTCCTCCCGCCGAGGCCAAGAAAGCTGCTTCGGCTGCTGCTTCGGCCAGAACTGCCAAGTCTGAATCGCGAGCGAAGGATAAGGACGTGACGAAGGAGATCAACGGCACCGCGTCCAAGAAACCCTCCCCGAAGCAAAAAACGGCCACTGCAGCCTCTTCGCCAAAAACCAATAACCTGGATGAGCCTGCTGGTGGCGAGCCTGAGCGGTCCATTCTCGATTTTGGCAAAGCGAAGCCGGGAGAAGAGCTTCAAGCACCCACAATTGTCCTGGAAATTTCCATTTCGCCGGGTGAAACCAACAAATACGTCAATTTCATGCGTATGGCCGAGGAACGCTACGGCTGGGACGCTCTCCATCCTCGTCTGGCGGCCCACCGTGACCGGAAAGCCCGTATCGCTGCCGCCGCGTCAGCACTCGAGAAGACTGGTTCCGGTCGTGAATCCGGTGACGAGATGTCCGAAGATGTTTCTGACAATGAAGGCGGCAATACTGATCACGGTGGCGGCGCTGCTAGCGGCGTTGATGTGCCTGTGAAACCTGCGAAGAAGAAACGAAACTTCAAGGAGGATGAATATGATCGTGATGATGACTTCGTCGATGACTCCGAGCTGTTGTGGGAAGAACAGGCTGCCGCCAGTCGGGACGGGTTCTTCGTGTATTCCGGCCCTCTGATCCAGGAAGTAGAGAAGCCTGCTACCTCGTACGTTGTTATCCTTTTCTTTGCCTCCCTGTCTTTTATCACCGGATCTCTTTTCTAACATGATTGGCAGTGACCCCCCGAAGCGAGGACGCGGTAGCCGAGGCGGTCGCGGAAGCCGAGGTGGTGCCACGCGAGCCAGCGGCACTGGAAGGGGCGGCGGCCCCGGGTCGAGGGGTGGCGGCGCCGCTAAGCGAGCGCGCGGCTCCAAGGCGAAGGCAGCCTCGGAACGAGAGAAGACGGAGAAGGAGAAGCCCGCCAAGCCATCCTCTCCCCAACCCAACAGCAACCCGTACGGCCTGTTGCAACCTACCACACCCCTCACAGCAACGGCCACGGCCAGCTAAACTTTTACCACGTCATACTGTTTTCTTTTCTTTAGCCCATTCTTGTTTCAGACCTTCGCGCTCGTCTCATTATTTCTTTTCTCTTTTTTTTTTATTACCTTTTCATTTGTCACAAAATCTTTATGCGCCTGTGGCCTAACTATTAGAGGAGTTGGTGATGTGCGGCTCCACGGTATCGGCGGCGTACGGTTATTGCATCTACGGTATTACTTTGAAAGGTGTCCATCGGCTATGATTTTTTCCCTTCGTGTTGAACAATCAGGGGCTTTTTATTAGCATACATGTATGATCCCACCAAAGGTTATGGAGTGTTAGGTCTGAGCCGTAGATACCCACGAGGCATGGCCACCTGGCAGCCATTACAGCTTAGACACTATTTAATGAACCCTTATTGCTAGAAGGAAGTTTTCCCAAGAGATTTCATAACTGTAGCCCGCTTGATTCGATATCTGGATGCAAGTAAATTTTTTGGGTTTTTATTTTATTTTTTATTTTATCTTTAGCTGAATGAAGGTTGATCATATACGTCAGGTCATCTCCTACCTAGGTGGGGGTACATAGCCTTAAAAGCTGTATTTAATTAGGCAGGTACCCCCAAGGATGAGAAAGCTGGCTGGGCTATTACTGCTCAGTGCATGCTGTCTAAAAAAAAGGGCTCACCGCCTCGCAACTGGCAGAAAAGAAGCGCCAAGATTTCCCGCCAAGCCAAACCTCCACAAAAATTTCCAATCAAAATACCCACTCCGCCCAAGAGAAAAAAAGAAGTTCTGCCAGTAATGTCCTGCCTAGTGCAGAAACCCATCACCGAAATTTTACCAAGCCCGCCAATTTTCCTATCTCTCCCTTTGCCTCACGCAGCCCACCACCCGACTTTTTCGCCCTTCTCACGACACGCCACACCAGCTGGCCAAACCCGACTGCCGACACGTGTATAAAACAATATCGAGTCGATTAAGTCGAGTATAGGTCGCAATGGCACCCTCAGCTTTGCAGGTTAGTCCTTTTCTACCATTCTTTCCCCCGGTTGCCTGCCCCGCTTCTTTGGAAAGTTTGCAGGGCTGGGTAGTTTCGGTGAGGGAAGGGCAAAAGCTTAAGAGTGAATTGTTTTTCGAACATAGGCACGGCTTGCGGAAGACGAGAATGCGTTTACTGGGTTGTTGAGTTTGATTCCGACGCGAATGCATTACGCCGACGATGACGAACCACAGGTATGTGATTGTTCCTAATGGTCTGGTCTTGTGCACGGGGGGGCCGGGGTGCAAGATGTCTAGAGCACGGAAACTGCCTAGTCCGTCAGCTAGCCTTCCGCCGTCTCGTCATTCTGGCACAGACAAAGGCTTATAATTTTCGGTACAGAGTAAGAAGCAGGCGAAGAAGGCAAAGAAGGCCGCGAAGGCCGCGCAGGCTGCCCTCGATGCGGAGAACACCGTGAATGGCGAACACTCCACCAGCGTCCCCGAAAAGGAAGAAAAGGAAGGAAACAAGCGCAAGCTAGAGGAAGGGGGGGATGTCGAAGCTGAGAAGGACACTCTCGTTCAGAATGGCACCGCGACAGCCGAAGGTACCCCAGGCCCTAAGAAGAAGAAGCAGAAGGTTGACAGCCCCACGGACGAGACCAAGGCTGCCGAACAGCTGTTAAAAGAAGCCACACAAGAAGCCAAGAAGGCTAAGAAGGCAGAAAAGACGAAGAAAAAGAACGAGAAGAAGGAGGCCAAAAAGGAGGCCAAAAAGGAGGCTAAGAAGGTGAAGGAGGATACCGAGCCTACCGCGACGCAAGACAGGGAGGTGGAAACTGTTCCAGACGTCGCGGAAGAGGATCAAGCTACTAGCGGTCACCAAAATGAAAACGAATCTTCGACCTCATCCGAACCTCATTCTCCTACTTTCGACTCCTCCGACGCCCTCATCCAACAGGCCGCTCCGGGCGAAGCCGCCAGCACTACTACATCTGTATCCTCCGCTGTCCCGCCATCCGATAAACCGAAGCACATCAAGATCCCCGAAGATACGTCAGCATTCCGCGAGAGGTTTGCCGCGCGTCTTGCGGCTCTCCGCGCTGCCCGCAAAGCTGATGGCGCCGACGGCAAACCCATCCGTTCTCGTCAAGAACTCCTGGAACAGCGACGCCAAAAGCAGGCTCAGCGCAAAGAGCACAAGAAGGAGATGCGTAGGATTGCCAAACTCGAGGAGGACCGAAAGCGAGAGGAAGCTCTAAAGGCCAACTCTCCCTCCGTCATGAGCCCGGGTGATGAGCTTGATGAGACCACGGCCAATTTCTCCTTTGGTAGGGTATCATTTGGCGATGGAGCTCAGCTGTCTCACGACCTCAGTTACGTTCTCAACCGCGAGCATAAGAAGGGTCCTTCGGACCCTAAAACAGCCCTACTCAAGGTGCAGAACGAGAAGAAGCGCCTCGCCGCGCTTGACCCCGAGAAACGCAAAGAGATCGAGGAGAAGGAGACTTGGTTGACAGCGCGGCGCCGCGCCGAGGGCGAGAAGATTCGGGACGACGAGGCACTCTTGAAGAAGGCAGTTAAGCGTAAGGATCGAACAAAGCGCAAGAGTGAGAAGGAGTGGAAAGATCGAAAGCAGGCTGTCGACTCGGCCATTAAGGCCCGACAGAAGAAGCGCGAGGAGAACATTCGCAAGAGGAAAGAGGATAAGAAGCTTGGTAAGCTCGGCAAGAAGAAGGGCGGCGCCACCAAAAAGAAGAATCGACCCGGCTTCGAGGGTAGGTTTGGCGGCGGCGGAAAGAAATGAGCGAGGGGGGCCGTAGTAGCCCGGTGACGTCGTTATGAACGGGGCTAAAGGGTTGTAAGATTTCACTTCTATCTTAAGGGAGGGGAGCATGGAAAGGAGTTATGAGTGTTTTATTCTCTTGCATTTTACGGATTTGCAAAAAAAGGAAAACTTTGGGGTGTTGATCTCTGAAATGTTGGCAGCTTTTTTCGTTCTTCTTAGCTTCGGCCTCGAGGCTTCCTCCTTGCAGGTGCGTTGGTGTCTGTCTCCAGTATCGTGCTAGCCTCGAGAGACAAGACGAGTAGGTAGATACATGCCCATACAAAACAAATATAATGCCATGCAAAGACCAGTCTCACGTCAATGCGGGAAGGAGCGGGTAATAAGAGAGAAGTTATATGAAGAACTACTAAAGATGATAAAGAACTATCGAGATTGCAAGAATGTTCCAACCCATTCGAACTCACAAGCATGACAACAAAATAGTTGCCAGTCAGTCAATCTCTCGCCCTCTCCTCTCTCAAAGGTCCGGTCGAGAGGGCTATCAACTCGCCCAATATTTCTGATTTCCTCTCTCTCTTTCTCTCTCTTTCTTCGTTCTTTTTATTTGCATCTCACAATCCATTCGTCAGGCCAGGTAGTTTTTTCCCCCAACAAGATTTGTGCGTGAAACGAAACGGAGAAAAAAATAAAAATGAAAAACACCATACTCCTACCTTTCCCTAGGATCTCCAACCCCCTTTCGTTTTCATGCCCAGGCATACATCTCTCTCCCAATCTGAGTCGCGTTTCTTGGTTTGTTGGATTCGGGTTTAATTTTTTCGGGTTTCGAAGGATTATTAGCGGAGGAGAGGGTGCGGTGGTGGAAACAAACGACAGATTCGCGTAGAGGCGCTGGAGTCTAGAGGAGGGAGTCGAGAGTGGTGAAAACGTTCAGGCACGCGGCCACGACCTCGAGCTGCAACTCCCGGTCTTTGGCGGTGTTTACCTCCTGCATCATAGATTTGTTAGCTCCATTCCTGCCCCTCCTCCCCCCCAAAGAAAAATCTGGAGCCCGCAAAAAGGAGGGCTTCAAATACGCACCTCAGCTATGACAGTGGGTAGGTTCGCACCCACGCCATTACCCACCGCCTTCTTTCCAAACGGCCACTGGCTATAATCGGCGAGCAAATCATCCGTCTGCGCAAAGGCCCTCTCCCGCGCCTCGTGGCCGAGAGACGATAGGGCGTTCTCGAGGACGTTGGCCGCATAGGCGGCGCATACCATGGCAATGGTGCGGATGTAGCGGAACTCAAGGTTCTCGGGGAGGAATTGGTTGCCGTTGATGACGACAGTGCGCTGTGTGAGAACGTTCCGGACACGGCGGCGGAGCTCTTCCTTGGCACCGCCGTCGGCAACGGGGTGGGTGGCCATGTCGAAGAGGAGGAAGTTGCGCTTCTCGGTGCGGAGGATGCCCTTGTCGACGAGACCCTTGGCGAGGCGTTCACGGACTTGTTTGAGTTGATAGCCGATCTTCATGAGATTCCAGGTTTCGCCTATAAAAGTATTGTTAGCGATGTGAGACCAAGGATGAGCGAAGATACGCGGACTAGGAGGCAAAGGGGAGATGACTATGTACCGCTCAAAAGGTCGATCCAGGCGCTGACGCTCATCTTCTCGCTAGACTTCATGAGCTTCAAGGTCTCGTCAAGGAGAACCTCGCCGGTGGGGGTTTCGTCGATAACTTCGATTATGCGATCGGGGAGAGGGAACCGCCGCCTCGAGGGATCCTTTTGCATGCTGATGCGGCCACGGAAAGCAAGCTCGAGGACGATACATCCTCGGAGAGCGTAAGAGATGTTATCGTTCCAGAAAGAAAGGTATCCCTACAAGGCAAGCGAAGAAGTCAGCAATGAATATGGTCCAAGTGAAGGAAAATGCTGCGTCATTGTCGAATTCGTACCTGCTTGTCCTTCAATCCGAGTAGTAACACCTCCTCCATTAGGGTAAGCTTGGGCTGCTTGCTCCTCTCCACGCTCTCGCTGATGTCGCGGGGGTCGAAGGCAATCTTATGACCATTCTCGCCGTTCTCGTAGCTCGTCTCCGGAGTAGCATCTTTGAAGTTGTTGGACGAGTTGGCTCGGCCGGCTGAAGGGGCGGCACTGCTACCACCCTCTCCGTCTCCACCACCACCACCGCCTCCCCGGCGCCGCGTGAGGCCCGACGAAGACATTGCGCGATATGGGAAATGAGGTTACTAGATGGGTAGAAAACTAGTGGGCTTTCGAGAATTGGGTTCGGTTCGAGCGAACGATTTCGAAGATTTAGGGGTGAGGTGGGATAGGAATCGCGGGTCGGCAAGGGTGAGGGTTTGCTGAGATGGAATTTGTTTGGGGGTATCGGGCTTGCGAGGTCGAATAGGCACCCGAGTCAATGTCAATTTGCTGACAGAAGAGATCGGGTCAGCTTGATCGTTGGAAGGTAGCTGGAGCGGATGCGGCCACAAGCAGGAAAATCCCTGGACGGGGAAGGGGAGATTGTGGCTTGAGGGAAAGGGAACGTCGATGGCGAGGTTCAAAATGCAGGATTGAGCGACAAAGCACAGAAGTCAAAAAGCGCCAAGAGGGAGCGTGTACATGTATGTACCACCAACGAGGAGCCCTTCAAAGCCTTGTGCGGATGCGCCCGGGCCCAGGGTCCTTTGGTCCTGAGAAAAATATCCGAATCTCAAAGCACAAGACACGAGAGGAAGAATAGAGAAAATAATACAAAATAAAAATAAAGAAAAATAAAAAATAAAAAATACAAATATACGAGAATTGGGGTGAATGAGCTGGAACCAAACTTACCCCTTTCCTTCCAGGCTGGTAATTCTCTCTCTTCCTCTGATTCTCCTGGCTCTGACCAGGGCAAGTGGGCAGTGCAAACGCAGGCAGACGACAGCACTGGACAATAGGACGAGAGAAGGGGAAAATGTCAATGTGGTCTCGCAGGATTAAATTTTTGTCCAGCACCTCGCCAGCCAGCAGCCTGGCGATAAGGGTCGTCAGCCAGCTTGGTGCTTTCGATGCAGGCAGGTTGTGGTTGCTTCCCAATTTGGTCACAATCTCTTAAAGCTTATTCCCCATCTATTCAATTCTAGATTTTTTTTTTCCTTTTTCATTTCCTTTCGTTTAACCCCGTTCACTAAGTGTATATTGGTCTCTACAGTTATTATTCCCTGTCTGAGACGCTTGCGAGGGCGAGATGAGATGGAGTCGACGATTGGTGTTTGAGTCTGCCGAGGCCGAGATCTCCTTCGCACTATTGCCCAGGCCATCCTCAAGTGCTGTATCCCTAACATCATCAACTCACGCAACTGCCAGGATTTATTGCTGCACCGACATGGCGATGTTGTCTGAGCGCATCATTAATCTCGAAATAGGGCATCACCAATATTTCCCCGTCCGCGTATCTAACATGCCAAAAGAGGAAGGGGAAAACATCGCCCTGCGAATTCCTAGACCCTTACTCACAAGAATGGTTTACTTGCCAGGGGCAAAGGACAGGTGCCAAGTCGACGATACTTTACATGTCGGTGCTAGTCCATAATTGATGTCGTGAATATGGTGGGGAAGGGTCCTGCGATCCAAGTAGCCGGTACAACGTTCTGGCGTGGCGCTGGGTCGTTTGTCACTTCAAGACCAAGGGACTTGCGAGTCAAGCTAAGAAGTGACAGGCTTCCAGACTATGATCCCACTAGGAGACAGTGTCTAGTTCTAGCAGCCAGCTATCGACAGTGGCGATCACGGGCCTGTTCTCCGTTTCCGTCTTGTCCACCTCGAGCATCGATTTGACTCCTGGGCGACTTGGTTCTGACGATTATCTCCGCGCTATACAGATACTTCGCGAAGATCCGCACATTAAGGACGATCTTTTACATTCCAGTATATATTAATCGACAATGGGCCATTGAATAACAGTGGCCCGGTATCCAGAAATTCTATCAAAAGTACCCAAGAAAGCCTCCATTGATCCCCTTTACCCAGAGGGCATGGCGCTGCCTTTCTCGCGAAAAAAAAAAAAAAAAGAAAAGGCCGAGGAAAAAGCAAACTGAACTAATTCGAGAGTTCCTTCCCAACTTCCTCTATGGCCTTGACTAGTCCTTCTACCGTTCCGCTCAACGTTTGACAGTTCACCACCACCCTAAAGAAGCTCCCCTCGTCGCCAGGAGCGTAATCGATCATGAAGCCCCTAGACACCAACCTCTTCGCCACTTCACTCGTAGTCTTTGTGTTAAGCTCTTTATCGTCCGAGATCTTGCCCCCCGGGGCGTAGTAGAAGCACACCTGCAGACAGGGCGGCGGGTTACTCGATACGAGCACAAGGTCGGAGCTCCTATCGACGAGATTGGCGAGGTATGCTGCCATGTTAAAGGCGTGGTCAATCTGCTGTTCGAAGCCCTGGGCGCCATAGTAAGTCCACGCTAACGCTAGTTTGACGGCGTCACCGCGGCGGCCGCATTGAAGCGTCAAATCCGCGAGGTCCCACGCCTCCCCCTCGGCGGCAGAATGGAAGAGATAGCCCGCAGGGAGGCTGTTGGCCTTGTGGAAGATCTTGATGTCGTTTGTGAGGAGGTAGGAGCAGGTAACGGGGACGTTGAGCATCTTGTGGGGGTTGACAGTGAGAGAGTCAGCGAGGTGGGAGCCTCTGAGCTTGCGGCTATGTTTATGTGACATGATTGCCGGGCCGCCCCAGCTACCGTCTACGTGCATCCAGAGGTTGAACTCTTTGCAAATGACAGAGATCTCCTCCAGAGGGTCGTAAGATCCCATGACGGTCGTTCCCGCCGTGGCGTTGACGTATAGGGGCGTCTTTCCGTCCTCTTTGGCCTTGACGATAGCATCTCGGAGCGCGGACGGGATCATACATCCAAATTCGTTGACTGGCACAGCAACAACGTTGGACGTGCCCATTCCGCAGGATATCGCGCTCTTTTCCACCGAATAGTGGCCATGTATGCTGGTGAAAATGGCAAACTCGTGCTTCGAGTTACCCAGCAACTTAGTCTCGGGGTAAAGGGTGTTCCTAGCCACCACCAGAGAGGTGAAGTTGGACGAGCTACCTCCCTGACAAACGATACCGCCTGCTCTAGGACCAGAAAATCCGAACAGCTTCGCGAATTTCTTAGCCGTGAGCTTCTCTATCAAGGTCAAAGCAGGAGACACTTGATAAACATGGAGCTAGACATAGTAGTGTTAGGGCTTCTTCGTTCGTAAACCCTTTTCATCAGTAGTGACAACTTACATTGGTGTTTAGTACAGAGAGCAATACGTCTGCTATAACGCCAACCTATCAGGGGATCAGCGTGGAAACTTCAAATAGGGTATTAAAAAGGTTCACTTACAGGAGTGTTGCTCGCATAGAGTTTGTCCATGAAGCCCTGGTCCCAGGTGTTGACGCTATACTTTAACACCTGTTCAAACAATTCCAGGGCGCCCTCCTTGCCTTTTCCTCCGTCGGGAAGCTCAAGCTTGAACTTTTCAAGTAGGGCCTCAGGCGTATGCTCGTTTACAAGCGCGTTCCGCACCTCGCCAGAGGCTGTGGTGATAGTAGAGTTGCCTGACGCCTTCAGAGGAGCCGCTTCATCCGCGCTACGGATGAAGGGGACCACGAGAGCCTTGACTGCGTCAAGAAGCTATATTAATACCGACACACGTTAGCTCCAAAGTCCATGCGGCCGACGTGACAGGAAATCAATGCATTACAAGGTTGCAGAGACAGAAACAACAACTAAGGCGGGTTGCCACTTGCATCTTCGACCTCGGCTGCCCTGTTCAGGGACTTATGCTGGTCCACAGGAGGGTTAGTAGCACCGCCCATCTTATCAGATCTATTTTGCCGGGTAACAATTTCTTTTGCCTCTTTCCCTTTCCGGCTCTTAAGAAGAACTATCTTCCCCTAGGGAGTACGGAGAAGAAGACGGGTCCTGGAAAACAAAATGGGGGACGCCGCGAGAAGAATCGGGGACCTGAGAAAGGACTGAAAAGAGAATTTGAGGGTTTCTTTAGTTTATTTTCTTTCTCTTTCGACTCCTTATATAGAACTCGTTCTAAACCATGACTCCAGATACGCGGTACACTCCAGAATGGTCCTGGGACTTTTTTTTTAGACGGAAGAGATGGGAGGTGCAGAAAAAAAAAAAAATAGCCTACGGGCCTTAGATGAGTAACCGAACGGGTATTACCAGTGCCTAGCAAAGTTCTCCGGAGCCGGCGTTTGCGCGGGATTTCTTTTCACTTTTTTTTATTCTTTTTTTTCTTGGGCGTGCCTCTCACACACCCACTGGTTCTCTCTGGGGTTAGTGTGCAGATTCTGGCCGAGATGGCGGTGTAATTGACCAATAGACGGCAGGATCCCGAAGATTATTCTATTTAGATTTGGGGTGACGTGATGCCCAGTGGCGCCGAGGCTTCGGCGTCGGAACGCTGTTAGACAACTAATAAATACGCTCCATCATCTATCATCTCTTTGTCAACATAATTCCAAACACTCCAGCCAAACACCGCCAATATACTCAAATCTTAACTTCAAGTCCAAGCAGCTGGCGCTCGAGCATTTAGATCGACCATGACTAAGCTAGGCAACCTTGGGCGATTACCGAGTCCGGGCAAGCCCAGATCCGAAGCCGTCCGTACCTCGCTGGCGATGCGCTCTTCCACGACCACAATAGATTGCTCATTGACGGTGGCCGAGAATAGAGGCCCAAAGTTGGAAGGATGAGGCTGTGGCCAGCTCCCCATCTTCACGATCAATGTGTGATCCTTCATTTTCCACACGAGTTCAATGCCTGTTCAGTTGGTCTGCCTAGTCTAGGCTCTCCTGGTCCCGCAAGTAAGCCACCTACCGCCAGCCAATCCTCCAGAGAAGGCGGGGTATTCGGAGTCGGTGTTGGGGGGTCGCAGGAAAATGCGTGTCAGATGCATGAGCTTGGGGATGTTGGCCTCTAAAATTCACAACCGCTCCAGGATCTCAACAATCCTGTACGCCTCTGCTGCCTAAAGAGTTTGGGCATTTGCCATCCTGATTCAGCAGTTTGACCGGTCCTATTTGCGTATAAATTGTCATCGATCCTCCCAAGGAAATCTCCTGTTGAGCGAGAACGAAATCCCCATTTTTGCCCGTTTTTGCCGATAGTCTCGTTCAACACCCGGAGACCAGCATGCCACAACACCAGTACCCCGGTTTGGGGCTTGATCTCTTCGACTACGACGGTGACAAGCCCGCCATTTACCCTCGGGGACTTTACGTATATTCCACCAGCTCCCAGTCCCTCATGCTTCCTGCCCGTGAGGTAGCTATGATGGCAATTATGGACCTTCTAACCGAAAAGCCTGAGTGGTATCGCAAGGTCTATGACGATGCCATTGTAGAAAAATGGCGTGGAGAGGCCATGGCTATCCCGGATAAGGCTTTTCTCCTGGATAGTATATACGCAATTCAGGGGCGGAATTGGGACGAATTCGTGGCCTCGGCCGGACTCGAATCTGACTCCGAGTCGGAGCTGGAATCATGGCCTGAGTCGGAGAATGAAGGGTCGACTGGCGGCCGCGCACCCCGAATACACACCGCCCTGTCGCGTGTTTCCAGGGTCAAGAATGTTCTAGACGAGTCTTGCTTCAACTACGTCAGTAAATTTACTCGGGAAAGGAGGAGCTTCGCCCTGCTAACGTTTACTCTCAAATAGTGCATCCAGGAACTACGAGACAAAGCTGAGTTCATGAAAATATCCGGTCTTGTTCCGACGCTCGACGCGTGTGCCTCGGTCGTTAAGTCCGATACTCTTGTTGGACCTGATCTCAAGAATGCTCTTCGTCGGGCGTTTTCAGATCTGATTGAGGACCACAAACGTAATCCCGACTGGCACCCTAGGAGCAATGACATGGTCCAGAATCTTATCCACCCGTCCTTGTATCCACTAGTTTATGGCCGAACGCGGGTGTTGCGGGATGAGGTTGTTGGAGTTGATGATGCGATCAGCAAGTGGGCTGGCAAAGGCGATGTTATTGCGAAGCCAACTAGCGGTGAGCCTGACGGAAGCAATAGCCCCCAAGGGGGTGGTTATGTCCCAAAAAGCCGCTGGTCCACCAACTATCAGTGGCTTCCCTCCAACGTCGAATTTGTTCCCGAAGGTGGTGTCAAGTTCACGAGCTACATTAACAATCTACACCCGACCAGGCACGCTAGGGTCTATGAAACAATTGAAAAACTAATTGAGACGGTTCTTCCTGCGTGGGACGCTTGTCTCGCACAAAGTTCTGACTATGACCGGGACGACATCATCTCCCCAGGACGTTCAGAACCTCGGTTCCCGTACCCCGAGAATCCCGAGTAAGTAAAAATGTCTCAGCCCCCGGCTGAAAACGAAGAGCGTCTCGTTAGGGCGGTTGCAATGCCCATATCTGGTGCAGGGGTGCTCACGGTGAAATGCTTGCTAGTGATGAAAACAACGACAACTGGGACCGCTCGCTTGACGATATCCCTCTTCCGCCCCCTAGGAAGAGGAATGATGGCAGCCAAGTCCCCGATAAGATAGATCTCGAAAACCGCGAGGAGCGCCGACAAGAACGCTGGAAGTTGACCCGCAGGCCAGTGTTGCCCAAGGTCCCTACGTATCAACCCGTCAATTATTCGGCACCTCCTGGAAAAACACTGAGGGAGCAATTTGAAAGGAGTGGCCTTCAGATCATCGTAAAGATGGCGACGGTGGAGTTGACTCCCGAGAAGCCACGCTTCAGCGGGAGGCTGGCATGTTGAGGGTCAGATGAATGAGCATATTGTTGGAACTGCCATTTATTATCTTGATTCCGAGAACATTACGCCAAGCTACCTCAGATTTAGGATGCAAACAGATCGTGAGCAGGAGGAACTGCAAGACCGTGTAGGCCAGGATCAGTATAAGTGGTTAGAGAAGGTGTACGCGGTAAATCTGTCAAATGACTCGTGTCTACAGTACTACGGAAAAGTCGAGACGAAGGAAGGAAGGCTGCTTGCATTTCCAAACGTCTTTCAGCATCAAGTTTCGCCGTTCGAATTAGCCGACAAAACTAAGCCAGGCCATCGCCGCATCGCCGTCCTCTGGCTCGTAGACCCATTTACGCGCATCATTAGCACCGCTAACGTGCCGCCGCAGCAGGAAGAATGGTGGCTGGAAAGCACGTTTGCGAAAATCGGAGGAGAACAAAAAGACCAGCCCGAGGACAAGGATCAGGAGCTGCCTCAAGATGTGACTAAACTGCTCGTTGAGGACAGTCCTCGAGGGGTGGGTGGTAAGGTACTAGCTAGCATATTTCACAAGGCGCCTCCAAACATCCTTCCCGAGGAGATGCTTGAAATGATTCGACAAGAGATAGGCCGTGGCACCTCGGGGCTAATGAGCCTTGACGAGGCGAAAGAGCACCGACTGAAGCTGATGGATGAGCGAAGCGTGATCCAGCACGGCGTTGATGAAGCGTGGACAGGCTTGAGGTACGGCTTTTGCGAACATTGATGGGCGCGGGTTAAGCGCAGAGGACCTTGCTGAACTGCAGAGGATGCAATGTTCCTCGTTCGAGTTCTTTCTGAGGTCATATACAACTATTATAGTTTTGACAACCTCGGTCCGTCTTTACGTTGAACATGAGCTTGAGACACAGTTGAAATCATGGATGAGGACAAACGTGATGGCGCGCTCTGACCATTGCTATTTGCAAGTGTCCCATCAAAACGTGTGTCTGTGTGAGAGTGGTGGTCTCCATTGGCCAGCGATAAGGGGTTTTATTGCTGGCTAGCAGAATAATTCGGAGCCGAGGCCACTGCTTGCCAGCGGTCGGCAACTAGGGCTTGTATCCTATATAGCCTTTATCTGTAGGCAAAGTCCAACCCCGAGGGTGATTCCCGCGAATCGATTTTGTTTTCCCCGAGGGTGTCTACCAGTAGTAGTGTGCACAGCACTCCGGCGAACAACAATTGCATATGCAAGTACGAACGACTTCCTCGTTCTCACCAAAATTTCCGCGGCCGGAATACGTGCCTGCCCATTTCCTATGGTGGGATACCAGATTTCATGGAGGCGTCGGTTGAAATGGCAGATCTTTGGTGCGTTTTTGTGTTTCACCCCCCCATGAAAGCTAATCCTAGTCCCTGCCTCACGCTTCAAGCAATCATGCAGAAGGTATTATTACTGATTTTGAGGCAGAGAAAATGTATAAAAGGAAAGCTTGGGAGGAGCAAATGCCAGGGTGTGCTAGTGTTTTCAGGTCGTGACCCTGTCTATCTTGGGCGTTACCCGAGAGCTGAGACTAACGAACATGGGCTACCATTCTGAGCTTGGGTGATGGTGACAGGAATTGGTTGAAAGCTAAATAATACCCCGCCAAAGTGGATAACAGAAGGGGAGCGAATGTTGGGCGTTGTTGGACCTCGGAGATCGTAGGGGGGGCGTTGGAAGCACCCCTGGAAGCACCCCTGAGCATGCACCTGAGCTACCTGTCTGCCTGGCCTTTCCAGAATGGGGTCTGCTTGTCGCAGGAAGAGAAGGAAGACACACCACGAACCCTTACAGCTCCTGCTGGTCTGTCAGGCCTCTGGATACTTTGTGGCTGCTCCTGCCATTCTCCCTCCTGCATGTGATTGAGTGATTCGTTGGGGCAATGTTGTAATTTCCATTTCTGACCTGCTCGTACCTCAGTGCCTGGCGTACACCGTATGGGCGTGAACGGATTGTTTTTTAAAGCATTCTAGAAGATGTATCATCATCCATTTGGCTTGATGAGTTTCGCAGAAATAAGAGTCTCCCCTCTTCTTCTCGCTGGCTTTGCGAAAAAACTATAGTATTATTTTAGCAGAAGCGAGATCATCCTTTTTCCCATCCCAAATCCGTTCAATCTCTGTTGCCGCCGAGCCGAGGCCATCACAGGCCAGGGTTCCACGCTAGCTGCTGCGGAGACTGCGCTAGACCCAACGACCCTGAATGCTCAGTCCTTACACTGGCCTCTGGCTCGCTCGCATGCTGGCCTTGACCCCAGTTTTTGACGCCAGACCGTTGCAGCCCTGTTGGTGAAGGATTTCGAACTCTTTTGCATCTACTGGCATTAGACGTTCGAGGGAGGATTGCTTTTGCGTGACAAAATGTTGAGCCTCCGTGGGTGACTATCAAAGCTCCCTGTTTTGGGCATTCTCGTATTATTATTACCGCTGCGCAAGACGCAAAGGGAAGCCACGCCTCGCCCCCTAGTCACCCTAGATGATGATGAGAAGCGAAGAGGATTGATGAGATGTTACCTGTCAGAGTTTGCTTGTGGTTAGGCCACATGTTGGCCTATGATGGTGGCCTGCAAGGGGAGGCACTCTCAGGATAACCTCTCCACGCATCAATGGCGGTGCTCGTGGTTGGGGGGAGCCCTGGTGGAGCCGAGATGTATGTGCACAGAAGCCAGCGACTCTGAGCACTCTCAACACCCGAACCAGTTGCTGCGTATTATTATAGTGACTACCTTCGTACAGTGAAGGCACATCATCTCGCCATGTACTGTCGTATCTAACTCGAATCGTCCGCACGTCCGTCACCACAAACGCTACGATCCTGGCCAGCCTGGCCAGCAATGAGACTTTGCCAACCACTACAAATCAGCCCAAGTCGCCATCTACTGACAGTCAGTCCATTCGATCCACGAAGAACAATTTCGAATGCGCCCTCTCCTCTTTTTTTTTTTTTTTTTTTTTTTTTTTTTTTGCTACTTTCGGTTGATTTCCGCAACCCCCGCAGTCTACGCACTGACACGGGAAATTCAGAGTACTGAGTGAGTGAGGGTGTCCTCAAAGTCAATTGTTGCGTGTGCCTGGTGGTTGCGGAGGTTATAACAACTAGTAATAAGCCAACAGCCAGCAAGACGACGAGACCACCACACTCTGCCCGCTAAGACGCCCAACCCGCCAAAGAACCCACCCGAACTTGGAAAGGGCGGAAGAACATTGAAGAAAAGAACTGTGCTGTTGGTAACAAAACCGAGCGGGTGGGCTGGCACAGAACTGTTGGACAAGTACCAGACCAGACCCCAACTTCCATCCATGGATGGAGGCCAGCCATCAAAATCCATCTGTAATCCTGCCGGCCAGTCCCTGCATCCCTGCATCCCTGCATCCCTGCAACCTCTTAAGACTGGCCCAAGTATCTTTGAAATTGACCCTCGACTTTAGTTGCGCCTCCAGCGCACGACCCCACCTTCTCTTTGTCCTCCACTGCACTCTCCCCAGTCTTCCTCTTCTCGTCTTCCTGCCTCCACCAGATTGACGATATTCTCTGCCATACTCTAGAACGAGGTTGCCACCGCTCGAAATACGGCTACCACAGCCCACTTTGGATCGAGTCAGACAACACTAGGTCTCTGTTACCACTAAAAGGGCCTGGCTTTTTTTTTTTTGCCGGCTCGCGCGACAAGCGATCGGGTTTAGCTAGCTTGGTCGATATATACCAATTCAACGACCTGGCTCCTTTTTTGGTCGCCGCAGTCGTGAATGAACCTACCGGAACATTTTCCCGTCGATCGGCAGAGATCCTGAACCAATCTTTGGCTGTGGTTTAGACGGCTATTATTCCTGTTATTCCTTCCTTTTTCGAAGCCACTTATTTCTGTTTTATTTTCTTTTTCCCACCAAAACTGCTCGAGCGTTAATCGTATCTGCAACCCACGTCGCCGAACTTTCTCTTCGGCCAAGCACGTCTCGAGACCATATCTCCTTAGCCCTAACAGCAGCGCAGCTAAGGTAGTGGGAGAAGTCGCAAATCACACACTGCCGCCGTTATAAATCCCACGGTCTTGCCTTGCACGAAGAATACACTCTACCTTGGCCCCGAATCGAACTGTTTTCGCAACACGGCGAATCTCAGTGTTCAATCTTTAGACACTCGCCTTCATTCTACGAGCCGATCGCCGACAGAATGCCCGACGCCGCAGCTGAACAAACCCCGATACCTATATCCATCACCATCTGCGGCGATGGCGGGTGCGGAAAGTCTTCCATCACCCTTCGACTTGTCCGCTCACAGTGGACCTCAGAATACGACCCCACAATCGAAGATTCGTATTCTATAACCCGCCGCATCGATGGCCAAACCTACCATCTCTCTCTCACAGATACTGCCGGCCAAGAGGAATACCGCGGCATGTGGGCGTCTTCCAACCTAGGCGCGGACGCTTTTCTCCTCGTCTACGATATCACGTCGCAAGCTTCGCTTGAGGCTCTACAGTATTTCAATGATCTTATTGACATGGAAGCTGAGACGCGTCTCGATAACGCTGAGAGGGCACGGCGAGCAGGCCTAACGCCGACGTTCCCTACAGGCGGCTTCAACGGATACGGATCCTCCAATAATGGGTCCAAGACAGTGCCGCCCATCAAGATTGTGGCAGGCAACAAGTGCGACCTGCAGGAGAGCAGGCAGGTGCCCGCCGCCGTAGGCCTAGAGTGGGCGCGGCGTAGAGGATGTGGGTTCATGGAGACAAGCGCCAGGCTAGAAGTCAACATCGAAGAGACGTTTGCACTTATAGTGCGACGCGTCGTTGAGGGGAGGAGGCTCGCCGAGATGGGCGTCCACGAAAGCACTCAGGCTGATAGCAGGGGTATGACAAAACCGTTGAGTCCGCTACCCTCGGATGAGGCTGAGAAGCGTGCGCCGGGCGTGCGTGGTCCCAACCTGAATGGGGACAAGGTCGGCCGGGGTGGTGCTGGCTTCTGGAAGAAACTACGCTGCTGGTAGTAGTTGCCCACCATAGAGGGTTCTGACGGGTTGGAAGGACGCAATTGACGATGACATGGAAAACAAACTCTGGGGGATGACAAGCTTTGCTTGTGAGCTTCTTGGGGAGATCCCTGTTGTTCGCTTTCCCTTGCCTTGATCTTCAATGGTCATGCAAGGCCTTCTCTCCTTTGTTCAGATGCCGCTACCGAGTCTTTCGGCACTCTCGCGCTTCATATCTGGTCATTCGGGTGGGGGTTTCCCCGGTACGGCGAAGGGACACTCAAAAATTATTCTTAGGTTTTTGCTTTTCTTATTCATTACTTCTCAAAGCACCACCAGCCTGCGCGAGCACCTCAGTTCTTTCCAGCCTTTTTATTTCTTTCGTTTCTTTTTAACATATTCACCATATTTTGAAGGCCTCGCACGCGCACCATCGGGATATCCCCTCTTAACTACTCACTGTTTAGGAAAGGCTTTTCTTTTTTTTTTTTTTTTTTTTCTTCTCTCTTCAGCTCGTTCAGTTTTGCTTATTTTCTAGGGTTCTAAGCGGCGGGGTTTAGGAAAGGGTTGGGGCGCGAGGAAACCGGGATCTTGTTCACATCGTTTGCTTGCTTTTTTCTTTTCTTTTTTTCCTATTTTGTTCATATTGGAGTTTCAGGTGCTTGATCCCGTTTGTTGACTACACCTTCCGAGTAATTATGGGCAAGGTGAACGAAATGGTACTGGAGGCGGAGGCACGGGGACTGGGGACGCGAAATGAGATACTGATGAAGAATTGAGAAACGTCGAGAGCTTCACCGTGAAGTTTTGGGAATGTGACAGTTGGTGTGATGTGTGCATGTGTCGAGCGTACAGTCCTTATATTCGTCTCGAGGGGTAATTCTGCTGGGGGGTTATGCAGGAGCCGATACCGAACCGCGCAGACCGAGTACAGCACTTTGTCCAGGTTTGCAAACCAGCCCACGAAGGAAGCACAAGTTCCAGCAGGTGATTCGATTGACGAGCGGCCCCGCCCGGCCAGTGTCTCTGTTGCCCCGATGCGCTGGGATCGACAGGCACGCCAGCAGTTGCGGCTCTACGAAGCTTCCGACCTATGCTGGCCAGAGATGATCTAGCCTCCTTTGACGATCAGAGTTTGTAATCCTACTTGCCCATTGCGTTCCTAATATCGAGGCGTCGTGTTTCGACCCAGCTCCAGCGGCGGTTGACGCCGCTTGCGGAAACGTTGGATTACTCACAGTGCTCGTCCGCGCGGCCAAAGGCCATCACGGACCAACCTGAGCAAGGCTGCTGGTAATCCAGGTGCTGATTGGTGCTTTGGGCCGGCGGACCTTCACCTAAAAACCCTTTTGTCCGTCAATCCAGCATGCTCCGGAATGTTTCCCCGCGCTTGCCGCAATCGCACGTGTCTTACGGTCGGATGGTATCCCTTTTTTTGAGAGAGAGAGAGTTTGTAAGCTCGACTGAGCTGTGGCTTGTCATTCGCTTATGCTAGCTATTCTATCATGTTACTGGGCGTAGAATCAAGAGGTTGGTGTGGAGGAACCGGGATCGATAATTAACCTCAATAGCTAGGGGATCGCGACGGGACTGAAGGAAATGAAGAGCACGCACGAAACGTCCTCACAGACTCTCTCTAACGGGAATCAAAGCGCCGGGAGCAATGAGCTAACGGGCCGCTTGGCGTCTCGGGTGGTGATGCAGGTGGTAAACGTCGAAACCCAGCGTATTTTCGAGTTCAGACGCCAGCGGGGACAGTTAAACACGGTCCCTCCCCCCCCAAAAAAAAGCTGCAGGTTAGACGAACGTCAAGCTCAATTGATGGATCCGGCTGGCTGTCCGTGTCCTGGAGTAAATTGCCAGGTAGCAGGATTGTTTTTGGCTCGCTAATGCCCCCTCTCTAGAACAGTTCTGGTCTAGGGCGTCTAAGCGGGGGGTGCAGACGCCCGTTGGCCCTCCCTCACGGCTTCACATTGTGTTTTGGGTCAGGGCCCTTTTTTTATTTTTAGGAGATCCGTGGCGCCATCGAAGAAAGCGGCGGGCCGCTAGAAGAAGCTGGGGAGGGGAAAGGGCTAGAAGGGGATGGGTAAGGTCAATTGCCTATAAAGCGCAGCTC
Organism: Lomentospora prolificans; assembly: GCA_029532625.1. Classification (NCBI taxonomy): domain Eukaryota; kingdom Fungi; phylum Ascomycota; class Sordariomycetes; order Microascales; family Microascaceae; genus Lomentospora; species Lomentospora prolificans. The sequence continues at coordinate 1,340,753 of JARFXM010000003.1, forward strand.
GCGAAGCTTCATCCCGCTTTCCTTGTCGAGCACCTCATTCTCCTGATCAATTGAAGTTGCAGATTAGCTGGCATTTCCCCATTATTTACTCCCATTTACCAAGGAAGCGCACACTACGAACTCCCAAAAGAAGAATCCCCCCCCCCCCAACCAAGAACAACACAATGAGTAGTCTCCGCTACGACCCCGAGTTCGCGGCCTTCATGGCCGCCGTGCCCGCAACCCCCGAGAAGCCCGTCTTCACAAACGTCCTTGACCTTCGCGCCTGGACCGACCAGCTCCTCTACACCATCTTCCGCATGGCCCCAACCCCGCCCACCGTGCAGAGCAAAGAGTTCACCGTCCCCTCGTACGACGGCGCAGGGATCAAGGTGGTACGCTACGCCGAGGCCGAGGTCCTCGCCCGTACGGAACCCCAGCCGGCCATCGTGTACTTCCACGGCGGCGGCATGGTTGCCTGCTCGGTCGATACGTTTGGACCCGCCATCGCGCGCAACGCTAGCGCTAGCGGGGTTGTCTTTTTCGGCGTCGATTACCGCCTCGCGCCGGAGCACCCCGCGCCCGCCGGCGTTGAGGATGCGTACGCGGCGCTCAAGTACGTGAGCGATCACGCGGCCGAGCTCAACATCGACCCGAAGCGCATCGCCCTTCAGGGCGACTCAGGCGGCGGCTGCATCGCGGCGGGCGCGGCGCTTCTAGCGAGAGATAGGGCGCTGAGCCCACCAGTGGCAAAACAGATTCTCATCTACCCCATGCTGGATGATAGGACCTTCCTTGACAAGGACGCGGAGCTAAACAAGTTTTTGACTTGGCAGTATCACGAGAGTGTGTTGGCGTGGAACGCCCTGCTGGGGGAGGACAAGGCGGGGAAGCCCGAGGCCGAGGTGAGCGAGTATGCGGTGCCGGCGAGGAACAAGTCGCTGAGGGACCTGCCGCCTACGTACATTGACGTGGGCGGGCTGGACCTGTTCAGGGACGAGAATATAGAGTATGCAGGGAGGCTGGCTAAGGCGGACGTCGAAGTGGAGTTTCACCTTTGGGCGGGCCTGCCACATGGGTTTGAGGGCGCGGCGACCACGTCCATAGTGAAGAGGGTTTTGGAGAGCAGGACCAAGGCGATGCAGAGCTTCTAGAGCTATTATCGCTCCTAAGATTTGAGAGAATAGCCAACGCCTAGTTGCAGCTGTCGTCGCATGGCAGGTGGTGAGAGGGTGTAGCCCATGGTACGGCATATTTCACGGAGAATGAAAGGAAAAAAGAAAAAAACTCAAAAAAAAAAAAAAAAAAAAAAAAATCAAACGACTATGCGATGATGCCCTGTCACCTATACCAAAATCCCGTTTCGATAGGGTTCTGTATCCGTACCGTGGCTTCCCTTTTTGTTCGAGTCGGAGAGCTCCCTGGGCCTGAAAGGGCCAAAACACTGTTAGCTATTACAGACCGCTTCTAGACCGCGTTTGAAAAAGTTTCGATCACTTACGATGGGCGGCGTCAAGACGATAGATCAATCCGGCTGATTATCGCAAAGCTCATAGAATAGGTACGAGCATGATTGGGCCGGAAACACTGGCCTCATGGGTCCATCGGCACCGGGAGGCTGCGGTCGGAACCACGGTACCCTTGGCGCACCCACCGGTGTCAGGTGGTAGGGGGACGATAGAGCCAGCGAGGCCAAGGGCGATCACTTTAAAGAGCCTAATGGCTAATGCTGGCAAGGAGACTACTAACTGGACAATGACACGAAAAGTTCACTCATCTTGCTTGTCAAACTGACGAGTTTTGTCGAGCGGACACCTTGAACCTCCATGGCACACACACGCAGCCAGCTATCGTGCCATGCGCGCCGCGGAGGTCCGGATACCCCTGTCACTCTTCTTGCATATAGACCCAAACTTCTGTTCATAGAGGGTTGCGATTCGGGATTTTCGTAGCAGAGAGGTTTGCGCCGGCGAATGAAGTTGAGAGGTAGCGAAGAGATGGATTCCCTTGATCCAAAGATCTCGAGCCACCTACTAACTAGCCAGCAACATTATCCAACTACCCATGCTTTCCCCAAACCTTCCAAGTGATTATCCCGAATATACCCTATTTTCTTTGAACCCAAGCGATGGAGGGTTCATTTAATCGAATATGCAAATGGCCAAGAAAACTGAATCGGTCATCGCAGCGGCGGTAGTGGTAGGAAGCAAGGCCTGCTTTACCGGACCACTCAATTGGGCTCTCGCTACTCTTTATCGAAGAAGAGGCAGGCCGACAACAAGAGAATGCCGCAAAGTTGGGAGGGCAATATGGCGGGCGGGAAAAAATCGATCCAATAGCCAGCGACCAGTGCCGTCCACACCCACCAGAAGATCCGTTCGGAGGCTTTCTCGATTCCCACATCCGGAGCTTGGGAGTTTCACATCCTTCCCGCGAAGTAGAGGGACGAGTCGTCTTTTCACCCCGCAATCTTTCAACAAAGAAGTAAGCTCGTATTTTTATCTATATTCATAAACGGGGGAATAGTACCAGTGCGGAAGGAAATGGCAAAAATGAATACTCTGACTTAATTCTCCTAGAATTTGAGAGAATCAGTAAAGAGGAGTGACGCTCTGTAAATCCCGAGGATCCCCATCGCAGACGTCACCAATTGAGCCAATGTCGTCACAGAAATCGCTACCGTTTCGTCCCCGCGGCACCGCTTGCGTTGGACCAAGACTGAAGCCGGAAGTGTTTGCGTCTCACAACCCAGGGTTGGGGCGATCAGTTTATGCGTCAGACCACACGATGGCAGTAGCGCCAGAGAGAATGGTTCGCCCCCGTGTGGGAGATGGGCGGTGCCAGATTCCCGAGTGATCGCCAACGTGGATGGGATTTCAAGTTCAGATAAAACCAAAACGCCGAGTGAATTCAGCCTTAGTTCGCCTACTGCAGAAGGGAACAGTTTAACGTTTGGGAGAGTGTGCGGAATTCATCTTGGTACACAAGACGCGGACGGATAGAGACGGTGTGGCAAGAAGACGGGGAACGAAGAGCGCTGCTGGGGAGAAGGTATGCCCAAGAAAGAAAGGAAGGAGCGAACAAGAGACGGAGGATGTAGGAGGGTATAGGAGGATATAGGAAAGATATGGGAGGAAATGCCCACCTGTCACTTCCTTCCATCCTCTCCTCGTCTCTCTCACCTGAGATGAATTCTCTTCAAACCATCCGATCTTTCACCATGGAATCAAACTGACAATCCATCCCCTTCCCTCTTTTCTTCCCTCGCTACCGATATTCGCCTTTCGTGGTGATGTCTTTCACTCATTCGAGTAACACATTCGTTCTATAATCCCCCTTTCCCTTCGTCCTAACCCAGAGACGCGATATCCCGAAACCATTACTTCACCGAGAGATTAGAGGAAAGCGAGATCCAACCGAACGTCCACGATGTTGCAGTCATTATTACCTTTCCCGATGCCCCTCCTCCTCCTTCTCTCCGCCACAGCCCTTGCCCAGGATGGCGCTCCGATAAGACCTGAAGTCCCCTGCTACGCGCCCGATGGAGTCACTATGGCTGACGACAGCTACCGGCCTTGCAACAACCTCGGCGTCCTAACGGATTCAGGCATGTTCTCGAGTTGCTGTCGACTTAACGCTGTACTAGAGACGAGGGAACTGTGTGATGCGAGAGGGCTTTGTATTCAAGGCGACACAATAAGGAGAGGCTTCTGTACGGATTCGTCCTGGGACGACCCTGCTTGTCTAAACTATTGCATGAATGATGCAGAGGTACGGTGCACAGATAACCTAAAAAAGACAAATGCTAACGCGGCCACTCGTAGAATGGCTCATTTAACGGATCTGCCGCACTCACCTCGTGCAATGACGGCACTTTTTGCTGTGGTTCCGACAACGACGATTGCTGCGGCACCTCCAGCGCCTTCACTATCCCACCAGCGGCTGCTTTGACCGACTCACCGCAAGCAACAGTGACAGAGACCGTGCAGGCCGTTCGCGCTCAGCAGATGACGCCGTTTTACGTCTGGATCGCTATGGGCGCTTCTATACTTTTCGTAATGCTCCTCGCCCTGGGCGCCATGCTCTTCCTTCTCCGCCACGTCCGTCATCTTAAGAAGCGTAATGAAGAGCTGATGGAGGCTGCCGCTATCCGCGACTCCAGAGCACCTGTGCTACCCAGAACACCCCATGTCGCGTCTATGCAAGAATTTCGCGAGTTTAACACGATATACGGAGAGCTGCTTGCCAAGAGAGAAAAACAAGAGCAAGAAGACAGGGAGAGGGAAAAGCAGCGGGAGCAGGATATTGAGAGGAGAAGAAAGATGAGCATGAGTGTCAGGTCAGAGACAGACACCATGGTTGGCGAGAGGTCAGACGTGGGCGCGTCGCCGATGCCCATGATGGGGGCCACGGCGTCCAGCATAAGCGAAGAGGGGCCCCTTGAGTCGCCCTCACCGGCAACAAGTGGCATCGATACTCCGCCAATCCCACCTAGAGATCGGAGATAACCAGCTCCAGCAGTCTCATTGAGAGACCACCTTGAGTGTATCCCGGTTTATGATGTCACATGAAAGGATTGTCGCTTATCAAGCGTAAGTTCGTTTTGCTTGTCTTTCTAACCTTGTTAATGGATGAAAAGGGCGGGAAAGGTTCCAAGGTTACGGTGGTTTTGTGTATTGTACTTGGCGCGCATTATATCCCTAGGTTCTTGTTCTTCAGCGGATGTTTATACTCTCTATGGCACAATATGCCTCCCTACGGGGTTGCGAATGTACAGCTTGTGTACATACTTTCATGCTAATACATTTACTAAACTTGGTCGATTCTTTATCTCTTGCTTCGATACTCTCGTTTACGCCAATTGAAGAGAATGCGTTGTTTCCTCTTGTACAATGTTAATTCCTGAAGGGTGTGTCCTTTCTGAATACCCAGCGGGAACTCTCTTGATAGGTCAGCTCATAGCCAAGCTGCCCCTCAACGATGGCTAAAATGATTGTTGGTGTGATGAAGTGTCCACCACCATAACGGTTCTCTGCGTAGAGCGTAAGGCGGTCGTGCCACGTTCCGAGGCCATAAGCGCACTGATGGAGACTGGTCTCCACAGCCGGGGGCTATGATGAGGTCAGTATAGGCTGGGAGTATGAGCGGGACTTGACACTGGGGGGGATTTCTTTCTCCGTGAGGATACTATCCATTTTTGCGATGGAGATGCTCGAATATTTGGGAAAATACACAGAAATGAATTCAAAACCCGGGGCGGGGAGCATACCTTATTGGTTAATTGGTGGTTGGTACGGCACCACTTGCCCAGATAAGTGTCGAGGAATTTGAGGGTTGGGGAATGGCTGCACTGAACTTCGATCTCGCTCAGGCTGCGAGCGGTGATGATGAGGTGGTATGGCGGTTTGAGGAGGAGCTCATCGGGCCGGGGCAGGGAGTTGATGTCGGGAAAGTATTCAACATTGGGATTGGGGCGCCGAGTGCGTGGAGCGGATGTTGAAGATGGACCGGGTTCAGGGAAGCTCTTGAGGACGGGCTCGATCTCAATAGCGGCCCAGTCCTCACCAGGAGCAGCGATAGCATCAGAGACGGGGACCGTACAAGTATTATGTTTCCCCTCGTTGAAGGCAGAGAGGAGATGGGCTTGAAAGGTGGGGATGTTGGCAAGGGGGTTGGTGACTTGGGTGTTGGGTAGAGAGATGACGAAGGCTTGTTGCTCAGAATTCCATGAGGTCGAGGCATCTTCGGATTTGGCAACCTGGAAGCTTCTTAGGCATCGCTCTGTTTACGCGGGGCGTTGTTGATCGGATATGGGTTTGGGGGGGGTGGGTGTCAAAGAGAAGGACTCACCTCAACAATCAGCCGGAGCCTTGAGCCTGCTTCTTTGAGATTCTCGAGCACGGTCTCTGTCCATTGCTCGTTGCTCTCGTCGTCCAGAAGCTGCACTGTTGCCTCGCACCACGCCTTGATGCAGCCGGTGACTGCGGGCACAAAGTTGACCTTGTCCCGGTAATGGTTTCCGAGAGCGGCGAGCAAAAGAGGCCATTCCAAATTGATGGATACGTCGTATCCGACAATATCCTTGAGCTTCGCGATGGACTCGTGGACGGAAGCTTCCTTGTTCTCCCAATGATCACGAACCGCAACCTTTACCTTGAGCGGACTTGATGGTGTTAGCTACGGGAACGGGATCGGGAACGGGTCCGCGAGGTTGCTGGCAAGCCGAATGCCTGGCGGGGTGCAACTTACAGAGCCATTGGTGCGATTGCCTGGCGATCAATTGTCTCGCTGGCAAAGTCGGTGAGCGCAAAGCAGCAGCGTTATTCCGGATGCGAATGAAACGAGACTGTCCGTTACGAGATATTGAGGCCTAGAGAAAACCAAGCCCTTGGAAGGTGCTGCTATTCACACTTTTATCACTCGACAAAACAATCAAAAAAACACGATGGCCGAGTGAGAATCTGAGCTTCAATGTTCTTTCACTCGCCAGCCAGCCTAATCAATTGATTAACCACCCGCCAGGCCAAGACGATGCTGGCTAGCTCCAGGGGTCCAGCTCAGCCCCAAGCCGAGCTCTCCCCCAGCATGCGGAATGTCACCACTACCTCACGGTGAGGCGGGCTCATAGACCTAGATTAGATTAGGAGGGGAGTGCCAGGCCAGGCAGGGGAGGGGCGCCAAGCTGGCAGCAATTACTACCCTCCCTAGCCAGGCTCTTGCGTGCGTCATAAACTGCTTGGCCTGGCCACCCCTGGCCTAGCTCGGAAGGGCTGAAAGAGCGGACTGGATACTGGTGAAGCTGCTGGCACGAAGGCAGCGCGGAAAAAGGTCCCAACTCTCCATGGATTCCGAGCCTCACCCCAAATTGCGGCTTCGACCCATGGTCTGACACGCGTGGTCCCAATCCCCACACATCACGACCGCTCCGCACCAAGATTCCCAGGCAGCGGCGCTAAGGCAAAGCCAGCGGTCAACCCCCATTTTTGAAATTGCCTTGGCCTCCCATTCCGCCCCCAACCCCCGAGCCGGGTCTTGCTCTTCTTTCTTCCACCCGACGCTGCCCTGGAGGATGTGACGAACTCTTGCAGGCAGCAGGGGTTTGGATTCCGAAGCAGCCAGGTGAGGAGCCGGGCGGTCTGGAAACATTCCGCCAGCAATGGTGGGGATGCGATGGCCAGCAGTGAGCCATCCGCGCCCGATCTCCACACTTTGTACACTTTATCTCCTTGCCATTCTAGCTCTGAAACCCGTATATTATTATTATTGTCCCAGGACAGACCATCTGCATGAAAACGGGTCTGGATATGGATATCTGTGCTAGTATCCGTTTGGGTTTAGGTCGAGCTCGTCAAGATACGAGCCCTAGTCTGACTTCGAAGGCAGAAACGAAGAGGGCTGAACGGGAAGCGGGATTTTCGTCTGGACTTCGGATCGGTACCCCTGGCAGGACCATGCCGGTCACGGACAGGCGTGGAATCTCCAGAAGAGGTCTGGAGGGGAGATGTCGTGGAGACGAGAGGGGAGGGGCTGGGAACATGAGGAGTGGGAGTTAGCTCGAACGACGAGCTTGCTTGCCTAGATTTCTCCCCCGTCGTAATTGATCAGGTATAAGATGAGGAGCTTGTCCACCTAGGAAACTGGAGATGAGATCTGGCCACTATCTCGTCATTCAGTCTTCCATCTATTCCAACCTAAGCACCTCAACTTTTTTTTCTTCTTTTTACCCATCTTCCAGAGTTCTAGGTGCTTTCTCCAGATCCCCATTGCCTATCATGCCTGCTCGTCTCCCGCCTACCGAGAAGTTCCCCCTCGCCGTCAGAAAGAACAGTAAGTCCTTTCGTGTTTCCAAAGACGCTACTCTTCCAGATGACCATCCAGGTACTGAATGAACCGGGCTATAGTTCGTGACGAGTGGGACAGCAAGAAGGCCGACGAGGAGAAGAGCCTCAGCGAGATCCTCGGCACCGAGTGGACCATCGAGGCTAATCCTGCCGACATCCACCCCTATGCCAGTAGCGACTGGGGCCAGAACTCCATTGGCAGCGTTCTCTATGAGTAAGTCTGATCTCTTGTCTTTCTTTCTTTCCTTCTTCAGCGGATGTGTGTTCACGCAAGGAATGGATCGACCGTACTTACGCCTTTCCGCAGGTACTTTTCCAGCGCCATCAGGCGCATAAAGGACTTCTCCGATAAGTACGACGAGGCGGGCGTGGGCGAGATCAATACCCTCTGCCCCGCGCACGTCCTCACGCTCGACTTCGACACGGAGAAGACGAGCGGTTACTGCCGCGCCGCGGTCGTCGACGGCAAGCTCACCATGCTCTTCACCGAGAACAACCTCGGCACCAACATTGACGACGCCCTTGGCCTCTCCAACCTCGAGGAGGCCCTCAACACCGCGCCCGAGCCCGAGGGCAGCAAGCTCAGCTACCATGCGCGCCGCGGCATCCGCGAGGAGTACGAGCCGGAGATTGAAAAGATCACCAGCGAGGCGAGGGAGCTTCTCAAGAACGACAAGCTTACCTTCAAGCCTGACTTTGAGAGCTTGTTCGAGAAGCTCAAGGCCTCCAAGGAGGTTGACAGGAGCGACTGGGACACCACCCTGGGCTCGTTCCTCAAGTATTACTTTGAGGGATTCGTCAGCACGCTCAAGTGGCAGAAGTTTGGCGAGGACGAGCTGCTGCAGGAGGGATTCAATGACGTGGTTGACAAGAACGAGGTTGCATTCAGGGTTGTCGATAAGCTGGAGAGGAAAACGTACAACGAGGTTGTGATTGAGGATGGCGTTGTCTACATCCAGGTACGTTTACGATTTTTTTTCACCTTTTCTCCTCCACTTTGAGACAGGCGAGACAGGTTGCCCAAGTCTTTCCATCATCTGCTAACAAGTACTTGGATAGACTGTTCCCAAGTACTATGGCACCAATACCAGCGATGCTTGCCAGGACCTCTTGGACCTTTTGTAGATGAATTACGTTGGGGAGTCAGATAGGTTGAGGAGAGTTGCCTTTTTTGAGAGTTAGTATGCAGATGCAGACTTTGAGATGAAATAGCCATGAGGAACTACAAAGCAATACACATGGACAAACTGTATTGGGAATTTATCGTTGACCCGTAAGACACATGTGCATGCGCATGGCGCAACGAAGAAGATGCTACCTCTTCTTCCACCTCAACTTCCCCACCCAACCCGCCCACTGCCTCACCTTCTCCTCCGCCAACAACCTCTCCACGGTATAATAATTCCTCGCCAGGTCCTCGTGATTCGCAAACGAATGCACAAACCGATGACACGCCCCGCACAACCACGCGACATTTTCCAAATCCTCCTTCTTATGCCACCCCCTCCTCACGACCTTGTCATGCACCATGCGCGGGATCAGGTGGTGATACGACAGATTGATCCAGTCGCGCCCGCAAATCTCGCAACCCTCGGCGTCGACCTTTGTCGAGCGCGGCGGCGGTGGCGCCGTGGCGATGGCAGCGAGGTAGCTCGTCAGCACGGGGGCGAAGAACTCCGCGGCCGTCTGGTCCGGCGCCGCGATGCCGTAGGTCGACAGCGAGCTTTCGACGCTGGGATCCAGGGTCGGGAGGAGGTTGTCGGCGGTCCATTGGCCGGTCAGCGGGAGCGGGTAGTCGTCTGCCATGTTCCCGTCCGTCCAGATGTGGTAGGTTACCTTTTGCAGCGTCGGCGGGAGGGAGCAAAAGGTCTCGTGGGCGATGTAGTCGACGAACTCGGCGAGGTCGTCGGATGCTGCCGCGCCTTCGTCTCGGTCCGCCGCGGCCGGGTCGGAGCTGGCGACGGATGGTGACGCTGCGGGCTTGGTGCGCCGTTGACGGCGCGGACGGCGGCCGGGCTTTGCGGGCGGGTTGGTTAGGCGCGGGAGGATGGCCGAGGCGAGACAGTCTCGGAAGGTGTCGTAGTTTTTGGCCGAAATTTCGTCGTGGAAAGACATTCTCTTTCCGTAGTGTCAACTGCTACTAGATTTGTTGTATTGGTGAAATTGGTGAGATGCGGTCAAGTTTCAAGATTCAATGCTTGTGGCGGTGGACCAAAGATCTCTCTCCCTATTCTTCCTAGCTCAAGCCATTCCTTAAATACACAATCTCCAATTTCTCTATCGTCTTCTCTGGAAAAAACCAGAAAAAGAAGAAAAAAAAAAAAGAAAAGAAAAGAAAGAAAAAGCCCCGGATTCCCAAAATGCCCAAGGTTAGAACCACCACCGTCGAATTCCATCCAAACGCTTCCGTGCATTTCAGCCCTTCCGGCGACATGACGAGGCATCGCATCCGATGCGATGGTCTCTTCCACAAACGCTCATCGGAAATGGGTCCCCGGTTGACCGTTGACTCACCCGCCGCTGGCCCGGCGAAGCCAGGCGAAGCTCAGCCTCAAACAGCCAGCGAAGGGCTTGAATCATTCGCTCCATCTCTCCTCCACTTTGACAATTCGGCCTGCAATAAGTGAAAACAAAAAGTCGCCCTGTATTTGATATATCTTTCGTATGGAACCATGCAAGAAGTCAGAAAACAAATCTTGGTATATCGTCCAAAAAAAATTCCTTAGGAAAAGATAAAAAGAAAAAAAAAAGGAAAACCAAAAAAAAAAAAAAAAAAAAAAAGAAAATCCCAATAAAACCGTTCACACCTCTACAACAAACTCCGTAGAGAGAAAGAAAAAAAAAAAAAAAAAAAAAAGCCAAATCAATCAAAGAATCTGGTTCTTTATTAACATCATTCATCACGGCGACACCTCACGTCCATACTTGTCAACGTCAAGTAAACCTTCCCTCACCCTCTCCTCCTCCTCCTCCTTCTTCGTGTCCGATCTCATCTCGCCCTCCGCCTCTTCTGGTACCGCGCCAAGTGAATGCGCCGAGCTGCTCGGCACCCGCGCAACGATGACGTTTCCAGACTCCAACGTCCCCGAATTCACCACACTTCCCTTCCGGTTCAGCTGATCTGCTAGCGTGCTTGGCGACGCTCCGACGTTCCACCCCATATCGGCACCAAACGCGTGGTCGATGTGGTCGCGGAACGAAAGCTGCGAGTTCCTCTTCGCGTTCACGTAATCATCAAACTGTGTGTCCCGCTCATGGTTGTACACCGAGTGGCTTCTGGAAAGGTTTTGCAGCGGCACGGGATCGGGTCTGCTCGCCCCAATGGGAACTGATGTCACCGAGACCGTCCTCGTCACCGTGGGGGGTGTCATGGGCGAAATCGCCGCCGAGCCAGAGAGTCGGCGAAGACTGAGGAGGGACGAGGCCGAGGAGAGGCGGCGGGCGGAGGGGATGGTTTCGCCCGAGAGGGTGCTAATGATGGAGGCGCGAGAGGACCGGTCCAGCTGTTGCTGGCTCTCGGGGTCGGCGAAGAACCCGTAGGGTTTGGTGTTGGTCGGGTAGGTGAGCTCGTCATATGCGGCGAGGCGGCGGTGGCTGCGAAGGGCGTAGAGCGCGGGAGTAAGCGAGGAAGCGCTGTTCAAACGAGCTTCATGTGAGCATTTGCAAAGGCCGTGAAGAAGAAACGACTGCGACGAGGCGGACTTACATGGCGATGGAGCTCAATACGAGCCCGATTATGGTGTCCTTGGGGGCGAGGCGGCCCTGCACGTGAACAATGACGCCAAGGACGAGGGCCGCCACCGCAAATCCAAACGTGATGAACTGCGTCGTCAGGACTGTCCGCGGCGTCAACGTCTCTTGGACGAATCTAAAGATCTCGAAGATCACGAGGGAGGGGGCAACCACTCCGAGCGCGAGGTTGGAGCTCTTCCACCTGTTTTGAAAGTCAGCCGCCTCATCAGTCAAAGTGCCTTAGGATCCGGGAGCTTAGAAGGAGGGACCAGCTTACACTACAATGAGGAGGGGGAATCCTTCCTCATGCTCCTTTCCGTCTTTCCAACTTCGAAGTGTCGCCTGTAACGTCGTAGCAAAGAGGGCTAATACGGCGATGGAAAGGAGAAGCTGTAGGACCCAGAGAGGGACGAGGAAGCGTAGCCGCCACTGCGCGCGATCGAATCGTGCGTGGGCTCGATGACGGCCCATGATCGGGGTAGAGGAGGCGAACGAGACGGAGTTGGCGTCAAAGGTTCTGATGAATGGGCTGAAGAAAACGGCCGGCGTTCAGGAGAGTGGCTGGGAGAAGGCAGAAGGCTGAAGAAGTAGGTGGACGCCACGAGCAAGAGGAAGGATGATGCTAGGTAGTCGACTGCATCTTCAAACTCCAAACAAAAAAATAGAAAAAGTTCACGAATGGGCAAAGGTGAAAGAGTCTGCCCAAGTTGAGATCATGCAAGGGAGGAAGCAAATCACTTGAAAGGAAACAAGATAAAGGAATAGGCCAAGGCTACTGTCCCAGGGTGTTGGTGGGGGAATTCCGGTGATGAAAGGTTTACCATCGACCATGGGGTTTCATAACAAGGGAAAATGGGATGGGGTTCGCATCGCCAGGCCCTCGGATTCTCTTAGCTCAAAACCGAGCACTGAGGCAACTAGCAAAAAGCGTTGGAGCGCGTTTCCCATGTTCATTTCTCGAACACAGGGCGGCTAGCCAGCATCCCCGAAAACAAAGCTAATGTGGAGAGAGGTGCCAGAGAGCTGGTCTTACACTACTAGTTTTGGACAGCCGTAGTCAGGTTTAAGCCACGCTGATCTTCCCACAAGTTGGAATCCTCCCTTTCTCGAGCTTTTGCCAGCCAGTCAACGTGTGCCCTCATCTCGAATCGCGCCATTCACTGTGCTCGATCCCTGTCAAGGAAGGACCCTCGGAAGACTGGGCTCGGCAGGCTGGTTCCACTAGAGGTAATAATAGCCTGGCGCTCACCATGGGCGCATTGGACGGCCAGCTACGACTGGTGCTTCCAGGAACGGCCGTCAGGCTTCACACAGCCATTGTGTACATGCACACTCCTGTAGCAGGCTGGCGAAGCAACTGCTTAGTAGTTACCGAAGTGCGAGTGTACAAGCCAACTGAACAAGCCAGAGTGAGCGCGTGTGGAGAAAGAGGACAAGGCCATAAGGGCGGACTGTGGTCTGTGCCGAAAAGGAACCAGCAACCCCCTTGACTAGGATTTGATTCAATACAGCGTCAGTGGATCGATTAGAAGCAGAAACTGTATGTCCCTCGGGCTTGCTTGCTTCATTTAGGGTAGTAACTGTTATTGACGGAAGCAATACCAAGGTAAGATGTGCCACGGCTAGAAAGAAGGAAGAGCCAGGCGTATTATCCGTAAAGGGCAAGCACTAAAAAGTTGGTGCGCTTGTGCGGCTGAGAGAAGCTGGCGGTCGAGACACCCCACTTCGAACAAGTTCCCCTCTTGCCTAGGCTTGAAAGAGCCACCCACAGACATGAGCAAGTGGAGTTCCTGCAGTGATCCTTGATCTGATTCTGGGCGTTTAGGCAGGATGCGCCTGTCGCTGGCTGTTGAGGCTTTTCTGTTCGTTGCCAAGGGAGGTCTCTCTGCACCGCCTCACCCACCAGCTGAGCTGGCAAAGCCAGGCCTTGCTGATGGAAAAGTTTGATGAAAATTGGGCCAAATCCTGTGCACGTTGGTTCCGCAGATCCTAAAGACAACAAGAGCATCCCGAGTCCCCAATTCCGTCGTTTCCACGTGGGGACTTTCCTCGTCTCCCACTGTAACGCCGCGGTGCATTTGCTGGGGTGAATGTCCCCCGGAGTCTATTTTAAGTCCGTCTTACGCCTGAATCCAGTCCCAGTGTCCCATCGAAATGTTCCTTCTCCTTCCCACGGGATTCGATGAGTGCTGCTGTAGGAGTTTAAGTGGGCGAGATCAAGCCTGCGCGTCTACTCATTTCATCTCTTCGTTGTTTCAGTGCCAAAGTGACAGCACGAGTGAATAATATCCTGGTTTCACAACATTTGTCCCTTGGTGCATAGATCATTTATACCCATTTCGGAGCGGGCGCCGTCTCTTTGTCCATCCATCTCTTAAAAGGCCTCCACGTTTGAGGCTTAGCAGCGGCCTTCGGGCAAGTTTCAGCCAGCGGGTTGGGTCTCAAGTGAGGAGTAGTGCAGACGTCAGTTAGCAAGGCGAGTGTGGCTTTGCTCAACTTCCTCGGAGTCCGATGTGATGGTTCGAGCGCGAACCCTTTTGTCTTATTTCCGCCTTAGATTGTGCTTCGAAGCTAATCCACTCTCCGACGGCGGCCAACCGTGCCAGTGGATTTGCACCTGCGGTAAGGAATGTGTTACGATTTTCGTTTGCCCAGAAATCTTGCCAAAGTGGTTTTACCCACGTTGATGGCCTGGGAAATAATGCCGTGTGACGAGATCCTGGTCAGGCAAGAAGTACCTATGCCTCAATGACATTATGGAAGGAGCTCATAGGGCCAAGATAACCATCTAGTGAAATTCGGCACACTCGCCACCCTTGTTGCGAACTATTTATGCGAGACATTCAACGTGCTCAGCATTCACCATAGACCTTGACGTTTTGACTCTTGTCGACGTTCATCAACGAGTCTGACGCCCCCCACACTTTTCTTCTCTCCCTCAGTGGTTGTTGGACGAAACTCTGGCCCGGGTCGACGGTAAATCGATATATTACGCCGCAATATATGCCAATCTTGGAACCGTGCATGCTTGAGCTGGTCCCAATACAACCCTTCTTCCCGCCCATTTTGTGACGCCAGGCTGTGACTAGCTTTCCCCTCCTCCTGTTCAGCCCTGCCAGGTTCAGCTGTCACCGCTCGCAAGCTGTCTCAATTAGGCCACGGTGGCGGGAAATGGCGCCGATTATCGAGCAATGAAATTGGTTGAACGAGGGCACGAGTCTGGCGACTTGGGATTCTCTTGAAACATCCCCTTGCATTGCAGATTGCGGCAATTTAATCGTCTTTAACATCACAAGATGTCATCGGCATCATCATTATCATGGCGTTGAGCACAAAACGGTGTCGAGCAAGGCTGTCAAGCAAACAGCTGATTTTTATTCATCCCGGAAACAAAACCCATCTTTTCAATATGAGACCCAAGATCAAAAAAGTCCGGCCCTCGAGTCTACGGGGTCTCGTCTCCAGATATGAACAAACTTCCTCAACATCTCTCTTCCCCACCTTTAAAACCATGCGTGTCGTGCCCATGAATCCAGCACCGGTTATCGGTGCATGTTCCAAGAAATCTATGTTCCCATTTGGTTGGAATTCGGGTTATATCTCTCCGGATATCCCATATCCAGAACCCTGATTAAGAAAAAGCAGCTCGAAAAAAAAATTGAACATGAAGCCCTGTGGTGGTTTGTCGTTGGATATAATAAACCACAAGTTGACCGACTAGGATAAGAAAACTTTGTACAGTTTCGACCGACTCAGCCGAGAACTACAATTCGATCAGATGACACAATGCTCTTCACAAACGGTAACCCTCGAAAGCCTGGACTGGTCGACTTCGGCCCCGGCCAAGCCGGATGGAGAGGGAGGGAAACAAGTCGTCTTCATCTCCAATGTTGGCACATCCTCGGCGCTGTCATCAATTTACAGACCGGCTTCCTTGGCGGCAAGGTAGACCTTGTTGCTGTCGAAGTTGATGACGTTGCCGTTGCGGTCAGTCATGGCGGGCTGGTTGACGGCGGGGCCACTGGTGATGGCGTTCGGGTTGGTAGGGGCCTGCTGCCGAGCGCGGAGAGCTACAACGAAAACGAAACGTTAGTCCTTCTGATCTCACTCTTCCAATCTTCCTTCAACGGGTTCGGGAGGGTCATATCGTACCGGCCTTGGGCGCAGCGAGGGGATTGGCCAGCGCAACGGCGGCGAAAGCGGCAACGGCGAAGATGGAGAGCTGCATTTTGGCTTTTTGGGATATAGAAGTTCCACGAAGGGATTGTTGGATTAAAGACGTTGAAAAAGGAGCGTTAAAGGGTCGGCCGGCGACAACGAGAGAATAGAGTTCAGCTGAATGGAAAAGAAAAAAAAGTTGACAAGAGCTCGACAGGTTGAAGAGAGTGTGGAAAGGAAAGGGAAAGAGAAGAAGAAAAAGAGGAGAGAAGAGGGAGATCAGGAGTGATGGGGCGGGAAAGCGTTATATGTAGAGTTTGGAGGGAAATCGGGATCTTGTAACAGGATTGACATCTGCCAAGGGATCTGAGGGAGATCAGGCAAAACAATAATACATGGAGGGTTGACGGGAATCTATCCCAGCTCCACAGGGGAAAGAGAGAAGAGAGGGCGTCCAAGTTACAAGTCGGTCTCTGCACTGCCGACCTCGAACCTGGATGATCACCGGCTTGAGACAGTCCCCAGCATCAAAGCAGCACTTTGCAGAGGAAGACGCCGTTGCATGGGATAGTGGGTAGGATTGTTTGAGTCCGTCTCCACTAGGAATTACAGATCAAGGAGGACGAGGATGATCTCGAGGAGAAATGAAGAAAGTTATACACTAATAAACGGTCTGCACTGTTCGTCAACAGCGTAGCCAGCGTTCAAATCCACATGTGCAATGTGCAATATCATGATGCTAAGGCAACGCGCCTCTGCTTCGGACGTTGCTTCTGTAACGGCAGGAGACATGAGCCAGCCCAATCAAGGGTTGCTGCCGGACCACCGGGATTCCTCCGTGGACTTTTTTTTTTTTTTTAAAACAAAAAAGCTTACAGTAAATAAAGCTCTAGCCCCTGCCACTTCTATTCCTTGGCAACAGCACAGGCATGAGCGTAATAGCTTTAAACTCCTGTCTCTGTGGACCTGCCATGAGGCCAGCGGCATCCCTATCAAGGGGCCCAGCTCCGTCTAAACAGAAAGGCGACGTTCTGGAAATCGGCAGTCTCATGTATATTCACGGCGTAACGCAGGCGTAAAGATACAAGAGTTCGCCGCGTGGTTAGGCGCCCTGAGAATCTTTTTTCTTTTCCTCGGGGGCCAGCTGCTGAAACGAGACACTGTATCGGGAACGGAGTGGGGCCCAGGGGGTCGCGGGATTGTAACAGCCGGCGGACATCAAACAGCCGACACTCTCGCTTCATGCGTTTCCGGTAGCATATCTACGACGGTCGGCCATGGGGCCCCGGGCTGGGCTAGACCTTGGTCGAATGCGTAAGCTTGTCCCGGAAGTAAATTCACGTGTGAATACAACAGATGATTCCATTTTGAAGATGAGTTTCGTAAGCTAATAGGATTGGATGGAAGCAACGGAGCCAAGATTGAGCTTTCTGTTTGGTCTCAGACCGGGTCTGTGCATGGTTCTGAGACATGCAACCCACAGGCTCCTGGGCTGCGTGGCCAGGCCAACATAGAGTTGCCATTTCGCCTCCGATTCAACGATAGATAGCTCGTGATACATGGGTTGGATTAAGCCACAACGATCAATAACTCTGTTTAGATAAATATACCGAGGTACAGCGACGCAAACGAACCTTGGATTAAATCCAGCCACGGAGCCATCACGTCAAAGCCAAAGTCAATCGGCATCCAAGTCCAATGAAGACAACATACTTTCAGGAGTCAACCCCTATTTCGTCCTAGGGCATGCTCGCCAATTTCAGACACCGACGCAAACGCCATATTCATCCCAGACTCGTGTACAAGGTGACAGGCCGCCGCCAATGCGACAAGTTGCGGGACGGCTTCCTTGGTTGGAGGAGCATGTTAACAGCTGGCTCCCGGTCCTCTGATATTTAAGCCGTTGCCACTCCAAGTGGGCCAGAAGCCAAGAGACTAGGCCATGGCATCCCTCCTCTGACGTTTCTCTTGCTCCTCTCTTCGGGACTGCGCTTCGGGAGTAAACTTTGGCGCCCGTAGAGATGAAAGCTCCGCTTCGATGCTCCGAGCTTCAAACAGCGTTAGCTCACATGCGTGTGTCTACAAATGATGCGCAGCCAAACTCATGTGGCCTCAAAGTCTACTGACGTGGCTCAAGTGCACTAACCGTGCCTTGAAGGAAGCAGACATTGACGCGTCATGATACAACATTGAAATGTCATGGTATTATGAAATCGTGACCTGACAACGGCAGCCGCTGGCAACTGAGACGCCCCGAAAATTAACCAATGTACTTCGTACCATACATTGTATTACGAAGTATGTACGAAAGGTAGCCCCATGCCATATTGGCCATGGTATGGCATGTGCCACATGAATTCTAAAGACATCAAGAACGTTAATGTGCAAGGTGCAATGCCGCATGCGGCATCGCTGGCACATTCGATGGATGGAGCCTCACCCAGGCTCGGCTGCTCGATGGTGGCGCCCCACCTAGCTGAACAATTTTGATCCGGCTCACAGAAGGCCCCCAGTCAGCCACCAGTCGACCCCTCCATTGCCCCTCCTTTCCACCTTCCTAATCGCCTTGTCTTGAGGCCCAGATCTCCGGCGCTTCCCTCTTCGGGCCTCTTTCCAACTTCGATTTCGCCCAAACAACCTTTGAGGGGTAGAAACCTTGGATAACGACCAAAGAACAAGAAAAGGCCTCAACAAACTCTCTTCCTCGCCGGTTTTCTCCCCCTCTCTGTGTTGTAGACAATCTTATAACCTCCGCTCTCCTTTTTACACGCCCAAAATTCCACATTCCTTAGGCGCCAAGGCCAGCCAGCCAACCAACAACAAATCTTCCAACATGGCAACCGTAGAGCACTGCCTCTATTCCTTCGAGGCCCTCGCCGCCCACCTCGAGCGCCGCCAACCCATGGAACTAGCCGACATCCAAAAGTCCTGGAAGGCCTACCTGGCCGCCTCCACCGATTCCTCCACCAAGCTCGGCAAGGCCATCCCTGCCCTGCACCGTCTCGCCTCGGCGAACTCAGACTCCCCCAGCGGTACCTCGTCCCCCGACTCTTCCTCCACCGTCTCCCTCTCGGCCGACACGGCGGCCACCTCGGTGACCTCGCTGACCGGGGAACCCGAGATCCGCGAGTCCCCGCTCTTCATTACCTGGAACGTCGTGTCCCAGCCCGACGGCTACCGCGCTCTCCGCGGCTGCATCGGCACCTTTGAGGACCAGGACCTGGAGGACGGCATCGCAAGCTACGCCCTTACTTCGGCGCTGCACGATACGCGGTTTAACCCCATCAGGCTGTCCGAGCTGCCGAGCTTGGAGGTGGCCGTGACGCTGTTGACGGACTTTGAGGATGCTGACGATGCGATGGACTGGACTCTGGGTGTGCACGGTATCCGGATCAACTTTGTGTATCATGGGCGGAGGTACGGGTCTACGTATTTGCCGGATGTGGCGACGGAGCAAGGGTGGACGAAGGAGGAGACGATTGTGAGCCTGATGAGGAAGGCGGGGTGGATGGGGAGGAAGGATAGGTGGCGGGAGGTCGAACTGGATACTGTGCGGTATCAGGGAAAGAAGGAGAGTTTGGAATATGGGGAGTACAAGAAGTGGAGGGATTGGGTTGACGAGACCAAGTGGGAGGCTTAAGGTCCGCGGAAGACTTGCTATCTGCTTCTCGGGCTATATAATCCCCCCTTCTACCTCTCCCATTTGTGTCTTTTTTCATTTTCATTTTTTTTCTTTGCTCTTCACAGGCGACAGGGACACGGATTGGAACGGTACTAGGAGTTGTACGGAATAGACTTTCTTTTTTAATTGCCCACTCAATAGCAGCTTTCTCTGCTCAAGCATATATGTCCAGATGTGGTCTTGTATTCCTTAACATAATGGTATTTACTCAGTTACAGCAACTTCCTCGGTCACATTCTCTTTCTTGCTCCTCTTCTCTTTCTTTTCCCTTTTTTCCTTTTTCTCTTTCTTCTCTTTCTTCTCCTTCTTCTCCTTCTTCTCTGACTTCTCCGACTTCTCTTTCTTATCCTTCCTCTTCCTCTCCTTCTCGTTGTCAATTACACCTTCAACGGGCACCTCCTTCTCCACTTCTCGAGGAATAGGAACATGCTTGACACCGTTTTCCTTAGTGCGCGCTTCCATTCTCCTCTCGGCAAAGTTGTTCTCCCTCGCCCTCTGTTTCTCCCTCTCCGCCTTTTGCGCCAACCTCCTCGCGACATATGGATTGGCCGGCGGCACAACAGGCCTATTCGCCCCGTTCTCCCTCCTAGGTCCCCTCTGGCCCCGGGGACCCTGGAAGTTCCCCTCCCGCTTCGATGGCGCCCCCGCAAACGCCTGGTCCGCGCCGTCTCCAACTTCCTTGGCCCATTTGGCCCAGTCGAACTTTCCGCGTTTCCACACGTCGCCTTTCCACGTGCGCCAGACGCTCCGACCCATCCACGAATCGCGGAGGGTGGCCTCATTCTCGGCGAGCTTAGACATGAAGGCT
This sequence comes from Lomentospora prolificans, assembly GCA_029532625.1. Classification (NCBI taxonomy): domain Eukaryota; kingdom Fungi; phylum Ascomycota; class Sordariomycetes; order Microascales; family Microascaceae; genus Lomentospora; species Lomentospora prolificans. The sequence goes on from JARFXM010000003.1 coordinate 1,360,953, forward strand.
TCTTTAATATGGAAGGGAATCGAGCGTTCCTTGCCCTTGGAGGGTATGGAGACGATTTCGTTGACGACATTGTGACCGAATTGGGAGACAGCGAGGTCGGACGCGTGAGGGAGAAGTGAACCAACCAGAGACTTGTGAAAGACGGGAAGGGAGTAGGAGGATGGGTTTGCGAGGGCTGTGGTCAGGATGCTCATGGTGGCCATGGATCCCGTGGCGAGTTTGAGTAACTCGTCAGGTGAAAGATCGAGGAGGGAGGTTTGTGTGACGGTGGCGGCCGGGCCCTTGAGAGTGAGCATGGTAGTGATGAGGTGGGCGCCGTGGTTGATAACGGCTTGTCTACTCCGTGCTAGGTACTGTGGCATATTTTTGTTCATGGACGGATCGTCGCTGCCCCGCAGCTGACAGAATCGCGGGATTAGGCTCTTGGCATCATTGTCGCATGCTCCTACAACGGCTTTCGTTAACTCGTGGATCTGGGGAGCGGCTTCGCGGACGGAACAGCGCTCAAAGAGAGTTCTAATGACGTTGAACCTTGATTTTTCTATCAGGGTGGGAATGGCTGGGATGATCTCCTCGACACACGAGATGAGATCGTCTTTGCTCAAACGGTGGATAACTCTGATTGAGGGGTACGAAGCGATCTCGTTCCGGACGTAGCTCGATATGCGCTTGGCAAAGAAGTTCTGGTATATGACTTTGAAAAGCTTGCCAGGAGCGTGGTCGATCAACGTCTCCAACAGTCTTGAGCCTATTTGATCATAGACCAGACCGGTGATGAATTCGGAAGCCTTCGACGACTCGTCCTTGAGAGAATCTGGTGCCCCCGGCAGGAGTCGGCTAAGAAGTGTCTCAGAAGGATCCTCATCCTTGGTTTTGGACTTGACGTTGAACGTGATATCTAGCTCTAGGAGTAATTGGAGGAGAGGATTTCCAGTGGGGTGGGTGACGAGAATTCGGAGGCTTGAGTTATCCATAGACATGATAGTATCCGAGATAATCTTCTTGGTTGCCATAGTAAAGGATTCGGGGACGGCGCGAAGCTGCTGGCCGGCATTCTCTGAAGTAGGCGCCGCACCAGGAATAGATATACGCTCCTTTCTCTTGCTTTTCAAAAGGGCGGCGGCGGATGCGTCCTCGAGTGGCCGTCCAGACAGGATTAGGAGGAGTGCTCGAAGGGTGTGCGAGGCGTAAGTCTGGGTGAGAAGGAAGGTTAAGTCTGCTTCCAATTCGTCGAGCGTCAGGAGGAACAGCTGCTCCATTGAAGACTCGGGTTTGTTCTCTCCATCCTCTCCACTGTTTCCCTCAAGGTCAATCACGAACCCGGTGAGTTCCTCGCCGACAACAGGGGCGGATTGCAGGAAGAGCATTTCGCAGCAGTGACTGGCGAACCGGTGCTGTACTAGCGACAGGAAGTGTCCGGCGAACGCTTCAAAGAGGTGCTTCTTCTGTGTCTTGTTCGACAAAAGAATCAATTTTTCCATTAGGCGGGAGCAAGACTGACTACAGGCGAGCTTCAACTCCTTGCCTTGGGCCTCCTTAAATACGTTCTCAACGAACACATCCCGCTCTTCGGGAGACCCAAAGCTGTTGAGTTCAAGGACCTCAGCAGCACCACGAAAGTATTCCTGCTCCTCGTCGGAAAGTAAACCAAAGAATTGAGCCTCTCCGACATTCTCTTGTGGTTGCGCTCCGTCGTATTCGTAGTGCCCTTCCTCCTGGTCAAGGCGCGGTCGCTTGGCGGATTGATCATCTTCGACGTCCAGAGTGATTTCGACATCGTCTTCCTCGTGCTTTCGCTTGCGCCCCTCGCGGACGTCTTTCCTTCGGGTTCTCGGCTTCGGCATCTCGTGTAGTGGTAGGTATAGTGATGTGGGGAGGGAAGGGATGTATTGTGGTTGCTGCTCGTCGTCGACTTTTTTTTTTTTCCGATGTCCCTTCCATAGACCAACTTTTTTTTTTGACGGAGGATTGTCGGGTGGTCTTATCTTATCGGAGCGTGGGGCAGGCGTGATTCGTAGCGAGTGGAATGACAGCTCCTTGGCAGCTGGCCAAGCTACCCCTCCACCTGTCACTCGTCTTTCCGTGCACCTTCAGATGCTTGGTCGGACCCTCAATTCAGATGTTGATGGCGGGGCAGGTTTTTTTTCCCATCAGGAAAGATCGAGGTTCGAGGCTCTCAAGACGCTAGGATCTCTCTCATATCTCGTCGCTTAATCGGCTGTCACATCTTGGTTTTCTCTCTCTCTCTCTCTCTTTCGCTAAGAGATTATTGATTAAAGATTACTCTCACAAGTGTTTGCTGGGTCGCGTAGACCAGAAATTACACCATCTTGAATCCTTGGTACTTTGCATCCTCTCAACGACTGGTGCCCCGCAGTCACCTTTTCTCCAACTGTCTTTGCTTTGTCTAGCCAGAATTCTCGGACGAAGAACATGGCGGACCAAAAGGCTCCTTGCCGCATCCTAGTAATGGCCTCTGGGAATGGCTCTAATTTCCAGGCCCTTATCGACGCCGTTGCCTCCGGCGCAATCCCTAACAGCAAGATCATCCGTCTTATTGTAAACCGCGCAAAGGCCTACGCAACGACAAGGGCGGAGCAAGCTGGTAACATACTTTTCCTCCTACCCATGTCAAAAAGGTATCACCACTGACTTTCACAGGCATACCTTGGGAGTATTTCAACTTGATTAGCCATGGGTTCTTAGCCAAGGGCGAGAAGGACGAGCAAAAGGTTGCCGAGGCTCGTAGCAACTATGATGCTGCCTTAGCAAAGAAGGTGCTTGAGATGGAGGATAGGCCTGAGTTGATTGTCCTCGCAGGATGGATGCACGTTTTCTCTGCACCTTTCCTAGAGCCCTTGGAAAAGGCAGGCATCAGGGTTATCAACTTACACCCGGCACTACCCGGTATGCCACTCGGAATTACCTGTAAATTTTCCCGCTTACAATTGCGATAGGTGCGTACGATGGAGCCGGCGCGATCGAACGCGCATACAATGACTTCAAGGCTGGCAAGGCAACGCATACTGGCATCATGGTCCACTACGTCATCCTCACGGTTGACAGAGGGGAGCCTATCATGGTACAGGAAATCGAGTGGAAGGGAGAGGATTTGCCTGCGCTTGAAGAGAGGATACACTCGTATGAGCACGAGCTGATCGTCAAGGCGTCGGCCAAGGTGGTGGGAGAAATTACCGCGGCGCGAGCTTAATGAGCTTGCTGAAGATTTTACGCAGACACCATGAACATGCGCGTTTCAAAAAAGGGAAAAGAAAAAGCATAGTGAAGGGTTTGGCAGTCCTCGCTTAGGAATCTGAGAGGCTGTGACATATCCTGTTCTTAACCCATGGTAAGTGCCAGCTATGGGCTGTAAATAAACTGGCACGCTTCAATATACATCGATGAAAAAAGACGTCGAGTCACAGAGCACAAAGTTGGGTATAGCTTGAGTGCCGTTTGCTTGCGAAGTTGCTTGCGAAGTTGCTTTTAACATGTGCTCCGTTCAGCATGCCCGGGCAATTCCTGTTCGTCGAGGGTTTATTGGCGCGGGTTTGACGAGTCGCGAAACCATAAAGACAGGTTGACGCAGCTGTTGGGATCTTCTTTTGTCGTTACAAGAGAAAAAAAAATGAAAGAAGAGGATGAGAAAGGGAAAGCGAGTGTTTGGTTATGACCAAACGAGAGAAAGGGAAAAAGAAAAGAAAAACAAGGAAAAAAAACATGAAAGAAAGAAAATAAAGAAAAAAGAAAAAAGAAGGGAAAAAAAAAAGGAAGAAAAGGGGAGAAAAAAAAGAAGAAAAAGAAAAGAAAAAAGAAAACAGAAAAAGAAAAAAAGAAAGAAAAGTCCAAGACTCCTTTTGAGCCATTGGATAAAAGAGAAAAATAAAAGGGAAAAAAGAAAGAAGAAAAGAGATTGCCTGATGTAGTCTCTGATTGGCCGGTAATTTTGTACGCTGTTGGTGATTGGCTGTTTGCTTTTTTCTCCCCTTTTTTTTTGCATCCGAATTTTACATTCTTTTTTCTTTCATCTTTGCCAGCCAACTTTGCTCCTTTCAGCCAGGAGCTTCACCTTCTTTTGTTCTCCTCTGCGAGTTTCATGCCTACCGACACGGGCGCAAAGCCTGCTATTTAAGATTCTTTGAACCCATTTCTATTTTCCACTCACAAGGTTGCAATTATGATGGGTGGCAGGAAAAGGTTAGCATTCCCAAGTCATTCCTTCTTAAGCTTGAGATCTCGATTGCCCACACCCCTCCTCGGGCTCCTCTCTCCTTGCCCCCGTTTTCTCCCATCTTGAACCGACATCCCAGTCTGTATTTTCCCCGAATTCCATCGCTTACGTTCAATTACAGCAGAAGTCAAGTCCAGTCGGGACACATGCAGATGAATAGGGCCAGTAACGGGAATCCCGTCACCGGCTCTATCGATCCTCGAGATCTCACTTTTGCTGGAGCAGGCAACACTGTCATGTCGGCTAACATGGCGCAGTCTAACGGCTTTGTGGAGCTTCTATTGAGGCACATGAAGGATGACTTGAATGCATACAACTATGACCGGGACTATTGCGCCCAGCAGTTGCGCGATGAAGGCTCCCTCACCGCGCAGGAAGCGAGAACCCTGCGCCTGAGGATGCTTGATCTCGGACATCAGATCCGTCTGTGCCAGCACAAGATGGAGGTTCTCACGAACCTCGCCAAGTATGAACAGTCGCCGCCCAGCACCACCACGGTGATTAACAGTCTCAATGCCATTACCCATCCATCGCCTGCCAACAACGGACGTATGCTTAGCGTAGCGGCTCCGGAGAACCCTAGTCTGGCCTTGCTGCACCAGGCTAGCCAGGCCGTTAATCAAACGCCCAGCAAGCGTGCACTGGAGGCCGCTGAGGGTTCGGAGGAGCAGTCCGGCTCCAAACGACCCCGAAAGCAGGTCCCCGACGCGCCTCCCGACAATGAGAACCCTGGCAACACTGTTCAACGCCTAGGCTATTGGAAGTGCCGCCTGTGCACGTCGCCAAAGTACCATAGCGCGCCTCCCCCGAGGCAGCCTGGTGCGCCGTGCAAGTGGCCGCTCAAGGACGTAAGCAAGATGATCACGCACTTTACGGAAATGCACCCCGAGCACACGCCTGGCGAGCGTTGCAAGGAGCTCGGCGATGCTTTGGATACCAACCGTATGTCTCCCCTTCCATCCATTTTCACCCGAGCTGCTCGTTTTCCCTTTCGTTGAAGCACTTTACTAACGTTCCTTGCTTATAGGAGGCCCATTTGAATACTGGCTCAACCGGTCCAGGTCCATGGACGTTGGTGATGGTAGCCTCATTACCGAATGTATCTCGATGCTTCAATCAGGTCGTCTTCCGCCTCTTCTGAGGCGGTTGAGCCGTGCGGCCTCTTTGTTCCCAGGCCCTTGATCGAGACTTGCACCAAATTGTTTACTGCTCACTCCGCTGCCATTACGGGACGCTTTTTCACGAGAATTTTTCAATGTTTGTTCGGGTCTCTGGGATAGGCGACGGGGGTTATGGAGGAATTATGAGGATTTCCAGGCGCAAACTCGTTTTTCAGCTCTTTCTCAGCTTTCTTTGTTGCGACAACTCACCACTCCTCTCACGTTTCCCGGGTCCTTTTGGGACTGCCACTATACCCCATCAAGTTTTAGCATAGAAGTAAATAAGGATGATCAGTTAGTTGCTTTGATTTTTCTTCGCTTTGCACTTTGAAGATTCGGCAAGCAAATGGTGTTGACAAACAGTGCTGTATTTTGTATTATAATGCAACGTCTATTCCCGCCTGTGCGTAGCCCAAGTACCTAATAGTAACCCGGATATGATTCTTCCCTTATCTTGTGACTCCCAACGCCAACCCTCCAAGACAGTAAAATACCGACAATTTTAGAGAAGAGATGTGTGAAACGCGCAATGGCCTCGCGCCCCTGGGCAGACGGGAGAGTGTCTACCGTGCTTTCCTAAAGCGAAAAAGACAATTCCCCACTCAACGTATAGTTTTCTTACATATCTCCGAGTTCGACGTGACTCTACTTCCTTCACGTGATCCTCCTCGATAATTGATCCAACCTCTTGGCAATTAGACAACCTTGAGCTTGAATCCAACCTGCAAGTGTCTGGCTACAATGAACAAGGCCACGGACGCCATCATGGTAATGCCGCAGAAGAGCTGGAGGCCAAGGTAGTCTCCGCCCTGCGCAGACACAATCGCACCAGCAATGGGGGAGCCCGTAAGGCCGCCGAACGACTGAATGGCGAAAGCAGCGCCGGTTCGGGTACCGATCTGACGGATGTCGCAAATCTGGGCGATGAGGGGCGCGCTGAGGCTGATGAAGCCGCCGGAGGTGAAGCCGAAGATGACCATAAAGACGATGATGGCGGCGTTTGACTTGCCGGGGATCCAGAGGACGAGTGTGAAGAGGGCGGTGAGGAAGCCGACCATGATCATGATGTTGAAGCGGCCGAATCTGTCGGCGGCGAAGCCGGGGAGGATCCGACCGAGAATGCTAGAGGGCATGTTAGCTTTTGTTGACGGTTCCCAGTAGATGTACATCTTGGGTGGCTGGTCCACATACCTGAGGGCGTTCATGATGGGAAGGAGGTACATGGTAAGACTGGGATCCATGCCCTGCTTCTGTGCCTGCAAAATGATGTAGGTGAAGGGCAAGAACATTCCCCAAGCGAACATGAAGAAAGCAATGCAGGTCGTCGCGAACACGGGTTCCCTCAACCCAACAAGATACTCTTTGAGTACGAATGGCGTCCTCCTGTGAGGCAGTCTCGAACGAATCGTCAAGCACGCGATGCTGAGTAGGCCAAGGTACATGAAGGCGAGGGCACGAACGGCCCAAGGAAAGCCGATGCTGTTGATCAGGCGACGAAGCATGATGGGACCGATAACGCCGCCAACAGAGGAGCCGGAGACAGTGATACCGAGGGCTGTCGCACGGCGCTTTAGGAACCAGCCTACGACGCTGGAGAGGGTAGCGTTGAAGATGGCGCTGGAGCCGAGGGAGGAGACGATGCCCTGGGCGAGGATGAGCTGGTAGTATTTGGTGGAGAGAGAGGTCATCATGAGACCAAAGATGTAGGTGAACGTTCCGCCAATGAGCAGCCACCGGGGGCCATAGGCGTCAAAGATACGGCCAAACTACGACTGTGTTAGCGAGTTGTGCTGAACGCAACCTTTGCTTGTCCATGAGGATGGACTTACGATGAAAGCTGGGAAGGTCATCATCCACACTTGGATGGACAGAATCCAGCTTATTGTTGACGGGTTCGTACCCTTTAGTAAATCTTGGACATAGTACTCCTGAAAGACACCGATACAGTTGACGAGACCGAAAGTACAGAATAGTGAACACCATCCGCCGAGAACGACTAGCCAGGCCTTCGTGCCGCCATCTGGGAAATCCATTGGAGGAGGGCCAGCCGGCGCCGGTCCGGGCGCTTCCGCGCCGCTATCGATACTGGCTGCATCATTCTCGAGGCCCTTTTTCTCGTCCCCAGGGAGCGATAAGTTGGATTCCCGGGGGTTGACTGGGAGGACTTTTTCCGGATCGGAGTCCAGGTTACCCGCCGCCGTCGACTGAGGAGAAGGATCCCTCTTGGAGCTGCCGCTAGAGTTGGGCGCGAGGTTGCCGCCCTGCACTGTAGCCAGCTCAGGTTGTATTGATTCCATGTTGACTGTGGAGGTGGAAGAGTGACCCGATGCTGTGGACTTCATTGTGTGGTCCCGAGTTATTGTCGACTTGAGGGTTACCCACTGACTTCGAAGCGGAATGAAGACCGAGGAGAGCTGAAGCTTATATCCTTTGTTCACGGGTGGGGCATCTCTGTGGTCGTCGGCATATTATGGAGATACTGAGACCATCTCCGAGAAGTCACTTGCAAATCGCCAACTGGATTGGTAAGGAGGGAACGCGACAAGGCAACTGCGGAAAGAGGGAATCGGGGCCGTCCAGTGATTAAGAATGTACCACCCAACCTTTACATGGAGTCTACGTTACTGGGCGTTAAGCACATTTTACAAGGGGGTGAACAAGATGGGGCCACGTTTACAGGGCCCGGGCTTTTTCCTGGGTAATACTTGTAGCTGATAATACACTCCCATGCCGGAACGATACTAATCGCAAGCTTCGGGAACACGCTCATTTGCGGGCTGTTGGGGGACTATTCGTCGGAATATGTTTGGGTTGTATTATCTTGGACTCATTTTTTTTTTCGTTAGTCCCGCTCACACCATCTGGGCCCCCCGCCGGCGCCTGAGCGGCGAAAATTCTCGGGGCCGTGACAAGACGGGAACTTATGGAAGAGCTAGCCGCCCTCTGGTTCATCAATTATGCTCGAAGCTGACGGCGTTGTGACTCAGTACAGCTCCTCGGTCTTTAGCAGCAGATTTGGAGACGGGGGTTAGCGGGCTCTATCGAGGAGGCACCAAAAGCAGAGGATAAATTGTAAGGAGCGCGAACCTTGTTTTGAATGATCAACATGGCCTCTATCCCTCCACCCCGGCTCGATGAAGCCGGGCGGACCCACTTCGCTGGTTCGCGTTCTCGGACTTAAGATGACTGCAAATAGAACCAGGCTGCACAAGCGAAGGAGGATGAGGGAAATGACCGACGCTAGGATTGAAGGAGGGGACCATCCCTTCTGAATTACTAAAGTCCGAGCTGGTAATAGGGCGCCTCTCTATCAGCGACGACCGTTCACAGGATAAGAAAGATGTTGAGTTCCGACGTTCTTTCGCCATTTTCGCATTTTGTATCGCGAATGATGTCTTGGGTAACTCGGCCGAGCGGCCCGGGTGTCGGCGATAGCGGAGAATTTATGCCGACTTTGATGGATTTGAGAGCATCTGTGTCCCAGTCAAACCAAGAGTGTCCAGTCACGGAAACTACTTTGATGTCGTTTCAACAGCCCTAGAGGATATTGTTAGCTTACCCCAGGGCCCAATCCCCCCCCCCCCCCTCTTCCCCATACCACGAAAAGAATAAGCTTCCTGGCCCACACAGAACGATCAGATAACTGTCAGACCCAGCTTTGGATCTCGCTGGATTCGCCACCACTCTTTCGGCTACGTCTAGATGTTTCTCCCCATGAAATATCAGCATATCGATCATGATGGCTCATGCTACAGCGCGCAGACAGCGTCTCTACAGAAGGCGAACAAACTGTTCATTACTCTGTAATTCCGATAACTAAGAGTCTCATAAGCCTATGATTAAGACACCTACCTAGTTGACACCTTTTACCGAAAATCACACCAAAAACCACCGAAACCATGTTCGATACCGCACAAGCCTAGTCTCTGAGGCTCAGCCAGCGATCCTGGGACAACTGGAACTCAATGATCCAGGCTACAGCCCGACAGAGTGGATCTGTACGACCAGGTCATCGAAGGTGCACCATTTAAATACAAGGCACCAATTAGAGTCGAGGATAGACTCGACCAACCACAACCGTCGACTGATGCAAAGCTTTCGCGATGGCTACAGGAGCCAACTCAAGTTGAGTCGCTTGAAAGGCCGAATAACCCCAAAGGTATGGACTGGATACCTCGTCGGCTACGAGTCCACACATCTACGGGATTTGGAAGCCGTCCACAAAAAGAATGATCAGTATAAGAGACGTGTTATCTCCAAGAAGCCCACCTCTATCCAGGCGATGATAAACTGGCGGATCTACCAGAGAGCGGCATAGGACTAGAGGCAGCGGAACCACTCGCGTCCGACCCGTCAGGGGATGCAACCCAGAGGAGACTCCAAAGAAGATTCTTAAGGACGGCTTCGCCTTCGCGGAGCTAACAACAGCGTCGAGCTTCCTTGAGGAAATATGCACACTCTCCCCCCGGCGAAGGCCTACCAGGCAGACGACGAGCATTTTCTATTCATTCCTTTGTATTCCCTTTATATGATGGAACATTGATTGCACGACCTTTGGAGAACGGCACTCGGTACACACCAAGAACGACAGCAGCGCGCCCGTACAGCGAGGCGACAGAACCACGAGAAGTGGGTTTTGGCACCTCGCATGTTCTTTCATCACTTACAAATACCATAATAGAGGGATTAGATCCTCTACTCAAGATAGGGAATTAGAGGAGCAGTAGTTAATCTGATGGAGCCTGGATATAGGGGTGTAGTTTAACAGTAAAGACAGGGTTCACGCCCTGTACGGGAGCGGCCGCGCCCCAGAGCTCGCCACAACGCCCAATGCTCCCCTTCAGGAGCGCGGGACCGGATGACCCGGACCTCGCCTATGGCGTAAAATACTAACACACACACACACACACACACACAGAGAGAGAGAACGAGGATAAAATAACCTCTACACTGATCAGTGATCCGTTTGATCTGACGATTCCACTGCCTCCTGAGCAGGCTAATTCGAGGCTGAAGAAGAAGGGTGCTAAGCATCTAAGCACTATGTCAATACAAGATATCGGACTCGGAAGTGTGAATATATTGATGGGAAAACCGGTCTATTCATGAGACTTTTGAATCATCATCCTCCTAGTAAGATGATCATTGTAGACCGTATAATTGTAAGGCTATGTATTACAGGTCCTCTCGATCTAGAGGGTGTAGAGCATCTCTTGCACTTTTGGCACCGGAAGAGTGTTACGGCCGCTACATGAGCGGAGTTAGCTGTGAGATGGGCCACGGCGGGAGAGGTCTGTACGGCTCGGGGCTATTAAGACCGAGGGTTTGGGCTTGTTCACCTAACGTTTCAGTCTCTTTGCACCTTGCTGCGAGCGGAGATGGTGTGGAGCGGGTGTACAGTTGGGCTACGCTCGCTGGTTGGGTCCGCAGCATTCATCGGGCTCAAGTTGCCGGGAAAGTCTCCCGCTCAAAGTCTATATCCCCATCTCTTGCGATATTGAGTCCGCTTCGCTGATATCCACTCACTAGGACAGACCACGAGTTGATGGTTCGGTCTCCAACCCTGGTATGACGACGTCATGACGGCCCTTTCGCCGAATCTAAGCGCAAGGTTTCATGTACAGAGTACTTTGATTGAAAATGCAGTGAAGCTGTTTTGTCTCCTCCTATAGTACACACGTTTTATCCCGCCAGAAGAAGGCTATTCTTGGTACAAATTTCTCACAACCCATCTATTTCTATAACCCAAATCATTGCATCGTATCCTTCAGGTTCTTAGAGTCCTCAAACGCAACCTTCCCACCCTCTGGATCCGCCACCTTCCGAACAACCGCCGATTTGGTCGTGGCAGCCTCCTCCGCCTTGTTAGCATCCCTCTGCAGCCTGTTCACTACCTCTGCAGCCTTGCCAGCCGGCGCATCCGCGATCTCGTTGATGTCGGCATTAGTCAGAGAATCCGACAACCTCACTCCCCTGCTCGACATGAGCAGCGTCGCGGGGCCCTTGAACTGCAGGAACAGCCTATCTCCCCAAATCGTGCGCCTCAGCGACGTGCGAAGGTTATAGAGCAGGCGCGCTACGGTCTTGTATGTGTTTGTGGTGCGCATGACGCGGAAGAACTCAACGTTGGCGATGCCCGCGGGTAACGAGGGTATCTGCAGGCGGAGGATGGAGCTCTTGAATCGGAAGGGGGAGGGCGGGTTGCGCGTGACGGTGTAGGCAACGACGTTGGAGGGGTGGGCGACGAACTCTTCGCCTTCGGCGAGGGTGAGCTGGTAGATCTGGCCTGGGGAAGACAGGGCAACCAGGCCGCGGCCGGTGAGGTAGGTGTTGCCCCAGTGGGCGACGGTGAGGCCGGTCTGCATGCGCGGGGTCGGGGAGAGGGTGTGGCCCGTCCAGGCGAGGAGGGCGTTGCGCTGGGAGATGATCCAATCGGTAGTGCCGTCGAGGTGGAGGACGGAGAAGGTGGTCGTAGGGGATTTCGTAGATATTAACGCTGTGATGGGAGTGGTGGAGGAGATTCGCTGATAAAGGAACGGGACACCAAAGAAAGCTCGAGTGAAGGGCGAAAGGATCGACAAAGTAGATTGCGCCTAAAGACACAAAGTAAGTATTGTTCATCGCAGGTTATCATATCGAGACCTGTGGCCATACAGCTTCAGCATTGCCTGCTACAGCAACCAGAGTGCCGCGCCGAGTGTAAAGCTTCTGAGAAGCAGACAGTGTAACAGAGAGGAGCGAATACGGGCTTCCGAGAACCTCGAACCGGGCATCTACAGTTTCAAAAATATCAGCACGCACAAGTTCTAGATGCCATAAGTCTATTTAGGAGGGCAACATACCAGCCGGGTCCCGAGATGAAGCACTTGGGCCGAAGGCATCCCCGCCGGCCTGCGGACTATCGGTGGCTGGTGACGCACTGATCTGGATGGCCCGACATTGCCGGGTAACAAGGTGTGGCCGGCACTGCGCTCGCAGGCCCGTCGCCGCTCGGATCAGGGGCGATTGGCCACGCATGGCGATAATGTGTGGCGGGAGTGAGATGTGAAGCTTGGAAGCATTCCTAGTCTCCGAAGAGGAAGCGTTCCGGGACTTTTTTCTGCCTTCAAAAGCCGGAAAAGGTGACGAAGCGACGAATTAGCGTCGATCAACAATTTGTCGGTGCATGAGCAAAAACTACCTAAGGTTCGGCAGTACTAGCACGTGACTTGGCGCTTCTTTCAACGAAGTCCCGGCCTGAGCTGTTCTTGCGCGTGGAGCTTAGTCAACATCACGCCGTTGCTGGGTCAACAACACCCCGGCGCCCTGCTTGCTGCTTCAGGATTGGATCGTTTACTTTGTCGTCGACATCCGCACAAACTTGGTTTCCTTTCCCACCTGGACCTTGCAAAGCATTCGCTGAGAAGCATCAAGAGTTGACGTCGGGGTTGTTATTCCCTCCTTTCTTTCCCCTCACCGTTTCTTTCGCCCACCTGCATCGTTTTACGTCTCCTTCTTTCTTGGAGTTTTCATTGGCATTGGTTTAGAGCTTCAAATTGCATTAGAAGCCAGCATGTCTGTTCGAGTCGTCGCCCGGATACGTCCACTCCTGGACAAAGAGCTCGACAAGGACGTTATTGTTCGTGCCGATAGCACTGAGGAGGGAAAGCACCCTACGATTGTCAAGATCCCCAACCCCAAGAATGGCTCCGAAGAATTTTCCTTCGCTTTCAATAGCGTCTACGATCAGCCGACGACGCAGGAGCAATTGTTTACTGCCGAAGGTAAGCTTCGTCTCCTGAGCTCCGAGCCAAGAAGCCCCGCAACGGCAATAACGAACACGTCGATGGATTGACACCTTTCAACCCCTACTCCTAGTCGCACCTCATCTCAAGTCCCTTTTCCAAGGGCTCGACGTAACCATCTTTGCCTATGGTGTCACCGGCACTGGAAAGACGCACACCATGCGAGGCGGCCTCAAGCTAGCCGACCGTGGTGTCATCCCTCGTCTACTCAGCGGCGTCTTCCGACGCAGCAAGAAGATCATGAAGGATTCCGGCGGCGAGACACAAATACATGTCGACCTCTCGTACTACGAGATCTACAACGACAAGGTCTTTGACCTCCTTGAGCCGCCCGAGAAGAGGCCGCCTGCGGGTCTCCGGCTGTGTGAAAAGGATAACAAGACTTACGTCGTGGGCCTGACGGAGCGGCCCTGCGAGGACCTTAGAGACTTTGAGAGGTTGTACATTGAGGCGAATAACAACCGCATCACCGCAGCGACGAAACTCAATGCTCACAGCAGCAGGAGCCACGCAATTCTACGCGTCAAGCTCACTCAGATCACGGGCGACGTGATCCGCGAGAGCACCGCGTCGGCGATTGACCTTGCAGGCTCAGAAGACAATCGTCGTACTGAAAATAACAGAGAGCGCCTTGTCGAGTCGGCGGCCATCAATAAGTCATTGTTCGTCTTGAGCCAGTGCGTTGACGCTATCTCGAGGGGCGACAAGCGTATCCCATACCGAGAGTCCAAGATGACTCGAATCCTGTCTTTGGGTCAAAACAACGGCATTACTATCATGATTCTCAACCTCGCCCCCCTCCGTAGCTACCATCTCGACACCCTTAGTAGTCTGAATGTGAGCTCCCGCGCGAAGCGAATCGAAGTTCGAGAAATCGAGAACGAGGTCGTCTTCAAGCAGGTACCACGAACGACATCTGGCCTCTCGAGCGGCGGAGCTCAGCGACAGCCCTTGCGGCCGCTTGCTAATGCTCATAACGTGCACAGTGGGGCCGTTGTCGCCAAAGCTGCAGATGTTAGTAAGCCCGCCAAGGCTTTTAACGTTTACGCCGACCGAGCCAAGCCCTCACTTGTGGCACGCCCACTGGCCAACACCTCGCAAATTCGCAGGTCCAACTCCACCAAGCGACAGTCCGAGGTGGCTCCGTCCATTCCCCGACCTACAGCTACCGCCTCGAAGATCTCTCGTCCCGCGCTTGCCCCTAGTCACCCCAACCCGTCCAATATCACTGAAGCTGATATTGAGGCCATGGTTGAGAAGAAGGTCAGTGAGATTCTGGCTTCTAGGGTAGCAGCGCAGAATACTGCTCCCGCGCCCGCGCCGGTGCAGCCAGATGTCAACGAAGCGATGCAGCGCCGACTCGAAGCTCTCGAGCGCAGGATCGAGGAAGAAGATAGGCGGGAGGATGGTCGCTCGGACGGTCTAAGATATCTCCTTGCCGCGCGGCAACACAAGGAGCGAGGCGAAGACGCGTCTGCACTCAGGATGTATGAGATGGCGCTGCCATTCTTTCCCGGGCAAGCGAAACTCATGGGCAAGATTGAGAGGTTACGCTTGAAATTGGGCGTCGAGTACGGGGAGCCGGTAGTGCAAGAGATCAAGGCGGACAAGAAGAAGCGTAGGCGACTAGACGACGAAGACTTTGAGGCTGTCGAAGCCGACGATGACGAAACCTTCATGGACTATTCGTCTCCTAAGCCGAAGAGCAGGAAGAAGAAGGTTGTCAAGGTTGCGTCCATTGAGGAGGAGGGACCTGTAACTCCGAGGGCGCAGCGATTGCTCGACATTATAAACTCGAGGGATCTCATGCAGATCAAGAGCCTGACTGGGTTTGGACCCAAGAAAGCCAAAGACTTGGTGGACTACCTCGAGTTGCTCCCCGAGAATGACGGTTCTCAAATCTCCTCATTAGGTCAGCTGAGGGCTATGCCTGGCATGGGCGGTAAGATGGTTGAGAGGGCATATGAAGGTCTTGGCATTGCTCTTTAAGCGGGAGTGAAGCATTTTTTGACTGCGCGGTGTCTAATTCTAGGGGCGGCTGGGTTGCATTGGGTAGGTGTTGAGGAGTTGAGCAAGAGCTTCTGGCAAATAGTTCTTGGCGCGTACATTTGGATTTTGCTTTTTCTTTTTCTTTTTCTTTTTTTTTTTTTATCTATTTTTGCCCAGCAGAATATACCTCTGTTTGACCCGTTGAATTGTTACTCGACGCTGCCAGTCGAGGGTGTAGGTGCCGCAGTCCCAATTCGGGTGGGCTAAATCATGTCGTCCGTTGAGAGGCTATTCCCACATGCAAAGCCCATCATCACTTGCACCCGGGGAACTCCTCGTCCAGAACAGCACTTTGTGATTGCTCCCAACCTGTGCCTAGCAATTAAGTATTTGAAGCCGGCTCTTTTCTCGCGTTTCTCTCTGTAATTCGTAGTTTTGGGCAAGTTTCCAACCAATTAACAAAGGTCCGTTCGTTCGACTAGTTTTCTTGGCAGGACCGATCAACATCATGACGTCAGTGATACCAAGCTTCACCATGAGGGCGGAAAGCAGCTTCCCCATGGTCTCCGAAAATGCTGGAGGGCAGGAATGGCCTGTCTCGGCCCTGAGCACACGACATCATCGGAGGTTGGCCTATCCCCCCAACCTTGTTATTCAACAATGACATAGTAGATGTCCGAAGCCAAGAAATTCCTTGCGGTATGACTACGATGCGATAATATTCTCCACCCTCTCCACACTGCGCCTTACCCAGCTTATATATTGGACTTGCCCATGCCTATATAGTAGACCTGATTCCCATTACTTTATGTTTTGCATTGTCTGTCCCTCCAGAGCCGTCTGACCGAGCAGAGTGTATCGGATATCCGGAGACGCCAACTAATCCGGGCTCGGTTCGTTTGAGAGTCGAATAAGAAGCCATCGAAATTGCCCACCATGAATTTCCATCACAACCGGCCTGCTACCCAGGATGAGGGTACACTCCCTCCTACAAACGGGCATGCTGAAAAACATGGAGTTGGGTCTAACGGAACTAAAGCACCTCCTAGGTATCAACGCCTGTTTGGCCCGTTCGGTAGGAGGAACGCGCACACGACGAACGACACCGCCGCAACCACTGCTCCGACTGGCACCGACACGCGACGAGGATGGAGGCGTAATAAGTATCTCAACTTCTTCGTGGGTTGGCTCAAGTATACATGGATCGACATTGCTACCATTCTAGTTGTTGGCCTTGTAACGCTCGCTGTAAGTGAAGAATCCTTCGAACCCGAGTCAGAGCCTCCGTAACGACGGAAGTGCTGACAATCGTGCCACAGCTATTTCTCGCAGCCCCCGTCGGCGGCCGTAGATTCGCCATTTCGTACCCAATGCAGGCAGCTTTAGCTTCGGGCCAGAGCGTCGGCACTCAAATAGTCAATCCCAGCATCGCCTATCCCTACCGTAGCTGGACCGTTGACTCGTGGCTTGCTGCCGTGCTTGGATTCCTCGTCCCTGTCATCATCATTGCGATTTTCCAGATCCGCATCCGCAGTCTCTGGGATCTAAGCAACGGGATCATGGGTAGTGCCTACGCCGTTATCATCGGAGAATGCGCACACGTGTTCCTCAAGACCATTATTGGTGGATTCAGGCCGCACTTTTTGGACGTTTGCGATCCGGACCCTGCGCAATTCGGCAACGGCAGTGGTTATGGAGGAATCTACTTTTCCACAGACATCTGCAGGACCACCGACAAGCATTTGCTCAAGCAGGCGATGACATCCTTCCCCTCGGGCCACGCCGTTTGTGCATGGTCGGGACTGGGGTTCTTGTTCTTCTATATCAACGGAAAATTGAAGCCGTGGAGCAATTACAGACCAATGGCATGGGAGATTGCCCTTACGCTCCTTCCCATTCTAGGCGCTCTGCTTCTTTCTTGCTCAGTACTCGTCAATGCCAACCATCATGGCCACGATGTGGTAGTGGGATCCATCATCGGCTTCCTAAGTGCAATGGCTGTGTACAGGACTTATTATGCCGCGATTTGGGATTGGAGATTCAACCACATTCCCATGAAACCCAAGGAATTGATCGAGTACGACCTTGCAAGGGAGAGCAACCTTCACCATGTCATGTTTGGTAAGGGGTTCTGGAAGGCTGGACACGCCGGATCCGTAAGGACGGTCCCCGATATGACTGGTGTGACCGGAGCCACCAGCGCCACCAACGGCGACAGCTACCGCAGGGGCCACGGAATGACGAACGGCTACGGGGTTTCAGACGGTCAAACAATGAGCAACGGACACGGTGCCCTTGACGGAAATGGCCACAGTCATGGTGTAGTCAGGAGTGTTGGTAGTCGCCGGCCAGTGGGTGCGCCGGCCACGCATCGGGACTTTGTCGCCGACGACATGGTCTAATACAAAACCTGCAAAGTTCCAAGTTCCATGATACCCTGGCCTGTGCAACACCGGCACGGTCACATAAGCTAATTTTCTTTTCGTTCCCTTTCCTTTTCCTCTTCTCTGCCTACCAAATATTGCTACCATACTGTAGCTGTTAATGATGGATCCGGCGGGGAAAAATAAACAGGGAAAGGAGCCTAACACCTGAACGGGCGCATTGTTATTTCATGCTCCCCGGATAGCCCCCGTTCCGCTTCAGATCTTACTGAATGAAGGTCCAAAGTTGGTTATAGGCGTATATTAAGTATAGCTATGTGGAAGAGAGAGGACGCGCAAAAAAAGGAAAAAAAAAAAAAACGGGGAGGGGGGGTGGCGGGAACGGCAGGCGTTTATCCTTGGCGTTTTCGCTCCGGAGTGAATGATGCGAATAGAGAGAGCCAGAGAGATGGCCAATTAATGCGCATACGAAGTAGATCCAAAAAACAAACATTTCAATACTTGATTTGCCCTTCCAAATATCAGCAGCGAACGGATGTGCCATCTTGAAGGCGGCCTAGTCCTCCCAGGCGCGTGGGTTAATTCTCGACTTACCCACCGATGTGAAGTCGAGAGTTTGCTTTGCCGCTACAAAGCAACGTCGCATGGCACTGCTTGACTGAGCCAACACGCGCACAAGGCCGCTCCCCCGAGTTTGGTCAAAGGCGCCGGCCCGGGGACGACCTTTGGCGAAGGCTATTTTAAACGACCTGGTCCCTCACAGCTGGCTATGAACATGTATGTAGCTCATGATGCGGACGAAACGTAGAAGCGAGACGGCCCATCTGTCTATATTAACGCCATTGGTTCTGGAAAAAGAGAAAAAAAAAAAAAAAAAAAAGCTCAGATGCGCGGGAGCGTCATCTCTGACGAGATGTCGGAACAAACAAGGGACTGGGAAGAGAAAAAGAAAAAAAAAAAAAAAAAGAGAGAGAAAGAAAGAAAAGAAAAGAAAAGATGCTTGTCCCGTCATATGCACGCCCTGGTTTTACCCGGAACTTTTTGCGCGTGAATCGTGCTCTTTTTTTTTTTTTTTTTTTTTTTTTTTTTCTTTTTCAATTTACACGACGGCGTAGAATGTGTTTCCCTTCCATAACAGACATCGACCGCGTTTTCGGATGAGGTGAGATTTAAGGCGTCCGGAGGTGCATGCGTCTTTTGTGACGATGGTCGGGATTTTGAAATGGACGTGGTGCGACGATGAGGGCCAGTGGATATTGTCGAAAAAGGTCGACGACATGGGGAGCCCATATGGCCTGCGGTGTCGTTATTTCTTTTTCTATTTCCGGGGTGGTTGCACGAGGGATATTGGATGGGCCGTCGTTAATGTCGAGTCGAGTGGACACAGCATAATCATGATGGAAGGAGGGATTAGACAGAATATCCAGATGTTATATATATATTTTTTTCGTGTTTTCCAAGGACTTTTTTGGTCCTCTTTATAGATGGGGTTCCGTCCCACAAGCTCAATGCTCAATCTTGCGCAAACGACTTCCATGGTATCTAAAACAGACATTTCGCCAGTATTAAGATGGTGAAGTCTAGGCGCATAGGCTCTAGACTCTCAGAGTATCCAAAAAGCTTCATTCCCCTCCTACGGTCGCTTTGACCGACCGATTCCCGAAGCCAGACAAACGTGCATGCATTTCATCTCACTTTCATTACCCAAGCCGTGTCGAGTTTCCGTAAGCCGTACACCGTGTAATGTAATATTCCAGCAGAAACAAAAAAAAAAAAAAAAAAAAAGAGAAAGAAAAGAAGATCCACCTTAAGTATCTTAGGCAAAGAGGAAGAAGTAGCTGATGGCGGCAACGGCAGCGAGGCTGGAGGAGATGCGCGAGGTGGTCGCCGCGCTATCGTCGTTGACGGTCTCCTGCTCGTCGCCGTTATTGCTGTCGTTGTTGGCGTCGTCGGTAGGGGTGGCAACGCCCGTCTCGCTGGTGGAGGTGGAAGAGTCCGTCGTGGAGGCGGTAGGCTTGACGGTCGAGGAAGCAGCAGAGGTGGATGCGGATGTGGATTTAGTCTTGACATCGTCGTCACCGAAGCCGCCCTCGCCGGAGCTGCCTACGACCTCGATGCTGCCCTGAGAGCCGCTCGAGTCGGTGTAGACGTACTCGGAAGCCTTGTCCTTGCCGCCGCAGTAGTCGGTGATCTTGACCTCCTTGTACCACGCGATGAAGGGAGCCTGCGCAAAGTCCGCGAGGCCACCAGCCCAATCGATGGTGCCCGGGGGGTTGTCGGGTTTGCCTCCCACCCATGTGCCCAGCTTGACCTGGACGGGAGTCTGGGGCCACTTCGCGCCGTTATCAGCCTCGGCGGGGGTGGCGCGACGGATCTCGGCGCCGTCGACCTGGAAGCTAATGTACTCGGGGGTCC
Organism: Lomentospora prolificans; assembly: GCA_029532625.1. Classification (NCBI taxonomy): domain Eukaryota; kingdom Fungi; phylum Ascomycota; class Sordariomycetes; order Microascales; family Microascaceae; genus Lomentospora; species Lomentospora prolificans. Next base: position 1,380,916 of record JARFXM010000003.1, read on the forward strand.
AATCGATGGTGTACGTGTGCAGGCCCTCCATGGCATTGAAGGACACGCCGTGGGTCTGACCGTGAACGTATTCGTTCACCCCCTTGGAAAAGAAGTTGGTCTGCACACTGCCCTGGTCGCCGCCGATCCATTCCTACACGTTATGTTAGCAGTCTGCTGGAGAGTATTATTTCTTGTTTTCAGATGATCTGCAAAAGTCTTTCCCCCCCCCCCCCCCCCTGGAGCCACAAACCCCCCCACATTTGCATCAAGATGTGATCCATGTCCGAGAGCCAGCGTGCTCAGGGTGTCACAAACGGGCGGGGCGGGCGAATGAGGAGGAAATAAGCAATGACAATGTGACTACGCAAAACTTACCCAGTCGATCTCATCGCGGTCATCCGATTCGAGCACAACGGAGGTAACAATACCGACTCCTGGGGCGGCCTTGAGGGTGACCTCAACCTTGCCGAAGAAAATGTACTTGTTGGACTTGATTAATGGGGCCTGGTCCTTGTTGGTGATGGTAAAGATGGCGCCGTTGTTGTCAATGGAGAGAGGAGAGTCCTTGCCAACGATGCCCTTCTCGGGCTTCCAGAAGTCGAGGAAGGTGTCATCCTTCTTCCACCCGTCACCACCGGCTACCGTGGAGAAGTCGAAGCTGGTAGGCTTCCTGCAATTTCCAAAGGCCGGGTCAGGAGCACACTCTGGTGGCTCAGGTTAGTTCTCTGGATTGCCTCACGAACAAGCAAAGGTGGTGGGTGACTTACTGTTTCCTTTTGTGGGGTCGCATTCGGAGAAAGTCTGAGCGGCTACGAGCGCGGTGCTCGAGAGCGCAGCAAAGGCGTAAGCCAAACTGGTAGTAGAACGCATTTTCAGGTTCTTTCTAAAGATGACGTTTGTCTGTAGTAAAAGCGATTGTGAAAGGCTACCCTTTTTAGGGGAGTTTCCAAACAAGCAAGCTCTTAAGCAGTCTTGCGGAGGCGGGAGCTTAAACTTATATAAAGCGAGGGCTGAGGGAATATAACTATATACCCGAGTGTATAATGGGGATAAGACGCACACACAAAGAGTGGAGATACAGAACGAAAGCTCCTTATTCCAAGAGAGGTGCGAGAGAGGAGGGAAGCTGTCTTATAGAAATTCAAGACAAGAGGGGTTCCCTTGCGTGTTCAGGCAGCTCTGAAGTAGGATTTCCTCAGGTCCAGGAATGCTCGTGCTCCGCCTCTCAGGAAGTCAGCAGGACGGACCTGGTCCCCGTACCTTACCTGACGTGACGTTGTGTGGTTGCGCCGTACAACGCTGGCCAAAGCGGCGAATGGGACGAGGGGCAACGGTTCGGCGGAGCCCGGCGGGTTCGTTGGTTGACACTAGGCAGGTGGAAAAAAGAGGTGGTGGGTTATCTCCCAAGACATCTCTGTTTCTGATCCGACACGGGCAACCCTGCCGAGGATGTACGAACTAAACTCTCGGTAAGCCCACCGTACGTGTGGCTATTAGCTGGCCGGCCATTCCTCGCGAGGGTGGTAATTGGTGGGGCCTGACCTCTTGTCGTTTACTTTGTTCAAAGTGGCGGAGCACTTTATGGAAAAGGAAGAGCGAGCACCAAACTGTCAGCCTTTGTTGCTATTTTTCAAATATATTGCTTTCGTTTAAACGTAGTCGACTCATCTTCGGCGCTTGGCAAATTTACGCCGCCCGTCCGCATCTCCCGTCATGACTCTTTCGCCTTCGCCGTGGTTCGCATTTTTTTTTTGTTTCTCCCCCATTTTTCCCCTCTTGTCCTCAGGGCTGACGTTGGCCAGCCTTCTGCTAGGAGCTTCTTCGCGTATGCAGGCGGGTTAGTATTACAGGACGCCTAAGGAGGGGGTAGGATCCCGCTTCTTTCACTGTTTGTTTCCTGGGAGACGCAAAGAGTGAAGGGAAGATGCGGAGGGGGTGGCTTTTGCCATATTGGGAATAGCCAGCGGAGAATGCGTGAGGAGAGAAGAAGAGGGGTGCCAAGCACTCCCTCAAGCCAGCGTTCGCAGGGGTCTCCTCTCATGGCTGGCGAATACTTTGTGCTGTCCACACGGGTAGGAGGAGCATTTGCTAGCACCATTGGCATCGGCGCTGGCGAATGGCCAGCGGGCCTTGACTCCAATAATAGACTTTTTTGTCCTCTATCTGGTCTTGAAAGGGAATAAAGCCAGCCTTTGCCATGCGAAACCCGTATTCATTTTTTTTTGTCTTTAACCACCACCGAACAAAGTCGACCGCGAGCGTCGGCGATGCGCAGTTCAATGTTGGGTTTGCGACAGCGCACTAGCTCTCGTACTACCTACTCGAATGGTACTATAAACTGTTGGCCGTATGACGCCTGGAAATCATCGACGGCTCTGGAACAACGATATCCATTGTTTCCATCCTCAGGTGGATGGCTATGTGAGTCTGTTGGGTGTTTCGACCGGGCTGAACAGACTCCATTGCATCTATCCGTGCGATTTGCAATATGAATGGGCTATTCTTCCGCAGCAGGTCTGCGGCACAGTGGTGGAAATGCCTGGGTGCCTGGCCATTTCGGACTAAAACTAATGAATGAGCGAAATTTAGAAGAATAAAGGTTCCGCACAGGGCGACCTGAGACCCAGGAATGGTCGGCACGGCACATGTTTCACGCGCCAAGGCCAGCTTAAGCCAGCCTTCTTGCCGCAGGCGCACAAGAAATCTCGCGAGAGCTCCGAGTCTGTTGCCTGGCTCTGCGGCTGTTTTGTTCTGTGGGCGCTAGTGCCTCGAGCTAACGCTCTGTCGTGCCTAGGGCCGAGTGAGAAGAAGTCAGATCCGGCACTCTCAAGTTTCCCAAATGCGGTTAACAAGCTCAGTCGACGGATAGAGTGTGGTGGGTTTCTGCATGAGGCACATGATCTTAACGTGGCGTCCAGTGCGATGAACGGTCAGGATATGTGCCCCCGGCTCTCGGAGGGTGAAAACTGGCCCGCACTGCATACGGACACAGATGCACTGCATCGAGAGGCGTTACCTTGCGGGGTTCGGGATTGGGCAGATTTCGACATCCTGTCAGCCCACTGTTGGTGGTTGAACAAAGGCAGTTTTCCGTTCTGGGAATTTTTTTTTTCAATCGACGTGATGCACCAGCCCTTCCCGCTGGGCGATGGTCGACCCAATATTTGCCAGATGTATCCTAATCTAATATTATTACCGCAATCTCTAAAAGGGAACGCAATTAGAAAAGCCCTGCATCCGAGTAGGGCTGAGAGACTCTCGTGGGAAGAGCGTAACGTTGTGACGAGACGTGGCTGTGTTCAAAGGGAAAATCGTGGGCCCAACCACGCCCTTAGGTTTCTGTAGTGTGGGATTGTATGGCCAGGCTGCTTGAAGTGTACTTAAAAATTCCTCGAGTAGCATTCGAGTCAGTGCCTCACCCACCCACTATCCCCGTGCGCCCGGCCGTTTTCTGAGACGAGTTTCCCATCTCCCTTGGGCTCGAGCCAAGAGAAAGTTTTGGCCACTGGGAATCCCGGGTCGCTGACAAGGGCCTGGCCCTTTTTCTCGTGTTGCAAAGACAAACGATCGTGTGACGGTTATCACCCTATCGGCCGCCCATCTACGTATCTCGTATCACCGGTCCCGAGATCTTAGCTCGGCGGCTGTGTAGCGTGGGAAACTCGGCACGACTGGTGTCCCAAGCCCTCTTTTTTTTTTTCCTCCTTTTTTTGTTCCTTTTTGTTTGCCGCCCACTACTCCCTCCCTCTCGTGTTTTTCACCAGACCCCAGACGCTTAACATGATTGTCTGGAACCGGTCGATCTCGCGAATCATTCTCCGTTGTGTGTGGGCACGTGGGGCAATTTTTTTAGGCCCCTAAAACGGGATGGTTCCTGCCCTAAATGTTTCTATTTTGGTAATTTGAGTCCCTGACAACAACGTCATTGTCACCAAAGTGGTTGCTTCTAGGCCTTCATGGACTCTTAAGCATGCAGGAAAGCGCGATGGAGTGATGACAGGAACACCTAGTGCATTGTTTTCTCCGAGGGAGAAGGAGCGAGCTAATATCGACACCATTGAAATGCAAGCGAAAATCCTTCATCAGCTGCATCTGCTGACAATTGTTCGCCTATCCATTTGACTCACTTTGCTGACATGATTAATTACTACTTAATTCCTTTTGCTAACAAGGAAAAAGCCAAGGTACGAGGTAGCCTTGATTTCTCTTCCCTTATGGCTTGACCAGGTAATGTTACAAGGCTTTCCAATTGATGGATTTTATTTTTATTTTATTTTATTTTATTTTATTTTATTTTATTTTATTTTATTTTATTTTATTTTATTTTATTTTATTTTATTTTATTTTATTTTATTTTATTTTATTTTATTTTATTTTATTTTATTTTATTTTATTTTATTTTATTTTATTTTATTTTATTTTATTTTATTTTATTTTATTTTATTTTATTTTATTTTATTTTATTTTATTTTATTATTTTATTTTATTTTATTTTATTTTATTTTATTTTATTTTATTTTATTTTATTTTATTTTATTTTTTTTTTTTTAATTTTTAATTTTTTTTTTTTTTTTTTTTTTTGCTCTCTAGTTTGAGGAAATCAAAAAGAGCATGGTCAGTCTGGTGTCCTCTCATTCTAACTCTCTCAAGAGATTCATAAACTACCTACAACAGTAATGAGGATAGAAAGGCTTATCAATCACTCCTTGGCCCAACTTATTCCACGAACTGCAGCAACCTCACATGCTGTAGTAGTGCAAAGGGCCAGCTGACAAGCTAGACCAATGCGAAGTCACCATCGATCAGCTTTTTCAACCTGAAAATCTCCTTTGGCTTTGCTACACTCACTCTTAATCATGCTGCGAACTCTGTGCCCCTGGGAGGGTCTATAAAGTTGTAACTGGAACCTTTGTCCATTGTAGCATTCTTTCATGACTTTGCCAATTATCCCTCTCACTGCTGGTGCCCTTATCATTCTCATGTATCAGTTTCTAGAGGTGGCATCATTGTCGTCGTATGCCATCGGTATTAGCATCTCTGCCTCAGCGAACTAGGAAAGAATAGGCCCGAGATCTAGTTAATCGATTCGAGACATAAGCCAGTACATGGGATTACAGCTCGCCGAAAATTCGCAGGTTATGTCCACTGCGTAAACTAACAAGTGGGGAATAGAATAGACGGCCGCAATCGGTGGCGCACGCCTGCCCGGTCTGGACGAAGTGGAACCTGATGCAGTTTGTAAGTAACCATGTCAGCCCGAGCCGGCGCCGGGGTTGTCTCGCCGTTACCGGCCGGGGTGTTAGGGCCGAGGCGTCCACGCCAATGACGGAGACGCAGACTTAAGACGTCGGCCCAGAGACTGCGGCACTCGGAACCGACTAAAGGGTTCCACACGAGAAGCCGGGCAAACGTGATTCCGTTTGCGCTGGTGATGGCGCCACGGCTCTCTCCCAACTTGACGAAATAGAACGCCGTCATGATTGTATACCACGCTAGGGTGAATGGGAGAGGCTAAAGAGGGCTTCGGGGTAGCATTGAGAACATATTCTGGTCGGATGGTGACTAGAGGGCTTTTTGTTGAGGAGAGCACGCCAGCGTATTCCGCCTCCCCAGCTTAATCTTCAATCATAACGCCACCAAGGATTGCGCCTGGCGCTTTGATCTGAGCCCCTCTACGTCCCGCTCTACCGTACTAGCCGAGAACGCCATTTACCTTGGAGACGTTCCGGAAATGGGTGCGGGTTCGCGCGAAATGTGTTTGCACATACTTGCAATAACCTTCACTAAGGAAGGGCTGGTAGGATCTGCTGTTAGGTACTTGAGTGTGACGCGGCCTTCCACAGTCCGTCCATTTCAGGGTAAAGTCCTCCCCTGGTATTGAATCAACCACGCTATTTTGCCACAGATATCACCAAGCAAGAACCGATCAAGACTTCAAGAAGCAAAGCCTGCATTCTCTGAGACGAAAGAATGGTGGTGGAGAGTTGAATCAAGGTTTTTGAAGTGACTGACGGCGGGGTCACTGGTTCCGGGCCAGGGAAAGGTAAAAGTTGAATTGTGCTGGGGATGGGGAGGCGATCCACAGAAGCGATGTTTACAAGAGCGCTTGGGTATGTCTTCAATGTATCGATACTCTTGAGGGATTGACTAACCGCTTGTGCTCGTTCGTAGGGACCGAGGCTCGCCGCGGCTGAGCATTGGCCAAGGCTTGGAGCGAGTTTGAAGAGTTATTGATATTACGCAAGATGCAGCATCTCAGGCCATATATTCCACCCCAAACTGTGTGGTATTAGCCCTGCCGAGGATTGTCCTTCCCAGTATCCAGAGCAGACACGAGAGATAATCATACATAGCGAGCTTGTCTGCTAGTCGATGACGTTCTCGGTAGCTTAAGGTCTATATTTCACACGTACATCCATCTCATTCCATAAGTAGAACCACCCTCAGGGACCAGACGCGACCCCAGTTCTCCGTCTCTCTCAGCTTTTGCCCTTCTGGAACCTAGTGACATACCCAAGGGATATTTTACTCTTTACTTAGAAAGTAAGGTATCGAAGCCTAGCGAAGCTCTACCCACCCTACCGAAGTGCATGTACAGATCTCTGAGAAAGCGCATCAAACTCGGCAAACGGTTGGGATCGCCAACGACGAGGGATCGAAGATGGATAGGACTCGGAAATAAGTTTGAATGGGCCCACCCGCCTCTTTCCGACTTCGTCTTGGGTCTTATCGGCTTCGCTATTGCACCCTTGACGCTCTATTGCCGCCCCCTCTCGTTGACTCTTTTCCCCTTTCGAGAGTTCCTGAGCTGGCTTATTTTGAGGCCCACTTTGTCGAGAAATGCGAATTTTTTCGGTGGAGGGTTTCCTCGGCTTGGTTCGAAGTCTGGCCCGTTTCTCGACTACAGGTAGTAGCAGGAGCCCAAGTTTCAGAGGAGAATGGCTCTCATATAATGCCAACCTGAGCGCCGGGGACATGAAAGGCTGAGGAAATGGTAGAACCTCGACGTATTAATGCGAGAAAGACGAATCGTTTCTTGTCGCTTCTCGCCAGTATTCTCGTGTAAGAAACTGAGAACACTTATCACTAGGATATATGCCTATCTCCCGTTGAATCGTATTCACGATCAACACCTCCGAACATCAACGAGTCAGTTCCTAATACCTCGCAGGACTTCCCGAGGCCATCTTTGGAGCATACGGTTCGAGGACCTGTGGCCGGAGAGCATCTAAGTGAAAATTTGACTTCTTAAAGTAAGGGGCTATGTGCTAGTAAATTAAAAAAAAAAAAAAAAAAAAAAAACATAACGGGAGAGCAGAAGATCGTCAGTCCAGACATTATATTCTTCATGTATGGTCAGCCGGCTTGGTTCCTCAGGATTCCAATTGTAGCAGATCGAGTTTTCCTCGTACTGGAATTAGGGGTAGAATTACGTCCAGAGTTTACTGTCAGCACTTCTGTCTCAGTCATAGCAGTGCGTTGCGAGGCGCGGATCATCCCAAGCTTCTAGGTGTCCTCCGTGCGCTCACTTGGCCAGATTCGACTGATGCGTAGTCTAACGGAGTTGAATCCCTGGTAGTTCCCTCTGGGGGTATAGAAAGAGAGATATCCCGCCCAAGATCAGCGATAATATCCTAAATAGCGGCTAGCTCAATGGGTTTCCCCCAAGTAGAAAGTATTCATGACTTCCTCCGTTAGAAGGGTTCGACACGCAAAAGTTTTGCAAGTTCCGGAAGTAGGTCATACGGTATTCGAGACTGACTGGGCTCCTGGCAGAAGTCAGTATTCTTCTTTCGGGCATAATTCCGAGTCACTGCTTTCGATCAAGCGAGATAAAGAGATTCTAGGACGTGAAGTTCTGCTGCTCTCAAAGATATCCATCCCCGGCGAGGATGGACTAAACTCGAAGCTGTTGTCTTTTGGCTGGCTTCTCGGCTGATATCACTGCTGCAAGTAGCGTGCTTGGAGAATACGGCTGTGTGGTCCGGGACCTAGAGGCTTTGAAAGAATGCGGTTCATCACAGCCATTTCAAGTCTAGTAACTTTGCTATAATTCTTGTGAGTTCATCATGGTAGACTGGACCGTAGGTCCTTCCCGTTGAACTCGGACAAAACTTTGTTTAGGCCTAGGGACCTGCCGGCTCGGAACAACCAAGTTGGCTACTCCGATGATCTCCTTAGCTTGGAAGAGTTCTGCAGGTCTGCCTCCGGGTTGCTTCGCTTCCAGGCTGAGGGAGCTGCCCCAACTGTAAAGCTTCCTAGTGGTCCTTGGAAACTTTGTTCGAATCAATTGAAATGACTCGGAGACGTCGAAAGGTGGGTTGAGCTCCGCGACCGGACAAAGGCTCGCCGACATGCGCACAACATCACCTAGCACGATGCAATGTTGATGTGGTGAGATTCGTCCAGTTGCCCATCCTCAATCATACGTCGGCCGGAACCAAGGCTCAACTCGTCGACCGACACTCATTTGGCGTGGACCTCTAGCTCTTTAGCCATCGCCAAAAAGCACGCACACCTTGAAGGGACTCGAAGATAGGAAGGGATCTCATTTGTGGGTTTCGCGTGGGCTATTATGGCATGGGTACGTGCGTGAGATAGTTGAATTAAATTCTTGGGCGAGCGTCGTCCCCGTCACCATCAACCGAGCCAAGGGCCCAAAGAATTTAGAGAGATGATGAGTATCAAAAAACCCACGAGGCTCAAATAAGCGACGAGATTTGTCCACGATCCCCCCGCGCCCGATGTCATCGTCTGTCCACTTTTTCCCTCCTCGCAGCCTTGGGGTGCACAAAGCGGTATATGGCCTCGCGTAGGCAACCTTGTCTCGGTCATTGGATTCGGAAAGGTCAGCAATGGTTCCCGCAGCTCCCGCGCGCGGAACCAGTTAAAGTTGGCCAAACAACCCACCCCGCGACCTTGAGGTTCCTGGCCTTCCTCTGCAGCCCCACACGAGTTGCGGTGGCATTCTGGGCAGAAGGTGCATCATGGCTGCATCTCGACGGCTTCGAGAAGCATGGATCATCCCGCGAGCCGAGCGTCGGAGGGGCTGTATGCCGGTGATCCTAGCATGGTGCGGGCTAGAGGGGAGTGTAAGAAAGAGAAAGAGAGAGAGAAAGAGAGAGAGAGAGAGAGAAAGAGCGCCATCGACGCCAAGCGAGCGGCAGGAGTGCGAGAGCAGGTGAGAAGCTTGGACGCCCTGGCAAAGATATGGTAACACTCGGATTACGTGGACAAAGCCTTTCAGAGGCCTTTGTTTATCTACCAATGGCACCCCACATGCCTGCGTGAGCCGTTCTAGGCAAGATGCCACGATGCACCGCACCGCCAAAAGAGCATATGCTCCAGGGCTGGGTAGGCTGCGCGGGGGAAACTCTCTCAATACGGAAGACGGGTGGTAGGAGGTCGCCGTGATCCGACAGAGATAGCGAGCCCACGGGGAGCCGACAAAGGGAGTTGAGGGGATAGGATAAGAGAGTTGCTTATGCCGGCTGGGGATCGTCGGTTGATGGCCAGGCCCATGTCGAGCTTTGTGCAGCAAGCTGGCCCTCGCAGAAATGGTCCGAAACGGGAAGTTGGATTCTTCGATCGCTGCTGGTCTCCCCCTGGTTCCACTCTGTGGCTCTTCCTTTCTTTTTGCCTAGCCACCAAGTCTCTCTGCTGCCGGCGGCGACCCTCAGTGAGGTTTGGGGGTGGGTTGTGCGATTCGCTGCTCGCCTCCAAAAAGCCCGCGATCGATGGTCGCTCCCGCGCGCTAATGCGGTTGATAAGATAACGTGCAAAGATGTCCTTCGCTCACTGGTTCGCGCCGCCCTCGGGGCGACATGATAATCTTCATCCAAGGGTCGCGCCGCCCCAATTTGCCCCATGCCAGATGTCACCGGCATTTGCAGCCAAGCCTAGCCAGCCTGCGCGCGCAGGGATGAGGTGCAGATCACCCAGCCAGGCGACGACAAACTGAATCCACTCTTCGTGCATTGTGCCGCAATTGTATCCTCAGTATTTCCCTCTTTTCATGTCGTTTTGGTTCCCCTCGTTGGGCAACCTCTCGCGCGCTTCTGGTCTTTGCTGACCCCCTTGCTTTTTTACCTACGGGCACTGGATCGGATGGGGAATTAAGATTGGGTATTCAGATGGAGGGCTCATGACGCTGTCCAATCGGACGCCCAAGACGGCCGGGAATGTTCCCAACAGGGGTATCAACGCCAGACTGGATGGGACACCGAAGGACATTGGAGGGGCATCACAATAGATCGCAGACCAGGTGCGACGTTGTTGTCAACCAACCCGACCACTGCGTCCTCATTGGCGTGGTAGTATCTCTTGCATCGAGGCTTCAACTGCCATTTTCGCCAATTGCACCATGTTATCTCGACGCACGCCGGCTTGTCTCCCAACATAGCAGGAAGAAGAATCAGTGTCTGGGAAGGAAAAAGGAACCGGGAAAAAAAAAAAAGAAAAAGAGATATAAAAGCCATCGTTGTCTCCCCGGCTACCCTATCATGTCGTCGAGGAGGGCTCCTTTTAACTAGGGCAGACAATCAAACCTCCCGTCTCGAAGCAAAGAACCCAGTAATAGCCATCTTCCACAATGAAGACTTCCGCCGTCACCGCCATCATCGCCTGGGGCGCTCTCGCCCTCGCCGCTCCCGCTCCTGCCCCCGTGGCTGACCCCATGCCCGCTCCCACTCCCGTAAGCCTAATATGCCGTGAAGAAATGAAGACGAATCATCGTTTTGTCTACAGATTCGACCAAAACTAACCGCTTTCATGCCGTAGCCTGGCATCCCCAGCGAGTCCGCCGCTCGCTCCCAGCTCGCCGCTCTCACCGTGGCCGCCTCGGGCAGCGGCACCGGGTACAGCCGTGACCTCTTCCCTCACTGGCACACCGTCTCCGGCGCCTGCAACACTAGGTAAGGCCAGGATTGGACTTACATAGAGACAGAGCAAAACTGACAATGTCTCCAGGGAGTACGTCCTCAAGCGCGATGGCACCGGCGTCGTCGTGAACTCGGCCTGCACGGCCACCTCCGGCACCTGGAAGTCCCCCTACGACGGCGCGTCCTGGACTGCAGCTTCGGACGTCGACATTGACCACATGGTCCCCCTCAAGAACGCCTGGATCGTGAGTATCCCTATCCATCATCATTATCCTTGTCTTTTTGTTTTTCTCGTTTTTTCTTTTTTTTTTTTTTTTTTTTCTTGGGTTCCGGCCTCTCTTGGTGAGGCGTTGCGCTCCGAAACTAACACGACATCCCAAGTCCGGCGCCTCGTCCTGGACCACTGCCAAGCGCGAGCAATTCGCCAACGACATTGACCGACCCCAGCTCTGGGCCGTCACCGACGACGTCAACTCCAGCAAGAGTGACAAGAGCCCCGACGCCTGGAAGCCCCCCCCTCACCAGCTTCTACTGCACCTACGCCAAGAGCTGGATCCAAGTCAAGAGCTACTGGGGCCTCACCATCACCTCGGCCGAGAAGTCCGCTCTCTCGTCCATGCTTGACTACTGCTAAACCAGCAGTTTCTTTCTTCTCGAGTTTCTTCTCCAGGGAGGCAAGGGAGAGATCGAGACACGCCCGCCGCGGGGGGGGGTGGGAATTTAAATCTTTGATTCGTTGTTGGGCTTGAGCGCCCGGTTTATACCTTTGTCCAAGGAAGGACGTTCTTTGGGTTTTATTTTCTAGGAATGAATAAATGAAACTGGTAATCTTCTAAAGTCAATGTTCCCGAAACGAATCGGTACGCGAGTACTGTTCTAAGCCCATGTTCCCGGCATCCATGGATGACTTTCCAAAGACTTTGCTCTAGGAAAATCTTCCCTTCCCTCGGCGCCAAGGTTCTTGGTTTCGTATATCTCATGTCTCAAACGAATGACAATGGATATCCAGTAAGTGAGAGTGGCCATCTATCCCGTTTTCCGACGTACCATTCGGCCCCCGCGGGCCCCTAAACCCCTAAAACGTACCGAAAAACACTTTGGACCGCGCCTAAGCCAGCTTCGGGACGGGCACCAGCCCATCCTCCTCCGACTCCTTCCTCCTCATCACCTCCCGCTCAAAGGCGATCTGGCGCCGGCAACTCTCCGCCAACGTCCTGGTAAAGTAATCATCCACGCCAACACGGGAAATCGCATCCCTCACCCTGGCAATTGACGCCGGCGAGTCGACCGGTACGAGGCCCAGACGGACCGGGTTCCAGACGGACCGGAGGAGGGTGGCCCCGAGCATGAGCTTCCGGCGGCACCTGTAGGCTCTGTAGGTTTGGGCGCATGCCCTGAGGAGGCTGTCGAGGTCTCCGAGGGAGTGGATGTGGTCGATGAGCTTGAGGTGGAGATCTGCCGGCAGCTGGCTGAGGCTGGCTGGCTTGCGGAGAAGCGCAGTAGACACCTTCATGGTTGGGCCGGAGAGGATTGTGTGAGCGTAGGTGGTAAGATTTGTTCTTGTTGATGTTTAGAAAGGATGGGAAAATAATGTCGTTATCGCTGCGAGCTGTGTGGACGGTATGATACGATGCGCACGGAAAAGAAAAGAAAGAAAGGATAGACACGAGGTAGAGAAGCGGCGCCGCAAAAAGACAAATCTGATATCTATGTCTATATAGAAGGCCGGGCCCGCATGTCATCTGTAATCCGGGCTATTGTATCGATTGGTAGATAGAGAAGCGCCAGTGGAGATCTGGTCCGGAGAGGAAGTCGGCTATGGGACTCGTTCTTGCCGTATAAGCGGGATCGCAGCGCGGTGAGAGCAACTTCGCAGACCAGCATTGATAGTTACTCTTTCCTTCTTGAGACTAATTGGTGTTGATATTCTAGCGGAACTGGTGATGGCTCAATCAAGCTGAGCTGCTCCAGTTTCGAGTATAGCACGAGTATCTGGATTCGTTTGTGTACATCCTCAATGGTTCTCTTTGCCTCGGATTCACGCAGCACATTGAGGCCTTCGAGAAAGATTCTAAACATTGAGGGTAGGCCTGGTCCATTAGCGCCTGAAGACGTTAAGAATAGGCCGTCAACTACGTGGTGACCCATCAATAACCCCCTCCCATGCTGGCCTTGATACCGATTCATACACACCAATTCGAGGTCAAACATAATATAACTCCATTCAATCCCTACATCATTACATCTCATTCATACAATAGCGCACAGTCATACCACCAAACACACTGGAGAACAAAGTCAAGACTCAGCGCCATACCAAAGGAAGCTTAAAAACGACAGTAGTCTGATGAACAAGCCATGGAAGCCCAGAGTTCCATCGTCATCAAAAACAAAGGACAAGGAAGAATTGAAAGGAGTCAAACAACAAATAAAATCGAGTGAAATAGCAAAAACAACATTAAAAGTCGTGATAGAAAACATCATACTCTCTCGCTGGGGTATCTATACATGACTTTGCTTGTAGTAGAGTGGTGTGTCGTGTTGGGATGGATCCAATATGTTGTAGTCTTCTTTCCTTCTCGCTTTCCTTCTAATAAATCTTCACACCTGGGCCGAGCCCCCAAATAAAACATGTTGCTGTTGTCGTATGTTTGAGAGGAAAAAAGGAAAAAAAAAAAAAAAGAAAAAAAAAAAAAATGAAAAAAGAATTGAAAAAAAAAAAAAAAAAATGAAAACTCCTTGGTCGCTGTCGTTCTCAAGCCCATTCATGTATCAAGACAACCTTTGCCGCCTTTTTTTTTGTGCTTCTCCACACCATTATTAGTCTTTCGTATTGTCTATCACTCTGCCCCAACCCCAATCTCAGTAGTCTCCTCTCGTTCTCTCTCCCTCTCCTCTCTTTCTCCGTAAATTTCCTTCTTCCTTGAGTCCGCCTGCTGCAGACAATCCACGTACGTTCTGTACTTCACAATCTCCCGAAGGAGATATGCGCTCTTGCGCTCCCAGTTGGCCATGGCTTTAGCCGCATTGTGGCCGCGTGGCGAGAACGCTAGTAGCATCGGGCTGCGCAGCTGGTTATGTTGCTGTAGTTCCTCCTCAATGGATCGCACGTACGCCTCGAGCGTACGCAGCTGCTCCTCCTCACCCTGGTTGCTGGCTCGGAGACTCTGGGTCGGTGGCACCCACTCCGCGATGTGGATCTTGTCACCGGGCAACTTGTGGCGGGAGCCGCTTCCCGGGCCACCCATCGGGCCAAGGTCAAAGCTGCCCGATCGGTAGCTCCTGCCACTCTGGACGCTAGCTTTGCGGCCGTGGCCATGGCCAGTGGTCGCGCTGCTTCCGGGTCGCGAGATGCGGCCCGGGTGGTTCACCGACGTCGTCGATTCGTTGATGGCCGTGACGAGCGAGTTATTGACGATGGCCTCGCTCCATCCATACTCGATGTTGCTGATGCCGCCAATAAGCGGGTGCGTGCTTAATCTGGCGCTCCAATAGTTCGCCGTTGTGACAAACTCCTTGATGATTTCAGGGGTGCCCACCTGGAAGAGGTGGACGGCGCCTGTGGGGAGGCTGAGCGCCCACACGTGAGGCCGGCTCCTAGAGTAGCCCGGGGGTGGGAGCGCGGACGCCAACGTTTGCCTCAGACTGAAAGTGCCGAGGTTGGTGGCATTTTCCTGCCAATTGCCTCCTCCAACTTGGATCGGCATGCCCTTGTTGTGTCGGGAGGATCGCGTCTTGTTACGTAGAGACTTGTTAGGAGAGAACGAGAAGAGGCTGAGTGTGCCTTTTTGGACAACGGCAAAGACCTCGGTCCAGTTCCTATCCTTCGCCTTTCTATCGATTCCGTCGAGGTGGTGCTTGTGGGTAACGATACCCTCCTTGACCCACGGAGGACCGGCGAGCTCGAGCGACTCATCCTCGAGCAACGGCGCGCCATTTTTATCATCGTTACTCATGATCGAAGGTGCACCACCGCCAGGAATATCCTCCCTTATTATGGCCTGGCTCAAGGCGTTGGCGAAACCAATCGACTGCTGGTAATCATTACGGGGCCAGGCCGATCCGAAAGAGTCCATAGACATGGACGTTTGGGTACGTCCGAGCGACTGGCGGCTCCAGGTAGCGGATGAGGCGGCGGGGCTCCATATCGAATTGCCATCGTCGAAACTTGTTCGGCTCGAGGAGAAGCCCGTGTTGCCGAGTCGATGTCGGGATCGGCTCTTGGATCCCCACCTGGAATTGTTTGTACGGGAGCTCTCGGCAATCCGGCCACGAAGCGAGGATTGGCTCTCCGAAGGAGCTTTGCTGAGAACGCTAGGCGTTCGCTTAAGCATGCCCATAACCGAGAGGCTGCTCTGCGAGGCCGGCCCGGTCTGGTACCGGTCAGACTCGGCTCCGAAGAGCGGAAGCCGCTCGTCACGAATCGAGGCATATATGTCCTTGAGAACAAGCTCGATTTGGCCTTCCCAAGCCTTGATTGGACCGTCGAAAGGTGCCTTTACTAGGGGGCCGCAGTCGTCCGTTGGGGCATCAGGCGCGTTGGTATCAGTGCGACCGGGTGGCAAGAAGGAGAGGCGGTTCGAAGACCTCGGCTGATCAGTGGACGGCCTAACTTCCTCAGCGGCAAGCATGCCGGCCTTGCCGGGCAAGATAGTCGGGCGCTCATACACCTCGGGAGAAGACTCCTCGAGGGCCTGCTGGATAGTTGTCAGCGTGTTCTTGACGAACTGACTTCTCGTCATCTTGGACTCAATATCAGCCATGTGAAGATCGGTATTGAGGAGCATGATCGAGTAGCAGATGGTATGGATGACGTCTAAAAGATGTTAGTACCGCAAGATAGGGGGTTTGTGCCAGGTTAACTCACCGATGGACTTGAAGCCGTGGTTGGCGTTACACTCGCACCATCGTGCCGAATACGCCAACAAGATTCTATCCATCTGCTGCGTCTCAGCTCGCATCACGAGACGCCCACAAACCTGCCGAAGCGAGGCAATGATGCTCAGGTCTGTAAAGTCGTACAAGTCCATGTAGGCACGAAGCGTGCGCTGGCGAACCAGACCTTCAGCGCCCATCCACGCGGCAGCCTTGTCCTTCTGTATAAAGTCTTCATTTCCATCAAAGATTTTCTGGGCCTTTTGCCTGTCATCATCCGTGGGATCGCCGACAACAAAGTCTGGCTCGTCAATAGGCTGCTTAGAATCGAGATGGCCATTCGTCTTTGCGATGCGGGCTACGGACTCTTCCGGCGTTAACTCTACGCGAACGCTAGGAGTATTGCTCGGGGAGGTCCTGAATCCGGACGCGGCAGAGTCTGATTGTGCGCTAACGGATCGAGCTCCCTCAATAGGGAGGGCCAGCGTGGCTGAATTAGGCTCCTCTTCAGAATCGGTGATGTCCAGGGCGGCCCGGATGCGTCGCCTGATGGGCTTGAAAGTGTCGTCACCACGTCGCTCCTTGTGACGGAGAGGGGCCAGGAGGTGGCCTTCCGCTGCCAGCATTCTTTCGTCGCTCTCAGTCTCCGCTCCGTTGCCCTCGTCGGTTTCGTCTTCCCTGTCAGTCGCTGCGGGGGTGGTCGTCTTGGACTTCGCCGCGGCCTTGACTCTAGCGGACGGTGTCGCTGCGAGTTCGAATTCGTTGTCGCTGGGCGGGTCAAGGTTGAGGAAGGAATCATTCCTCGCGTCGGACGAGTGAGGAATGTCGGGAGGAGGCCGGTCAGGCGTATCCAGGCGGGGCGATGTAGATGTGCTCAGGTCAGGAGAAGTGGAGGACTTCTGATCGACGGTGCGGATCACGGCCTTGGGGCTAGGCTCGTAGTCTGGCGAGAAGTCGCGTTTGTACCCCTCAATGTCTTTGGCGTAGTGAGACCTTGGCTCGGCGGGTGGGGACTGCTGTTCCTCTGGCGCTGGGAGGGGGGTTACGGCCACCGTTGGACTACCCCTGAGATAGGGGCTCATCACCTTCCTCAGTGAGCTGACCGGGCTTGGCTCAGGCCCGGAAGAGAATTTATCTAGGTTAGGCTGGAGGCTAATGGGGGGCACCAATGGCCCAGTGGGGAGTGGTGGGGCGTCTTCGGGCCTGGGAAGAGGCGGCGCCTCTGAATCATGGACCGACGACTTCTTACGTCGTCGAAAGAAAGAGGATGGTTTTTTCTGCAAAACGTGAGGGGAATTGGAAGAACCATCTCGCGAGGGTGTCGAATTGGTTCGTGTTTGCGAGCCACCTGGCTGCCCATTATGATCGCCATTGAGATTTGACGACGATGAAAACTGGGCCGGTGATTGAGACAAGTCATGCGTGCTACTAGTGGGTGTCGTATTTCTAGATGAGCCAAACACCCTTCTAAAGAAACCCTGTTTTTCCTTGGGCTGAGGAGTAGTAACGTAAGCAGTTGGTGAGATGACTGCACCTGTCGCCGGGATCGCCTCCTTTGCCTTTTCATAGCCGACATGCGGCGCGGGTGCCGAATCGAGATCGAGATCGGCGAAGGTCGGAAGTGGAGGAATTGCTTCTCTCACAGTACTAAATTTCGACTCACCCTTCCTTCCGGAAGCCGTCATGCTGCGTGCGGATCTGGTACTCCTTTTCCTCTCGAGCGTTGGCGTCCTCGGCTCTGGCACCGGCGTAGGGACGGGCATAGGCTCCGTAGTCATGAAGGTAGCCGTCACGGGGGTAGGGGGTGCTGTCCGCCTGGGACCTCCGGGAACGGTGGGAGTAGGGGCGGCGTCATAATCATCGTTCAGGAACGTGTGCGTAAAGTCGGTGTGCCAGGTGGGCTGGGTATTCTCGACGGGTCGATGGCCGTAGTCGAAGCTCGAAGACCTACCACCGAAACCCGAGGCCCAGCGTTGGCTACCGAGGACCTGAACGTAGCCAGCGTCAATGCTGTTGGAGCTACTGCTCTTGCTGCCTTTGCCCCCTCCTCTCGTGTGCAAACGGCGGGGGGTGCTGGGCTGGCTGCTCTTGATGGATCCTCTCAAGCTGTTCATTCGGGTGGGATCAGATGTCTGGTAGGTCGAGTTGCTGTTGCTACGGCGTGATCGGTTTAGATTAAGCCTGGCTGCATCGTCGCCGGCCTCTAGGTCGGAGCTATACGAGTGGCCGTGAGAGGGGCCGAAGCGTGAGCTTGTGTTAGGTCTCGAAGCTCTAGAGGTTCTCGTCCAGGTACGGTCGTCTGAGAGGGCTGGTGGCATCGCGGCTCCGTAGGACGAGTACCCCCTAGACGAATCATCGTAGATTGTCATGTGCGCCGAGCTTGTTTGTCCAAGTGATGTGAGCTGGTCTAGGGACAAGAGCATGCTCGCCATCAAGGAGTCCCGGGTTGACTGGGAGTGCGGCATCGAGAGATCGTGGGAATCTCGAGGCCCATACTCGTTCTCCTTATTTGACATGTCGACGGGAGGAACTTCTTCGACATCGAGATCGGCAGGGTCGGGGGCGGTGGAGGAGGTGCGGTGGGCTGGGGTAGTGGTGGACGGCACTAAACTGGAGTCACGGTCGTCTGCATGCTGTGAGTGGGATGACGAGGGTTGTGGTAACTTGACGGCTCGGCTCACCGCCGTCGGGTTGGCCCTGGTCCTACTAGTGTGCGTTTGCGCTCGCCGGTTCGGTGGCGTTTGAGGAACGGGGTCGCGCGGCTTGAGGATGGGAACCAGTGGTGGTTTGGGCGGAGTCGCAGCGGTAGACGTGTTGATGCTGAGGTTGAGGTTCGGAGGTCGACGTTTTTGAGGAGTAGGAGACATCGTTCGTCGTATCGAAGAAAAAGGGAGATGCAACGCGAAATAATTCTCCCAAATTCTCCTTGCACCTCTCTCTCGTCTCGGGGCTTGGGCCAGGGAGCGAGGCCAAGTGTGGGGAAAAAGGAAATTGGATTATCTCGAACAGCCGGCGAGGCGACTGGCAGAGAGGCGTGCGTTTCTTTCCTTTTGGGTAACCCCGAAAGCAGGATTAGCGCCTCTGCCCTCTTTTTTTGTTACCTAGTTAGGGGGAATGATGCTAACAAAGAGCTGGGAATAATTCGTGTTTTGTTCAAGGCCTGGCGAATCCAAGGGGAGAACGTTGCCTTTGCCTGGCTGTTCCGGGTAGCCACATGAAAGGAGGCGACATGGGTATTTGACGATTGCGATCCTCAACGGTCGACGCGATCAAGGCGCACGCCCAGTATCGGTCCTGCTGTTGCTGGCTGGCCTGGCGGTGTGCAGCAATTCCAATGCGCCAAACAGGGGTCCTTTGACACCTCTTGCACCCGCCTCTGTCGGAAGCGTCAGCCCCAGCCAAACTATTTACTTGAAGAGTGGGCTTTCGTTGCCGTTGTATTATTATGGACTAATAGCGTGTTGGGTAGATGCAACAGATTGTCTAAGGCACAAATAGCTAGCCTTAGTGTCGCACTTTCTGAAATTTTGAGATGATTCCCCTGGGCGAGGCGCTAATTTGGCCAGGGGAAGAGAATAGTTCGAAGAAGAAATGAGGAGGACAAGTTCACATTCTGACCATCATCTCATAAACCTTGGCACGTCTCGCTGACGACCAAGCGAACAGACGATCTCAGCACTGGCATCGTATTCATTGCCATTCGAGCGATCCCATCTCCTTTGCCCCGTGCATTATAGCTGGCAAAGCCCCATCGAGTCGCCCGTCTTTGTTTGCAAGATTTCGGTCCACGATGGGGGTCACAACTCCTGCACGCGTCCGAGAGTCGCGCAAAAGTGAGGAGAAATTGAGGGATGAAACATTTACCATGCAGCAATATTTGTTCCTACGTTTAACAGTTTGTCCCCTCCAAATCAGGTTCGATACACGGAAGATACAAGCGGGTAGCGGGCATTAGCAGCGCCACGTACGGGATGCCCAAAGTAGATGCGTGTACCATCCCGGAGATGCCACACACTCGGAAGAATTGGGAAAAGGGTCAATGTTCATGTCCCCTCTCAGGGTCGAGCGCATGCATGCACTTTGAACCCCCCCGGACGGGTGAGTCCCGCCCGCCGGCTCGAGTTGATCCTCAATTTGAACCGGAAGACTGGTAAGAGAGATTTATTAGGATGCTTCAAAGACGATCGTCGACAAGGGCTACCAGCGACACGCTCTTGTTTTCTGTTTACTCTATATGTCGCCTCATCACTTGGAAACGCGCGAATTGTGTGACCAGGTCGGCTTTGGAAAGGCGGCTGGCGTCAATTTCTCCAAAAAGGGAGTTGGGCCCCTGATCTTACTCTCTAAGCCCGAAAATGAGTACCTGCATGAGCGTGCTGCCCTCCAGGCTGGAAGGTGGAAACATGAACTGTTGATTAGTGCAACGGATTGATCCATCATCCATGTTACAGAGCTCAGGTACCTTAGTTCAGTCCCTCCTTCATAAGTAGAGCCCACTATGCTGCATTAGCTGCCTGAGAACTAGGTGGTGACAAAGGATCAATCCATCAAACGGATATTCATCAATTGATGGATCAATCCCAATTCGAGATAATACAGCACACGAGGAGAAGAATAATAAGGGCGCATGTGAGCTGGCTGGCTGTCGAAGCGCTTGGACCCCTGTTCTTGGATTTCAGCCACAAAATTTGGCCCGTCGAGGCGAAAGAAGTAGGAACCTGGATCCATTGGAATGACAATTTAGAAAAAGCCGGGCGTGACCGAGTCCTCAATCTTAGGGTTCGAAGCTCGAGGTGGGTTGAACCACCTTAGAACCTTTTGCAGGGCCGATTTCTCTCCGTGTTGTCAGTCGAAGGACCGACGTGCTGGCAGTTTATTTCCCAGAGTATTGAGCCAGCCGGCGGGGAAAGAACTCATGGGACCAGACGGGATTATTCAACGGAAACGCAAACGCAAACGTAGCCGTGGGTCGACTGCGTCATTGACCAAGCACTGGTAAAGGCTCGCAACTCTTCTCGTATCAATCTAGACCTCTGCCTGAGAACCGCAGACGATATCGAGAAAAAGCAAGGGTTGCAAATTACAAAAGCGCAGCCAAAGCAGCGCAACGCACGTGCGCACTCGTGTCAGATTCTCTTGACTGCCGGTGTCGAGAGAATGAGGGTGTGCGCGAGTTCCTGAAAGGAGGCCATTGTTGGCGAAGTTCGCACCCGACTGGTGGAATCACCTCACCCTCCTGCACTCCTCTCCCCGCAGCCAGCATTACATCTGCTGCCGTGGACGTCCAAGGAAGCCCGCCCACACGCCACACGAACACACCGCGAACACAAAAGCGTTGGCGGACCCTCGCACAATGGCACGATTGGTGCCTGGTTCGAAACTTCGGCATTGGTACCTAAGCCACCCTCGATGATAAACAGCAGAGCGATTTTTCTTGCTTGGTGGGGTCAACGTTGTGGAAATTATAAAATGGAATTGCTCCTCTTACTCAACTCTACGCGGAAGCACCGACTATTCCTGCCCTCTTCGACCAACGCGAAGCTGGGGGTCGCTGCCAGCGCCCATCCTGATGTCATATGGCGTTCAGCGTGGGCTAATCTTTGTCCAGCATGGAAGGACGTGTTGGATTGAGCAATGGATTTGACGGGCCATGACGGAGTCGAGACGGATGCACTTGCCCCCTCTTTGCCAGGATTCCAATCAACGAGATCGGTTGGATGGGGGCGCGCGATTTTGTCCGGCGCATTCACTTGTTCTCTTGCTCAGCCCCGAGGAGTCGACGATGTCGACGTTGAGTGCATAAAAAGAACCGATCCTGTGATAGCCGAGGCTCTGGCTGTGAGCCATGCTACCCACGAATACGTCGTCAGCTCGGCAGCTTGAACTTACACAATCTCGCGATGTCGCAGGGCAACGGCCAGCAACGGCAACGGCAACGGCTTGGAAAATAGCTAGCGTTTATTCGGATCCGGTTGTAGGGATAAACCAGGGTTCGTGTGTGCCGGATTTGGACTGACCGCAACTTTGCGCTCCCCTCCCTCTTCCGGGTTCTCCACAAGTGTGCCCTCCGTTTGGATGCCGCATTTAGGTTAGCACTCATGTACGCGTGCATGTACGCGTTGAGGCCTAACCCATCCATCGGCCAAAGTCGTGGCCTGCACGACGCCGTGGCTGAGCCAGTTCAAAAGGTGTCAACATCATAAAGCATGCTACCTCGTAGTAACACATCTTCGTGGCGTACATTGATTGAATAAGAGCTTATAGACCCTGCGTGGCGGCCTAACAGACGCTGTGTACGTCGTCTCACCCGGGGACATCAAGACTTGAGGAGACAGACTTTTCTTCTCTCCCACCGGAGGGTGCAGTGCCGCAAGTCCAGTTGGCGCTGCCGACGTAGAGGTAGCCCATGGAGAGGAAAACTCGAGATATGGAGGGGATTATCCCGCCCACTCAATGACATTTTTCTTTTTTGTCCTGTTGTAGTCCCGGTTCTTTACTCGGTTCTCTGGAGCAACTCTTGCTCTTAGTCCATCTTGCCAAAACCCCCTCTCCACCCTTTTTTTCTCTTTTTGGCTTCTTTACTTCGCGTAGTCAGCTTCGAGGCCGCAATCATGGCGCTCTACTCTTCGTTTTCCCTCGACTCGACAATGGAGATGCTCACGAAAAGTGGGCTCTTGGAGCATACCTCCACCACGTCCTTCCGACCACCCGCCATTGCGGATTCCGATTGCGAGATAGCAGACTGGGAGCCTTTCCAGCACACTCTTGATGCCCCCCCTTGCATCCTGGAGCGCCAGCAGCGGGTTTGCGGGACCGAGTTGCAGCTCTCTCACAAAATCAAATCTGATATGATTTCGAGTGTCTTCCACCTCCCATCTCAGCAGATCGATTCTACTGACCTTCGATTCTCCGTTCGACAGCACGCTCATGTGGAGCTTCCAAAGGCTATCGTCATGGGGGGACACGGGAAGCGACCCTTGTTTGGCCTCGATGAAGAGTGGGACCGGTATCACGCCGAAGACGAGGACGATGAAGAAGTTAGCTCATCCGGGGGCTCGTCCTGGGGAGAGCTGAACTCTGTGGCCAACACCACTGCTCTCTGTGATACCGAAGACCCGAATTCGCCGCCGAAACAGTCCTCGGCAGCGGACAAAACCGCCTCCCAGACGACCGGCAGCGTGCCTAGCGATACCGTCCCAGGTACCACCGGCTCTGGCTCTGGGTCTACGCCCACACGATCTGGGACCAAGAGAGCCCGAGCTCCGTCCGAGGTCATGTCCTCGGACCACGACAGCCAGCCATCCCGCTCACGAAGAATCCGCACGGAAGATCGACCCCGTGTCATCTTGGCGTGCCCATTTTACAAATGGAATCCGGCACGGTATCGTAGCTGCCGCCGCATCCTGCTAACCAAGATATCCTACGTCAAGCAGCACATTCTACGAGCCCACCGGATGCCACCGCATTGTCAAATCTGCAACGCCATGTTCCAAACAGATGAGCAGCTTCGTCACCATATACGCTCCATGACTTGCACCCGTCGACCGTATAGCCCCCCAGACGGCGTCACCGAGGACCAAATCTTCCAGCTCCGAAGCCGGGTTAACCAGAAGAACTCTCTAGAAGGCCAATGGTATGAAGTATATGATATCATCTTTCCGAATGCACAGAGGCCGGCATCGGTGCACTTGGATCCCGAGCTCTCTCAGGATTTGGACGAATTCGTCAGCTTCTTGACGACGAATGGCCCCAGCATCATTCTCGAAAAGATCAAAGCGACCGAGCTCGTATCCCGTGACAACCGCCAGGAAGTGAACGCCGAGTCTCTTAGAGCAGACCTCTCCTCTGGGTTCCAGGAAATCTACGATCGATGGTACAAGAACCGCGCGGGCGAAGAGGGCTCATCCTCGTCCCTCTCGCGACCAGCAGCGAGCGCTCCTCCTGACACCCACATCCTACGGCCTTCATCCCGCCCTTCTCCCCGGCCTTCTCCCCGCCCGCTACCGCCTATTACCGGTCACAGCGGTTTGAATCTTGCGCACCAGACTTCGTATGCCTTGGGGGGCTCTGACGAACTTGCCCCACTCAGGCTCGGCGGGCGAGCACCTCATGGTGGCGGCCAAAGGGCGTCCCCTCTAGGGGCTCAGATGCCGACGCCCGAGAGAAGCGATAATTGGCATCCCCCTGTGATTGATAGGAACACACCTGTGACGAGACCACCTTCGCCTCCGGCGAGGTAGCAATGGCTCACAACTACAGGGGGAGGGGATTGCCCGGGTGTCTCCTCCCCAGGGCGTTGTTGATTGGAAGGGTACGGGTTCTACTACGTTGTACGGAAAGAAATCAAAGTGCTGGTGCTAGTGAGGAACAACGAATTGGAAAGAAATTGAGCTGCCTGATTCACAATCTTTGAGAACCGAACCTGCATGGGACAAGAACGAGCACCTAAGTTTCTCTCAAAACTAGGAGAATCGCACGTGCATAGACGAGGATGCGAAAAGAAGAAAAAGAAGCAGAAAAAAGAATCTGTCATTCGCCGGCATAAAATTGGACCATCTATTGGACATTGGACCGATCACACCCTCGATCCTTCACTTTACACCTCGATCACCCGGGATTGCGCCTCTCGCGCCCTCCTGTTCTTGAAGGACGCTATCACACGCATGTGAGTTGAAGCCCAAGTAGGGCCAATATAGGGTTCTAGACTGGTTTTTGGGACCCCTTCGCGACGGGGAAGGATGGACATTCCATCAAGAGACGAGGTTAGAACCCGATAGGTGGCCTCGGGGCTCATTCTCGAGTCATTTCACTTTTCTTTTCTATCATGTTTCAATATTGGGGCCCAATGATTGTATTATTACACAGCTGAGAGAATTAGAGCTAATATAGAAGGCGAATTTGTAATTCTGAGATCGTATCGAAAAAACATGAGCGAGGCTATTAGGTGGTTGGGGACTGAACCTCATCATCGATGGAAGAAGAGACAAAAGTGGGCGCCAATGGATAGATAGGTGGTGGTTGGCGCCCAACCGGGGGCCATCAGCGTTGGCATCAGCATTGGATAGTATTGTTCTCTCGACTATACCAACCGAGGTGACCTGATGTCTTGGTGTAGATTCTGATTCCTGCTTTCATAGGAACCATCATTTCGCCCGTTCAGGTGTGGAGAGGGGCGATATCACACTTTTTTGCGAAACCACGAGTGACAGGCGCCTCGGGCGGCTTGGGGAGATTAACCTCCTGGGATCACGGATGGGACCACACCCCGGGATGGCCCCGTGTCTGCGTGCCTTGAGCTACGGGTACACAAGGAACAGGGCCTAAAGGAGTGCGGCAGCAATGGGGCGAGGGGACACGGCGTGGGAGAGAGGGAGCGAGGAATGCCTTGACCCTTGTGGATGATGGATTAGTCGGAAATGGGAATCGTCGTGGATGGCCGGTCGCATGTAAGACGAAGCTTAATTTTCTTTTCTTTTTTTTTCCTTCCTCCCTCAAGGCCCGACCCGCAGTGCCCCGATAAATTCCTGCCCTATGGAACCAAATTGGCGGTTTCGTGTAGCCTAGATTGCCTTTCTCTCTGACAGGCGGGCCGTCTTCAATGTTGAACGGGAAGCCTCTTCTGCGTCGCTTCCGAAGAGTTTTTACTCGCCACCGTCCGAAAGTTGATAACTCCAAAGAGGAAACTAGCTACGCCGTTGCCTAGTTTCCTTCATTTCCTCACCCTCCTTTCATCTTGCAGGGGGCGCCACCGGACAGTCTCCCCTTCACATTCGTCCATCGGGCTTTGCACTTTCTATGCGGCACATGCATCGGGAGCGACCCCGGTTGGTTCTAGCTCGTTCTTTGTTAGTCGCCCCTCACAGGGAGCTGTGACATATTCGTTTTTACACGGGGCGGCAGCTACACGCATGCCGCTCCGTTAGAGCCCAAGGCCTTTCTTTCCCTCAGGGTCGCAGGTGCCCACGTCTAGTCCTCGCTCTGTTGGCCTTACTTGCGTCGGCACAGGTGCCCGCGCGTCCCTTCTCCGCGTTGATCTCTGGTTTAGCTACGTCACATTGTAGAACACAGGGCCTACGTCACCCTTGTTGTGTTTTCCTTTTGGGCATTATTTTTTTTAAAAGAAAATTTGTCCTTTTCTTGGACGATCGGGAAGCGTCTGTCAAGGGCAATGTATTGACGTGTAGAGTTCTACGTGGCTCGGCCAAGGAAAAAGAAAAAAAAAAGGAAAAAAAAAAAAAAAAACGAGAAAAAAAATCCCTCCTCCAAAAGCCAAGAATGAGTGCCTTTATTTTTTTTAACCATTCGGTCTTTCAGTTCCGGCAGGGCGATAATGGTGCATCATAGTCTTGTTGTTCAAGGCCTCGATCCGACTCGCCATCCTCCTATCCGCCCTCCTCGCTCTCTGCATCTCCTTGTCCCTCCTCTCAATCGTAGCCCTCTGCTCCGCAGGCGTCAGGTGCGCAATGGCCCGCTGATCAGAAACGCTCAACATCGTCATGCGATTCGCGAGCGTCGCCTCCCTCTTCTCCGCCTTGGTCAGCGCGCCCGACGACCTCGGTGCGACATCCGAAGAAGCCGGTCCGTCCTCTGCCGCCGCCGCTGCTGTTGCCCCTGCTGCTCCTGCTGTGGTGGTGGTGGTGGTGGCTGTGTCACTGCTGGCGTCCCCCTTGGCGACGCGCGGGGGTCTCGGAGGGGCCGCAGACCGGTTGGCGACGATCTTGCCCGACGAGAGGCTGAGCGTTCCTTCGTCGGAGAGGAGGTGGGGGTGCGCGTGGGCGTGGGCCTTGGTGAGTTGGTAATTCTCGCCTTCCTTGTTGTTGTCGTCCGTTCGGGCATAAAAGTCGGCGTATTCGGATGGGGGTGATGGATCGATGCGACAGTGGCTTTTGTCGAGCATGTGGCGTCGGATGGCGTGGGGGTTGTTGCGTACGGTGCCGCAGACGATGCATTCGCGGTAGCCCTCGATGACAAGGTAGAGATAGGCAAGTAGAGTTTCTGGGTCTACGAGCAGTTTCTCAGGGTAGGGTATTGTGAGGCCGTGGGCTTTGGACATGTGCTCGAGGTTGGCGTCCGAATCGGACTGCGTGGCCTGACAGAAGAGGCAAACGCCGGGGTCGAAGGGCGGGATGGACTGGGGACTAGGGCCGGGGGATCCCTCCTCCGAGTCGGATTGCAAGGATGCATCCGAGTCATCACCGTCGGCCGACGCCTCATCAGCGCTCGGGAAATCACCGTAGTCCTTTTCAGGTTCGTGGGCGATGGGATCTAGCTCGACGAGTCGACGTCTGAGATTCTCCACGCTGGGGTGGGTCAGCCGGCTGGGTCAAGTCCTGCGCGTACGAGATGTGACTGGGACCAGAACGGGGGCCATCTTACTGTAACTGAGTTTTCGCGTGGGCTCGCATTTCCTGCACGCTGGAAAAAGTAACCTCGCATGACCCGCATCGGTGTGAGGACATGCGGAACTGAGGCGACGATGATGTCGTCGTCGCCGTCTGGGCTGCGTTGACTGTCGCCATGGTGTTGGTAAGCTCTTTGGCTCTCCAGTAATTAGAAATATTGTAGGATTAATCTAGTATTGATGAGATTGTAATCTCCGCTTCTCTGGCCTCTCTATTCGCAAAAGGAGAGTCTCAAATGGGTTATTCTGCTTGGCCGAAATTAGAAGCCTGAGGAAACAAAAGAACCGGGACTTGCATCCTTATATACACATCAATGACATCATCTGTCTCTCTCTCTCTCTCTCTCTCTCTAACCTTGGTACGTGCTGCCTAAACTAGCAAAGTCCGTCGAAATCGGCCTCATTCGGTGCCAAGCTCCGGAAGTGGGTCCGCGGCACCGGTTGTGGGGAAGAAGTGGGCGCATCGTGGTCTTCAGAAGATTCCGTGAGTCATCGGGCGGACGGACCATGGCTTCTTTGGGCTGGCGAATGGCTGGGAGTTTAGGGTTGCATCATGGGATGCCGGAGTGCCTGTCGTTTTGGGATTGTGGCTTGGCTTATCCATCGCCAAGGGAAAACTTTTTAATGGCCTGGTTCGATATCGGTATGATCTGAGGTTTCTTTTGCGAAGCGGCACAGCCAGGCGGCTGGCATTGGACACATAGCGTGCCGAAGGGGAGAAGGCTTGAAAACTCAAAATCGTAACTATACGTGAAAAAAAAAAAAAAAAAAGAGAACTGGGGGCCGATGAACGAGCCTTTCCTTTTGCTGTTTGGTCTCTCCTCTCTATTGCTGGCTACCCCGGATTCTAGCTGGCGAATCCACATTCTTTGGGGCGGGTGGCGTCTGCCGTTAAGGTTATCGATCCTGAAGTGGCACGCGAATGGGTTTGGCTGCACCGCCTCCTGGCGAGTCTGTGGAACGTTGCCAGCCTGGGTATGTCTAACAATGTCATAAGAAGCGATGGTGTGTCGTCTTTGGATATCAATTCAGTCGCTGGCGGAGCGAAGCATACAACGGACAATACCATGCTGGCCTTGGCGTGTGGGGCTACAATACCTTTACTTTTTTTTCTTTTCTTTTCTTTTTTTCTTTTTTTTTTTTCTTCAAGCATCTCGACACCGGCGACAATTCAAAAGGCTTTCTTCCCCTTTGCCGTCTCCACTCGCCTAGCTGGCTAGCTGGCTGCGTTGGGCTAACCCGGCTACGATGAAGGGCCTTCCCAACCTACAAAATATCTACAGCTCGAAACTGATCGCGCTGCTGATATCTGTACCAAAAAAAAAAAAAAAAAAAAAAAAGAGAAAAAAGAAAAAAAAAGAGAAAAAAGAAAAAAGGCTTCTCAGAGTATATGATGATTTCCTTATGGACTCCTTACATAGACGGCCAGGCGGATATCTCATGGGCATCATGATAGCGCACCAGGAATAGCGGCTGATCTATAAATATATATATATATATATCTGTCTCTTCCTAGACACGGTAGCCTAGCCACGTCAAATTCAATCTCTACCTATGTCTCTCGGCATACCGGGCAACAGTTCAAACTAGCCACAAGGGTATCTTCTCTGCACTCGTTGCCATTTCGCCAGAGGAACACAACCCTCCGGGCGCCACTCAACCCGTGGCTCTTCACAATACGGTACACTATATGCGACGAATCCTAGCATGAATGCCCCCCGGGGGCGCATTCAATCACAAGCAGTCATATTCTCCGCAGGCCACAGATTGTGCAACTTCGAGCACTATCGAAGGGAGGCAGTGCGCGTGGGGATGAGAGATTGATGGTTGATGGCGTAGGCGCTATAAGGACGGCACATATAGTAGGGAAGAATTCCCACTTTATCCACGGCTCCGGAAAAATATTCTGATTCTGTGCTCCATATGGCAATCTACGTTCCGCAGGGGCCTAAATCGGCTTAAAATTGTCTTTCGTACGTACGATGAGAAAATAGCTAGAGACTAGATTGTTCCCCGTCGCTGTCCCATGTCTTGAATCAATGCAGCTTGTTGAAGGACTGAAGATGATTCGGCACCGAGACACAGGTCGGCTGCTGTCCGGCCCTACAGGTCTAGATTGACGCCCCCAAAAGATCCTCGAATGGCCTCCTCGCTAATATCTTCTAGAAACCTGGCTGCGCGGCAACAGTCCACGGGTAAATGGCCACCAGCTGCTTCGGGACCGAGCTGGTCCTTCCCTCGACCATGTGCCCTTCTCACCAAGGATGAAGGAATGGATCGATTGAGTGTGCTTGTGCCGGGCTCCGTTCCTAGACAATGCTTCCTTGCTCTCACTGTCGGCATGATGGTTCATGAAATCCTCAAGGGGCAGTGGTGTCGAAGCTGTTCCTGTGATGTTTTGCTAAATTCATCTATCTTGCCGTGTATGCACACCAAGCCAAGACCGCATCCTTCGAGGAACTCCCATGGATTCCAATAACTGAAAATAGATTGTAGTGGCTCAGGGGCAGGCTCTCCAGCCGGAACTTGTATCGCTGGGCTCATTGAGCCAATCTCCCAAACCCTTCTATATAACATCGTCGCGAGCTCACTCTCCAGGTTTCACTCACACCCACCACATCTCATCTCAATTCACCAGTCTCCCATTCCAACCGCCGCACTCCCAGCGCATTCCAAAACAAATCAATGTCAACCTTCACCATGCGTTCCCTATCACCCCTCCTCTTCGCCGGCCTCGCCTCCGCCGCAGCCGTGACGCCCTCCCTTCTCCAACCCCGCGCGACCGACCACATCGCCATCCGCTCCGTCTCCGCCCTCGGCACCCTCTGCCCCGACGAGACCACCTACACATACCAGATCGGGCTCTACGAGGACGTCATCACCATAGGCTTCATAACCAACTGGGTCGCCACCAGCGAGCCCTCCCTCGAGGGTAACTGCAAGCTCACCGTCCAGCTCGCCTACCCACCCGGCTGCACCAAGGCTAAGCTCCTCACCACGGCCCAAGGCTTCATGAACGGCGACGAAACCGTGCAGGGCGTGCTGGGCATCAACTACAAGGATCCCCGCGGCCAGGAGGGCCAGCTGCTGAACGCGACGCTGATAAACTGGCACTGGTCGCTGACGAACCCTGGGATCGTGTGGTCGGAGGAGGAGGCGTTTGACGGGAGCGTGGAGGCCAAGGGCGAGGAGGGCGCGGATGTGAGCGTGGATGTTGATGTGAATTTGGCGGTTGAGTTTAGGAATGAGGAGAGCATGGGTGGCAAGTTTGAGTTTGAGAGCATCACTATCCGGATTACGGATGCGGAGACGGATGATGACTGGAGGGGTTGCACGTAAGTTTGAAAGGGATCTGATCCGTGTCGAAGACTGAATTCTGAACTAACCTTATTATTACAGACTATGATGATATGGGGATAGATATTTTGACGTTGAGTATACTCGGATGGCTCGAGGCATAAGAAGGAAGTTCTCCAGACAGTTGATGCGTGTACGAGAGTTCAGAGTCTAGATGTATATGACGATTAGAATAAGCTTCGAGATGCGTCCGAGAGTTAGAGAGGGAAAGGAAAAAAAGAAAAAGAAATTCGGCCCGTCAATCATGTATCCCGAGAAAGCGTGAGCATTGCGCGCCCCATCAAGCCAGCCAGGCCTGGCGCGCGATAGTTGCAGAAGAAGCTTCCCGGACATCAGCAGACGCTCGCCAGCGCGCCTGCGCATCCGGAGTAAACCATTCTCCAAAGGCTTGACAAGTCCGCAAGTGACGAAAGACTGCCGTCCGCCCCAAAGCTAGAGGGAACTCAAATGTCTATAGACACGAGTATATCAGCCCCAGGTTCCCCACAGACGCACGGCAAGGCGCAAGGAACCTGGACGACACAACAATTCCCTCCCCAGAAAGTCGCTTCTGCCGCCTCGAGTTATTCAGTTATTCACATATCCCCCTTTCAACTATGCAGATACAAACCTTCCTGTCTCTTGCCTCCCTCCTTCTCCTTCCCGCCCTCTCAGACCTTCAACTCGACTCCGACGACGTCCCCCAAAACTGCTTTTCCGTCTGCTCCCCCGTCGTCGAGCTCACCCACATCTGTGACTCCGACGACGACGCCGTCGGCGGCTCCGAGACAGAGAGTCTCCTCGAGCGGCAATGCATCTGCACGAATAACAGCTTCGACGTGGCCAATAGGACGGCGCAGTGCGCTGCTTGTTTGAGCCAGAGCGGTCAAAACGATGACAATCTGGATGGTATGTGCCAACGAGGCTTTCCCTCCAAGAAGAAAAGGGAAAAGAAGAAAAAAAAGAAAAGAAAAAGAGAACAAAAGGAGAAAAGGCTAATAATCCCGATGTTAGACATCAACGACATCATGAGTGCCTGTGGCTTCCAGAGCACAACCTTCAACAACGCCACCAGCGCAGCCTCAGAGTCCGTCGTGGCCACCAAACCCACCGCGTCGAGCGACCTGACCACAACATTCAGCGCCACCACGACTGGCGGGGGTGTCGGGGGAGCCGGGACCTTGTCATCGACCAATCGGCCGACGGACGCCAGCGATAAACCCAACGATGAAAGCGGCGCGCTCAGGAGGGTGGAGATCTCTATGGGAGGTGTTGGGGCGCTGTGCTTTGCCGCGGCGTTTGTCGCAGGCGTGATGATGGCGAACTAAGTGCTTCTGAATCAGTCTGGTGGCAAGCTGATCTCTCCTTATGCCACTGTTCGGCCTTGTGTTCACATAGGGGCCAGATGTCTTTTGGGTCCAATGATTGGTATCTCCAATCAAGTAGTGGTATTTTTGAGTCATTAAAACATCTATATACAAGAAAATGATTAGGTCTCAATTGAGAAAAATCCGCGAGGCTCATAGATGTCCTTGGATCTAGGTCACATTCTTCCACCGTTCCATCTCATCCATCCAAAATTACCCGTCAGTGGGTCGTTCCCATTCGTATATCTATCTTCTTTGTAGGCGCTCAAATAAAGTATGTCGCTTAGAGGGCGAAAAAGGCGGCGACGACACCAGCAACGGAAACAAGCGTCCGACCGGCACCGCTAGCCGTATCGTCGCTGGAAGAAGAGCCAGAGCCAGAGCCAGAGCCGGAGCCAGAGCTAGAGCCAGAGCTAGAGCCAGAGCCAGAGCCAGAGCCAAAGCCAGTTCCAGAACCGGATCCAGAGTCGTCGGTATCAGAATCCGAACCGGTGCCCGAGCCAGAGTTTCCGCTGTCATCATCCCCACCAACACTTCCAAATCCAGTAGGGATGGAAGATCGCGCAGTGGTAGTTGTAGGCTCAGGGAAAAGATCATCGTCATCGTCCGAGTCAGGAAGGCCAGTAGGCGTAGGGATGTTTCCACCGATACCGCCATCACGGGTAGTCACGCCGCCGTCGCCAGAACAGATACGTCCGATAGGACAGCAGCCGTACTCGTTGTTATCGCCGAGCTGGCAGGTGGCGCTGAGGGGACAGCCACCTTGACCGCTAGGACAGCATGTGTAGCCGATGGGGAGGCAGCCGTCGCCGCATACCTTCTGGGCGATGCCGCACTCCTCGCCTTGGCGCTTGAGAAGGAGAGGCTTCTCGGCTAGGACGCCGGCGGCGGCCGTGAGGAGGAAGAGGGCGAGGGACTTGTGCATCTTTGCTGTTGGTTTTAGGTTTCGGGGGTGGCGTATGTGAGATGTGCTGGTGGAATGACGCTAGGAGATGGAGATTGGTCAACTGCGAGGATGGATTCTAGCGTCGACTGGGGTGTTTTCGTCCGAGTTTGTCGAAGACGGAAATTCACTAACACAGGCAAATGGAATGGCAGAAGGAATGATGAGGTTGAGAGAAGCTCCGTGATCCAAACTGAGCTGCTTGGGGGTGATAGCTCTCCTATATATGATCAGCAAGGCAGCTTCTCTCAAGCATGCTCGACATCGAGTAAGAGAGCAAAAACTGCTCGCTCCGCTCGCCAAGCAAAGGTCCTGATCTACCGGGTCATATTAGTGCCCTTGCATTTCCCATCATCTCCCCAGCTACCTGCCTAATACTTGGAGATATGAGTTCACTGTCCCCTGCTCTGCACTTCGCCTTATTTAGACTGGTCAACCTAGGCTAACTCTACCGAGTCTAATGAGTTGTCCCTCAAAAACTACGATGTAAAGGGAAAAGATACCCCACGCAGGTCGACAGCCAGAATGATCACCATCCACGAGAAGCTCGATGGTTGGATTAGGCTCGCAGTCCTAGCCCAAAAGCAGCGAAAAGTGGATATGGTCGGACAAGAATCGAGCCGACTCCCACTAAAGAAGCCTGTAAGCTTCATTGAAGTCACCAGGCAAATCCGGGACTGATACTACCCTCCGGGCCCGCTGGTCCGGCCGGGGGCAGGGGTTAGCCCTCCAAAATCCCTTCAGCTCGCAGGGAAATCTTGCCAGCGTTCGGGTGTGATCGCTGAGAGGAGCTAATGCAGGCGCTTGTCGAGATGTAAGGAAAGCTTATTCGTCGAAACGAAGTGGTCCGCCCTACAAAAAGGGGATGAATTGTGGCTGTTCCCACACTCAAAAACGTCTCGGCTATCATCGACCTGAGCTCATCGCCACAATCTTTTATTAGCAACGAGACTGGGTCGTCAAGTCGGAGCCACACCACAGAGCTAGTTCAAACGATCCTCCATAAACATGGATCAGCAGCGAACTCGAGCCACACTAGTCCATTGCTGGTTGGATTGATGCCACCCCTTGATCCTTTGGACTTATCTCGCGCGGGCTTGAATCCTCAGCAAGCTCCCGAATTTCCCTCATATCGTGAGACGAGGATTGTGGATAACTAAGCGTGATTGATGGGGTGACATATGACCCGAGGTATGGTGGAGCACCTCACCTGAGGTTGCAAGGGTGTTTACATAAGCAAAACCATACCTCAGGTAAACCAGCTGAAGGTTGACAAGAGATATGCTCCACCAGTCAGGCCAGGCCCAAGATGACAGCCAGCTGCCAGCAGCTAGGACAGTAATGAAGTCTGAATATAGCTGGGAGGCACAACTATATAAATTTGGAAAGAACGATGAACACATTCCTGAATAAGTTAGTATCATAAAGAAGAATAATTCTATCTTCAATTAGGTAATGAATTGGATCAAATTTCAAGTAATGGAAGGCGCCACCCAGATCAAAATTCAACTGATTATATAAGAGGGTAATATAAAAAAGATATTTAATAGATCTTACTGTAAGATAACTAGTTTAGAATTAGCTTCAAATTTATGCCTTTATACTGAAAGTTGACCTGGGGTATGACACATGTTCGTACGAACATGTGGTGGGGCGAATTATGTTTCACCTGAGGTATGGCTTTGCTTATGTAAACACACTGCGGTCATATGTCTCCTGCGATTGACCGCCTCTCTTCATTTCGGACGACTCATGTTCACTACCCCCTGCCACCGCTTCTTCGTGGGAAAAATAGGCGGAGAGCTCCATTTTGGTTCCTGCTAGGCACCAGCCGAGCAACCATGCGAGCCATTTCGCGGGAAATCCAGGCCCCCCAGAATTATGCAGCTCGAGAGACTTGTATTTTCAAGTAAACGGAACAGATTTCTAATTGTGTGTGTGGATCACAAACCCTGGCGTTGATGGTTTCCTGATTCGACCATGCAGGGCGAAATGGTGACTGGCTTCTGACCGGCCAGTCGCCAGCTATTTCAGTCATTGCTCCTTGTATTTTCCTTGCTAGCACCATGCATAATGGTGATTGTCCTCCCACAAGGTATCCACGCGCTCGCCCCCTTTCCATCGAAGGCACGGAAGTCTGTTTTGACGGCCTTCGAAGCGCACTCTCACTCCCGTCTCATCCTCAACGCCGAGCGTTCGAGCCGCTTCTTCTATGTCTCCCTGTGGATTCCACAGCGTAACCCTCTCAAATCCCCAGTCCTTGGCCTCGACTAGCGCAGCACGCATCAAATCCATAGCTGCCCCGGGGTTCTCCGCGACGATTCGTAGAATGCCAAGCGTCCCCTTGCCTACTTCGTGAATCCAGTATACCCAGTTGGCTCCATCCGCCGTAACCGCACCAAAGTTCTGTGGTTCGCGGTCTCTCAGCTTTCGTGCGCTAATCGCATTTCGTTCAAAGTGCCAATCCATCTGCTCAAAGGTAGGCAAGAAAGCAACCCTCGTCCTACCGTCCTCGGGACTCTCGCTCAGTCTTGTCGTGAGCTTTGCGATATCCTTCTCACAGAGCGGCGCGACTTCCTCACGCGCCAGGAACTTGACACCCTCAGGCATAGCGGGCGGCACGACGCTTCCCAGGAGAAAAAGTGTAACCTGTGTCGCGAGAGCCATGTTCCAGCCGTACTTTGCATAGAACTCGGGCCCAATGCCGCTGTAGAGGACGCTAAAGTCGCTATCCTTGTCCATGACTTCTTGCAACTGGCACAGCATCCAGGCGGCCATACCTTGCTTCCTGTAGGTGGGATTTGTGTGCACAGCCGCCACTCCGTAGGCTTTGGTTGGCTGGACAGAACCACCGGGTGGCTTGATCAATGCCGTTTTGGCCACGGATTCTACGGCGCAGACTATGTCCAATGGGTTCCCACGCCGGTGCACGACGTAGTAAGTCCGGCCAGGGTCTTTGGTGTCAAGTAAGGCTTGCCTCTCAAGGTGGTCTTCAAGGTTTAACGGCGCGGACCATGACACTCCATTGATGCGCCAGGAGAGCTCCCGCTGTTCGGTGCTCGACTCGGTAAAGACAACCTCGTCAGGGATAATAGGCTTGATATCGTCAGCAGACATTTTGACGACGGAGAAAAGGTGGATCTTGCAAGAAAGGGATTCAAAGTGGAGGTTTAAACAGCGCCTTGAAGAGAGAGGGAAAAAAAAAATAAATAAAACCCCGACCGCCCGCCTCATCGTCGCAGCTCCAGGAGGTTCTGCGACATGACGATTCAAATCCACATCATTACTCATCGGCGGCTTGGGTGGGCCAATCGTCAGCCACAACCTCAGCGGGATGCTGTTTCCGCGTATCGCTCAATCGCGCTTGCCTCAAGGAAACATCGCAAGATCCTTATCCCGATCACGATCATTATAACTTGGAAGGCGCTCTGGACGAGAGCCACTCTCAAGTCGAATTGAGCATAGTAACGGCAGCATGGTTAGGACCTTGGTTTTCATATTCTCCGCTCGCGGAAATGATCGCAGCTGACGCCATCATCTCTAATTCATATGTCAGGAACTTCGAGATCACGCTCCCCATCTCTAGCCCTGCCATCTAAGTTCTTCGATCCCGGCATATCTCATTTAGAATTGAACCCTTCCCGCCTAACTCCTCCATTCTTATTCCTAGAAACTTTGTTTCAGAAATCTAAATCCCTTCAACTCGGATATTTTCGTGTTGATCGACAAAGCTCCCCTTGGCATGAACCGAGGCTTTCGCCCAGCTGGCGTTTCTGGTAGATAAATCCCCGATTCCGCATCCCCGCATAAACACCCCTTCAACCACTCCTTGGCATCTTGATCTCTGCATTTGGTTAAATTCGGGTGAAATACGAAGTAGCAGATCCCCCATTTTCTCCCGCCATGGGATTCGTCTACGCTAGATGACGCCTTGTTCGACTCCATATGGTCTTGATCTTCGATACCTTGGATTCGGCACCGCAAACTCCGAGCTCCAGATTTCAAGCGATGCAGTTACTGATAGAGACCGTCTACTTCTCCGCACATGATCGCCCTACTCTTGGCATCAATCCTGGTAGCGGAAGCTATATAATGTGTGTTTGAATGCCGCGCGGCCAAGACTTCATTGAGCCACGCCGTGCTCATTGCTAGGTTAATATGTGAAGGAGTGACTACTTTAGATCTTCTACCCTTTAGAACTTTTGCTTCCAGTAAGAAAATGAATCGAATTGTACTATATTGATTGATTATCAGTCGACGTCGCGGCATGCGTCCAGAATGTTCTCCTCGCGATAATGTCCGAGAATGAGGACATATTTCCTAAGTACCGCTTTTATGAGCTGATTTCGAACGGTTATACCTTGCCGGGCGTGCATCGACTTGTTTCCTGGAAACTCTTCCTCAAAATACTATAAAGCGGCACAGGGCCACGGGTTCAAACCAAGCTCCCAGCCGCCACCGGGCGCGATTTGGCTGTGAAGCCGTGCCATAGATTTGCGTCAACTTACAATTCAACCTCGAATGGGAGACATGGTGGAGCTGCGAATACCAGCTCACCCGCGAAGACACAATCGGAGCTATGGCGCGACCTCAACGGACGTTCAGTAACTGCATAGGACTCATCCTAATAACCTTGTCCGTGATATCCTCTTCAGCGCCGACGCGCCTCGACCCTAGGACATCATGGACCGGCCTATCTTCCCGTGAATTTACCGAGGAAGGATGTCGGCCGATTATCTTCATCTATGCCAGAGAGACGATAGCCCCTGGTAACATGGTGTGTTGACTATCCCACGCCTCAACCTCTATCCGATATAAAATACCGGGAACTAACACTCACTAGGGCTTCTGGGTTGGTCCTGAGATATCCAACCGGCTCAAACTCTACTTTGGTGTCGAAAACGTCGCAACCGAAGGTGTAGACTACCTCGGCCTCAAAGACACAAACCTCTTTCCCGGCGGTGCACCACCTTTCGGTATCTACTTGATGCAAGTGCTCCTCACCCGCGCGGTGACCGAGTGTCCCACCTCGAAAGTCATCGCAGCTGGTTACAGCCAAGGTGCAGCCGTGCTTCACCGGGCAGTGCAATACCTCGACGAGGACATACGAGATCGCATCACGGCCGTTGTGACATTCGGCGACACGCAGACGTTGCAGGATGGCGGGAGAATCATCGGATATCCTCTAGATAAGACGCTTATTATTTGTAATGTGGGAGATATCATTTGCACCGGTACACTTTACGTTTTCCCTATTCATCTAGATTATACAAAGAGGGTGCCTGAGGCAGTGCATTGGCTTATCTGGAAGATCTTGTCATCGTATTTCAACCCGCCCATTACGCCTTGGTATTGGTGGCAGCATCCGCCTCCAGGATGGAAGCTTCCTCCAGAGGAAGGCGATGATGAGGGCGAAGGCAACGACGATGGAGAAGATGATCACAGTCGCTGGGCCACCATGATCCCTCCCTACATGTCCATGTTCCCCTCTATCCCCGTCGGTGACCCCGCACCCACGGTGACGGTCGGAATTGACCCGGAACCCACGGACCCGGACATCGGCGACGTCCTCTCCGCCTACCCCGAACTCTCTACTATACTCACGTCCCATATCCCGGACTTCGAGACCGAGATCCCTGAAGAGCCGACGGCGGCCCCTACGCGGAATTCCGATCTCACCACGGCCACCGTCACCGTCACTGCTACCGTTACTGTTTTCCAGCCACCGGTGCTTGGCTGTCCGTCGTCCGGAGAACCAGGAGGCTAGCATTTTGATCTACACTTGACCGATATTGGTAGCTCAGCTCTCGTCATCAGCCAGACAGGGGAAGTGAGATAGAGTCAGCAATTTCCACAGACGACCATGGATAAATCGAACAGCGAAATTGGACATTATTGTCAGAGGGCGAGTATAGACGCAGTGAAAGTGTGGAGCGGCGGGAGCATTTGTGGGGGCGTGCAGCGTCCGTTGAGAGTTTAGGCTGCCATCGTCCTGGTGAGAGGATGGGGTTAGAGCCCGTAGTTGTTTACAAGAAACGCCCCGCTGCCTTAGTTTCCAAACGACTCGGTGGCGAGTCCTTGATATCGCAGCCTTTTTTGGATAACCGCAGAACAGGACTAAGTGATGCGCACAACCCTTCGTAGATTATCCTAAAAGATGGAATAAAATTTTGTGCCCATCTCTCCCCCGGGTGCCCCGGGTGGCGCCGTTTCCCTTGACCGATCTACCTGAAGAGATGAAGATTGCATTGCGTTGCGCAGGTCAAATCCGCTTCTCGTGTCGAACGGGGCGACGACGGTGTTTGGTTGGATGTGGGAGATTTCGAGGCTTTCCCGTCTCCTATGATACAAGATGAAGGGTTCCACGTCCAGAATATGGGCAAACTCCTCTCCTTACGCTATTTTTGACGATTTATCCATTATAAGAAATGGAGAGTTTGAAAGAGAGGCGAAAGACGAAAAGAAGCAATGTCCAAAGGACCCCGGAAACAGCGCGAAAATCGAAATATCGCTGGCTAGAAGCCCCAACCGACACAGCCGGGAGAGACAAGAAGGGGTGCCTTCAGAACGTGCAAATATAGTGCGTGCATCTCCAAATAGGAGGCTGGTATGGTCCTCGTAGGTGGTCTTATCTTTTCTGCCGCCAGGCTACTTACTCATTTTGCTGTGAAGCGGTGGGGGTTTAGAGACATCATGGCACGCCAACGCCCTTGACAGGAGCCCAGCCCTATATTTAGAGACATGCCAACTCAGAGTGTGGATCGTGGATCGACAACCCGAGATGTCTACCCCCTTCCGCCTCTGACTCTTCCTCGCCAACCTCTTCAAGGGGGTGTGTTGAAGCGTGAAGATGGCAGGATGAAGAGAGCCGAAGAAAGAAGCAAACGGCAGAACGAAGAAGCAATTCTGATGCAATGACACCAATCCATCTTCCCACTCTGGCTTGCTGGTCTCGGGCGAGAGCGCCACAGAGTCAAAGTTTCAGCCTCGTCGGGGATGAAAGGAAAGTGAATTACAGAGCACCCATGAAGACGAATATATCTCAACTTTCTTTTTCCGTCGTATTCCTGGCACCCCCAGCGCTGTCATGATGATGCCAATGACTTTGGGCCAAAAAAAAAAAAAAAAAAAAAAAAAAAAAAAAAGAAAAAGAAATGAGACTGGTAGGGATTATTAAAGAATCCCCGCTTGAGTAAAAGTGGAAACCAGGGGGGCCGACCGAATTCCGACACCCTGTCATCCCAAGCCTCGTTGCTTGTCACCACTCCCGTCGACCTCAAACCTCCCTTCCTCCGCTTCATATTCTCTTTTTTGGTGTTGCCATATTAGGTATTTCCATAAGCCCGGTCTTTTCCCCCCGTGGTTCGAAAAGTGGCGCGCCGCCCCCGCGTTGACATGAGGATCCAGGGCAGAATATCTTTGTGCGTGAAGATGGCGAAACGCCTCTCACCTGCGGAGTGAACACGTCCCACATCGTGACAGATGGCGCCCGGGACAAGGCAGAGAACCCTCATTCTTCTGCCTGCCGTCGAGGCTGAGGCAGTACGCACGCTGTGATCAGTTCAGCTTGAACGAGGCGGATGCTCTTCACAACCGTCCCGCCCTCCAACGATATCTTGCGTTTTTATTGTTAGGCATCAATCAGAAAACCCCCATTTTTTTTCCCCAACAGACACATGCCAATCGTATAAAGCTTGCAGTCTAAAAAGGGCGGCGCAGGAGACCAAAAGCAACAAACGCGATGCAATACAAACGCGAGGTGCAACGGCCACGACAGCGAGAGACATGATTCACAATTAGCGAATCCATGAGCGTGCAACGAAACAAATTACTCTATAGGCCATCGTACTGCTTAGTTTACAGGAGACACGCGAACGCACGACCTTCAGCCCCATGCCCCACTTTCATCGTCTTAGCCATCTCCATATTGACTCACCTCCAAAGACTGAAGGCAGAGATCTAATAGCAGGTGACGGCGCCTGTACTGGTATTTACTCACCACAGATATGCGGCTTATTGACACCAGCACACTCAAGCTACAATTCTTCGCTAGCGATGTTCCGCCATACGCCATCCTCTCCCATACGTGGGGTGATGGCGAGGTAGCTTTTCAGGACATGCAAAGGGGCCGCGCCTTTGCATCCCGACTCCAGGGTTTTGCCAAGATCGAGGACTGCTGCAGACAGGCCAAGCGGGATGGCTACGCCTGGGCCTGGGTTGATACCTGCTGTATAGACAAACAGTCTAGCGCCGAGCTGTCCGAGGCCATCAACTCCATGTACCGCTGGTACCAACATTCCGCTGTGTGCTACGTCTATATGCCCGATGTTGTCGCCGACCCCGATAGTTTTCCCGTCTCGAACTCCCCGACCAGCCTCGTGCCAGGCGAGGCGTGGCCTTCCTCGCCTGGGCGCGATGCGAAGCACCTGCGGCGTCTTGGCCTTGCCTTTGCTGCCAGTCGGTGGTTCAGGCGCGGATGGACTCTTCAGGAGCTCATCGCACCGCGGCTGGTCGAGTTCTACGACAGAGACTGGACCGAGATTGGGACCAAAGCCAGCCTGGTTTCGGACCTGCAGCGTATCACCGGAATTCGCGCCGAGATCCTCCAGGGTGCGTCTCCCGGTAGCCTATGCACAATAGCGGAGCGCCTGAGCTGGGCCTCCAAGCGGGATACCCTGAGAGTGGAGGATCGTGCGTACTCCCTCCTTGGCATCTTCAATGTCAACATGCCTTTGTTATATGGCGAGGGCCAAAATGCCTTCATACGCCTCCAGGAGGAAATCATAAGACGGTCCGAAGACTTGTCTCTTCTTGCTTGGTACCAGCCGAGATTGCCAGGCTCATATTCTGGCGTGCTTGCCCCAGACCCTGCAGGTTTTACGCCTGTGCTGTTTACGGAGAACGCCCCAGTAATGCAAAGCGACTCAGCAGGAGGACCGGTTTTAGGGTTGACCTGGAAGGACGTGCAGACAGTTACACCGGATCTCATTACAGATCCAAGGGCTCGGTGCCATCTACCTCTTCCCCTAGGGTCTGGTAATGAGACAGTACCACCGCCCACAGTAACAAGTCGCGGCATTCGAGTCACTTTGCCAGTTGTTGAGCCCTCTAAATTGGGCATCACGAGTCACCCCAACGACCTGATGGTGTGGCCATTCCTTGGCGCTCGTCGCGGCGCGTCCCCGGACGAAGGTGTCTGGCTCTGCATTATTGTTCGCGTGGTTTCCGCGGTTGGCAGGCCTGGCGGACACGTCCAGGGGGATGACTACCTCGTGGCCTCCCGCCCAACTCCTGGCACTGCCCGGGGTCTGATATGTATGTCCCCGCGAGACATCAAGCACTTCAAGTGGAAGAGATTATACCTTGCGTATAATTCCACCCCAACGACGCCCCGCACCGAATGGTCTGTCAACTACCCCAACGATGGCTACCCCAGCCATCAAGAGTCTCTGACCAGTAACGTCCTCATCGTCCGCCTAGGGGGTGTCAATAGTCATCTCTCGGTGGATGCCCACCGTCCCTCCGAGTGGAAAATGGCCGAGATGACAAAAGGAACCTACCACATGTATATTCCAGTCCCAGATCCCCACAACAGATCCCCGGACGAGAGCAAGCAGACCTCGGTGCAAGAGGCACAGTTCTTATGCAGCTACTATGGGAGTACGACCCTAAACAGATCTTCTGCACATGAAAGGTTCTTAGTCGTCTTCTCCACTTACTATCAGGGCCTGTCGCGGAGATTCAGTTGTCGTGTTCGCAAGATCAGCGGAAACCCCAGAGCAGATATTCCACGGGAACCGTCTTACGCGACGTCCCAGAGGGAAGGATCTCTCGTGCCAGTTGATCGGGCCTACCTCTTGTTTGAGAGTGGCGTCGTTCTCCAGGTAGCCATTAAGGAGAACGTTCATCTCATACGTGATAACTGCCAGTTCGTTGGCGTTGCTCTCACGATGACTATCAACATGCAAGGAATGCGGAGGTCGCCGCGTTCATAGGGTAGCGAAGCATGACAATCTAATCTTCGACCCCTAATGAGGGTGTTCATGATTAGCAAACCTTGTTTGGAGTACCGCCGCGTGCTAGTCGCTAACCATCGTCCGATGCTCCATGTCATTCCTACGCAGAGTCCATTAACAGCGGGACCGAGATGTGTAGACGCACGCCACCTGGCCACCTTCATTCCATGTACGCGGAACATTCCCACTCTAGTCGCCGTAGAGAGGCCCGTATTATGCTTTGGCGGGGGCCTATAGTATAGGCAGGGCATTCCTTAACCAATCCATGATGTTGGAAACACACTACATCTCGCCTCCACCCCATCGGCGTCCTCGGCGTCATTTTTGGCGCAAGGAACCATTGGGCCAGGTGGGATCTCCAATCCGAGAGCAAAAGTAGGAAGAACTCGGGACTTACAACTTTCTAACTAGAGCCTTAGGGTCACATGGCCTTAGTGGGCCAAAAAAAAAAAAAAAAAAAAAAAAAAAAAGAAGGTGTTTCGAGAAGCAGTAGTTTGGGCGTTTTGTTCTGGATTCATCAACAGACGGGGTCGAAAGTGGGTATGGTAATCGGCCAGACTTCTCCAAATAAGCTAATGGAAGGTGGGGAGGGGGGGGCAAATTCTTTCGGATTGGCGCTAGAGTTACTCGCGCCGCTCTTGATCCCATTTTCGGTAGCCATTACCGATGGAAGGGAGCGCCGTTAATAGGATAGCAAAGGCGAGGCCAGGAAAAGAACAACTAGAAGCCGCTTTTTTTCGGCGAGAAATCTAGTGTGGATGACGTCGGCCCGGGCAGAGGGGTGTGATACTCGCAACGCAGGCCATTCAATCCCACGAGGATGGCTGAATTTTACTGCCGCTCCCAACAAGTAGACAATGCTCGGATTTAGCATCTTTGAAATGCCTTGTTGGCACTGGCGCAGACTGATCTACTGGGCGAGACTGCTAAACGGGTTTTTGCTATGCTGGGGGGAGTGGCCAATGACCTAGCCAGCGCTCAGTAGACTGAAGTCCAAAGGCGAGCATAGACCCCGTACAGCCGTTTACGACACCATGACTTGGATTTGGAGAAACCCTGGGATTGTCGATGCACGCCGTTGCATCAAAGCCTGTGCCGAGCATGCTCTCATAGAGGGCGTGGAAAGCCAGTGGTGCCACATCCGGAAAACCAGATGACTCTCTTCTGGGATGGTAATGCTTGTCGGTCCATCTCTGCGCCGGCGCCGTTCGAACTCCGTAAGTTTGTGCCGTGGTTGCGACATACAACGTTGAGAGGAATGGATCACGCCCCGCTAAGAAAAGCGCGAGCGGTCGACGTCGGACTCAGTGATTGGTGTGGACACCGACAAGGGCGCCGGCGAATCGCAGGCTCCCATTAGACTTGGCACATAACCAGTTTTGTCGGGTATGGTGGAGGAGGCTGACCAGACCCAGGGTTCAGCTAACTTCCTGATACTTGCATTGTTACATGAAATTGGAGTTGTAGCATTGGCAGCGAAGCTCTCGCCAGCAGGCCCGTGGCACCACCCCGAAATTTATCCATCAAAGTAGATATGATTTGAGGAAAGAGTGCGTTCAAAAAGAATAGGCGGTGGCAATATAGGGCCGACAGATGCTCCATTTGGCCCGTCGTATTAGATATGGTGGATGCTCTCCTGGACGTCTCATGCTACGGTGAGGGGCAAGAGGACAGTTGCTGCATCT
Organism: Lomentospora prolificans; assembly: GCA_029532625.1. Lineage (NCBI taxonomy): Eukaryota > Fungi > Ascomycota > Sordariomycetes > Microascales > Microascaceae > Lomentospora > Lomentospora prolificans. The sequence continues at coordinate 1,425,401 of JARFXM010000003.1, forward strand.
CTCATGCGAGCCAGCGGAAGTCCTTTCTCGTCAATGGCGGCACATCGATAATACAAGGATAGAAATTCTTTGAGGATCGAATAGGCACAAGCGAGTTGTGGATGAGCTGGCAGCCGTGCAGGATGCAATGTGTGTGACCCTCCTTGAAGCTCGAGGTGGGACTGTTAATGTAGTAGCGCCGGAGAGCTCCGCGCGGGTATTGCAGGTAATACAACATGATGTTGGGCAAGTCCCCTTGGCCACTCTCGTAATCTAAACTTTTCGCTTCCTGTTGGTGTGGAGGCATGGCAGCGAGATCTGACTTGACGTGCGGAGGATAGGCGCCTCTTCACTCCCACTGGTCGGCGCTAGTGATGTGGCTGGCTCGAGGATGTTGGGGGAAAGGAAGAAACTCTCTTGCCTCGTGGTCTTCGCGGTCACCGGGCTGTGCTTTCCCAGCGCTGTCGGTATGTAATAGCACATGTTTGGAAATATTTAGGCCGAGTTGGGGCCATGCGCTTGTGAGGTACGCCCCTCCGCTGCAACCCGGAGCCGAAGAACTGTTGCTTCCCACTCGGTACGCATCAACCCCAGAAATTGGACAAAGCAGAGAGTATGTACCCAGCAGCACGCCGAAGCCCATGGGGGATACTTTAGTGTTGGCTTCGAAAAGGCCAGATCCATATGCACCGCAAGTCTCAGCCTGCGAAGCGGCCACCCATTCAGCACGCAGGGATGGAATGCATCTTGTATTCCTGTCATACCTCGACCCTATCTACTACGCTTAGCATGGCCCGCGGTCGAATGGTTTTCTGGGTCTCGCCGACAGAGTCACCATGACGGTTATAACGGCAACAAACGGAACTCTGGTATGTCAAGGTGAATTGCAAGATCGGGGTACCCCAAGAGGTACTTCGAACACACCAGGTCAGGGTAAGTTTTCCTTTGCTGGGGGACATGTCAGCCAGACAGGAGGTACGACGTATTATGTGGAGCGAGGTCTGCTTGTTAAGTGGGCGCTCGAAGCTCCGTAAAAAATGTTTAATGTTACTATTGCTGGCTGGGCTTTGACGGAAGGCCTTTCCCCAGTGTTACTTTGCTCGCACGTACAAATATACGCTGGCGAGCGATGCACCACGGAATTGAAAGCGCTGGCCAGGCGGCCCCGAAAACCCGTTAACCCCGTAGCTTCCACGAACTAGAAAGCCTTGAGGCCTTCTTTAATCCCAGCGAGAGAAGCGCCGATCTCTTCTTCTGGCCGCCTCTGGAAAATGGTCGAATGCGCAAGACAGGAATTCCAAGGATTGAGAGCACACAGATCGGCCTAACGCAGAGCATGCTGGAGGAGGCGTTCTCAAGGTTGGCAAAAAAGAGCTTAGAATAACTGCTAAACCTTGTTGGCCGGGGCGTGTGCAAATCTGGAGAAGTAAATGGGGATTAGCTTGCGGAAACCCTGGCCAGCTCCAGCCAAGGTTGCCAAAACTCGAGCTTCCACGTGAGGGACAGACCAAGACCCCGGCTGTAGTGGGTTCCAAGGACATGCTGCATTGAGAGAAATTTCCAATGCCCCATACCCGTGCGCTCCTAGCGTGTGTGCTTTGTGACGAATCTCATGATAACTGTTCAGCATTGTATCCTTCCTGGTACAGTTGAGCTACGCAAACGCGAGGAGATGGGTTTCTCTCGGAGTAACCGCGTAAATTACCGGCAAGAGTCGAAGGAAACCAGTCCGTATAATCTGGCGGCTTGTCCGCACCAGCGTCACTGGGCCTACGGTGCACCACAGCCAGCGTCTGCCCAGTACGGCTCAGCTGGCATGGCACAATGGCTGGATTATAGAGGGCGAGCAGTTAAAAGCCAGCAGCTAGCGTGCGGGTTACAGAAGGGCACGCTATTGCCGACGAGCAACGGCAGTGGTAACCTCAACTCGGTCTCGGACAGTTTTATCCAGACCGTGCATCTCGCGTGCCCAAATATCACCGAGTATTAACCCATTTGGCGCCACTCCCGTCGGCCAGCCCATGTCTCAGCCAACCAATCAAGCCGTAACCTCAACGCCTTCTCGGCGCTTCTTCCCACTCCAAACGCACCCTATTACTGCCACCCACTTTCCAATCTCCACCCCCTTCACCTTTCGAAAGCCTCCAGCGCTGTCATTCCTTTTCCCTCTCTGGGGGGGTGTGCGCTGTTGGTCTCCACTGCATCCTCCTCGTCTTTTCCGATCCTTTTGTCGGGGACCCTCCTCTTTCACTCGAGAGTGGCGCCGTCACGGTTTTTGCGTCGCAGTCGGCGTTGTTTTGGTTGTGGTCTTCCTGTATTACCGAAGGTGAAGGGGAAAAATCCTGGGGCAACTAATCCATTTGCTACACTCCCCCCCTTCTCGCGGGACCCCATCTTTCCACCCCTCCTTCCCCTCTGCCATTCCTCCACTCCCCAGTCTCCTCGCTCCCTTGCCACCCCGCAGCTCCGATCTTGGGTTAATACATACTAAGTAGGTATTGTGGTAAGTGTGGGATGATACAACGTTAAACTTCTCCAAGCCTTGAAACCACGCGCTGGCCTCCTCAACCCCAATGCAGAAAGAGCCAAACACGCATCTCACCGAGGTAGCTGGATTCACAGCGGCGGAACGCACATGTCATCCTACTCTAGCTCCGCAGAGCTCAACCATTGTCGTTCGAGGAGCATGTATCCCTCTCGGTCCTACTACGTCCCTACCTACCCCTAAAACATGAACAAAGCTCCTCCGTCTCGATGCGGAGACGACGCCGGGGAAGGCCCCTAAGTAGGTATCTTAGCGTCCCATTGGGCTTCAAGTGTACAAATCAAGATGTGGAGGCGAAAACGACGTGGGAAATTTTGGTTGCGGCATGGGGCGTGAAGGGGTGGGAAAAGGAAGAAGACTGGGAGAAGAAACAATTTTGCTCCAGCTTGTCGGTTCCTCGTGCCTTGACCACGCCAGGGTTCATCCTCCGTCTCCGCTTCCTGCCGTGCTATAATGCATGAAGCCCGGCATGATATTAAATAAGTGCCTCTCCCTCTGATCACCGTCGTTCTTTCCCTTCAATATCGACTTCAATCCAAGCTCATCTCTGCCTTCTTCCTGCATCCCTTCTGTTTTGTTCTTAATCCCCTTGCCCCCTCCTCCATCACCTATCCCCCCCTTTCCACCAACCACACTTCCTACACAGTCAATTCTAATAAAGCAAGTCGCGGTTCGACCTCACCATGTCCAAGTCTCTCGAGAAGGAGACGGCGCCTGGCACCGCCGGCGACGTTGTCTTGGAGCCCACCACCGATGTCAACCACGTCGAGGCTCCTGTCACATGGAAGGCGTACTTGATCTGCGCCTTCGCTTCCTTTGGTGGTATCTTCTTCGGTTACGACTCTGGATACATCAACGGTGTCCTCGGTTCTCGGATTTTCAAGGATGCTGTCGAGTATCCCGGTGCTGAGGCCGTCTCCGAGAGCAGGACCTCGCTCATCGTCTCCATTCTGTCCCTTGGAACCTTCTTGGGCGCCATCATTGCCGGAGACGTCTCCGACCGCATTGGCCGAAAATGGACGGTCATTCTTGGCTGCTTCATTTATATGCTTGGTGTTGTTATCCAGATGATCACTGGCGCTGGTGATGCTCTCGCTGCCATTGTTGTTGGCCGTCTTGTTGCTGGTCTGGGCGTTGGTTTCGAGTCCGCCATTGTCATTCTGTACATGTCTGAGATTGTGAGTGTAGATCTTCATCCTCTATAACCCCCTTTCGGTTGCTAATGCTTGTTGGTCTTGAACAGTGCCCCCGCAAGGTCCGTGGTGCTCTCGTCGCTGGTTATCAATTCTGCATCACCATTGGTATTATGCTTGCCGCCATTGTCGTCTACGCCACTAAGAACCGTGACGACACCGGTGCCTACCGTATCCCGATCGCTATTCAATTCCCCTGGGCCATTATCCTCGGTGGCGGTCTTTTCTTACTTCCCGACTCCCCCCGTTACTTCGTCAAGAAGGGTAGGCTCGAAGATGCGGCTCTGGCCCTCGCCCGCCTTCGAGGCCAGCCCAGGGAGTCCGAGTATATTCGTGCCGAGCTTACTGAGATCGTCGCCAACGAGGAGTATGAGCGCGCTCTCATCCCCGACACCACCTTTTTCGGCAGCTGGCTCAACTGCTTCAAGGGCGGCCTTAGCCATGGCAAGTCTAACCTTCGCCGCACCATTCTCGGTACTTCGCTCCAGATGATGCAGCAGTGGACTGGTGTCAACTTCATCTTCTACTACTCGACTCCCTTCCTCCAGTCGACTGGTGCTATTGAGAACACTTTCTTGATCTCTCTCATCTTCACTCTCGTCAACGTCCTTTCCACTCCTCTCTCTTTCTGGACCGTCGAGAGGTTCGGTCGCCGAACTATCCTCCTCTATGGCGCTCTTGGTATGCTTATCTGCCAGTTCCTCGTCGCCATTATTGGTGTCACCGTCGGTTTCAACAAGACCCATCCCGACCCGAGCGACCCCGAGGCCACTCTCGCCAACAACATCCCCGCGGTCAACGCTCAGATCTCGTTCATCGCCATCTTCATCTTCTTTTTCGCCTCCACCTGGGGTCCTGGCGCCTGGATTGTCATCGGCGAGATCTTCCCTCTCCCCATCCGCTCCCGTGGTGTTGGTCTGTCCACTGCCTCTAACTGGCTTTGGAACACCATCATCGCCGTCATCACCCCCTACATGGTTGGTGAGGACAAGGGTAACATGAAGTCCTCCGTCTTCTTCGTCTGGGGTGGTCTCTGCACTTGCGCCTTCGTCTACACCTATTTCCTCGTCCCCGAGACTAAGGGCTTGACCCTCGAACAGGTCGACAAGATGCTGGAGGAGTCTACTCCTAGGACTTCGGCCAAGTGGCGACCTACTACCACCTTTGCTACTACCATGCACATGGAAAAGCCCGTTGCGGAACACGTCTAGATAGTCGCACGCTTACGGCTGAAAGAAACAAGAAAAAAGAAAACAAGGTTCAAGGTCGGGGGGCGAGGGAGGTGAAAAGAGGGCTTCTCACGAAAGAGCCGGGCTCCTATTGGTGTCTGCTAAATCTAATGGGCCCTGTTACGATATACCCCTAGGTTATGATGGTGTGAGTTGATGAGTTGACGGCATTTTTCTTTTCTTTTTCTACAAGACGGATAGCACCTATGCGTTTGTTTTTCGGTTGCCGGCCCTGTCTATCAGCTCTGGTCGCCTGTTCAAACTACCCTTTACATATTCCCCTTTGTTTATGTTAATATATCAAACTCTTCGAGCTTCGAACCTGCTGTTTCTATTATCGGTGACCGTGCATCCGCGTGAATGCTCCGCGCAGTCTGGCCTGTTACGCTCGCCAGCCACAGTTGAACGACGAAAGAAGGCGATTTCAACTGTCAATGGTCGCAATGCTGCGTGAGAGCTGTCACGTCGGTAGATCAGGTAGAGCAGACAATTAGATGTAAGCAGGGTGCATGGCATTCAGGAATCAGGTCAGGTACTTTGTATGTTTGACGAGCTTACGTTTGCATTTGCTTGGAATGAAATACACGTAGCGGACACCACACCCGAGCCCTATTGGTTCTCGGCACGCTTATGCAAGAGAAAGACGACGAAATGGACGCTGGTTGGCCGGCTTACCCACGGAGGAAACAGCGCCGTTCAGATTGAGGGAGATCGGCGGCCGGAAAGGCGGTGGGATCGCATTTAGCCAGGGAATCTATTGGATGGGATGTTTTGGGGGGCGAAGGATTGAAATTTTTCTCTTCTTCATGCTCGGAGCTTTGGAGGCAATGAAATGAGAGGCCTTTATTTGCGAGAGGCAATTGAAAAGAGAGAAAACGAGATGACTGGAGCATAGTTCTCTCTCTCTCTCTCTCTCTCTCTCTTTCTTCTTCGAATGCAAAATGGAAGAAAATGCGACGGAGCTTGGCTCGAGCTGGAAAGAGGGTAGAGGGGGGTACGATGGGGCCCAGGGAGAGGTTCGGCATGCTGCACGCGAGGTTCCGATGGGAAATAGGGGGTATACATGGGGGATAATATAGACTTGTCAACGGCCCGTTTATAAACAGGCACTAATATTGGGAGGAAGAGACTTCGAAGTCGGGACTTGGATATATGCCATGCCCCTCGCGTTTCCGAAAGGGAGAGGTCGCTAAATTGCGGATTTTCTCGCTTCATTAACGGTGTTATTTTTTTTATTTTTTATTTTTTATTTTTTGGTGGGCCAGTACACCCTACGTGCGTACTGGAAGCGATAAGAGGTAAACGAGCGTATGAGAGAGGACGATGTTAATAGTCGACCAGTTTTCCGCGTTCCGGGCCACTGGTCTCCTTCGAGGCTCTGAGCACTGCAAGGCTGGCTGATTGGACAATCTGCCAAATTCTATGAGCCACCATTTGGAACGTGGAAGCTCTCGGTGACATCCTTAAGAGGGCGCACCGGTGGCTTGCGCCTCTGGTGGGCTACGGGGAGGTGGAGCCCCTGGAGCAGAGTGGCTTGCAGAGCCGGTGAGAAATACTCCGCTGGCATGGTGGTGGCTGAATCCCGCAACTGCGGGGGAGGCGGCGTCAGGATGGCAGGGATGATCGCAGACGCTAGTGCTGCACCTTGCTTGATATGTCATGCCTGACGTGGCTGGCGATTCGGGACTATCACTTGTCGCAACGCCGTGTTTTCGTCGCGCTCTCAGAGGGGTAGAGGTCGGTGATCTTGCCGGCCACCCAGGCTGATTGATAGATGGTTCGTGGCTAGAAAGCGGGACTAGTTCATCGTCCACGCGAAATTTTCTTGATTAGTTTTGAGCTTTGCGAGGATTTAAACTTTTAAGCAGTAGAAGTCTGTCCCGCTCCGGGGTTTCCCTGAAATTTTTACACGAGCTGGCGCTCTGGATGAAAGGCCATTCCTGTTGGTGCAACGCCACCTGACACAGACTAGGCGAAAATGGGAGGAAGCTCGCCAGGATCCAGGGATGACAGCTTCCTGCACTGGTCTTGCTTGGATTGAAAGAGAGTGGATGGATGATCGCGAGAAGGAGACGACAGGATGCTTTAAGAATCCGAAGCGCCTAACAACAAGCGATGGTCCGTCGCATAAGTCCCCACCAGTAGGTGAGGGTGTTGTCCACACCTAGGTCTGAGAACTCCTCAACCCAAGTTGAGATTACGCTTCATGGAAATCATCCGCTCCACAATATCGGAACGCAAGGCTCGACGGTCCAGGAAAGAGGTGGAGCTTCGCTCTCCAACAGGACGATTCTATTGCTATGTGGCTCCATCCGTGACATTACGGCTAGCGTCAACTTGGCTCCCGCCCTCACGAATAAGAAGAATTGAAGGGGGATGATGGGCGCGCCCTTACCTGTCGTCTGTGCGGTATTGCAGGCTTGCCAATTTGGGATAAGGCTGGGGCCAGAAACACGGCCGCTATGGGCGGCACTGGAAGGAAAATCGACTCTAGAGACGGGGCGGGGGTGCCTAGCTAAACAACGACACTCCTCATCGAGCGGATATTCAGGTCTCCCCCTCTCTTTCGCGCGCGCTACAACCGAGGTGGTGGTGGAAACACGCAATGACGCATGACCTCATGGAGGCTCTACGCATTGAAAAATAGGGAAAAGCACTGGTAGCTGCTGATAGGATTGCCTGGCTAGAGGGTGAAGATGGGGCTGGTAGGGGCCGACGACAGCCACGAGTGACACGGTTTCAGGGAGGACCGGAAGAGTTGTCGAAGCTCGAGCGTGAATTTCAAGGCATTCATCAACTTCGATGACCTCGTTCGGAAACTGAAAGTAGATCTGCATCAGCTTCAAGTTGCTTCGAATGGGTTGTTCCTTCCTTCCCTTCCACTAGAGTACGCGTGGGCCAAGGGAGGAGCATCCGAGGTCAAGGCTCGTTATATTACGAGAAGGAGCAAATTGGGAATTGAGAGGTTCTCCATTTACAGCTAGAACTAAGCGTGTCGATACAATAGTCTATGGTCTTAGTTATCCCCGTTTAGATGACCCTCTCAGGATCACCCTTGCACTCCCAGGGACCCAAAAGTTCCTTCTATCCTCATGAATTGCTTTAGCGCCCTAGCAAGGCGGCAAAGATCAATATTACGCCAACAGAGTGCCGTCAACACTTCGTGTTTCTCCCCAGATTTGCTGTTCTGGCTCAGATATCATACCTTCGTTTCACTATACTGGATACTGCTCAGAAGCTCAATGGACTCAACGACTATACCACTATCAGTCTGGATAAGCAGGTTTACTCCTCCGTATCCCCTGGACGAACCCATCATATAAAGCCTGGGTCCCTTTCAATTTCTTAGTCTGGGTGCCACCACATCAAACCCTCAAATCATCGCAGCCCACTCCCTACTCGAGCTTTGGAGCTAGGCAAGGCTACACATAAGTGGACCATAGTCTTTGGTCTCGTCACAGCGCCGCTACGTGCGAGTAGACATGGGTACATTCTTCGGGGATGGAAAAGACTTGGTCGCCACCATCGTTTGTGACAAGTTCTGGAACTCCACGCCGCTCACTCGGGTCTCCGCTACTAGTTCTTGAATCGGACGGGAGACAATCCCCATTAATTTGGTAGTTTCTAAACTCCTCTTGAGTGAGAGTGGATTTATCATTCTCAACTTCTGACTATCACGAACTCCTAGTCCAGTATTTGGATGGCGCCGACGATTCCACCTGGCCAGGTGAAGGAGAAAACAAGATCAAGCACAAGATTGACTAGCCGGCACACTATATCACCCCTGATTGTTCTCTGCAACTTCAGGTAAGGTCGAAATACACAACTTTGTGTGTATACCGAGATACCTGCTAATATATCCGCTCTCTGTGTCAATTCTTGATCTCCATCAACATCCGAAATGCCCCGATTCAAGCTTCTTATAAAGAAGCTACAACTCGGACCATGTTGATTCATCAGCTGCACCCTTTCATTTCTCCATGGTCTACCTCGTTGTCCAGGTTCAAGGTACCGATCAACACCATCCTCAAGCGCGTGCGCTAGCCCATGTTTTTAGAATACATTTCATGCGGTCAGGATCCGAGTTGTCACTATCAGAATGTCCTGCATTAGGAACTATGAAGCTCTGTCGGGTAGCCAAGCTCTCCTCGACGTTTTAAGGAGGCCTTTCTCGATATCGCCTTCTACCTTAGCTTTTTATATAACCGTAAGCAACTTCAACTGTTCTGTGTTAGAATATACGTTTCCGCTGCCACCGTTGCCGAGCGCGTTTGATAGTAGCCTGTTTTTGTTCCTCCTAATGCCGTCGCTTGCTTTGTCGCTGTTCTAATCGCACACATCAGCCATATGGCCTTACACCATAAATCTACCTAGCACAGTTTTCAATCTTTGCTATAATTAGGTTTGCGCTTCTGTGACAGTATAGAAAGACCAGTGTCTGTTACATGCGTATCCTTTTCATCACCCTGGACGCGTTCCGCGGAGGGCCTCCCTCCTTGAGCTGGGCAATCAAGATTATGTAGATATCTTTGGATGCCCTTTGCACCCTACCCGACGCTTCTTATCGCTGATTTGGGGGTCCAGTCTCTAACAAATGCTTTCTCTTGCGACAGATACGGGCTGGCCAGCAATTCGAGCGGTGTCTAGTGCCTGGGCCGTGACTCTGGGAATTATCAGAGGTTTCATTGCTACGTATGCTGTTTCCCCTCTCTACAGTGTTGTATTCTGTCTCTCGCAGTCTTTTGAAGAGCCTTGTCGCTAACCAATGTCAACAGATGAGCTTATCTCAGATCGGCTACGAGAGCGGGATATCCTATGGATCATGATACCAATCTCGCTCGCCAGGTGACCGTATCCTTGTTCCAATATTTTGCATTGGATATTGCGTCTGGAAACATTCTCCTACTCACTGAGTATGTGACGTCGTGGTGTAATATGGGACTCGTGGAAGAATGGTATGGAGTCGAGATGCTCGTAAAAGGGGCCGAGAGGAAAGTCTATGCTTTCCGTCTTTCGCGTCGATTATTCTCTGGGAACGATACTGCTAATCCACCCTAATAGTAAAGCCGCATGCAAGGTGTTGTCTGACCACTACCGGGTTGCTGATTTGGAAGCCAGCCACCTCTGTTAAGTTCACAACCAACTGGCTTTTCCGTTCTCCGGCCATTCAGCGGCAGCCAGTCCGCCTCTAGATCATATAGGGGTATCAATCGCTGACTGAAGCAGCAGTCTAGGCAATTAGGTCACTGTGATTAAAGTGAGAGAAGACTAAACGACGATCCTTTCGTCTCTCGATGCAATCCCGCAACAAAAAACTATCAAGAGAGTCTCATTTCGAGTTTATCAGTCTGTTAGTTTGGGCGGCCGCCGCTTTCCAGCTTGAGTAAAACTGGAGTTTAACCCGACCGTTTCTGACCGGCAATGGCAAGCACGAATTGCCGCTTTGGTAATAGGGCAAGGGCTACATGGAGACCGAAGCGACCCTTTATTACCATGCGAAGCAGAGAGGATCTGCCACGTACGATGTACGACTCTATGTGCCACGCGCTGTACGACCATGCGGTGCGGCGCCGGGAGAGGAAAATAAATAGTGATCAAGTCGATGATGTATAGGTATATTTTATCTGCCTCATTCGCTGAGGATCAGGAACTGGATGGTTGAGGCTCGTTTTCTCTCCTCGGTGTATCTCCCGCGATTGCGAGCGGAACTTCTCTGCCGATCCTCATTTTCCGCTTCCTGCCGAACCTTCTTATCCTTCTGTGCAAGGATGGTGAGAATGGGAAATCGAGGGGGCAACAACCCATTTCTACGGTTCCATGCAACCCAGATTAGAAATGTAAATTAAGCCAGGGGCAAAAGGAAAAAGGCGTAGAAAGAGGAGAAGGGACGTAGCGGCCGCGGCGCAGAGAAGCCAGCCAGCGACGCTGAAATGGCGCGAGGGGAAAAAGCGAGGTCCCTATGTTCTCCTTTCTATTTCACTCGGGGTTGAAGACTTTCATTTATCCAAGTTGAAAGTATATTGCACAGGGCCTTTGATTTCCCTCTTTTGCCTCGCCTGAAGAACGTTAACGCGTCTTTATGATGTTACTTAACTCGCCAGGCCCTATTAGCCACGGGCATGGCATTACCCTTGTTCGGCTTTGCAGAAAACAAGCATTTTTACTCGATTCCGCGTCCCGTACAAACACTACCTCTGTCTGTAACAGGGTAATGCATGCGGACATATGGACGAATTGGTAGGTCGAACCAGCGATGCAGGAACGGAAATAAAAATCCTGGCTGCATAACACGTCGAATCATTCAGTCGGAGAAACCAAAGAACCAACATAAGGTGGGAACGAAGGGCGAGTCGAAGGGGGGGTGCGGAGGCCGGGGCCCTGATGCTTCGAGATGCCCTTTCCATAGCCTACGGGTATGCAATTTATTTCCATGAGCAGAGAAAATTTGGAGATAATACAACGCTGCAGCTTACATCGAATGGTTGACTAGAAGGACGCGGATGCGGGTGAGCATAGACGCGGAGCGGGGAAAAGATGGAAAACCGGCAAAGATGCTTCAGATCAACATCGGGAAGTAGGTGCTGCTGGTTAGTTGAAGGAGAGAGGGGGACGAGCGACAGTCGAGGTCTTCGTGGCAGCGATGTGAGTGAGGGACGGAGGGAGGCACACGCCTAGTAGTCCGTGTTCCCGGACCTATATCATTCGGACGTATCAGGAGGAGTCCCGGCTCAGGTTGAAAAGGAAGCAAATCCCCACGTCCGGCGGATCAATATTCCTGGGTGGAGCTCCTATTCTCTCTTCTTGTTCCTTAGCTCATCGTGGACTCCTTGTGTTGTACACTTTCCACTAAGAGGTGTTCAACTAAGCTTCCCAATTGAGCCTCAAGTCACCTTGGGAGCCTCAGCCAAGCCAGACTCGTTGGTCTTGATCTCAAAAGAGAGAAGCCTGAAGGCTACCACTTTGCCTCAGGGTCTAACGCGTTTTCAAGCAAGTTGCCCGCCATGAGGAGCTTCCTTTTGGCTTCCATTCTCGCCGCAGTGGCATTCGCCGCTGACGAGCCCGAGTACGAGACCTACGACTACATCGTCGTGGGCAGCGGTCCCGGCGGTGGCCCCCTTGCCGCGAACCTTGCTCGTGCGGGCTACTCAACCCTCCTCGTCGAGGCTGGCGATGACCACGGCTCTCTGTCCGTGTACAGCGAGCTATCCAACTTCAATGCCGCTGGCAACGACGAGCGCTCGCGCTGGGACTTCTTTGTCAAGCACTCCGATGACCCCGAGAGGGAGCTCAAGTACGAGCGCATGACTTGGAGGACGGCCGAGGGCGAGTTTTACGTTGGTCTGGAGCCGCCGGAGGGTGCCGAGCAGCTCGGTATCTTTTACCCTAGGGCAGCTACCCTCGGTGGTTGCGCCATGCACAATGCTGGTGTTTGCTCGCTCCCTTCTGCTGATGAGTGGAACTGGGTTGCCAACATTACTGGCGATGCCACCTGGGAGGCCGAGAACATGAGGAAGTATCTCATCCAGACGGAGAAGAACCTGTACATGCCTGAGGGCTCTGAGGGCCACGGCTTTGATGGTAAGTTCCAGAGCCTTTTCTTGACAGTAACCGTTGTTTTATAAATGCGCAAAGGGAGGAGACTGACTGAAAGGTTGCAGGATGGATGTCCATCTCTACCAGCGACGCCTCTTGGGTTGCCACCGGTGACTGGCCCGCCAACAAGATCATCACCAAGCTCGCCGAGCTCACTGACCAGGATCCCGAGAAGGTCGCCGAGCTCGCCGATAAGGACATCCTCACCCCTGGAGAGGACCATCTCTCAAGCTTCTACAACATGGCTCAGCATGGTGACGCCCGCGGCCGACGTTCCAGCCCCAACAACTACATCAAGGCTACCCTTGCCGACGAGGCCAACTACCCCCTCACCCTCGCCCTCAACACTCTCGTGACCAAGGTGCTCTTCGACGAGGAGGCTGAGACCCCGACCGCAATCGGAGTTGAGGCGCTCCAGGGTGCGTCCCTCTACAGGGCCGACCCCAGGTACAACGCCGAGAGCAACAAGACCCTCACCCGCTTCTACGCCAAGAGGGAGGTCATTGTGTCCGGTGGTGCCTTCAACAGCCCGCAGATCCTCAAGTTGAGCGGCATTGGCCCTGCGGCGGAGCTTGAGAAGTTTGAGATCCCCGTTGTCGTCGATCTCCCTGGCGTCGGCGAGAACCTCGGTGACAACTATGAGGGCAGCGTCCTCGCCCTCGGCCAGTCCCCCACCGGCGGCTCCCGCATCACCGTCCTCTTCCGCACCCCCTCGGCCCCCACCGAGAACAGGAACATCTTCGCCTGGTGCGGCGCCTTTGCGTTTGAGGGCTTCTGGCCCGGCTTCCCCGACGACTACGGCGCGAACCAGTACAGCTGCGCCATGGTCCACATGAACCCCAAGTCCCAGGCCGGTTCCGTCCGCCTCACCAGCGCCGACCCCCAGGACATCCCCGACATCAACTTCCGCTTCTTCGAGCACGAGGGAGACCAGGATCTCCTCGAGCTCGTCGAGGGCGCCAACCTCCTCCGTGAGTCGTGGCAGGTTGCCGGCGACGAGGTCCTCCCATACGACGAGATGCACCCTTGCCCCGGCACCGGCGCCGGCGACTGCACCATTGCCCAGCAGGCCGAGACCATAAAGCTCCAGGCTTACTCGCACCACGCCACCTCTACCTGCGCCATCGGTGCCGACGACGACAAGAACGCCGTCTTGGACTCCAAGTTCAGGGTCCGGGGCGTCAAGAACCTTAGGGTCGTCGATGCCAGCTCCTTCCCCCGCGTACCGGGTGCTTTCCCCGTTCTTCCCACTGCTATGCTCTCCGCCAAGGCCACCGAGGAGATCCTTGCCGATGCCGAGAAGGCGGACGCGCCGGCAGAGGAGCCGACCAAGAAGTGCAAGCGTGGGTTGTAAGCGGATGGCTGCCGATTCGCGGCCGGGCTTGCGGTTCTTTTCGATTTTGTCTATTTTTTAGGACTTAGTATCCGTTAAAAGTAGCTATAAATATATTTTGATTTGTCAATTATCATGGATCGTCGCTGACGCTGGTTCGCGCTGGCTGCCGAATCTACACGCCGTCGCGGGGTGGAGGTAAGACAGGATTGGATTCATTTCATGCATGCAAGTATATTTACAGTCGTTATCTGCTATGCGCTAAAAAGTGAAAAAGAAAGTCATGGCATTTGTCATATCTGAGTCTTACAACTTGGGGAGCTCCTGGGGGTTCTTGATCTCGACAATCATCTTGCCTGTGTTCGAGTAGTTAGCTCGTGGGTCTTTTATATCTAGGCAGAGGGCAACTTACCAGTGTTGGCACCTTTAAACAGGTCAACGAGAGCCTGTTCGGCGCCCTTTAGGCCACCTTTGACGATGGTCTCCTTCCTCTTGATCTTGCCTGCGTTGAGCCACTCGGCAAGCTCGTCCCTGGCCGCAGCAAACTCCTTGACGAAATCAAGAACGATGAAGCCCTGCATCTTGATACGCATGCTGATAACGTTGAGAATGTTCTGGAATATCTAGTTAGTCTTGGCTGAGGCGGGTGGTGTCCCATCAAATAAAACTTACCTTGGGGCCCTGGACGTTGGTCGTGTTGTACTGGCTGATGCCACCACACATGACGAACCTGGAGAAGGGCTTGGCCTGGCCGAGAGCCATGTCGAGGATCTCACCACCGACTAATTAATTTGATTATTCATTAGCGAAAGTTCCCCAAGAAGGCAAGCACTTCGACAAGAGAGCAAAAACGGCAAACGGCAAACCGGAAACGGGAAAGACAAAGGGAAAGGTCAGCCCCACCATTGTCAAAGTACACATCGATATGATCTTTAGTCAGTTCCTTGAACTTGGCCTTGAAGTCGGGGTCCTTATAGTTGAGACCGGCGTCGAAGCCAAGCTCATCGACAAGCCACTTCACCTTGTCCTCACCACCCGCGATACCGATAACCCTCGCTCCCTTGAGCTTGGCAATCTGACCCGCGACGGAACCAGTAGCGCCGGCAGCACCGCTGACAACGACGAGGTCGCCGGGCTTGGGTTCGCCAATGCGGAGCATTCCGAAATAGGCAGTCAAGCCTGTTGTACCGAGGACAGAGAGGTGGTCGGGGAGGTGGTCGGAGTTGGCGACGAGCTCGCAAGCGCCGGGGGTGCTGGGATTGACGACGGCGTATTCAGTCCAGCCGGGCATGGCGCGGACGATGTCACCCGCCTTATAGGAGTTGTTCTTGGAAGCGATAACACGGGCGATGCTGAGACCGCGCATAACGCCGCCAATGGGAATGGGGGGCAAATAGGAGCGCTTGTCTATAGAATGAGTTTAGAGGGTTAGAAACATGGCGATCTATCACGGAGACTGGTTGGAGATGTCCGGCTGGTGACAAAATGTGCGCTGTCGAGAACACTGCGTGCGGCGGGAATCGAGAATCACTAACCGTTGAGCCATCCTCTCATGGCAGGATCGAGGGAAAGGTAGATATTTTCGATGAGAATCTCGCCGTCCTTGAGGTCGTCGGCGGTAGGCGCCGGGGTTATCTTTTGGTGGAAGGTCTGGCCGGGGATGATGTCGCCCTCGGGCCTCTCAGCCAGAACGATCTGAAGGTTCTCCTGGGCCATTTTTTCTGTTGAAAAGCTCTGGGTTGAGCTACAAGTCGCGATTCTTCAGGTATACGGAATAGATCAAGAGCAACACAACAACTTGAGAGCTACGTCAACCCAAGGCACGTACTGATCCCAAGAATTAGGTAGGTTTATCGAAATAAGTAGGAAGAAGAGCGAGTAGGGGGACACAATGGGATTTAAAGAAGGAAGAGAATCGTGCAGATGTCGACGAAAGCTATATATGGTAGCAAAGGATCCTACCCGTTCTTTCATTTTTCTGGAGCCGAGCTCTTTCTCACTTGCGCCCCCGCCGCTCCGTTCTCCTTAACCCCCACAATTGCCCCTCTGTTCCAGATAACAAATGTTCCGAGGCACATTTCCGGTTGCTAGGTTCTATGCCTTTGCCTAAGTGGGCATGTCGTCATCCAGGTTAATAGGGACCTTTCCCCTAATACCTCGCTTAGACCTGTTGAAAATGTAGGGCTTCTCGAAGTATACACAGGGCTGTAAGTAGGAGCGTGGTACCTAACATACCCTATCCTTCAGCGCGGGCTACTTACGAAGTATGCAGTGGATGTTCAATGGATCGATGAGACGGGTTAGGCAGCTCCACCGATGTCTCCGGCCGGGCAAGGACCCGAAAAGAGATGGGACGCCCGAAGACGAGGAGCACAGTTCAGCAAATCGGGGGCTAAACTTGGCTTGGGGTGGACATGGCGCATTGGTGGGTTGACGGTGCGTCGCTGGTGCCGTTTCTCTTGTTTTATTACTAATCCAGAATACTGCTTTGTGCGGCGAGATAATAAGGAAAGAGGGCCTGCGCCAAGTGGTTTCGAGGGCGAGTGAGGGGTCAAGACAGGTTCGAAATTTACCTGGTGAACTGTGATTCTCCGTGCCGAGGGACGATTTTCTGAGCCCACACGATACGTGGTTTCGGAGGGTCTGCGCGAGCAAATGGAGATGCAATGAGGTAGGGCTTGGCTTCAGAGGGTTTTTGGGAACAAGTCCGAAGGCGCGGGTCAATAGACGGTCCGTCTACCGATTCGCAGTTGGGTACAGAACGGGCTAGAGCCGTGGCTTCACCCCCACGACATTGGATGTGCCAGACCCCGACGTCAATGTTCTCAACGAGGAAAGGGCGGTTGGCCTTGGGGTGAAACGCCTCTCCTCAACAAACACCGTTGTGCATTCTCTGAAGTCAGGGGTATCTCCTGAACGACGATCGCCCCTTCCACAAGAGAAAGACGACGAAGCGAGCCTTCCGGCGGCCGACTTGCCAAATTCGTCCTTAGTCCCGTCCGGGCCCGCGTCCAGATAAAGTCGGGGTTGCCGCAGGCGGAACTGCGGCAAGTAGCTTCTTCTCCTGCCACCCCGAAAAATTTGGTTCTGCTCTGTCCTTCAGGATTTGCCCAGCTGGGCCAGCTCAGCTCCATTGTTGCCAGCCGCCGTGACGTGCATCCTACATTGCGGGGTTATGCGCATGTTGCATCTGTCAATCATGAACTCTTTTCGTTCTTTCCCATGTTAGGAGATTCTGGCGAAATGCTCGAGGTGGAAAGTCATGCCACCGGGCCTTACATTCAATGCGACTCTAGCATGCGGAACAGCCTCGTGCAGGATCGGGGTGACATCCCGGAACGTTTCGGAGACTTCCGGCTTCGGGCCTGCAGAACAATCCCGGGGATTGGATCGGAGCTCGGCATTGGTTAGCAAAAACAGCCCCCAGGCATCTTGTCCTCTGCAGCCTTGCGATAAGGCGAAAATGTTTATGTCCTGGTTTATGGCGGTGTTAAAGTGCAACTATCTCCACTGCATACCAGATCGGGTCAGCCAGCGCGCGGCCAAACACGCCATTAGGATGTAGAAAACAGACCCCGTTACTTCTAACGCGATCCCACTACAACTGTAATGCCAAGCAAGGATAGGGACGGCCACTCGAGCAAAAGACCGGCGCCTTTCTTCGTATCCCCCAGACATCTGGACGTCACCTGTGACGTTTTCCAATCATTCTCTTTTACCTCTGCGCTATATACAGTAGTTCTCACGATGGCGTATATCTGTTGCACAGTTTTTTTTCAAGCGGAGAGGTTGTCTCCTTCTCGTTGCCGCCCAGTTCCGATGCACAAGTTAGAACGGCGATTCAAGGTGAACAGAGCCTTCTTATGGCTCTCAGGCATGGTGATACCGGCGTCAGTGAGCCATTCTAGGTTACGAAGGTTAGCTATGAGCCGACGGCACGGCGGAAATTCGTCGCGAGAGAAGGAATCGCACAATCTACCACTTTGACTGATGCCAAAGAGTCGGAGCAGCTCTCCGGAACTATCTGACCATTCCCAGCACATCTGGTCTCATCTTCGTCATTTTGACCCCAGAGTTACCTGTTAAATTCCGACTCAATTATTGTTGAATTGATCGCCCAGGAAGCTGCAATCATAGTCATCCACGAAATTCTGGGCATCGTCGATATCAGACGGTACTGGTAGACCCTCCCTGATGTATGGATTGGATTTGGCGGGCTCTGTCTTCCCACCAACGGCTCTAGAGGGCTTACGTGGAAGCTTGACTCTGCCATCGTCTTCTCAAACCCTCCAATGCCATCAGAGAGGCTGATTTCATCTACAACGATAGGGTGGAATCCGACCCCGTCGAGCTTGGAGCCTGTGTATATATAGGCTGAGTCCCGTCGAAGGCAGAAATTGTGGCATGATCGAAGAGCTCGGGGTTCTTTCCCACCCTTTAGACGAGCTCTCACTGAACATAATCGATTGTGATGTTTTCTGGGTCAATGGAATTGGCATTAAACATTAAACAGGGCGAACTTCTTTCCCCAACAAAGTATAAGAGAATCTTGCGCTGTACAGCTAGACTGAGAAGGCCGATTGAATGAATTGAAAAGCTGCCATTATCACGGATTCCGATATGGAAAATTGTTAAATGAAAACGACAGACCTAGAGGATCCTTCTATATCCACAAATCCTCTCTTCACCACGGGAATCATATAGATAGTTTGCTCTATTGGTTGTCTTAGCCTAGGAAGCATCATGTCCTAGTGGTAGCCCCAAGCTGTCACCTCGATGGTCACTGAGCTGCAACGCATTTGCGGAGTAGTTAGCATGCTGATGGTTTCACGACGCTCAGAACTTGCAACTCCTTAAGGGAATCGCTCGTTCTTGCTTTTATTCTTCCAGAGACAACATCTGTCGAACATCTGTCGATTTTGTCGTTGACTAAATATACGCATCTTGCCGTTGTGGTTGCGGCGCCGTATGTCATTTTAATCATACGGGATTTCTATTTCTGCAAGCGAACTTTGAAAAGGATATTTTTTGAGAGCAGTCCACTTGGGTCCGTTATCGTTTCTTTTTTTCTGCTCTTTTGTTTCCCCTCGCACAGCTTTCCTTCCAAATGCCCTGTAGCTGCGGCTGAAGACCCTGGGCTTCAGCTCGCTCACAGACACGAGCGCGGAGAGGAGTATTTTAAGTCCAAACCACCCAGTCCGTCAGGAACTCTCCAGGAACTCCACTTTTGCCTAGATTCATTCTCACAGTTTTACTTCGTCCCGGGGGGAGGTGTATAAATTTCTGATAATTCTCTTTTTAACTGGCGTAGTAGGCATGGACCCCAATCGTGGCGGCGATGGGGTGGAGGATTGTCAACACAGCAAAGGGGTGGCGGCCTCAGACTCTCAGCTGCCGTGGAGCGAACGGTTCGCTCACGGAATGCAAGACTGGATGCTGGAGATTCGAATAACCGCACGTGAGCTCTCCATGTTGAGGGTGGTTGACTTCATAACGGATAAGCCCGATTGGCACACCAAGATATTCGACGATGATACCGCGGCCGCCTGGAGGCAAGAGGTGGTCAGCAAGGAGAGACTTATTAGTTCCAAAGCCTGGGCGTGGTGCTTGAAAGAGCTTAGGTGGAAGGCGACCAAGTTTTCTCGTACTGGCCGCGTGTCTGTGTACGATGCGGGCGGAGTGATATCTAAAACAACCCTACTGCCTACATCGAGACAGATCAAAGCCAGCGTGGTAGGGTTACTTAGCAACCGGATCAAAGGGGAAGATGATGGAGACCAGGTGCAAAATATCGTTGACCCTTCGCGACATCCACTAGTCTATGGGTGCACCAAGGTGCTCCCTGACAGTCAAAAGGTCTCGCTCGCCTCTCCCTGGTATCACTTCGACCAAGGTATCACATCGATCAAAAAGCCGCACCAGCTAGAGACACTCTTCGGGTTGAGCCCAGATGAGCCTATCCGGATTATAGACGCATGGCCCTACTACACCGGCGTTCCACGACATATACCCCCCAATCAAGTGCTATACGCAAGAGATCGATTTTGGAACTACTCAAACAAGTTCCAGTGGTTGCCTTGCAACATCGAATTTCTCAATTCGGATGCGCATGACGACTGCAGGGTCAGGATCTCCAGCTATATTAGCGACCTACACCCCTTTTCTCATCGCCAGCTCTACTGCCTGATCGAAGAGGTCATATCCGCTGCTATACCGACTTGGAACGATGTGGTCATGCATGCTGTCCAGCCTCTGAACCCCCCGGCTGCGAGGCCATGGCCAATAGGACCTGGGCGAACCCCCCTGCGCATCTCAATGTTTGGTCTCGATAGCCGCCTTCCGATTCCTCCAAACGGATATTGTTGGCGTAAGGAGGGCCACTTTTACAGACAGCTCAGAGACTTGTCGGCCAAATGGGAGGAGGGCGACCCGGACAAAGGCCAGAATGAATTGAACCAGATCATGGGCCGTATGGACTCGGCGGAGCGAGTAGGGTTGGTCACTGACGTTCATTTCCCCTACGAGTATCACGAGGATATGCAAGTGCAATTGGAGCCTTTTATGCACCCAGAGCCTGGAACGTTGTTCTCATTCGAAGAGTGGGTTGAGGGAAAGAAGGCAGGAATGTATACGGGACACCGCGAAAGCTTGGAAGATCCCAGCCACCCTCCCACTAGGCATAACTTGAGTGATTCTAGTGAGTCGGAGTCGGAGTCGGAATCTGATGAAGACATGGGACAAAACACTTTAGAGGGCGAAAGCGAGTCCATTTTCCAGAAGAAGGAATCTTCTGAAGTTCCGCCAAAGGACCTGGTCTGTCCTGGTTGCCCCCATC
The DNA here is from genome assembly GCA_029532625.1 of Lomentospora prolificans. NCBI lineage: Eukaryota > Fungi > Ascomycota > Sordariomycetes > Microascales > Microascaceae > Lomentospora > Lomentospora prolificans. Next base: position 1,446,108 of record JARFXM010000003.1, read on the forward strand.
TCAACGGAGAGGATACTCTTGGTTCTTCAGAACTCAGCGGATATCGAGAGCCCTATTACAGAGGCCCCGGGGATGATTTCGAATATCGCCAAGTACAACTCCAGTGCGACTTCAAAGAGAAAGGACTCCAAATCTACGTCAAGATCCAGAGCATCGAGCTTACACCGGAGGCGCCTCACTATGATGGAACTGATTGGACAATCGAAGGGATGCTGAACGAACATATTGTTGCGACTTCCATTCTCTGCTTCGATATCGCCAACATAGCCGATCCAGCGCGTATCTCTTTCCGTATCCCGACACAATTCAACCAGTCCATCGATAAGCCGCGGAGGTTTCCAGAAGATGGACCTAAGTATGCAGCAGTATTCGATATCGAAGATGTCGATCTTGAGGATATCGACCATATGCAGGACCTCGGATCTGTATCCGTGTTCGAAGGGAGACTCGTGTCATTTCCTAACACGCTGCAGTACCGCATCGATCCGTTAAAGCTACAAGACTTGTCAGCACCGGGCCGTGTCAGATTTCTCACTCTATGCCTTGTTGAGCCGAACCACACCGTTACTTCGACAAGCGACGTGACTCCACAGAGCTACGACTGGTGGCTCCAGGATGTATTTCCGTGGTCACATCTCGCGAAGAAGGGACTTCCGGCAGAACTGCTCGTTAGAATTGCAAAGGACGCGGGGGCTTCAATGATTGACGAGGCGGGCGCTCGGGAATACCGGGGTCAAATCCGTGGCGAGAGGGAGAGGGTGATGGCGGCGGTCAATCGGGTCCTGTGGCACAGTAACTGGGATGTAGAAGAAGAGTAAGTGGGCATATGCGTCGAGTTGAAATGTATTGTTTTGCAAAAAAAGTGTAACCCTTGCCGCGATGCTTGTAGCACGTTAGCTTAGTGACGCCACTTGAGGTCAGAGAGGTCACCGGTATCGTGACTGAGTTTGAGGTTACAGGTGCTCGCCTCGCCGTCAGCACTGTCAGTGGCGCATATTCAGTGCTAACTAACATTCGCCACTTGACAAGCACGCGGCATCTGACCGGGCGGATATAAATGAGCACATAGCTGCATCGCGGCCGGCCAACTCTAGCAAGTGGCTCCGGACTCGGGAGTACACTTTTTGCCTGTTTTGGGGCTGAGGCTTGGTTCTTTTTAAATGGTAGAATCATTCCCAATATCACTGCTCCCACACATGGAGAAGACGCAATGCCCAACGACACCTTTCCGAATGTCCGCGGTCGAACCTGACTGGAGTTGCAAAACGGCCTTCGCTTCCGAGGCAAATGATGCCAGCGTCACCGTGATTATGACCCCAGAGCTCTTGCTGCTCATTTTAGAGAATCTTGACCTCAAGACGCTTCTCATCGATGCCCAGCTCGTCTGCAAAAATTGGCGCCATACAATAAGCTCCACCACGTCTCTAAAAAGACGACTCTTCTTCCAGTCAGACCCTGACGCCCTTCTCAATGGAGAATACCCCACGGCGAATCCCCTCTTGATAGAATTTTTTCGCCCGTTCTATCCAACAGAGCTCCCCGGCTTCAAAGAGGGCAAATTCTCCTCTTTCGACGAGGTAGACGAAGACTACTACGACATCCTCGTAGGCCTAAAAGAGGATGTGGGCGGCGTGAGGAACACGGCATTCGCGCGCCCGGAGGCGAGCTGGCGGCGAATGTTCCCCGCGCAGCCCCCACCGCGTCTGGTCCACTCGCTCAAGATCCGCAGGGCCAACGTGCTGGGGTGGAAGCCTGCGCTCTTGGAATTCCCAGAGGGCTTGACGATGGGGGATCTCTGGGAGCACGTGTACAGCGAGTTCCTGCGCACGGCCAAAGTGGCGGTGCTGGACAGGAGGTTCATAGACGAGTCGGAGTGCAAGCAGATGAGGTTGAGCGGGTATCACCGCAAGTTTTGGAGGAGGGTTAATAGGACGGATTTACTTGTTTTTGGAGTGATTTTGGATGCGTCGGATCGGTTGGACATGAAGCAGCGGAAGAGTGTTTTTTGGGAGGGAGGCGTCCATGTTAGTCGGCGGCTGGGATGAGCGACCCAGTTCCTATCGGTTGGAAACAAAAGCGAAGGCCCAAAGACGCGAGAGACCGATTCAATTTTCGACACGCCAAGTGCCCCTTCAGAATGCGTGCAGTAGTAACAGTTGGGTCTGTCACGAAAACAAGTGCGACAACCATACTTCCCTCGACTGAGCACTTAGTTGCCCCGACGGATGGCGACAAGGCAGACGAGACAGTGATCTTAACAATAAACTCGCATACGGAACCGAACCGGAATTCTCCATACGAGTTACATTCCGAGTTATCCGGCCATCATCGTCTTTCTCTGCCCTCGCGGCCAAACAAAAGCTCGATCGCAGCCAAGAGAAGACACACGACGGCGTAATCATTCCTCCTCGGGCTGTCTTGCTGTCTCATTGTCCGGCCGATCCCCTCCCCCCGCCTTCTCTGGCTCTGAACCCGGCATTTCGTTCCTCCCTTTGGCGTTCAATTTCCGGCTGGGAAGAGTGTCCGGCCATGGCGTCGCGCCTGCATCACGGGGCCAAGTCATCGGGTGAGCAAAAAAGTGATACGGTGGCCAACAGGACCCGTGTATGCAGGCTGTTCTTACGAACCGGACCTTACTACGTGTCGGTGTAGCCACACCGGATTGTCGGGACAATGTCAATTACTATTCCACTTCCTCGAGCAAAGCGGATTCACCAATCCTTGGGGCAGCCGAGCACGTCGTTATGCTATGTCTCCAACACCTCCTGCAGTCTTTGCTTTTTCCTCGCGAAAGGGCTGGAACAGGAATAAGTAATCGGCGATTATTAATTCAGCAGATCCTTGGAATAGTATGACGGAACGCGTGGTGAGCCGGGTAGAGACAAAGAGCAAGATGTCTGAGTTGTCTGTGTCAGACTGACGATAGGCCCAAGGTATCCAGACCCGCAAGAACAGGTATCCTACGACAGAGCCTCACGGTCCCCTGTCTTCCCTTGGTGCACTCCCCAGTTTATCTGTTATGCTTGCCAACTGATCCCATAAAGAAAATGTGTAATACTCCCTGGTTGCTTGCGCGCGAGTCTAAAAGCTACGCTCTTCATCCATACCATCTTGACGGCTGGCTCCACTACCTAGATCCTGTCAACGCGCATATCCGTGCTGTGTCTACTAGATTGGAAAGGAAAGTCGAAAGGGCAACGCTTGCGCGAGTTCTCCTGGGACCCGCTCTGGCGTTCATCCTTGAGAGCTTCTTGGACATGAAAGCGAGATATTCAATATCCTTATTTTTGAGCCTCGCGCCGGACTACTGCAGGGAAGTCCGAGGATGGGGGGCTTCCAACAAGGGTTTGCGGGGTAAACATCGAGACATCGAGGCGTGAGAGCTAAATCTGTCAACTTGCGTTCTCGATGGTTTATGGCGAGATCTACCGGGTCTTGGCCTTGTCAAGCAGGGTAACTTGCAAGCAGAGTCGGGCTACTCAACGTTCGCATCTACGAACAGATTGTCTCTTCTTCATTCGCTCAATCTCCAGGCATTCCAAAGCCATCGAGATGTAATTCTCAAGAGAAGAGAGAGAGGGAGAGACGCAGGGAGAAGATTCCTCGTCAGGGTACAAGAGTACGCCCGATCAGTAATCCTGTGTGAGACATGCAGGCTCGGGGTTCGTGCATTACGACCTTCACGGCCGCATCCGAAACCTCTTGACACGATTAGTGATCTTCTGCCCTTGGGAAATGCAACCAGTGGCCGGTTTTCGTCGCCTGAGCTTCTGTCCGTTCTGGTTTGCCTTGTTTGTGGCTCTCCTGGCGCAGCACCCTCTGCAGCGTAACCAGTGGCTTGATGATGCGTTGTAGCTGAACCCGGAGGCTGATCTCACAGCGCCGACCAGGCTCAGATTTCCTCTGCACATTTTGGGTTTTCTGTGCGACCAAAGGCTCAAACCGAGATGAGCTGACCGGTACAGCCCAATATGCATACCAAGCACGGTTGCTAGCCCATTGCAGCTCGGTCTCGCCAATATGATTGCTGGGCGGCTAACCGGCTCATGGCTTATACATGAAAGAAGAAAGTGAAAATACGCAGCTTATTAGGCCGAGCCCGTGGGGAGAATCCGCGCCAAAGACATGAGACTATCGACATTCTCGGGGTTAGACTGCAGAGGCAAGACACTTCGGGCCATACTGAGGAAGTAAAGCGAGCGAGAAGCCGATTTCATAATGGGCTATTTATACATGCCGATGTTCCGATCGTTTCTGGAAAGCTCTTTTTTAATTTAATATGTCGTCTCTGAGTTTCGTTCCTTTTTCATGCAGAACCCTTGAGAAGGACAGAGGTTGCTTTTCTGAAAAGAAGTCCGAGTTCTTGTAGAACTTGACGTCCTTGGGCTCGATACGAATCTTCCACTTCTTCCATTCCTTCTGAAGATTGCTGCCTTTCTTTTCTTTATACCTTTCCTTTTTTTTTCTTCTTTTCTGTTTTTCGCTTTTCTATTCGCGTCGATATCCGCAGCTAACCCAAGCACGATGGCTCCCAAAACCTCTAGCGGCAACTTGGCTGAGCAGGTAGCCAGTCCGAGGATCGTCCCTATGAAGGTGATTGTCTGCGGCCTGATGAGGACAGGAACACTCAGTTCGTATCATCCCTCTACCCTCCCTTTCGTCCAGGATCTAGGAAGAACTATATACAAATCTTCCCCTATCTCTCTCTTGTACTCTGATCTCACAGTTTGAAGCTGACGTTGTTGCATGACAGGCATGAGAGCTGCACTGAGGCAGCTTGGCATCCACGACGTCTACCACATGCAAACCACCGGGACTAACCCCGAAGACATCCCTCACTGGATGCGAGCCATAGACGCCAAATACAACGGCATCGGTCACTTTGGCCGCGAAGACTGGGACATGATCCTTGGCACGTACCAGGTAAGAAAACGACGATCCCAAAACAAAACCAAAAAACTGTGTCCTCACTTGGCATAAAAAAAAAAAAAAAAAGAATTTCCTCCCCCTAAATCCTCACCAGTAGTTCCAATCTCACACATACACACCAGGCCACGACGGATGTGCCGGCATCCTTCTTCGGAACCGAACTAGCCGCCGCCTACCCCGAAGCCAAAGTCATCATCCTCAACCGCGAGCGCGAAAAGTGGTATGAGTCGTGTCTGTCCTCGATCCACGCAGCCTTCAGCTCGCTCTCGCTCTTCGACAAGATGCTCATCGTGCTCTTCGACCCGACCCTCCGCGAGTTCGGCATGTTCATGCACAAGATCAACACACAGGTGCAGGGGTTCCAGTGGCCCGAGAAGGCCAAGGCGCTCGCCTTCTTCGACAGGTACTACAGCGAGTGGAGGACCAAGATCCCGCGCGACCGCGTGCTAGAGTACCGCGTGCAGGACGGGTGGGGCCCGCTGTGCGAGCACCTGGGCGTCCCCGTGCCGACGGTGGTCGTGGACGAGCAAGTGGTGGAGGCACCGTTCCCGCGGTTGAATGACGGGGCGTCGATGAGGGCGGCGGCGCAGATTAAGATGAGGCAGATGCGCGGAAGAGTGTTTAAGAGGTTGGCGGGGTGGGCGCAGACGGCGGTGTTGGTTCTGTTGGTGGCGCATGTTTGGTATACGAGGAGGTCGAACCATGGCGTTTCGGAGCAGTGAGGGCTAAACTGTGGGTTGTGGATCTTGGTGGCGATTGGAGAGGGAGATGGAGAGAGAGACCTTAGTTTGTGACTTTGAGGGTTTGGAGTGGGATGCTCGATTGACATCCTGGAGCGCGCATCTACTGTCGAGGCGAGGTATGGACAGGTTTCTGCGAAAGCTCCCAAGGCTTCTCACAACGCCTAGTAGTCAGCTGTGATATGGCTAAAGATGGAGACATTGGCGTCTTTGCAGAACTCAGGACTTTGCTAGCCGGTGGCAGCACACACGATAACCCGCGCGCGCGTCTAGCACAGTGAATTTCCATAACTTCAATGTCGTCGAATCCCTGACGACGATAAGTGTCTTGCTCGGACCATCTTCTCGTAATGCCCAATCCAATAGCATCGATATCAGCAGAAAGGACCCAAAGCATAGTATGCTCCCCTGAACTTGCAAGAAAACCTCCCGTCTTTCGATCCCAAACCAAAGGATCTCATCCATTTCAACACGACACTTTTGAGAAATGGGTACGGCCGTACACATGTATCTCCAAAATGAAAAAGCTCCCACAAACGCTTTACGACGCATCATGCCACTCACACATCGCGGCAAGCCAAGACACGGCTCGCAGTAGTAAACACTGAGAAGGCAGTGCGACTTGAACTCCCGCTCCAAGATATCGCCGGATTTTGGAGAGTGTTCGTGGGCGAGGTGCAAATCAATTATGAATCGCCAGGGTCAGCACATGTCGGGGATCCGGAATCTGGAAGGGTAGCCTTCGGAGGAGATGCTAGGAAAGGCGACGAGAGCAATTCACGACTTCTAGTCTATAAAAGGCCCCGGATGCCCTTCTCGATTTGCCAACTAAACAACAAGACACCTCACCTTTTGCACAAACCAAGCACCCATCGCGAACCATTCCAAACTCCCACCAACAATGAGGCCTTCATTCCTCATCGCTATCCTCTCCGCTGCCATCACCGTCTCGGCCGGTTGCCAACAAGTTGAGTAGCTGCCCTTGGGGCAATTAGCTAGCTCTGATTCCTCGAGTTCCGGTTTACAAGTTGAATTCGGGTGAATATCACCAGTGTCATACCGCTTATTCTTTGGTGTCTATGAGCTATGTTACGTTTCAGAATGTAAGGTGACGGTTGAGAAGTAACATGCTGTCCCTGGGGTTAACCTTTCTTTACGGCGCAGTTCGCCCTGGCTTTTGAATACTTGTACGCGATATGCTTCGAAGAAAGATGGTTCAATAAAATACACAATATGACACTTCCTCACGTATCATACGTGTATAGGAAGGTGGCGAGCTACGAGCCCAAGCGAAGCACAAGGTTAGACATCACAATCAGTATAGCATCATTTACACCACTACAGCACTTTTCTAAACGCATACTCTCATTTCCTACACCTCCAGTAGTATACAGGTGAAAAAGATTTCCTCCATGGGGAAAAAAAGAAGGAAAGTAGATATATATATATATAAAAAAAAAAAAAAAAAAGAACGCCAATAATGTTGCCCAATTACCTTCCCTCAAGGTATTTTGATTGATAACTCCAACAAATGTTCAGGTCCGTAAATGGCAGTATGAAAATCAAGAGGTCGATATGCCTTCAACGCCTCGAAACTCCGTTAACCCGTCGCTTTCCCTCATGATGACCTGGCCGATGTCCCTCTGGCAGCTTGATGAAAATGCTTCGATACTTCATGATGGATCTTCCTCATGGCGTCACTAAGGCGGGCAGTTGATCAAGCTGGGGTTGAGTTCCTGGCCGATGGCGAAGATGGGTAGGCACTTGGTGTTCTTATCACACACAATGTTAGGAAGCACTTGAGCAGAGACTCCCAGAGGCATCACGTACCTGTACACAGTCTTGGAAAACATTGCCAAGGTCATCGCCCTTGAACGGCGTGCCTTCAGGGCTATCGCATCCTCCGATCTACAAAGGTCCAAGTCAGACAAAACATTCCTCGAGAAAAGTACAGATGGGAGGAGATTGCATACCTCATCGCAAGAATTCTCGAGGCATGCGCACGCGCAATCTGTGAGCTCGAGCTCAATCAAGCTTCCATTTGGGCAAGCTCCAATTGTCACTGTGCATCCTGCCGATTGCCGGGGCGCCGAGTTGATTGGAGAGGCGGCGACTTGAGGAAGCATAACGGCCACAAGGCCGACGATGCTTAGAGGGAGTTGCATGCTGATGATATCTCGTTCGACTAATTGACTCTTCTGGAGAGATGTGATGGCAAAAAAAAAAAAAGAAAAGGAGGGGGTGGGTGCGCGGTTGAGAACAGTGGACTCGGTGCGAACTACAAATTTTTCGTTCAAGTGTTGGCGCTAAGTTGCTTTTCTTTGACGTGGGCCTCTGGTGTGACCCAGACGATAGTCTCAATAGCCTGCCTTCACGATGCTTCCCGCGTGTAAGAGCAAAATGATAGAGAGCTATGGATGGCTTAAAGAAAAAGGAGTGTGCGTTCGGTGCCGATAGACTGATTCGGTGCAGATAAAAGGAATAAATCCGGGAGCTCGGGAGACAAGAGAAAAGCCCTGCGAGGGATTTCCAAAGCATTTTATCCTGTGCAAGGCGCAAAAATACATCTTGGCCCGCCGTCGCCGAGGAGTGGAAGGGAAGAGGGTGCAATATATCGCGATATTGCGATTTCATTAACAATGTAGATTAAAAATGCGGAAACGAGCAAAGCTGTTTCGCTGGTTTTCCTATTCCGGATCAATTAGAGCAACGAGGAGAGAAAAGCGTGGTGGAACACAATTATCCGCCTCTCGCCGGTTGCCAACTAGCGGGAGGACCTTGGTCGAGCTGGAAGATGCATTTCTATACTTTCTCTGTCTCTTAATTAACAAATCCGTGGTTCGTTAAGCTGAGATATATCGGATCGCTCCATCGAGGGGATTTTTTGTTCTTATAATGTGGGTTTAGAGTGAGTTCGGCATCCTGGAATAGAAACAGGCCCACGACGGCGCAAAGTGAACTAGGTTCGGTATGCCGTCTCCAGATTTAGAAGCACGACGGCTCTTCCGTGCCTGGTTTTCAACGAATATTGATCGTCATGTTCTCGAGATTCGAGTTAGGCTGAGAAGAAGAGACTAGCTGAAGAATTCGGTGTTAAGGCGTACGGATGGATGCACACAACTGGACTACCTTCCGTTTTGAGAGTAGAACGACCACCACCCGAATCCGGAATCATCCTTGTCAGCCCCAAGAATAGAAGCTGATCACCAGCTCATCCTCCCGGGGTTTGCTCTCGGCGATGCTACCTCCTTGGCGGACCGTCGGAGGCTATCGCGAAACCCTCATCACCCAGTCATCCGATGCCACCGTATGATTCCTCCGACTTGTTCTCCGAGCCAGTCCGGGGGGAACACCTAGCCGTTGTTATGATCTCGCACGCCTTTACCGAGGCCGATGAAGATCCTTCTGTGTGACCCTCTTGAAACAAGACCTTCTTCTCTTCCAATTCGCCTACTATGCACTGGGATCCCCGTATATTCTAAACGACCCAACAAGCATCAGCGTGACCCGAAGAAATGCTCAACCCGCTGCCTCGCGAATGCCAGTCCCGGGGGAAGCAAACATGCGGCGGAACAGGCGACTCTCATGGTAGAAACTTCAAGACAAGCCAATGAGACTCGCCGAAGGGTGGCCTTGGCTACTTCAGGCTGAATGGCTCTTTGCTGGTGGGTGTGCTACTTGGCAGAGAACAGCGCCCTCTGTTTTCCTTGGGCCGGACATCCACCGTGCCGTTTTCCTACTTTATATTGACGTCGCCACCGTGGGTCGACCAACCGTGGCTGCCACAGACGCACACCTCTTCCCGGTTGCTAATAGTAATCATCAACCATCACGGCTTGCGGCCGACGACGGACGGAATACGACCTCGGGGAGCAACAATCCTCACCCCAAACGTTCTGCCATTACCGAAAGGTTCCCAATGATCGATTAGAGAAGAACCGGCTTCAGGAAATTTGCCGGCAAGTGGGCCCCAGGGCCCAGTAGGAGAGATAGGACATGACCGAGTTCATTTTGTCCGCCTTTCGTGCCCGTCGGAGCCTTTTGTCATACCGACCCGCAAGCGCTTTAAATAGAACAAGCCATTTGCGTTTCCGGGTTATAGAGCTTCCATCTTGCTAGTTTGGGTCTCGGCCTAGCGATTGCAACGCGAACGACGGTGTTTGCTCAAGAGCTTCCCTTGAGGCCCTAGATCTTTCAGTCAGACACCAACAGATACGCGAATGGCTCCCCCCTCCCCGGCCGGCCCGGGCTCCAAGTATTGGGAGCCGAAATGAGGGTGTGATATGAGTATTGCTCGTGTATGCGCGGTGTCAATACCAAGCGAAGGCGATGTCCCTCATGGCGAGACCAAGTCCCACGAGGGAGTGCCGGATGATGCATGAAGGGCGGCGTCGATCCGATCAAGCGGTCGACGCTTCGGTAATTCCATTCACATGGCTGCCAGGAGAATCGTATGGAACCATGAGGACTCCAATTCGTTGTGCTAAGCTTCTCTCACCTTCTAAGCCGAGATACCTGCGAAGCCCGTGGCCTGCATAGCTAATGAAGGGAGGGGACTGTGACTGGGCTAATCGCTCCGAGGCTAACAGTTTGAAGTTTGCTATAACTGCTTATATTTCGGTTCTACCGTCGTCCATTTGCTCACCTGAACCTTTCATCAGCTGGCCTTTAGAGGAGAGACAAGACACGCTCTCCTTCAAACGGCCAGGGTTGCGTTGCAGAGTATCAAGATCGTGCGAGACTGGTGGAAATTTACTATAGGAGCAATAGAAATTTGCTGAATGATGGAATATAAAAATTGGCCCGGAAATGAGGGTTGTCGAGCGTACGGGCCTTATTCCGTGATAATGGGTCGCGTTTCTAAAGTTGATGTTCTGAACGCGGTCGTGATCTCCCCCAAAATACCCCAACCCCACCTTTAACCTTGTCCCGTCTCACACCTCACCAAACCCACCCCAGCCCAACAAAGAGAAAAATGCACAACCAAATCCTGTGCCTCCTTTCCCTCCTCCCCCCGGCGCTAGCGCTCCCCTCCCCCGGCCTCCCCTTCGTGATCAACACCTGGGGTGGCCCCTTCACCTCCGCCACCGACGCTGCCTATACCTCCCTCCTGTCCTCAAGTACCACATCCGCCCTCGACGCCGTGGAAATCGGGTGCTCCACGTGCGAACGCAACCAATGCGACGGCACGGTAGGCTACGGCGGCTCGCCCGATGAATCCTGCGAGACCACTCTCGACGCCATGATCATGGACGGCGCGAGCATGAGGATCGGCGCCGTGGCGGGGTTGAGACGCGTCAGGGACGCCGTGGCCGTGGCGCGGCGCGTGCTAGAGTACACGCAGCATACTATGCTGGCTGGGGACCTGGCGACGGCGTTCGCGGTGGAGAATGGCTTCGCGGAGGAGGATCTGGGGACGGAGGACTCCGTCAGGAAGTGCGAGGAGTGGAAGAGGGGCGGGTGCCAGAGTAATTTTAGGGTGAATGTCACGCCGGATCCGAGCACTTCCTGCGGGCCGTACGAGCCGATTCCCTTGGGTGGTGGGGAGAGTGCGATGTCGGCTAGGCACGCACCAAGGGCGTCGAGGCGGTCGCATGATACGATTTCGATGATTGCGATTGACGGCGAGGGAAGGATGGCGGCGGGGACTTCGACGAATGGGGCGTCGCACAAGATTCCTGGCCGGATTGGAGACGGTCCAATCCCCGGGAGCGGATCCTATGTCGACAGTGACGTTGGTGGATGCGGTGCGACCGGCGACGGGGATATCATGATGCGGTTCCTCCCATGTTACCAGGCGGTCGAGAACCTCCGGAATGGCATGAGCGCGACCGAGGCGGCGGAAGATGCGGTCAAAAGGATGGTGAGGAAAAATCCCGGGATCATGAGCGGAATCGTCGTCGTGGATAAGGAGGGGAGACACGGCGGAGCGGCTTCGGGATGGACGTTTACGTATGCTTTCCGGGGCGGCGAGATGAATGCCACGGAGGTGGTGACGGTGCAGCCCGTGGATGCGGTGCTTGTCAAGCAGTTCTAGAAGGGCTTGTGTGGCGGACTTTACGACTTGAATGATGTATACGGTTTGCTCCGGTTCGATGTATGATATTACACTACGCTGTTTCGTTCGAACGCCACAGTATATTATGAGTATATACAATAACTCCATTTATTCGACATCAACCTCCTCAATCCATGGCCATTGCTTGCCCCTTTCCTAGCGCCACTGCAAACTTGGTCTTCTACTTTTCCTCGGTCTATTTGAGCATTGACACACACTGTAATGCACTGGGGAAATGTCATATTTAAGTCTAAACGAGATCCGGGATATTAGTCGGCTTCATTCGAGCCTTGGTCAACCTGTAAGCTGATAAGCTCCAAGCTTCGACGCTAGCGGGACTAGGACGGTCGTGTGGGGAAGCTCTCCAAAACCGCCGGCTGGGCAATGGCAGTGAGCTCGGTGAGAGCTTGTCATCCACCACAGAGGATCCAAGGTCGCTCCATTCATTTGATACATCAATGATGTACCATGCCGACACAACCCGCTAGCTAAGCCGTCAAGCCGAGGGCCCCAAACCAGCTCCGCTGCTCAAAAATAAAATAAAATAAAATAAAAAACACAACAACGTCATCATTGCACAAAAGCTTCCTCAGGAACAAAGAAGCATCCTGGACACTTTGGCAAGAGCTACCCACACAACCAAAACCAGCTCAATCACCCCAAGCCAATTGAGCTAAAAAGAAAACAAAAACCGGGCCATCCATAGCCAGGCCAAGCTTCTGGAACTTTTACAACTCATCACCAAATATGCCTCCTCGCACGCTCCTCCAGCTAGGCGCCCGCGCCCCCGTCCGGCTCACGGCCAACCTCACCGCCCGCCGCTTCTACGCCGCGCAGTCTGCCTCCGAGCCGCTCATCCGCGTGACGAACCTGCCCGCCCCCGGATCGGGCCATATCCGCGTGCTCGAGCTCAACAGGCCCGAGGCGCGCAACGCCATCTCGCGCGCGCTGCTGGCATCGCTGAGGGAGGAGATTGACGCCGTGCACAGGCAATACGGCGAGAACGGCGAGGAGCTGCCGCCCAAGAAGATCTTTGGGGGCGCTGCGGGCGTGGATCAGAAGGGACCTACGAGGGCTGTGGTGCTGGCTAGTGCGGTTGAGTCGTGCTTTTGCGCCGGTGCGGATTTGAAGGAGCGCAGGGGCTTCTCCAGAGAAGAGTGCGTATTATTACCCCAGGCCCTGTTTTTCCTTTCTTTTTTTCTTCTTCTTCTTCTTCTTCTTCTGGAAACCCGGCGGATTGGACTGACACAGCTTTGTCTATAGGACCGAGGGTTTCTTAGCAAACCTTCGCTCGACCCTTAGCGCCCTCTCTGCAATTCCCGTTCCCACCATCAGCGCCATCTCCTCCCTAGCCCTCGGCGGCGGTCTCGAGCTCGCCCTCGCCACCCACTTCCGCGTCTTCTCTTCCAACGCCATCGTGGGACTTCCCGAGACCCGTCTTGGCATAATCCCCGGTGCCGGCGGCACCTACCGTCTCCCCGCCCTCATCGGCCTGGCCCGCGCGCGAGACCTCATCCTGACGGGTCGCCGCGTGTCCGCCCCCGAAGCCTACTTCCTCGGCATCGCGGACCGCTTGGTCGAGGTCAAGGAGAATGAAACCGGTGAGGATGGCAAGGAGGATCCCACTCTACTGGCGAGAGCCCAGACGGCCGCGCTCAGCGAGGGCGTTAGGCTGGCGCTTGAGATCTGCGAGGGCGGTCCCGTTGCTATCAGGGCCGGACTCCAGGCCGTTGCTTGGGCGAGAGAGGAGATTGAGAATAAGATGTACGAAAGGGTCGTGGGGACTGAGGACCGCGACGAGGCGTTGAAGGCGTTCCAGGAGAAGAGGAAGCCCATATTCAAGGGCAGGTAGAGTGCTTGGGTCTTATACTGGAATTAGGATCCTATGACAGTAGCCGGGAACCACGCCTGGTTTTGTACGGATATATGGGTTACCGGTGTAGTACTAAGGGCGACAGACTTATGCTATGGAATTTCGTTTTCTCCGGCAAACACTATTCCAGATCGATCTCCCTAGACAGGGGACAGGGAAGGTGCCACCGAATTGAGAAACAGGTCTAGTAAAATAGCTTCATATATGAAGGTCCTGGCCAGGACTCCCAACCGAGCAGCTCAAGCACCAACACTGCAACCAAATACCCTAGTGGTTATTCGGAGCGCTCAAAGGCTAGAAAAATTGAGATTTTTCGGAGTCTCCGGTGATGAGTCCGGGGTTCGAGTTCGAAACTCTGGAGGAGCAGGGGGGCTTTTTTTTTCCTCCATCATCCTTACGATGCCAATTTCTTTCTTTTTTCTTTATATATATCATTCTTCTTTTCCATGCACGATCATTTTATTGCTTGCTACCTCGGTGGTGTAGAGTAAATAGGCTTGAGCTTTCACCATTATCAAGAAACCTTAGATACAACCCCTACCTCTATATACAGGCTTCGGGCCATCGTGACCGTACTGGTATGTTTGTTTGGACGGTGACATACAACGGGTTTACAAGAATTGTTCGATGAATTCTCCGAGGCTGAAAGCCATCCACTGTTGCCATTTGGTGTCCCTCGATGAAATTCCCTTTACGCAGGTCCTCAATTCCGTGCCCATCCACATCGTGACAATGGATCATTGATGCGTCGTATCCGCCCATCACTGTGCCACAACCCCATCACAGACCCAGAGATATCTTCAATTCTCCAAATTTCATGATGTTCCCGGCCCCCCTCTTACACACAAAATAACCCTCCCTTCGCCATCCGTGGGGAACCTATGTGGGTTCCCCACCCGTCGTAACTCGACCATCTCCTGAGCCGCATGTTTTTGACCATGCGTTGTGGTGCTGGGTGCGCTCATCGAGCATCAACCATGACATCACCACTAACGTCATTGCAAGATGCCATGTCTAGAGAACCAAATGTATAAATACAGCTGATCGTTACAATTACTTTTGAACTCGTAGACATGCAAAATCCAAATTAAATCCTCCGATACAACCCAATTATCGGATTTCTAACCATTACCTTGTACAAATCAAACGTATTCAAAATGTCGTCCATCACAAAGACCATCGCCCAACGAGCCACGACAGCTCTCCCCGCCACCACAGCCGCGGCTCCCCGTGTCGTACTCTCCAGTGTCTCCCGCCAGATTCCCAGGTCCTTTTCCACGACAAGACCCGAGCAAAAGGCCGTCACCGAAACGGTCAAGGATACCTTGAAGAAGGCGGACCGCGTCGTCAGCGACACCATAGTCGACGGAATCGACATCGGAGGTACAGTCTTTCCAACCACAACCGCACACAACTTTTCCCTTTATCTCGCATTTCACCTGAATCTGGAGAACTAACTAATTCTCTCGCGGAAATAGCCACCGTCGCAAGCAAGGTCAAGGAGGCTAGTGAAGACGTCTTCCACGGAAAGGCCACCGGTCACGCCTCCGAATACCGCTCCGGTGCTAACGCCACCGCTAACGAGATCGCCGGAAAGGCCAAGAGAACCGCTGCCGAGGCCAAGGGAGAAGCCAGCGAGCTCGCGGGCGAAGTGAAGGGTAGTGTTAGGGAGGCCAGCGGCGAGGCGAGCGAGCTTGCCAGCGAAGCGAAAGGAATGGCGCAAGAGGTTGGCGGGAAGGCCGCAGGTTCCGCTGAGGAGCTTGCGGGTAAGGCGAAGGGGGCCGCCGAGGAGGTGGGGAGCAAGGTGAGGAGGAAGTCGTCGGAGCTTGGCCAGAAGGCTAAGGAGCAGTTCCCTGGTAGCCCTACGTAAGTGACACGGGGAAATGGTCACTTTAGTTTTAGATTTATTGCTCTGTTCGGCAGCAACGCATCAAAATTGGTGTATAATTGATAATTTGTTACAAGCGGGTTTACTATTTATTGGCTTGCCTCCAACTTTGAGACTTCGAGTCCATTCCTGCCGAGTCTCGGGTATCTAGTTCTATGAAAATCAAGGAAACGTTAACTGCTCTAAGAACTCTTAAACGGCTCTCATTCATTGCTCACAGTGGCGTTCCTACTCTTCAGCAGCCCTTCACAATGTTCATACTGACTCACCGCCTACAAACGACCGAGCAACCCCCGCTTAACTCTGCCTTGTCCTTGACTCACCACTCCCAGTGCCAGCAGAGGACCTATCAGCAACGTCTTTCGTCAAGGACTTCCCCGTAGCTCTCACGACAGCCCCGTTAATCAGCCTCTCCGCGAGTCTGACGTCGCTATCGCCAGGCCCGCCGCCAAGTGACCGCTTTTGCTCGTTCTTCCGCCGACACGGGGGGCAGAAGTCGACATGCCTGTACACACCCTCTTTCTTGAAGCCGTAGCAGTGCTGGGAGACGCTGGCGCGCGGACAGTGCGAGATTATTCGGTGGCCGTGATAATGCTTGCAGGATACGTATTGAACGTCTTCTGCCAGGCACATAGTATCCCCCGATTAGCCCGGGATCAGAGCAAATCGGGTGAAGGCCGAGGGAGTGGTTGGACCTACCGTCGCAGTATGAGAGTTGGTCAGATATGGAAATTGAAGCCTCCCCCAGGGCTCGGGTGGATGTCGGAGGCGGAGGTTATAGGATCGGCCTAAGTAATGGATAGAGAAAGGAGCTCGCCGTAAGGGCGGGCTCCTCGGGTGTTGGGGTTTGTGTAGGTGTGGGAATGTCAGAGTCGATATGTCCAAGGCTCTGGGCCATTGAATAGGTGTAATTGGCATCTTGGGCAAAGAGATATATACCTCTGGTGTTAAAGAAGTTGGGTCTCTTGGACCGCATTATAAACAACTGGGATGGATTGG
Organism: Lomentospora prolificans; assembly: GCA_029532625.1. Taxonomy (NCBI): domain Eukaryota; kingdom Fungi; phylum Ascomycota; class Sordariomycetes; order Microascales; family Microascaceae; genus Lomentospora; species Lomentospora prolificans. The sequence goes on from JARFXM010000003.1 coordinate 1,462,595, forward strand.
AATCCTTCTAGGGAGCAGGCGAGATGTGGGTATAAGTAGTCCTATCAACCATAGTCCAGTACTACGAGTTACTGCGTCTAGAGCAAGGTCCATTATCCCGAATCGGAGCCAAAGCTGTTCAAAAGCGCTGCAGTGTATGGACAAGCTAACAAAGGGTGGTGGTCCCAGAGGGATAGATAGTATTGTCCATCTCAAAGACGCTCTGGTCGGCCATTGCGAGCGAGATCTTCAATGGGCCGGACAAGGTATTGTCTCCACTGGACCAAGGACACTGCCCTCTTTGCTCCAAGCTGTGGACCTGGAAAGGCAGCCCGGCTTCATAGTCATCACTCCTCGTCAATAGACCATCCTGTACTTCAATAACACAATGAAGAGATACATGCAAAGAAAATGTACCGACGCCACCACCTCCCAGCCAGGTAGCTTTAGAGCATCCCCCTCTCCAATCCTTCCTGCCACAATGGACATTCCGGACAAGCACTAGAGAAGATATCAGGACGCGCATCCCAGCCGGAAGAGCAAATGGTCAAAGTCTGCGTAAAGAAAACCCAAACCAACCCAGATGCCCCCGCCCAAGGAAAAGCGACCATGCTTCCTACTCCCCTTTCTCCGTTTGGTCTCCTCCCCAAAGGAGAGAGAGAGAGACGTACTAAGGTCCGAAGAAGTAACAAGATGGCGCGCCCCCTTATTTCCCTACCTGGTTAGGTAACGTCGGCTTTTGTAGGTTTGATGTACCGCTCGTAATACAAAGCTGAAAGGATTGATCTCTCCTTACGCTCCACCTTACCGTGCGGAATATTGAAAAGATACAATGATGAGATGGGGTTCGAAAGAAATCACAAGAGAAGATAAAAAGGCTGGCCGTGGCCAGCTGAAGGGAAAACCAGAGCCTCAGGGGCCGTTTTATTCTTGCTTTTTGTCCCTTGCCATCCAAGTCCACAGAGGGGTATCGTACAAACTCATCCTCCCAGCTCATCCCCATCTCTTCACGTAAAGTCCTCGAAAAACACCCTCTTCTGTCCGCTGCCCCTCATATCCTCTAGTTCGCTTAGATGCCTGTCAATCTCCATGAGATCCAGCATCTCTACCTCAACGTTGCGCTCCGTCGCATCCTCGACGACATCAGCCGCGGCACTAATGTCATCTGCAAAAGCTAGGCCGGTCCTAGGCCGCGAGGGCAGGTTTAACGCCCCTCGGCTGTCATCCTCGTCACCATTGGCAGGCTCGTCATCGCCAGGGCGCGCAAATTTGGCGGCGCGCACACTGCCAAATTTGCCACTGTTGAGATTAAACGAGACCTTGGTACTCGCATCCGGCCGATTGTGGACGATGATGGCACTAGGAAGGGAACTTGTCCTGTCTCCAAGAAAGCGACGCTTTCCGACAACGCCTCCGATTTTACGACCGGGGCCGTCCTCTGACTCTCGCAGAATCACTAGCCTCGACTCGCCGGAAATGAGCACCTCGACTCCGAGCCCACCGTCACTCTTACCGTCGCCTTTCGCCTTGGACAAGTCCACGATAGCATTGACTCCGCAGCACCTCTCGCCAAGCAAGCCAACACCGAGATCGTGAAGCTTGATCATTCTTGTTGGTTGCGCACCGCTAAAGAGATTGACTCCGCCACCACTACTCCTTCGAATTTGCGCGCTCCAGAAACTTGCTATGCCGGGAATGACGCAAACATGCTCAGCGGATCCTATCCACAAAACCACGCTTTCGTCGCTTGCGACCGAGCCGGACACAGGGTGGGCTACCACCGTGATCCCCCCCCTGGTGGCTGTAAGTCGGCCATGTGGGATAGCGCCAGAGCTAAGAGATGCCTGAGCGTCTTTTCGCGTGTGGGGCGTCATTGGAACAAATGCTCCCGATTGACGTGGCTTGTCCTCGGGGGCGCCTGCTCGGAGGGGGCTGGTGCCCTCAATATAACCCGAAACGGAAAAGGCAGTCGTAGCAGCGCCAACTACACCCGAGCTGCTCTTCCCAAGCAATGTCGTTCCAGAGGGGCTCACGCCGTCAATATCCCAGATACCCCACGTCCCGTCGGCCAACAGGGCCAGGATAGCCCTGCCGTGGGAGATCCACGCGGCATCCACGATAGGCTTTCGGTAAGGCGAATTGCGTGCGTAAGGAGGATAAAGAGAAAGAAGCCACGACCCCTGGGAAGGGAAGGGGCCGGTCGACAGTTCGTCGGGCGAAATAGAAGGGGTAGCAAAGTCGTATATCCGGACGGCATGCGTCGTAGACACCGCAAGGAGCTGGGTCATGTGGGTCAAGTTGAACGAGATGGAGGATAGGGGCGAAGGAAGAAATTCGGTCTGGAACGCTTCGGCGGGGCTTTGCGCCATGCCGACCTTGAGATCCAAGGAGACATCCCATAAGCGCAAAGTACCTGAGCCTTCCAGATTATGAGAGGCCACAATGGCGCGGGGAGTCGAGGGGATCGCGGCTTCCTTCTTCGACGACGGGGACTTGGGTTTGACGAGCGTGATAGCGAGGCCACGGCTGTGCTGTGTCTGGCCACCGAGAAGCACCATCGATTCTCCCCAAACGCCGGTACCTGGGCGTCCAGCCAGCAGCCCACTCTTCAGCTCCGGTCTCGCTTTGCTCTCTGGCGAGGGCGGAGTTAGGGGAAGCGTAAGAAGGTAGACCTCGCTATTGGCGCAAGAGACGGCAAATACAAGCCTCTCCTTCAACAAATCCGACCCGCCCCACGAGGCATCGTCCGCAGCTGTGGGCGGCATGGGTAGTACTGCGATATGCAGACCGGCGGTCCCTAGAGAGAGGTCCAGCGTCTGCACAACATCAGGATAGGGTTCGTCTGGCTTCTCGTCTTCGAAATCGGGCAGGTTAACGAACGGCGAGTCATCCTTGGACTTTGATGGAGCGGGCTCATCATCGTCCGAGTCGAGGACCATCACAACATCTTCCGAGGTGCCATTCTGCTTCTCCTTCGGGGTTGGCTGGGGAGTACGGGCTTTGAAGCGGCGACCGCCCCTCCAGAGCAGGGTTACGCCGTTTTCATGACCATAGAGGATGATGGTCGCGCCTTGAGGCGAAAGAACAGGGTAGACTTTAACATCATGGACGCGACGGTTGAGGTAATGTCTGGCGAGAGCGCCCATCAGCACATTATTAGGAAAGATAAAGGGAATACAACTCTTTGACATACGTAAATTGTGTGTTTTGCGCCGTCCGGCGGATTCTAGGAGCTCCAAACGTCGTCATGTTTTTGCTATTGAGCCTAGGTAGAGGTAGAAGAAAAACGCAACGAAGATGGCATCAATGCGTGGAAGCTCCAGCTGGGGAAGGCAGGCCGCAGATTGGCCGTTGGTAGTGATTCCCAACTAGCGGGCCGTAGATGGGTTTGTTGTTTCTCGAGGCTTGGGGTCAATGAAAATAATTCCGCCGCGCAGCTTGCCCAAGAAGCGCGTTGGTTGGCAAGCCTCGCAGGCATTCTGGTGACAGTGCCGAGACTGGCAATGGGAGCTGGCCCCGAGCATGGGTTTCGTCACGTGATTTAACACAACGGCAGCTGTAACCACTCGGCCTCCCAAAAGCCAATTGCAGGCCGCCATTGTCAAGGGGACCTGATACTTCGTATAACCCCGACTACAATGCCCGGCCCTCGGATAGGATGCACATATACAGGTATGGATGGAGGTTGGAAAGGAATCGAGCTCACAGAGAATCACGACTGAGTTTTCTACTTCCCACCCGGGAATCATGGTGCTTTATGCTTCTCGGGCTCTAGCTTATATAACCCCTTTGTTTCTAAGTCGTGGTGCGCTCATCATCTTAATTTAAGATTCGATTCGTACTACTTGTTCTAAAGTATCGTGCAAGCGGTGCCGTCCTGTCACTTTTTTTTCAGCTAGATGAGACGCAAGGTTATCCATAGCACAAACATCCAAATCGAGTGATTGCCACGTTAGCTTCCATCTTTTATAGACCGCAGCTCCATGTAAAACATGTCGGACGGGGTTGTCTGCCGGGAACGGTGCTCCACGTGGCCCGGGCACCTTCCCGGCCGAGATGGCCGCGAAGCATCACCAGCACTGACCGGCGCGTGTTACCTGACCCGTGTTTGAAAATCTCCGGACTATGTCTAAGCATTGCAAGCTTCAGCATGGAGCCCTCGGGAAGGAAAGAAAGTGCGAGGAAATCCGGCACCCTGTCAGCACTGGAGCCCTTCGAACAGCGTTGTATCCCTCAAGGCTCTTCGCGCGCACCATGAGCCAACACGCCCGATGCTACTCTGGTATGCACCGTCATCACCACAGCCTGCTTAGGCCTATATCAAGCCACTATTATTCACGAACCGGCCTGATCCTAGAATCTTTAGATCTTGTCACAATGTTTGCTCTGCGTGTGGTCTCTTCAAGTAACGAGCGATTCCAATAAGTGATCCATGAATTTCGTGAGGTCCAATTATGTTACGCCTAAAACGCCCGAGAAAAGAAGGCCCCAGCACACCCCTTGAGATCCTGTCCGTCATGAAGCCGATCCAAATATCCGACACTCCTTTTCCTATCAACGCCGACCCTTCCGAAAACATGATGATGCCACCGGTAATGTCGCCCCTCGTATTCTTTAATTGGGGATCTCGTTCCAACAGTGGCCCCCGGCGACAGCTGTGTAACAGTCACTCCCCGGGAACGCCCACTTGTCGCTCTTATTCTTGCAGTTGGGCCTCCAGCCATTATAGTCAATACAGCTGCTATGGTCCCTAGGACACCTACCATGGTTGATCTTGTAAACCTGCGAGCACGTCCTACCCCCGTGGTTCTGCTTGCACGAGCCTCCCTTCTTCTCTCGTTTCATCCGCCCATGGGAATGCCCGTGGTCGTCATGGGCGTGCGCGCCCTCACGCCATCCAAAGTCATACATTAGGATGTTTTGGCTATCGCCGTAGACCCGCACGGGCGGCGCGGGCTCGCGGAGGTACACTATGCCGTTCTCGATATGGTTCATTTCGGTGCCGTGGACCTGCTCGGTCTGGTAGCGGCCGACAACGTGACAGTCGCCGTGAAGTTTATCGTGAAGTGGGTACTCGCCCATGTGGTTGGCCTCGATGAGGTCCTTACCGTGGTAGACGAGGGCATTCTCCACAGGGAAATAGACACGCATGGTGCGTTCGTGGGGGTCGTAGAAGGCGGAGGTGAAGTCTTGCCATTCGGTGGGGTAGGTCTTGATGCGGTGCTCCAGGTCGGCGAGCTGGGCATCAGTCATGATGATCTTCTTGTAGCCCACAAGCTTGACGGTTTGATTAGAGTGCTCCCAGGCGAGGGTGTCGAGGAAGCGCTTTTCAAAGTCTTGGATTGCGTAGTCGCGTGCCTCAAGGCCGCGCGGGGATATGTCTACCGGGTCCAAGGCTAGAGCTCCGTAAAGGAAGAGGCCAACAGCCACTGATATAAGTCCGGTGAATTTCATGGCTATCTCTGCGTGTAGGAAGGATAACGAGGAAAAGCAATACAGAGCGTTGCAAGATGTTAAGTGAAGGGAGAAGAGGAGTTGCCAAACGTCCTGAATTCGCTGTTCATCGTGGAAGCCCTGATGCCTTTAATAGTCGTGATGACCTACAAAGACTTACACGCGATGCGCACTAGGCGTTTCTTCAGCCTCATTTTGCCCGCACTCTGGAGTCTGACTCCATCTAATTTAGAGTACATCTAGTTTGACGAGCTTTTTTTAGGATCATGGTCACCCTATAGATCTTACTATCAACCAAGTTCCATTCGGGAAACCAGTTTTAGGAGTGGTTAAATCGAGATGCATTTCTCCCGATCGTGGAGATCTCGATGGCGCGTTGCTACTGGTGCAAAAGCTGGCAGGAGGAACACAGCCATTCCCACGCCAGAAAGATCAACCGAGGCAAGGTGTAATATGTGGAGTTGTCATGGGGATGGAGAATGGAAAGGCGAGAAATGGAGAAAACAGGCCATAGCCCCCAGTGGTCTAAGTTTAAACTCCGTAAGCCGGAGATGGATTTCAGCCGAGCTAGGACTCGGGCAAGTCAACAATTAAGTGAATCTATCTTGGTGTGACCGATCGTTGGTGAAAAGACCTGCGGGTAATCCTCCCTGCGCCACAGCGCCAAGTCAAACACTGTCGTCAATGGGAACTGCGAATATGATAGAGTCCATTTCTTAATCAGTAAATCGAGAGAGTCAACGAAAAAAACGTTAAAATAAGACTTTCACACCTTGATTTCACTTGCCCGGGTGCCTGAGAAGCGGTTCCTGAAGAAGCGGCTCCTCAAAGTGGGAATGGTGGTGGTTGTGTTACCACCTATGCGGGCTGGCTTTCGTGAGGCTAAAAATATCCCAATCCGCCATGAAGCATTACCTCACGATGCTACGCGCAAGACTGTTGACTCCGTTCCTCCAACGAATTAACGGTTTTTACTTTTTTTTAAGGAAACTTTTTTATTATTCTCTTGCGACTCATGACCTACTGTACTATGTTTTATCCATGAATGTCTCTCCGATATGACTCTCGGGATAAGTCATTCTGAGATTGTATCTCTTAACTTGGGGTTGACCTCGTACTGGGAGCTCCGAAACATGGTCTCGGGTCAGTGTGCTCTTTCATGTTATCAATTTTGATACGAGGCCACTTGTTTTTATTCTAGCATATGGAATCGCTATGGTTAAGGGAAACCCCTCGATACAGTTCGGCCAAGACAGAACTCGGCATCTCGAGGCCTATAGAACTGAGCTCTGTGTAGAAGTATCTTAGACAACGAAGCTCGGAACTGGAATGCCAATGCGTGTAAACTCTCATATCAAGCCAATGCGAAGATTCAGTTGCTTTCTTTCCCGGGCTCTCCTCCGACAACACCACACGCTCTGCGGTGTTCCAGAAGTACAAGCCTAGACGAGGAGGCCAGATGTAGGATGCAGGAACGCAGCCGCCAACTCTCCACTGCAATATTTGTCCATGAGAAGGGGACTTAGAAATCGGAATGAAGACAGTCTTGACCAACTTGTGGAGAACAGCAACAATAGCAGTGAAAGTGAACCAACTCACTCCGTGTAACCCTCACAAGGCCTTGTCGCCTGACCTCAAAGCTAGTCGGTCAACGCAGTTACAAAACCCACCGTCCGTCACGGGCCTGGACGACTGGCGACATCAACAGATGTTGGCAGGAAGGCCGCGGGCCGAGAAAACCCACGATTCTCTCCCCTATCCACGACTCCGTTACGAATGTGTTCCTTCCAATCCTCGCAGAGTAGATGCGCCATCTTCCTCGTACCTCTAGCACAACGCCCCCCGGCAAAATAGCCTCTTCGAACACAACCTTACCGACTCGGTCCTCCCTTGTCTCACGTATACAAAATTCCCACCTGATGTCCCAGTCCACAAAGACCAATACAGTGGTTTTGCGCACACTTGTCCTCCCGCAACCGCACGGGAGAAATAAAACGCCCCGTCCGCCCTACATCGCGTTTCATCTCACCCGAGGACGGGCCCAACGAGGATCGACTCTGCTATCGTGGCGCAAATTACCCTCGGCACATATACAAGGAAACGTAAGTAGGCGATGAGTACACCCGGAAGAGACGCAATGCAAGTGCCACCGAGCAACAAGAGATCTGGTGCCAAGGGAGAAATGTTAAAAGAGGAAAACAAGGAAAGTAAAAAAAAGAAAAATGCCTTGCCTCCTCTTCAAATGGAAGGTTACATATGATGCGCTGAAATACACGCAGGCCGTATCACGATGTCGCCAGTCGGTCGTACATACCCAAGACACATTGTTTCAACCCATGTTATTCCTCCGAGCCATAACCACACCTTACGTGTGCTCTCTACACATTCAAAAATAGCACTCGCATCTACCAGTACAGAAAGGCTGAAAAAAAAATTAACCAAGCGATGTTCCAAACGGAACACCTTGACCGATGGGAAATTCCGAACTCCTTCCCCAGAAAGGGTCCTATCCCCATTATTTGGCGGTTAGTATAGGGCGGATGGCAGGCTCCGCAATGCAATCATCTGGGCTTATTAGTCCGTCTTTGTGTAGACCTCAAGAGGGCAAGAGTCATGGTGGAAAGGCTCAGGACCAAGCTGGGGATTGACGATGACCCGTTCGTCTCTGCACATCCCTGTCAAAGGCCCAATAAGATGTGCAAATCCCGCGTTTCAGAAATCGTCCACGCCACTCTCTACGAAGGTAGAACCAGGAAAACGAGCCGTCGATCAGCGCAGCAGCTCAGCACGGGGACAGGCTGGGAAAGATCAAGGAAAAGAAAAAGGAACGGGTGAACAGCACTATACCCGTTTCTATCGCGCATTATTCGCGTGTGCCAACACTCCGATGCTGTCTGTCCTGTCCGTTTCGGCGATTCTGCCACTCCATATCCCGGAGAAAGAGGGGGTAGAGGAATAACGGTCTGGTTCTTACGTGACCTTGTTCCCAACAAGCAGAACTATCCCGGCCAATCCACGGTCGTCCCTGATGTACATGGACGGCAGGGCCTCGCTTGGGAGGACTCCAAAGATGGACATTACCAACAGTTGAAACACATCAAAAATGGGGTAAACCGAAACCAGCGAGTCATTTCCGAAGGTGGAAGCAGATACTGATGATCTACAATTACGATGGCTCGAAAGTAAAAACTTTAGAAAATATCCCATCGGTGTTTATGTTAAGTCCAACGCATAGATACATTGTGTGACCAAGTCTTCCTCGACACCCAAGTTGATGCCGTAGATACATTCCAAGAAAATGCAGCGATCCAGCTCTCGAGATATCGGTTTTTCGTCTAGCTCCCGTCTTTCTCCTCACACAAAACATCCAAGAAAATAGCTGCTGTAATGCACACGGATATCCCACACGCTCCGCTCATACGATGGCTGCAGGTTAGCACTGTATTAGGTTAATGGCTAACCTTTTCACGCCGGGCGAGAGCCATGGCGCACGCCTTATCCAAGAAACATAGTGCCTCGCAAACCCTATCCGAACCAGGCCCGGCCTAAAATATGTCCTAAGGCAATCCGTAGCGATGATATAGGGTTGGCATTAGTCGCAGCTTGGACTAGGGTTCGTAGTGGGGTCAGGATCATGGGGCGCCAGGCGGGGAGTTGCAGGAGCTGCGTCGATACAGCGAAAGTCAACAGTATGGCGGGCCGAGGTATATAGTATCCGTGGCCAGATCTTAGGGCAATAGGCGGCATTCATAACTCAGAACGATTCCCAACACCAAGAAAAAAGGTATACACAAAAGAACGCCTGGAGACGAGTCATTTCAGACACATCCAAACGAAACGACCGAGTGCTGAAAGGAAAACGTGACCATCAGAACGCCGTAAATGCAGAAAAGAGTCCAACGTCGATCGCGCCGAGGAGGGGAAATGGTTATCAGTTAGATAGTTGTTTGCGTTGAGGCAATCATCACGCGTTTGTGACCTATAGTCTGTTAGCAACGCTACGGGTCGATTCTTCCAGATTAAAGTCAACACATACGCGAAGAATCTTTCTAGAGTAATCGTGGTTGTCGGCAATGCTGCCATCGGACATGCGACGTTGAGCCATGACAGGATCGAGGCGAGCATCGGTAATCGAGAGTCCACCACTGCTGCTAGGAGGCTTGTGGCCGATGAACGAGTTTACGGCGGCGTTTCGGCGGTGCTCTTCCTCGATCTCCTTATTCCTCTTGCGGCGGAGATAGAAGAAAACGCCCCCGATAGCGGCCGCGGCAATAACAACCCCAACTACTACACCACCAACAATTCCACCAACGTTGGTTGACTTCTTTTCGGGCTCGGGGGCGGAGGTTGTGGCAGAAGAAGAATCGCCTGGCATCGGTTAGTATTTCCCAACTTGCATCAGAGAGTCTAGCGGGTCTAACATACCGGTTGGCGTCGGCGAGCTGGAGGAGCTCGAGGCTGCCGAGGGTTCGGCGGAGTCAACGTCGACCTTCACACCAGTGTTAAAAATCGAGTAGTAAGTGCCCTCGACAGAACCGCCTGCATTACAAAGATTAGTCTCGAGTCCGATGGTTCCGCAGCTCAGTTTGATACATACAAGCTTCGAAAGGATACCCGGGGCAATCGTAGTTGCAAAACTTGTCTTCAACAAGATCCTCTTCTGGGGGATATTCGAAACCGCAGTAGCAAGTCGAGCCTCTCAGACCCAAGACAGTGGCATTTAGCTTATTGCAGACGTAGTCATCGCAATAACCGCTGGTGACCTTGGTTGATGGATATCCCTTTGGATCCTCAAGGCTGCCTTTCGACTTATAACAACCGTGACTCGTCAAAGCGTTTACAATCGGAGTCTGAGCGGGAATCTGTTTGCCCTTTTCTTGGGCTCCAGCCACAACACCGGCGATGGCCGCGAGCATAACGGGGAAATACTTCATCGTTAAGATAGCGAGGGTGGCAGCGAAGCGGGGAGTCCAGTTGTACGCGGTCGAGGGATCGGGCAGGCTATAGAGCTGAAAAAAAAAAGCCAAGATAAAACCTGTTTCGAAAAGTCGACTGGCTTTAGGCAAAAAAAGGCAACTCGATTCGAGACGGACGACGGGATTCTTCCAGAGATCGAGTCGACCGAGTGCGGTTTAAAATGGCAGCAAAAATCAACAAAAGATATCCAAGAAAAAGTGAATGACGCAAGTGACGTTTGGGCCGAGTTTGTGAAAGAATTGCCAGATCGAGGCGTAGTATACTCGAAAGGCAGATCGATAATGGAACCGACTTGATTCCCCTCGAACGGTGCGGGAAAGAGAGCGAGGGCGAAGGCGAGATCGTGTAAATGTTCAGTCTCCCAGCCGGGTCTCGAGACTGATTTACCGGAGCGTGGTCATTTGACGGGGACCAGAGGCGGATCGTCGGAGGCTGGTGAAAGAGTGGATAGAAGTGGCCGATTCGAAACCCGCTGGAGCGAATGTGCACCTACGATGAAGGAATCGTGATTAAAGAGCGAAGATTTGAGGGAAGGACAAGAGAAGGTCGCAAGGAGAAGGAGTGTGGGTTGTTTTGTTGGAAAGGGGAAGGCGAGAGGGTGGGAGTGGGATTGGGGAGGAGAGGAGACGACCAAAAAGCGAGATTAGACCCCGGCCCATGGAGTACGGGATTATCGGGTGCCCAGCACGCGCAAGGGGGAGGGGGCGTGTGTCTCGGGATGGATATGGACAAGAAAAAACTAACCCTTGTACCAAATACGGACAATCATATATGGCCTGGCAGGCTATGCGTAGTACTAGTACCTTAGCGTGATCGTATCAGACTATAATCCAGGGGATGGACTTCTTCTGCAGCCAATCCATTCGCTGGGTACCATAATTCTTGACCAATAAAATAAAGCTGCTCTGTCGAGCAACCACAGGGGTATCATCTGGCTGGGCAATGGATGGTGGAAACCTGCCTACCTAGTACTCGAGTCTCAGTCGGAGGTACGAATTTAACCATAGTCCTGGAACCTATGACCGTGTAACCTGTTGTAGCCAGTATCGTAGGACAGTACAACTGCGGGAAGGACAGTGCCTCCAGGATGGTTGAAAGTACCGGCTCGTGTTGGGACTACTTCGTACGTCCACAGAATTCCCTCCAACCAGGGGTAGGATTCGGGGTGGGATCTATCACAGGGAGCCGGTCATTGAGGGCTCGTTCTTCGCCTCGAGGAGTCCGACCTTGGTTCTTGGCGGTGGGCGGGTGCTGGGACATCAAGAGCGCAACAGCCCGGTGTATTCCCCAAGCGCTTCAGTACCCTCCAATGTTTCGAGAGGCTGCTCAAGGAGAATGTGTACCCACTAAACGCTCAGCGGTCGGTCGAAGGAAGTACCACAAGTTGTCCACCAGGACCTTCCAAGCCGGGAAGTAGGAAAGAGAACCAGGAACACAAGATTAGGGACAAGGGGGGTGCGAGATTATGGCGCCGATCCATGTCAATCAACACCTGAGGGCATATCCGTAATGTGGTGAGGTGTCCAGGTACCACACCAGGAGATCGCTGGCCGTAAATGTACCATACCGTTGATTTTCCGGCCAAAGGGTACATTATCCTCGAATGACTAAAACAACCAACTCGTTCAGCCAAAGTGGCTGATGTTCCAGCCAGATTGGAGGAGGTGCCATCGAAGAAGCTGGAGTCGATGATCGTTTAACGGTCTGCGCAGCTCTTCGATCGATCCCGTCCATCCTTTTAGATCTGAACTCACCAAAGGAGAGATAAGAAAATGCGTCCTTGGCCAAGCTTCCGTTCCATATCGTGGGGAGACCTGCCGACTTGACGCTATGGATGTACGAAGTAGTCTGTACGCCATGTAATACCTAGCGCCCAGCGCGGCGGCTGCCAAGTGCGACGAGAACACGAAGGGCCGCCATGGTACGCACAACAGTAGGTAACGAGCACCTCTATACGGCCCGGCACCGGGCTTCGGATTTCCTCGCGCTTCCCATTGTGAAGAGCATTACTGAAAGGAACAACGAGAGGGCGCCTGCGAGGGGAAACGAGGTTTCTTACCATTAGTCTGGCAAACATCTTGAACACACGGCCCAGGTTTAGCTGCTTTTTCCGGCCTTTGCGAGACTCCGCTTCCTAAACCCCACCTTAATTTCCAAGGACTGTGCACAATCTGTGGTAAATTCGATGGCAATGGATGTTCCCTCCCTTTTTGCCCTTGTACTCCACCCCATCCACGGAAATACGAAGCGAGTTGGGTGATGCACAAGTCATAGGCCTGTGCCGACGTGTTCGCCTGTGGGTGAGCCCGTCCCAGCTGATCTTTCTATTGTGCATTGCATCATGCCGCTTGCTTCATGCCAAGCAGATACGATATCGACGGGAAGCCGCAAGACGTGGTTCCAAGAGGGAAAAAGCAGCTTTGCGTTGAAAATGAGAATCTGGTGACATTTTTTCGACTGATGAGATGAACGAAGAGAGCGAACATGACCATTGGCGTTTGCGTTCACGCGTTTCGACTCTACCGACAGGGTATTAGAAGGTACTTTATTATCGACGAGTGATCTACTCTTTGGTCTCTCGAAGAGGGTCGTCTGTCCTCCATGATTCCCCCTCCCTAGAGGACAGTCCCGGGTTGGTAATTTTTGCCTCGGTGCCAACACCGGGAGAATCGTACGCCTAATTGTCTCGATAACACGTGCGGCAGCAACGGCATCTTCTCATTCGCAACCCCTGGCCCCCAAACAGGGAATCCTGCAAACTGCGGACGAGGATGATACCCTGAGTCCTCGTTGATCTGAATAGCCCATCCGCATACCTGGATCAATAGGAACCCTACGTCGATAGCTGCGATCACTTCGCCGATAAAACTATCGCCAATGTTCGGCCATCCCATCTGATTTGGTTGGGTGAACAAAAACCGGGGAATTGTGGAATCGGGAGAGGTTGTGCGTGATGAGCTTATTCGCTCTGCATATTTGTGCCCCATTGCATAAGCCTGGTATTATCATGCATGTCTGGAACATAGTACAGTCCAGACAATCTGACACCATCGCCCGTGGGAGAAGTGCACAAAAGGAGGTATCAACTGTTCACATGAGGGACACCATGTGTTGCATGACGACCCTCAAAGCGAGGCATTGGTCAGCCTGGCTTGGAAGCCAAGCGGGAACATGCCCCATCTCCATGCCTCGTCGACCATCCATCCCGTATTATCTGCGCGCATTCCAGCATCTCGAGTACCTTCCCTGAGCGCTGCCTCAATTTACATAACTTGGCTTGTCTGGCTCATCCATTCCGGAGCTCTTCTCGCGTGCTAAGTACAAGACCTCACTCCTGTTTACTTTCTCGCGTGGGTGAGTGAAGGTATTCAATAGTTTTACTTGCAAATGTGGGGACCCTCAATAGACCAGAAAATACTTTCATGCGAATTTCCCCATCGCGCGGTGGACTGACGTGTCGAGGTCACACTGTTCATGGATATGCTGGCCGCAGCTTTAACGATCTTCCTGGATAACTGATGTTGAATATTTCCTTCCTTGGCTCCCTCCACCCTAGCACATAGAAGTAGTTTCAAGGATTCGTAAGCCTCCTGGAACTTGATGACTACTGAACATCTTGGAACCTCGTCTAAGCTCCATTTAATTTGTCTCTCTTTTCACTCTCTCATTTTGGTCCGCAGAAGCTGTTCCCGCACGGCACTGCTAAGGCAACCTTGCTCCTTCCAGGCGCGGACCGTTGTATTCTAGTCAGTGAGCTGGTGGAACGAGCACAATCGTGAGGCGGCTTAAGACTTAGCTCATAGCCAGCTAAAGGCGGGCTTCGGTCTGAGAGACAGCTCACCTGGATACAACCATACGGATACCACACAATCCCAGTAGCAATTTTGGTTGCATGCCATTCCAACGAAGGCCCCTGTTTTCCTTGAGTTGTTCTACGCGGCCCGCGAATGTCTGTTCGAGTGCTGGTGGCTTGCACCATGCAAGCCCTTCATATCAATATCCAGCGGGCACAGCTGCTTTCGGTACTCGACGGCAGCACGGGAGAATGTCCCGGCTGGAATGAAAAAAGATATGTGGCTCCTTGTAGAATATCACCACCTATGGGTAGGTGCTCTGGAATGCCGATTTGATAGTTGTTTGGAAACGTTGACTCTCGATGCGAATCTATAATTAGGGCCATTGTGGCTCGATGTCTTCAACATCAGTCTTAAGGCAGAGAGACAGTATGCTGTGGGCCTAGTGAAGTTTAAACAAACAATCCGACTCGGTTCCTCGTCCGGGCTTTTTCGGCAGCGCAAAATATAGCGTCACATGGTGGGCGGAGACGGTGCTCCAGTGCTCTTTGCCAACCACGCCCGGCGTCGCTGCAGGTCATCTTCGTCCGATATGCTCCTTCATGAGTACCTCCGGATAGGAGGTCGGCCAGATGAGGTTCATTTCACTTGGGCCTACCCCGTATTATGATTATGCCGCACCCTCCGAGAGTGAAATGGTCACAACAACAACCACAGCTGAGAGACAGGCGCTACTGTCCAGAAACTGCCTAGGCCAGCCCCGTTGGTCCAGCGGGCTCCTTTGCCCCTGCATTGCCACAGTTGGGAATTTTTAAACACTAGTTCATGCGCTAGGCTGCACAGTTCGCCCTGACAGTTGGGCTCAGTGGGGAATGGGGATGCAGGTACGGCGTTCGAATGTTGAGTGCACGAAGTTGCTTTGTCAAGTCACTCTCATCATCCGTCACGAGTTGTTCGCTCAGTGTCCTCTGCACAGGTGTCCTCAAGGGCGAAGCCGTCCATGGATGCAAATGATAACCCAGCTCCTTGAATCAATACCCATATCACTAAATTGACGCAGTAGAGTTTGCCCTCGATACTCCCACATCGAGGCAAGGAAGATGTTTTCGGAAGTGATCTGTTGGCATTGTGGCGCTCGGGGTCCGGTTTTCTCAAAGGAGCGGCCCTTACCGACAATAGCACAAATCGCTTGCCCAACTTCTCCCTCCAGCTCGAAGTCAGTGATGTGCTATTAATACTTGCCAGGTGTCTCAGCTCAGGGGAGGGGAGGAAAAGCTCCACACCACATCTCCCCCCAGCTGGTGGTCAGTGGCGTCTTGCTCGCAGGGTCAAACCAATTGAAGTGGTTCTGCCAAACATGCTTCTCGAGGCTGGAAGGGCCATGGGGTGTGTTTTCCAGCCAGCTTGCCGAGTGTGCGTAGCAACGGCGCCGGCGTATTCCAGCCCAACCCCAGCCCAACCCAGGCCTCAATACGAATGTCAGCTTGTCATCGCCAGCTAGCTTCCGAGAGCTTGAGGGTAGATAACGAGCACGCTCGCCTGAGTCCGAAAATAGGGCAAAACCGGCGTCGATGAAAATCATCTCCGCATTGGCGTGTGCGTGAGCGTTGTCTTGATATTGATTGCTAGAGCCTTGAGCATTGTCTCTTCCAACGCCAGAGTTTTGGTGCGGCTTTTGGAATATACTGGATGGCGGGTGCCCTGAATCCAGTGCAGGTTTGAGCCCCTGGCCATAAGTGACACACGTCCGTGGCATGAGTATGGCTCGTACGAAGGTATTATGCTTGGAGATGCATCTGAAGGTCACAGTTCGCTGGAGTATCGCGTTCATAAAGACGAACTGTCCGGTTTCGTGTCCTAGCGTCCTTTCTTTACTTAGGGCCAATCAACGTTCCATGCTTCAGCATATCTGAGCCCAAACTCTATGCATTGGGAATGAGGATGCGGTCATGCAAACCGGGGACTTCCAGAAGGAACTTGCGTGATAACAGATGGAGAGCAGTGTCGGAAAGCTCGGTCATGGGAGCAATCGCTTTATTGATGATAACCGCTGTAGATGGCGTGTTATTGATGCATGCTATCGGGGGTTTTGATTAAACTGGATATTCTGACAGCCAGGCTCACATCGATGCAGTAACGTGAGAGCTTGCGTGCTGACTCGGGGTAATCGACAATCGTACCAGCTTTTAGAGAATTTCCTTTCTTTACAGTGAAATTCGCTACTCTTCTCTTCGGCCTTTCAATCCGTTTCGTATCGAGGATTTGAGGTATCCTTATTTCCCCAAGTTGGGAAGCACGTCCATCTTGACAGTATTAGGTCTGGTGTTGCACAATGGTTCGAATCGTACAGCAGCTCGCCGTACTAGTCTTATCCAGCACCTCCTTGCTTGGACATGCGTCTGTTGTCGACGCTGGCGCCACTTCAGAAGCAGGCCAGAATATTGCGATCATAGGTAAGCGGAATCTGTTTTCTCTGTGTTTGCCTTTGGATGGCGTTCTGGTGTTTTGAGATGAGCCGCATCTTCATAGCCTGGGCCGTCATTGAAGACTGTGAACCACTCAAGGCACCTAGCGGGAGCAACGGAATTCAAGCACGGCAGTCAGGAACCTATTAATATACTAGTTAAGCAAGCGAGGTGAAAATTGTGGATATCGCCAGATATTCCAAAGTGCATGTGTCGACAGTGCGATATTATTTTAGCCAAAGCACTGATCTCTATCTCTAGGAGCTGGCGCGGCTGGATCCTCAGCTGCATACCACCTTCGCAGGTTCGCTGATGAAGAGGGCATCCCAATCAACATTACAATATTTGAGAGCCGTGAGCATGCTGGAGGCCGGGCGCGGACCGTGAATGCATATGATGATCCCCTGCAGCCCGTCGAACAGGGCGCATCTATCTTTATTCGTGTGAACACCATTCTCTACGACGCCACACAGGAATTCGGTTTACCACTCGTCGGCGATGACAACGGAGTCGAGGAGACCTTAGTGATCTGGGATGGGGAGAACTTTAGGTACGAGCAGAAGGATAGCTCCTCAAAGTGGTGGAGCTATGTGAAGTTGTTCTGGAAGTATGGCATGGCGCCACTCAAGACTAAGAAGCTAGTCGATTCTACAATCAATCGCTTCCTTGAGATGTACAGTGAACCGCACTTCCCGTTCAAGTCATTAACGCAGACCGCCATCGACCTTGATTTGGTCAAGTTGACTGGGATCACGGGAGGTCAATTCCTCCAGGAGAGCGGTGTGAGTCTCCGGCCCCCAAACCACGCGTTCGTTCATGAGGATCATTTGTTAATGTCTAGCTCCGAAGATTGGCCTGTCGTTTGCTCAAGACATCGTCCAGGCAGCTACGAGGGTCAACTATGCTACGAACCTTGCTCACATTCACGGCTTAGAGACCATGGTCTCTATGGCTCCGGATGGTGCCATGCAGATCGCCGGTGGAAACTGGCAAATCTTTGCGAACATGGTCAAAGCTAGTACTGCTAGCTTCCTATCAGGTTCAACAGTCACGTCTCTTGAGCTCGAGAAGTCGGATATTGCTGATAGCAGTAGTTCGAAATACATCATTTCAACGAAGAAAACGGGAGCATCGGACGCGGGTGAGCCATATGCCAATGCTTTCGATAAAGTAATAGTGGCTACGCCGTGGCAATACGGAGAGATTCAAACATCGGCAGACCTAATAGAGCCTGCCATTGACGAGATCCCGTACGTTAGGCTTCACGTCACCCTTTTTACCTCGCCTTTTAAGCTTTCGCCGAGGTTCTTCAACCTCCCTCCCGGTTCGGAAGCCCCAACGACAGTTTTGACCACTCTCCACCCGGATAGTAAGGCGGAACCTGGTTCCGATGCTGCGGGAAAAGCAGGATTCTTTTCAGTGAGCACTCTTCGGGCGGTTACGAACCCCAAGACCAAGCAGAGGGAGTACCTATACAAGGTGTTTTCTCCTCAAGTCTTGGATCCCTTCTTCCTTTCGAAACTTCTAGGCGTTGAGGTCCCGGACACTTTCACGGGCCAGGCCACCAATGAAGACGTGGAACCCATCTCCTGGTACTACCCCCACGTGTTTAACTCCTATCCCATCGAGTTCCCTCGCGTAACTTTTCAGGACCCCATTTTGGGCAATGGTTTATACTACACGTCTGGGATTGAGAGCTTTATTTCTACGATGGAGACGAGCGCTCTAATGGGTAAGAATGTGGCAAGAATCATCGTGAATGAGCTCGCGGGCAAGGACGACGCATCCGAAAAGCAGTCTATCACAGATGAAGCATCCTCGACTCTTGCGCCAGGCTCTCAGGATGAGCTCTAAGTCGAACAAGTTGTCGGTCGACGTCATCTGACATGTGAAATTATAGTGCATGCATTTGGCCTGGCTCCTGAGAGCACCGCGAGGGACTTGTCACTATTTTTTGGCAGAATATAACCGCACTGAACCCTAATAAGAGATACCATGCAAATTTCCAGGTTTCTCTCAAGAGTCTGGTCAAGCTCTTGTCCCATTTAGATAGTAGGATGACGTGTTTATCTGTAAATCGGCCCCAGACCTCCCGCCGCTTTCCGCCACCCGTCATTATATGTGAGCTCCGAGACCACACTGTGAGTCATATACTACGCTTGGTACTCGTCACAGTGCGTAATTTAAGCTGTATTCCGCTCCTCGTTGCTGTGGTTCCACATGTGGCTGAAGTCGCGTGTGGCTTTGCGCGTTGGTGGGTAGGCGCCTGCCCCTCTTCACTGTTATGACGTGCACTTTCTTTTGTTTGAGCAGGCGGAAGCAGGCTACATATCAAAGGAAAAGGCCAGCTCTTTTTCCTGTGTTACCTCTCTTTGGTCTGTTAAAATTTCTCAAGCCGCTAGATGCTGAAACTTGAGCTGAAGAAAATTTCATTTTCGCCAGTCCTTTCTAGACATTTCTGCCTAGGGCACACCGCACATTTCGCACTATAAATGGGTCAAGTTTGTCTCGTGTCCCCCGGCAACCCGACCCACTCCCTTACGCAAACAACAACGATTTCTTATCTCTCCGTCGCCGGCGGCGCGAACTGATAGCCGAGAAGAAAAAAATTCGACCGGAAAGCAAATAAATCGGAGGTCATGTTTGTGCTTAAGAACGGTAAGTAAGGCCCAGCTCTGCTCTTCCATATCTAGAGAATAGTGGACTCGGGTCCCTCAAGCGCGGGGAACTTCAAAAGCTTTGGCCGCCGTTCATGATCGCACCTGACGCCACAAACGGTTCTGCACATCTGCCTTGATTACCGCTTCCCGATCTATTCAATCGCTATTTTCACGACAACTAACGCCGAACCTTTCACTTTTTAGTTGGCAAGTTTATCTTTGGCTCGGGCAGTGGCCAGGAGGTCCTTCTTGAGCTTCCACAAGGCCAGCTCTATCTCGTCCGACCCCACTCTCCTAAAGGCTACTCTGAGCTCATTTTCAAGGACTCCGCCATTCGAATTCGGAGAACGGCCCAGGATTTCCAATATCAACTAGTCGTCCAACGCGTATACGAGGAAGGAGAGGCCGAGCTTCTAGCTGAGGAGGAAGGCGAGGACGCTGAGATTGACGCTCTCACTGCCGAGGGTGACGAAAAGACTTTCCTGCTCGACGAAGCCCTCCATTTCCGAGTCGAAAGCCGTGAAGGGTCCGAGAAAGTCCTTGCCTGGAGGGACCTGAGTGGCGATACCGGAGACGTCTACGAGTTTATCTGCGACCGCTCGGTATCATCCTCGCAAGTCGCCCAATTCTTCCTTACCGCTCAGCGGTGCCAGTACGAACGCAAGTACCGAAAGCCCCACACAACGGCATCTGACGAGGACCTCGAGCAATTCATCTTTGAGGACGAGCAGCCGATCCCCCCCGCGAGTCCTATTCAGGGGCCCGTTCTCCTAACGAGATCGATCGACTCGATTGACGCCATGGGCACACCGACGCGACAGGTTGCCGCTAATACCAGCGCGATCCGAGATGCGACTCCCGTTACTCCCGAGCATCGTGATTCGCCTGCACCTCCCAAGGCTACTGGCCCTCCTTCAGCCCTGGAGACTTACGCTATCGAAAACGCAGAGTTGCACTTTTATGACTTCCCTTCGGGCGCATTCGTTGTCCAGGACGAATCTGTAACTTGTGTTGTCACCGAAACAGGCCAGTGGGAATATTGGATGCAAGTCGACGGTAGAGATAAGGCTTGGCTCGGCATTCCCATAACTGCCGATATCAACCCGGTATTCAACTTTGAATATTTGTCCTTTATCTTCAACCAGTTTACCCCCGATGGCCAAGCCTTCTCATGGCTTCTTCGCTTTAAGGACCAAGCAACCCTGGAACGATACCAAGAGGCGGTTCTGCGCTGCTTATGGGAACAGCTCAACCAGATGAAGTGGGAGAAGGTTAAGGAGAAGGATAGGGAGTACGTCACCGAGGCCTTTGCGGACCTTGCTATGGAAGACGTTCCGGAGGAGGACGAGGAAGAGGGAGAGGAGGAAGAAGAGGAAGAAGAGACGGAGCCCGAGGATGACAGGGCTCAGAGCGAGCATTATGACAGTGACGAAGATGAAGACGACGTCGAGGTTCGGGATCGGGATGGCAACATCAACTCGCAGCTTGCCGTGGGTTACAAGCATGATAGGTCATTCGTCGTTCGTGGGTCCAAGATTGGCGTCTTCAAGCATACGCCCAACAACAATCTCGAGTTCTCGACCAACATCTCCAAGGTCGAGACCCCCAAGGGCAAACTCTTCAGCCCCAAGAAGGTCATGCTTCATAACGAGGATCAGAACATGATTCTTCAACATAGCGGAGAACCCAACAAACTGTACCGCATGGATCTGGAGTATGGAAAGGTTATTGACGAGTGGAATGTCCACGAAGATATACCCGTATCCACCTTTGCGCCCGACAAGAAGTTCTCTCAAATGACGAGTGAGCCAACCTTCTTGGGTATCTCGCATAATGCACTATACCGCATTGACCCTCGGCTTGCGGACGCGAAGCTCGTCGACTCCCAGCTCAAGCAGTATGCGTCTAAGAATGGTTTCTCAGCGCTCGCCACTACTGAAAAGGGCCACATTGCTGTAGCCAGCAACAAGGGTGACATCCGCCTATTCGACCGCCTAGGCATCAACGCCAAGACGCACATTCCAGCCTTGGGCGAGGCTATCATCGGTCTTGACGTGTCAGCGGATGGTCGGTGGGTCCTGGCTACTTGCAGGACTTATCTTTTGCTCGTTGATGCTTTGCAGAAGTCTGGCAAGAACGAGGGCAAGCTTGGTTTTGAAAAGTCTTTTGCCGCTGATTCTAAGCCCCAGCCTCGCCGATTGGCCTTGACTCCAGAGCACGTCGCGCAATTTGCCTACGAGACCGGTAAGGGTGTGTCGTTCACGCCCGCAAAGTTCAACACCGGTACCAACTCGGAGGAGACGAGCATCATCACGGCCACCGGGCCATACATTATTGAATGGAACCTCAGAAAGATCATCAAGGGCGCCAAAGCTCCTTACATGATAAAGAGGTACACTGAGGATGTCAAGGCTGACGACTTCAAGTTTGGCACAGACAAGAACGTAATTGTCGCCCTACCTAACGAGGTCAACATGGTTGGTAAGCAAGCGTTGAAGAAGCCTACTCGAGAGAGCATTGCTGGTGGATTCCAGCGCCTTAGCACTCCCCGTCGCAGCACCGGCGTTCGGGGCAGTGGAAGATTCCAGCTTGGTCGAAACGATGTGGTGGACTCTCCTTATTAAGTGGGCAAACGTGACCTGGTTGACTTATTCTAATTGTCTATTATTATTTTTCCTGTGTTTGGGCGACTACGGATGGCTTTCTGTTACCCCCAGGAGTTGGACTTGATACTTTGCGTTTGAACTTGTCTTTTTGATCCCCCCCGGGAGCTACCGGACTCTTCTCTTCGCTTGTAGGATTTATTCCTACTCTCGCCCCAGATGGGAGATTCCCACGGGGCGTTTCCGGCTACCTTTTGACTGAGTCTCTAAAGACTTGAGTAGAACGAGAAGCAGATTGGGTGCGGTATGCCGTTAACCATGAATTGAGCTTCTTCGAATTGTTCCGTGCTTCTGATTCTTCCACGTAGTGCTGGCGTGAACTGAAAATGACTTTATCCAGCCAAGGCACTCAGGGTTGCGTGCACAAAGTAATAGATAGCTCCACACAATCAAAGGGTTTCCCATCATTTCACGTCTCTGTCCACATCATAAAGTCTTCTCGCAGCGTGCAGGAGATTCACTAGAAGTGAGGAAGTCTTGCACAAAAGTGAATAAATGCCCCGACTGCCATATCTGCTCTTCTTGCGCGAGACAATTCGAGCCTTCCGTAGCATTGCAGAGCCGACAACAGCGAAACCAGGTTCTTGGGAATTGTCTCGTCGATCGAAGGCCGGGGGTTTCCTGCACGGATCAATGTTCCGATCGCCCCGAATAATTGGGCTGCTCTTTTGTGAATCTTTCATTTCAGCTCCGTGCAATTACCGGGCTCAGCATACGAAGTAATAGCCCTGTCACCAATCGCCAGGCTGTGCTGGCCAGCTGGCTGGCCTTTCCCACCCCTGAGGACCTAAAGTGGGGAACGATCAACCCTTGAACGCGTCTCGAAGCTCCATTAAACGCGTTTCTCAACAGGGCATCGGAGCTGGGAAGCCTTTTCTTCCCTCTCCACTTCTGCCCATTTATTCTTCAATTCATCCCTCGAAAACTCTTAGTTGAGTGCTTGCCTATTCTTTGTCTTGCATCCATCGCTTATTTCCGTGATTTGCTCCCCAGAGTGCGGGACGAGCGCCATCATTTGAGATTCCATCTGCGAGATTGGAGTTTGAGCTAAGGGGAAGCCAGCCAGGATGAGTCGAATTCGGAAGGCCAGGAAGAAGAGGAGGGAAAGGGATTTTAAGAGATTCCTCATTGGGGACGAGCAAAGACGAAGTCTCGAGAATGGACACCAAGGAGCGAAGCGCCCAGACAAGTACCCGAAGAAAGACAATACGGACCGCTCCCGGTGTGTCGAGCAAAGTGGCGAATCTCACAACGGGGAGCCGAAGAAGCTAGAAACTAAAAATGGAAAGGAAAAGCCTGTTCTGGACGTCACTGTTAAAGAGGAGGGGCCAGAAGATCTGGAGAAATTGGTGAGGAGCCGGATGGAAGAGATTCTCTCGAAGGCCGGGGTTGCTCAGGTGACAGTCAAGATAGTCGAGGGCGGCGTGGAGAAGACTATCAAGCTGAAAAGAGGGCTTTCCGAAGTTGACACCTCTAAGGAGGACACAGACGATAATGTCCCCCGTGGAAAGGTAGTAAATCCATCACAGGCACCACAGACACCACAGACACCACAGACATAGACAGGCGTTGCAATTACTAACACTTTCCCAGAGGAGGAAGCGGCAGGGTAGCTGCACAGAAATGACCGGAAAAGGCGAGGTAGGTGAGCAGGGCACACCATCCGCACCCTCACTACCCGCTACATCAACGCCTCGAGCGCCAGCCTCACCCGAGCTTGCACACGAGCTCGCCTCCGAACCTCCGTCTCTGGTCCTAGGATCTTCATCGCCCCTCGAGACAGTGCAGGAAACGCAGCTGAGCCAGCTCCTCGAGGCCCAAACCTTAGCTCTCAGACAACCGCTACCACCACATATCGAAATTGCCGACTCTCAACTCTCACAGGATTCGCTCCCCGACCCAGTTAACTACCATTACCTAATCGAGCCCAAGGACGACGTTTGCGTCGCCGAAATCCTCTCGCCTCCCCTACCGATAAGTCTAGAGTCCCGTCTGAGCCCAGTGCTTCCAGGATGTCCTGCGTCGGATCCTGTAAGCGAGATGTTCCCGAGCACTGCCAAGCCGGTATCGAAATCCAGGCTGCAACTTTCGCAAGAATACTCGTCGAGTGTCCATTTGGGACACTCTCAAACATCGCAACTACCGACTCCGGGCCCAGAGTCCGTCAAGTCGCATGATGTACCAGCTTTGCCGAGGGAGACGTATGACCCTTATGAGCTTGACTTTCTTACCCCGCCATCCAAGAGATCGAGGGGCAAGACTCGCCTTTTGGGTAGCCAGACCAACGCAAAGGACCGAGACCGAAAAGAACATCCGATGGAATCAGGTTTAAAGACCCCCGCTACAGTCCGTTCTGTAGGGGCGGAAGTCAAAGGTGTTTCCCTGATTCCCGAAGAAGAGCTCGCCTCCATATTTTCAGATGGAGATATTGACTTTGACGAATTCATTAACTCGCCTCGGAACGCGGTTGAAACCCCAGCTCCTCCTTTAAAGAAGCTGACTTTCAAGACGCCCAAGCGAAATGAGGTTGAATACCCATCAGATGAGAATGGCCTGGTCGGTCTGATGTCTACGCCGTTGAAGGACTATGGGAAGAAGGCACCTTTTATCAAGTCCAACCCTCGGCCCAGCTTGGTTTTGCAGAAGCCCAGGGTAGTGGCGAAGACTCCCAAACTTACGCGGACATCCACTCCTAGCAACAAGGGTACACCGCTAGGCGTGCTGCAGACGTCTGCGACACGACAGAACATACTCCCCGATGCTTCCCAGACCCCTACTCGGGACAATTGCGCCAACGTCGGATCATCGCCGGCACTCCCGCCCCTGCCTCGTTCACTACCCCGCCAAAAGGAGCCGGGCCTTGCCGGTTCGCTCACCCTAATGCCTCAAAACCAATCAACCAAGGCTCCGGCCGCAGCGCCGAGTACCATTCCAAACCCGGATATCAAGGCCAAGCCAGCGATGGCGACGACTGGTGCCACACCCGCCCGGGCAACACGTCCGAGCCACCCAGCCAGCTCGCAGGCGGGCTCTCTCACCTGCACTCCTGTTCCCATACCAAAGCCTTGGCTTGCGATACAGAAACATCAGGGCGTGAGCAAGACACCCCCCGCACCTGCTGCGAGGGCTGCGCCATCGAGCTCGGCGACCATAGTGGATGGTGTAAGACAGACCCCCGTGCCGCTGCCGCCTTATATCAAGGCCCTAAGCAGGTCAGGGTGAGATTTCATGCGAGGTTCGATCTACTAAAGGTGTGACGGGATCCAACATACCATGACTACGTGAAGAAGACATGGCCAGGCGTACACGAACTCTTTTTTTCTCCCTCCTTTTTTTTCTGGTATATACCCACTCTGGGGGAGTTGTAGGATCAAATTCTGTAGACTAGATTGCATCACGGGTGCAGAAAGGGGTCTAAGTGGCGAGTTTTGTACATTGTGTTTGCCCTACTATCTATACTATACTTTGGAAGCATCAGCCAGATTAGCATAAAGCGTGTTTATAATTATCCATTTATCGTCAAAATACATTTCATATCATTCCACATATCGTCTCGAAAGCGTACGTCGTATAGGTTACTCCTTCCAAGCCCTGTACACGATCCTGCATCCGTAGGTCTGACCCTTCTTGAGCAGCACCATGCCCTTCCACTCGGGCTCGTTGGCTGCATTGACCCACCTGCTGGGCTCGACGCAGAAGCCGCTCCTCTTGCCGCGGGCGGGGGCGCCCTCGACGGCGGGAACGTCGATGTACTTGCCGGTGTAGAACTGGAAGGCGGGCTCGGTGGAGAGGACCTCGAGGTGGACGCCGGTCTTGGGGTGGTGGGCGGAGACGTGCAGGGTGAGGGGAGAGGATGCGCGGGTGTCGAGGGGCACGGAGGCCGGATCGGCGTTGGCGATGAAGCAGTCGTCGATGTCCGGGTCGACGGGGCCGAGGGTGAAGGGTTGGTTGGCGGTGACGGTGGGGAAGGGCGAGGGCCCGGCGGTGGGGATGCCGCCTTCGTCAACGGGGAGGTAGGTGTTTGAGGCGAGGGTGACGACGGTGCCCTCGATGGTGGGGTCGCCGGAGAGGTTGAAGTAACTGGTTTTCGTTTCGGGTTGTGTAAGTAAACCTCGGACCATTCCCTCTCGCACGTTGCACCTTTGGGATTTTTTGGAGCTACAAATAGGAACAAAGGGACTCACGAGTGGTTCGTCATGTTAATGACGGTCTCCTCCGCACCCCCCGTCAACACAGCCGAGTAATCAATCTCGACAACCGTCACCTCTTTCCCGTCCACCTTTTGCGTAGCCGCTGTGTACACAGTCGTAGCCTCGACGGTACCAGGGAAGCCCTCATCGCCATCCTCGCTCACAAGGGTAAACTGCACGGCCTCACCCTCGGCCTCGCCGTCCTTGAGACCGGCAATCTTGCGGACGCCAACGGGCTTGGGACCGTCCCAGACGCGCTTGCCCCAGCCGACGACGCCGCCGTGAAGGTTGTTAGGCCCGTTGTTGGCCGCGAGGGCGTAGGACTGGCCGCCATTGAGGGAGTCGAGCTTGGCGCCGCGGATGCGGTTGGCGACGCGACCGATAGTCTCGCCAAAGTAGGGGCCGTTGTGGGCTTCGTAGTCGGCTTGGGTGGGGAAGCCTTGGACGATGTTTAGGTCGCCGATTTTGAGGCTTTGGAGGATGGCGCCGAGGGGGAGGAGGGAGATGGGAGCGTCGGCCATGGTGGTGATGGTGGTTGTTGTTTGTGGAGGTCAAGGTGTAAGTTGTGGGTGGCGGGGTTGTGCGGGATAGTTCTGATGATGATGATGATGACGATGATGCAATACGTCTGGAGGTTAGGATGTGTATAGGGTCAATTCATCGAATAAAGGAGGAGAGATGAGTTTATATAGCTACTGTGGGATCTATGAGCTCTATTTCACATCGAGATACTTTTCCATCGGACGGGGCGGATCCTCACTATTTTTCCCATTCGATTTCAGGCTATATGAGGGAGTACACGAGCGTCAAGTACATGTGGTGTCTCTTGTCATCCAATGCCTCAACTAGAAAGTTGCGCGGTACATCGTTGCACTGGGCGACATGGATACTATAGGAGCGACTAAGCAAACCCCTCTCTTTTGAACTGCATCGTATTACAGGGCCTGTGAAAGGAGCTAGAAAGAAGGGGTGGTGGTCCAGAGCCAGCAACGAAAAGAACTCGCCCCTGGGAGACCCAGCTGCGCGGCGCGGGGATAAATGGGGAAATGGCTGCTTGTCTTGGATAACTTGTGTGCGCACCACATGCAGGCTGGTGACCAGTCTATTACGGCATAGTGCCTGGCGAGCGGTATTTTCTTCCTTTTTTTACTGTTACACATTTGCAAGGTATTATACGGATGAGAGAGAAACGATCAATCAACATGCTGGAGGAGCTGGCCCATTGGGACGGTTAGCTGTCAAAACGGGAAAAAATTCGACGAGATGGTGTGGAGGAAGAAATGCGCGACATCAATCCATTATCCTCAGGCAGGCTGCCCCACCAGAGCTATTAGGTTTTACCCCGAAAGGAGGTTAGATGTGGACCTCGTAGCTGGCTGGCTATCTTTTTAAGTTACGCACAGTCTTGGCCTCCTCACCCTCGTTCAGAGGATCAAGGTGCCCCTCCTTTTCATCGCAATCGCACCAAAGAGGACGACGAGGTAGGGAAAGTGAGGGGCGGGACTCGATGAGATAGGTCAATGGTAATAAAGCGTAACAGTATGCGCGGGGGTGGAAAGGGAGGGAATGGGAAAGACGGCGGAACGCGGAACGGGGACCAAGAGTTCGGAACCCGGGCCGTTGAGAGGTCAATGCTATGGTAATACGGGTTGCCATTGATGGAGGGGAAAGGATCGTCGGTGATGCGGAGACGGGGTTTTTTGTAAGTTGGGGATGAGGGCGAATAGACGAAGAGAAGACGCGAGATTTACAGGTTTGGTTACTCCAAGGGGGCATCGAAGGAGATGCGCAGGCAAACAGAGGGCAATTGATCTCGGAAGGTGGTCATAATACTCACCGTCTTCTCCGATCATGTCGCTGGCAATGTCCTCAGTCTACGCCATACGGAATCCTCGCAGCCGTCGACATAAAATCCTCGCCCGTTCCGAGACGGCCGCAAAGAAAGTTATGGTTCATTCATTGGCGTTTGGATATTAAGACGTCTCTTCCGACCGTTTCCTCCGTGCTAATGCTATTTAATCCTACACTCAACTTTTGGGCTTTTTTTTTTTTAATAATCCTGACCCCCGTGCTCTGCCCTCTTGTTTGTTCTTTCCCTTTAAGATTTCGAGTCCAGTCTGATCCCATATTTAGGCCTCAAAGAGACTCTGTGCCCTCGCACCGCGCGACGTAGATCAAAGCAGAAGATTCGTCAAGACACACACCGGATACGCACACGCACATGCACACGCACACGCACAGATATAAAACACCGCTACGCGCACACACTATCATGCCGGCCGGTAATAGCACTCGATATTCTCCCTCACGCTCTCTTCCAATGGCACCCAGCCCGTCCTGCCTATCCTCCTGAGCAACTCCCCCGCCTTTGTGTTGGGCATCTCCGTCTGATCCCAGCCTTGGTCCTCGAGCTCGACGAATATACGATCGGGGTATAGCTGCCTCATGAGGGCGACGATCTGGAACCAACTGTACCTTTCCGCACAGGCAAATAGTCTTTGGCGGTCGACAGAGCTGTCGGTGAGAGCCACGAGATGGAGGCGGCCGGTGTCGCGCGAATCGACGAACCATTGGGGAAGAATCTTGTGTATTATCTCGTAGTCCTTGCCCTCGAAGAGCCGGAGAAGCATGCCCGAGGTGCTCCCTTGCTGGAACTCCGGCGCGAGAATAGGGCCGAGCACGGTATCGGCGAGGATGGCGTTAAAGGTAAACCGTGGCTTCTCCCGCTCGATCCACTCCCAGCAGCCCTTTTCGACCTTGACCTTGACGGCCATGAAAGGCGCCAGGCCCTTTTCGTCGGCGGTGAGGGTGCGATCGGCGGCACGGGCGACGGCCTCGTCGTTCCAGGTATTCTCCGTCACGACGCCGGGGACGTTGGGGTTCGGGGTGTAGGCGGCCCAGATGGAGCTGGTGAAGGAAAAGGATTTGACGGAAGAGGTCTTCTTGGCGGCGGAGAGTAGGGCGTAGAACCACTTCAGCTCCGCTGCCACGGTGCAATCGACGTCATCTACCTCGAGGTAGGTGGGACTCGCGACGGAGGCGACGCCAGAGACCCCTTGCAGGGCGACTTCCCAGGCGCCCTCGGCGCCGAAGTCGTTGAGCTGGACGAGGCCGAAGCGGTTGCAGCCGTAGCGGGCTTCGAAGAGCTGGGTGAGCCATTCGCAGCGGGAGATGTCGCGCACGGTGCCGCGGACTCGGTAGCCGGCGGCGAGGAGCTGGTCGGCTACATGGCTGGCGATGAGGCCGTTGACGCCGGTGACGAGGAAGATTGTGTTGGGACTCTTGGGCGGTGGGAAGGGGTCTCCGGCCATTGCGTGTGTGTATTTGTTTTACGGCGGGCGCGACTAGTATGGGCGGCCGGGATGGGAGGAAGGTTTCCCGGGCGTGGGGGAGGAAAAGCGAGGAGGAAGCAAGGGGGAGAAAAAAGAAGAAGAAGAAGAAGAAGAAGAAGGAGGAGGAGAGGGGTGTGATGTGGGGTAGACCAAGTAGGAATGAGAAGAGACGCGAGACTTGAGGATGCCAATCAGGGAGGTGTCAAAACTGGAAATAGAGGGAAGAGAGAGATACTCGATTGGACTTGGCCGACGAGACGGAACTTCCTGGACTCCGGCTGAGAAACTGGAGCTGGTGCAGGCGCGATGAAGTAAATTGAATTGGGACTAAAAAATTCAAGGACCCAAGGGAGAAAAAAAAGAGTGGGGGAGAAGCTGGACGGTTGGAGAGAGACCAAGCGAAACTTCAGAGCTGGTGGGTTGGGAACCAAAATCAGTCGAATTGGTCTATAATTCTTCTCTCCTTTTGTCTCTCCCAACACGCGCCACCCACCTTTTCCAGTTTTCGGAACAACCTTAAAA
The DNA here is from genome assembly GCA_029532625.1 of Lomentospora prolificans. Lineage (NCBI taxonomy): Eukaryota > Fungi > Ascomycota > Sordariomycetes > Microascales > Microascaceae > Lomentospora > Lomentospora prolificans. The sequence continues at coordinate 1,492,631 of JARFXM010000003.1, forward strand.
CTTGTACTTGAGGAGGAAGCGAAGAGACATGGAAGCTTGATTGAATGAGAATACAGCTAAGAGAGGAAGAGGGAGAGAGAGAGAGATAGAGATAGGAGAGACCCCGTCTCCGGGGGGATTATCTCGAAATTGATCTAGCTTTTGATTTCTGGCTTTTCTGATAGCTACGTGTGTAATTGTCCGGGCGCAAGACACTCTGATTATTTGTTGATATATTATTGATACTGGCCCACTCTCTAGCCTCTATTCGCGCACTAGGCTTTTTGCACAAAAGATGGGATGCGGCGAAAGGACATGGAGACACCGCCGGAGCTGACAAGAAAAGGAACTGGACACGCCACATTGTGCCCCATGCTTGGGGCAAAAAGATTTCTATTTTATTTCAGCTCGCTCGAATGTCTCCAGAATCGGGGAATAGTGAGATTCGGTGCAAGGGCATAGATCGAGGATAGAGCCAGTGGAAAAATAGAGAAGAAAGCCAGCGACCCAAGAAAAAGGGTTCCCAAGTGTCACGACCGGCAATGACAAGGGGGCATGCGGCATGGCGTTGGGGAAGACCGGTGATTAATACCTGGGCATCGGGCTGATGGAGGCTAACGAGTGATAGCACTGGTATACTGATTGATAGTGATACTGAGTAATAGTTATATCAATGATAGTTATACCGAGTGATGGTTACGGCAGGAGACTGGAAGAGGTGGGTAGAGGAAGAATGACGACGTCCATGAGGGAAGCTGGGAGTCAGGGTCGAGACGACCTACGTGGTATGACGATAGTGCTAGGCATCGGGCGATCTGGCGCTGGGCAATGGGGCAAAACGGGTGGTCCAAAGTGTAACTTGCCATTGATTCGGGAGTCCGCATGCGGTTCCGCGGGGGGGCTATGGAGCTGGGCTGAGGGGAAGAAAAGCCAAGGGAGCAACTCCATTCCGGCATAGTGCGAGAGAGATTAGAAGTCTGGTGGATCCGTGAGGGCGGAAGAAGACCCCGACTTGAGGGATTTGGGTCGCCCATGGCAGGTGGTGGGAACCACGATATAATACTTGGCACCAGTGAACCCGGACAGATATAGGGGACTGGGGGGTCGATGAATTGGAGAGAACATGAATGCATCAGGTCAGGTCCTGAATGATGCTTGCGTCTGCCGCACGACCTGGGGCTGAATGGGGAAGACCCATTCGATTGATGGAAATGTACTCGATTGAACTCACCTCGATTTCCCCGAGCGAATCGGGCACTGACTGCAGTGGCCTCGTGGATGAGTACACTGGTGCCAAGTATTATATCGTGGTTGATAAGAGATCAATTGAGGGGTCGAAGAATGGCCGGTTGCTCGGGCCAAGCACCCAAGCACCCTCAGGCCCAGGAATGGATGTGATGGTAGAAGTGCCGTCGGCGTCACCGTGTTAGCAAGGTTCCTAGTTTGTTCCATACCTTCCATCCACTGGATCAATAATGGTTTGCCAGCAGTCCCAGACACCCAACGTCCACGACCCTGATCATAACCCAGGAACGCTGGACCGATTGGCACAGAGGCTTTAAAACTGTGAGCCTGTGCCTGGCTTTGTTTGCTGTGGGCACCGACACCGAGACCGAGTGGCGAACTACAAGTACGTGCTGTGCTCTTTCGACGAGTCCGTCCAGACCCATAAGCCAGCCTTTGATGTCTGTTACTGCCCAGTCACCGATCTGTCGCAGCGGGTTGCTTACGACCACTCTCAACTGTTCCTCAACATTCCAGTCACAGCTTGGGGCTTTTACTTTTCATGATCCAATCCGTTGCCAGCTGGCTTTCGCCTTAGCACCACAATTCCCCCTAATTGTATTGATCTATACAAGCCTGGACATATCATACTCTACTTTAACTTCCCTAATAAATCTGTATTCTGTTTTCCTCCCCTACTCTCCCTAATCACGACCCATTTGATGACGTACGATACTTGATTGATCCATTTCCCGTTCTTCCTGCACTGGCATAGTCACGCACTGCCTCATTTTCTGCCCAACCACCATGACCGAGCTCCTCCAGCCTCAGCCCCAAACAACGCCGAAACGAAAACGCAACCGACTACCCGCTTCAAGCCCGTACGCCGACTCCTCATTCACCTTTGAGCTCCCCACCCGCTCCCTTCCGCGCTCGGTAGCATCCTCCGAATCCCGCGATCAGGCGGACGCTGAAGATCTAAGCGCACAAAGCCCCGCAGCGAAAGTGGTAAATCAGTTCCGCAGTTTGGTGGTACTGGACAGTGGTAGCGGCGACGGCAAACCCAGCGCCAGTAGTACTAGCAGTAGGACTGGTAGGACGAGCGCTGCGAAATGCGGGGGCGGGGTAAGTGGACGGCACCAGCCAGCCCACCAGCCACCTCACACGGGCAGTCTACCGTCCTCAGGGTCCATATTCCCATCGCCCCAAGGGGCGTTTAATAAATCGACATCTGGTGTGGATACCGACGATAAGGCTCGAACCGACGGCGGCAAAACCCCCAAAATCACTGACCGGTTCGAGGGCACACCTGAGGACAACGAGGGCGATAGATTGGTTGCCCGAAAGCGACAGAGGCTTGACGAAAGCTTTTCCGGCATGGATCCAAGTCTGCCGAGTGCGCAGCCTGCACCAGGCGCGGAAAATTCAACTCCTACACCATCTATACTTAGTACTGAACGACCTACGAATGCTTCTACGATTATTTCTGAACCGGCGCAAGTTACTGCCGTGCGTCCAGAGTTCCCGGCGAATGCGCACAGAACTACCCCGGAGGCCGAGCCGCCAAAATCGAAAAAAGCCTCGCGAAAACAGCACAAGAAGCCCAAAGCAATGCCAGAAAAAGAAGAGGAGGAGGGGGCCGCCGAACCGGAAATTGTCGAGCCGATACGAGCAGCGCTAACTTGGCGCGAGGAGGAAATTACCGTCTATGACCCAGAAGACAAGGACGATGATGGCACAGGCATCAACGGTGTCGGGTTCCAACCGCCTCCTGCGGTGGCGCGCGCGATCGCCTTGAAAAAGAGGCAGCAACTTTTGACGTATAAAAAGATGGTGGATGGAGATGCGAGAGCAAAGAGGAATGAGAGGAGGAGAGGGCGGGATGCGGCGATTGCAAAGGAATCTGCACGGCGGAGGAGGGTGAGGTTCTTGTCACCCGAGGACGGGGTTGTGCCTCCTGGTTGAGTCACTGCCATGGTTATCTGCGTTTTCTGGCGTTACGACCGGAGTTTTGGGCTGGGTGTTGCGGCTATGGAAATCGGAATGCTCAACAGATTTGGTTACGAGCGGAATGCTTGGGAGTTGCGTCTCATTCGGGTGGTGTATTTTACGACTGTATGACAAAGGAGTAGAACCTGTCGGTTTCTTTGGCTTGCAATGATATATATATATATATATATGTCTAGTGTACACGCAGAGTCTATTCAAGAGAGTCGCCTGTTGCTTCTTCAAACCAGCCTGAACAATGTCCTTTCCATCATAGGATAATAGTACATATCAAAGTCACAAGAGCAGGCCAGCTCTACCAGAACTTATACCATTTCTTCTTGGCCGCTTCTTCCAGTTGCTTTTTCCTCTCTTCTTCCTCTTTTAACCTCTTCTTCTCCGCTACGTCGGATTGGTGCACCTCCACGATGCGCTTCATCGATATCCGCTCGAGCCGCCTGAGGTACTGGCACCGTTCAAAGCCCAACGTCGCCCCTCCAAGGAATCCACCCACGGCCCAATTCGCCGCCTTGATCGGGGTACCTAAGATCGTCTTAGCAAATTGCCCATAGCCCATGGTTCTCTCCAAAATGGTAGAAAAGCTCACCTCTCCACACGAAGTGCAGACCACCTACTAACGCACCAGCAGCGATACCCATCATCAGGCCTTGCCTGCCGCACGCGGACCTGTGCACCTGCATTATATCCTCCGGTTTTATCGTCTTGACGGCGTCGCCGAGCGTCACGCCCTGCTCGGGGAAGTTCTTTTGGAAGTCATCGCTCGAGAGGTTCTTCTCCTCTGTTGCCGAGGCGGTGGTGCTGGCGGGAGGCACCGGAGGGGGTTCGATAGGTCGGCCCCAGATGTGTAGGCGTTTGCCGGATTGGTTCGTCTCGGGCTGCCGGTCGCCGCCCGTAGAGTCGGAAGACATGGCTTTGTGTGAATGATTGAACGCCGGGGATCGAGGGACGCTGTCTTCACGGAGCTTTTTCGTCTTGGGAGCTTTTTCTGGGTTCTCGCATGACATCGAAGTACAAAATGGTCTGTGCGCGTGGTGCGCCGAGCTCGGGTGATGTACCTTTCTTTGTTACTGTGTACGAAGTAGTACGAAGGTACGAAGGTACCGTGCCTCGACTTTTAATTGATTGAGCCTTGCAACCCCACGCGCGTAACTTTTGGGCCATGGATTTCGCGTCCAGCGTTTTTCTGCTTCGGGAAAACGCGTCTGTACCGCGACGAGCATTTTCCCATTAAACGCTGGTCGTGGTCCAATTGCGGCCCCTCTGTTTCGAACTTGACCGCATTGAACCTTGATCCAACAAAACTATACCCCTCGATAATCGACAACGACACATTCGTTTCTTTTTTTTTTTTTTTTGTTGTTTCTTGGAGTCTTGAGATATCAAACGAACAGACTAAAGATACCTGCCGAAAACGACGATAGACATTCACCTATTACTCTCATGCGTTCTACTTCCCGACGTCTTCCTCGGCGATACTTGTGACCTCCCCTCCCTTTTTTGAAGGGCAACTCAGAACGCGTGGCCCGGGGGGAGATAGACACACAGAAACCACCGAAAAAGGCAAAGCAACAAGCAACGAAAGCCCGCCGACCATGACCAACACATCGCTCCGTCGCCCGCAAAAGGGCTACAAGCGCGGCGGCAAAGTTGCCTTCCATGGCGCCAAATCCCGGACCTTCGCCGCCACGGGCCGCAATGAGGCGACATCGGCCGACGAGAAGTGGGAGAGGACGTTCCTGGCCCACAGCATCGATGAGGCCATGGGCTTCGGCCGCTACGAGGCGGGCAAGAGGAGAGAAGGTTGGCTCGTCAACGTGCAGCCCACCTCGATACAAGACGAGAGGAACCCCAATGGACGGGCGGCGGTGGACTGCTATTTTATCGAGGAGTCCGGGTCGACGTTCAAGGCGGCCGTCGAGTACGAGCCGTATTTCCTCATTGCTGTGAAGCGTGGCTACGAGGGCGTTGTTGAGGAGTGGGTGAAGAGGATCGGCGGCGGGGGCGTTGTGCGCACAGTGAAGAAGGTCGAGAAGGATGATTTGGACCTACCGAATCATCTTCTCGGACTCAAGAGGATGCTGCTGAAGCTGGTTTTCACAAATGTTACGGACCTACTCACGGCGAGGAGAGAGATTATGCCCATTGCGGAGAGGAATAGGAAGAACCAGAGCGCCAAAGATGCGTATGCTGAGTCTGTCGCGTAAGTGCTCCCGTCCTGTCCAGGAAAGAATCGTCCTGCTAACAACTTGGCGTAGGATTGACGGCAAGCTCGATCTTTTTGATGACTTACGAGATGACGACTACCAAGCCGACGGCAAGATTGCCGATGCGAGCGAGTACATTATTGACATTCGAGAATATGACGTTCCCTACCAAGTTCGAGTAATGATAGACTTAGGTTAGTATAACCTACCCTGCTTGTTTGCTAGGCAAAGACGACGCTAACGACTGGCAGATATCCGGGTGGGTAAATGGTATTTTGTAGAGGCCAAAGCGGGCCACATCACAGTCAAGTGCAACGAGGAGAGGCTCGCGCCAGCTGATCCCGTGGTGCTCGCCTACGATATTGAAACGACGAAACTTCCCCTCAAGTTCCCCGACGCCGCCATAGACCAGGTCATGATGATTTCGTACATGATCAACGGCAAGGGTTACCTCATCACGAATCGGGAAATCGTCTCCGAAGACATCCACGACTTTGACTACACTGCCAAGGCCGAGTACCCCGGTAGCTTCGCCATCTTCAACGAGCCCAATGAGCGGGCAGTCATCGAGCGCTTCTTTGCCCACATCAAAGAAGTTAGACCGACCGTCATTGCGACATACAACGGTGACTTTTTCGATTGGCCCTTTGTGGAAGCCCGTGCGAGTGTCAACGGCATTGACATGTACCAGGAGATTGGCTGGAAGAGAGACAGCGAAGATCAGTTCCAGTGTAACTACAGCGTTCATATGGATTGCTTCCACTGGGTGAACCGAGATTCATACCTACCCCAGGGATCCCGTGGTTTGAAGGCTGTCACCGTTGCCAAGCTCGGATACGACCCCGATGAGCTTGATCCCGAACTCATGACGCCGTATGCCAGTGAAAGACCGCAGACCCTTGCCGAGTACTCGGTTTCCGATGCCGTTGCCACTTACTACCTCTACATGAAATACGTCCACCCCTTCATCTTCTCTCTTTGCACGATTCTTCCTCTCGGCCCGGACCACACTCTTCGAAAAGGTACCGGTACTCTGTGTGAGATGTTGCTCATGGTGCAGGCCTACCAGAAGGACATTGTCCTCCCAAACAAACACATAGGGCCCAAGGAGGCATTCTGGAATGGCCACCTTCTCGATTCCGAAACGTACGTTGGTGGTCACGTCGAGAGTATCGAAGCCGGCGTGTTCAGGTCCGACATTCCTGTCAACTTTTCCATCGAGGCGGGGGCCGTTGACGAGCTTCTCCGTGATCTAGATGCTGCGCTAAAGTTCAGCATTACGGTGGAAGAGAAGAAATCAATGGATGACGTTGACAACTACGAAGAGGTTAAGGAGAAGATTGCTGCGCAGCTACGCGCTCTCAAAGACCCCCTGAACAGAACCGAGTGCCCGCTCATTTACCATCTGGACGTCGCGTCCATGTATCCCAATATTATGACGACGAACCGTTTGCAACCTGACTCTATGATTTCCGAGGCCGATTGCGCCGCGTGCGATTTCAATCGACCTGGAAAGACTTGCGACAGGAGGATGCCGTGGGCGTGGAGAGGCGAATACCTTCCTGCGAAGCGCGACGAGTACAACATGATTCGAAACGCTTTGGAAGGCGAAAAGTTCCCCGGGAAGTTTCCAAAGTCGCCGATGAGAGCGTTCCATGAGCTCAGCCACGAGGAGCAAACGGCCCTTGTACGGAAACGGCTCCAGCTCTACTCGCAAAAGGTCTATCACAAAATTCGAGATTCGACGACGATTGTTCGCGAGGCAATTATTTGCCAGCGCGAGAACCCATTTTACATTAATACTGTGCGCGACTTCCGTGACCGTCGATATGATTACAAGGGCAAGGCCAAGGTGTGGAAAGGCAAGACGGAGACCCTCAAGTCTTCTGGCGCGCCGCCTGCAGAGATCGAGGCTGCGAAGAAGATGATTGTCCTATTCGACTCGCTGCAGCTGGCCCACAAGGTCATTCTGAACTCCTTTTACGGATACGTCATGCGAAAGGGATCCCGTTGGTACTCCATGGAGATGGCTGGCGTCACTTGTTTGACCGGTGCCCATATTATCCAGATGGCCAAGGAGCTCGTTGAGCGTCTGGGAAGGCCTCTGGAGCTGGATACCGACGGTATCTGGTGTATGTTGCCAAAGTCATTCCCGGAAAACTTTGCCTTCAAGCTCAAGAACGGAAAAAAGCTTGCCATCTCGTACCCTTGCGTTATGTTGAATCATCTCGTGCACGCGCGGTTCACCAATCACCAGTATCAGACGCTCGTGGACGAAAAGAGCTTCCGGTATGAGACACACAGCGACAACTCTATCTTCTTCGAGGTCGACGGCCCTTACAAGGCCATGATTCTCCCCACGTCCAAGGAGGAGGACAAGAACTTGAAGAAGAGGTACGCCGTCTTCAACGACGACGGCAGCCTTGCGGAGTTGAAGGGCTTCGAAGTGAAGCGAAGAGGTGAACTGAAGCTCATCAAGATTTTCCAGCAGCAGATTTTCAAGTTCTTCCTCGAGGGCACGACGCTGGCGGAGTGCTACGGGGCGGTCGCCCAAGTCGCCGACCGGTGGCTCGATGTGCTGTACCACAAGGGCGGCGACCTGTCCGATGACGAGCTTATGGATCTCATTTCGGAGAACAGGAGCATGAGCAAGACGTTGCAGGAGTACGGCAACCAAAAGTCGACGAGTATCACGACGGCGAGGCGCCTGGCGGACTTCCTAGGCGATAACATGGTTAAGGACAAGGGCCTCAACTGCAAGTTCATCATCTGCGCGAACCCCAAGAACGCTCCCGTCACAGAGCGGGCCGTCCCCGTGGCTATTCTCTCGGCCCCCGAAGACACCAAGAGGAAGTTTTTGAGGAAGTGGCTCAAGGAGGACCCCACCAGTACGGATGTGCGGGATCTCCTTGACTGGAACTATTACCTTGAGCGTCTTGGCTCTGTCATTCAGAAGCTCATCACGATTCCTGCTGCACTGCAAAAGGTGAACAACCCCGTTCCCAGGATTGTGCACCCCGACTGGCTGAGGAAAAGGATTGCTGCCAAGGAGGATAAGATGCAGCAAACCAAGCTGTCGTTTGTCAAGCAGCCACTCAACGACATTACTAACCGTGCCGCCGCACGCGGCGTGGATGACATGGAGGACTTCGGCAACAAGCTTCTCAAGGCCAAGCCAGGCACCATCTTGCAGTCGTCCCAGGCCGAGGCCCAACTGCGCGCTAAGCAGGCGCAGAAGCGAAAATCTCCCGAACCAGCAGAGGTAGAACAAGTTGAGGAGCTCCCGGCCGTGATGCCCTCGATATACGATGATTACCCGGGCTTCCTCGCGTACCAGAAGCAAAAGTGGAAGAGGCAGAAAGAGACGCGTGCACGCAGGAGGCAGCTCTTTGGCGACAGGCGCGGCGGCGGCAACAATATTCAGCAGTCGTTCATGCGAGCCGCCCACACCACGTTTATGACGACGTGGCAGCTCATCTATCTAAAGCCCGAGGACGTCAACGGCATCGTCACGGCGTACGTGCTCATCGATGCCAAGATCCACACCCTAAAAGTCAAGGTGCCCCGTCAGATCTACGTCAACTACAAGAGGAAGCAGCTCCCTACGCTCCCTCTGCCCAAGGACTGCATCGTGGAGAAAGTCAACCATACGCTACCCAACGGCCACAAATCTACTTTGCTCCACAGGATGACGATGCCGGAGGAGTCTTACTCGGCCGCGCAGCAGTGGCTATGCGACTTACGCTCTCACCCTTCGGTCGAGGGTGTCTACGAAACTTCGGTGCCGCTGTATATGCGCGCGTTGCTGAAGCTGGGCAACGTGTGCACAATTGACGAGACGCAGGAGGCGGTGCTCGGCAAGGGTCTCGAGCACGGTTTCGACCTGTCGGGCTTGATTCGGCCTCAGAAGAGCCGGACGTATCTCGAGGATGTGCCCGTGTCGTACATTTACATCTCGCACATTGTCGCCCCGGAGCGTCAGATCTTTGGAGTCTTTTCCACCACGAGCAACCAAGCTCACATTATCATGCTCATGAAGCACCGAGACGGCGGGCAGGACATTCCCAACCTTACGAAGCTATACGCGCAGAAGCTCGAGGAACATGTTAGGGAGGCGGGAGAAGCGCAATTCAAGGATCTGTTCCGGTACCAGGAGCATCTCACTTTCAAGGTTACGCAGGTGACGACGCGACGCAAGGCGCACCTCGAGGTTGGCGACGTTGTCAAGAAGATGCGCAAGGAGGAGCCCAGGGCGCAGATTCTTGCCATCCAATCGCTCAACCGCGAGTCTCTGGTCCGCGACATCCCTGGACTTGGGGAGCTCCCCATCCTTCCGCTCAAGTACGACGTCTACGACGGTGCGCTGCCGCCTCTTGGCTGGCAGGCGGCTGTAGCGAGGCGGCTTGTGAGGCATTACCTTGGTCTCGGAGGAGAGCTGACGCATCTGATGACCCTCGCGAGGTATGCCAATGTACCGATTTGCAATCTCGAGAAGGACGACCCGAGGTATCTTATCGATGTGAACTACGCGCGAAGATTAATTACGAACGATGTGGTACTATGGTGGTCTGGTGGTCCCCGTCCGGATCATGGCTCGCATGAGTGCGACGATGTGACTGGTCCGCTGGACGTTGTTAAGATGCCGACCGTCAACCATCCGGGGACGTACAACGCCGTGTGCATCGAGATGGAAGTGCGCAACTTAGCAATCAACACCATTCTCACGGCATCGCTCATAAACAACCTCGAAGGCGCAGATGCCAATCCGATGAGCGGAATAGTAGATATCAACGGCGAGGCTGATAGTCTCATGTACTCGGAAGGTGCATTCTCGGATACTAACATCCTCGTTCTCAGAGAGATGGTCAAATCTTGGTGGGCCGAGGCCTGCAGAGGCAGCCCGATGGCGGACTTGATGGTGAACCACCTCCTGCGCTGGATCGAAGACCCGGACTCGTTCCTCTACGATCGCACGCTGCACTACTACGTGCAAATGATTTGCCGCAAGGCGTTTCAGCAGCTCATGGGTGACTTCCGCAAGGTCGGATGCCAAGTCGTCTTTGCCAACTCGGGTCGTATGATTCTGCAGACGGGCAAATATGACGTGCAGAACGCGGCGTCGTACGCAGAGTACATTACACGATCCATCAAGAGCCAGCCGCTCTTCCACTTTATCGACCTCGAGATCAAGGAGTACTGGGACTTTTTGGTGTGGTACGACGAGTACAACTACGGAGGCAAAGGCTGCGAGACGGTGCCGGAGGAGGAGGTGTTTGACCAGGAGTTCGAGACGGTCATGCACTGGCAGATGAGCACGTACTTACCTGTGCGACTACAGCCTACCTTCTTCAAGTGGGTTGCCGAGTTCATCAACATTATGCACAAGCTCAAGCGGCCAGAGCTTAGCAACGGGTCCGTTCTGGAAGACGGCGCGCCGCGCCCCACTCAGCTGTCTACGCGTGAGCGCATGAAGCAGATGGAAGAAAAGCGCAGCGAGCAGGCGGGGCCGGCGATTGAGAACATAATCAGCGGCAAGCACTTTGAACGACCGCTCAAGAAGGACATTGCCGCGCTCATCAAGGCGCAGCAGCGCGAGATTGTCCACGCGGAGCTCGCGGCCGACTACGGCTTCCCGGCCCTACCAGGCACGCTCTTCTCGGGGCGCAACAGCCGCGACGGAGTGCTCGAGCTGGTCAAGTGCATGATGCAGGTGCTAAGCCTCGACAAGAACATTACCAACGAGGCGCGTCTTCTTCGCAGGGACCTACTGCACATGTTTGACGTGCGCGAGTTCAGCAAGGACGGAGCGTTCAGGAACCCGGCGGAGACGCTGCGGCTGTCGGATTTCAGCTGCGAGAACTGCGCGATGCCGCGAGAGCTCGACTTTTGCCGCGACGAGGATCTGCTGCCAGACGTCGGCGAGGACGGCAGGCGAGGAAAGGCGGACGCACGCACATGGAGGTGTAGGGGCTGCGGGTGGGAGGTGGCGAGGCTGGATCTCGAGGAGAGGCTCGTGGGCGAGGTGGAGAAGATGCTGGTGGGGTGGGTGACGCAGGATCTCAAGTGCGGACGGTGCGGGGCGATCAAGCAGAACGAGTTTATGGAGCATTGTACGTGCAGTGGACAGTGGGTTGACGGGCTGAAGAAGGACGAGATTCGGGAGAGGTTGGGGGTGTTTGCGAGCGTTGCGGAGTATTATGACTTGAGAATGCTATGGACGGTCGTGAAGGAGACGATGGAGGAGATGTGATGTATGCCAGGAGGCGGCGGCCGGTGGTGTGTGGATTTCTTTCTTTTTTGATAACGGAACCGGAAGATGATCAGCCAAACGGGATAGGCGTTTAGGAATTGGGAGTCGGGGGGGCAATTGTGTGTGTGTTTGTGTTATTTTGGTGCAAGTTGTTCTTCTACTACATACATAACATTGCAGATGGTTCATTCAATTCGACAGGAGCATGTCTCATGCATAGCAGGCATTCTTTTCATCTAGTTTTAGATGGGCGCTTCTAATGTTCCGTCTAGCTTTCCCTCCGTTCCTCGGCGCCGACAACTGTTGCAGACAGATTGATGGACCATTCCATTCCATTCCTTGCCTCTCCCTCCCCGCCCAAAGCTGGCTAAGCTGGCAACAAAAGATCGCCCACGAGCATCCTCGTTAGCGCTGGCCAAGCAAAGCGCCAAGCCCGCAACGCCGAACCCACGAGGTCGAGCTCGCCCCGGCGTTCGGGATAATCTGATTCAGTTCGGGGAAGAGTTAGGCCCTTTCCCTTTTCTTTTTTTTTTTTTTTTCTTTTTCTTTTTCGCTCGAGCGGGTTCCCCATCGGCCCCAAATATCTGAAAACGCTAAAAACAAGAACTCGAGCGTTCTATTTGCTGGGCATTGTCCTTACGTCAAGTGACGATGGGGGCGGACGTTTTGGGTGCGGCGTCCCCCGCTCTAGCTCCATCTCCCCGCTCCGTCGACATGCCGGCATATGCAGAGTGGCCAGCTTTTGGCGGAGGAGGGGAGCAAGCAGCCTAGCTTTGGGTGAGGGGGGACAGAGGATGCTGTGGTGCGAGATTATATAAAATGCGGGCTTTGGAATTTGATTAGATTTTGCTGTTTGATTTGGTTGTAGTTTTTGTTCAATTGACACTTGATCTCCCTGGAAATCCTCACCTTCTTCTTCTACAATTGGATAATATCATCTCTAGTACATGAAAAAGGAGCAACAACCAGAGCCCACGATCGCGCCCACCACCGCAGCCATGGCCGAAGAAAACCGCATCGCCGTTCCCGACGTAAGCTCTCTCCCTCCCCTTCCCCCCCCCCCTCAAAATCCCACCGATCCTCTTGAACCATGGCTCACATTCTTCTCTCTCCCCTCCCAAATCCACAGTCCGTCCTCCTCGCCAGCCTCCCAGCCCACTGCTCCCTCCTCTTCTCCGCCAAAGCCGCCAAGTCCCTCACCTTCGCCGACCTCGCCGCCCGCCTCGACCGCTCCGAGGTCGCCATCGCCGCCCTCTTCTACGGCCAGCTCCCCGCGTCCGCGGCCGACGTCGACGCCCTATCCGAGGCCCTCGACATCCCCGCCACCACCCTCAGGGAAGCCGGCATCATGGGCTTCCCCGACAGGGGTCGCGCCGCCCCCATGCCGCCCTCCGAACCCTTCGTTTACCGGCTTTACGAGATTGTGCGCAACTACGGGTACGCGTTCAAGGCGGTGTGCAATGAAAAGTTTGGCGACGGCATCATGAGCGCCATTGCCTTTTCGAGCAAGGTTGAGAAGGAGGAGGATGAACAGGGCACGGCTTGGGTGGTTATTACCCTGAGGGGCAAGTGGCTTCCTTTTACCAGGTTTTAACGGAAGATGCTTGTTGTGTAATGGATGTTGTAGAGAGAGCAAGCTACGGTCTCACGGCTTGGGATCAGAGAGAATGGTTTGGATAATCACGATCAGTGTTCAACTCCAGGGCTGGCGTAGAAGAAAGAATGAAAGAAAGAAACCTTCATTTCGCCATTCAGGAACCGTGGTTTACCATGTTTGGTGGATATTTGGATTGTCTATATACGACATTTTTATCTTCCTACGCCCCGACCCGTCTTGCCAGCCATATTCAAATGGTTTTGCGATGTAGAGCGATGCAGTCATCCGTGGAACTCCAATAAAGGACACGAACGCCTTGGCATTCTGCCTCCCGTAGAGTAAAGAAAAGGAAACACTATATAGACAGCCCCAACTCTCCAGTCCCTCAACTCTCTCCCACCGTCCTCTAAAGTCTGTGGAAAAAGAAGAAGTAGAAAGAGAATAAATATATATATATATATTATATACATAAAGAGGCAGGGCAATTGGAGACGGGACTCAAGGTTAATCGTCGTCGGGATAGGGCTGCTCGGGAGCCAATAAACGGAACATGCCATTGTGAAGTTTGATAGTCATATCCAACTCGAGCATGAAGTCGTCTAGCAAGTTGCGGAGAGCCTGGTTGTCTACGGGGTTCTTCTTGGCCACCGTCGTCATGCACTCGATTATGTACATCAAACTCTCTATATCCTCTACCTTGGGCCATATGTATCCTTCATCAAGGTGCTTGAGAAATGCGATGTGTTCTAGAGAACCAAATTCGATATCGTGCCCAGAATTTCTTTTTTTTCCTTTTCTTTTCTTTTTCGGAGAGTAAAAAGATTAGATCACCATGTGAGCCTAAGATGCGTATGAACGACGCAGTGAAACGGAAAAGAGCTTACAAGCAAATATTCAGCCGTTTCTCGTTCCGTCTCCACATACTCACACTCCTAAGGCAGACCTCCCGGGCCAGAGCCTTGTACTCCTCATTGTCGGTCCCCAACAGCAACGATTTGACAAATCCCAGATCATTAGGTGCCTGCGGTCGCGGGATCTCCCCCAAAGACTTTGGCGCCCTCCGATGATTCGGCCGGGTGGCCAAAAGCATGAGCAAAGGCACACGTGGAAAATAGGTAAAAAAAAATGTCTACACAGGGAAGTTTTTTTTTTTCGCTTGACCAGCTCTGAGACGAGATATCCCGGATAGCTCAGGATCGCTTGATGCTTGCTCAACGTACAACGTACCTAACGCTCTACAACGTGGCGCGATGAGTATGCTTGTGAGAAGTAAAACGAGGCAGCAGCGAGAACCGGCCCAGTTGAGCGAAGAGCCAATGGGGTACGGAAGCGCTGCTTGGCCGGTAGGCTCTATAAATCACCGAGACATGGGACATGTGTCTGTGAGACGCCCATTCGAAGCGAGTCGCACGGGATTAAGGGGACAGCCGAGAAAATCCTCTGCAATTGGACCACGCGAGGGCCGTGATGGCAAGCGAAACGACGTGTGATGATGCCAATGACTGCCGAGACTGTCGTTCCCTCTGGAGCTGCTTCCGAGCTTCGCTCCGCCGATGTGATTCCGAATACCTTCCAACATCCATAATGCTTAGAGGCCTGCTGACATCATCACTGACCATTATTGCCTTCGGGCTCCTCTGTAAAATGCGAGGGAGACCTGATTGGCTGACCCCAAGCCTGAGAACGAGGGCCTGCTCAACTGGAAACAGCTGCCACCAGACCTATGCCATGGCCCATGCATTGACTGGGCGCTGGTTGACTGTGAACTGATCTCTCATGTTATTGGCCAATCAATCATTGAGCAGGTTGCTCCAGCGCCGCTGCTCCTTTCCAAGCAGTCCTCGTTGGAAGCTCTTCGAGCCCGATCCTGCTCAGAAAAGCGCCCCCCCCGGCCTGAATTGAGACAATGCCTTGCCAGATTATCAAAGATTGGCCAAGACCAAACCGAAGAGTCCGGACAGGATGGCGTGGCTCTTTCCCTGGACCAACCCGCCAATAATGCCACGCAATTTCGCTGCAAGGGCCCTGAAAGATACAAGTTACCTAGAGACGCGCAGTGCCACGAGCCATTGAGGTGGGTACAATGTAGAATGTACAGGGGTAATTCGCCAGGCGCAGCGCAAATCCACCCCAACGAACTCGTGCCTTCCACTCTTAACACTCCTCCGCTCTGCCACGCCCCCGTCGTCGGGCCAACGCCATCGCATTCCCCCCACCACCAAAGTAAATAATGCAGTGGCTGGGCGACGACAGCGCAACCGCTGCTCGAGGTCCGCATCTCCAGCTTCCTTGTCGAGCCTTTTACTGGGCTGTCGGTCCTTTAATTCATGATATTATACGGAGCATTGTCACTAAGGAAAACAACGCACTAATAAGTAAACGAAGAAAAAAATACTTGTAACACACCAAGGGTTGGAGACGCCAAGGAGGTCGCGCCCCAATAATCCTCAAGGAAACTATTGCGGATCAGTGTTGCCTCGTCTTCTTCAGCCTGGCTACACGACGGCGGAATACTTGTCACGATTATTATTAGTGACCAGCCTGGCCAGCCAAAGGGTGAGCTGTTGCCTCCGGTTACCACTCCACCACATTATTCCCACACCCCAACCTCAGCCAGGGTCGTCAGCTCTGCGGTGTACATACATACACATTACGTCTTTTCGTCTTGTTCCTAAGCTCGCACCTGGTTACTCTCTTCCTATTACTTTCTTTTCCAGAAGTTGTCTCGTCTTTCGCACCTTTACATCTTCAAATTATTTTCTCCCTCCTCGCTCTATCTCGCAGAAAAACAAGCGTAACGCTTTCCCGACTAGAGAAGAAACATACTGTAAAGTGTCTTGAAATCACTTCGACTCGCCTCACCTACGCAACACCAACATCCACCTCCTCTCTCTCTCCGTCCCTCCCTCTCGTCTCCTCCTCGCTGCAAATTTCCCTCCCTCAGCAGCCACGCTTGTCTCCTCCCGCTAACAAACAGCGCATCTCCCTCTCAACCCTCCCCACGTCGCTCGTTTTACTCGGCAGTCGAGGAGAAAGCATCCCGTTACATACAGGAGCATCTCCCCGTTGGTTTTCTGACTTTTGAGTGTTTACCGTTCCAGGCAACAAGAAGAAAGCGTCGGCTCCGGCTTACCTCTCCCGATCAAAGTCGTCTTGATACCCTCGCGGCTCGAATCGGACAAACGAAATAAACACTCGACCTTTGTGTCTTGCCATTCTCGAGAGCGCGAGGCCGAATCCTCTCTGCTCCCCTTGCCTTCCGGCCCCGAGTCTCACATCACGAACTACCCTCCGAGTTCGTTGCCGGGTAAACCCTCACGGCCTGGGCTCCCCTTACGAGACGAGTGCGCTATCGAGCGCACTGATTTTTCACGAATACCCAACCGTCGCTCCAAGATCGTAGGAGCGGCGGCGAGGGGTGACTAGGTTCCTCGGAATCCGAGTCCAGTCCGCATAGGAGTTTTTTCGTCGTTGTTGTTGAAGAAGAAGAAGAAGACAGTCACCACACAGATAAAAATGGCCAACTTCCAAGTAGGCTGGTATCGTGAGTGTTTCCGCCCTGCCTCCACGTCACTGAATTGAAGTCGAATGCTAAACATTGAAACGCAGGGTTTTTACCGTTCCTAGGCTACCACCATGTTCTCATGATCCTGATAGCGGTCGCCATAATATTGCTCTGTAAGTGCTTCATTCCCTACCCTACTCCGGATGGTCCGGAGGGCACCCGACTAAACATGCACACTTGCAGCACTTCTACTCGCAGGATGCTCGTCATCATCCCCCTTAATACCAGACATCTTCCTCATGTCCCTCTACTACGAGCAGTACACGGCGACCCCCGACACGGCGCAGGTCAACTACAACGTGCACAAAGCCATCTCTAACATTGCCGGCGACGCCCGCCTCGCCGCCCGTGTCGGCTACTTTGGCATCTGTATCAACCCAGATGGCGGTAGCTGGCTATGCTCTAATAATGCCACCGCCCTCGCTAACGAGGTCGCCGTCGACCAAGACCCGCTCAACCTCGTGTGGTTGGCATCGCAATTCAAGGATATGATTGTTTTCCCCTACCTAATGTAAGTCATCTCCTCCCCTTTCTCCCGCATTTTGGGCCAGCCCCACACGCAAACGACCTTGCGTCGGACGGGAGCGGGTGCTAACGACCGAGGGGTGGATATCTAGCATCATCGCCATCATCTTCGCATTCATCTGCGTCCTCCTCCTCGCCACCTTTCCTGTCTGGCACGAAGAAGTCGACTCTGAAGGGTCCGAGCGCGAAGTCAAGCCGTTCCCCTCCCGCCCCGTCAGCCAGGTGGCCTTCGCCATCATCTTCATCGCAGCCGTCTTCGTCCTCGTATCCGTGTTATGGCAACACACGGCCTCCGTGGCCGCATCAATCATAGCAGAGGACTTTGGCAACGGCTCGGTAAAATCCGGCGTGGGAACAAGCGCCATGGTGATGGGTTGGTTCAGTTTTACGCTGCTCATCATCACGACGATTGGTCTGCTTGTCATGATATTGAGTATTAGTGTGTTGACGAAGATGGCAAGCTAAAAGAAAAAAAGGATAAAAAAGAAAAGAAAAGAAAAGGGGGGCCGCTCAGCCCCCGTGGGAGATACTTCCTCTCGCTGTCGCGGTTTTTACGTTACGCCATTCTGCTTTTTATACTTTTTTTTTCATGACGAGTACTCTGATCTCGGCGGCATAATACGAGGGGAGTATGGACGACATCAGAAGAAGAATGATGGGTACGGGAAACGGTAATCGACAAAACCAACCACTTTTGTTTTTGTTTTTTTGAAAGATTGGAATCGACATCGACACACACGCACGCACACGTTCGGATTTTACGGGGCCAGCCTTGTTTTCTTTCCCCATTGTTTTTTAACGGTCTCTCACTTATGACGGGTATAAAGAACGGGAAATCATTGGAGAACAAATCCCCCATCATGTACATGAAAGAACGGGAGCAGGCCCTTTTTTTTTCCTTTTTTTTTTCTTTTCGATTTTCCAAGTTCACCTCATCGTCCACAACGGACGAAACGAGGAAGAAGGCCAGCGAAAAACTTCGATGTGGAGGAAGCAGAAAGGAAAGGGAAAAAAAGGGACAAAAAAAGGAAAAGGAAAAGGGGCTGCTCCAGACAAATCGCATATCGGATCGGAGTTGATTGTTTTTGTGCAAAGCTTGTTTATAAATTTGTCTCTTTTTGTTGCTATCGCTTTTTTTTTCTGTTTCCTGCTTTACGACTCTTCTGAATTGCAAGATTGATTTTTCACCTGCGTTGATTCTGTCCTTGAAATGAGTTTATTATGCCTTGGGCTGGTGGAGGAGGCCTTGAATCTTGCTGGACCGGTTTTACGCCTTGTATTTGCAAAATCATGTAGATAGAGTCAAAAGCGAGGCTGTCGACGCTGTGATGGGATGTCAGCGATATTCGAAGTCGCGATGGGGGATAATGCGAGTGTTTGAGAAGTTGAAGATGATCATCTGGAACGCGACTCATGTTCTGAAAAGGGCAAGCACTCAAGTCTATAGATAGAAACTCCAATGCCAAAGCAACAAAATGTAACAAGCTCCTCGTGGTCACAAGGCACCACAATTCGAAACATCATCTCTAGCTACTCGCAGAACGATTCTGAACAATGCTCGCAAAGTATATTCACAGAATGTGTTTCTAACCTGCTCTACTCCACAACGCCGACAATGGGATATACTTCATACTAACAACACACGAGGAATAAAAAAGAAAAGAAAAAAAAAATGCAGACTCCAATCGCTCCGATGATGGTCAACTGAAAAAACAGCATCTTCTTCGCTCTAGGCCTTGGGCCTCCTGAAAGGATGCGCCTCTGTATTAAGCACCCACTCGTCCAGACTCACTACATCCGGAGTTGCGAACAGCAGGTAGAAATACTTGAGTGTCTCCGCAAGCCAGAAACTCTCCATCGAGTCCTTTAGCGGTGACTGCTTCATAAGCACATCGTGGATGGCGCTGTGACCGACGTCGGTACGCACCGCCTCGATGATGGATTTCCACATGCGCCAGCCCTTCTCTTGCCAGGATGGATCACCCGTGATGCGGTACATGTACCAGACTGACTCAATCGCTTCGGGTCTGTGGGGAACAGCGTAGCGCACGCATTAGCTTCTAACTATTTGGGATGCGGGAAGAGAGAAATGACACCCCATGTCGCGGGCATACGTAAGCTCCACGCGGAAAGGGGAAATTCGGGGAGTTTATAAGGGCAGCAAGGACAGAAACGCGAAATTGCGGGATAACTTACCGGAGAATGTAATGTTTATGAGGAATTCTCGCGAATCCAGGCGGAATCTTCTCGTTTTCAAGCTTGGTCTTGACATACTCGAGGTGCGTGGGCGGCTTATTGGGGTCCTCCTCGAACTCGATTGGAATTTGGCCCAGAGTCCCGCTGCTACCGACATTTGAACCAGGCTGCGGAGCAGCGGCTTCGGGACTGGCAACGGTGCCGGTTGGACGTTCGGCAATGTTGAAATCCTGCGCGGTGTCTTCCTGGCGCGGCGTCGCCAGCGAGCCGACGTCGTCTCGTTTCCTAAGCGCCTCCTTGGCGGGTGTACCTGGTGCGGGCCGCGGATATCTGTACGTCTCCTCCGGCTTGGCAGGCTCCGCTTTAGCCGGCTGTTCCTCGTCTTCCCTCATCTTGGGGGCTGCATCGCCGCTATTCTCCATCTCAATCTCGTACAGTGTCTTCTCCCGAGCGACGCCCTCCGCCGGCACTTCGGGCGGAGGTAGGTGTACGGGTCTATCGTCATCGATGGCGGTGCTCGCACCCTGAGTTTCGGATATTTCGGCCCTCTGTTTCTGGAGTTCTAGCTGGCTCTCAACCAACTTCTGATGAGCCTCTGCCGCCTTCTTGTTTTCGAGGTAATCGGCAACCTGCTGATCGCGGTATTCCCACATGGGATCGAGAGCTTGGAACCATGCTGTCTCGTTCCAGGGGCAGCTCTTAAAGTTATCACAGGGGACGACAATGGAGCCCTCGGGCATGATACCCGACGGCATGGATTCGTACGCCCAGACACACCCGTCCGTAAGCTTTTTGGCGATATCCAGATCCTGATCGCTGTTGAAGATTTTGGCGCCGAGGCCAAACATGCCGCCGAGGAAGCAGGTGAGATGGGTGACCTCGTATTCACGACGGGCGTCAACTTCGGGCACGCCGTTAGTCGTAAGTTTAGCGGAGAACAGGATGTCGCGTGAATCCTTGGTCATGGGCCTATAGAGAAGCCAGCGCTTGACCGCCGCAACCGTCTTTTCGTGCATGTTTCGGTATTTGGGCTCAAGACCGCCAAGGAGAAGATACGTCTACACCGCGTGTTAGCTGAAGGATCGCGGCGCATGACCTCGATGAAGCTTACCTTGGGGAAGTATTCATAAGTTGAGTCCTGACTCCCACCCATGCTATACGATTGGTATCCATAAGATGTGGGCACTAAAGGCGCCTGCTGCACGCAGTCCAGGTCAATCATGTTCATGGGATCCCACGGGTTAAAGTTGTTTACGGGAATCGCAACACCATCGCCATCATCCGTTGCGTCAACATTCCTGTCAGCATTCGCCTCCCGAAATCCCCTCTTGGTCAAGCCCGCCGCAGCGTTCTCGGACTCATTCTTCGCCCGCCCCTCTTCATCGGTTCCAGCAGGAGGAGCAAACGAGGTGCCAACAACTGTGTCACCGAGATTAACCGTCGGAATGCCATGGGAATCCTGCCTAGGCCACGCCGCCGCGCCACCTGACAATTCCGTACCGCCGTTTGCCTCGTTCTGGGCCTGAAGCTCCGCCTGTCTCTTAAGATCGGTCGCCGTGCGATTGCAGCCGTTCGCATCTAGCATCTCGGGGAAGATGCCCTGTATGGCCGTGCCATTCCTCTGCAGGCCTTCAAAGGCATTGGTGATGCGTGCCACGGCATCATAATACTTTTGCTTGCCGGAGAGCTGAGCGAGGTGGGTGAATTCCATGACGAGTGAGCCGACCTCGGCGGTGTTGACGATGCTGGCACGGCGGGGCTGGGCTACGGCCTCGGGCCTCCACTGGTAGTATAGGATGGGCATGCGGTTAGGGGTATCGAAGGCGCCGTAGAGGATCTCGGCGAGCTCTTCAGCCTTTTCGAGAAGCATCTGGTACTTGCCGTCGTGACCACCGCTGACATCGTAGGCGGCTAAAAGACCGCCAAGGTATCGGATGACAGTCTCAAAGACGGGAATATCCATCCGCTGCGTGCTGTAGGTAAAGTCAATCTTCTTGACCGCATGAGCGGCCTCGTCAAACTCCTCCTTCATGCCCATGATCCAGAGAGTATCGAGAGAGTCGACAAGGGTAGCAGCCCAACCGCAAAACGGGTCACGGTAGAACTTGGTAACAGGCGACAGTTCATCGTGCATCCAAGCATAGGTACGGTAACCATTCCAGGCGCGCTGCATCTCGGCCTTGATCTCGGCCAGACGACCCTCGCGCTTTTCTTTGGCGGCAGGCTGCTCTTCGGGGAAGTCGAACTGAATCTTCGGGATGGCCTTGGGTGTGCCGGTGGGGAGAAGGATAAGGTCCTCGGCGGAGATGGGGAAGTTTTCCTTGAACTTTTGCCAATGGGGATAACTGGTTGTCGTGGGGGAGGCGGGAGGCGTTGTATGCTTTCCAGGAGCCAGCTCTTCATACCAGGGCACCAGGCTCGTCGTGACAGTTGGTTTGGCGGTGTCCGAGATACTGATGGAGTTTAGAGACGCTGGTTTGGTGGGTAAGGCGATATCATCACCCTCTTTGTCGCCAGGCTTCAAAGTTGGGATTTTGACCGTCGGCGGCTCGTCCTCGACAGCGGGCTTAGGCTCGTCGGCCGCATCCTCAAACTGAGGTGGGGGGTGAGGGGGAGGAGGGTCACCCTTTCCAAGAGCTGCCTGAGCTTCGTGGCCAGGGGGCTTGTGTAGTGGGTTGCGATCGCTGTCAAAGTAAGAAGGATAGTGCGCCGTATGCTGGCCAAAGCCGGTGTACTCGGTGGGATCCCAATCGGAGTGGGCGGCGCGATAGAAAAGGAAGACGATGATGGCCGCTACGAAGAGTAGCAGCCTATACCTCCTCCGTGGAAGCATCGCGAATATTCGTTCTAGTCGCGTGAGAGGCGGGTGCCACAGGTGCGCCTTGCGAGAGGCGCTTTAGCAAGGTGCGAGCGTAAAGCTCACGGCAACGTTCTAGAGTTGGCGCGTGAGAAGCAAGTGGAGCTAACCACGCCAGTCGCAAGTGCGATGCGCTGGTCGAGGTTGTAGAGGTTACCGGGCAAGGGGGGGGAGAGCCCGTTGTCCCATATCGCGGAACCTTCGCGAGGGGCCGAAGATGGTGCTTGTGTGCCTGTGCTTCCTCGGTTCGTGGTTGCTGGTCGTGTGTCAGCGCCCCGAAATATTGAAGATTGAAATGCAGAACGGCAGCTCGAAAAAGGAGGAGCGACGATGGTAGCGCTGTATTGACCCGAAACTATCCCTGAGGCCCAAAAAGACCACAACGCCTACTGAAATAATGGGAAGAGATAAATCCAGGATTGGAGGTGCTATCGTGGCATCGTGGTGAGGGAAAGGGATTGACGAACATGGAGCGCCAAGACTTTTGAGAACCTTAGTTCACAAACTAAATAGGTACAAGTACCGCATCCATGTATTGTCGAGGCTAAAGCGAATGCGGAGTGCACCAGAGGAGTACTTTTCTCCAGCAATACTCCAGAGGAAAAAGTTGAACATGTCGGAGGAAGAGAAAAAGCCGGTATTAATGAATCAATAATGGGGCGCGCCTACGAGGTATTGCTATTCTACGCTGCAACATTGAAGGGACTTCTCACAAAGAGCTGTTGGCATTGGCGACTGGTCGAAATGGCCAGGTAATGGCGGACGAGGGCTCGACACATAAAAAGGGAAAATATCTCCATTCTTACCTCTACCTGAGAATAACCCCCAGGTTCCCGTGAATTCGATCGCGAGGCCGTTTCGCTTTGTTGTCTCGCAAAGAGGAGGGAGAGGAAAACCCAGCCGGATGTACGGAAAGAATGCCCAGACTCGAACTCGCCCCTCAATAATCAGAAAACCCGTTGCACAGAGGAAACATGCGACCCGAGGGTTGGATGCCAAGACTTTTGGAGCTCCTTTTTCCCCACCGATCTTTTGCTCGAGGTGTCCTTCGCCCTTGCCTCTTTTTTTTCACTCATGAAATTTGATGGGCCCATGGGTACGGAAGGTGCCACACTCATATTTGGTTTCGTTCAGTGTTACTCATACTTCCAAACTAGGGGACCTGCCCCCCCCCCCCCCTTAATCCACACGTCTCATTTTTTCCATCTGGGGGTCTTAGGCCTTGTGGATCCTACAAGTACACTGCATTGTAGTCTGTGGGGTAAGCTTGGCTACCCGCCTATTGGTGGGTTGGCGAGCAGTTGAGAGAGATTAAACTCTCGAGACCCAACGACAGTCACCTGGCGGCTCAGGGGCGCCGGGCACGAGAGAAAGCCAGCCCACATGGAGAAGGCTAGAGCGAGTCAGGTTTGCAGGAGAGGTCAAGTCTGGATTGAGGCCTTTGTTACGAAGGTACAACCGATAAGAATAGGGGTTCGAACGCTTCATGTTGTTAGTAGAAGTTGCCATGCTGGCGACTATTGGCGCCAAGAAAGAGAAACGGTCGACCAGGTTGCTCCTGCCGCCAACGGCGCTGATGACCACGGTGAAGCTTCTCTTTCCACCAGAATTATGCAGAACAGGTTCGTATCAGCCAAATTATACTGCCAAAAGAATGGCGCCATAACTCAATTGATGCTTCTTATGTTAAATGCTCGAGGAGTTGCACAGTGAATCGGAGTGCTAGTAATTAGTGCTTCTGCGACTTTGTTTGCACTCATGTCTACTATCCATTTGAACGAAATGTTGTATCGATAGACACCGAGTCGGGCCACTCTCCGCAAACACTCCAATAACTGCCAGGCCAGCGATGTGGGTGCGACTCGCGTGTCCGCCATTCAACCTGCACTGCACCTATCCTGCAAGATACTCAAACAAAAGAGGTAGTACTGCCGACGCTGTCCTGAGGATACGCATTCAGCCTATTACGTCCACGACTCGATACCGATACACATACTATACACTCAATGTATATCCCTGCACATAGAAGCCTCCCAAATACATTCGGAGACGTGTCCCGCTGCCGTCAAACATGGAACATCATGATCTCATAAGCCGAATGCTTCTGCCAGCTGCCGCCGCCTCGAACTGGCCTGTTCCATGTCCCGGCGATTTTGTGGGGAAGGATTTTTGACAGCGGACATGATACAGGACAGCAACTGCTTAATTCCACCTCGCCGATCAATCTACATCAGCGCCGATTATGTAGTGTTCCGGGCCGCCGAGTAGTCGGAGGGCCAGTGGCAATGGCGGCAATTGGGCGATGTGTTCGTTGCCCCGCCTGGCTGTCGATCAGAGCCCCACAATCCCAGTGGGGGACACATCTTGATATGAATGAATTACTGCCGATTTTGGCTCAAAAACGTGGCGTGCACTTTAGCTCGGCGTTCGCCAGCGCCGAACCAGAAAGAGGAGCTACAGAACGACCGCGGAATGTCACGCTGGCTTACCCAAGACACACCGAGGAGACGCGAGCTTGGCCGATTACAATTTGGCCATACTAAGATGCAATCGAAGGGTGTCGAGGCCAACTCAGCGTTGATTACTAGACCGACAGAAATTGTATCCGATAACTCCTCCATCTATGGGTCTGGGGTTGTGCTCATGCCCGGCGCTGGGCTGCCTGGGTAGCTAACTGTCATTGATTTCTTTTGGCGCCACGGCCGGGACCGGACGAACCCTGTCTTTTCGATGCGAGATCTCCAACTCTGGCAATTGTCTAGGAACAACTGGTTAGCGACATTAGAACGGCCAGTTTTCTTGGTTCTGGGGACATTCCCACGCGGTTAGTAGAGAAAGGGAAACCATCGTCCGTCGTCTAACAATAAAAACCTGTTAATCCTAGCCAACTGCCTAAAAGCGCTTGGTCTAGACTTATTCTCCGTAGCTATTCCCTTATTCCGAGCTATCGTCGTTTTGATAAAACACTCAACCGAATCCGAACTTGGGAGAATGAGAAAATCCGACCACGTAGGGCTCATTCATGTCTATTGGAGGCGAATGCTAGCTGCACATCTGGTTTTCCTGTCAATGTCAATGCAGCACTATGTCTCGGCCGTTCAAATTTGCCTCAGCCAGCTGCTAGTCTTATCCCGGGTTCTCAAGATCGTATCTTGTAGCATTGTAGTGCCTCGAACACCGTAGTGCCATACAGACTGTTCCACCTACACTAACCTCGTTAGAACACGGGTCATCTTATTTTAGAATCCGAAGCTTAATTCTTCGCTCCATGTCACATCTGGTAAGCAAACCTCATGCGACCGAGACTAGCCTTCCCCAAAATAGTAAACCCACAAGAGGCAGTGTTAAAATCTGTATCCAGTCTTAGCTCTCCCATACCATCCTTGGGGGATAAAAGAGCTGACCCGAGCTGAGACCGACGCAACATGCCTACAACTGTTCACTCCTCTTGCATTTCTTAGCCATCAGTCTATTCACCATGAGAAAGCATACGGTTAAGATACAACGACCAAAAAATATCGCTCTCACTAAGAAGCGTCATTCTCTATATACCCAACGCAAAAAAAGCAACCGCTCCAAAAAGGAAGAACATATTTGACGCTATTCTTAACAAAGCTGAAACCAAAAAGCTTCTCAACAAGCCCGCTCATCATCAACAAATTTTCGAAACAAACAAACGTCTGCTCCCAAGAAGTGGCCTCGTACTTCTGTCTCATTACAAGTCACGTCCCCGAATCTTGGCCCACAATTCCGTATTACGGAAGTCAAAGTTAGGATCTAGCTCGCAGAACGGATGCTCCGCGAGCAACTTCTCGGCAGTCGGTCGGTCATATGGGTTTCTTGAAGAAATTCAAGTCAGCACCCCGCATTATCCCAGTATCCAGAGACAGGGAAGAAGTAATATAGAAACTTACACTTGGAAGCAGTCCAGCATAAACGCAATCGCCACGGGGGTAATCGTCTCATTGATATCATCAGGGATCGGCGGCGTCTCTCCGTTGGCAATCTTGTAAATGGCACCGATGGCCTCCTCCTTCGCCCAGGGTCTCCGACCAGCAAACATCTCGAGCACCACGCACCCAAGACTCCAAATGTCGACCTTGGCGCTGTATCCCTCGCCTTCAGACCGAATCACCTCTGGCGCCATCCAGAAGACAGAGCCCTGCATGTTGTTGCTCTTGTCGTTGCCGTAAATGTTGTCCGTCTTCTTGCTGATACCGAAATCGGAGATCTTGCACGTGCCGTCAATGTCGAGAAGGATGTTGTCGGCTTTGAGGTCGCGATGCAGAATGCCCTCCCGATGGAGGTAGGCGAGACCTGAGAGAGTCTGCCGGGTGAGGGAGCTCACAATATCCTCGTCAAATTTGCCATGTTTACGCAGGCAAGAGCCCACGCTACCACCAGAAATGTACTCGAGGAAGATGGAGATGCTGGTCTCCTTGCGCTCGCAGCCGAGGTACTGCACAATGTTGTCGTGGTCGAGATGCTGCATTGTGTCGATTTCTTGGTCTAGCGCCGCCACGAGCTCACGCATCTTTGCCCGGTCCCCTCCTGCCGCCTTAGGATTCACCTCCACCTCCTTGACGGCTAAGAACTCTCCCGTTGTGGCGTTCATGCCGAGGTACACACGGCCGTACGTGCCCTTGCCGATGAGCTGACCCTTGAACCAGCGGAACGTTGTCTGTCTCTTAGGCAGCGTGTCCTGAGGAATTTGCGGCATCATGATGCTGTCACGCTGCGGCTTGATCTGCACGATGTTGGCGTTGAACATCTTTGTGCTCTTGCGTCGCATAAGGGCTGATGACTGACCCTGGGCCTGCGATGCCGTCGTGAATCTCTTGTTAGCCTCATGGGCTCCTCGAGCGACTTCTCGAATCGACTTGAGGCGACCAAGTCCGCCGGACCTCCGAATACTCCTCTGTGCCGAGTTTTGGATGGACACTGGCCTCTCAAGAGCTTTGAGGGTCGACTCGTCAGAGCCAAGGGTATCGTTATCATTATAAAGTGTCGCAACCTTGGACCCGGGTAGCGCTGCCAAGTTCTCCTTCGTAGGCGGCTGAGCGTTCTGGCTGCCCGGCACTTCGTTCTCATCACCTTCTGCGATCGGCGATGGTGGGTTATCCCCCGACTCCTGATTCTCTTCAAACACCGGCTGGTCTAGATCCAAATTCGGGAAGAAGTCATCTAGGTTGTTCACGAGGGCATCGGTCGTAGGACGGTTCGCCCATACATCCTTCTCCACAAACGACTTGCGTCTGTTAAGCTTGCTGCTGTTATCTTCTGCCGACTCCCATCCCTCTGAGGGCGTGCCCGGAGTCCTACGCGAGCTTCTTCCGCTCCTGCTGCTCGTCGGGTAGTCGTCGTCGCCTTCGCCAGTCCTACCAGAAGTGCTGGCGCTACCTGCGGGTTCGCTGAAGACGACCGACTTTCTTTTGGTTGAACGGTCAGTGTCTAGTTTCAGATTTGGCCGCTTCCCGGCAACATCGGTCTTGTTCTTGATGGGTACCGCGAACAGGCCATCGTCCGAATCATCATCCGCGTCGAAAGATTGAGTAGCCGGGGCCGTGGGCTTCGGAGGCTGGGCGAAGCTAACATTGATGAAGTCTTGGCTTCGCCCGTTGTCTGTGGTCCGCCTAGAGAGTCTCTGCTCTGGGCTTCCAGCCTTTTGGATGGGTTGAGTAGATACCCTGCTCGGTGTGACGGAACGAGGGGCGTTTGCAGACGACTGGCCGACGGCGCCCATGTTCCGACCGATGCCGATAAGCGCGCTGCCAATAGACGGAAGCTGGTCTGACGGCTGTCTCCTGTGATTTGAGTCGCCAGTGGCAGGCCGCCTGGGGCTTGGGAATCCGTCCGAATCCGAGCCAGGCCTGAGGTGCTGGCCTGGCCTTCTACGAAGTGAATCTGCTTTGAGCACAGTGACGGTTGGCTCACTAGGCGGCGCAGGCGGCTTCCGCACCGGCAATAAATGGTCCGGCTTCTTATCTTCATATGGCGATGGTCTGCGATCATCGAAGTTGATCTCGGTCTTGCGCACAATTGAACCCGCCAACTGCGACATCGTCTCCGCCACTGGGGACTCCTTCTGCGCGGCTTGCTTCCTTGTCGCGAGGTACTCGCGCTGCTTCTTCTCAAGCGTAGCCCGATAGGCGGCCGACTCATGCTTCAGCGTTTCTTCATCTATCTTCTCTTCAGTCATACTTTTTTGCCGAGATGATGGAGGTGTAGAGGACGATCTAGGTCGTCCGCCACTTAGCCTAGCGTAAGTATCTTCATCAACCGTCATACCAGGGGGTAGGAGGCCCGGCGATAAATAACCCGTAGCCTGTGTAGACGCGGGGCTGAGCATAGCGTTATCGATAGCGGCCGTATAACGGACAAACAACTTGAGGCCGCCAGGCAGCTCGGACTTCATCTTCTTGTGGACCGCAAGCAACTTCTGATCGTCCAGCGGCTCGTCGTGCTCAGGCCTACCCAGCTCGGTAACGTGGATCTCCGTATTCTCGAAGTCAGGTATGCCAAGGTTGGTGCAGATGGTGTGGCGTAGGTCGATTGCGGACTCCTGATCCGTCACGTCACACATCCTGTAGTTCCAGCCATCCATAGTGGCAAGAATATAATGGCGTACCGGGACCTGCTTCTTGGTTTTGAAGTGGCCCATGAACTGCGACGCCGAGCGTGACCGCTCTCCGGCCGAATCGGCGCCCGCGGAATTAGCCGGCTTGAGAGTTCCGCCTGGGGAGGTAGGCGATTCAGTGCCATCAGGGGAGACACCTTCTTGTCGCTTCTTCCGGGTCAGGAAACTGAGCAGTCGAGGTCCATCCTTGGCCGATGGCGGGTCTGAATTAGGAGTAGAGTCCTGTGGCGATACTCGCTGCCTCTCGCTCGCCCGTCCACTCATGATCATGTCACTGATGTTTAATCTGCTGGCTCCAGCCGGGACCCCACTACCGTAGATAGCTGCGTTGGATGAGGCCGAGTCTGTACTGTCTCTTGAACGGTGACCAAACTTGGCGGACCGAGGTGAGGCTGATAGCTGACTAGAGTTCGGCGGTGGGAACAGCTCCTGCCCAGCGAGGCCAGGGCTGCCACGAGGGCTTTCTGATCTCGACTTGACAGTCAATCCTTGTTCGCCAGACTCGCCGCTGGGGCTTTGTCGCCGGCCGTCAATATCGAGATTTTTGAGAACATGCCGATGGTTCGATTCTGAACTCATGGTACTGTTGTTAAGGGTTGGTATTTGGCGGGCTTGGGAGTATCGTCGAGCTGCGAATCCAGGCCCAGGAGGATTAAGAGGTGTCTATAGAGAGAGTTAGTGAAACGGCCAGCGACGGCAGGAATATCGGTAGCCCTTACATTAGGTGATTCGATGTCGGCACCCAGCCCCATCTTGCCCATATCGGACTGTTCGCCTCTCACAATAAGCCTAATCAAACGACGCATGCGCTTTCCTTCCTCGCGCTCGGCAGCCTGGTCCCAACCGGTCCCGCTCTGCGCACACTGGATTGCGAGCCGAGGATAGACCTGCTGGTGCATCATACCAAAGTTGCCCCGTCCGGCGCGCCCGCTACTCAACTCGAGGAACTGCATACCGTATAGACCCAAGGCCTTGAACGTCTCCTGCCAGTCCCTCGAGAAGTTGTTGGCCTGCAGCCAAGTGAGCACGCGGTCCATGGGCCACTGTGCGGCAAGATCAGGGGATATGCTCGCCGCGGACACGGACGACGTCGTGGTGGCAGTGGAGGCGTTTGATACGCCGCGGGCGCTCTGCATGGCATTCGCGTGG
Organism: Lomentospora prolificans; assembly: GCA_029532625.1. Taxonomy (NCBI): domain Eukaryota; kingdom Fungi; phylum Ascomycota; class Sordariomycetes; order Microascales; family Microascaceae; genus Lomentospora; species Lomentospora prolificans. The sequence goes on from JARFXM010000003.1 coordinate 1,522,821, forward strand.
AGGCGGTCGCGGTTCATGGCTTCTTCGAGAGTCAAATTGGAGGTATCGGTTCCGTTTGGGGGTTGCATGGCCCACAGGGGCTTGGGCTCGTCAAGTCCGAAGGCAGGAATGCCTACGCCTTCGCCCCATGTATCTCCCGTGGGAATGTACGTCGCAGACATCTGTTCACTCGGAGGCGGCGGAGGAGGGATCGTGGATACGGTCGAGCCGGCGGGGATAGAACCGTGGAGTCGAGGATTATACGCCTGGACCTGACCGGGAGGTGGAGGTGGTATGTTGAGGCCTGCGCGACCGTCGTACATTCGAGATAGCACATTTTGCCAGGGAGCGCCTGAACCAGGAGGAGGGCCGGGAGGAGGAGGAGGCATTACACCGTTCGCGGTTTGCGCACCACCAGGATATCGAGGAGGGGGGAGGGGGGATGGCCATGATGTTGCCCAGCGGTTGTCGGATGGGAGGCGACATGGGCGGCGGAGGAAGCTGGAAGGACCGCGAAGGGTCCCTTTGGCCGTTCTGGTACATTGTGGGTAGGCGAGAGGGCGAGAGGTTCGAGATGGGAGGGAGGAATGGAGGAGCTCAGGTGTGGGAAATGCTCCCACTTGAATAATCGGGGGTGGGGGATGAGCGAGGTAAGCGATAGGGAACGTTGACGATGGCAATGAAGACTGGTAGTCTCTAATCGTTGGCTATTTTTGGGCGACGGCCAAGCTCCCCTCCCTCGCGAAGCTGATCAGACCAGGCAGGAGTTGGATGGGCTCGAGGGCGCTCGCCGAAACATAAAATGGGTATGTAGCATATAATACAGAGCGGGTTAAGTAGATAATAATAATCGAACCCCAGCTGAGACCACGGCCATGGTCTGTAACAATGTCGTTCGTCAAATGAGTGAGGGTTTTGGAATCCGATTAGAATCACGGATGGGCAGATGTTCGCCAGGGCGCGGCGACGTTTTGCAGAAGGGAGGGCCAAAACGAAAGAAAGCCTTGGGGTTGGGCAGGCTGGGGTGGAGACCCATGAACCGAACGAACATGGATTGATGGGCAAGCGAAACGGCACTGGGGATTCCTTCACAGTGTTGGTTCGATCTGTCGCCTCAAAAAGGGTTCGAGGGGGTATTAGACTCAGTCGCTCAGAAAGTACTCTACAAGTAGGACAGTGGCTTGCCGACTCGTGCGTGCTTGCGCCTTCCCTGGCCGTTTGCGCCTGTCGGTTTCGAACTGCAGCTGGATCATTGTTTATCCGAATACCCTTCCTCAGCCAGGCCAATGGGACCGTCGCAAACTCGATCGTTTTAGCGCCCATAGCTGCACGTTTAGCGAATAAATACGGGAGAAGCAAGCTCGAACCCCCCCGGGGCCCCTCCCCACCCAACTCTGCTGGACCCCTGGCATCACCTAAAAGGGCGTGGGAAGCTCGTGTCAGCCCAATTCCTCTTATCCTGTAAGTACTTCAGTACACAGGTACAAGTACGAAGTAGACAGCACCGGCATGCTCGCCTATTACGAAGCATCTCGTACGTATGCCCGTTGCCGTCCCAGCCCAGCCCAGCTCAGCCCAGCCATGGCGAGTGGTCAAGGTGCGAAGCCGCTGTCGCACAATAAATGAATCTATGACAAGAGCTGGCAATTGACATTTCGCCGCCAAGCTGATGGCGGGAATTTTGGCTTTGTTGGGAAATTCACAGACACAATGACGAAGTGAAGTGGCAGTGCGACCGCCTCATCCTCGATCCACTTCCCTGCCTTCCCGGTAATATTCCGAGGCTCAGCGCGGACTCCAAATTGCCAGCGTGTACGTGGATGTTTACCAAGGCCCACTCAAAAGTGCTAGCGGCGTGGAAAACGGAGACTCGGAGAATAGCAAGAGTGTCAACCCATCCATCAATTGATGTGGGCCAAGGGAAGAATCAGCGCGACAACGAACCACATGGGCTCAAGCTTAGCACCCGGGCTGGTTAGGTGCATTGTAGTTTAGTGCTTAGTTGACTGGGATGATCATCAATCCCTTCCGAGTCCAAAGCTCCAGCAGATCTCCGTCGACCGAGACACAGTCGCATGCGCCATACAAGAGCAAGAGAACCAATTCATCGACAAGTTTCTAGCTTGAGGCATAATAACGCGGAGGCATACACTGGCGGGGCGTGCTTCGCCAAATAGCGCCTCCAAGACACGAGGGAATGATGGTGAAATTATCATAGCCAGCGCAGTTAGACAATTACATTCAAATATCCCAACAGTATTAAACCGTATACGCAACGCTTGATAATAATGAGCGCCTGGTATATAAAAGCGTCGAAACCGAGTAATGAACGCCGTCCGCCATGCAACCTCAATACCCGTGCCAAACAAACCGGGAATAATGCACAAACTAAGCATCTATTCCTTACATCACCAAACAATTGCCTGTGGGCCCCAAGCCATACGTTTGCTGGCACTGCTCCAGGTATCCCTCTTCTTCGGCAGTACCTTCGACTACGTTATGTTTCCTTACCATGCCCTGTGCCTTGAGCGTTTGCGGACCATCGCCGTGCCACCACAGCAGCCTTTGGCAGTTCGGGCACTGGGGATCCTCCGAGTTGATCTCCCACTTTCCGGATGACACCTCAACTGTGCACGAGTCGGCGGGAAAATGAAACTCGGGCAAGAAAATCTCCGTGGGTGCCTCATTGTTTGCCGCGGCCTTTGCGTCAAGCTTTAAGTTGAAGGTGCAGGAGCGAAGGTCAAAACCGTATTCTTTGACCAAGCCGTTGACATGAACCGGGGATGGGCGGATGAAAGCTTCGGCAGCACGATAGCCCGGGGTATCAGCATTCTCAGGAGCTTTTCCAGGCTCAGACGAGATTGATGGCGTGGAGAGCACCTGCCTAAGATTTTCAGGGGTAACCGTTGTCTCATCAGCAACATCGCGAGCAGCAGCATCGTTCACTATGCTTGAAGAGCTGGCTGCAATGATTGCCTTGGGAAGCGGATTGATGGGAGCGGGCTTATCGTCAAGTGAAAAGATGGAGAGATCCTCTCCATTCCACTGGTCTCCTCTCTTGTGGGTATTACGACTCATGTATACCCAAAGGAATGTGCCCTCCATGAGTGCGCCCTCGACACCGTAGTAGTTGGCGTCTAGAGCTGCGGACTGGCTCGAATAATCGCCAGTTTCGTAGGCTTTTTTCTCATCCATATCGTATGGAATACCAAACTCGGTGAGCATACATGGGTGGTTACCAACCCTGTCTTTACCCTCTTGGCGTAAAGAGGCGAGCTGGTCCTTGAAGCAGTTCCGGATGGCAGATTCACCAACCTTGATAGCAAAGACGGGATGGAGATACCTTCCGCGGAGCACACCAACCACGTCAACGTTCCATGTTCGGTTCCACTTCTTTGTCATGAGGGTTATCCCGTCGTAGAAGTGCGGGGCATAAGCCATCTTCGGGTCGTCGTCCTCGGTGCCAGCAATCTCCGGCGGGAGCTCGAGGGTGGGATATTGCATAAGAAGTATGGAGTCCTTGTGCTGAGCTCGGATCGCATCTCTCCAGGCACGGTAGAGATCCATGAAGTAGGTGTTGGTGAAGTTGGGGTAATCAATTACCTTCCCTGTCCTTGGATTCTTCGCAAAGTAATCCTTCTTAAGTAATGTGTCCGTCTCGGGGTCCCATACGCCGTGCTGAGCCCAGATGCATTCCCCAAGTTTCCACCCTTCATCCCGCTTATAGCCATACCTCGAGTCGTCATAATCGGCCGGGAGCCAAGCTTTCTCGCCGTGGGGATCAATCAGGGTCGTGCCAACTTTGTACGGGCCTAGACCGCCCATATCCCACGTCTCAACCTCGCAGGCCCTTCCCGACCCAGTGAGAAGACATTGCCAGATGGTTGGGCAGGTTCCCTTTTTCAGGCTCTGCTCCTTTGGAATGGCGCTCAAATCGACGTATCCTGTGAGGCCACGGTTGGGCTCGTTCATGCTCTCCCAACCTACAACGACAACATCTTCGAGGTCTCCAGCTTCATGTATCCTCTTCGCCAGGTGGGCGCAAGCATTGATAAAATGTGACTGTAGGTAGTCTTGGATGTTTACGCCGTCAATTATGCACTTGGGGGCAAAGTCCTTGCCGGCGAAAAAGAATGTGAATATGGTAGCAGCGGCGAGACGGAAATAGTTGGTCGCCCAAATCATCTTGGGAAATTCGTCGGGTTCGGGATACGTGTTCTGGACAATAGCGGCTTCAGTCGCAGCGAAACTCTGCGGATTCAGTCCACAAGCGTATATCGTCCACATTGGAGCGCCGGAGCCCCCGCAGAATCGAGCCCACTATGCAAGGAACGTCAACAATCGAAGAAACGCAGAACGTGGGAGAGCGTCGTATCTCCATGCGTACGTACCACATCTTGATGGGGATCCATAAAAACATAGAAGCCGTAGGAACCGGCGACCCTTAGCACCTCGATCGTGTGCTGAATCCACGCCTCGTCATACTGCCCAGGCCCTGCTGCTTCGATGGCTTCCCAGGTGAATATGTATCGAAGGGAATTATATCCATATCGTCTTAATCGTGAAAAGTGCTGGTGTGCTTCGGAAAGCGGAAAGGGCCGCGCGTGAAACTGGACCGTGTCGCCCTCGAAGAAGTCTGCTCCGACGTAGGACGACTGATCGGGGGTGCTAGGAAACTTGGCATCGCCGGCGCAGTTTATGCCGCGGATAACCACCTGACGGCCATGAGGGTCGCGAAACTGACCATCTTCGATCGTCAACCGAAAGGAGGTGTTCGACATTGTCCGTTTCTGTGACGGGCAGCTGCAGAGATAAAGCTAAGGGATGGAAAAGAGACCAAGGCGACCGCAGATGCCTAGCAGTCAATATTCACCAGGGAATCGCCACTGGACAGTACACGGGGCTTCAGATGCCAGGCGGGAAAGGGGCCTCGTGAGGGGTAGATGAAGGAAACGGCGGGCAGAGATGGAGGGATCTGCTGGGCATTTAGGTTGATCCAGAAGGCATGCTAAACGTCTGTCCATATTACCGGGTTCACGTTGGGAGCGGGCCATGGGTAATATGCTACACTGGCACATTGCACGTTGCATGGGGGCCGACCTGCTGAATGACGTCGAGCCAGACTTGGCCAATGGCTGGTGTGGTCAGGTGTCGGGTGGAGCCTGAGCATCCCATCCTGGCCATGTCAGTGACCACATTTCAGTCTCTCAATGTCTTGCCAGCGAAAGATTGGCGGCTCTCCGCAATTTCCAACCCCTGCCCGGAGTAGAACCCGACAACCCCGGCCAGATCCCTCGTACTCGGATAGATGCTTTGTCTTAATGCGACGACTGGAGACTGCTAAGCTGATGAATTTCAAAGTGTCCGTTGGAAAACAGAAAGAAAGAATGTCGACGTAGACATTGAAGCCGACTTACGACGCCATGCACCTATAGGTTTTGCGCCTCTCATGATGAGGTTCTCGAGACAATAAATGGTAATACAATGCAAGCAGAAGCTGCTCCGGACTACATGATTACGGCCGAATCCATCATCCCCAGGGTTGTGTCCATGACCGAAGCGAGTGAAGTTGATACATGCTGTCTCATAGGCTCGACCTAGGCATTTGTCGGGCATCATGTGTAGGTTGGGTTTTCCAGAAAATCGAGAGCCTATCAACTTGGAACCTTGAGCGGATCATCCTCTGCAAGTAATACTACTACTAATCGTCACCAAAACACTGGTCGTAGTGAGACTGTCTTGAAGCGGAAAGCGCTTAGGTAATCCTCGCTCCCAAGTTCTTCACCTGTCTCACAACCACACCAACCCACAGCAGGCACACCTCGATGTCAATGAGACGGCGACGATAATTCATTGGAAATCTCACGAGGGGCCCGATCCATGGAAAAGCACATAATTATATGTAAAACAGTCCCTTAATGTACTAAAATTCACATCGTCTTCATTTTCCTCCCCCCCATTGAAACTTGCCTATGAACATTGTCATCTCAACCTACCCCTCCATCACCTCTCCACTCAGCCCACTTTCCTTCTTTGGGGCTCCGAAATCCCCTTCTTCGCCTTCAGCGCTCAATTTGAAGAGACGGACAAACCCAAATTTTCGCGAATATAGCAACGGGTAGCTTGAAGCGCCTCTACTGTTTTCCCAACATCGACGATGTCTGCAAAGGCACAGCTGAAAGCCATTGGGGATGCCGTCAAGAAGGAGCAGTTTGATGAGGCTATAGAGCTCTCCCGAGCTCTCACTCAAAAGGATCCAAAACACTATATCGCGTATGATGCCCTCATCCCTCTTTCCTCTCCAAAGCCCTGCCCTTCCACTAACCTGGCATAGACACGTCTTCCTCGGCTTCTCTCTAGAGAAGAAGAATCAATTAGATGCTGCTGAAAAGGCTTATCTCGATGCTTCTACTATTCAACCGCAGGCTGCTCAGGCGTGGCAGGGCCTAATCAAGCTCTACGAACAGCAGGATCAGAAGAAACTTAGTGCGTACCGGGATGTTGTTGTCAGGCTCGCCGAGATCTACAGCCACACTGGAGAGCTGCCAAAATGCCGGCAAGTCATCAACCAGTTCATCGATTTTGCGAATCTCCATGGAGATAGGAGACAGTATGTAGATGCATTGGACCTTATGACACCAGAAAGCCCTGTCTACGAATCGCTCGAGGGCCACGTCCCTCGCCCTGCCCACATCTACGAGAAAATGGCCACAATAACTGAAGAAGATGAACGGAAGCGCATCAACACCTTAATCGGAGAGCGCAGGACAAGAATCGGCGCAAGAATTAACGACGTTACCGTGGAAGTAAAAAGGGAGGTTTTGTCTCAGAGCAAACTCGATTATATTTACCGGCAGCTCATCAATTGGGTGACCGATGATGAGGTTCGACGAACTTACGAGGAAAAGCTGCTTCGGCACACCTATGATCATCTCGTCGTAACTCCTCCTGGAAAAGAGAAGGACACCCTTCGTGACATGGTCGTCAAACTTGCCAACGACATGGTCATCATCAAGCACCCTCTGAAGTTTGCTTGGGATATCGCTATCGACTGGAAAGACTACAAAACAATCGCCGAGTGGGATGTCAACATCCTGAGGGAATACTGCTCATTTTTCCCGGATAGTGATGTTTACAAGGTCATTACAGGTTTTCTTACTAGCCCTATCTCACCTTTCCCCGCTGCTCCGGCGCAGCAGGTAACCGGTGATGGTGGCGTAGATGATTCCGAGGAGGACACTAGTGAAGATGACTCGGACGGCGGCGCTCCTACATTGGTAGTCCCGGTCACTGATGCCGATAGGCTCCTTATGATGACTGATGGTATCGCTACTGCCAACTCGCTTCTCGCTTACCGGCTTATGGGAGAGTACTATCAGTACCTCGAAGAGTACGAAAGCGCCGTGGAGTTGATGCGAAAGGCTATCGATCACGTCAATCAAGAGCGAATTAAGTCTGGTTTCTCATTCCACAATGTCGCCGATGCCTTCTCCCTCTACCTCGCCACCTCTCTCGTCTTCTACCAATCACCGAGATATCACGAGGAGGCCATGTCACTATTCAATAAGGTTCTGGAGCATGACCCGACCTCAACACCCGCCATGATTGGCGTGGGCTTGATATATGAGGAAGAGGAGGAGTATTCACAGGCAATCGACTTCTTAACAAGAGCACTGAAACGAGATGACTCAAACCTACGAGTTCGGACAGAGGCCGCCTGGGTCAAGGCGCTCAATGGAGATCATGCATCTTGCAAATTAGAGTTAGAGAGGTGCATACCACTTTTGGAGAAGAAGAAAGGCTCGCAAGCGAGTAAGGAGCTTCTGGCACTTACCCAATACAGGCTGGGATTCTGTATTTGGAATATAGATACGTCAAAAGCTGCCCGAAAGGATCGCAATGGAGCGTATGCACACTTCTTAGCTGCTCTGAAAAATAACCTGAACCTTGCACCGGCTTACACAAGCTTGGGTAAATTCTACGCTGATTATGCAAGGGACAAGAAGAGGGCGAAGCGCTGTTTTCAGAAGGCGGTTGAGCTATCTTCTTCCGAGGTAGAGGCTGCAGAGCGACTTGCACGGTCATTTGCTGATGAGGGAGACTGGGACCGAGTCGAAGTGGTTGCGCGACGTGTTGTCGATTCTGGCAAGGTCAAGCCTCCTCCCGGATCCAAGAGGAAGGGAATCTCTTGGCCGCACTCAGCGCTCGGAGTCGCTCTCATGATCAAGGGAGAGTACCGCGATGCCATCGTGTCATTCCAGGCTGCTCTTCGGATATCACCCGAAGACTACCATTCGTGGGTGGGACTCGGTGAAAGCTACTACAATTCTGGTCGCTATATGGCGGCTACTAAGGCCGTCCTCCACGCGCAGGAACTTGAAGAGACAGCTCCTAGAGATGTACTTGGGGACGCCTGGTTCACTAAGTATATGCTTGCTAATATCAAGCGGGAGCTTGCTGAATTCGACGAAGCTGTTGCTCTCTACAAAGACGTCCACAGCGACCGGCCCAACGAAGAAGGCGTCATCCTAGCCTTGATGCAAACCATGGTTGAGGATGCAAAAGACTGCATCGTCAAGGGGTTTTTTGGCAAGGCCGTGCAGCTTGCGTTGGAAGTTGTCGAATTTTCCATCGAGACGAATGCCTTAGTTTCTCAACAGTTCAATTATTGGAAGGCTCTTGGGGACGCTTGCTCGATATTTGTCTCCGTGCGGAGCCGAATTGAGGAGTTTCCAGTGAGCACCATCCACGGGCTTTTACAGGGCGCCGATGTCGAGTCGAACTCGCATGTCCTTGCCGACGTCGACAAGGTTCAACCAGACATTGCGGAACTTAAGAGTATCTTCCCAAATGGCGAAATCAACGGAGATGTACTATCTAAGTGTCTGCACGGCATGATCCTCTGCTTCAAGCTTGCTATCCACGTTTCCTCCAACGACATCCATGCACAAGCCGTTGCCTTTTATAACCTCGGATGGGCGGAATATACTGCTCATACCTGTATCCCCTTGAAGGGGAAAAAGAAGTCTAGCCAGTACCTCCGTGCTGCAATCAGAGCTTTCAAGAGGGCTATTGAACTCGAGCATAGCAATGCAGAGTTCTGGAACTCTCTTGGCGTGGTCACCAGCCAGATAAACCCCGCTGTATCCCAACATGCCTTTGTCCGGAGCCTTCATATCGACGAGAGGAGTCCTATTGCTTGGACCAATCTGGCAACGTTGGCTTTGCTTCAAAACGACCCGCAGCTCGCAAACGAGGCGTTCACGAGAGCCCAGTCTAACGATCCTGATTACGCTTACGCGTGGCTGGGACAGGGCTTCGTAGCACTTCTTTTCGGAGACCGAGACGAAGCTCGAGGCTTGTTCACTCACGCCATGGAAATTTCAGATTCGTCCGCTGTTGCAATCAGGCACCAGTATTCTGCGTCAATTTTCGATCATATTGTCACGTCGCCCTCTCGCGTGGGGGTTATTGATCTGCTGCAACCCCTTTACGCTCTGTCTCAGTCCCAGGCTTTGGATCCTCGAGACTTGGCATATCGACAACTGCGTACGCTCTTCCAGGAGCGTATTCAGGACCACGCCATGACCCTTGGGACTTTGGAGGACGTTTGCCGACTGTTGGAAGCTGAGTACGAAGAGACGGAATCTCCCTCCGCCCTCGGTCATTTTGCGCTCGCCAAGGTGGATCTTGCGAGATCTTACCTAGCGACTGGCCGGTACGATGACGCGATAGAGTGTGGTGATATGGCCCTGAGCTTAACCAGTGACGAGGCGGAGAACGAACTGGACAAAGGGCAGCGCAAAAAGGGAAGATTATCTGCTCATCTTACTGTTGGCCTTGCTCAATACTTCAAGGGTGATTTTACGGAGTCCATCTCGTATTTTGAGTCTGGTCTTGAAGAATGTGACGGAGATGCAGACGCGGTATGCTTACTCGCGCAGGTGCTTTGGGCCACGGGTTCGGAGGAATCAAGAGAGAGGGCGAGAGAGGTACTATTTGGGGTCATCGAAGAACGGCCGGACCACGTCCAATCGGTCTTGCTCCTTGGTGTTATTGCGCTTCTTGACGAGGACGATGAGAGTCTTGACGCGGTGGTAAGCGAGCTCCACGCTCTGCGCGTAAGCGACAAGGTGAAAGATGCGGATCAGGCTCGCATCGGCACCGTACTGAAGTGCATCCGGATGATGCCAGAGGACCGAACTGAGGAGGACGTCCTTACAGAGATACAGACAGATATCATGCTATATCCTCATCTCCCACACGGCTGGACGTCGCTAGCTGAAGTCTCCGGCGCCGATTACCCGGCTGAAATGGCTGTCAAGGTTGCCTTGGCAGGTGTTCCGCCAAAAGGCTCTCTGGATGCGACTGACTTGGCAAAGGCATATGCAGGCACAGGCAAGGCGGGTGATGCACAGGCTGCTATCTTTGTGGCGCCTTGGGCTCGTGAAGGGTGGGAGTCTCTGGCTGAGATTGTGGGCGAGGCGATGCAACGTTAGAGGCGTAATGACTGATGCTAGGACATGTGTCCCAATGATATGAGACTAAAAGTTTTCGTGATGGAAATGAAACTCGTTTGATCGAAAACTCGTTGATACACGATCGCTCGTTTGCTCTAGCTGCACATGCCACAGAATACCTTGACCGGAATTTGATTTCTCGTAAGTCATGAAAACGGATGCGGTATCTTTCCCTACCGCCTATCCGTCGCTCCGATAGCCTCCCTCAGAACCTTGAGGCGCTCAGATACCCACATCTTCTCCTCAGTCTCGAGATAGCCACCTAGAAAGGTACAATTTGCCGGCTCCAGGAGAATCGTCCCTCTGGCGACCGCAGCACCCTTTTTTACGACAATCTTTTCCCCAATCCTCGTGACGCCGAGGCCTAGCCTCTCCATCCTCGTCAGCTCAAGCCCGTAGACCCTTCTCCCCGAGCGATCCTGGAGCACGACCCTATGGGTGGCGTTCCTCTTGGACCTGGCCGCGACCTGGGCAGCCGATGCAGGGGCGCCCCCGCCGTCAGGGCTCCCCTCGCCCTCCTCATCGCCGTCTTCCTGATCGTCTATCCTCACGACAGCCCTCCCCTTGGTCATCTCGCCGCGTTCGATCCTCTCGAGTTCCTCGATCTGTTCCCAGCGCGAGCGGGAGAGGTCCTCGATGTCGAGGATTTGGGCGGGGACATCGAAGGGGAGACGGGCGTCGCGGGTTTCCGGGTTAAAGAGGGGCGCGGGGAAGATGGGGACGGAGGGGTCGAGGAGGGAGGCGGTTGTGAGGTTTGAGGTCAGGAGGTGGGACTTGGTTTGGGCGAGGAGACGGGGGAGGGCGGGTTGGGGGTGAGAGGAGAGGAGGGTTGTGATTAGGGTTTGGGAGGGGAGAGGGAAGGAGGATTGTTGGAGGGAGGCTGTTAATTGGATTGCGAGGGACATTATGGATGGTTTAGTGGTAGAATTGGGTTTGATCGTTTGGGTGCAAGGTTATATCGGAACTTGGGAGTTTTGTTGATGTCTGGCTGGAGACGAGCTAGATATTAGATGTCAATTTTGATGTGAGAATGCTCATTCCTAGAGAGTATTAGTGGACGTCCACGTCTTCTTACTAGCGCAGTCTAGTGGGTTTAGTGGGCACGCTCACGTTGCTTCAGGGGTGCAGCGTTAATCGGCACTGCTGTGGCGCCTGGCAATGGTCATTTGTCGACCCACCAATGGAACGTGCGAGGCGCCAAATGCCAGCACCAGCCAGGCTGGCAGAAAACGCTACAGTAGGCCTTCCCAAGCTAGCTGTCTGGCTCCCTGAACTCCCACTGAAGCAATCTAGAAGCCTGGCTTTCGTCAGCTCCCTTCCAAAAAGACACCTTCCATATCGAACCCAACCTCGACCCTCCGGTCCGGACACATCTCGCCCACCATGTCGACCATTGCCTCCCCGCGAGATCCCTCCACGCCCCTCCGCCGCACTCCCTCGGGCGTAAACTCCCCTACCGCCGGCTCCGCCCGGCCCTCCATCGACTCCCTCCATCCGCCGCTCGCCTCGCCCCAGCCGCCGCACTCTCCCCAGACAGCCCAGGCCTCGGCCTCCTCGTCCAAGCGCAACCGGACAGCTCTACGAGAATACTACAACCTCCGCCGCACCGCTGGGACGCCCTCGGCAGTGGTTAATGAAGACTCGAGGCTATCCGAGGTGCCCCCGTCAGAACTTGATGCCGAGGGGTTCGAGCCGCAGGCGTGGGTCGACAAGAAGCTGGCCGAGTGCGGGCTCGAGGAGCTGTTGAGGTTGTATACGGGGATTTTGGGGGAGATACGAGCCTTGGATGCGGAGAAGAAGGCGCTGGTTTACGATAATTATAGCAAGTTGATTACGGCGACGGAGACGATTCGCAAGGTGGGCTTTCCGCGCTTGTAACTTTTGATTGGGCGACGACCTGAAGCTAACTTGGCGAAGATGCGAGATAATATGGACCCTTTGACGCCTATGGCTTCCGACCTCGATCCCAAGATTGCCCAAATCTACAGTCAGGCGTCACAGATCCGGGACGCCCTGCGGAACTCAGTGCCAAAACCTGCCGAGGGTGCCGACCTCGACGAGGAGTCGATTCGGAGGCGTCAGAGAACGCAGCAGCTCGCTGCCGAGGTGGTCGCCATGCCACCTAAACTACGGGCCCTCGTCGAAGAGGGCAGGCTGGAAGATGCGAGGAAAGCCTGGGAGATGCCTAGACGCTTACTCGAGGTTTGGAGGGAGAAGAAGTTGGGTGGGGCGGATGTGATGACAGTGCTGGAGGAAGGCGACGCCATTGTCGAGTGGACTGACGACGACGCGAGTAGTAGCGCGGCAAGCTCACAGGGCAGCTCGTGAAGCGAAATAATCACAAATACGGACACGGACGAATTTGCACACACGGCGTCAAATGAAGCATCAATAGATCTCGGAACGGGTCAGGAAAAAAAAAGACATTATAGAGCAGGGCAGTCTATTTTATATTGCCGACGAGCCTACGACGTCTAGCAGCGACGTATCAAATATCATTCGGAGAGCTGCTGGCTACAGCGCCTCGATATCGATCACCTTGAACGGATCCCTATCCACCTTGCTTACAAACACCTCGGCCTCCTCCTCCGACTCCTGAAGCTTTTCCTCCAGCGTCGTCCTCAGCCTGTGCTCTAGGAACCTTCTCTCCGTATTACTATGATACGTGGTCACGACGATCTTGCCCTCCTGCGACGCCTTGAGCGCGTCGTGGTGGCTCATCTCACCCGTGATCCAGAGCTCTGCATCCGAGTTACGGAGGACATCGGCTCCCGAACCGGCACAAACAGCGACCTTGCTCACCGTTGCGCGCGCGAGGTCGCACCCCGGAGGCTGGGCGAGGTGCAGATGCCTGAAACCGCCGAGCAGCCTGCCAACGCCCTTGATGATCCTTGCGGCGGGCACCTCCTTGCTCAAGGTGGTGAGCATGCCGTAACCGGCATCCTCGTTACCCTCGGGAGGATTGGCGATGGGACGGAGGACCTTGCGGGTGGCCGAAAGGTCGGCGCTCTCCGTAGGGTCAGCCGTCTGCTTGGCGGCATACTCGACCGTCTCTGCGAGCCAGGCGTTAATACCACGGGGGCTGGCGTCGAGAGCGGTATGCGGGCAGTAGACTGCTATGCGCTTGCTGGCGAGGCGGAGAAGCGTTGCTTGCTGGGGATCGGCGCAGGTTAGGGATTTGAGGCCGCGGAAGATGATGGGGTCTAGTAGACGTTAATTCAAAATGAGACTTCAACAACGACCAATTTTTACTCTTAAACATGAGAATGAGGCAACTTACGGTAGCTGATGATGACGCTCACGTCGAGGCTTATCGCTTCTTCAGCGACGAGGTAGGTGAGGTCATTTGTGAGGAGGACGCGGGGTTCCGTGGGAACGTCATCGGGCGTCTCTACGTTGTCGAGGAGGAGGCCGACGTTGTCCCAGGACCGGTCGGCCAGTTCCTCGGGAAAGCTGCGTGTATAAAATCAGTGCATGTTCATTTTTCCCCCTCCGTCGGCTCCGATTGAGGCAAAAGGAAATAAGAAAAAAAAAAATGGAAAAGCAAAATCAATAGAATGCCGGGCCTGCAAAGGGGGAGTTGGGTGCACACATACAGCTCCCTCATAGCCTTGACCACCAGCTGCGTAAAAGCCGGCGACCGGACGGTGATGCCGCCCCATTCCTGAAGCTTAGCCGCCATTGTCGAGAATTCGATTCCTGTGCGCACCGAGAAGCAATTCCGCTTTGAAATCTCTAGCCTATTTCTTCGGAGCAGAGCAACAGCTTGCTTGCGGGGCGGAGCAGAGACGTGAAGCAGCCGAGCGCGCACAGTGACGCCGATCCGTGTTGAAGCCTGGCGGGCCACGTTGAAATTCAGGTGCGAGCTTGTCCTGACTAACGCTCTGCTGCCCGTTGGCATGGCTGGCTGGGCTGGGCTTCCCTTTGGTCAAAAGTAGAAATGCCCTCTTTAGCTTGGAGATTTGGTAAGAGCTTCTCAGAGCCGGCACTTTTCGCTTCACTCCCCGTTTTCGTCAAATCAAATCAGCAGGTCGGAAATCTATCTCACTGCCAGTGAGGGAGGTACATACGTTCTGGCGAGCTCCTTCTCTCCAGGTGAAATGTTGTCATACTGTGTTAGTCACAGTGTTTATCCTTGCTATATTACTGTTCTCTTCAGGCTGCCGAGAGCACAATTGCAGGTGGCAGTCTCGCGGAGGGGACCGACTCGGATCACTGATATCTAATCAATCTCTCGTCGTAAATAGCACGTAATACCCTCTTCCTCCGTAAAAACCACCGTGACCTACCTTAGTATTCACCAAGATAATACCCCAAAAAGCGAACAAGAAACGATGCAAGCCACCGAGTTCCTAGCAAACACCGTGGTCGACCCCACGGTAACCGAAGACTCCCTCAAGGAAGCCCTCGTCGAACGTCTAGGCGCAACCCATGTCGAAGTCACGGACATATCTGGTAAGGACGCCCGATACAAGGAAAAAGGAAATAGAAATAAAAAGAAAAAAGAAAAAAGAAAAAAGAAAAAAGAAAAAAGAAAAAAGAAAAAAGAAAAAAGAAAAAAGAAAAAAGAAAAAAGAAAAAAGAAAAAGAAAAGAAAAGAAGAAAAGAAATTACCCCTCCTTGCCCATCTCCTCCCCACCAGCCGCCCACCACCGCCACCGTCCTTGCTTCAAAGGCCCACACGACTTTGGAGCATCATTTGAGTGAACAAAAGAGGAGATTGCTGACCGTGGCGCGAGAGTTATAGGCGGCTGCGGCCAATCCTTCAAAGCCCTCATCGTGTCTCCCCAGTTCGTTGGTCTTAATTCCCTAAAGCGCCACCGCCTCGTACAGGCCGCTCTCAAGGAGGAAATCGCCAAGATTCACGCCTGGACCGCGAGGTGTCAGACCGCCGAGGAGTGGGAGAAGACCAACGGCACCAACGGGACGGCATAAGGCGACGGGGGAGGGAGTCGGTGGAATAAAACGACGGGCGAGGGAAGCGAAATGCTGTAAAAAGACAACGTTTGTCACGATTATACTTTTGGGGGGTTTTGGGGTTGTTTGAAGATATCAATAATTTTTTCTTAATCAAGGCAGTGCTGGGAAAGAGAGTATTTGCCCAAAGTTAGAGAGAGAGGGGATACAAAAAATTTGCCCTCATTTCATCATCTCGGAATCATTTGCGCTTTTTCTACCTTTTTTGAACCCTTCTGCCGGATTCTAAAACGGACCATACTCCCAGCATGTCAATGTCTCTCCCGATAAGTGCCCCTTCCCCAACGCTCCTAGACGCCGCCTACAAGAGACCTAGAAGATCGTCGCTGTCCTTTTGCTGCGCCGGTTGTTGCTGCGCGGCCGGCTGGGTACTGGACTGCTGGGCTAGCTGCATCGCCGCGGGAAGGGGTTGGTTCGATGAGCTGCCACCGAAATCAAGCCCGGCGAATCCTCCCATGAGATCGTCTATACCACTGCCACCTCCGTTGCTCGCCCCGACAGCAGGTTGAGGGGAGGATGACGTGGCCGGCGCATCGAACAAGCCCATCATATCTGCCATACCACCGCCAGACCCGCCTGCCGTAGAACTGCTCGGCTCTGCAGATGCGGGTGCCGCACCGTCAAAGTCGATATCCAGGAGGTTCTCGACGTTGCTCTGAGGTGGTGCGCCGTTGGCGGATGACGCAGCGGCAACTGAGGCCGCAATAGGGTTTTCCGCGGCGTTTTGGCGCTGCTCCTGGATGGCGGCGCGCTGGATCTCGTCGGCACCGAAGCGACCCTTGCCGACGAATGACTCGGGTGGCTTGTGGTACACTGACGCCAGCGTGGATAGCTCTCCGAGCAGTTGCTCAAGGAGCGCGGGTGGGAGGCTAGCAATGGTAGTGGAGATGGCAGGTTTCTGAGAGAGAACAATGTTCTGTTGCGCAAAGTTAGTCGAATAGCTCAGCAATACGTACTCGGTGTACAAACCTTGGCAACGTCAAGATCACCGGACAGCAGTCGCCAGTAGACGTACGCCCTGTCCCTTATATCCGGGTTATCGCTCTCTCCCGTCGCCGCCTGTAGCACCGTTTGTACGAGGGCCTGGTTGCCGGCCGGCTTCTTAAGGAATAGTTTGACAACTGCAGTAAGAATTTGCAATTGCGTCTAAATAACACGTTAGACATCGTACTTTGCCTTTTAAGCGTTAAATAAAACATACCTGTGTAAACTCCTCCATAAAGCCCTCGGCAAAGCTCGAAAGAATCTCGTCCGCGTTATTAATCTTCTCAGCATACTCGCCGACAATCCATATCAAGGAACCCCTGGCGTTGGGCTCATCTAGTTCGTCGATATAATTGCAAAGTGTAGGGATGACACCCTCGTATCCAGGGTATTTCCTAAGTATGTCCTTAATCACGACGACTACCTCTTGAACAACGTAGTTAACCTTGGTAGAGATGAGGTCGAGCAAAGCGTTGACACACTTCTCGCTGGCGGCCTCAATCTTGATCGCAACTTGGCCAATGGCCTTGACGGCGCGGCGCACGAAATCCATGTCGACTTCGAGGGCGTACTCCTTCAGCTCCGCCAAAAGCTGGTCACAGTTCTTCTCATTGGCTATCCTCACCATGATTTCGAGCTTCTGGAGCTTGACGTAAGGAGGATCGTTGTATTTGCAGAAGAATACTCGCATCTCTTTGCTAAGGATGTCAGGCTTAGCTTGCAGGAGAAGGTCAATGTTTCGAAGTGCTACATATTGAACCTCGGGTGCCGAAGACACGAGAGTGACTTTGGCTGTTAGATTAGATATACCTCAACATGTGGTTGGAATAACTCACCGAGGGGAGGAGCCATCTTCTTGAGGTACTGGCGGACTAGGTCGGCGTTGACGACCCTCATGTGCATAAAGACAACCTTGACGGCGGCAAGGACGACACTAGGGTTGACGTGTTGAAACTGCGGAGCTACCCTCTCGCAAATGTGCTCCGACTCTTTGACGTCGCTGGCAGGGTAAGAAGCAAGGGTAGTCAATATCGTTACACGTCCCCATTCCGTACATTCGTTGAGTGCCAGAAGTAGCTTCTTCAGAACTGTAGGTGTGATGATGAGCGCCTTGGTTTCGGGAGCTGTCTCATAGATTTCCGAGAGTGCCTGGACACAGTTTGCCACAACCATGGGGTTGGGATCGCCAATCATTTCTTGGAGGGTCTCGAGGAAGCCATTCTCTATGCACATGCTCGGGTTTAGGTCGAAGAGTTTGGCCACGCAGATGGCGGCCGTCTTGCGAACGTAGGGTGACTCGTCTCGTAATGTTTTCCGCAGCGGATCTTCCATGTAATCCACCATTTTATCCACTCTAATGCATCCCATTGTCCGTATGGCGAGTGCTCTTATAAGGGGGTTCGGGTCTTCCGAGTCTTGGACGAATGTGTTGACTGCGAGAATACAGAGGTCTGGGTGGGACTTGGCGTAGTTCCTGGATGCAAGTTACGTTCTGTCAGATGCCTGAGAACTGAGATGATAACCATGGGTGATATTTTCAAGACACCTTGGCCTACTTACATCAAATATAGGTAGACAAGCTTCTTCTGGTCCAGATCACCTGTCGCGATGTTCTTCAGCACATCGGGGAAGAGCGCAGAGACATCTTTCCCTAGCGTCATCGCCATGATGGTCTTCTGAATCGACTCCTTCCGTTCCCAGGCATATTGAGAGACAAGTCCCGCCCTCAGTTCAAAGGTCTCGCCCTTTCTAGGGACGGCAAAAGCCTTCTGAATCCGATTTACCGCCATTGTGCTTTAGGGGCGTTTAGGTCGTATGGCGGGAGGGGCACGGGTGATAGAGCAGTTCGTGGTGAGCTCGGGCTCAGTGTAAAGGAGGGTTGGTAACTCGCAAGGCGCAGATATCCGGGGCGATCTGGCCTGCTTCGACAAAATTGACGGCTTAGACTTCGAGGAATCCCAAGTTTATACGGGCCGGATCGAAGCTTGGGCTTTGCGCTTTATTTGACAAGCGAAGGCTCCCACATTCATCGGTTCGATACATTGGGAAAGGAGCACCGGGTGTGGGGATGACATAAGCCCCGGTAAGCCACCTGGCCTCGACATGCCACAGCATCCCACCAGCCTGACTCTCATTGAGGCCTCTCTGCCCACGGAGTGAGACGATCAAGGGAAAACAAAGCTTAAGCGTTTGGAAGGGAACATATCCATGGTATCAATTTTATATATTCATATTTAATACTTATGGCTTTGGCACCACTAACAGGTCGCAGGCGAGCCTTCCGAATCTGAGGCGCCTTTTTGTCGAGGCTCGCGCAGACCAAGAGGAGCGAGCTGTGTCACGCAAAGCGGTAGGTCGCCCTCGTCTCTCCCACCCTCCAGCTACGTTAGCTAAACAACTCGTATAGTTCTACAATGGGCTTCTCTTTCTTGGTTCGATCACAATTTTCAGCTTGATAGCGCAAAAACTGAATGCTGGCCGATGATTGCTTCGTAGCCTCTGTCATGGGACCGCTACTAGGCGTCTCTCGGGAAGGGAACGCGATGGGCCAGCCCTATTAATTAGACTGATTTACCGCAAGGCCTCGGTCGGTCTATTCTTGATCGTCTACCTCTACAGGAGTCTCTGCGGGTGTCTTAGCCTCCTGCTTTCTATACAGCCCAGCTAGAAACTCGTTGGTGCTCGCCTCTTCTATGCCTTTGTCCTCTCTCTTCTTCAAAAACCGTGGAAATCTCAGGCTCAGCCCTCTTTCATCGCTTACTAGCCCAAGCGCCGCTGTATATGTCGGACTAAGGGTTATGTCCGCAAAGCCCATTTCCCAAACCTCTTGTGGTTCAAACCATACATCTGGCTCTGGACCCGAGTACTCTATGAAACCAGGCCGTTGTGTCCTTATGTTTTTGCTTTCCCCACTAACCTCGCCGTCGTCATAAAACTCGCGATTCGCTTTGTAGAAGGCATCAGTGAATCCAGACATACATTTGCAAACAGCCTCGAACGATCCAGTTTCGTCATTCCGAACGGCAAGAAGGATCGGCGACCACCACTTCGCCTTCCGGCCTTGGCCATGCCATCCGCCAATCGGAATGAGGTCCAATGTATCAAAACTTGAGCTGTAGTCCTTCTTCACCTTGAGCCACGAATCGAGGCGTTTATCGGGTTCATAGGTCGCTAAGACAGGCTTTCGCCTCGTTTTGATCTTCTCCTCCTCGTCCGATGCTTTGGACTTCCCCTTTTTCTTTCCCTTGGGCGGGATCTTGGTGAATGCGGGCTCAGATGGATCCATGTCCATGGCATCGACATCATCGGGCAATGATGAGAGATTGTCAAGCACTTTGACCATGATCCCCTCGCACTTATTCTCAACCGCGACCTTGAAGAACTCCAGCACATTATCAGAGTCTTGTGACGTCGCGTCTAAGCTCCTGACCCAGGTGAATCTGCGAGGAACCTCTATGAAAAGCGAACGAAGCAGCTCCCGCCGTTCCCGGAAGGGGCGATTAAGGAGCGGTTCTTCGTTGATATACATCAAGTCGAACGCGAATAGACAGACCTGAATTGAAATCGAGCCAATCTCCACGTCCTTTCTGGCGCGGTTTGTTAATGTTTGAAAGTTCTTCAGTTCCCCTGTGGCAGAATCTACGGCTACAACTTCACCCTCCATGATGAAGCTGTCGACGCCTTGGCCTCGTATCTGTGGTATCAGTGCCACGAGATCGGGGTATTTGTCCGTCATAAGTTCGAGGTGTCTAGAGAAAATGGAAACTTTCCCGGCTCCATCGCAATGAACCTGTGCTCGTTGGCCATCATACTTGAACTCGCACGCGAAGTCGCGTCCTTGAAGTTTGGTCAGCATTTCAGCGAGATCTCTCGTGATGCTACCCAGCATGGGCCGTAAAGGGACATGGATGCTGATGCAGCACCGGAGAAGGAGCTCTTCGGATACGCCCACTTCCAGCAATGCGGGGACCAAGTCATTGTAATTTGGCCTCCTCGCGAAGCAAGCTTTGACGATTTCTTCCCCTCGTGCCCATATTTCCGCGGCTTCTTCTTTCTTCAACTTGCCCATCTCCTTCGGATCTCTAGTCTCGAAGTCTGCGCCCGCGGGCTTGGATAGGAGGAAGGCGCGCGACAACGCGATCAACATTGTAGTCTTAACAGCGCCAATTCGTAGCTGACATATGGTTAGATTCTCGCCCACTTTGAATGAAAGAAGGATCAGCTTACATGCTGGCAGAGGGTCCGGACAATATACCGGCTCTCCTCTCCACCTCGCGCGTCCTGCAACAGCCTATCCACGATTCGCTGCTTGCCTTCCGCGCTGCCTTGCCCCTGTGTCGTAGCAATTTTGACTAAGGACTGATACACCGCTTTAATAGTAAGCGGCTTCGGCTTCCTCAACGTGAAGCTTTGCTTCTTCTTCGCTTCGAAAGCAACGTCCCCAGCATCCCCATATTTGTCATATATGTTCTTTAGAGTCCGGCTATCAAGACCGCACACTTGTTTCAGCGCCTTGGAAATTGCGGAACCCCCGAGACCCAGCTCCAAGGATATATACGGAGGCGATATCGCGTTTGTAGCGAGCCACACCTGGTACCATGTCAGATCAGGTTCGGTAAAGGTAATTACTGGCTGAATAGCATACCATTGGCAGAAGACTGGAAGGGTCGCCTTCAATAATCAATCGCACGCAGTTGACTAATGTATCAACAATTTTGATGCGGCTAGTAGTGCCATTGACAAGCACGAAGCACCTCGTCAGCAAGGCATATGATGCATCGCCTCCCTGACTAGTCCAGCTCTCTTTGAGCTGAGGCAAGTATTTTACCGGCTCAAATGTGAATGGGCTTTCATCAAGTGGGATTATGGACGAGACGGTATCCTCAGTAACTCCAGACGCCTGTAACATAAGGGTATTTGCAGCCTTCTTAGGCGGGTATTTAACTTCGTCTTCTGTCTTTTCAACCGGGAGCGCACCCGGTGTCTCCATAGTCACAGCAGCATTGAAATCGGATTTAGGGATATCAGAAGCACTATTGGTGGAGGGTTGCAAGGCTTCTCTATCGAATTCGGCCTGAAGCTTTCGTGCGAAGTCCTCATCATCTTGGGCCGCAGGGGATGGATTCGCCGGAACAGCTACGGTGCTTGAGGATGCATTCCCTTGACGTTGTCTTGCGAAAAAGTACTCTAAGCCCCTGGACTGTATGGCGGCCTTTTTGTCCCCAGAATCGAGCTTCCTGCGCTTTGTGGGACTCGCCATCGTGACGTGAGGAACAAGGACCAGAGGCTGGCTTAGTGAGTGGAGACAAGTTCAAGACGGAATCATTCGGCCATAAATAAGGAAGTTATTCAAAATAGAATTATAGTATATGGCTCATAAAAAGAGATGCGCCCAATTCACCAGCAATCGCCTTCCTTCTTAAACATCGTCATTTCCAGCACTGGCTGTATATTAAGGGACCAGCAGCTGGGGGCGATGAACCTGAAGGCCACGCGAATTCACGTGATAATCTTCGAGATCGATCGAACCCCACGACTCCATCGGCCCAGAACTGGAACGGCCAAAAATGAACCATCCCCGCTGGGAGCAAGCCACTGGGCACACATGCACCAGCCACACCCACTCCCTTGCACAACCACACAACTCTGGCGAACCCCACCATCCCTCCACGGCCGCCGAGAAAACTTCCACAAACCTGCCAACCCGCAATACGAATATCAAACCCCGGTATCCGAGACCGCGACACCGCAAAAATGAACGGCGAAGACCCCCCCGAGAGGCCCGATCACATCTCCACCATTATCAACGGCCTCGAGAGGTACAACCCTGAGGCTGTCGGTACCCTGGAAGGATACCTTGGCGAGCAGTGCGAGGAGAAGTTCTGCGACTGCAACGCTAACAGGACGCTTTTGAAATTGTGAGTAAATGAGATCGGCCTTCTTTGGAAGGCAAAAGATCATATAAGGGCGAATATAGACTCTGCGATATTCTGGTGAATTTCTGGGGCGATTATATGGGGATTCCAAGGACCGTTATCGCTAACGTCTGCGCCTCAATCCAAACAGGTACCAACTCAACCCCGACCGCCTAAAAGATGAAGTCGTCACCAACGTCCTCGTCAAGGCCATGACCCAGTTCCCCTCGCCACAGTTCTCCCTCGCCCTCCACCTCATCAACCCATCCACCGCCGTGTCTGGCGAGCTCCGCGAGGCCGTCCATACCCTGCGCGTCCTCAACTCCGCCCTCGAGGGCGCCCAGTACGGCCACTTCTGGTCCACCCTCAACGGCGACGACCTCTGCGCTGACCTCATCGCCGATGTCAACGGCTTCGAGGACATCATCCGACACAATATCGCCCACCTCGTCTCCCAGGCCTTTAGGGAGGTCAGCCTGTCCAACCTCGAGGCGTGGCTCGGCCTCAACACCGAGGCCACCAAGAAGTTCGTCACCGAGGTGTGCGAGTGGTCGATCGAAGGCGACAACGTCAAGGTGCCCAGCAACCCCGACAATGAGGCTCAGAAGGCGGAGATTAGGGAGGATGTCAATGTGGATATGTTCTCGAGGGTGATTAAGAGGTCGTGGGAGGACGCTTTGACGGCTCAGGCTACTAACTAGACGGGCTAGATAGAGTGGAGGGTTTATGGGTTTAAAAGTGTGATAACGTTACGAAAAAGGTAGCGAAAGTTCCCCTTGACGATTGCAATTTCATGTCATTTCTAAACAAGCCATTGCTATGAGTTGTTCCCCAAGTGATTTTGTCGAAGTCGTGAAGCCATCTGTTTTTGGTCTCCAGAATGCAGACATTCTCCCCCAACTCGTTGACCCGACTTATTTCACCAACTCCTCCCACTGTACGCCCACCCACTCCTCAAGATATCCTACTTGGTCATCCTCCACCCCGTACGCCTGGCAGTCGTTCGCACAGACGCCCACGATGATCGTCCCCCACTCCATTCCCTCCAAGCTCATGTCATCCGCTTCCAACTCGGTAATGGCATGCGGCGTCAGTTGTAACTCAAACGTCCTCTCGCCACCGCATCCCTTGCACCTAGGCATGCCCGACCGTCCGTTGATCACTTTGGCAATCTCATCATCTTTGCTGTATAGCAGCGGCGCACCCGAAAACTCGTACCGAATGACTTGCTCTGGATTCTGAGCCATGCGGTCCGCGAACTTTTGGAACGTGGCATCCATCGATGATTCAAAGTCATCCTTGCCCATGACAGATGAGCCACCCTCCGAGTTGTCCACCTCCATCCTCGCGTTAGCTGGTACATTCGTAGGCGTAGGGTCAAGCGTCTCGTAGTCGACATCAACAAGGTAAAGCGTAGGGTAAGCCTTTGGTAGCTCAGACTCTGCCGGCCACGCCTCGGGCGCCGGCGTCGGCTCTTGTGGCTTCTGCGCCTGCGGATTATTCAACGACAAGGTTTCTGCAAACGTCTTTGGCAGCTCTTTGACCTCCTTCTCAACAGCGGCCACGGTCTCCTTCGCGGCGCTAGCAAAGGGATTCGTAGGGCCACCCTTGGCACCACTAGAGAAGGGATTCGCGCTTCCACCGCCAGCAGCGAACGGGTTTGCACCAGCCACACCACCAAGGCCCTTTGTGCCGAAAAGCGTTTCTCCCAGCCCGGGCTGCTTCGCCTTCTCCTCCGCCTCCTTCTCCTCACGCCGCCTCTTTTCTTCGGCGGCATTTTGCGCGGCTTCGGCCTCGGCACGGGCCTTCTCAGCCGCCTCTTTGGATATGCGCACGCTTCGGATGGCACGGACACTCCCTGGCTTCCGGCGGCATTTGGTCTTGCGGCAGCCAAAGACAAACAGGCGCCGCTCGTGGCCGGGGAACTTTTCGGGAAGCTCCCCGTTGAGCTGGAGGAGGAGGGACATCATGTCGCCGCAAGCCGTGCAGCGGGCAAGAGCCGCCGAGGGTGGCGTGTTGGAGTCTAGCCATTCCTAGGGGTTTGAAATGTTAGTCTGGTCATTGGGCGCGAGTGAGGCCAAGGACGGGTTCAGGGAGGGACACGTACTGGCTGGCCGCCCAGCCGGCTGATTGAGTCATCGGCGGGATCCTTCGAGACGTAACCAAGGAGAGTGGTCGTCTCGGTAAACTCTCCAATGTCGGAGTCGCTGTCGTAGTCGGCCATCTTGAAGCTAAGCTGGCGGCTTCGCGACTGCTAGAGAAGTGTGTTGTCTTGGTGGGGCAAGAATTTTTGCGACGATGGTGGGGTTTATCTTATCGCGTTGCGGGATGGAGGGGCAAATGCATGCTCAGCGTTCACCTTTCTACGACTCCATACGCCCGGCGATTGATTACAATCACTTGTCACATCACTGAGAAATTAAATTAAAACCGTGGCTAGGGAACTTTTGACATCATTTTGCAGCAGTATCTAAGACCTTTTACTTGATTACCTCGTTACCTCATCCAGCGTAGATTCAGGCACATGGTGTTAGAAGCGCCAGTTTACCCCCAGGAACCCTAGGAATCTTTTTAAGGTCTAACCTACGCGCCCAATGCTGGAAACCTTCACTACCTTATACTACTGTTCTCCCTGACCTTACATCTCCGGGGCGTCCATGCCACCCGGCCCACCTTGCCTACCCATCTGCCTCGCCTTGAGAAGCTCGTCGCAGAGCAAAAGGTTGGCAGCAATGCTAGAGCTGGAGGCGATGCAGTTTCGTAGTACGCGGAAGGAGTCGTAGACACCCTCAAGCTCGGGGTCCATGGGCTCTCCTGTGACTAGGTCGAGACCGACGACATTGCCATCCACATACTCGTCGTGGAGCGATGCGACTGTTCACGAAAACGTTAGGGTGTAGAACAACGGAGATAACCTTTAGACTACTTACGGGCATCCTGGATATCATGGCCAGCGTTCGCTGCTAGGGTCTTGGGAATAATAAGAAGCGCATCCGCAAACGCGGCAACACCCCACTTGGCCTTGCCCTTAACAGTCTTGGAGAAGGCATCACTCTTCAGATGAGCTGCGCAGGCAACCTGGAAGGCACCACCACCGGGAACGACGCTCTTGTCAACAATAGTGTTGTACACGCTCCGCAAGCCGTCGCGGACGGCATCGGTGACCTGGGTTATGGTGTGTTGGTTGGGGCCCTTAATAAGGAGTGTTACGGACTTAGGGTCCTTAACCTCTTCGACGAAGGTGTACTTCTCCTCGCCCAGAATCTGCTCGTAAACGAGACCAGCCCAGCCGAGCACGTCAGGAGTAAGATCGTCAACGCTGTTCTGGGCGACACCACCGCAAACAAGCTGAAGGCGCTCCATGTTCCTCCTCTTTGCTCTCCTGAGAGCGAGGATGCCGTTCTTAGCGAGGACGTCGAGGGATAGAGGATCGATACCCTTTTGGTTGATGATGACAAAGTTCTTCTTAGGATCGCTTCCGCACACACGCTTCTTCAAGTCGACAATTTTCATCAGCTTGTCATCGACGAATCGGCGCTCGCTCTCGACAAGCTTCTCCCTCTGCTCAGCGCTAGAGTAGAAGAAGCTGGAGTTGATCTCCGTCTTTTCATATTCTAAGCTGACATTGAGAGTCAGAATGTAGGCATTCTCTACCCTCTTGGGCATGTCGGGGTGACGCGCGCCGTGGTCGAGGGCCAAGCCCTTGATAAGCTGGGTATCAGACGCTGTCCTGTGCTGCATCTTCATGATCTCAATCATGTGGAGATCGGGCTTCGAGGGGGCCTGGTAAATGGCAAGAACGGCATCGACAATATCAGGCGTAAGTTTTGTGGCCAGAGTCGAGTTGAGCTTGGTAGCAAGGGCGGTCCTGGCTACATTGAGGAGAAGCTCTCGGTCGATATCTCGGGGGAGCTTGAACTTGTCAAGGAACTATATCCGGTCAGCAGTAGGTCCCGGCATAACTCAACAGCCATGGCGATTCGAACCTTGAGAGACTCATTCTTGGCAATCTCGAAGCCATCAGTAATGATGCGAGGGTGAAGTCCTTCGGCAATGTGTCTCTCGGCCTGCTTCAGGAGCTCGCCGACGAGCAGGACGACAGATGTCGTTCCATCTCCACAAATATCGTCCTGGGCAGTGGCAGCTCGCGCAATCATGACAGCAGTCGGGTTCTTGATCTGCATCTCTCGGAGTAGGACGTTTCCGTCCTTTGTGAGCTTGATCTGTCGGATTGTCAGTATGTGATACCCCCTCCCCCTATCCACCATTCCCCACCGCAACATACCTGACCGGCACCATCGACAAGCCTATTGAAAAGAAAAAGCGGTCAGTACCTTATATACCCTCTATCTAAGCCTCGTAAATTATCCCTTACATTTTTATCGTCCCCAGAGGGCCGAGGTTGGACTTGAGGACATTTTGCAGTCCCTCGCCGGCACTGATGTTGACTTGAAGAGCTTCACCCCGCCTCTGCAGCAAAAGCTCGTTAGTGACACATCCATAGCGATACAGGCGGGCAGAAATCGGCTCATCAACGTACTCGGGACTCGGCCTTGGGATTAAGTAGTTGGGTAGCTGACATTGTGTCGTGGACGTGGACGGATAGGGACGTATGGTGTTGATGATAGCCCCCTCAAGCTCTGGTGCTGCCTTGTCGAGTGTCGATGGTCGTTTCTGTTGTGCTGTGCGGGACAGTAACTTTTTTTCTGCCATTAAGCCGGTCCTGATTTGGTAATGCGGTGAGGCTGGACGGTCATCCCACTTGTCTTAGCGGGGGACCTGTGACTTTGGAGTGCCCCTCACCCTGCTGCCTATGGCGATGGAGGAATACAAAGTACCGCTCTATCTACTTCTCCCAGACACTTCTAGACACTACACGAACTATCATCTTGTCGCCGTCGTGATCTTCAATTGTCATGCAAGAACTTCCTCTGCGTTAGAGCTGACATTATAAGCTTTTTGCATCGACTTCTTCTCTCGAGGTGCTGAATTCTGTTGTCTCTTCTTCACTCCGAGTCCACCAATCCAAATACTGTACAAATCATGGCTACCCCAGCCCATATTTCCAGCGCCGCGCATCCGCCAACACTCAATAATATCAGGAATTCTTACAAGCCGGCTGCGAGCCTTACGAGATCCGTACCGCAAGGCATCGGTAATGTCGATGTATTGGCCCTCGGGTCGTCACACTTGAAGAATCTCTTATATACAGCATATCATGAAAAAGGATTTCGTGAGTATCCTGCATCGGAGTTGAAAGCCCAAACCTTCTAACCAACTTACAGCTCAGAGGACAACACATATCACCGTCGTTGATTCATTCCAACTCGATATAGGTATTTAAATCTACCGTGCACTTCTCATCACAGTCAACTAATCAATCCCAGTGATAAACGCTGTTTTCTTGACCCTTGTACACGATCATGGCAACCAGATCCAGGATGCTGATTTGGATCAGCTCTGGGAAATCATCAGCTCCGTATCAATTAGCAAGGAAGCGCACAACAAAATTGTGCAGCACCTAAAGAAGCTCTCGCAAGCTGTCAAGTCGCTTTCTATGTGGAAATCTAGTCCTTACTCAAAAGCCGTCCAGTTCGAAGATGAGGCTTCGCTCAGTACCTTAGCTGCTCACCTCGGGCTTGTCATTCCCGCCATGGAGGCGAGTGAAGCGCAAGAGAGGAGCATTCAAACTCCTTATCTTGGAGAAGCCAAAGAAAACGATGAGATTAACCGCTATGTTTCCTCCGCAGCGCCGCTTTCCCAACAGGCAAGACGTGACGTGTGGACAACCTCTCAACAATTCTTCACTGCCGGCACGCTATCCCCTTCCGACGGGGTGCTTCCAAACCCATTGTACATTGAAGGAGCCAAAGGCTTGCTCTTACCGGAAAACCCGCTTGTCGGCTTTCACCTCTCTACGGCCTTCACCCCATTGACGGAGTTATCTCCACTGCGGCCACAGATCGCAGAAGCTGAGCCCAATAAATCCTTTGCCGCTGCCAAGTCTTGCTTCATCGAGTGGACTCATGCACTGGCCGAGGCTCTCGGAAACGCCTTGACAATTCGTTTGGTGAATGCAGATCCGCACTCGTATCTCGATGCACTACAACGGTTCGTTCAGGGAGACCAAACACCTTGTCAATACCAGACCGGCCACTCGTCCGTCCCTCTACGGATCGCGCCTAACGCTGTGGAAGAATTTGATGTCATCGATGCTTCACATATCACTGGAAATCGATTACGGATACTCCTGACTCTAGCCTTCTCTTCTCCATTGCTCAAACGGCAACCATGGGCAACTATATTCACCGAGTTCAACATACGGATGGGTGAGATGAGAGAAAACCCGCTGGAAGATATCCTCTACTGCGACACACCCTCTATGTGCCTCCTGTTGGGTCTCAGTTCTCCGGAAATAATTACAAATGCAAGCTCCACTTCGATTGTTGACGATGTTCTACTGGGTATCGAGGACAATGTGCCGCTCGGTAACCAAACCAGTCCGGTATATTACTGTGTCTCTTGGAAGCGAAGCCATGTGCTCGCCGGCAGCACGTCCCCAGTCCCATTGAATATCACAGTCGACCATCTGGTGGATCTTTTGATGGAACTCGATGACAAGATGTACGAACTAGACCAACGATATGTGGAGTATATTCGAAATCGAACACCCAGTGGGCTATACAGAATCGGTTTTCTCGCGCCAATTATTCAAGCAGCATCGAGACATGCGAACTTTTCTGTTGCGGACCTGTGCGACAACTTCTTTGACCACGCTCCTAGGGAGGCGAGGCGTCCAGGCATATCAGAGGAACTGGCAGAGCTCGCTATCCAGCTCCATTCTCGGGGGATCTACTCGGCACCTTTCCTTAGAGACCCTGCTCGTGTGGTATCATGCGATGAAGTTCTCAGTCTACCCAGCGTGGCCGCGGTCAACGTTGTCGTGGAGGACTATGGCCGCCTGCAGAGCTTCTTTGAAGTTGGTGAGCTCGACACCAAGGCCATATTGTTCGAAGCTAGGGTTGTCCATGCATCCAAGAAGTTTGATCTATTCAGGGATTTACAAGTAATGACGGCGAGTGCTCTCCAGACCTCGCTCTCGACGACACCTTTGAATTTCAAAGATAATCGCCTCCAAGTTCGCACTGGTGCGCCAAAACAACTCGTCTTCGCATTTTGGGCTCCGACTTCGATTCTTGCTGGTAATGATGTGGAGATAGAGCTTGTTGGGTTGCCCTACCCGCTTGTTGATACGATGTACGGAATCGATATTTGCAAGGGCAAGATTTCTGAGAGCGTTTCTGAGTCAGGGCCAAAGTTCATTATTACGCCTACCTTACCCACATCGACAGAGGAGCCCATCGCTTTCAGTCGCGCACCTGCTGCAAAGGGACCTGATCCCGCTTCTCAGCTGCAGGAAGGCATTGACAGGCAAGACGTCACTTCACTACAGTTTAGCGCGAAAGATAAGACTGGCACTGTAGTGGCCCGTGAGATCCTACATTCGGAGAAGGGAAGGCAGTTACTGACTGAAAAGGTGCCGATTACGATTCGGCAATCTGGTTCGCACTCGATCGATATCGTTTTCGGCAAGAAGAAGGAAGAAACCCTGTACACTGTTGAGTATCCCACCACTGTCACATCCATTGGGAGCAAGACTAGAATTGCGCGCAAGTCAGGATACGTCGAAGTGATTGCCAAGTATGCCACCCCGGACACTCCGGCGCTCTTGGACACAATCTTCCCGTCTATTCTCAGCCCCGACTCCATACCCGTTCCCCTAAACTTACCCGCTGTAAACCTCGACAGCCTCCCTTCCTTGGACATTTCGGATGAGGCAGCCAACAAATGGATTACAACACTCACTTCCTTCCAGTTCTCTTCTAGAGAAAGAGCCGAAAGAGAACAGGCAAATGAGAAAACAGGAATGACCCAATCTACCAGGGTCAACTTCAAAGAATCGCTGTTCTCTATGTTCATGACAGCTACTGGTCTTCAAGGTGGACAGACGGGCCTATTCGCACTGAACCAACCTGGGGAAGACGGCGTTCACATGCTCATATTCGTCTCGGCCGTCCGCCTAGACAGCGCATCCAATTCCGTCATTCTCGACGCAGCAGTAATGCCCATGACAACTGAGATGCTCAAGAACCCTGAGATTGAGGGGTTCCTCCTCTTACTACGAACCCTCGAAATCTGCAGCCTGGACGTTGACGAGGCCGAGCTCAAGGTTTGGAAGAAATCCCTTCCAGCCTTTGCCGAGCGGTGCCGTACGTGGGAACACCTGGCTACCTGCGAATACAAGGCTCCCAACGCCACCGTCCCCCTAAGCCTCGAGAAAGGCGGTCCAGTCCTGTGTAGCTGTGGCAAGGGCGAGATGCCAGACACCTTCCTTAACCTACCCGGATGGCATGAAACGGCCTCCAGGTACGCCGTGCGCGTCGCCATCAGCCCGGCCTTCGCTTGTCCGCTCGTCGAACGCACGGTGGATTTTGGCCCGCTAATGCCTCGGGAGCAGGAAGTGGTCAGGTGCAAGGCGTGCGGCAGGAAGGAGGGTGATCTGGACCCCGGCGCCAAGCTGAAGAGGTGTACGAGGTGTCTCAAGGTTTGGTACTGCTCGCCGCAGTGCCAGAAGAAGGATTGGAAGAAGCATAGGTTTGAATGCAAGGAAGCGGATGAGCATGGCGAGAACTAGGACTGGGCTATGTAGATTCTCGAGCATTATATCGGTCATGTACAGTCAGTTCTTAGGAAATCAAAATAAAGTAAAATAAAATGGAATATAAACCATAAAATACAAAAAGTCAGGATTTCACATGATTTACCAGATATTGAATCCGTTACTTTATGCCAAATTCAATTCCATTCAGTTCAATTGCGAATTCCCAATATCTCTATATCCTATATCTCTACCCGGAAAAGCACCATCTCCTATGGAATAAATCCCCAGAAGGCCACACAAGAGAAAAAGTAGGAAACGAAGAAAGTAGAGGAAACTCCATAAGAGAAAAAAGTCCCCTCTTCTTCAATTTTCCCATCTCTTAGACGCCTCCCTCCGAAAAAAACCAAAAAGCCGCAAACCGCATATAATTATCGAAAAAGAAAAAGCCCTTCCGATTAAAGGAGGCTTCCCTCTACCACAAGGGAAACTCCATAGGCCCTCCTAGAAAATTCCCGTACGTCAGGGAACACCCTAATCCCCGAAAAGAAAGACGCGAAGGGAAGAAAGCATCGCCTTCCATATACATCTTGGTCGCGCCAAAGCAGTGTCGAGCATAAGGTTGAAACAATCCGAGAAGCAGAAAACAGACTCGCTTGGGTAAGTAAAAAAAACTACCTTTCTTTCGAGGGGCGTAAAGGTCGTCTTGGTACGTGTTCCTTTTCGTGTTGGTACATTTGGTTTCGGACAACAGAACCGTTTTCGCGTGGAATAAAGCCGGAGTGATGTGCGAAATTCGAAAACGAAAGTAAAAGACGAGCGAGGTAATAGATTACAGGATGTCGAGGATCTCAAACATGACGACAATTCGTGAAAGCAAAGTCTTATACATTGTTGTTGTTGTTGCTGCGCGAGAAGGGGCTGAAGATTAATATGGTTTGGGGGTAGGTAAAGATATGGGCGTCGTGAGAATGTCTGGAGCAAAAATGGGGGGCCGTAACGTCATCGCAGGAGCATTACCGAGAAAGAGATTGAAAGAACCGAGAAACAGGAGGGTGAAAGGTTACGAGGTCCGGAGAGTGAGAGCGGCGGTCGAGGGTGGGGTGAAAGAGGAAGCAATCATGGCAAGGCATGAAGAAGCGCAAAGTATAGGAAGACACAGACGAATCCTCGGCTAGAATCTTTTTGAAGGAAATTGTCGAAAAACGATCACTCATCAATCAATCCCCTCTTCAACTTCCGAAAAACATGTCGTTCTCCGTATTCAACATGCTCACGGCATATTCCTCATCAAACTTGCTCATCATGAACATGGACGAATCCCTGTCCAGATGCAGCAACCTTTCATCGTTAGTGAAGGCCTTGAGAAGCATCTCATCATCCTGTTCGCCGATCCCCACTGTCAGCGAGCCAGAGAGGTTCTGGCCGCCCGCTGAAGTGATGGGTACAAACGCAGAGAGGTTCGAGTCGTCAGTGATGGAAGTGTTGGGCTCGACGTCGAAGAGGCGACTAGGCGGCGGGGAGGACGATTGCGAGAGCTCGGGGGGCTCGTTGAACTGGCTCGTAACGCTCTTGGCTGGCGATGTAGGGTGGGGTGGTAGAGTCGGAGGGGCTTCCATGATGGCCTCGGGAGAGACGTACGAATGGTGGCTCTCGGGGGAGTTGGCGTACTGTGCGAGATCCGAGATATCGGCCGGCATCGCGGTCATTTGAGAATTGGTGGGGCCACCAAGCATGGGCGGCACTCCATTGATTGTGGAACTGTCAATGGCAACGTCCATCAGGTCGAAATTGTTGTTGTCTAGCATGTCAAAGTCGTTGCGGGGAGACCCTGGAAGAGAGCTGGAGTCGGAGTAGCCCGACTGGGACGACATTGAACTGATGGACAGATTGTTCTTCCTCCTCGTGCGCGAGGCCTTGTCAGTCCTAGTCTCCATGTCGGGGCGGTGCTTCCTCGGCCTGCCACGCTTGACAACCTTGCGCACAATACCGTCAAAGGCACCGATACACATGCCTCGTTGCCTGTGTCTGGTGAGAGCGTCGTGACGCGCGAAGCTGTTTCCGCACTCGCATGGATATGGCTTGATGCCAGTGTGGATCTTGGCATGTCGCTTAAGATCGTGCTGTCGGACGAAGCACTTGTTGCAGGTAGGGCACTGATACTGACGGTCATTCAGATGGGTTTGCACATGGGACTTGATGTTCTCCTTTCGGCCGAAACGCTTGCCACAACCTTCGTAGAGACAGAGCCACTTGTTGTCAACGGGGTCGGGGCCCGAAATGTAGGTGGCAATATCCTCGAGCGTGATACCCGTCTCGGTGCGTGTCTCTTCTATGTTGATGTCGGCAATGCTCGCAGCGCTAGCAATGCTAGCAAGGGATTCGGTCCGGCGGTGAGGAGAAGCCCGGTTGGAGGAGTCGGAGCGACTAGGGGAGTTGGGTTGGGATACGGAGTCGTGGGGTCGAAGATCAGGAAGATTGTCAAAAGGATGAGGCCGGTTGATGCTGGGCATTCCGTCAACAACACCAAAGCTCATGCCATCATAACCGCTTCGGATCTTCATGAACTCGTGGCTGAAGTTGTTCATGTCCATGAAATCGTGGCCACCAGAGACGGGCATACCCTGATAAGCAGCTGGCATGGTGTTGGATCTTTGGGGAACGGGGCCAGCAGGGGCAATCCTCTGGAGCTGCGGCTGTTGGGGTTGCTGCTCTTGCTGCTCAGCTTGCCTTCGCATCTCGTCAAACACGGTAGGCTGCTTGCGCTGACTTGACCTCCTTGTGGGCTTGATAGTCTCCTCCATCGACTCATCGTAGCCTTCCGAAAAGCGGCTCAGCCTGGGCTGCTCCTGAGTCACTTGACCCTGGGCATCGGCCTCGGCCTGGGGGTTAGAATGAGAATCTGCTGGACTGGTTAGGCAATCGAGCGTGTTTAAACCTTCAAAGGCTGCGAACAACTCACCCTTTACACTCTGAGCTGGGGGTGTGGAAGCCCTCTGGGTATCCTCGGCTAGGTTTTCGAACTTTGCTACGCGATCCATTATTCCGTTGCTGATGCGCCTCGATGTCCGGCGAATAGTGCCGGCCTCACCCTCAGAAGTCCACCCCTGAGCCTGCGCAGGGCTCTCCTGGAACTCAACATAGGTAGGGGTAGATAGGGCACTGTTGGCGGCAAAGAGCTCATTAGAGGCAGCCATGCTGCTCTCAAAGTTGGCACGGCTCTTCTGCATCATGAGGTATTGGTCGAAGGGGATAGCATTGGGATCAAAGCAGTTCGGGTCGAATCTCTGAGCGTGGGGGTCGCCGTGGGTGGCAGCCATGAGGAAGGCCTCATGGGATAGGGTGGTTGGGGGTGCTGTTGCTGGCTGTGCTTGTGTTGTTCCAGTCATATAGGCATACTGAGTGCCCGGGCCTGCCTGGAGGCATTGCTGCTGCGCTTCTCGCAGAACATGATGCTGCGTCGCTGTTAATCCTGTGTTAGTAGCCATACTTACCGTTGTGAAGTCTTGCCTATTTGCCAATGGTGATGCTGTCGCCAAAGCTGTCGCCGCGGCCGCTGCGGAAGCCGTTGACCGCTGCCTGATGTGTTGTCTCCTGGTATCGAGACTCAGGCCACGGCGATGGCCTCCAGCGGGTCGTGCGCTGTTGATCTGGTTGCTGTGGTTAGAGGGCATGTGCTTCTGGATCTTCACTGTTTCAAAGGCCGAAGGGGTCGAGTTCTGCCGCCTGTGCTGCCGCCTTCGCTGAGCGATGGTGGGCATGGCGGCCGAATGAAGACCGGTCGTAGTCGGTGGATTGGATAGCATCTTTGTTGTGGGGGATGGTCGAGTCCGGAAAGTGGATGTAATTGTCGTCGGTTTGTTGTATATTTGTCGAAATGGTAACCTAGTGGTCCGAAACTGCCCGCCAGAATCTTGTTAGCAAGCTCGTGGAATCCAGAGCTGGCTCACGATCTTTCAAAATCCCTACCTCTCGCAGCGCAAGCCAGGCTGCCGGGCTAAAACGTCGATACCGTGTTTGCGCCCAGTTGTGGTGGACGATTTAACACGATCTGATCCTGATGGAATTCAGTGCCTTCTTCAGGCGATGAAGGTTTGTTGAGAGCGCTCTCTCAGTAACGATGAGTGGCCAGTTGACGGTGGATGCTTGAGTTGACCGCCTTCTGTCTCGTGTGGTATTGTCAACGGATAAGATTCAACTCTTGATGGCGTATCTTCTGCTCTTCAGATGAACGATACACCAGTGATATGTTTAAAGATGCGTAGATGCAGCTTCTTTCGGAAAGGTAAGGCAGTGTATGGTGGTGTAGTGGAGTAGATCTTTTTACAATTGGTGAGAGAGTGCGAATATCGGGGGTAGGATCGTGTATCTAAAGGACTGAGGCACCTTGGCAGGCTGAGTGCTCTGGGCGGCGAGGCACTTCCCATGATTGTTGACTTGGCTCCGTCGCCAGGGCAACCAAGGGCAGAGCTGTCCCTTTGCACTGGTGCGTTGCGTTGGGACGCTGATTGGCGCACAGTGCGTGGCCGTTGTCCAGGGCTCGTCCGGCATGCTTGGTGCCAGCCGCTGACCCCGGGCGGACCAGCGGGTCCTAATCAGGGGCCTTTGCCGCCTTCGGTTAGAATGCACACCATTAGGGGACCGACACCTCGGCGCTAGAAACCCTCCCATGGCACAATTGCCCATGAGCTCTCTCTATCACGGAAATCCCCAATTCCATTCCCGCTCTCCCAGACAGCCCGTAGCGCTTCAGCAAACCCTGTGGGCCCTGTTTCAAACGGCGAGGCGCTTCTTGGTTGCGGTATTACCGGCCCTGGATGCCTCGTCACTTGTCCTAGCCTCCAGGCCAGGTAGCTTGTCTCACCTTCAGTCCCGCCTCTGATTTGGTCGCTCTTCATTCTTGTTTTGTATATTTTCGTCCAAGTAGATTAGCGGAGCGGTGGCAATAACATCAAGTTGTCCGCTGATCTGAGGGCAAGAGGGTGTGCCAGCCACGTACCCAGCAACCGTCTAATGTCAATATTCCTTCCTTTTTCCCCCGGGTCATAGCATCACCACAATATCGCTAGCCTAACAAGATACCCATGCCAAACATATTGCTGGCAATATGCTTCCATCAGCACTTCTATCGCCCCGCCGCCGTACTTATTCAGGGCCAGCTATCCAAGCACAAGTACTCCGTAGGCGGGCTGTCCATGGCCACTGGCATTTTTTAAAGGGCCCAGATCCTGTGTGTCGGTATTTCCTGTTCCGGTAATCTGGGACAGCTTCGGGAGCCTTGCATTTCAGCCGAAGCCGATCGGGTCGACCCATCACACCTGCATAAGTCCGTCTCACAAAAACTTTATTCACTCTTTGTGAATTGATTATCCAGTCAAGTTCCTTCAGAGGATGACATCGAAGCCTATCTTTGAAAAGGGAAAAAAATCCAAGAGTGGTTACCTTCATGGAATTCCTTTTTCGATCTTGTTTCTCGCGCCCGGCTAAGACTTTGTGTTCGGCCCTTTACCAAGTTTCCAATTGTGAGATTCCCTCATCGGGTTTTATCCGTCCTCTCCCTGGCAACGCCGCGGGGTGTTGGCGTGGGCATGCCACCATATCGTGTATCAGCTATGATAGATGGCGTCTTATAGATGTGGCTCCCCCAACATCTGGCTTTCGAATCGGACGGTCGTATTTTCTCGCCATCTCCCTCGATTGGATACGCCCCACGTTGGCTCACTGTAAGCTCCCGCTACTCCACCCGGATGATATGCTTTGCAAAATTCCAACTCGTCTTGTAATTTTGACCCCTCCTTGATGCGAACGTGAAGCCCTGCTTCTTAAGCCCCGAGAACTCTGAAGTATCGCGGATATCTGCATTGAGAAAGCCGAAGATTTGGTTGGCAGGTGAGGGCGTTGAAGCTTTGCCAGCCAGATGACGGACGACCCAGAATGCAGACCAAAACATTTGCTAGGGGCGGTATTTTCCCCAACTACCGCTTCTAGGAGCATCCCATTCACGATCTGACGCATGGCGGGGAACCGGCAGCCAAATTCTGAAAGAGTGTTTACTTAGCTTTGGCGTGATATACGCGAATGTTGATCACGGGGTTGGCCGTGAACCCATCGCCCAGGGCGTGACGGGCATGCATCGCAGAGGGACGCTTAACAATATTAAAAACGACTCAGCGAACATCAGTCGGCCCCTCTTTTTCGATTGGGCTTGCGCAGTAGAAGATAAGATGTCAGACTTCTCAGAGCTGAGATTCCTATGGAACATCTAGGGCGTTCGAAAATATCCACGGTGTTGCAGTCCGGTTCACCGAAAGTCATCAGCTTCAACCATCTTCATGTCATCGCTCGCACAAGGACAACGTGCTCGGGTTTTGCGCTGGTCGGTTTATGTGAGCCCGTCTTGAAGGATATCAAAGGCAAGGCCCGAAGACTCAGAACCCCTGACCCTGGGATGATATAATCAGCTTGCTAAACGGAGACTTCCAATTTCTTAGCATATCAAAAAGGCAATGGGAAGATGTATTTCTCTCGCCGTCAAGGTCGTTGGTATTCGACATGCATGGCTGTAGAGCTTTGTGAATTTTTACGTCGTATTTTGTTAAACTCCCCTCGCCTTATACACCGCTGAAAAAATCAATGTTCTGGTCCAGCTTTTTCTAGTGCGATACTGTTTGGGCGATTTCCTTGGTGGCGTACGTACTTGCCCGGGCATTTGGAAGTTAGTACGAAGTATGTATGGCTGCGGCTGACTTATTCAACTCCTGCCTTCAGATTGATAACAACCTTCATTCACCTCTTGCCAAACCTGAGATTATGTCTCCCTGTCATCTCTTAAGGGGTTTTTGTACGCGGTCCATTGGTTTATTAATCATTTCATCATGCAATCAACACGGCTTGATGTCCAGCTTGATAGCGTTGAGTATGAACGTCACTACCCCACGAATATTTTTGGCTGGCCTTATGCGTAAGGTACAGTTGCTATCAAAAATCTGGCCGCTGGCTACTAGTATGCATGCCGGTAACTAAGGAGTTCTAGTACGCGAGTGGATGAGACTAGAGCGAACCCGTAAGTCTACACACAGCGTATCCCAGTAGTCCATATAACGGCCCAGTAAGCACAGTTGCCAACGACTTGCAGAAGATTCCGAGCTGAAGACTCCAATAAAGCTATAACTTGTAGAAAACTTAGGATTCGATCATTACAGAGGTGAAGCTTTAGTGTCACATCTTCCCCTGGTCAGCAGATAGGAACTGAGTTTGTCAAGCCTAATCACGGCGATGACAAGAATCCTTCTAGAGGGTTTCTATTTCGGGGAAAGACACAAGAAATTTGCATTTCTCAGTACCCATCGGGTGATTTAAACCCCACTGAAACTCACGCCATTCGAGCACCTCCAGCTCCGAAGGCCTGGATCTGGTCCCTGGCGAAGAGACGCATGACTAAGCAAACTTCAGGGGTTGGGTCGGCGTGGAGACCATCTGCTGCACCAATTTCGGGGCTAGCCATGAAATCGAATCACCACGACAACAAACCGGGCCAGTGAACGCGCCATAGCCGAGATTTTTCCCACGCCAAGTTCAAGCCCGGCTGCACTATGTACTCCTTTTGACCTCCGACCTTGACAACATTCAGACTGATACCGGTCCTTTCTCGGTAGCCTATCACCTTGCAGGAATTTCTTGTACGAACGAGATCCTTTTGCTCGGGAGTCATTCGACAACTTTTTTTTTCCTGCTGCAATAGGGATATCATCCTGCATCGTCTGCTATCGGTGGCACCTGCGTTCTCTTGTTTTCCCAGACCAACAAACCCCCACTCTGGAGGAACACATCTATCATTGAGTCTGGAAAGCCAACAGCTGCCAACGCAATGTCCAACACTATGAGGGGAACTCCAAACCGGCCTCAGGGTCGTGGAGCGCTTCCTTTCACTGGGAGCCCTGGCGGCTCGAACATTCCCAGGCCTGTTGGCGAACATACTAGCGAGCTTGGTGGTGTTTCGGCCGTCAGCGCAAGTAGGCAAAAGCAGAGCAAGAGGGATGAGGTAAGTTGGCTCCTACTTACTCCTAGCCTCTTCATTCCTCTTTTTTTTTTTTTGATTTAAAACTCGGTCAAAATGCTGACTTTTCGACAAGGCTATTCGTCGAAAGATGGAGAACGACCTCTCCAAGAAAAAGAACTTGGCGACCCGAGCCCGACACTCCCGCAAAGCCCCTCCTGGTACCGTTCTTGCGCTGAAGCCTAGCCAAGCCCTTCAAATCAAGCCTTCGACTACTGTCTCGGAGGCTGCACAGCTCATGGCTGCGAAGAGGGAGGACTGCGTCTTGGTTACCGATGATGATGACCGTATTGCGGGAATTTTCACGGCCAAGGATCTTGCCTTCCGAGTTGTTGGTGCTGGCCTGAAAGCTAGTAGTGTTACGATTGCCGATATCATGACCAAGAACCCGCTTTGCGCTAGAACCGACACAAGTGCCACCGATGCGTTGGACCTCATGGTCCGAAAGGGGTTCCGACACCTTCCGGTTATGGATGAGAACCAGGACATCTCTGGTATTCTTGATATTACGAAGTGCTTCTATGATGCTATGGAAAAGCTAGAGAGGGCCTATTCCTCGTCTAGGAAGCTGTACGACGCCCTGGAAGGAGTCCAGTCTGAGTTGGGAACCAGCCAGCCCCAGCAAATTATTCAATATGTCGAAGCTCTTCGAAGCAAGATGTCCGGTCCCACCTTGGAGTCGGTTCTCACTGGAATGCCTCCCACCACCGTTAGCGTCCGAACCTCCGTAAAAGAAGCGGCCCAGCTCATGAAGGAGAACCATACTACGGCCGTCCTTGTCCAAGATCAGGGCGCCATTACTGGCATCTTTACGAGCAAGGACGTCGTTCTTCGGGTGATTGCACCTGGCTTGGACCCCACCAACTGTAGTGTCGTTCGTGTCATGACCCCTCACCCTGACTTTGCGCCTATGGATATGAGTATCCAGCAGGCGTTGAGAAAGATGCATGGTAAGTTCTCGTCCAATCCTTCTGCCTTGGCATGGTGTTATGGACTAACGGGTATCGCCTTATATAGATGGCCACTACCTTAACCTTCCCGTTATGAACGACTCCGGTGAGATTGTTGGCATGGTTGATGTCCTCAAGCTCACCTATGCTACGCTCGAGCAGATCAACACGATGCAGAGCTCAGATAACGAAGGCCCCGCTTGGAACAAGTTCTGGCTCTCACTCGACAACGAGACCGAGTCCGTCATGTCTGGCGAGGGCAGTCACCACCACACCAACTTGGGCTCCCGAATCATGTCGCCTGATATTACAAGGGATAGGCCTGGTGACAGCGTTGCTCCTGGCGACTCCGCATCTCATGCCGGTATTGAGTCTCCTCCGCGGTCATTGGCTGGCGCTGCTATTCCCCCCGCCGCTATCTCCTTCGCCTTCAAGTTCAAAGCTCCTTCCGGCCGAACTCACCGTCTCCAGGTAGTCGCTGCAGATGGCGTTGCCGCCTTTGTCGAAGGTGTTAACTCCAAGCTCGGAAACGAAGTTGAGGCGATCGGTGGTACGCCCGTGGCTGAAGATGGCAAGATTAGCGGTGGCTACGCTTTGAGCTATCTCGACGATGAGGGGGATTCAGTCTCTATCACCACCGATGATGATCTTCTCGAGGCTATCCTCTTGGCCAGGAGAAACAGGAAGGACAAGGTGGACCTCTTTGTCCATGACCCCGAGAAGCCGCCTGTCGCTGTTCCCG
This sequence comes from Lomentospora prolificans, assembly GCA_029532625.1. Lineage (NCBI taxonomy): Eukaryota > Fungi > Ascomycota > Sordariomycetes > Microascales > Microascaceae > Lomentospora > Lomentospora prolificans. The sequence goes on from JARFXM010000003.1 coordinate 1,563,603, forward strand.
TCCCCGTGGAGTCTGCTATTGCTACCCCCGTGGAATCTCTGCCCTCGAATGTTCGTGAGCGCCGTAGACCGCAGCTTGATGACGATGAGGAGTCATATGAAGAATCTGAGGAGGAAGCCAGCTCCCGGAAATCGAAGAGGAACCGTCAAGCTCCCGCTCCCGAACAGGTCATCGCGGGCGTTCCCAATGAGCTTCTTCTGCCCGGTGCCATCGTTACTCTGGCTGCTGTCATTGTTGGCGTCTTCGTCATCTCGCGCGCCACCAGCCGATAATCAAGTGCCGGGGTTGGGTTGTTGGACACTGGAGGTGTATGAATGAAGTGCATAATGCTAGCGAGTTGGCGCAGGGCGATTCTTGTATCGAATAATGCAGTGTATTTGTAGACTGCTGGCTGTATCGTGTTTAATCCCTGAATAATTTACAAGTTGTATACCTACTTAAATGGCTACTTTGAAGTCATAGCTTGCGCAAAATATTTAGGATTTTTAGCAACAAGACCTTATTTTTTATAAACCGCAATCGACGGTGGTACTTGTAGTTTATTTGTTAGGGACCGGAAATTATTGACAGCCAGCGATGTTTTTTGGCGGTAAAGTCAGCGCGCTGCCAGGTTGGCATGCCATTCCGCGTGATCACGTGATTGAAAATTAGGAGGAGATCTGCGACTCGGGACTTTGCCAACCTTGAGCTCAAAATTTCTGACCAGCTCGAGACATCGGGGTGGAACGACTTCCAGTACCAACCAGCAGCCATGATCTTGAGAAATGTAGCCGTACGGCATGGTATGTTTCAAATTCGTCGGATTCTCTTTTTATAAAACTATTTGCTAATCAATTGATAGGCCGACGGGTTCTGTCGACGCCCATTGCGCGAACATGCGTACGATGCATCGCGACGGATAGCTCCGCTCCTCCAGCTCCCACGAGCAACTACGAGACTGCCTTTGAGAGGGTTAAGCCCCCCAACCCTCGTGGAAAGTTCCAGGCTGCAGGAATTCGGAAAGCCAACGCCCGAGCCATTGGTTCCGTTGTCGAAGAGCGATACGCCCCTGGCCTGCTGATCAAAAACCCCCTTCCACCGAAGCACATTACGCTCGAACGATTGATGGCGGCGCAGACACACATGGGACACCATGCGTCCCTTTGGAATCCGGCGAACTCGCGGTACATCTACGGTGTGAGACAGGGCATTCACATCATCTCACTCGAGACGACTGCTGCGCACCTTCGTCGCGCAGCGACTGTGGTCGAGGAGGTGTCGTACCGAGGCGGTCTTGTTCTCTTTGTCGGTACGCGCAGGGGGCAGATGGAGATTGTTACGGCCGCTGCAAAGGAGGCGAAGGCGTGCCATCTGTTTACGAAGTGGACTCCCGGCTCCATCACGAATCGGGATATTATCTTGAGGGACCGCTTGGTCAAGGTTGTCAATGAGCACGATGATGTCCTCCCCGGATTCGACAGGCACCTTAACCAGGCCAGACCCCTTCTGCCTGACCTTGTTGTCTGCTTGAACCCTCTAGAGAACTATACTCTTCTCTACGAATGTGGTCTTGCTGGCATTCCCACCATTGGTGTAATTGACACTGATGCGGATCCCTCCTGGGTCACTTACACCATCCCCGCTAACGATGATAGGTATGTGTTTCCCTTGACAGGCGAAATGAATTGTCTGTTGGACTAATACAGGGGACTAGTTTGCGATCCATTGCGTTTATCGCTGGTGTACTTGGCCAGGCCGGTAAGCAGGGCCAGAAGCGTCGGCTGGCCTCTGCCTCCGAAGGCAATGTCACCTGGAGAACACCTGACGACATCACCAAATTCATTCGGGGTATGAAGGCTAGGAGGGGCGAAATCCTTTCTTCGCTCATCGACCAGGAGATCGTTGGTGGCCTTAGGGAATCTGCGCCACAGCCTGGCATATCCAAGGAAGATGAGGCGCTACTGAAGCAGATAGCCGAAGAGGAGCCCCTCCCTGAGGAACTCGCTGACGAAGAAGATGAACTCATCAAGGAGCTGGCAGCCAATACCCGCGAAATGGATGCGCTGAGTGAGGAGGAAAGCAAGTTGCTGGAGAGTTTTACGGCGGCGGAAGGCGAAGCGGAGGAGCTGGTGAACGAGCGAATTATGGCTCAAGTTGGAGTCAAAAGGAATGTCGGGAAGGGTGCTGAAAGCGAAGACAAGCCCGCCAAGCCCGAATAAAATGGCGGGTGCTTCACTGTATTATGTGTATTTATACGAATATTCGTGTATGTGATAATAGGATATAGAAGTGGGTCTGGTTATATCTCCCCGAGTCGTTTTCTCGAAGCACTTTTTGAGTCCACTGTTGCTGGTCCTTCCCGCCAGCTAATGCCACCACCTCAGCGCTTGAAAGTTGGGAGATGATCCATCACGGATCAATCATCCTCTGGATGCATAGAGTTAGTAATTAAGTACCGAGGTTCGCTGTCGCCCGCCTGTTTGCTTGCGGCGTGCCGCGAACTCTAAAATTGCACCAAAGACCCTTTGCGGTTGCCTGGAAGGTCTTAGCTAAGCACCCTGAGATTTCCTGTCACAATGGCGCCCTTGCACGTCAATTTCCTCCATTTACCCCTCCATCCTCGATTGAAACAGGGACGGCGGGCTGGAAACTTCGCAACAGCGAAGTTCTCGTCACCAACAAAACATCACGACCAAGCTTTGAGGCACACACCCTATATCCCACTAAATCCCCGACGCCCGCGCCCTGCCTAACACCGTGCATCCGACGCCGAAATTTGGCGCATAACGTCTGATTTTTTTCAGGGTCCAGGCTACAGCTGAACAAAAAATCCGCACGGGGAGACCCCTACCCCGCCGCGTGCGCTCCGTGCCGTCCGTCCATCTTTTGATCCCCGCCCCCAAGTCGGATACAGGGGGAAACGTACCACTCTGGCCCGGAATTTAGTACATTGTAAGAGTGCCCATCATTTTCCTGATGGATATTGTTAGGGTGCTTTTTGCCCTGGATGCGTGTTGGGCGCCTGAAGCTTCCCGTAGCCCGGATTATTATTCCCGAGGTCCCCATGACTCCAGGTGCAGTATATACTCGGGCGGTTGATGTCCTTACTTGCTTACTCTAGTGGCGTGTGAACTAATTTGCTTTGCTATGGGGAACACAGATTCCGGCTGCTGTGTGACCGCATCACGCAAGCGCACCTTGGAACAGAGTCATTCTTCCCTGGGAAATAGGGGATCCTCAGGGCAGATACCTTGTCGGCAAGATGCCGGCCATGCTGGAGGACCCGGCAACCCCCACGATTTATCGCGTGTCGGGGGAGCCCCCTTATCCCGATCCTGATAGCCCGTCGCTACCGCCCGGCGTGGAGATGTATGAGGTGACATTGCGCGACCGCCAAACCGTCGCCACTATTGTGCCTTTCGCCTCGTATGAGGAAGTGCCTCGCTCTCTATTAGAATATCTCAGTGACCAGCTCAACAAGGAGATTGAGGGTGGTGACACCTATCCAATGATGGAGACGATGTCGGTGGACAAGTTCGCCCGATATTGGTTTCAAAACTTCGGCGCCATCATGTTATTGGGAAGTATAGACGATATCGCCGAAGCCGATGCGGAGAAGAAGGATTGGGTCAAGGCCTGCCTCGGAAGTTTTTACATCAAACCAAACTACCCCGGAAGAAGCAGTCACGTTTGCAACGCCGGGTTTCTCGTGACAGACCTTGCTCGGAACCGGGGTGTGGGAAGGCTCATGGGCGAGGCATATCTGGACTGGGCGCCGAAGTTGGGCTACACGTATTCAGTGTTCAATTTGGTGTACGAGACTAACGTTGCATCGTGTCGAATTTGGGATGCTTTAGGATTCAAGCGTATCGGCCGTGTCAAGGGCTGCGGAAACCTCAAGTCATATCCCGGTCGATATATCGATGCCCTAATATACGGACGAGACCTCGTTGGTCCCGATGCCGAAGAACTCCAGTCGGAGGACCGCTTCGATAAGATTAAATTCTATCTCAAGTATGGGAAATATCCCCCTGGAGCTGACCGCGCCGAAAAGTCCCGCCTACGTGCCGCAGCTACACATTATAAGCTTGTTGATGGTGATACCCTAATGCACGGTGACAAAGAGGTCATCTCCGATCCGCTAAAGCAGTTCGAGATTGCCAAGAAAGTCCACGAAGAGAATCACGCCGGTATCAACCGTACAACGACGACGATTAGGGAAAAATACCACTGGCGCAGTATAAAGGACACTGCCACCGAGGCGATCAAAAAGTGCGAGAAGTGTTTGCGCACGAGAAAGGCGCCGGGCACTCTGGCAAGCAAGACATCTGGGTCAGTCAGCCCAGTTTCCACCGAGAAAGATACGGAAGTGTCGCCTATCGACGAGGCTAGCCATGGCGATGACCCCCTTGCAAGTACTCATGCCGCGGATTTGTTACACGATCCCTATGGCGCGAACGCAATCTCGGCATCTCTCACTGTTCAAGATCCCCTGTCTCAGGATGCTCAACTTGCCCAAACTATGCAACACCATACCGACCTCACACATGCAACGCTGCCACCATCTAATCTCCTCCAGCCCCATCACGAGGTATATCAGCCCATTGACCCGCGCATCATGGCAGCCGCATCGCATCACAACCCGTTTGACCCTCATACAGATACCGATTTCCAGGCCCTCCTTAATGACTCGGACGTTTCCACACCGCACGATGTGGTTGAGGATACAGCAGCCGTGGATAGGGACATGGACATGTTTGTTAGGCAACATGCCGATGAGCCGGACGATCCGGTGAGGGACCATGTCATGGGCGGGGTGGAGGCCGTGGCATCCCATGATGGGAAAGAGGTGGGAGAGAAAGGGGTAGAGACGAGCGTCTTTGACTTTGTCAAAGACACCGGTTGATTATTAGAGATATAGATGCCGGTGTTCTGCTTCTATGTTTGGTTTAGCGTGGCTTTTCTTTGACTTCCTTGCCTTTGGGTCCATTGCGATGGAGTCGGCATTTATACTGCATCTTCCTGGTGGTTTATCTACGATATGATTTCTGTCTGCGTCCACTCCCCCCAGCCTCTTGTTTACTTGCATCCTCATTAGCGTATTTGAAGACTAGAAATCTACTAAACCTCGACTGCGGATATCAATTATTTCCAAATATGAATTTTGTCTCGCGACTTTTGCTGTTGCGACACGGAACTCGGCGTCTGGGAGATTGTGAAGTCGGAGACTTCATGGTGGGTCTACGCCTTTGAAAAGGTTACATAGCAGTTCCTAAGAAGGCAAACATCAACAAATCAGAACAACTGGTTCGGTGGTGTAGTTGGTTATCACGCTTGTCTAACATCAAAAGATGCTGGACACAAGAGGTCCCCGGATCGAGCCCGGGCCGAATCATTGAATTTTTGCTACTTTTTTTTTGTCGTTTTTGATATGCTTTGTTACCTCGGCAGTTTTCTTGATTTTGCTTTGGCTTTTTTCACGCCTTTCCTTCGTATCAATGCAGAAATTGACCACCCCACTTGGCTACCGAGACTGTGACGAGGCATTCATAGCCTCGAGCCATCTTTTTCTGTTCTGTCCCTGGGCGTGGCTCCATAATGTTCGCCTAGTCAACAGCTTTCCATCAATTAATCCATAATTGGTTCGGTGGTGTAGTTGGTTATCACGCTTGTCTAACATCCACCAGGTGCTGGACACAAGAGGTCCCCGGATCGAGCCCGGGCCGAATCATTGAGTTGAACTTTTTTATTTTGCCTCTTTCTTTCGTTTTGTTTTTATCAGGTGCTGCTCGTCTTTAACGTAGTAAGGAATTTGGTCATCAGGTGTCTCCAATACCATGTGCCAGTTCAAGGGGCACAAAATTACCATATGAAGAAAATATTTTGACCAGTATCCTGCCATCTGGGGTACTCGTCTGTTTACGCGGGTAGACTATGGCTGAGCCTGAATTATTTTTAGCACTATTTACTTGAACCAGGCCGAGACTCGCCCATGGGACGCTCTCTCATACGAACTTCGAAGGGTATGCGTTTCGTTGCATGTGGGCTTCCATATGATCTGTTCCCCAATTCTTAGATTTGGCGCCCTAAGCTGGCCTGGGCTGAACTGCTCCCTTGATACTTTTTTAAGCTATTCACCCTTATCGCGGAGTCCCGCCGTGCTATTAATGGAAGTATGGATGGGTATTGACGGTTTGCTGGTGGTGGTATTCCAGTGGGGATGGAACTTAACGGTGCACAGACAGTGATACCTTTACGTGAGCAAATAAGGTCGCCTTTTCCATCACAGAGGTCTAGTGGCCCAATGGCAAGGCGTTTGACTACGAATCAAAAGATTGCAGGTTCGATCCCTGCCTAGATCATTCTTTTTGGAACTTCCAGTCTATCTGCTCTTTTCTTTTTCTTTTTTCCTAGCTTCCTTTCTTTCTTTCCCTTTTTGCCTTTTCCCTCCCTCTTTGCTCTGTTCCGCTGTACGTCCCAGCTTCCTTTTTCTCCTCGACCCTCGGGATTTACGTCAAGCACAGAGCAAGAAGTGCAAGGTTACCGTGGAATATGTCGTATTGAATGGCCCTGCTGGAGATGCTATATCTACATGCCAAAAGTTGCCCATTTTGACCTGTGTAACGAGAAGAATCAAACCTGACTCCCTGCCAACCACAATAACGCCCTTTAAACAGGCGGTAATCTCTCCTCGGGAAATTCAAATATTTCTCTGAGCTCCTGCATTGTATATTGGATCCGTAACCTCTGCGGCCTCATCCTCAGCTCCCTGATAAGAACGTCTATATCGCGTTGGAGGTCGGACATCGCTAGGTGCGACACGCGTTGGTGGAGGGCTGTAAGGTCCATGGGTGGCAGGGGAAATCTCGTCCTTTGCGCGTAGTCACGCACGAGATGCGTATAGGCTGCATGTCCTCTTTGGTAGATGAGATAATGCTCTACCAGCCACCAACATATTGTGAGGAATGTGAAGACAACGGTAATGACGGATGTGATTGCTTGGATAACTTGGACTTGCAGCTCTCCGTTGGCTACCTGTATATTTGCCTCTAGAGTGCGCGAAACGTCAGCGTGTGCGGCGCAATGTTATCGAATCACGGGCGGCTTGCCACGCGGAACGCGAGGCAATGAGAGGGGCCGGTAGATTGGTCCGCTGTGTCGTAGACTTACGTTGCGCCTCGTCCATCCCGGGATACTCGGCTCGAAACTTTCATGCGTAACAGATCACCAAGCTTCCTAGAGGATTATGCTCCCGTGGAAAAGGTAGGATCACAGGGTTGTCGATGATCGAGTGCGTCTCCGATCGTGGTCGTCTCGATTATAGTTGTACCCAAACGAATAGAGAGCGGAGCCCGGGCGGATGGATACATGGGTGTGATGCTTCAACTAGAGATGTTGCTTTTCCGGCGCGATGTGGGTAGGATAGCTCATAGCTTTTGAGAAATGATGAGGGTCGGGAGATGGGCGTGCATTCAGGGCCGGCCAATATTGGGTTGCGGGTTTGTGATGGACGTGTCAATGTCAATAATGCGCCTAGTGTGAATATTTCTTCACGATACTTGCTCTTCTCGGCTCGTCAAAAGAGGGCAAGTACGGGCTCAAGCATCCGTTCGCTCCTGCTTTCTGGAATGGTTACATAGCTTGAGCGAGCAGCGGTTACTCTCCTCCGAGCCTAGAGGCTTTGCGGATGGAGGGGCATATCAGTGCTGTTCCGGTGCGAGTGGGCAGTCGATAGATTGATGAAATAGAATCTAGTGGTTTCATTAATCGTGGCTACCCAGTTTTCTTTCTGACGCGGTTCGTTGTTGTGGTCGCTGAGAGAGTGTCCGGCGCTTTCCTTACGGCTGCTGCTGGCTCTTTCCTCCCCCGAACAGGTACGTATATGAAGGTTCCACTGACGAACATGACCGTTCCTGAAGCTCGTTGTGCCCGGTTTCCTTCTTCGTGAGTTCGCCATATCACCCAACTTCGAAACCTATGGTGCGATTCCGATAAAGTCGCCAGCTCGACAACCGGCCTACGAATCTTCACCGATATGTCGCGACGCCAGGTGGATTGGTTAGAGGTCGGGACATGTACCGCCCAATCCACCGGGTTTTGACTCAACGCTCAAATTGAACACCCAGCTTGAGATTTAATACCCTACTTAGAGTAGCGCCAGGCTCGGGGGTCGTCCGGGGTGGCTCGATTTTCCAAATACGGCGAACCGACACGGCGGTCGCCGGAACGCCGATTCTAGACCGTTTCGAGTGACGAGTACTCTCACTGCCGAACTCCTTTGTATGGGGGCATATCTCTGCAAACTAACATTCGCTCTATGGACACATGAGCACGCCTCAACATGCTGCTGCCAGTATCCGACACTCCATATTAAGTCGTGTGGAGTGCGTGTGTTGTACTAACACCAACCTTGACTATGTCGCCATACTCTCGAGGCAACCTGGGAGCCCGAATACGCATCTGCGCTTTTCACCACCTTTCGTATCCAGATCGGCATAATTCTTCCGGGGCAGGGTAGGATTTTGGTGGAATTCTGCTGGCAGCTTACCTATACAAAGAACCTCGGGAACGAATGGAGGTCGATTTCGCTCGAGGCAAATCCCTGATGAAACGTATCATAGTCCCGTCCCCAAATTAATTTTAGCGATCCAGTATCAGCTCGCCATACAGAGTACATCTCCTCCATTACTTGTGTGATTTCCACCCTTACGGATTTTATTTCTCTTGGGCGAACAGGATCAGCTCGTTCTTGGTTGAAATCAGGGATCCGGCCGCCTTTCTTTAAATTCGTTGGTCCTTTTCGGATCGCACTCACTCTAGGGGGAACGTAGAGACCAGTGTTCCACAAAAGTTACAAAGTTGATCGACCCTGCTGTTACTGATTGACTGAGCCCGAAGCGATGGAAGAACTGGATCTAGCAGTAATCGGAGCGGGTAAGTGGACGTCCTGGGGCATATCGCTGGTCCACTGCGGTGCTGATTAGCTACTATGCCATGGCAGGTTGGTATGGGCTTGCTTCTGCCAAGCAATACCGCGAACTAAACCCCGATCATTCTGTTGCTATTCTTGACTATGCTTCAAGTATTGGGGGTGTATGGGCGGAGCACCGGTTGTATCCGGGGCTCAAGTCGAACAATCTTTGGGGTACATACGAATACCCTGACTTCCCCATGGATCCGGCCGTCTTTGGCATACAACCGCGCCAACATCCCACGGGAAAAGCTCTCCATGAATACCTAACGGCTTATACTAAGAAGTTTGGCTTCTTTGATGACGTGCGTTGTGGAATACGTGTGTTGTCCGCCAAGCATCAAACGGATGGAGGATGGGTTTTGACCGTTCGTTCGGTTGCAAGCTCAGATCCTCGAGAAGTACGGGGTGCAGAATCTCAGCTCTATGCCCGTAGGCTGGTAGTCGCCACTGGGTTGACCTCGGAACCCTTTATGCCACATATTAAAGGACAGGAGAACTTCGGCAAGCCACTGTTCCACATAAAGGATTTTCTCAAATATGCTAACACCATCAATCCTGAAAACACAAGACGCATTACGGTTTTTGGTGGATCGAAGTCTGCTTGGGACGCTGTATACGTTTATGGAACCAAAGGTATCCCAGTCGACTGGGTCATTCGCGGTAAGTACTCAGCCTTGAAGCCAAGATCTGTGTGTGGATGACAGTATGGCTAAGGATAAGATATGTAGAGACTGGCCACGGAAGCTGTTGGATGGCGCCGCCGTTCGTGACTCCACTCAAGAAGTGGCTCGAAAAGCTCGTTAGTATGTAGCCCACTGCAAGACGCCCTTAGTTTCTCCTAATGCTAAACACCTACGGCTAGACATTCGCCTTCTTACCTGGTTCAGTCCTTGTATTTGGAGTACTGATGGCGGGTACTCGATGATACGCTCCTTCCTCCATGGCACTGCTATTGGCCGGGCAATTACCAACACGTTTTGGCACATCCTTGGCTCTGACGTTCACGATCTCAACGCCTATGATAGCCATCCCGAGATGGCGAAACTTAAACCATGGACTAGTGCCATGTTTACTGCTACCACATTCAGTATCCTCAACTACGACACAAACTTTTTTGATCTAGTCCGAAGCGGCATAGTCAAAGTGCATATTGCAGATCTTGATTATCTCAGCTCTGGGAAGATTCACTTAGCTGACGCCGAGAAGACAGTATTGGAGTCAGACGGGATGGTCTGCGTCACGGGCTGGAAGTACGCTCCTCCCTTGAAAATGTTGCCAGAGGGCATTGAGGAAGAACTTGGCCTTCCACATGTCGTCAAGAAAGAGAATGATGCCTCTGATCTGGCCTCGTGCCGTGAGTTATTTGATAAGGCCGATACCGAGATTTTGCACCGTTTCCCTCGGCTTCGCAACCCCCCAGACTTCAATAAGAACTACAGGCCTCTTCAGAAGCAGGAAGCATTCGATTCGGACGATGCACTTGCACCCGATACCGCTCTTAGCGTTCCGCTGCTTTACCACTTCATCGCCCCTGTGTCTCCGACATTCCTGCGTACGCGGGACTTCGCATTCGCGGGGGGGGTTACAAATTTTAGTAATGCCACTTGTGCTCATATTCAAGGACTTTGGATAGCGGCCTATTTCAATGGGCAGCTCGCACGAGATCCTGGTCGTGCTCTTGCAGGAAACGCGGCAGAGGGAATGGCCAACAACGGGCAGATGACTCTTGAGAATCTCCAGTACGAAACGGTCTTGTACAACAGGTTCGGCAAATGGAGATACCCACACGACCATGGGGCGAATTTTCCCAGCTTTGTCTTTGACGCTGTATCGTACATGGATGTTATGATGGCAGATCTGGGCCTTCAGGTACATCGCAAAGACGGGTGGCTTAAGGAAATGACGGACCCTTATGGACCAGAAGATTATGTGGACATCAATGACGAGTGGAGGAAGAAGTATGCATAGATGGATATGCACAGAAAATCCTTATCGCGGTCCATGTCATTCCTCGACTTCGGATTACCCGACTGACTGGGCGAACGACTGACTTATCTCATCCTTAGTATTGGGTGTAACCCTGTACAACATCATGGCAATGTGACCTGCATTCTCCTGTTATTGTAACTAGTTTCCCTGACACATCTGATAGCTCTCCGCACTCCTCGTTCGTGTTTCCCCTGCCCTTATCAGCTACGCGGGCCGTTACTAGGTCATGTCTCCTGGTGGTCTCCGCGGTTGGTTGTCAATGGATGGTTATGCACGAACCGCTATCCTTGAGTATATTTGGTTTCATATCGATTTCAGTGATTTTCAAGCACACGCCCAAAAGACTGCACAGACCACAATCACCGTGAGATGCTATCTTCTTACACAAGAGAATGCCCAGCAAAAGGATCTGTTGAATGCCGGACGCGGTGCGATCAACGTAGTATTTTCTTGAAATTGCCGGCTACGACGTGCTTGCGACGGGGAATTTTTTTTATAGCCTGGGGATCTCGATTTTCAACGCAATGAATGTTCGGGAATAAATACCAGGAAATTTCGAGCGGAATTTATTGTTGCACATGTGGATGCGTGGGATAGAGGCAGATCTTAGAAAATGAGCCGGGAGGGCAGAGGTCCGAACGGCCCTGGTCACTCATAGACGGATACAAGGGTGGAAGGATGCAGGCAGCCTGACAACAGCCCTATGCGGTATGACAGGACTGGGACACCCTTGCGACAGATTGTCGGACCTCGGACTAGGCGTAATGTTGGGAGTCTGGCCGTGAGCTGGGGAAGCTAGAAGCCTGGAACTTGCCGATTTGGCCCCTCCCGTTTCACTTGCGCCACGGCTCGTTGCTGCCCGTCCCTGGATGCGGACACATGCATATGGTAGGATCGGGATAAATCCATTGGACTTGGTCATCTCTAACGCAAAATGCCCTTGGCGAACCTATCAGGACCGAAGGGCCACACCTTGATTGTTAGTTTATTCTCACGGCCTCCTCATACGCCACACGATGGCTAGAGCTTCCGGTTAACCATGGACATCAGACAGAAGCGTGGGGATCAGTGTGATCTCCCGCGCTCGTCGCATCTGGCGAGAGAGGGGGATCGGTGTTATCAAGCGTCATGACGAGAGCTCGAGCCTGGAGTTGCACGCCACAATGATCTGCTCTGAAATCTACCACCTTTCACAAACTCCTCCCCCGGTCATGGTTCATTGTATGTTTTCTCTCCTCATCGAAAACAAATGGTGGCATTTGCACACCTACGACAGACAAACCGCACCCATCGACGGTATTCAACCACCGCGGTCATTGGGCCACGATGGCTGGCCTCGGCATTCTATCTCAGGCCTCCGGCTGGAGGCGCGCGGCTGCCGTCAACACCATTCTCCTGGCTCTGCTTTTTGTCGGCCTCCTTGTATCAACATTTTTCATCGGCGAGCAGACTCAGTCGTTCATGGGAAACTACTTCTTTTACATGGGAGACTGTGACAGAACGGAGATATACAACCTTGGAATCCGCCTCACCCTTAACCTGGTAGCGACGCTCGTCTTCTCAGCTGCTAATTTCGTGATGCAAATCCTCAATGCTCCGACTCGAGAAGAAGTGAACACGGCACACGCAAAGAATCGTTCGGTGGAGGTTGGTGTACCATCACTCGCAAACCTCTTCTTTGTCCTCTCCAAGTTCAAAGTGTTTGCCTGGCTTTTGCTTCTCGTTGTTTCATTACCACTTCATATGCTCTTTAACAGCTCTGTTTTCATGACCGAATTTCCCGGTAGGCTGTGGAACTTGACCATTGCTGCGGAGCCTTTTGTGACCGGTGGAGAATTCTTTCATCCAGGCGCGAGTCTCGCCTTGCCGGGGTTTGAAGCTGGATATGGACGGCGTATTAATGCAAGCACGTACCTCGCCGAGGCATCTCAAATAACGCAGGAGCTTGTGGCCATCGCAACAGCTGGATCGACATGGAAGCGCCTCGAAGCGGAAAAGTGCCGGAAAAAGTATCTCAAATGCCATGGCGGGCTGAATTTCAAGGACCTTATCGTGGTCGTGAATACGGCCGGGAGCAGCAACACCCAGGGCTGGACGCGTTCCGAAGTATTCGACCTTCCGTCTGATGCAGCATCTCAGTGGGACCAATTCGTGCCAGATGATCAACTAAACTCCCTGTGGTTCTCTACCGTCTGCGAAATGATATCTAGGCCGGCGCGAGATAGCACGGCTTGCACACAGTCTTGCGGCCGTGCTCTGGGTGTCCACGATGAAGCCGACATCACTACCCCCCTAAACCCGAACGGAGATAACGATACGTGGACGATTAAATTCCAGGCATCTCGAGGTGAAGAGGGAGATACTACCTCTGGATTTGCGAGGATTGGGTTCAATTTTGACGAGTTTAATGAACTCGATGTCCGGTATTGTCTGGCTCAAGAATCTAAGCCTGTGTGCAAACTGGGCGTGTCGCCGCTTATGACTGGCATTTCGGCGTTATGCGTCGCCCTCATTGCGACGTTATCACTGTAAGTGGCCACGCAGACCTTACAAGATAAAGGGGAGGGATATTGACAACAGTGGATAGCTTGATATTCAAGAATACAACGGACGATACACTAGTGACCCCGGGAGATGCGATTGCATCCTTCATCGCCCATCCGGACCTGTCGACAGAGAACATGAGCACGCTATCAATTACTGATAGGCCTGGACTTATATCGAAATTATTCAGAAAGAGGAAGGGTACCATCTTCGCTCTAAGTGCTCCAAGGGAATGGACCCGTCGGGCAAACTATAAAGGCTCTGCCGTCTCCTCGCTCAGCTGGTTCCTGACATACGCCTTCCAACTCTGGGCGTTAAGCATCCTCATCTTTTCGTATTTCAGGTTTGGGCCCCGAAACACTGAAAACGGCCGTATGACAAGCTTGGATGTTCCCGAAAATGCGTTTTACCTGGCGCTTCTATTTGCAAACAAGCCCCATGTCGTACTGGCAGCCTGCTACTACAACTTTAACGGACTCGTCACCCGTTTCTTTATGGAAAGGGAGTGGAATTCGTATAGTCTTGCGTACCAGCCACTAAGAGTGACTTCGCCGAAGGGTTCACAAATCTCGACTTACAGACTGCAACTGCCTCTTTATGCCAGTATTCCTTTGATAATTACCGGAGGTTTGCTGCACTGGGTTCTTTCCAGTACCTACTTCTTGAGTATTTTTGAAGGCAGTGAGTCCATGGCCAACAAACTAAGTTGTATTTTTTTCCGTATCTCTAATCTATATACCACAGACTACCTTGGTGAAGGCGGAGCTGGTCTCCGTAATGTCGAGGACGGCATAGGTTTCGAAGCAGACACACTCGTGGCGTTGAGCTACTCGGTTAAGACTCTTTTGATTCTTAGTATTATTTCCTTTGTTCTTGCTCTATTGCCTCTCTTTGTATCCTTCACTAAATTGAAGGGCGATATGGTCATCGCTGGGGCTAACTCGAGGGTTATTGCCGCCGCATGCCATGTCCGTCCCATTAACGACGCAAAGCTGACGAGCGTCCCGTATTCCCCGTTTCCGTTCAAGTCACCTTGGGCCCAGGAAAACGGGGGAGAAGGGAGGAATCTCCCTTCAGCACCGTCACCTTCAGAGGCACAGTCTCCAAGAGATACCAGGCTCATGTCGGTGTATCGGTCTCGGGCCTCATCTGATGCGCACTTGATGGAGCCGCCCACTCCAACACCTCTGCTTCATGCGTGGTCTTTGCCCTCGCCATATCATGATGGGTCCTCAAGAGACACGAAAGTCTCCATGTATCGGCCGCGAGCAGCGTCTGAGGCGCAATCTCTCGATCCGTTTGCGCCATACAGGCAGTCGAGACCGCCATCTACATTATATAACGTTAGGTCAGCAGCAGATACGAGGTCTATGATTTCTCCGCGCTCACGGGCTGCGTCTGACGCCCAGACGATTATCCCACCGACCCCTAGAGCGTACGGTCGTACGGCGCTTCCGTCTCCGTATGACCCTACATTACCTCAAGATCCAAGGACTGTACAATATTATCGTCAGCGAGCGACGTCTGATGCGCAAAGTATTATCGAGCCTCCTTCCACGCCAGCAGTCCAGCAGGCGAGACCGCCTTCTGTTTGGGGACAGCTGAAGTTTGAGCCGAACCATCAACACGACCAGACTCCGCCGCTTCCCACTGGGGGGTTGGAGCCTCCGTCGGCGCCATGGGTCGATAGTTACAAGGACGAGAAGGCTTCGCCACTCGTGCAGACGATTCGTCTTAATGAATCGAGGAGGAAGCTGCCGTTTGGTGGCCTCAGCATCGTGACGCCTGCATCGCTGTCGGGAAGAAGGCTACCGTGGGGAGATGTAAAAGCTGAGGCAAATCCGGCATCTACACCGGCCACGCCATATACCCAAAGCGCGGTAAATCAGAGAAGTATGGTACTGAATGAGTTTAGGAACGAGATGGAGGTGGAGAAAGCGAGGTTGAGACTGACGAGGAGGAAGTTGAGGTGGGGCGTGGTCGCTACAATCGTCCCATTAGGAGACCAGTCCGCGTCGCCCCAAGGTACGCTTGGAGAGAAAGAGAAAGAGTCAAACATTGGTATTGGCCATTTGACCTTTGGGACGGTAGAGAACGGGGTGGTACGGCCTGAGATCGGGAGGACTTATGAGTGAACGCACTTGCAACGAGCGGATGGACGGAGAAAACTACACTTCTGGAGTTTAGCGGTCATTGGCTGATACCCTTCTTCATTAACGAGTTAGCATACGACTACGAGTAACGGAAATAACAAGATAGAGACCAAGAAAATTTGTTTATTTGCACACCCCCCCTCTCTTTCTGTAGAGCGTCCTGCTTGTCAACAACACCAGTAGACTGCTGCGGTCATATTGAATCAACACCAAGTATAAGAAATCTGGTTCAAGCGGATGTCTTCCCCGTACTTAATTATTCTTAGCGCTAGGTACAAGCAAAACAATAACATGGGTCCGGCTTCTCTCCCGATATTACCCAACCGGGGATTGTGGGCCGGGCCTTTTCAACAAAGGAGAAGTTATGCCGAAGGGACATTAGCAAAGGTCGAATCGACGAGGGCCTTGTTCTTGTTCAAGAAGTCCTCGAAGGACTGGCACTTGCTGCCCCATTTCTTAGCCGTCTCGAGCGAGATATCGGCACCCGTGTATCGGGTGAGCAGCTGAGCCACAATGAACGGGTTGTTGCTTAACTCCTTGATCTCCTCGGCCGTGTAGAACTTGATACCAACCTTCTTTCCCGACACTTTTGCAATAGCCTCGACGAGCTGGACGGGAGTTACAAGATCGGAAAAGATGTCGACCTTTTGACTGTTGTACTTTTCCGGGTCGAGCAGTGCAGCGGCGCTGACAATGCCGATGTCGTCCGGGTTCACGAGGCGGATCTGGTCGTCGGGGCGGATGACAGAGTTCCAGATACCTGATACTCCGAGGTCGGGAAACATGGGCACGCCGGGGGCGATGAAGTCACCCATGAATTTGCCGGGCTGGAGCCTCGTCCAAGTGTCGAAGCCAGCGTCGACCATGGCGTTGAAGATTTCGTCCTTGGCCTCGAAGAAGGGGCCAGCGAGGGAAACCTCCTTCCACACCTCAGATGCAGGCAGCTCATCATGGCTCATAAAAGAAGCGTAAGCGGCGTGCTTGACGCCGGCTTCCTTGGCGGCCGCGATGACAGCCTTGCCTTGGCGGGCCTCGTGGGTGAGATCCTTGAGGTCAGGGAAGAAGTTCAAAAAGATGGCGTCGCAGCCGGCGAGGGCTGGGTTGAGTGACTGAATATCGTCGTAATCTCCCGGGAAGACCTTGATACCTAGAGCCTCCAGGGCTTTGGCTTTTTCAGACGAAGGATTGCGGGTGACGGTGTGGACTTTTACGCCAGCGGCGAGGAGGTGTTTGGCCGTGGCACCACCCTGAGTGCCGGTTGCGCCGCAGACGAAGACTTGGGTAGGGGTCATGATGACGGTGGGTTAGAGGATTTTGGCTACGTTTAGTAGAACTTAGTGGTTCGTGATTGTCGGGTATCTAGAAGGCTGAGGTGGGCTTGTAGGATGCTTCAATGCTGTTCTGAAGCGATGGGCTTTATTGATCTTGATGTCTCTGCTCCATCTTTTGTTTTTCATCCTCTTCGACCAAACAACTGCCTTTTATAGCCAATTCTATCTCCTTGTAGCCTCAAAACCCCCATGAAATGGCCATATTTGATGGTTGAGACTCGCCGCGTTTCCCACCGGCGCAAGGGCGGATTTCCAAGATGGAGTTCCACCAGGAGCAACTGCATGCTGCCGCGAGCTGACGTGCATCTGGGTACGCTAGCTTACAAGCTCATGTGCGGCCATACCCCCGTACTACGAAGTAGTTACGCCCGTATGCCCACCTGGCTGGATCCGAAATTAGATCGGATGCGACCACGAAAGCGCAGCTCCGCCGACATGAGGCGTCGGGTGCGGGCTTTGCTCGAAGGCGCGACGGTTTTTGGTTTTGGCGGGCTTAGGCGGAATTCCGCAAGGTACGGAAGTTGCCGGCTTACAAAGACGTAAGCACCAGATTCACACAACACCGACGCCGACACCGTCGTGGACTGGACTTTGGGCTGTTGCCTTCCCCTTTCTCCAATTACTTCTAGACCGGATTTCGCCATCTCCGTCGTATCCGTTATCTTTCTCTTCATTATCCCGACTTCTTGCTGTGTGGTTTGGTACAAATTTCAGCCCATCATGTCGATGACCGCCTTTGAGCGCGCTAATCCGCCCCCTCGCCGCAAGTCATGCGCAGCGTGCACCAAGGCCAAGAGGCGCTGCGACTTGGGCCAACCCTCTTGTCTCCGCTGTGCAGGTCGCGGAATTGAATGCCACTACCCCCACGGCAGCAGCCGGCCCCATAATAACCATAGGCTGGCCTCTCTCTTGAGCGCACCTGGTACTCCTTCCCCCAACCTTTCGCCCTCTGTGGTCTCCCTTGAGACGCCAGCTTCGACCCCGGTGTCTGCCTTAAATAAGACCGCTGAGACCTTCTCGTTTGACGCCCTGTTGGATGAGTTTCTAGCCCGTGAGCCGGTTGCTCTGAACGGGCCCATCGGCGGTGTTGGTGGTGGTGGCCTATCATATGGGATGGACGTGGTCCAGGAACTGTCTCCTCAATCTGATTCGACTATTAATCTGCCCGGGTTGGATAATCATGACCTCCTGATGGCGGGTGAAACGGGTCAACTGGTGCCGGTGGACTACGGTATACCGACCCGACTCATGGAGAGCCCCTGCGTTGAGCCACTGCCCCATCTCATCCAAGATAGGCTTCAGTACACGCTGGGAATTCTTCGCCAGACTCCCAAGACTCTCGTCGACTCCCTCGAAGCACCGTGGTGCCATCCTGCTCTTTTCGATGACCATATGCCGAAGGCTACTCAAGGTATTACGAACCCGCCCTTGCCCCCTTTGCTTTGCTATTCCCGCCCACATCTTCCTGGCCGCCTCTTACAGTGTAGGACGGTGCGCTGTCGCTCATTCTATGGTTCCTTTGATTCTATTCCCCTCCCCCTTCCCCTCCTCCTTCGCTCGTTGTTCACTCCCTGAACTGTACACCCCCTACTCTACACTTTGCACTCTATACTCTACTGGTGTGCATGCCACTAGGCACCTGATTCGTTGTGCTAACCTGACTTCTTCCCTCCGTCCGTAGATGCTATTGCATGCTGTGCCATGTACAACTCCATGAACAACTTTAATAAACCATTCATTATGAAGATCATCATGGGCCGCTCCAAGGAGCTAGCCGAATCCCCCATCCCGTCTGCCCCTCTGGAGGCCCTCGCTCGTTGCCAGGCCCTGCTCATCTACCACCTGATGGGCCTGCTCGACGGCGACATACAGTTCCGCGCCTCTGCGGAGCAAACCTGCCATTCTGTCAGGCAGGCCGCCAAGTCACTGGTCGATGTCATCTCAGCGTACGAGACTCAATATAACCTGACTAGCACGCGGGAATTACCCCTCTTCCCCATCACCGAGACAGAGACCTTTTGGCGCGCCTGGCTCTTTGCCGAGTCCGCGCGTCGCACCGCCCTCCTTTCTTTCCATTTCCTCCTCATTTACGAGATTATGACCGAAAAACGCCCCGTCTCTTGCGAAGACGCCATGCTTTGTGAGCGCTGGACGCTCTCCACGTTTTTGTGGAAGGCTCAGACCCCCGTGGACTTTGCCGTTGCGTGGAGATCCAAGAAGCATCTCATCGTGCGATGCGTCTCATTTGAGGAGACCATTCGGGAAGCGGAGCCTGATGACCTTGACGAATTTGGTAGGATGCTCCTGACCTCGTTTATGGGCCAGGAGCAGACGAGGGGATGGTTTGCTTCTAAGGGAGGCAAGCTATGATTTCGGCGCTCTCTTGCCTTTTTCGTTACTTTTTCTTTCTCTAGGCAACGGGACGGCGACCTTGGTATGGGTTTGCTTGTATAGCAGCCTATAGGCTGCCTCGATATGCCAAACACGCTATTAAGCCTATATGATGTAGACTTGGTGGGCGTGCGGTGGGCTGTGAGGCCTAAGCGAAAGCCGAGGTCTTGATAGGACGATAGGAGCCCTAGCGTGCCCTCTTACGAGTAATCTCGAGGGTACGGCAACTCCTGGGACATCTTCCGATGGACTGCAGCGCTGTACGGCGCTCGAAATAGCGAGCCATGCAGGGGGGCGTGTGTCTACCGCTTACAAGGTCAGCTAAATGTGGTCAGCTGGCATAGTTGTGGCTGGGGAGTGACTACTTGCCACTGCATCTGCACCGCGCGCTTTACGTGCCCTGCTGGGGCATACAACAAGATGTGCTAGGTCCGATTACCCGTCAGGCCGTAGTGGATCCGAAAGCGCACTGCTTGGGGGCAACTTCTGACTTCATTGCATGCAATCTCTACAAAGGAAGGACAAAGAGGCTCTAAAGCCGCGGGGAATTGAAGGAGTGGACGACCGACGGCCATACCTGAGACACGAATTGATATCGTCAATGATGAACTCACCTCTATCGTCAGCCCCAAAAGTAGCGAGCCTAGCTTTGCGTGGGAAACGGGTCGTTTCCCCCGCCACGTGGCATAAAAAAGGATATCAACCTTTTTGGGGCTGAATATGGCATTCATTACCGTTCGGCCCTGGTTTTCTTCTCTTCTTTCCTCTGGTGAAATGGGACGCATCCTTTCGGGCTTTGCCGGGAGCTGAGGCCGTCAGCCACGTGGGATAGAAGAGGAATCCGAACTCTGTTCCTACTCCGTAACCTGATCTGGGATCCCGAGCGTCGGCGGAGGGGCGGCGAGCCTGGTTTTTGACGGATTTCTCTTCGCGTCAGTCACGGAAATAGAGGGATTGGATCGCTTCACCACGTGGCAATTGAAGGGAAGAGGGATTTTGAGGGTGTATCTGGGATCATTATAATTGCTTGAGAGCGGCATGAGATTCGAAACCTCGTGTGCTAGATGAGGATGTCCAAGGCGGTTTCCGACCACTGGGGGATTTTCTTCTCCGTCTTCCATTATGCCTTGGGCCGGAAAATATGGGGGGAAGAATGGGTTTGTGGGGCGTTGCATTGATGATTTGCAAGGCACGCTCCGAGTTTTCAAACTCCTTTGTGTAAATTGATCTTTTTGGATGGATTTCTCGTGTATTCCCTATTGATCTCTCGTATTGGATATAACGGTTGTTAAAGAAGGCAGCAAGCGCTTTCCGATTTCCGTCTGTCTATGCGTCAAGAATCAAGGGCCGCCCGCTCTCCGTGCAAAAGGTCGTGTCTCCGATTACAAAGTGGCCGCCGGAGCAACGGATACTACGGACAGGATAAGTGGGAGAGATTGGGGTTCGCTTAATGAACGGTATGTTCAAATTGATGATGCTCTATGAACTTGGCGTCCTGACTCTCTTGCTGCAATGCTAGAGTGGACGATGGTACCCTGATTCAAGTCGTTTGCCGATCGCTCTAGATCAAGCGATGCAGCCGAGGAGGCCCCCCCCGAGGATAGTGTCCTCCTTACAGCAGCCGACATGGAGGGCAAGGTAGATCGTGAACGACTACAAGGGATGCGAGACCCGGACCCCATTCAGTGGTCTTGTGGTTCGCGATAGCAGCGGCGGGCGGCATTCATGGACTTTCTTCCTGCCATTATAAGGCGAGGTGGTTTTGCTATGGAAAGAGCCCCGCGCGAGATTTAATCCGAAGTTGGAGAAATGAAGCGATCTCCACAAGCCTCGTGGCTTTGTTGAACCGTGCCCTATAGAGCAGGCTATATCCCCTCCCATAAAGGAGCGAGGCTTTTAATATCCATGGATTGATGGCTAGGACCATTCCGGCGTTACTAAAAGAGTTTGGATGACCTATTTTACCACTCGTTTCCCTCATGGTTTTACCCGCTCGACCCTTGTGCAGTCTCCCATTGTGGCTGAACAATCTTTGCCGCGCCGTGTCCCGAACAGAGGACAAGTCGGACCAAATACCGCCTGGATGGATTGAAACAGGCGCCTTGCCCTCAATGCGCAGGCCGAGCCAGCTACGGGTGATTTTCTCTCTTGGATCTCCAAGTTCTTCAAGCTCAGGCAAGCTTGAAATGAGCGAGTCAGTCCTCATTCCCCAAAACTCAATCGATTTCCCCTTCTCCCTTCCTCGAATCCGCCAAGTGTCCGGCGTCGCATTCCGTACAAATACCAATACGACCTCCGCAGACTTGACCGTCCCAGCGGTTAAACAACCACCCTGGCCGGATGAAGCAACACACAACCCACAAACCAAACGGGGATTGATCGAGCACCGGAGACGTCACCTCCTCCAAATTAACAAATGTGGCTAATTTACAGCCAGCGACTGGTTCGCGTCGCCCATCGGAGGCACGCCCCGATAATCTGTGGTCTTCTCGTCTCTGGTCCGCTAGATTTCCCCATCCCACTTCCCCAAATTCTTCCCCTCTCTCGCTCCTTTACACCCCTCCAAGATGCCTCAAGTTCTGGGTCGAAGAAAGAAGGGGAACCTGTAGTTTATATGAAGTTTAACGCACCAATCGGTTAGAGACCTCGCTAATATATCGCCGTCGAGATTACAAACGATGAGAGCCACGCACACCCCCAACCTTTACAGAGAACCTGCATCTGTTTGCCGCGTAGCCTTAGTGGCCAGTCTCCCCATGGAGACTTTTGCAACATATACGCCCTGTTGATTATGTGCGCGTACCGAGAGTAGACAGAAAGAGACGGGCGGGAGCTCGCTCGAGTGGAGCCGGCCGGTGGGGGAGGAAGATATAACCTGCCATCAATCCAGCACCCTCCTTGCGGAGAGATTTCTCTTCTTGGCTTTTCTTTCTCCCCTTCTCATCGTGTCTGCTGTGGCTCGAGGTCTATATCGATCTTTTGGAAAATCCTGGACTGTCCTTTCATTTTTAGTACATTCTTTTCGTTGAGAATATCTCTCCGCAGAGTCACTCGTCAGTAACCATGCGTTTCTCCAAGATCTCCACCCTCATGGGCCTCGCCCTCGTGGCTTCTGCCCAAAAGGTCAAGTTCCGTAAGTCACACCTATGCAAAAGCTCAAATCCAGAGTACGAAAATTGGGGCTAACAAGACGGGCCCCAGTCCCCCTCGGTGACTCCATCACCGAAATCACCTGCTGGCGCGCCCTCGTGTGGGACATGCTCTCGGCCGAGGGTCTCGCCGACGAAGTCGACTTCGTTGGCTCCATGACCAACAACCCGCAAAACTGCCGCGCCCAGTCCCCCAACTTCGACACCGGCCACGAGGGTCACTCTGGCTGGCAGGCCGTCGACATCGCCAACCAGTACATCGATGGCTGGGTCGAGAAGACCGTCCCCGACATTGTCAATTTCATGCTGGGCACCAACGACGTGAACGGTGGCAAGACTGTGGCGCAGATTATTGGCGCTTATGACAAGATGCTTGCCTCGATGAGGGCGGCGAACCCTAATGTCAAGGTTATTGTACGTTGTTTCCTTTGCGCCCTCTCTCTCTTTTCTGATCTCTCCATGTTCCTCGGTAGACGGGGCCCGCGTGTACAGCTGTGCATCGTAGGGGAACTCTGCTGATACTGCCTGCACAGATTGACAAGATCATCCCCCTCCCGTTCAAGAACGGCCCAATCGTCGAGGTCAACAAACTCATTCCCGGCTGGGTAGAGACCAACTCCACCCCTGAGTCCCCCATCGTCATCGCCGACTGTTCCGAGGACAACGGCTTCACCGCCTCTATGCTCCGCGACGGTGTCCACCCCAACGCCCAGGGCGACAAGGTCATGGCCGACCAAATCGGCCCCCTCGTCATCCAGTACGTCAAGGACGTCCTTGCAGCCCGCGACGGAGGTGCTGCCGAGTAGAGGGGTTCATATCCGGCTCGGTTCTTTTCTTTTCGTGTGCATCAATTGGTTCTTCTCTTTGGATGACGAAACATGCATTTGAAAATTGAAGAAAGGAAAAAATAAAAATAAAAAAAAAAGAAAATCAACACATGTAGATGTGTAAGATAGCTTGAACATAGCAAGTTTGGCCAGCAGCGGATGTAGCAGCGAGGCTTTTACATATATTCGACTCTGATTGAAACAAAAAAAAAGAACCACTGTCAATCCAGTTCATCCTGGCTTGGCATGCTTTTTGAATTGAAGAGCGGCCTTTGAACAAGCGGCTCCTCAGCATTGTAGAACGAGAGCGCTGCCCGACTAAACGCGGGTGATTTATGAAACCACTGGAAGAGTAAAGATGAAAGCCGGAAGTAGTCACACGGAAAATCATGCACTGTACCTATCATGGCACTGAAGGGAAAAAAAAAAAAAAGAAAATTAGGTCACAGAGTCCAAAAAATGAAGGTTCAAGTGCACTATCCCGGAATCGAACCGGGGGCTGGTCGAATCTATCGGAAGATGGCAACGACCAAGTTTACCACTAACCCAATAGTGCTTCTTGTTGACTTTGAAGGTCCTTATTGCAGTATAAACAGTGCTGACACAGGCGTGAGGGAGAATAGGGGAGAATCCTTTAGTGGGGTCTCAGCGGAAGTCCGCCAGCCGTGCAGCATCCACCCAGTCCCACGCACCAAGACAACGCAAGACAACGCAGATCCTACGATTGGGCCTCACAGGGGGAGGCCTGTTGCGCTTTAGCCAGCCTAGCGACCGTTGATCGGATCCTGTTTCTAAATTATGGTTCACGCGTCGGTTGTTTATTCCGCCGTTCTCCTCCTGCCTACGAATTCTCACGACGGAACTACGATCATGGAATGAGGATGATGTCGGCTATCGGCGTCAGCCAAGATACCAATCAACGGGTAATATTTATTGCTCATGTAATATGGTACAGAATATCCCTGCCCTCCATCCGATAGGGCAGCGGAGAAAGAAGTTTAAACCTCATCACTAGTCCAGCATACATCCCACGACAGCCTAGTCATTGCTCCGCGGCCTATGCGCGTTATTCCCATTTGTTCAATTCCAGCGCTGGGTATTTATGGTTCCTCCTCTGGAGCCGGCTCCTCAGCGACGGGCTCCTCGGGGGTGGGTTCGGTGGGATCCTCAGGAGCAGGCTCTTCCGGTTCAGCGGGTTCTTCAGGTGCAGGCTCTTCAGGCTCTTCAGGCTCCTCGGGAGCGGGCTCTTCACCCTCAGCGGGAGGAAACGGCGGGGGAAGTTGGGGCCTGGTCGGCGTCCCGGGCTCAGGCTCAGGCTGGGGCTCAGTAGGGGTAGGAGTAACTGGAATGGGAGCGACTCCACCTGGCGCACCAGGAAATCCCGGTACAGCACCGAAGGCGGGGAGCGGGTAGCAGAGCAAGGGAGTAGCCCCGAAGAAGCCACCAAAGCCGCCGCCGGGGAAGCCGGGGACAATGGGGCCACTGGGAAGGCCAGGAGCGGGCTCGGTGGGAGCTATGATCTCGTTAGCCCTCCATACCCTCTTTCAGAGATGGATGAAGCGAACTTACCAGGCTCTTCAGGCTCAGCGGGTTCCTCAGGTTCAGCCGGCTCCTCAGGTTCAGCCGGCTCCTCAGGCTCACCCGGTTCCTCAGGAGCGGGCTCTTCAGGCTCAGCAGGCTCCTCAGGCTCGGGATCCTGGGGCTCGGGGGTGCCGATGACGGGCACATCAGGGTCGATGTCAGGGAGATCCGGAATGATCTCGCCAACATCGGGGAGGGGTACCTCGGGGACCTCAGGAACAGCCGGAGCATCCTCATCTTGACGCTTCTGAAGGGCAGGGCGACCTAGGGCGAAGCCCGATAGGTACAACGAAAACAGAAGAACCCTGTTAATCGACATCTTGGGCAATGATATGGGGTTTCGAGCGTAACGAGGATTGGACTCTCTCTGCTGCTGAAGGCTTGGCCGTGCACGAGAAGAAGTGATTGTCTGAGAATGAAAAAACCGGGAACCACTCCTCTGATTTATAGCTTTGGGCCCCGCCGGCACTTGGCATTTCGACCTACATGGAGAAGCAACATGATCCGAGGCTTTTTGCCGTTCATTCCGCGCTTGGAAGTAAGCTGCCTAACCGATATATTGGCCATATCGCCGAGGGACGGCCAGCGACCTACGGTATTCCGGTATAACCTCTGCATAGGTGGCGCCGATGCAGGTACAGGTTGCGCCATTGGTTTCTAACGCTTTGGTTGCACCGGATGAAGAGGACGTCCTCGACACGAGCGGAGAGGGGAATACCTTATCGATTGATCGGCTCATTTAGGCGGGCTGCCAGAAAGGGAGGTCCACCCATATTAGAACGCAATAATGACACTTCCATCATCTTTCATTTTCCCCTCCTTGCTCAGAAACGCAGAAAATTTCCTCATATTGTCGGAGCCAAAGAGTTGCGAACGCACTCTTGGTTCGAAAGTACCAGGAGTCCTCATATTTTGCTGACCCAGTATTCGTTCCAATCGAGCTCAAAGGTTCCTTCTAACCTCGACAACGCCACACCCGATCGTCATACCAATTACAATAATGCCCGTGGACGGGTTGAATCAGTCGTTCAGAGTGGGGAAGCAATCTGCTTCTCTTTCTCCGAGCTTGATTCTTCCCCGGCCCCGCACTAATACCGGAATATTCCTAGATATTCTGTCACGCTGTCTTGCGCAGTCGCTCATTGGCCATGGCGCCATCTCGACCCGTGTATCACGGAACGAATAGCGAAACAAGCTTCTGTACTTGAGGTACTCGCTTGATCACTTTGCAGCACACTTTTCGGTCCTGGTAATATCGGACTCAGGAGTCATGATCGGGTGGAAGTCATGAACTGCAAGGGTCGTTGGTCTGGTTGGCTTCTCATTGGCTGCCAGAAATCATTTGGCAAACATTCCTGGTCTGGAATCTCGTTTGTGTCATGGTGCATCGACGACCTGAATGGTGGGAGGCGAACTTCTTAGCGTATCCGCGGGGATCGGTGGTCATCCCAGCGCATGTCACCAAGAAAGGTTCGAGCATCGTGCCCCTGAAGATCGCCGCACGATTGCAATAGAGTTCAGCGCTGTGCAAGGCTTCCTTATGCTGATGTTCTGCATTCGCCGAACTGGTCTTTGCTTGAAAACATGCTGTTGTCTGGTAAAAGCAGGGCAGGAAAAGGTCGTAGATAACAACGACCTCTTGGACTTGAAATACAGTTCAGTTCGTCAATGACATTGATACCTGGAAAGTCAACCAAGGCTCGGAGGCGTCGCTTCGGTATGGAATAGCGTCTCTCTCTCAGGAACCCGGGTTCAGAAACCCAAACATCAATATCGGGCGAGAATACGACATGCACCCTCTATACTAACTCTTCGTCTCCATCAAGTTTAGCCGGGCTTCGCTCGGCAGATATCCCGCGCCGGTGAGGTAGGGTGCTTAAGGGCGGGGCTCCAAGGTGAGTGCGGGGGTAGAAATATGTTGAATTGACGTTTAGCGATGGATTTTGCCGGTGACTCGGCGATGGCTGTGCATCGATATGTCGCGACGATGCACGCGATGGTACACCATACGCGAAGGCCGGGGAATATTGTGACCCATGGGATCATGCTGGTGATTAAGAAGCGGAGAGGATGGCCAAGGAAGCGGTTTCCATTCGCCGGGCTATCGGGGCTCATGTCAAATTCATGATTCCCTGGTTCACGATGATGGAAGGACAATATATCGCTAGCGCTTTCATATACTCAACGCCTTGAGACCAAAACAAGATACCAGGATTCAATCCATGGCTAGGAACTTTTCCTCCGCAGCCTCAACTCAGAAGTCAATAATCCCCCAATCCTGCGGCGATATGGGTCTATTCTACACGATGATTCCCTTCGCAGCGGTTTCCGCTCTCTACTCAGCCAATGTCCCATCTGCCGTAGATGAGGTGGGCGTGAAGGCGTTTTCCCACGTCATGGAAGAGGTCACCGATGCGCTGTCAAGACTTACGGTGTCAAGACCATGTGTAGCTCCGGGTGCGGAGCCACATTCGGTGGGCGGCTGGGGCATGGGGCCTTTTTCGTCTGTGTTTGAAGCGCGGTAGTCGCCAGTCGTGGATTGGGTGGGCTGGCGGCGGAGTGAAGCGAGGAGTCGTGTCGAGCGGGCGATGGTGTGAATATATGAAATGCTATAGGCGGTCCATTAGCAAGAGACGCGGTCCTGTGGCGACGTGCGCGGGGTTAAGGTACTTACGTGACGAGGATGGTTAGAATTAACGAGATTTTAGGAAGAGTGCACGAGGAGGGCAGCGCGTCGCCACTGTCGACCTTGCCGGGATGTGCAGACGCCGCTGCGTGGTGATAAGCTGAAAAGAACGGCTGTTAGATGATGGCTTTCACCGTCCGATCAAATCTGATGGTCACCT
This sequence comes from Lomentospora prolificans, assembly GCA_029532625.1. Classification (NCBI taxonomy): domain Eukaryota; kingdom Fungi; phylum Ascomycota; class Sordariomycetes; order Microascales; family Microascaceae; genus Lomentospora; species Lomentospora prolificans. The sequence continues at coordinate 1,591,367 of JARFXM010000003.1, forward strand.
TTTAGGTTGCGACCGAGCGATCGCACTCGCCCAAGATTTGCGAGTGCGAATGCCTGCATTACAATGCAGAATGCATCCGCAACGATGACCTTTTTTAAGAACTGCGCCGATTTGTATCCGCCACGCAGTTTGCCAATGTAGGCTACGTACGTGGTCACGGCCAATGCGGTGGCGGCCTAGTATCATTAGCTCATAAACCAGCACCACCACCAATGGCCTTGTCTACAGCTGGCCAGCATAGAAGGCGGAAGATGTTCTGAGAGGAGAATTGTCCGACGCACACAGGTAAAAGCGCCGGGGAGGCAATGGGTCGAGCCTGTCCTGGTCGCCCTGATGTAAATAGCCACAGGGACGGCAACGGCGAGGTTCGCTAGGAGTAGGAAGAGCTGGAGCCGCTTCGAGAGTTCGAGGCGGCTGGTTAGATGGGCCGGGCCACGCCGCTCGGGGTCGTTGCGCTGGGAGCAGCGATGACGGCAATGGCGAGGCATTTTCGGACGTGATGTTACGATTGAGGGAAAGTGATCGCGTGCCGAGTCGACTGCTGCTTAAATCGACCCTCTCCTGCGAAAGGCAAAAAAGAAAACAAAAAAAAAAGGGGAAGAAAGAGAGAAAGAACGAAAGAAAAGAGAAGGGCAAATGCGCCAAGAGGTTGAAAGAAAGGCAACACAATTGACCTACGAAACTAGAGAAGGAGCGAAAGAGGAGATGGACACTAGATAAAGGGCGTTGTGCTCTCGATCGTATTGGCTATACGGTGCTGTCCCACAGTCCCCGAAACACGGATACGCGTAATGCAAACAAGAGGGTTTCCGAGAGCTGTCGGATAGACGCGTTGGAGTCGAGCCTAACTTTCACTAAGTTCGTATATTTACGTCAACGAATCTCTCCGAACTCTGTCGGTCGGGACTGTGAGTTTATTCAGGAACCAGCTCTGACGACGTCCACAGTCCCGCGATTCTCTAACGAGTGAGATAGGATGTGAGGAACGAAAGGCGCGGCGGGGGCGGGGGGTTGAATCCTCCGTTGGTGCCCTTCCGCTTGGGTGTGGGCTCTTTTTGGTCCTGGACGGCCAGCGATTGAAAGCCAGGCCAGGACACGGGAGCAGGGCCAGCTATGCCTTTGGGGGCCATCTTTCTGGTCAACCTGGGCCATCCCTTCCCATAAAACTGGGCCATCTCTCACTTGCGTACGCCCGCCCTGGATATGCCAGGCTCCACGCGGCAGTGCAAAGACAAGGGGCAATAAACTCCCCGCTAGGAAGGGCATCGCTGCGCGTGTCATTGGACCATTCAGATCTCCGTCAGCCGCTAATCAGGAGCCATGAGGGGTAAAAGCGCACACGGGCCCGCTGCAGCCGATTACTAGCCAATTCCCACACTCGGTTCTTGTTCTGGCGATTTGTGGCGGCCGGTGGAAAACAAACTGGGAAACTGGCCAAAGGTCTCCCTTGGATACAAGTACAATGGCGTGGCGGAGTTCCGGGTTGGAGCGGGGGAGACTTTGTGCCGACTCGCCGATTGGTGTCTGCACAGATCTTCCGGGCATGGTCAGCCGGGATATTCAATTGAGTTTTGGGAAATTGAAAGGAAGAGGATAGGCCGGGCGACCATGAATTGTAATGAAACGAAACTTTGATAGCGATTTCGGCCGAGAAGAGCGGCCTCGATTCCCGGCGTTCTCGCCCAGTCCTCCTCTGCTCGGGGTTGCGCGCGGGACCTTCCGCCTTGGCATCCGGGAGTCTACCTGCACTAGCCAAGGATGGGAGACAGCTCTCCTGCCTTGCCACACCACAACCAGCTGCATGTTCCCGAGAGACGAGGCTTTGGACGAGCTCAGTACCATGAAAATGAGAGGCAAAATAAAATATACACAGCCGAAAAGAGACGACGAGGCAAAATTAGGCTACGGAGTGCCGCGAGTATGGGTTCGAGAGGAGATAGGCCACGATTCAGCTTGATTTGTATATTCATGCATCTCATACCGCTAGAGGGTATACTTCAAGACCTCTTCAGGGCTAGCCCACTGCTCCAATAAATTCAGGAACGGCACCTGCGGTGTGACCTCCGTCCTGAATCCCTCTGCGGAATCTTTCTTGCATCCCTCAGCAACACGTTCGTCAGCCAGCCTTTCTTTATCTAACCGAGCTACTTTTTCGGAACTCGCTTAGATGACGGGGAAATGGTTCATAGCAGAGTATGTCGCCGCCTCCAGAGGCTCACCCCAGTTCTCCTGCTTTAGCAAGTCGCAGGTGTCATCTACTGCATCTCCAATGCTCTCTGCTGTCACAACGATATCTATCTCACCAGCAATTGCCACGGTGCCCTTGTACCCGGCTCTAGGCTTATCAACTATCCGATCCGAGAACACCGAGGCCGCACCTCCACTTCGAGGGTGATCGACAGAGACAAAGGGGCCGTCGGGAGTTAGGTACTCGGGAAAGGCTGTTTACGATGAGGTTATGTGCGTTGGCGAGGTCGCCAGCCTGGGCTGGTCCGAGTGAGCCAGGGGTGTCGGATTGGCGTCCCGTTGGGGAACTTGTTTGTCTGGTTCGAGTTGCCCGAGACAGAGACAGATTCAAACGGCGCATAGGGCCAGATGACGTACGACGATGCAGGAAGGACAGTCCCGTTCAAGTCTGCGGCCGGGTATATTCACGCGAGACATGGTGAGACCGCTAGGAACACCATAATTGTCGAGCTTGGTGGCCGGCTCTACCCGGAGGAGACTGCCTGGTGCTAGCTGGGCCGAACAGTCTAGAGAGGATGCTGTAGAAGGAGAAAGTAGCATCTGCGTGGGCTTCTGCTTCGTACTTTGCCAGGTTTTGGCAGGCTCCATCGCACGTTGTGCTTTGTGGAAAGCCTTAGACTGCTGCACGGTGCAGACCGGCAGCGAGGAGAAGACGGGGTTGAGTGAAGTAGATCATGGTGGCGGCTGTGGGTGCGAGAGCTTGGGAAGCCTGTAGTCTAGTCCGGCAGTTCCGATCCAGGGTAGTGATACGCATCGTGTGCGCTGGGGAATTAAGCGCCAAGCAAAAAGGTTAATTTACGTTCGCCTTTTATGATATGTCTATCAACTGGTCGAAGGATACATAATCCGGGATTAATACTCATGCGTGGCTATTCTTTGGGGACTGGCAGAGCAAGGATCGTGCAGACGCGAATACTCCCTTGCATACGGCCTGGCCTTACTATCCAAGAAACGCATGCCGAATGCTATTACCCCGATTTGGAATTCCCTCGAAGATCCATGTACGCGGGGGCGGCCCGCCGCTTACTTGTCGAATCAGTTGAAGTGGTCTCGATGACCACCACCTGGTCGCACCTAGAGCCTGCTGATCGAATTCACGGGGAGATTCCCATCCAGGACACCTTTACCATCAGCTGCCCAGCTGTGTGGCCTAGCGGATGGAAAGAAGGCTGATATGTTGCAAATCGCCACTCACGGAGTTGTGTTCGATAAGAGGTAGGCTCTCGCGAACTATTGGGCCTACTCGCTTCTACAACTTCCTCGCAGCTAACCTTGCATGCCTAAAACAGATACTGGTATGCTGAAGTCAACGGCGATGAGTTCTCCTACGTCGAGGCTTTCCTTGAAGCCGGCTACTCCATCCTCACATATGACCGAATTGGAACGGGTAAATCGCAGAAAGCTGACGCTTACGACGTGATTCAAACACCCACTGAGATTGGGATACTCAAGGGCATCACCGAACTGGCAAGCAGCGACAAGCTCGTCGAATCGTCCAAATCGTGGGTACAAGGCCGAAAAGATCGTCCACATCGGCCATTCGCATGGCTCCGTAGTCTCTCCTCAGGACTCCTCCAGGCCCACCCGGATATGAACTCCGGGGTCATTTTGACCGGTCTCGTTGTCAACTCTCAGCTTGGTGCTGTGCAACCAACCCTCCACTTTCGGGTATGAGTTTGCCCGGGAGCATGACTACAGGCGGGCGCTCGGTGATCGGCCGTCTGAGTATCTCGTGCAGGCTACCAAGAGTAACATCCATGATATTTTCTTCAAGAAGGGGAGATTTGAGCCGGAGATGTTAGATTATACAGAGAAGATTAAGGAGACTGCGACCCTAGGAGAGTTCTGGCCCAACGTTCCTGTTTTTATCACTCCCGCCACCGGGTTCAAGGGACTAGTGCAGGTGGGTTAACTTTATACAATGGGAGCTTTTCCAGTCATAGTGAAGGGGCTAACAAGTTGTGCATTTTTAGTTCTTCATTGGCGAACTTGATTATGCTGCGTGCAAGGGCGACTGCAAGGACACTTATAGCGAGGAGGCCTTGCGAGACCTATGGCCAGACGTGTCAGATCTTAAGGTCCATCTTCAGCCCGGTACCGTGCATGCCTTCACCCTCTCTAATAATGCCACGGCTGGTTACCAGGTCATGTTCTCCTTTCTAGAGTCGCAGTGTCTGTGAGTGGGGATAAATAAACGCAGTCGAAATGAGAGATGGGTTTATGGCTTCCCTAGTATAAATATAAAGGGATATTAATATATATATGCTGACATGTTGAAGTCTTGCATGAGAATTGGGTTGATAGAAATTGGTATGTTTCCAGCCTTGCAACTGCGACGAAATCGCGCCAGTTCGTGAGCCAGGTTGAACATGGTATGGGACTTCTTCTTAGTCTTTTATGAATCCTGTTACTTGATATGCGAATGGCAAATATGGGGGATATAGTAGCCACAGTATCCAACTACCTGTCGCGAGACTGCCATTCTTCAGAATGTCGCTTTCGGCTCCCCGTTTCGTTGCCGGCGATAGTGCCACGAAAATGCTTCAAGAGGTGCACGCTAATAAACGTGAATAAAGCTGCTCAACGGCCGACGCCGGTCTCCCCAAAGCAGGATGCCAGGCTGAAGATCCCTTGACGCCATTTCTCAGATGTGTGGGCCTAATCTGCAACGTCATTGCCTCGTTTCTGTAGGTCTTGCGTGTTGTTGACCTTGAGATTCGACGCGAAGTCTGTTAAGCCATGGGCTTGCGATTGAGAATGGTGAAAGAGCGCGAAAGCCAAGAGAAGGCGGATATCTTAAACGCCATTCCTACATTTTGTAGGTATTTGGAATCGAGGTAAATTCTGGCACCCTGAATAGAGGCAGTGCAGCATATATACCATGGTCTTGTCTCGACCAGGCAATTATTATCTGCCTATGACGCGTTCTCATCAGCCAGCTCTGGCCAAAGCTCCGCCGAGAGGACAGGGCCATTTCAGCTGCTGACGAGCCGGCGAACAGTAAACTCGGATCCGGCGGAGCAGTTGTGGGAAATTGGCGCGTTTATTGGGTGTTCGCCGTGTTCCCCCGGGGCAAGCCTCCTCTTGATTTCTGTTCCCACGAGGGATGACCCGCCCGAAAGGTAGTCTTGGCGCCTGTTAGTGCGGGATCTTTTTTGATCTATCCAGGGCCGTTCGGTGCCCTTACCAGCCTGGCGAAGCTGGCGAGTGGTAACCAGAGACGGTGGATGGTGGTATTACACAAATTCCAAATACTTTCCTAGAGAGGTGTGGCGCAGTCCCGATGGCGCCGGCTGGGCAGCTGTGGCCGACCTTGTCGTTCCTGCCAGAATAAGCCCCGCTGTCCACAGGTTAGAAGCATCTTTAAGATCTCGAATGGATAAGGAATGTTCCCCTACCCCATTTTAGGTCTAACACCCGCTGTTCAGGAACCTCAAATCCTCGTCATCTCATCAATGGAACCTTTGTTCGTCAGCCTCACCCCACCACTAGGTTGAACTTATGCCCTTGCGCCTAGAAACGTTAAAAGCCGAAGGCCGATGGATCCGATTGTGTTGGAGCAAACTCCCGTTGAGATCGGAGTATATCTACTCGGGACCCGAACTGGCAACGGGGAAGACTCGGTCGCATTGAGATCAACCAGTTCAACACATCCAATCTTTATTACTCACGTCGCCAGATGTCATCCCTCACTAATCCTTCCTCTCCGCATTCTCAAGAGGGAGCCGCCGGCTTATGCATTGAAGCCGGACAGCCGTCAGACGTCCACTCCGAGCGCGAGTTCAAGACGCGGAGATCTCATAAGAAATCTAGGAATGGCTGCTTGAGATGCAAGCAGCGGAGGAAAAAAGTATTCAACCCCCGCCCGAAAACTCCTGGATGCTGGCACATGACCACAATGCTAACAGTCGTTGGGAAAAAAAAAAGTGCGACGAGGTGATGCCACGATGCTCGCGGTGTGCCTCCAGGAACTTATGCTGCCAGTATCCCAAACGCGATAATGCCAAGATGGGCCAGGGAAGTTCTCTTATGGGTGAAAACCCGAGCCCGGAATCGCCGTCAAATTCTGCGCAACAAGTCGATGACTTTACACGGCATCTCCAGAACCTGACTCTGCCTTCCCCGAATTATCCACCTCATTCTGGCTTAACCCCTTTAAGCCCAAGGTTGTCGGTCTCCAGTGCCTCGAATCTCGCATCTCCCTTCTACGGATCGGAAGTTAGCGACGATGAGGACTTCCGCAGGACCCGTCCTCGGTCGAACACGGCTGGACTTGATTTCATGGAGCTAGAACTCCTTTGCCATTACCTCACGCACACTAGCCGCATTATCCCCTTCGACAAGGACGACTTGTACGCACTGCATGTTGGGATTCCTAACCTCGCATTCCGCAGCAAGCCACTCATGGACTCTATCCTCGCCATGGCAGCCGTCTGCAAATGTCACGACCTTGAAAAGCAGCAGCCAGATACCCCAGAGAGGACTGCCCAGATCCGCCAACTACTTGCCTTTGCCGACGAGCATCACCAATCCTCCCTGCGCCAGATCCAGGCCGAACTTCCGCTCTCCCACGACTACGACCACGTCCTAGCTAATTCGACCTTGATGGTCCTGTATGGATGCGCGAGTCAATGCCTTCGCATACGTCTCACCGAGAATGGGTCCAACACGGACAACTTGCCACTGGAGTTCATACCGACGCAGTCGCAGTGGATTTCTTTGATCCGCGCAACTCACATGGCGTATACCGGGCTACTCAACGACCAGCCCGGAGTTGTACATATCCGAGAAGTGCAGCAAACTGGTTCTCCCGTGAATGGCCTCGCAAGTGTTCCGAGCCAATTAAACCAGGATGATGATGCCTTTATTGCCGAGGATGGGCCAACCAAGGCGACAAAGGAGCAGTTCTTTCCTCTGCTGGCTGCTACCTGTGGTTCTGCCCTCGCGAAACTACGGGCCAAGGCCCAAATTATGGCTGAGGCACCCTCGAGAGAGCTCGCTGGGCTTGGAGAAAGACAAGCGCTCGGCATAAACAACGAGACGGGGTTTCAAGCCTGCTTTGCGGCTTTAGAAGTTCTCAACCACGTTATGGGCGAGGTTTTCTCCATTAGAGGTCCAGGCATCCCAGCAGCGGCGTCGTCGGATTGGGACCATCCCTTAGGCAGGCTGGTGGAGGTTTCGCCCTGGCTTCGGCGGTACCTGGCCAAAGTGACGATGGTTGAGCCTACCGCGCCACTCAGGCGGACGGTCACGGCCTTTCTCAACAGGGTTCCTGTGGAGTACCTGACCTTGGTTCAGATGACGCTCGACCTTATCCCCGTGCATCATGAGGCGGACCAAGGAGGCTCGTGGGATGATGCTGATCCTGTACAGCAGCTCGCCTTGGACATCTACGCCCACTGGCTCGTCATGGTGATGCTACTTGACGGGGTGTGGTGGATGGGCGGTATTGGAGCCTGGGAGCTGAGACGGGTGGTTACGTTTATGCGCAATCGCGGGTGGCTGGATACGCCCGTTGTTATAGGAGAGAGCTGGTGGCCTGGGAACATGTACAACGTTGGAAGGGAGTTACGGAACCATGCGAACAGCGCATGGTGATGTATTGAGAACACCGTCAGCCAAGGTGGGTGGGTTCACTTTCGCAGTTAATACAGTATCATTAGTGTATTAGATTCGGCTTGTGCAACGGATAGAGGAGTTACGAGGAGCTATGCGGCAAATGAATGTTGAATACTCCGGATGATTCACAGCAACTAAACAGACAGGGAATAAACTCCGTCAAGAAATATAGAAGATGTTTTGGACTATGGCTCGCTTGAAGAAACCACCAAAAGGTTGACGGGCTCATAGTCCGGAGCTATTGTGGAGAACTGATGTCGGCATAATGTTGTTCCCGTAAGTCCCCGACAGCCTCCCCGATACCTCCCCGACCACCTACCGAAGGTATCTCCCGCCATCTTGTGTACCCGGATCAATGCTTTGAAGCAACGGTTGGCCATAAATCTATGAAAGCGCCTTGTGTGAGGGGCTTACAGATATTATTACAGATAGATCCAGTGATGTTTATTAACATTTCCTTTCTACCACTCTAATAACCCCCTGGCCTCGATGGTCTCGATATTAGCTACTCAACGCCTGAACTTGGACGCCAAACTTATAAAAGGGACATCTTAATATCCGGCATATTCCAGCTACGCCTCTGATTCCGCAGACATATTTGACAACTCTCTTGAAGGACCGATTTCATTTTCTGTCATCATATAGCCCTGCTGACCCATCACCGCGAAGATGAGCAACACCGTGACCGAAACCCAGCACGCTTCTCTCAATGTAGACGCTACTAGGGAAGAAGCTACTGCTCAGCTGCTTCGTGCGGCTGAGGATAACCATACCAAGCCCCTGTGGGCGCAAATGACGCGCTTGAACCCACCCTTGCCCAACCCCCAATGCATCCCCCATGTCTGGGAGTACAAGAACATCAGACCGCAGCTTCTGCAAGCCGGAGAATTGATCACTGAAAAGCAAGCGGAGCGCAGGGTCATGATGCTTGTGAATCCTAATCGAGGTAAGGCTCACATCAGTTCGGCAGTTATATCGTCGCCGAAGCATGAACTGACACCACCCCAGATGCTCCTTACACAACAGATACTATCTACGGTGGCCTGCAGCTCGTCATGCCTAATGAAACGGCCCCCGCTCATCGCCATACAGCCTTCGCCTGCCGTTTCATTATCGAAGGCCAGGGCGGCTTCACTGCCGTCCACGGGCGTCGTATCCGCATGCAGCGCGGAGACGTCATCTTGACTCCTACCTGGAACTGGCACGACCATGGCAAAGATGGCTCCGGACCTATGATTTGGTTGGACGGCCTTGACTTGCCCAATTTTATTCACTTCCCTGTTCATTTTGTCGAGCATTACAACAGCCCCCGGTACCCTGCCGAGGATGTTGATTCAAATACTTCTCCCATCGTCTTCCCTTGGACTAAAATGAAGGCGGACTTGGATAAGTCAACTCAGTCTTGGGTGTGCATTCCTTACCTAAAGGAAGACGGATCTGAGAGTGAGTCCTGGTTGAATCCGGTTCTTGAAGTGGACAAGACGCTTACATTTACTCTAGTTAGCCGCATCCTTGGGACTTCGGCGTCCAAACTCATGCCTGGCACTTCCTCTCCTAAAGTCCAGGAGACAGCGTCCTCCTTGATGCATGTTATTGAAGGAGCCGGGTACTCGGAGATCAATGGCAAGAAGTACATGTGGGAGAAGGGGGATACATTCTGTATTCCAGCGTGGCACGAGTACCAGCACTTTGCCAACGACGGCGAGCCGGTGTACCTGTACCGCTGCCACGACATGCCCATGTTGAAGGCCCTTGGGTTTTATAGAACGGCTGAAATGGATGTTGAGACCTTGGTATCTGAGTAGTTTAGTGTCTCCATAAGGGAGGCTTAATAAAATTGATAATTTGGAAGACAAACCTAGTATTATTAGTCCAAGACTTTGGCGGCGGTGGATTCCGGAATCGTGTCGCCCCTCATTCTACGCGCAAGAGGATACGGATGACGGATAATGTTGCAGTATCAGATGCCAACATAGACACTAGCCGTATCTATGTGGATTAAGGACTGTCTTCGATTTGCAATTCAAGACAGCGAAGGCTGAGTCTGCCCAATTCGCGGGGACTCTTGGCCCTACATGTGGTACCTCACGCATAGAACGGGTAGAGGCGTCCTTGGAATAGTTGCTCCTCAAACGTTTCATTTCATATTTGCTATATTAAGCGAACTGTACACCATTCCTCAATGTTCCAATCTTGCTAATCGATACTTCCATAACGGTACCAGGAACGAGATACCGTGGGGGCTTCATCTTGTCACCGACACCTAATGTCATGGTCAGGACGGCATTCCGTATACTGTTCTCACAGACTGTTAACGTACCTCCAGGTGTGCCTGTCATAATCACTGATCCCTTTCGTAGCGTAGTTCCAGTAGACAGATAAGAAACCAAATAAGCGCAATCAAAAAGCAAGTCTTCAACTAGCTCCTCTTGCCTGACCTCGCCATCGACAACGGTTTTAAGCTGGAGTTTCTTGGGGTCTCCGATAATGTCAGACCGAACTAAACAGGGGCCCAGCGGAGCAAAGGTGTCGAAGCCCTTGGAGAATCCCCATTGCGGTACTCCACCAGCTAGCTTAGGATCCCTCTGCAACTTGCGGGTGGAGATGTCGTTTCCGCACGTGTAAGCGGCGACATAGTTGAGGGCGTCCTCGACAGAGACGTCTTTGGCGTCCTTGCCGATAATGAGGCACAACTCGCCTTCATAATCGGCTTGATCATTTTGGGCGATTTTGGGAATAATCACATCTTTTCCATGATCTTGGATGGCAGTGGTTGGTTTGAAGAATATGAATGGGAATGGCGGGGGAGTTCGCCCCGTCTCCTTGACTGCGCCAGGAGTTATTAGATCGAGTGTCATGAGATGAGATTACCCGTTGCGGGTCATCACAAGGCCGACTTACTGTGTTTGGCATAGTTGAGTCCGACGCAACGGAGAATGTCTACATCTGACTGCGCGAGCGGGCCCAGGAGCTCTTTTACCGTGACGACCTCATCGGTAAGCCTGGTCTTGCCTGATGTATCATAAAGGTCTTCGCCCTCTATTACCCTAGCCTGCAACTTAGTAGACTCTGTTGTTGTTCCTAGGTCAAAATTCTCAGTTGGTAGGATAGGTTCGCCGTAGAGGGTGCGATTGTCCGTTGAGACGAACCGAATCAGGCGGTTCCAACATACAGGCATCGTAACAAAACGTCTGAGCGAACGAAAAGCAAAGGATTGGGTTTCAGCTAAAAGAAGAGAGAATGTAAAGGGTAATTGGTGACACTTTCACATCCATACAGAATTCAAGACTTGATCGAGGGCATTTAAGGGTGGGAGCGATATTGCGTGGGGTACTAGAGATTTGGGGTTCGGGGAGTTACGGCTGGGTTCCGAAGGCCAGTTACTTGCTACAGCTGCCACTGCGGGAGTAGCCCCGCGACGAGATGAATCAAGCAAGAATATATTTGTGTAGAGCCCTCGAGTAAGTTTATTTGTCGAGGGAAAAGTTAACTAATATCAGGTTCGTGATGAAGTCAGAGCTTGTGCCACTCATTATCCACGGTGAGGACATCACCTCGATTGGCGACAGGCCTCCATCCGTGCTCATCCCTGATGAGACAGCTCGGGGCCCGTTAACCTCAATTGCACCAATCATAGATGATGAAACTTGCAGAAAGGTTGTCGAGTCCTGTGCGCTTGCTTTCGAATCATGGAAGAAGACGAGGACTAGTGAGAGACGCGCCTTGTTCAGTCGGCTCGCATCCGTAAGTGGCATTGCATGTCATGCTCTTGAGATATTAACTGATTAAATCGATAGGTATTACGGGATAGACGAGCTGATTTACAGAGTTCAATGGAGCAAGAATTGTCTTGCTCCAAGACTTGGTCGACGGTCAACATCGAGGATACCATTGGCATTGCGGACAATCTGGCGTCGATTGTTACCTCCGGGGTCCTATCAGGGGAAATCCCGGAAGTTCGTGACAGCAACTCCCATGGTGTAGTCGTTAAAGAGCCTCTCGGTGTAGTTCTTGGCATCGCCCCATGGAATGCTCCTTTAATCCTAGGACTTCGAGCCGTCGGTGCTGCTGTTGCCGCAGGTAACACCGCCATCTTCAAGGTATGCTAGAAACTTCTACTTCTAACAAGATCTTTGACTAATGGGCCATTATTATCTTTAGGGGTCAGAGCTGAGTCCACGGACGCATTATCTCCTCGCGAGCTGCTTTAGGGAAGCAGGTTTTCCTCCTGGGGTGGTAAATTTCGTCATTCACCGTCCAGGGGATGCGGCGACGTGCTTCGAAGCCCTTATTTCCCATCCAACTGTACGGAAGTGCAATTTTACGGGCTCTACGGTTGTCGGGAGACATATCGCCATGCGAGCGGCTGCGCACCTGAAACCAGTACTATTAGAGCTCGGAGGCAAGAATTTCGCCATTGTTCTTGAGGATGCAGACTTAGACAAGGCGGCCCAGCAAATCCTCCTTGGGGCTTTCTTAAATGTGAGTAATAGAGACTAGAGGAATGTCCTAAGATTGTGACGAGGATGCCATATTGATGCACAATATCTAGACTGGACAAATCTGCATGTCGACCGACCTTGCACTCGTACACCGCAAGATTCTACCGCAGCTTAGCGAGAAGCTAAGGGCTCTTCTCCCCGAGATTGCCCAACAGGCAACAGCGGTAATAAACGCAAGGGGCCGATCTCGAATCGAAGGGCTCGTGAAAGACGCAGAGGCAAAAGGGGCAACGGTTTCTCAAAGCACTACTGGGGCTACGCTGCTTGAAGGAGTCACATCTGAGATGAATTACTGGAATACAGAATCCTTCGGTCCTTTAGTAGGTGTCAGGGGCTTTGATGAAGTCTCGGAGGCTGTTGGACTAGTCAATCAGTCCAACTACGGACTGTCTGCTGCCATATTCACTCGGAACCATCTGAAGGGATTGAACTTGGGGAAAACCTTGAATGTTGGGGCGATACATATCAATGCCATGACGGTGCACGATGAACCAACCCTGCCACATGGAGGCTACAAGGAGAGTGGGTTTGGGCGTTTCGGAGCGCGATGGGGAGTCGAAGAGTTCCTTCAAACTAAGACTATTATTATGAATCAGTAGTTTGTTTAGGCAGTATAATACCGCCATGTTGCATTTCGGCACAACCTATGGAGGTCCCCATACGTCGTCTTTGTTCCTTCAATAACATTCGATTTTGCTTTATTCATTCGATCCAAGACGGATCGTCGCCATTACCAAATCCTAGCTATTGGATGCATTTGTAGTGAAAAGGAAGTGCTAGTGTCGCGTTGATCTTAAAATCGGTTAAGCGTATTGCGCATCTGTGGGAGCCGGAACTGACTAACTCCTTTCCCGAGATACGCCCCCACTTAGTCGGGGAGATATCGGGAACTGCAGCCGGCAACTCTCCCGGGAGCGTGATGAGAAGGGCCCGAAAAAATCCAACAATTCCCTTTCCCATGCTTTTTACACATTGCAATGCATGCAGTGCTTTGGCCACTCGGCTTTGACTTGTTGAACCAGATTTTGTGGACCCACGTATCCCCGGACCATGGCTGGTGGGGATTTTCTAGCCGTTCCCCCCGACCGATCGGGAGACGGCAGCCCGCCATCAGTCGCGTTCAGTGTCCCCGATTCGGAACCGAATAATCGCGAAGGAGAAGACCATAACCGACCGCCGAAACGTCGAAGGGTCACCGTGGCCTGCTCAAACTGCCGGTTTCGGAAATCCAGGGTAAGATCTCTTGCGTCCCGGCTCACTCGATCGCGTCTCTAACCAGGTATATTGATTTTAGTGCGATGGAACGCGACCAAAGTGTACAACATGCTTAACACAAGGGCTGGAATGCGTGTACACGCATCCAGGCCCGCTGAGTGCCGTGGCTGCTGCAAAAGGGTATGCTGGATTCCTACGCTCAGTCTCTGGTGGTCGAGAATCTAACACTTCGACGACGTAGCCACCTTGATTCACTGGAATATAGACTTGCTGCTGTCGAAAGCCGCCTGCAGGCCCATGAAAGCCGTCTGGGGGTGCTTGAATATGGTCGGAATGGGACCAATATTTCTCCAGCCGAGCAGTCGGATACAGCAACCGAACAGAGACTGCCAGATGCCTCTGTTGACGACGATGAGCCCCAGTCCGTGGTTTGTTCCGTTGACGCAACTGACGGAGTTGGCTCCATCAGCTTCACCGAGGAGCAGAGCGCTGGCTTTTTTGGTAAGTGATCTTGTGTTTGCAGGGAGAAAATCTATACCTAAACTTGGGTCTCATGATAGGTCCTTCGTCGAATATTGCGTTTACTCGCGACATTGTCAGTGCAACCATATCGATGCTGAAGAAAGCCGGCGCGGAGTCTGTCCCGAGTCGCCAAGATAGCGGCTTCATGCAAAGCCACGTGCTCTTCGTATCGCGCCCACCCTCTCCTATCCCCCATCAGACCCGGCGTCTTTCGCGGCTTCATGGATCATCCCTTAATCCATTCGAGTTACCGCCCCCTGCCGAGACGTTGGGGCTTATCCACCAGTACTTTGCCAACACCGGTCTGTTATTTCCTTTCATTCACCGCGAGAGCTTCATACAAACATACCATGAGGTAGCGGCCAGTAACTTCAGCAAAGTTAGACGATCCTGGCTTGGGTTGTTGAATATGATTCTGGCCATGTCTATTAGCACCGCCTATCCCAGCGATCTACCACACGACCGACGGAGAGCGGAATCAAACGTATTTTTCCATCGAGCCATGGCTCTCTGTGAGAATCAGATTAGGTTTGGAGCCAGCCTAGAGATTGGTTCGTTGGCAGTTCTTCCCTCAATATATAAGCTAGGCATATATCTAACAAGGTATCTCAGTCCAATTTCTGCTCCTTCTAAGCCAATATTTGCAAGGAACCGAGAGTTCTATTCAAACTTGGAACATCCACGGCCTAGCTGTCAAAGCTTCGTACCAGCTCGGTCTACATTCTAGGCATACTTTAGAACGATATACCCCGCTTGAGCAAGAGATGCGCATCCGTACGTGGTATAGCTGCATCCTCCTTGATAGGTATCTTTTACCCCATCTACGTAGGTGTGCTTGAATTGACCATTTTCCGGGTAGGATACTGAGTATGACCTTGGGGAGACCGCTCGCCATTCCGGACGCGCACATCAAATTGGATCTTCCGCATCAGCGAGCCGACATAGCTGGTCTACCTGCGGAATCCCCACCACCTGATCATACACCGAGTTCGGACGTTGTGAATATGAGTGTCGAATTCTACAATGCAACCATGTACGTCTAGCGTGTGTAGGCGCAACTAACACCCCGCGTGTCGAATTTTCATATTGCTGACTACATAGCGCTCTATATCTCATCATGGGAAGAGTCTTAGACTCTCTATACGGGAGTAACCTTGATTGTGAGACTTCTGAAGATGTATTCAGAATATCTAGTCAAATTTTCCAAGTTGAGCACCAGCTCTCCGAGGCACAGAGAGGGTTCCCCCCAACTATGCGACCCGTCGAGGTTTCAGACATTCTGTTGAACGAGCCAATGGACGAAAGCTCTCTTCTCATCCTTAAATTTCGCGTCGTTTTCACTCTTCGGTATCATAATATTCGCATCCTTACCCATCGTCCACTCCTACAAAAGTATCTCGAGGTTCTGAGCAACGAAGCTCAGGACTCGACTCGCCGGGTATATGTCGATCCTCTACGCCAGGTAGGAGTGAACAGTTTACGTATATGTATTCAATCAGCAAGCAGCATTATTGAATTAATGACGCATATAATTCGGTCAGCTAAGGAGAATCGGGTGTTGCTGGGAGCATGGTGGTTCTCTCTCTACTACAGTAGGAAAAATTGCCACTCACATGAAAAATAGCCCATCACTAACAAACAAGTCATCAGCCTTCAACTCTGCACTTGTTATCTATTCTAGCCTTCTGATCAAGGCTTATGCGGAGCTGCAGCCGAATGTCGTCTCCCTCGGCGACGTCGCTTTCCGGCGCGACCTGCTCCACCAAGCAATCGAATGTCTCATGTCTCTTGATCATGGCAACGTTATGACGGAAAAATGCGCACGATATACAATGAAACTGGACCGGGTTTTGGATGCACTAAGTTCGTATACCTCTTTACTGATCCTAGAGGACTGCCCCGTCGGCTAACCTGACTGCTTTCGTGAGTAGATTCTACAACTTCCGCGGATATGAATGGCACAGGAGAAATATCAGATGTAGTTTCCCGCCCAGAAAAAGGCTTTATGGCCGCCTTGATGGACCCTTCTCTATTCAATCATGGACAAACGCCAACAGGGCTGGATTTAAGCGAGTTTATGGTCCCGGGAGACCTAGATTTCCTCAATTTCTTTGATCCCAATGCAAATTCGGCTTAATAGTCTTGTTTAATAGTGTATGATACGAGAAATTCCAAGTTGAATAAAGATTCAGTCTAGGGAGCGATTATAACGAAGACCCGCCTAAGTTGTATCTGGAACGAAGTAAAAACTAGGACCATGCCCAGTATCGTCACTATTTTAAACTTGAGACCTGAATCTGTCCGTTTATAAATCCCTGGAGGAACGCGGCAGTGAGTAGGAATGTGAAGCTCGCTGGATTCCTGAGCTAGTTGAACGGTTACGATATAGCTTCCAAGGACGATTAGGACGTCTTACGAGAGCCAGCTAGACTCGTGTTCCCTGAATAGAAATCAGTTTGCTTCGTAGACGAATAGAGTAATCTTGACGGGGAGATACGGGACGTGAAAGTACATGCATCTTTTGCGGCCGGAACGACCTGCCGCGACATGTTCCTCTTTGGGATCCAGTGAGTGGGGCTTTGAGTGCGGGCCGGGAGCCCAGGGTTCAAGCTGGGGAGATCCGGGAGCCCGAAGTAGAACACCATTCTCAAGCTGCCATACCTGCATTACCATCAATCTATGAGGCCGATATAATAGGTTGAGATTTGAGCTGCTTAGAAGCCTTGCGATACGATGGATCCATCCGCCAAGTTTGTTCTTCCAATTCAATCACACCCAAGCCATACAACACCCGACTTCGAAATGCCTAGCATACTGGCGAATACAGACGGAGTAGCCACGGAGACGAATTGTGTTACTAAGCACGTGAATGGGGTCATCTCTGGTAGCCATAGTGTTGCTACGACGTCCCGAGCCCATTTGGATTTACCGCGTTTCGGACTAGATGATACCCTTGAAACTTCGTATCCTACAAATTCGCTTCAGTTTTTGCAACGGTTAGGTCCGAAAGCGCCACAGAACGGTGACGGATTGGACCTGTCGCTTAATGTTACAAAGACCAGACTCAACGTGGTCATTGTTGGTGCTGGCCTTGGTGGGCTGGCTGCTGCCGTTGCTCTCTCTCGAAGCGGGCACGGGGTTGTGGTCCTAGAACAAGCTCCGAAGCTTGGCGAGGTATGAAATCATGCATAAGTACTATATGTTGCGGTATATCCTGACAACCTTTCAACATAGGTGGGAGCCGGCATCCAGATCCCACCCAACTCCGCTCGTCTCCTTCGCCGATGGGGCGTCTTCAAGCATTTGGAGCAGGCGGCGTTACAACCAGACGCCATAATCTTCCGCAGATGGGCTAATGGAAATGTCATTGGCTTGACGGATCTCGGCGCCGAGTATGTCGAAAACTTCGGCTCCAAGTACTACGTCGTCCATCGTGCCGACTTCCACGATGCGCTTTACAAGCGAGCGATCGAGTTGGGTGTGACTGTTCGACTGGATAGCAAAGTTACCAAGTACGTCGACAAGGCAGCCGTAACTCTTGAGGATGGTTCGATTGTCAAGGGCGACCTAGTTATCGCAGCAGATGGTAAAGTGTCTCTCCACGACCCTCGTCTGAGCTAGCTTCATTAACTACCTTGGTACAGGTATCAAATCGTTGGCTAGGCAGATAGTGCAACCTGGGGACGAATGTAATCCTCGTCCTACAGGCTTTGCCGCCTACAGAGCTACTGTAGATGTCGAGAAGATCAAGTCTGACCCCGAGATCTCTTGGTTATTAGAGAAACCGGCATTGAATATCTGGTAGGTCCCCTCAATTCAAGAAGGGGGAAATTAAGCTAAATCTGTCAAAAAAAGGATTGGAAAAGACCGCCATGTCATGACATACACAATCGCTTCTGGAAGGTCCTTCAATATGGTACTATCTCATCGAGATAACAGCGATCCAACTACGTGGAGCCAAGATACCGCCTTAGAGGACATGCGCAAAGAGTTCGATGGCTGGGATCCAAAGTAAGTTGTTCTAATGTAGAATTACTCATCATTATATAACTAATCGTTACACCAGACTCACAAAGATTATCTCCTTTATCGAGTCATGTCTTAAGTGGCCCTTAATGTCAGGTGTCTCCATGAAGACATGGGTCTCGATGGCCGATAGGGTCGTTATCATGGGTGATGCCGCTCACCCAATGGTTCCATACATGTCCCAAGGCGCGGGAATGGCGGTAGAAGATGGTGCAGCTCTTGCTGTTGTACTTAGTCGGATGGCATCTATTGAGGAGCTGCCATTCGCTCTGTGCGTGTACGAGGAGGAGCGCATCAAGCGCTCAGGTGACATGCAGCGGGCCAGCATGGTCAATGGTCTGATTTGGCACTTCCCCGATGGACCGGAACAGGAGGCCCGGGACGCAAATATGCGGCTTGAAGTGGAAGGGAAAGCGTTTTCGTGGAGTGCAAATCAATGGAGCGATCCGGTTACTCAATGGTGGGCGTACGGCTATGATGCGGAAACTGCGGTAGGGAGGCGGTGGGATAGGAAAGTTTCCGAGTTGATTAAGGCGAGTTTCTAGTTTCATTTTCAGTTAATCATAGATTTAGTTAGAACAGCCTCAGATTAAGGCATACGCATTGTTAAAGAAGACGGTCGTCAAATGCAAGCTTCAGCTAGATCAGTAACATCTGGCTATTATATACCTCCGAAACCAACGCTAAAGCGCCTTTGTACTCGGTTAAATGTTGATACTGGAAGAAAGAATCCCCTAATTCGATAATGATTTACTACCGGAAATACTGGCAATAAAGACTGTGTCGTCCGATTGTGGTGATTGCAGAAGAATGTCTCATCTTAGCGAATATGCGCGCCGCTCTTATGCAACTTTGGCATTGACCGAACGGAGGGATTCTCTAATTCGTGTCATTCTTCCACCTCCTGCTCTTATTGCGCCATGCGCTTCTCATTAGCGCCATCCCGGCGATCATTTACGCGACTGGCAGGACTAGCGGTCCCATGGCCGGAAAATTGCGGTGCCCATAGCTTCGCGTAAAAGAGCGCATCGGCTTCTTCCAGGCATCGGCTTCTTCCAAAGAGCGCACCCTGAGGTCCAGTAGAAAGAACATGGCCCAAATTCTGTGAATCCCGTGCAGCCCCCAAAGGCGAACCCGACCCTGGACGACAAATCTGCATACTGCGGCTTGATAGGTAGAGTGTCACGAACATTACAACAAATGCGCCTAGAAAGTCAACGCGCATCCGATTGCCATGGCTGTCAAGACAAAAAGTATTAGTTCTTTCCTCGCAAACTTCTCGTTGTCGTACGGGAGACCCAATTTCACTTATTCTTCTTTCGTACAAGTCAGCGATGAGACTTCTGCTGGAATCAGGAACGCTGTGACATTAACGAAAGCTTCAGCAGAAGAAGATGAACAGTTGAATAGATCCCACCATTGTATTGAGTCCGGCCTCATCTAGGCTTTAGCCATGCCCACGCCTGCAAGTAGGTATAAGAAAATGCACTGCATGAAATTCTTCTGATGATGATGAACCGCCGGCTCATTTTGTCGACAATGAGCATGGCACAAAGGACAGCAACCGTGGATATAGCGGGTTTGATGATGGTACACATAAATTCTTCGCCTTGTCTACTGTGAAGAATGTAAAGAGTGGGCGCGTAGCCAGTCACACATTGGTTTCCGGTCCACTGGTTGGCGATGAAGGAGGGACGTGTATGTAATCTGCGCGAGTGTGAGAGCAAATGTTAACTTTGCTGAGGCTTTCGATAACTCACTCCATTCTACGTCAACCTGACTGCGTTCGATGTAGGTTTGTGTCCTTCAAGAGGTCGAATCAGCTGTTTCGGCCGCGTTCTTAGAGCCCGAATTGCCTCTTGAATACCAAGTATCTCCATGTCGGTCCAGGCCCAGAAATTGATGTTATCCTCAGCAGTGCGGGCACTAGCGAGGGGCTTCTTGGCATCCTCTGTAGAGTCTTTCGGGATGAGCCGCCGAGGCTGCGGGAGGGGAAACGGGGGGAGACGGGGGATCAGTATTGAGAGGAACAAATCGATATAGATACGAAGTATTAGTTGACCAAGATAAATAAGATGGTAGGCAAGACAATATCGGTGCGAGGCTGCACCTTTGGTCAACGGAAGCCCCTTAGAACACGGTTTCCTACTTAGAAGCGCCAATCTGACTGGTGACTTGGACGACTCTATTGTAGAATTCGATTTTGTGGGTGTTACCTTCCCCGTTATCCTCACTACCGTAGTTGACGCCAGGGGGACAGGACGTTCACGAGAAGTATGGATACCGAGGAAGTGAAGAGACTCTATCGAAGACAATATAAGGCAATATTAGCCTATGCTACAGTCGATTTATGGCTGCGTGACGGTCTGATTCTTCCTCGCCTTGTCGAGGAGCTGTATACGAATGCGCAGCAACGGGGGGACTTGTTGCTCCAGAAACCGCATTTCATCCATCCTCTCCCACTTGTTGATACCGAGATTTATTGTTACTTCCTCTGTAACACCGAGCTTAACCAGCAGTTCCTTGACAGTAAGGGGAATATCAAATATCTCATTATTCTCGAGCGCTATTAGGATATTGAACGGTGGCCTCAGCTCACCCACCAATGCAGCTTTGGTTGCTTCAAAGGGCGGATTCTCCCTGGTGTGAAATATCGTACAACGCTTGAGAATTTCGAACGGTGCCAGAAACTTTGGTAGGCCGACAAAGAAGGACGCAGAATTTCGATTAGTTCCATAGACAATTATGAAGCGTATGTTCTTGAAGGCGATGTCGCGGTCCTCGTGCGTGAGCCCTCGGTGTCCCGGGCGAGCGAGTACCTCTGTTCCGAAATCCCTAGACATAACAATGACCTTGAATCTCCAGAATAGTGGTTTTGCCACTTCTCGGAAATGTCGGCTTGTGTTGTTCACGATGAGCCAGTCGCGGAGGTGGGAAACTTGTTGGGGAGGGAGGGGGCAATTTGGTTTGGCGCTCGAGCTCGATGAGCCAGGATTGTCATTAGAGCTAGCAATGAATTTATCGAGGTGCTGGGTGCAATATTCGAAGCATAGGGGAGATTCAGAATGGATGCACAGCTGGAGGATAGTTACAAATAGCTCGAGTGGTAGCATCTCGAAGGGATCACGTCTTTTATCAGCCATTGTTGAGGATGTTTGGCGGGGAAAAACGAGGCGAATTCTAGAACCAAGTCGGACGCAATACTGTTGAAGTTGAACTGGACACGAAAACACACGTGACACATGTCTCTCAGCCTGGAGCCTTCGACATTACTATGGCTGAAGCAGCCGCGGCTTAGTATTTTGCTAGACATTTGCAACAACCTAGTAGAGGGTCTGGTAGAACATAGTCCATACATCCGGGCTCATACTCAACTTGAAACCTGCGTGTATAAAAAGAACTGGGTCATGTTAGATCAGTCATGAGTGCTAGCAACCAGCTTAGTTTGGTCTTCCTACCTGGGCCGAGTAGTCGATAAGTGATCTTGGGATGCTGAAAACTAGTCTAATCTTTATTACGATGGTGCATCTATTTAACCGTTACAAGTATACTTGTTTTATTACTACATTACAACCACATATCAGTGTAGCGTGCAGTTCAGATACCATTTCTCTAGAAAAGCAACTTGTCTGTCTCGCACTTAAAGCCATTTTTTCGGAAAGCTTTCATTTTCTGTAGTACTCAGCAAGAGCGCTGTACAATCAAGTTGACCTTGGGGCTAAAGCAAGATGCTGCGGGCGCGTTAATAGTTGCCAGGACTATGCGTGGTAAGGGTGACAAACTTAGCCCAAAACATTTTCTCAAGGACAACACTTCCTTCAACGCCGCTGACATTAAAATGCAGACCGAAGTGGTGTGACCTGGTCATAGGTACTACTGACGAGAAGCATAAGATTCTTCGGCTTGGGTCTAAAGTCGCCCTCGTACCATCCTCAGCATCTATGGACCAAGGCGGACAGGAATATGCTTGTTCAAATAATAGGAGCTACAGCTTTCTTGTAAAGCTCAGTACCACAAGTGCTCCATCTAATTCCCATTCTCTCCTCGCGGATGTTGTTTGCCGGAGATGCTTGGCTATAGGGCCCGCAACGCCCACGATACAACGAGCCGTATTATCCATCCAAGAGCCATTTGGCTACGCCTAATATTTTAGCAGTAGGAACGCGTTCAATCCCCACTGGGTAAGAGCCAAGAGGATGTTGCCAATGTATTTGGCCAAGATTAACGTTCTGGGGTCTTGTGCTTTTATGTTGCCTGGTCTCATTGGAAACACTCGATTGGCGATGTCTGGTTTGCCTAGTATCGCTTGTTGCGGCCTCGGTTATACCAAAAGAAAGTAGTACCGAAGAGGACACCCGGAGTATTCTCGATCAACCCGGAATATGGTATCATAGTTCCCAAGGCAAGAACAGGAATCCCA
Source organism: Lomentospora prolificans (assembly GCA_029532625.1). Classification (NCBI taxonomy): domain Eukaryota; kingdom Fungi; phylum Ascomycota; class Sordariomycetes; order Microascales; family Microascaceae; genus Lomentospora; species Lomentospora prolificans. The sequence goes on from JARFXM010000003.1 coordinate 1,613,918, forward strand.
ATTTGCGCTGAGACTGGGGGGTGCTTCAGGATACAGGATTCATACCAGGTCGATGGTTCACTCAAAAGTTTGGTCGGACTTTCTCTCCACTTAACAGGCTACTAGATTACTCCTTATCTAGTGTGTGGAAGCCTCGAAGGCTTGATTGTAAAAGAGAGAGTAATGGGGTTGCTCTCAAGAAGCACCTTCCAAGTGACCAACTAGAGAGGAGCCTATTCATCCATAGTTCTGCACCATGGGCAGCCGACGCAAAATAGGGCAGAAATGACTAGTTCCTTCCTTTGGCACACGATTTAGAAACTTATGATATCGAAGGATATAGATGGTTGAAGTGATGTATTTGCACCTGCCCTGCATTGGCTAGACTCTAATTCAGCGGAAGGCAGCCTCTCGACCGTTTCACTTCCCTGATTCTTCTTCTGCCGAGTAACATTTCATCAAACGTTCCGGGGGATACAATACCTCTACATCTCGATATTGAGAACTATCACCAGTTCTCACCCACCCTAGTCAAATCAAACTCAATCTATGAACCTACGTTACTATATCAAGATGAGCTCCGCCCATGATAACACCGTTCCTTCCACCGCCGGAACGCCCAAGAAGGGTAAAGGCCAGCCTAAGGCCGTTGCGGATGGCGACGATAAGGCGCCCGTTTTTTCTCAAGACGACGCCCGCCTTTGCATCGAACTCCTCATCACTGCTGCCCAGAAGGGAGGCTGTGCCATCCGTCCCGATTGGCCAGCTCTTGCTGAGAAGCTTGATATTGTTAGTGGCGCTGCCGCGTAAGTTCCCCGAAATAGTACCCCTTCACCACACCTCCCTTACTGCTTCCTTCGTCATTACATAAATCCGAATGGGGCCTATCTCGTGGTGATTTTAATATTGGCGATAGTACCAAGCGTGTTGAGCGCCTTCTCAAGCGATTCAACTATAAATTGAGCGACATCACTGGCAAGACGGGCCGCAACACCAGCCCCAACAAGACGGATCCCGAGGCCGCCACCCCTTCGGGACGCAAGCGCAAGGCCAAGGGTACAGACAAGGACGAAGAGTCACCCGCTAAGCGTGCTGCTCTTAGTAAAAGTGTCAAGAAAGAGGGCACACCTCCATTTAAGGTTGAGTCTTGTATGTCCCTCATCGCAGCTCCGCGTCAGCCGTGGTGGGAAAATTGCTGACTATATGTCTCTTGTATCTATCGTTTGATACGGATGAAGATGCAGACATTTGAAAACCGCAACCCATATTATGGCATTTGAAGAGGAACACTGTAGAGAGCGGGACACCCATGGATGGCCTTAAGCTTCAAATCCAAGCAACAGAGGCGATCTCAAATGGCTGTGTTTAGGGAACAGGTCCATCACACCGATTGCGATGAGGTCTAGGCTTTTTATCAAGGCTCGAATCAATTGATCGCATATGATTACGGTAGTCCTCTTGTGCTGTGACTCAAATCCTCGGCGTCTCTCCTGTACGCCGATCCATTCCCAAGTCGCTTCCGACCCTCGGTACTGGCCAATCTGCCCTATTTCAGCTTCCAGTCAAAATATCTTCCCTTTAGCACCCCGGTTTCCGCTTGGCCCTTCTCCATCCGCTCAACGTGGGGTGCCCACTTCTCATCATTCATGCGCCAAGTAGCGCTCTTCAAGAGAGAGAGCGAACACTTTCGTGATCGTTCGTGTCCTAGCGCCCACGCCTAATATTTTCCAGAGGTTCCAAAGCTGTCTAAGCTTTGTCTAATATCTGGCAGCTCTCCGTCATCTTCCTGGCAAAGAGCGGAATGGCTATGTATCGTATGTGTATCATATACCACTCAACGCTTCGATACCCTGCCTTTGAACGAAACTTAGTGTTCTGTAAGAATTCGGAGAGTAAATTTTATGGAGGCCAGTCCACAGACTAGTAAGGATGTCCGTTAGACAACACATGGTATTAGTCTGACGAGTAATTCTTCAGTACAGTTAGATGGAGACCGGAGTACCACAGAGTTTCTGGTAGGCGAAGGGACATACTCGTTAGATTGAGAGGCAAACAGCTAACATAGTCATCCAATGGAAAGTAGGTCTCACCAGCTCGGGTACTAGAAGACATAGCCTAAAAAATATCAGGGGTGTGAGACCCAAATGTAAATATAAACGTTCCTATTTCAGTAATGAGCATTGTCATTTCCTCAATAGTAATATGTCTAGTGATGACGGATCTAAGAACATTAAACTTATAACTTCGTTTCTTTGATTACGCTGATTCACGTACCCTTCTGCTGATAAAGTCTGTATTGATGTTATTTGTGCCTATACTTGCCTATAGTTCCTTAAAACAGTTATGGAGATGGACTTGATCAATACTAAGTGATCCATTCCTGTGGAAGGCACGCACGGATGGCTTCTGCCTTGTTAACTCGATTCTCCTATTGATAGTGGAATGAGTATCTCTGAATTCGCTCGATAGCCTCACTTTCAATGCATAATGCGGGATATGCGGGATATTGCATACAGTTTGCGGGGTAATTACTTCCTTAGTACTCTTGCGCGTTGACATTTCGCATGCGGCTGAACCACCATCATCTCTCCGCGATCATTCTTGCCTCATCAACAAAATGGCTGCTCTCCTGGACAGCCAGACACTAGAAGAGTTACAAAAGCTATATTCAGCCGAGGATCGAAAGTATCATAGCTTAGAGCATATCAACTCTCTTCTTAGTCTCCTGCAAGAGCACAAAGACCTCTTTGAGGACCCGGAGGCAGTAGAGGCAGCAATCTGGTTTCACGACGCGATTTACGACGCGAAAGCCACCGACAACGAGGCAAGAAGTGCCCAGCTTGCTTTAGAACGGCTCAACGGTTCGGAATCGTTAATTGAGCCAGGGAGGATCCAGAGGATATGCACCATGATTGAAGCAACCGCCACTCACAAAGTTCCAGAATTCCCTGAAGAACGCTTCGTTTCCGATGCAGAAATGTTTCTAGACATGGATTTGAGTATCCTTGGTGCCGAAAAGGGGATATTCGATAATTATGAGGCGGCGGTTCGGCAAGAGTATGCTTGGGTTAGCGATGATGAATGGAGGAAGGGTCGCGCGGCTGTCTTGACATCGTTTCTGGAACGGCCATACATCTTTTATTCCAGGGTCTTTAGAGATGAGTTTGAACAAAGAGCACGCGAGAATATTTCTAGTTCTTTGGAGAAACTCGATCTGAGGGGGGAATGACTGAGAATACAGTCATGACTGCGCGACCTTCTGCGGCCAGCATTCCGGGGTTAGGGAAGTAGTTTCGGCATTATCGCGGCATTTCATTGGAATAACACTCTATATTTCTCGCATTACAGCCTATCGTTAATTTATTTCGAACCCGCCCTTGCGGCCAGCTCCCCCAGCCTTCTCCCTTCCCTCCTCAAAAGATCTGCTTGACGCGTGTCCGCCCCTGGATGCAATGTCACCCTATCACTTCTGTTAGTAATCGGGAGTTGGTAAAACATGTGGCACATTGGTCGCCGAGTTCGATGTGAACTCTCATCCTTGCTTGTCTGGGTCCATGCTTCCGAAACATGGCTGGATTGTCCGCTCTTTGAAGTGGTCTCCTTGAGCTCATCTTTAGGCCTACGGCAGGTTAGAGAAGTCCGATGACAACTGACGACCAAGGGGTGGGAATTAGTAAGGTTAACCAGTTAGCAAAGTTACCGGGGTTCTTGTCGGCCATATTTGCGGTTATGTATATGTTGAGAACGCTGCTTTACATCTTGTGTTCGAATGTAGCTTATTTGTTCCTGGATGCTTCACAAAAGTTGGATTGTGTGTTAATAAGGAACCGAGAAGAGCGAGGAAAGCTGTCTATTTATCACATTTTTGAGTCCACTTTTAACCCTGTTGTCATTATCTAGTTAGATGGTAATATTGATGCAAGCTTGAGTTCCATCAACTCAGATCGGCAGCCAGCGATTGACATGGTGCCATTGCCTGGATGCTGGAATGACATTCGTGACTTGGGTTAGACCCGCTCATGGGAGCACCTTTCATTCGGTGAGGATGCAGTGGAGATCCAGCATAGTGATAACATTAATGTCCATGGCATAGCATCCCCCTATGGTCTCAGGAAACCCGAAAAGAAAGAAAGAAAAAGCAAGGCTTGTTACGCCTTAAACCCTTCTGGAAAGGAATCACCTGTATCCTTGTGCACACTGTTCCCATTGAATTGCACCATCATGATGATGGTCAACTCTGTAAGTGGCTGCTAGCCAGAGTGGTTTCGGGAGGTGTCGCTATCTCCCTTACATTACCTGAGTGATGGGGTGATCATCAGGTCCGTTTGATCCGATTCGGTGAGAGAAGGGAGGGAGTCATGTAAAACAGATGTCACGACAGCGCTATTGGTTGAAACGACATATACTCGATTGTATCGCTTGCATCACATTCTCAAGACATATTATTGTTTCTAACTTCGAGATACATTTAAAGGTGGCTGCGTTGGTATTGTTTTACATGCAGTGATAATCCCCATCAACCAGATCGTGCCTGTTTAGTCGCCAATGGGGAAAGCCTTCAGAACCTGTCCATAGTATAATTCCGAATCCTTGGACGCAAGGAATACGAAGCTGGGCGCAATCTCACTCGGCTGGCCGATCCTTCCGAGTTTTGATTTATGGCCAAACTCCTCCATCTCCTCCGCTGACCTAGATGCGGGCTGAAGCGGTGTATGTACGGGACCTGGAGCGACCGCATTGACACGGATTCCCCTCGGAAGCAGGTTTTGTGCAACGGCACGCGTAAAAGAAACGATGGCGCCCTTTGTAGAAGCGTAATCGACCATAGCAGATGTTCCGCGGAAGGCCACTGTCGAAGCAGTATTTATGATGCTGTTTATAAGAGTCAGAAGAACGAATCCATGAGAGCTGGACATTTGACACCAGCTTGGCACTTACGCAGAGCCCTTGGGCATATGTGGGATGGAATATTTAGTCATCGCAAACATTTGTAAAATATTGCTCCGAAAAGTACTCTCCACGTTGTCGAGGTCGATGTCCGCAAAGTCGGGGCATTTGATTTGTTTCGATGCGTTGTTCACGAGGATGTTGACTTCGCCATATCTAGCAACCGCAAATTAGCATGTAGCGGACCCTGGAGATTTATGTAGACTCGACGCACTTTTCAACGTGCTTTGATACAGCATCCTGGCACGTCTTATTCTGCATAAGATCACCCGGTATCAATAGACACTGGCGGCCTTCCTTCTCCACCATCTTCTTCGTATCTTCCGCATCGGGCTGCTCCTCAGGCAGGTATACGATACTGACGTCAGCGCCCTCGCGAGCGAACAGGACTGCTACTGCACGGCCAATTCCAGAGCTGGTGAGATGGAAATGTCAGTTAGGCCGGTTTCGGATAGTTGCTACAAAATCGGGTAGATACTGACTCTCCTCCCGTGATAATCGCCTTCCGTCCCTTCAACTTTCCGGCAGCAGCATATTCAGAAAAGCTTTCGCTTCCCTCAAGGGCTGTTGATTCGCTAGTGGGTTTCATGTCCCGCTCAAGCCTAGACATTGTTATTAGCTCTGTCCCTTAGGGTTTTTGTATGTTTGCTTCTATTCAGAAACAGCCGTGGCCAAAACTCACCCGGGAAGATCCTGAGACTGCTTGTGCGAGACGGGCTGGAATGTGCCCTTCTCACCAGCCTGGGAATCAGTCTTGTTTGACATTGTGCTGTGATACTTTCTATTGTGCCTCGTGAGAACTATTCTTTGCTGGCAGAGTTTCGCAATTGGGGGAACGAAACGGTGAGATGTGACGAGGAGAGGAAGCGATCGCAAGGTATTCATTTCAGTGTTTTAAAAGGCAATATTTATCAGTTGATATTGGCGGGGCAGGCAGGTTTAAACACTTAGCGGCGATAGAATGTAAGCTCTTGATTAGTGGTGGTGACGTTATGGATTTGATCGCGACTGCTGAAAACGTCATTTGTTACGTCTCGGCTTACATACCGGAATATCATGCATCTTCTTCCCAAGCTCTGTGAGCTACGTTGCGGTGATGATAGAACGCCGGAGGAGCACCCTGCACGATCACAGTGACGTCACAATCGATCTCCCTTCGAGAGGTTGAGCCAGCGACAGAAGAAAACCGAGAAAGGCAAGGAAGCTATACCCCAATGCTACATAACTATTAAGATTATCAAAACTATTTTGGTAGTGTAGAAGACATTCTGTTCAACAAGGCTGCCATTGCTCAGCTTTTCGAGGTATATTCCGAAGTCGATTAAATCAGAGCAAGCTTGCACTTGCTTGCGAAGGTATCTGAGGCTCGTGGCCAATATGATCCGTCCCAACCATCTTTAATAGCTAGGGGAGCTAAACCTAAATTGTCTTAGCCGAAGTCAACCTAGACCTGGACCTTTTGAACGGACGACCATTTCAGCCTTGCTATATTATTATTTTAACTCGGGGATTTCTTGGGGCTTAACTTCGAGAGAGCAAAGACTTTGTACACAAGTCATATCTTTGCAGTGATGAGTCTGTTGCCGCGGTTGTATTTACATATGAACGGCTTAAGGCGGCAAGCAGACCTAACTTCAACTGTTAATGCCTCCGTTAAGACAGACGGTATTTGATGACTGTGTATACAGTGCGGCTAAACCTAGGGCTAACCTTGCAGAGCCAGCGCTCCCGAGATTTTGACGTCCTGACAAGCACTAAACTATGTTCGTGCTCAGCTAGCGGGGATTTCTAAGGATTGCTCCCTCCCTATATCCCAAAGAAGAACTAGGGCTATGGTTATGTCTAGTGATGATATTCATCGTTCAACCCACCGAATTCGACACGGTCATGGGTGTGTTGCGTATCTCACTCCTGACATATCGTTCGTCGCCCAGATCGTGGTATTTATCCGCTTGCTGCCCTCACCCTGAAATCATGCGGCTGCGCTTACAAATGTAGACCCAGCTTGAAGGTCCAGACCCCTTAATCTTTAGGATCCAACTAAAGACATGGGAGAACCTAACATTTGGTGTTTCTCTTCTTTTTCATTAGACCTGACATCGATGGCAACTCGCAACGTATATAGGATGGTGGCTGGATCTTATCCACGCTGATAAGAGATGCGGTGTCTATCTACTGAGATATTGCATACACCATACCCTATAGAGGAGACTCGTTTACTAACATGGCCCTAAAGAGATCGACGGATACGCAATCCTCCGGATTCGCCGATGATGGCCTACAGTAATCACGCGATCCGCCGAAAATAAATCGAGATTATTGGGTTAGTCCACCGCTAGGCGAGAGAGAAAGACGACAAGACGCCCTTGAAAGTGCTATCCATGCTCTGGTGGCTTCGCATATCATGTTCCGTATGTCTCCTGGGGCTCCAGGGGATGTCAGTGTTGTAGCACGAATTCAGGGTTGTTAGTGCCCGCATCAACCCGGGTCGGGCGCTTAAAGGCACTGCTGCCAAGTCATATTACGATGAGCTCACGAAATATAGGAGTCGGAATATTCCAGAAGGGGCGATGACCTACTGGATACCTGCCATCTCCATAGGGCGCCTTGGAACTCTTTCCTCCTCCGAAATCCCTTTCAACTGCCGTAGCAAACCAAAATCCCGACGCACGTTTTTCTCGCTCATCAGAACTCAATGCCGGTTCAATTAACCACTTGGATTTACAAAGGTTCCAAGAGACCCGCTATTGTCGATCATGGAACGAGGAGCAAGTGACATCGAGTGTTCTAGAGGCGGGAAGGGGTGGACACATTCTGACCTCAGCGGCTCTCATTGTTATTGTGGAAAGGATCGTGAGGTAAAGATCCGACAGCTGTGGGGCTTGACCAGGTTTTGTCATGGCCTTTTCGGCAAAAGACACGCTGACAAGTGCGGTCCTCCCGTATGAATCTCTTTTCATCTCGTCTGCGGAAAATACTGGAGTATTCGCGGTAGAATTGGGTCTAGTCTATCCTTCCGTCGATCTCGAAACCTCGAAGCCGTTCTTAATGTATGTAGCCTTGGCAATATACCGGAAGCTATATAGGGAAGATGATAGTGGAAAGGCTCGCACATACTTTTCGCCGCCTGTCGCAAGCCGTGGCTCCGAGATCTCTGCCCATGTCTGAGTTAGAAGGAGATTTTATTATAGTGGGCTAGCGAATATAACCGGGACTATCAAATCGTGTTAGTCGCGGCGGACCTCTGATTGTTAGCTTCGTCATCTACTTTATACGAAATAACTTGGCCCTCGCAACCCCGCACTCCAAGTTCGGACTGTTCCAAGGCAGGATTTGCGGGAAAAAAATTGCGGAATAGTCGCCCGGGGATGGAGCTCTCGGAAGACCAATCCAGCCTACCATCCGCCTCCTTCCTTCTTGGAGGTTTGCAGTTGAAGTCAAGCCTCCCAGTTTCGCGGCACAGGCTGCCGTTGTTATTCGGGCGCGTACTGAGTGGCCAACGGGTTGACGGATCCCCTGCATAAGTGCAATAAATCCCAACACCGGAGTGGTTCCGTCCTCGCGATTAACCGCCGTGGTTCCTGGAGAAGGCCACCGAATTCGCACATTCAACCATATTAAAATGGCTGTCGATCAGCAAGAAAATGTGAATTGATTATCCGGCAACAGAGCGCGCCATTGAGTTCAGTTCACTGGTGGCCGAGGCTGTCGATTTTCCATTATTACCCGGGGAAACACGGAAAATCTTCCCCAGCGATGTAATATCCTTAGGGCCTCTATATTGGAGACGATGGCATCCGAAGAGGAGGGTGGAAAAATGAAATAAATACCCTTCCGAGCTTGCCTTCCTCATGGTGAAGAGCTCTCTTTCCAGGTTCTTGACAACTTCAACTCCGATCGCACTAGGCTCTAGAAACCCGAAAACGCATCACCCCGAACTTCCATCAAAATGGTCTCCCGAATTGCTCTTGCCCTCCTTACGACCTTCGTCGCTTCTGTCGCGGCGCAAGACGCCACTAGCTGCGAGGTTATCGGCTACGACAAGGGCACCAACCCTGCCTTTATCGCCCGCCAGGACGCCGAGGTGACTGCTGATATCGAGGCCTGCGCTACCCTCTGCGCCTCCACCGAGGAGTGCCAGAGCTTCGCCTTTGGTGACGACACCTGCTTGCTTTACGACGTCCCTGTCGAGGACAACGTCCTGGTCATGGACTCCAGCCCCTACCTCTTCAACGACATTGGCTGCTTCGATAACCTCGTCGTCCCCGAACCCCCTGCGGAGGATGGTGACGCTCCTCCTGAGGGCGACAACCCCGAGCAGCCTCCCGCCGAGGATACCCCCACTCCCACTGAGCCATAGATTATTTTACGTGAGTACATTGCGAAGGATTTTGCGAAAGGAGCGACCACTGACGCCGATTAGCCAAGATCCGGGCTGGCTTACTTTCTCAGCGCGATGTCTTGCCGGTCCAGAGCGGGAGCGAGGATGCTAAAAAGCGCATTCGCGACATTCATGTACTCTTCATTCAAAAATATCTTTCGAACTCCGTCGCTTGATTGGCGTTCAATGTACATAACGATACGTTTCCAGGGAAACTGGGACGTTCTAACTTTTTTCCTCTGAAATAGACTTGACCGTTTATTTATCAGCTTTTTTTGTTTTGTGATAACTTGGATGACACCCCGCATGAGGATCGGAAAGGGCGCTCCAGAAGAGCGTGGGAAGAAGTAAGCAAAAGCGGCGAGTAGCCTTCCGAGCGACTGGATCTTCAATCGATTTTCTCAAGAAGAATTACAGGTCTCAGGCAGAGCGTGTGTTGCTGTGATCGAACCCTGATAAAAAAAAGGCAAAGAAAGGGGAGAAGGCTTGCACCTCCCGAAAATCTGTCCACACGCGCCCAAAATTGTATGTACCTCGACAAAGCTTTTAATGGTGACGTGTAGTCGACCATCTGAGCTTGTTGCAGTTTTGCCAAAGCCTGGAGAGCGAGCTCCTCAGTCTAGATGTCTCAAGCTCAAGCTTCCGTGCTTTAGCGCGATCGAAGTTAAACCATATGCGCGACGACGCGTGCCCCTGCCATGGGTGGAGCACAACGTGGAGCTTTGGATCAGTGATGAACTGATAAGGCGGCGATGGCACGCAGCCACTGAGCAATCTGGATGGATGGCCAGCACAGGGGTTCTTTCTGGTGAGGTCATGGAGTGTTGGTTCCTGTGGGTGGCATTATGCTAGGGCAAACATCCATGAATTGCTCTGGCTATGGGTGGCGAGACCAGGGTGGCTTGATCTGTCCGACCGAGCAGCACGGCTCCTTCCACTTTTTCTCACTCAATTGAGCAAACCTGATGATGCAATCGGTTTCAATTGGACGTGAGTCCAATCCGAGCGTTTGAATAGAACTTTGATCTGTGAAATAGGAAAAAGAAAATAGGAAAAAAATGAATAGAAACTCCTCCTCTCTTTTGAGTGACCTTCCTGCTATTTGCAAAGTGTCTCCCTCCCTCAAGCAAGAATCGAATGATCACCTTCTCCGTGTGACCACACAGCGCTGACTTGAGGCACTTAGCTGGATTAGGCACCATTGTCATTCCACTAAACCAAAAGCGTAGGCGGCGACCAAAGGCACAAAATAAGCTGATTGGGCACCCGCGCGTCGGACGGAAAATTCACCCACCGAAGCTTTGCATTTACCTCAGTACGGAAATACCTGCTTCCAACCACAACAATCCAGAGCTTTTCCCGAACCCGAAATATTTTTCGTTGTACGCCCACAAATCTCTTTTCTTCTTAGTCGCGATCCATCTCGAACCTTGCCTCATCGCGCTTCCTTGTTCATCTTTATTAAAAGAAATACTGACTCAGACACTATCTCCTGACACATCGCCTCTATCCATCAAGGATGCCGCCCAAGAAGGCCTCGACCAAGGCCGCTCAAGCCGTTGGCAAAAAGGCGGGAGACGCGAAGGTCAAGACGACCGCCAAAGCTCCCAAGGCCACGAAGGCTGCTCCGGCCAAGGTCTCGAAGACTTCGACGACCAAGTCTGCTACGACTAAGGCGTCTGCTACCACCAAAGCGTCCGCTACCAAGGCCGCCGCCGCCAAGGCGCCGTCGAAGGTGACCAAGACCGCGACAACGAAGGCCACAACAACAACCAAGGGTGCCGCTACTGCCCCCAAGGCCAAGGCTACTGGTAAGTCGAACTTGCTCGGACATCGGTGCCTTCCAAATTTTCATCAATGCTGATGCGTCTTGCCTAATTAAGCTCCTAAAACCAAACCCGCCGCCGAGAAGACCGCGTCAAAGAAGCGCAAGGCGTCCCCTGAGGAAGATGAGGAAGATAAGGAGAATGTTGTTCCCGCCGGCCGCCCTACGAAGCGAGCCCGCGCCGTCAAGCATGAGCCGGCTGCTGCCGCCGAGCCCACCGGTCCCCTCAACAAGGCACCCACACAGGTGCTCGATGTCTTCATCTTCGGCACTGGTGAGAATGGCGAGCTGGGTCTGGGTCCCTCCAAAAACGAAGCCGTCAAGCCACGACGCATTCCCTCCTTCAATCCTAGCGAGGATAAAACCTTCCATGCTGTTGATATCTATCCTGGTGGTATGCATACTGTCGCTCTTACCAAGGACAACAAAATTGTCACTTGGGGTGTCAATGATAATGGCGCGTTGGGTCGCGACACGAATTGGGATGGCGGTCTCCGTGACATGAGCGATGGGTCCGATGATGATTCTGAAATAGGAGATATGAATCCCAAGGAGTCTACGCCTGCCGAGATACCGTCGAGCGCGTTCGCCAAGGGCACAGTTTTCACCCAAGTCGCAGCTGGTGACAGCATTAGTCTCGCCCTGACCGAGGATGGCTCTGTTTATGGCTGGGGCACCTTCACGGTAAGCTCTTATCTTTCCCACATCCCACTCCGGCTATGAGCTCCTAGGTACAGGCTCTAACCTACAATTCGCATAATAGGACAGCAAGGGTGACAAGATGTTCGGCTTTGACGAGGAGGGCAACGAGATTCAAGTCCAGCGAACCCCTACCCTCATCCCCGGTCTCGAGAACATAGTTCAAATTTCCTGCGGCGCCAACCACGCTCTAGCCCTCGATAGTCACGGCACCGTGTACGCATGGGGCGTTGGTGAACAAAGTCAACTTGGGCGCCGCGTCGCGTCGCAGCGTCAACGCATCAAGGCTTTCCAACCGACTGCGGTCGCCAACCTTGAAAAGAAGGTCAAGTACATTTCTTCTGGTCATTTCCACAGCTTTGCTGTCGACACCCATGACAATGTTTGGGCCGTAAGTCATATTCTAACCCATCCCTGACTTCTCATGGAAGCATAGGCTAATGTTCTTGTAGTGGGGACTCAACGGTTTCGGTCAAACCGGATACGCGAGGACGGCCGGCAAGGACAATGGAGCGGTTTCCACTCCCACCAAGATCACCCCACTCCACGGCAAGAATGTCATAACCATGGGCGCTGGCGCCAACCATTCCGCTGCCGTCACCAAGGATGGCAAGTGTTATATCTGGGGTCGCATCGACGGCGGCCAGCTTGGCATCAAGTTCACCGACGACCAAATCAAGGATGCCAAGTTGGTCCGCCTTGATGACCGTGAGAAGCCACGCATCTGCCTCCAACCGACTGAGGTTCCTGACATCGGCTCCGCCACCTACGTCGGCTGCGGTACCGACCATACCATTGTTCTAAACTCGGATGGTGTTGCCTACTCCACTGGCTTCGGCACCCAGGGCCAGCTCGGCCTTGGTTCGTATGAGGACGCTGAGACCTTCCAGCGAATCCCCGCCAAGGAAAAGAAGCTCATTTGGAGCGGATGCGGTGGTCAGTTTAGCATTGTTGCGGCGCCAGCGGACTCCTGATTCCGTTCTTGGTTTAGTTTTCATTGGTTTCATTTTTTTTTTTCAAACTGGTCAAAGGGGGGCGGTGTCTTAGATATGGAGGGATTGTCGTCGCGGCTTTTTTCATCGTTTTCAAATTGTTCATCTTCGATTCCGGCCTCTGTATTCTCACCAAGTTTTCTTCGTCCATATTAACCACTCAGCATAATTCACCTTAATTGCCAGATATACCGACGAGGCACAGCCCCAGCGCATTTAGAAGCAGTGCAAAGCCAGTATCGTCCCATCTACAAATAGGATGTGCCTCGCAGAACGCGCTTGGATATTTCCCAGCGCTTGAATGTCTTACTGATGGAGATTAGCGCTGTGCAAGCATGTCCATCGCAGGACGTGGTGGTCAAGATCCAATCGTCTCACAGTGTTCGCCATCTTCGCGATTGTAATACTCGAGGCCCTTGTCAGTCGCCAACGCTCAGATCCCACTCTAATCCACGGTCATGTCTGAAGTTTTCAGTTTTCTTCATGGCCATGTATCTTTTTCATTCGCCTGCCGCCTTCCACCCAACCCCCAAAGAAAAAAAAAAAAAAGAATTTCCTGCCTGTCCTAGGATTTTGTTTAGTGGAGTGTTTGTCGAGCCATACACGGGATATTGATTCGACTGGTCCCAAGGCGCCATCCGTGACGGGACGCTAACATTCACTCCTCACGATGCCAGCTTTATTCTGGCTTTAGTTGCGGCCTTTGCCGTCTACGTCGGCTTGCGCATCTGGAACATCGTAAGTTCATGACTTACCGAGCTACTGCAGCGGAGATGCCGAGGGACGGCCTCTACTTTCAGCGCATGGCAACATTAAGAAATTAAACGGCCTTCGACGCGGCATGGTTCCTTTTCCAACATTGAAAGGCATCGAGGGGTTCAAAGAAGCAGCCCGCAATAAAAAAGAAAATCCGCTGCTGTATCCTTGCATCCCTATGCGCAGTTGCCTCCTTGCTGCTCTCTATTCCCTCTGCAATGATTGTTGATCAGTCAGAGGCGAGATATCGAGAATACCTCGTAACGGTAAGCTATCAGTCGACCGGAACACGGACAGCCTGGGATCGTGACCATTTTACCGAAGTCTCTCGAAAGATACTTGAGGCTTATGGACCTAGAATCTCTTCCAATTACAGCTCCAGGCTCCAACTTCAGCTATCCCTCGATGATGAGCAGGACCGCGCACTGGATACGTCCCAGACGCCGGCTGAGCTCGAAGCCAGAGGCGAGAGGAATGAAGTGATAAGCAATCAAGTAGATAGACTTGATACGAATTTTATCTGAGATTAAACGCCTTCTAATGAGAATCGAAATAGTAGCGATGATACCGTAGCAGTTATCACCCTGTTATTCCTGTGCCCTCTGAAGGTCTCAAAATGTAAGGAGACCTTGTCCCCGGAGGCTCTGCTCGTCACTTAACCTCTCATGGGTGGGAAGGAAGAATCAATGGTTACGCTACAAGATATGCACGAAGAACACTGAGACAGCACATCACAGAAAAAGAAGGAAGTAATAAGTACTGGTCACCCTTGGGCGAATATCATAAACATTGAAGAACTAGAAATACAACCCAAGAAACCGCTGCTATAATAATCCCCCAGAGAAACTCTCCCCCGCAAGGTACTGGAACCTGCCAGAGACTCTGTAATCCAATCTATCCCATTCGAGATTTTGAACCCGTAGCACTGAATCCCACTCTATGCCCGCTTTAGATGCGTGTATCCCTTGTTGTAAGCCGCTTAGGAGCGGTTATCGAGTTCCATGCGCTTCTTGAGCCTGTAGGCGATGGCTCGCTTCCTGGCAGCAGGAGACTGAGTGAAGGCAGCAGAGCCACCGAAGGGACCGGCAGCAGCGCCATTTCGGACGCGGACGATGCAGACGTTCTCAACGCCGGCCACGGTACCCTCGCAGGTCATGCCGGCGGGCATTTGGACCTCGAGAGGGAAGTCAGTGTTGGTGGCGAGCGAGATGCCCTGGACGCCGAGTCCGGGAACGTCTTGGGTGACCTCGGCAGTCTGAAAGGCATCCGGGTCGGTACCACCAGAGGTGGCATCGATGGAGGCCTCAAGAGGACCAGCACCGTCCTGGTTGATCTGTAGAATAGTTAGCATCACAAAACAGTTCAAGGATTCGGATTGTGTGAATCGCCATACCTGACGGTAGGTCATAGTGATGGTGCCATCGTCAGAACAAGTGGGGAGGCCCTCAGAGGCACCAACACCAGCGCTAGCAGCGACGCTCGACTCCGGGGGCCCATCGTTCTGGTTGCCGCCACCACCGAGAAGGCCGGCAATACCAGTGGCACCACCACCGTTGCCGCCAGCACCTCCACCAGTAAGACGGCTAAGGAAGCCACCCAGCTGGCGCCTCTGGCTCTTTTGTTGCCTCCCCCTCTGGTTGGCGTTGGGAATATCGTCCTCAACACCAACGGATTCGGCAGCACCCTGGTTGCGGGGGGCGGCGCCCTCACCCATGAAGTTCAAGATCATAGTCTCGGCAGAGATGGGTCCATTGCCCTGGGTGCGGCCGAGAGGACCGCACTCGCCCGAGTTGATCTCGCGGTCTCGGATGATGGCGGTGTCGGCCTGGGAACCGCAGCGGTTGCTGCTGCAGTCACGAGGAGTGCCATCAGCAACCGAGAGACCGGGCATGGTGACACCGTTGGCACCTTGGATGGAGGTGACGACACCGTGGGCCGAGACAGCCGAGGCAAAGGCGGCGATGAGAGGAAGAGTGTAGTGCATTTCTGCGGCTGCGAGGGGGGGGATTCAAGAAAAAAGGGAAGAAATAAAAAGCTGAGCTGGAAACAGGTAAACTATAGTCAAACAGCCACCTGGGCTTCTTATTGTACAGAAGAGAAAGGGGAGAGAAGGAGGCTACGCTCGGGGTTCTTGGGATTGCTGGTGATGAGGATGAGAGAAGAGAAGTCGGAACCAAAAGAAGAAACCTTGGCTATTTATACACAACGGTGCTTGCAACAATTGCACAAGAGATGTCCGTGGGAGTGGAGTGACGGAAAAGATGTGTCTCCCGGCCCGCCGTCTCCTGTCTCCTGTCTGTTCTCCTGGAATTCCTCGCCATGCTCGCGTTTAATTCTTGTCCGAGAGAGCCCGGGTCCGCTATTTTGTTTTTTTTTCGACAATAGTTGCGCCCACGGACTTGAAACGATGTTGACAAAACATGGCCCACGAGAAAACGGACACGACTTTCGAGCTTGGGCCTCAAGCATGGAGGAGGAAGCACCCAATCGCATCTTCGCAGCGTCGGTGTGGCTGTGACCCAAGCGCGATGGACCCTGCGTCGCATGAAGCTGGGTGCTGAGGCTCTGCACCGGTTTCAAACCCGAGATCGACGAACTCCCGTGCCGACCCCGGGAATCTTTTTCTCATACCTGGTCGAGTCCTTGGGAGGCGGATCCTGGGATTTGGGGAGGGAAGGGTGGAGGGCAATAATCCCCGATTCGTCGCCTGCGACCAGGTCTTGAATCAAACACTTCAATGTGTGTGCGTTTGCGGAGGTCTTTTTGGAGGGCCGAGCTTTGGCTTCGGACTTTTGGAACGTTGTGCGGGCGGAGGAAATCGAAAACGAGGTAGCGTTGGAGCCCCGAAGAGCACGGGTGGCAGAGCATCGTCGATCGCCCAACCCCAGAAAATCAAGGCGATCTTGAAAATCTCTGGGCGTGGATAGCTGCTCTGTGCCATGTTTGCAAGTCCGAGGGAGTTAGTTTTACTTCTCAGCTCCTGACTTGTCGGAATTGGATACGTCGCGCTTCATCTATTATTCTCATCCGCCCTTCTATTCCCGCTCAGGCACGCGTAAATGAACATGAGTACATATTGAAGACTGAAGAAGGTCCGAAAATAGCGCCATGACAAATTCGAAGGACACCCCTCGGATAGTCCATCCGGGCTCGGGGCATCCTGAAAATGAAACGGTGGTGATGGCCCAAAATAGGCATAGCGGGAGACTTGTGCGTTTGGGAAGAAGCAAGTTGACCCCAGTCGGTTCTGAGGCGCCGCACCAACCAATCGCATCTCGACTCTGCATCAGCGCCGCTCGTGGCCCGTCGGCATCGAAACCCGGTTAGCGCCGCGTTTGGGTCGCGGAGCTGGTCGTGGAGCTGGTCGCGGAAATGGAGAAAGGAGGCTGAGTTTCAACTTCTTTCACTTCAGAGGTAAACTCCTTAGCTAGGGTCAAGGGTGGTTTGCACGGAAAAGGCGACGGCGGATTTACCTCTTGGGAGGGTCTAAGTGTCTGCTGCGGTCGTCGCATAGTGCTAACATGTTTCGCTGGTTTCTTTTTTCCTCATCAGCTCGTAGGTTGTCGTGGTGGATTGGATGTAGAGCCAACGCGGAGTGATGGGAAGAGACTCGGCCGGGCATGGTCTCGACCGAGATTTAGAATCATTCCCCACTGAAGTACTATGCATGATGGATCGACGTGATCTATACGTACGTGTATTATTATAGTGTATTATTATTGATGCATTGAACTAGTTTGATACTGGAAATGTTGGCGAGAACAGTCTACCTAAAATATTACATCCTGCACTCCCAGGACGGTGATGAAGCATGGGGCCTCGGAAATCAACAACCATCAACGCAAAGCTCGAAAAGGCCTCTAAAGCGCTTATTTTTCTTCCCCGTCCGTCCCCTGCTCTTCACGGTGTGCCTGGATGATGTCGACGCCTGACATGACTCCTCACCTACAAGTGAAGAGATGCCTCGAAACCTGTGGCGATTATGAGCCACTGTCCTCCTTTGCCTCCGTCGCATCTCCCTCGACATCTATCTGAATAGGCTCAATCGTGTCTGGCGTGAAGTAGCGTCCCGCGAACGCCCCTACTGCCCCTCCGGCTAACACGGTCCATACGGCGATGCGGAACCAGCTGCCATCGATGAACCAGCTGGCGAACCACCTGACAGTTGGCGTCACTAAAATGTTCCGTTCTACTTCGAGATCGGGGCTGACCGAGAGCAAGATTCCAATAAGGACAAGCACCGCAAAAGATAGAAATAATGTATTGAGAATCTGAATAATGGCAAGGCAAATGGTGACGTTTCGCGATGTGCGGAGGACTTGGAAGGCGGCCGCAACGAGGGGAGTCACCTCGTCAAAGGCGGCGCTGATTTCCTTGGAGTAGGGAATTCCCATGATTTTTCTCGTATTATCGACCCGGTAATCCAAGCTAATCGAAACGGATGATAAAAGGGATTTCGGACCCTTGCTTTGGTTTCATGGGAAACCGAAGATCTATAAGGTGGCGAGTCGGGGGTGACGTCGTTTACCCTCCATTACATCTTGATATCCAATACCAGCGAGCGGATTTATTTCATACGCGTTGAGGGTTTGGAACGGGGGTCAGGTTGTTGTTTTAACTTTGGACTTGTCCTGCTCTGGACTGATTAACTGCTACTTCAAAGTTTGGAGCCGGGATACTTCTCACGTAAGCACGTGGACTGGCGTGCCAGGAGAGGATCCGAGAGTCCAGCTCGCCTAGATGCAGTCCCCAATATTACCCGTTCGAACCATCAAGCAAACTCTCCTGGATAGACGGTGGAAATAACAGAAAGAACCCTAGTGGCTCTTTTTATTTGGCAACGGAGGCCCAATCGCTGCTGAGGCTCGTCCCTCTACACCTCCAGCTAGTTGCGGAAATCATGTCCCACCTTGCCTCTCTCAGCGAGCTCGGGGCGGGCATCCTCAGTCATCCAACTTTTCTTGCGGCTTTTAATGAAAGTCGTATTGTTATTACCTCGAGAATTATCTACAATCAGATTCCCGATAATCTACTCCACCTCGCGATCGCTCTTCATCGATGCAGGCCTTGACAAGGTGAAAGCGAGGCATTGGGACTAATACCTTTTCGAGTTCCTCGATGACTTCAAATCATTGCTTTCGACGCCTCGTGCGGAACTTCCATCATTACAGAGTTTCTCGATTGCTGAGCTAGTCGAAATTGGTAGAACCCATGCGAGAAGATTTCGCGAACACAAGCATTCCTCTTTTCAACAAGTCCATGCACTTCAACCACCCACAGGAGATGTCGGAGCCGGAAAAGTTCCGTATAGGGCGGGCGTTTTACCGCTTCGAAATGATGCGTGAACTTTTCTGCTTCATACATGAACCGTGGTTTATCGGGGAAAACGACATGTTCAGCCTGGATTTTGCTTTGTTCGACATGTACTCTCCGTGGGTTAACGAGCAATTATCATGTGTGTATGCCTATCTTCGAAATAAGGTCTACGAAGGTGAGTGTCCCGAGAAAAACTGCAGAGAAATGTTGTCCTTGATTTAGCCTGCTTGTAGGTTTGTGTGAGGCTGCGGCCCACGACGTGGAATACGTGCAGGATCCAGCACCCTGGGTGGTCCCTCTGGTGGACGATATTTCTCACGTCCAGTATTTTTTGGGTTCTTTCAAAGCTTGTGACCTTGCAATTCCCGCCTTCTAAAAGAGTGCTTGTAGCTTCGCAAAGGCCTCCCGTCCCTTGCGGGGATCTGTCGTGCGCGGACATAATACGACGAATGGCTCAAATTCTTGCACATCGACTCCTACAACGACTGGGGTTTCGATTCTCAGCCTTTCCGCCATCTCTCAAACATAATTATCACTCGGCAAGATGATGACGAAGATATGGAGCTTATTTTTGGACATGGGCAACGCCAAAACCATAGCGATCGAGAGCTCTCCAGACTTGTACGGCCGCTGGACGGAGAGTGGGACGCGAAGCCCTCGTGCCCCTACAACATGTGGATCGCAGCCCATGATGACGTCGACATATTCGACGAAGGCTTTGATCCGTACCGTGACAACAACCTGTGGGGGTGTGTGGCTATGTTATATGGGATTACCCGGAGGTTACGGAATGGTTTTCCCTTACTCCCAAGCATCGGAATCGCCAGAGGTACCGCGTTGTATCTTGTGCCGCGTCGAAATCAGTGGTCGCCCGAAGAAGTGAAGCACTCAATCAAGCAGCGGGAGGATATTTGCGACGAGGGAGGGGCCGGGTATTAGCCTTTGGAAGGAGACGATTTTAGCAGGGTGACGGGATTTAGCGAGGAGAAGAAGGCTAAGATTCTTGAAAAGTGGGCATCTGGGAAGTTAGGGGCACTTCGGAGTCGGAGGGCGATGGTGATGATGGTGAGGGTCCGGATGACAATGGCTCTGATAGCGAATGAGCCTTTCTGAAGAGTCGCTTAGAGTAAACATTCCTGAAGCTAGTTATGGACTTGTTGAAGTACAGATCATAATACATCACGAGCCTCACTACCTTACAACACGGTCTCCGCTAGACAGTTACAGGGCTGAGAAAAGCCAACGACATCAATTGATGTGATATTGACTAGGCCGTATAACACCAATGCGAAACTCTTTTCGGAAGATCGAACTGTATCTAGAATGTATCCAAGCAAGTGCCGCCGTCCGAGAGTCGCATAGGACCCAAAACAATAAGGCTAAAGGCAGATGGCAATACACTGTGTGCAGCCTTGGTAAGGGGAAAGCCTTGGATCTGCATGCAGATGGTCTCTCGTCAGCAGGCCGTTGCTGTTTCTGGGTACCGGATTTGGCACCTCAAGCTGACAGGAGAGTATCACAGTATGTCCACGTCAGCCCATACGCTCAACTGGCCTCGCTAGATCACGCCCCAAACTAGGACGGATTATTAATTGCCCTTCTTGCCATTTTGAACAACCTTTTCGCGTTCGTCCTCTTCGCGAATCTCTCTCACAACCTTGACAAAGTGATTCGTACCAATTGCCGTCAGAATGTGCCACCATCCATGGAGTTCGAATAACCACGCCCAAGGGAGCCCAATTTCGGCTCGAAAAGCCCTAAGCTGCATGCATAACTCGAGGTCAATGTGCCAGAGAATGTAACCGACAAAGAAAATTCCCGAGGCTTGCCACCGCCTCTTGTTCCAAGACCGGACCTTGTCCTCGGGGAATTTGTGCTCCTGCCACTTGAATAGATACAGACAGCGAAACGTAAGCACAAGAATCTGAGTAGCGAAAGCTAGGGTATGGTAGATGATGGTGCCCGACCAGACGTAGAATACCGAAAAGCCACCGACGATGAGAGCCAAGAGGGCAGAGCTACGTAACCGCTGGGCGGGTGTAGCGCGAACAGTGAAAAGGCCATGAAGCATGGCTGAAGCCGCAAGGAGCATGGACAGGTCGTCGACATACTGAAGGTTCTGACGGAGAGAGGCGTGGAAGAGGAAGGACCCAATGCCGAGAATAATGAGAGAGATAGACATGAAGTCATACTTGGGCTTGAAAAGGCCCTTACTGCCCGGACCGTACATGTATTGGAGGGCAAGTAGCACTGGGGCGGTGAGCGGTTAGATGTTGGGGGCATCATCGGAGGTCCGGGGTTTTTGTGACGATGAGCCTACCATAAGCTAAATTCGAAGTCGAATTGATGAATTCAGCGATATAGCGCGTTACAACGTAGTCCTCCTCACAGAAGCTTAATCGCTTGTTAGAGATTTGTAATTGTGGTGACCGTCTCCGGGCGTTCAACTCACTTTGCTACGCTGGTGGGCGGGCTCCACGCGCCGTCCAGGGCGTAACGATCGCCATGGAAGATGCGATTGTGGTGGCCCATGCTTGCACGGATTTTGCAGTGTCCGATGCGGTTATCTCGCGCGTGTTGAATAAGATATGAGATAAAATAAGGGCAAAGTCACCCCCAAAGAATTAGTGAAGGGTGGAAGAGAAAGGGAAAAAAAAGCCCCATGAAGTTAAAATTTAGAGGTTGGACTTTTGGCGCAAGTTGGCCAAGTTCGACATCGTCGTCATGAAGGATCCGGCGCAGCCGGACAATTCACGCGCTGTTGGCTGCTCCACTCCACAGGCCCGCAGCAGGTGTATACAGTGTCTAATCCGGAATGCCGAGCGCCGTCCCACTGTAATAGCCACACTGTACCATCCGTTGATCATTGATTCATGTATGCCCTCAACCTGGCCAAGCCCATTAAAACCCCACCAGTGATAGGACCTCCCCCCGAGACATTCCCCAATTCTCCTCTCCAGCCTTACTTTTTCATGCCTTTTTGCAGAACTATCGGCAGGCGTGGGTCACTTCGTTGTTGTCGGAGTCTGCAGGTAAGTTCCTGGCCAACCGAAGTTTGCACGGCACTGGGCTATCGACTAACAGAAATCGTGGTAATCCCGAATTATACTCTGGGCAGCGGTTGCCGGTTGCACCGTGTTACCTCGCAGGATTTCGCAAGCATTGGCGCGATTCGATACTTGCTTGGCTTCGCCGAGGGACCGGTTGCCCCTTCACTCACGATCTTCGCAAGCACGTGCTACAAATGACACGAAGTCCAATTCGCAAATTGCATCCACCGAACGATACTCAGTTTAGGACTTCAGGACATATCGTTAACATGTGGCGGGATGCAGCATTCGGGTGTCGATGCTTGGCGTGTCTCAAATAGTTGGTGCCTTTTTAAGGTACGTCATCGGCCTAGCTAAAATGCCCTTTGACACTTGGCGAGTCATGTTCATCGTCTGTGGTGGTCCGACTGTATTGGCCGACGTGCTCTTTATCATCCCCGTGGCACGAGACCCATCCGCAACTTGGCTTTTGAAAGAGTATGAGAGTCAAGTCGCGGTCCAGCGTTTAACCCTAGATCGTTTGACCAGAGACGGGACAGAATTTAGCATTGCGCAAGCGAAGAAGACACTTACGGATCCCAGGACATGGTTCACCAACTTTACCGCGCCACCTGTCATCTCAGCCATCGCCGCCCTCATGGGCACCAACGTTACAGGTAACACCAAGCAGGTCAAGGGCAATACCGATGAGTCGGTTGTCAGTGCCGTATTCCTCGTATTCCCCTGTGTTGGCTATTTTGTTGGCCCGCAGTTGTGGCGACCCCAGGACGCGCCCTGATATACGAAGGCTTACGTCACGACGTCACGAGCATCGCGAGTTGGGTCTGTTTGCTTTGTGCGTTCTTGGTCTTCTGCATCAGTGGCCGCAGGAGTAACGTGAAGCGGGGTTGGGGCCAAATGGCTCGGAGCCCTTGGGTGTTGAAGTGGACGATGATCATAGAGAGAGAGAGAGAGGACAAGTTAATTAGATATAACTCGTATGAATATGCCCATATACCCGTACACAGATGCATACACGAACCCCTATCCCATGAAACATCGGACTTGGCGTATTGATACTTTTATAAATCTCCGTCGGTTAACATGATATACACGCAAAACTGGTCATTTCCCGCTGAATGTCCGAAATTCTTCATGGCTCCATAACCAAGCGATTTCTGCGCTATTTTTTAGTTCCTTGAGGCCTCACGTCTATCTTCAACAATAGACCGCACGAGAAACCGGCTACATAATAGTTCAAAACATGATAAAATTGGTAAAACGGCGACCAACCAACTCTCGCGCACCCGTGCATGCATCGAACACATGGCTGCGGTCCATGCTGACCGCCGCTGTGGAGCATTGTATTGATAGTTTCAGTTATATTACCAAGTGCTGGGCAAGCTTGATTGAGGTTCGGTATCATATGGACTGTTTACAGGGTACCTGACTAGGGGTCAATGACTGACCTTCAAGTCGAAAGATAGACTACAAACTATATAGTCACCCTGGTCAATCAATCCGAAAAAGAACAGTCGTTTCGCATAATCGGGTTAGCATCCCATTTGGAGGGCTGTGGCTGTTATCTGCTGGATGGGGCGTGTAACATGGGATCACACGTCCGTTGGTTCCACGACTTGATTCGTATCTGTTGATCTCTCCGATTGATATCGGAATGGGCCTCGATGCACCCTTACTAAATTGAGACAAAGTGCGTGTATGCTATTTTGCTCTTCATCTCGGTGAGCAAATCTGGCAACACGAGTTGTGCTGGAAACCAACGACAAGCTGGGTGTTGCAGTTGACCTGGTTTCTCTTCTTGGGGTATTGGGTCTATCATAACTGTCCGTTCTCGCACACAGATGTTTAATCAGACCTTCCAGTGTGGTGATTCTCTACCTTTTAGCTAGCTTGATACGCACTGTTCTGGGGTTAGCCGCGTCATGTACGTGGGCTTACAGGCTCAGGGATCCTTCCGTCCAACAACTCGAAATAGCCAGGGTTTGCGCTTTATTCGCACTTCTTGTGCTGGAATGCCAACCCAAAGTATCCGCATTGCGGGTAAGAGAGCATGGGCTATCCCCCAAGGACACAGTCGGTGTTTTCAGTGCAACATTCTTCTAGTGGATGAACCCCATACTTCTTCTGGGAAGCAAAGCGGCATTGAAGGCTGACAGTCTCCCTTGTCTTGACAAAAGGCTGCTCTCTCCGGCCGTACTCCGCCGATTGATATTACGTTCTTGGGACCAAAGAGGTAAGGCGCTCTATTCCGGAGAATCAACTTATGCTGATGATTGTTGTCCCTCAATTTCTAGACAAGCCCGAGACCAGAATGAAATTAGCAAGGGTCCTTGTTCACTGCCATTTTGGCCCTTTCTTGTCGGACATCTTGCCTCGCCTATGCCTTATAATTTTCTGATACGGCCAACCATTGCTCACCCCGTTATACAATTCGTTTCATCACTCAGTCGCGGCTAGATATAATGATGAATCATGTGATGGGTACTGGATATTGTTAGCTGCGGTAACAGTCGACTTCGGCTTGGCGGTAAGTGGGTTGTTTTTTCCGTCTGATAAATTTAGCGTTCCACAAAACACGCACTTACACAGAGCCGAAGATCTCAAGCGCGAAGTACCAACATAGACTTAAATCGACTGGAGCTCATGTCGCAAGGGTCCCTCATCACCTTGCTGTACAACAAAGCCACTTCAATCGACTCGAGCATCTCTATCTCCAAGAGAGTATTGACTTTGATTAATACTGATGTGGCAGTGTCTGCGATACAGGATCAGTATTCCACGAAGCCTGGGCGCAAGCAATCGAGGTTATCGTAGGATTGGCGTTACTGGCTGGTCAGGTCGACTTGATATGGCCGCTGCCCAGCTTGATTATTGCCGCCAAGCTTATTCCGTGTTAATACGCGAATGATCATATACAACTAACCGGGTCTCAAGTCTGCTCCCGGGTCAACCGCTTCGTAGCCCAAAACATACGATGTAGACAAGGCAAGTGGAATCAAGCAACGCAGAATCGCATCTCAGCGCTCAGTTCATTCCTGGGCTCGACGAAAACCATAAAAGCGGTTGGTTTATCGGAATCAATAGTGGCATACGTAACAAAACTACATTAGGCTGAGATAGATGCCAGCATACAGGTAAGGTGGATGAATGTGGCCTATAATGCCAGCGGTATGTGTCTCCCCAAGCCTTCACGAGCAGTCGGCAAGTAGACTTATATACATTAAGCCAATGTTCCTGGGATATTTTCTCCTGTTTTGGCAATGTGCGTATTTGCCCTTATTCCGAGCCTTCATTGGTCTAATATAAACGCCGAAACAGCCCTTACAACTATTGCCATCTTGGCCATGGTAACGCATCCCGCCAACGTGATTATGACAATTGTACCGCGAACCGTCACTTCTTTTTCCAGCTTCAAGATAGTGCAGGATCATTTGCTTGAACCTGTATGCAGTGACCCAAGACAGGAAATAATACCGCTCCAAAGGGCTCAGCGAACTGAAGACGGCATCCTTCATCTCAGCAGTGTCATCGTTTCTGGACGCTCAGAATCAGCGCCACTGCTGAAGAATAATATTACTCTTAAGCTACGCGGAAGCTACTCTACAGTTTTGGCTGGCATGATTGGCAGTGGCAAATCTATCTTGCCTAGGACAATTTTAGGGAGATGTCACTTGCAGTGGGACCATCATGACGGGATCTAGGAATATTAGCTTCTGCGACCAAAAGGCATGGATACCCTCTAGCAGCATTAAAGACGTGAGAACAATTTTTCCGGAAAATGTTGACGATAATAGCTTTCTTTAAAAAAAAAAAAAAAGGTACATGCCTGCTGTCTCGAGCATGACCTCGAAAGACTCCCTAACGGAGCACTGACGCCCGTTGGCAGTCAAGGCACTATTCTTTCCGGAGACCAACGGCAACGCTTTGTAAGTCTTGAAGATCTCGGGTAAGGCCTTGGGTGCTTTTGTTCTAACTTGAACCTAGGCTTGGCCCGTCTATTATATTCCAGGGCAGAAATCATGGTCCTCGACGACGCGCTTAGTGCCCTAGACGTAAACACGGAAAACCAAGTAGTTTCGAGGCTATTTGGTCCCACAAGATGGTTCAATCAGACAAATACAGCCGTGCTATGGATCACAAATCGAGGTAAATGCCCAAGGACTATTCAGACTGATAGTCGCTTGAGGCCTTTTAGACTTCGAAACTCCGTACTTACATGAGTATAGCCCAGGATTTAGCACAGTAGATCATGTCGTGATCCTAGAAAATGGCGAGAGTAAGGTCGAAGGGTCATGGGAGAAAGTTAAAGCGCTTTCGAGGGAGATGAAAAAGTTCATTTTCAGTCACTCATCGCCAGATGAGGCGCACATTGACTCTACAGACATAACACAAGCCCGAGCTAACCACGACGCCGAAGAGGATCTAGAGAGGCAAGCTGGGGACTTTTGTTATTTGGTAGGTTTCAATCTCCCCTGAAGAAACCCAGAGTGAGCTCAGCTAGTCAGGATACTACATAAAATCAACCGGGGTGCTTAATACCCTCATTCTTGCAGGATGTACCGCAAGCTACTCGTTCTTTATCACCTTTCCTCAATGTTTAATCAAGTGGTGGACGGAAAGCGACGGTTCCCACGCAATATATTACATGGTTGGCTACTTCTGCCGTGCTTTCCTGGAGTGGCCCTCGACCGACGGGTCCATGTGGTTGGTTTTATTCCTTCTCCTTGACACGATGATCAACCCAGTTACATGTATCTTGAAACTGGCTCTACAGATCGGCATTTATCCTGTTAGCACCTAGGTCAGGCACGATGTTGCATTAGTCTTTACTCACTATGATTTTTGACTAATGATATGTTCTCTATAATACCCATCATCATCGACACATAACTTAGGTCTAGGGCACCGGTATCATATTTCTCAAGGACAGATACTAGAATAATTCTCAACAGGATCTAGTAATATCTTACCTTTTCGCCTCGAATTATATAGCTAGTATCTGTCTAGATTCAGCCAAGGGATTAGGCTCATCGATAGGCAGCTTCCATCTGCATCAAGTCATTATTCACCCGTAAGCAAAGCCAAATATTTCGCGTGCATCAACTTTTAGCCTAACCAAGGTAGAACCTTTCAAAATGACGATGAAGGTCTTGTTATTGGTAAACGTATAGAAAGTGCTGATTGCGTCGCTGTTGGTTTGCGATCTTGTGGTATACAGGTCCAGCATGTTTATCTCCGGACTTCGCGGCAACTTCGTGTCCTCCAGCTCGAATCCCAATCAAGGCTGTATATAGATTTCTTAGAAACTTAGTAATCGCTTCTTTCCAAATCACCATGCACCATCACAATTATTCTTCTAACCTTTATTGGTACATAGATTGAGGGGCTTATCACACTTCGGGCCTTCAAGTGGGAGCGAAGCTTGGAAACGAGAAATCTTCACAATATGGACAAAGCCCTCCGCCCACAATATCTGCTGCTTTGCTTTCAAAGATGGCTCAACATTGTACTTGATCTAGTTGTGAGGTTCCATCGCCGTGGGGTTGATAACTATTGCTGTGTACTGGAAACATACAATGGGAGTGAGATTGGGGCCGCTTTGAACCTAATCTTAGTCGCTAACGCCATTCGATTTGTGGAGTCATGAACATCGCTTAAAATTCCACTTGGGGCTATAGCTCGATTGAGGAGTGTTGAGTTGCATACTCCCCAAGAAGCGCAGGCTGGAGAGGACTATGTCCCTGATGCCTCGTGGCCACATTCTGGAGAGTTGGAAATCATAAACCTCCGTGAAGGCTATAGCTCAGACCGCCAAGTTCTCAAGAACATCGAGCTCCATGTTCGATGCGGTCAAAAGCTAGTAATATGTGGACGAACAGGAAGGTAAGTGACGTATTCTGGAACAAGGCTTCTTGTAGCTGGTGGTTCGGCTTGACTGACATAGGGATGAATTGGCTTTTTTTTTTCTTTTTTTTGTTTACGCGTGCGTAGTAAAAGAGTACAATATTCCTTGCTCTCTTGCGCGCCTCATTGACAACAGCTCGGGCTCAGGCAAAACCGACGGCGTAGACTTGGCTCGAGTTCTGCGCAATATTGTTCGCTAATGGTGCTTCACATCACATTGCCCCAGAATCTTTCTTCTTGCCAAAGGGACCCTACTGGACAACCTCGATCCTTCTTTTGTTGTGTCTGAGGACACTATCAGAGCCATTCTCCTTAAATTTGGGCTCTGGGGCCATGTATTCTCCACGGACAATAACGACGGCGTTGACATCCTGCACCGGGATCTATCATCGTTACCAATCCTTTCGGCGGGCCAATCCCAGCTTCTCACGATGGCACGAGCTGTGGTCAAAAAGTATGCGATTGCGGCTTCAGGGAGGTTTTTAGATCCGTACAATGTATTACCCAAGCCAGTGCTCCTCTTGGACGAACCCACTGCGTCGCTAGATCCAGCCCCTGAGTCCAAGATACATGAGCTCATTGACACAGAATTTGTTGAGAAAGGCTGTACCTATATAATTTTTCACAGGTCAAGCGTTTTGTCCAACGATGCGCGACCTAATAGGGACATCATCGCATGGATTCAGGACGGCTCCATGGTGGAAGTTGGCAATCCTGGGGAGATAAGGACCTAAAAGATTTCTCATCTATGGAATGGCGTGAGGATTGGGAGGAGGAGCTCCTTGATATTACCCCATTTGATAGATTCGTCTATTAAGTGCCGCTAAATTCAGAGATGAAAACAATCGTCGAATAACCTTGAATAGATCAGTCAACCTTCCCTTAAGCAAACTATCACACGATGCCTCTCCTTCGTCTTACAGCCAATGCAAGCAGACTCGACGCGGTAAGATGTGCAAAACCAAGCCAAATACCCATCAAGAACGAGACTTGGCTTAAAATTAAGAAAACGTAACCACATGCTCTAACAAAACAGTATTTTCCCGCCCCCTTGTTGAGATAGGGGCGGGTCAACAACAGCTACTATAGAACAGCTTAGACAAAGAAAGCAACACACGATGCCTTGAACAACAAGTGGCTATAATGGGTCGTGGCTCCATTTCTAATAATAATAAGTTGCCCAGTGTCATACTTATATATTGCCGGTTGAAGACGTAGAGCCTGCACTAATCTTCTATCGTAGACGTATATGTTCGTATCGCTGGCACTATGGTCCAGAATGGTGTCCTCGAACCGCTGGGGTTAAGGTTCCGAGGCTTCCCTCATGCTCATTTCTCGTATTCTACAGCAGTCTTGGTTTCAGGAGAACTCGGACTCGAGCCCCTTTTAATAGCGTGGGGGGAGCAGGAGCCCTATCCCAGGCGAGCTAGAGTTCTCGTCAAGGTATTGACATCTCTTAACGTTATTTGCCGATTTTTGAGTAGAGGTTGCAAGTAGAAGGATCCACAGGTGTTAAGAGACGCCTGAATGCCGACGACGCATTAAAGTGTTGACCAGAATAATGGTGTTGTACAGCCAGGTTGCTTGACGTGGGACACAGGACAGCATGGTGCTGAAGGGTGCGGAGTACGAAATTCAATCGGTCTACGTCGTGTACCTGCATTTTGACTAATTTATCGGGACACATCCCTCAGGATTAGGAGCATCGCTCCCATCAGGGGTTAGGCTCGTACAAAGGGCTCACATGCGCCTCGGCGACCGGAGCTTCTACTTGGCTCCAAATCGTGATATTGAGCGTGTTGGATAGTGAGGATGCTTCGTGCTGCGAAGAGTGAGCAAATTTGGAAGGGCTGGTCTCAAATAATTCAAGAAAATCAGGGCTCTGGAGTTTTCAGCCCGATATATCGCATGACATGAATGCCACTCTCACATGGCGGTTTGAGAGTTGGCAACAGTTTGGTGTGCCAGAATGGCGGAAATGGTTAGCTGGTGAAGAATCAATGTTGGACCGGGAGAGGTTACTTTGGGTGACTAAGCCTGGGCAGCGCCAAGACATAGCACAATGTTCTGGCGAGGACAATCCGGGAGGAATAGGATCCCTCGTAATCTCACGATGCGCACTATTTTTGTCCGTTGTGCTTGGCTTGTTCCCTCGAAGGAACCATCATGACGGCGCCAAGCCCTTAGCTTTAATACGAACCGCCAGCGAAAATCCCATACGATTATCTCCGACGGGGTCACGCATTGATTCCCTGATGGATTGAAAATAATAGCATAAACTCGTCTGTTGGACGAGCGCAAGAGGCCCTCGGTCAAAGGCGGTGGGTGACCCATGCTGATGCAACTCTCGAAAACGAAGGGAAAGGGCCGATGCTAGGTAGCGCTGCCGGATTGCCGGGATCCCCTCGTGTTGTACGAGCCAAGTAAAAAAAATGAGAGAACGGGAACACTCTCCTCTCTCCGTACGAGGTGAGAAATAAATGCGCATCTGAACCAACGACGGAGTCTCGAAAATTCGTCAGACACCAGAACGGGTTTGTTCCAACTCGAGAGGCACCGTTGATTCAATACGAAGGTCTGTCAGCTAGGTTGTCATGTAGACCGTGCAGCATTGCCCCGAGTTTTGTGGCAAACGGAGAAGCCTTATTTTCCTTCCTTCATAGGGCTAGGCACATCTCGTAACGACCCCAAAGGATCAGCGTGGAGCGACACTGGATGGAGCAATGGAGGGAGGGTGCCGCCAATCAACAAGCATTGAGATTGAGGCCCAGACCGTTGATGAGCGCCGGCTGCAGGGAATCCTTCGCTCTTCAAATGTTCCGGTACCGCAAATTGCCCAAATTGGCGAGCCAAAGCCAGCGTCAGGTGGGCGACATTCGTGTGTCTGTCCAATTGCAACCGACACTGCCTCCCCGCACGTGCAGGGCACAAGCATAAGGTCATTTCTACAAGCCTGTCAGCGAAAACGGGCCAACCACAGCGAACCGTTGGCCTCTTCCCTCAAAACCTTAGTTTCCACTGATGCCCCTCAGCCCGCCACGCCGTCTGCTTTTGGCACAGTAAGCCTGACCTAGAGTGCTTTTTTAATTTACCCTTGCAGGCGTCGGCGGCGCAGGGTCGAGCCAACAGAACGCGCTCTGCTCCTGAGCTTGATGGCGACTAATTTGTTTGCAGACAGAGGTGGAGCAGAAAACGACTTTCGCTGGCAGGAGCAAAACGCCTTTTAAAATTACTTAGGCGTCAACAGAGCGAAGAATCGAAAAATAGGGTATCCCCAAAGGGGGCTTATCTTTCTTTCCCTGAGTCCCCTTCATGAGCAAGCGAATGGTTACAAAACTAGCTTGAAGGAAGGATGCGCAGCTCCTGCTCCTTGGTCGAACCCCTCTTCGGTGCAGCGCAGAGCGGAGTGAGAGAACGGTGATGGTCTCCGCGCGTGCCAAAACGGACGTCGCTGGATTTGGCAAGTGGAACTGTCTTGCTTCAAGGCCTCCCCATGGGGGATTGGGAAAGGATACAAATATGAAGGATTACTTGTTGACACAGGCAGTTACTGCATGGTTTGCAGGTCAGACTGAACCCACTCAGCGTGTGACAGAAAGGAATGTCCCGCCAGCCCAGCAGCAATCAGGCCAACGGTACCAATTCCTCCGGCTGCTTTATGCCTGTTGGCCCGCGTGAGGAGAAGGCACAAAGAGCCAAGTCTTTACCATACGAGAAGGTCTCGTATTATTATAAAATGGCCCGTCAAAGTCCCTCGCCGCTGACAGGGGTGTGTCCAGCCCAACCCATTTGGGAATATCGCAATATAAACTGCGCTTGCAATGACTGGAGAGTGAGACCGGATGGAAGCACGAGTACCACGTTCCTATCCCTTTTTCGGTTTTATTCCATCTGTGATTAGCTGCGGCCCTGCCCACAAAGGAGAGACGTCAACACCATCTCGCCTCTTCGGGACCCTCAAGCGAACGGCTAGCCGACGGACCCTCAAAAATAGCAAAAGCAGCGGCTGACCCACCCCCATTTCCAACGGCCTGGACCTTCTTCCAACGGTTTTTCTCCAGCACATCGAGAGAATCGTCGCCCTTCGTTTTATTTATTTTCTTTCTTTTCTGTCGCCGTTGTGAATCATTAATATTCCGGACGAGCACACGATGGAAGCCAAGGCAAACCCAGATCTTTTGGCGAGGAGGAGGAGGAAAAAGATTCTATGTAAGAACAATTACCATTTGTTGGTGCTGCCTCCGTCGGGACTTTGGAACTGGGGGCGCATTTTCCTAGCGCATGCTTCGCTCTTCATTTCGCGTCCCGGATCGCTAACACCTGTACTATTCTAGGGGTCGTGGTGGGAGTCCTCGCTGTTGGAGTCAGCGCAGCCGTTGTGGTGGCAGTCCTCCTCAGTAAAAAGATCATTCCCCTTGGTGGCAACTCGGATTCGAGCGTCTCCTCGGCTGATGATAGTTCAGGCACCGGCAAGATTGGCCCCGGCTCAGGCTCGAACTCGGGCTCTTCCGGCTCGAACCCCGGATCCGACAGCGACGCGGAACCCGTCGAGTGTTCGACCGCTGACGACATCCCGTCCGAGTACAAGGACACCTGGTTGGACCCCACGTCTTGGTACGATATGACGGGATTCAACTGCTCCTTCACCGCCGAGCTCGTGGGTGACCTCCCCGTCGTCGGTCTCAACTCCAGTTGGGACAACTCCGCCAAGGCGAACCCGAACGTTCCCGCGATTGAGGATTCCTGGGGCGACTACACGAAGCGGCCGATTCGCGGCGTCAACCTCGGAGGATGGCTCTCGCTCGAACCCTTTATCACCCCGTCCCTCTTTGATTATGATTCCAAGCTCGGCATTGTCGACGAGTATTCACTTTGTAAGCATCTCGGCCCCGAAAAGGCCGCCGAAACCCTAGAGAAGCACTACGCCACCTTCATTACCGAGGACGACTTCAAGGCCATCGCCGATGCCGGCCTCGACCATCTCCGCATCCCATTCTCGTACTGGGCCGTCCAGACTTACGAAGGCGACCCGTATGTCCCCAACGTGTCGTGGCGCTACCTCCTCCGCGGCATCGAGTGGGCCCGAAAGTACGGTCTCCGTATCAAGCTCGATCTTCACGCTCTCCCCGGTAGCCAGAATGGCTGGAACCACAGCGGCCGCTCCGGCAAGATCAACTTCATCGAGGGCACCGACGGCGCCCAAAATGCCGAGCGCGCCCTCGACATCCATAAGAAGCTCGCCACCTTCTTCGCCCAGGATCGGTACAAAGGCGTCATCGCCTTTTACGGCCTCGGCAATGAGCCCGGCCGCGACATTCAGATGGGTCCTCTTGTCCAGTGGACCGACGAGGCCTTTAACGTCGTGAGCAAGGCCGGTCTCGATGTGCCCCAGATCTTCAGCGACTCCATGCGCGGTCTCCCCACGTGGCAGGGCCAGCTCAGTGGCCACGGCGACAAGCTCGTCATCGATACCCACATGTACGCCATTTTTGATCCGAACCTGATCGCCATGGAGCACTCCAAGAAGATCTCCCTCGCATGCAAGGACTGGGCCAGCCTCGTTTCCAACAGCATGAGCGGCTCCGGTGGCTTTGGCCCTACCATGGTCGGCGAGTGGTCCCAGGCTGATACTGACTGCACGCTTCACCTCAACGGCGTCGGTATGGGCACCCGCTGGGAGGGCACCTTCCAGGATACCGTCGGTACCCCCCGCTGCCCCGCTGGCGACGACTCCTGCAGCTGCGAAAAGGCCAACGCCGACCCTTCGACCTACAGCGACGAGTACCGGCTGTTCCTCAAGACGTTTGCCATCGCCCAGATGGACGCCTTTGAGAAGTCCTGGGGCTGGTTCTACTGGACGTGGAAGACCGAGTCCGCGCACCAGTGGAGTTACGAGGCCGGTCTTAAGGGCAAGTTCATGCCCGAGATCGCTTACGACCGCGACTGGGACTGCTCCAAGGCCGTCCCCAGCTTTGGCAAACTCTCCGAGACGTTTTAAACAAAAAGCTGAGAGAAAAAGGTCGTGTTATTATTTCGGCGTGCTCCTTTTTTCGCCTCCATTGGCTATTCTTTTTGCATATTTACCCCTCATGGGCCCTTTAGAGCCATCGTCATTTTGGATCCCTCTGAACTGGGCGAGCGTATTCTAATGTAATCGTAATTTGCGAGGCCATCACATCATGCTTGGTTTTTTCCTTTTTCTTCTAATCTTCTTCTGTTTATATTAGATATGGAGTTGGAACTCCGCCAGTGGGTCGCGGTCATGACTTGCTTTTTGTTCATCCAGCTTCTCTGTATGATACCTTTACTATTTAACTAGAATACCACATTTTGTTTGTTAACTGAGTTTCCCTTTAAAGTCGTTTTGCTTGCCTCACTGTAAATGATGGGGTGATTTTCTATCACCTAGCCTCCTTCATAGATGCCGCGTGAAGTCTCCTCCTGTTCACAGACGCCAAACTTAACAGACACGAAAATCAACAAAGGCATGAGGCTAGTGATTCGCACTAATTCCTCAGAGATCCATACAAGGATCTTCCCTTGGTGACAGGGTTTTGTACTTATATGGCAAAACGGGAGGAAGCCATGAAATGGCCGCACAGGTCCCCAGGCATGCTTTGCAGTCAGCTTTCTGGATGATTACAGAAGTCCTAGCTGATTCCAGCGCCGATCTGAAGATCTTGAATAGCAACTCTTCGTCAATCTTAGCAGTAGTGGAGACGCCACTCTCTTCAGGCAAGCTGTGGCCGATGGTGGCGCGAGGGGTCGTACCAGCACTGACGGTGGCCACGACCGAGAGGCCAGCGACGGTGGCGAGGGCAATAAAAGTTGGCGAGAGCTGCATTGTGGGATTTGTAATACTCAAGGGGTGTTTGGTTTGCAGTGGGACTCCTGTGCTTGAGGTCTGGAAGAAGCTAGTGATTGGGAGTCAAAAGAACAAGGAGAATCCGAGGGGTGATAGGGGATTTATAGGCTTTTCGCAAGTTGCAATGATCAGACTCGGTTGGTTTTGATGTCGCCAAAAGCTCGGAAAGCCCGAAGGTATGGATTCATATTGCCTAAAGATGCTGTGACACATGACTCGAGAACGCCATGTTGCTGGTGCTCTGTTCGGTTTCTGCGCCCAGGGAGGCATATCGAGACCTAGAAAGATTGTGGAGCCGAGCAATATCAATATACTTGTACAGTCAAAATATCATTTCGTTTCTTGCCTTTCATATTTGATTCGGTACTGCAGTGATAGCAAAGCGTGGATCTCTCTATGTCGCCAACGTCCTTGGAACCAAAGCTCTCAGAACTATACCGCGCTTGACAGTTTCGCATATATAGGGCGCTAAGCTGGAAATCCGCGCCTTTGTATACCTCGTGCAACCCCAACTTACTGCAACGACCAGTAAACTTCTATTATCCCTTTAATGTGTTGGTAGTGTTTAGGGAATGTCGCCAGCTTTTGGTGCGGGGGTGTTGCGAGAGACAGCAGGAACTGTGCTAATCTTCCATCTATGTTAGTTATCACCGTAGCCACCGCTGTAACAATAGTCATAGACTATCTGAGTGGTAAGCGCAAAGCAACTGATCTTTCCCTTGATCAAGATGGATGTTCAAGTACTAAATCCAGGCACAGTTACAAGTCAGACAGGGTCTGGCAACAAATGACGATGGCAAGGGGTATTCGAAACCGGAAGGTCGATGCTGTCGTCATAGTTTCGAATTCTAGTGAGCAGGCGAGTCCGCGACTGTCCCCAACCTTCGTGTTCCTTCCCTCCATGCTTATCTATTATGCTCTTAACCATTTTCTTCCCAAGTCCTCCCTCCCCCTTCGAAACCCCCAACTGCCGTACTCCCCCGGTATTTGTCAAACTATCCTTCAGACTCTTTGTGCGCTCACACAAGGGGGCTTCTATTTGATTAATTCCAAGAGCACGGCGGTTGGGCTGTGAGATCCGTACGGGAAGATACCGTCCGCGTAGCATCGCCAGGTTTCGAACAGTCGGCCCTTAATATCTAGCTGGGCTGTGAGCTTCAACATAAAGTCCGTATCTATGACACTGACGCAAATTCGAGTAAACCTTTTCCTCCTTTATTTAATTCACTACGAATTTTCACCGAGCTGTTCTAATCACAGTCGCATGCACAATGAAGAACCGAGGTTTCACTTGGCCAGATAGTGGAGTAGTGAAGAGAGAGTGGTAGTATTGAACAATATTCTATTCAGTTAATAAACAATAACGTGACTAAACTAAGATATATAATGAAAACACCTTTCCACATGGCAGCCCAACCACATACTTGTTTACCCCCACCAGCGCTTGTCAGCGCCGTCCAGCTCCAGCTCCAGCTCCTCCTCGAACTCGCGCCGCTGGAGCTGGACGTATTGAGAGTCCGGGGTTTCATTGCCGTGGTACCGGACCAGGACGTCGCGGCACTTTTCAATCTTGCCGTGGACGACGACCCAGTGCGGCGATTCGGGGAAGAAGGAGCAGGGCGGGAACAGGAGGACGTCTCGGGTCCCCTTGGGGAGGTAGCAGGACCGACAACCCTACAATCGGTGATATTCACCAGTGGAGCGTCTGGCTCGACACTCAAAAACCATACAAACTGTGGGACAAACTCACAGGACGATTTGTCTCTGAATTTGGCGTGCTGGATTATCCGTCGTTTCCATCCGTGCCACGCTTCTTGACGGATCACGCCCAGCGTCATCCCCAAAGCGCGGTGATGGAATCGCACAACAATTACACCTGCGCAGTAAAGACAAAAAAGTATAGACCTTAACATCTTAGCACGCACAAGACGTAGCCTGACCATTGGTAGAGGAGTCGTACGGTCGTCGCGTAAAGACAAGGCACAGATTTGAGCACTCATGTTGGTGGCGGCTTTGGTCTCCACGATGGTGACCGACCCCCTAGTTCTTGAACTCGTAGGGTCTCGCAGATCC
Source organism: Lomentospora prolificans (assembly GCA_029532625.1). NCBI lineage: Eukaryota > Fungi > Ascomycota > Sordariomycetes > Microascales > Microascaceae > Lomentospora > Lomentospora prolificans. The sequence goes on from JARFXM010000003.1 coordinate 1,650,705, forward strand.
TTCTGTGAGTAAAACCGTTGCCAGTGGGGTCCAACAAGGCGTGCCGATCGTAGAACATCCTTGATTTCAGTGGTAATCGGAGAGCTCAGCCAGCTAGCTATGGTGGAGCCGGTCCATCTGCTCGTGTCGTCTTGTTTGGGAAACAACGAGGCTCAAGTCGGCTTAACTCCCCACATAGTCCTCATAGAGCATGGAGTCAATATCTGGCGTAAAATAGCTAAAGAGTCCCATCACATCCGTCCCAGGGAGCGGCGGGCCCGGCAGGATTGCGCCGTCATGGTGTCCTTGCGGGATCGCATAGACTCCGCCCTCGGCAAAAGGTAGCCGAGGCATGACTTGAGGGTCGGTCATTGAAATATCCTAAGTAATGGCCCACGCGCCATTTTGTTTAATACACTGTAGATTTTTCTGTAAGAGAAGGCGATTACTCACGTCCTGAACGACAGCTGGTACGTCGGGTTTGGTCGCCGGCTGTTCCGTTGTCCCACCCGGAAGCAAGCTTTTGCGGGGCGAGAGGAAGCCGGGCGCGATGGCTGGAGACTGGAAAGCATGCGGATTTCCCATCATACTCCCGTTTCGGCGTTGCACCTCTTTGACGTAGTCGCGGGCGATGTGCGAGAATTCGGACACCAGCGATCCCGGGAGCGAGCCGCCAGTTGAATATTCGATTCGACTGAAATGGCCGCCCACCATCTCGAGTAATGCAAGGTTGGACCACGTATCCGTTTGAAAGGGGTTATGGATAACGAAATCGAAGAGAGTGAAGAGGGCCGTGACTGGTATTGCGGCTACGATTCTGTGTTACGATGTGAGCAGCATGCCTCTTTATCGCATCTTAATGACTCCTCTGACAGGGTGTAGTAAAACTCACAAACTTGGAGTGTATGGTTCGACCTCGATTAGAGCCGTGAGATCAAGTATTGACCTAGAACACTGTATAATTGTCTTGGTGTTCTTCATTCTTTGGGAGCTGAGAGTAGGGTAGGAAGATTCCGGTAAGTGAAGCAGGGCGGTTCGAGCCAAAGTCATGCAGAGACTGTAGTAAAGATACTGAACGTATAGGGCAAGTGACCTCGCCTGCGTTCCTGACACAGCCTGCAATCTTACCGTCCCCTTTGGCTGGAATCCGGTATCCGATAGTGACTTTCTCCATTCTTCCAGTTCTTCTCTAAGCTGTGCAATGGTATCGAGGTGGTACGAGCTGGGCTTGCTGGATACGCCGGCGGAAAATAGAGATGTATAGACGCGTGATAGAAGTCGCCCGTGACGTATTAGAGCCAGGAACCAGTTGAATTCCCCAAATATGGATTCCGGGACGTAGGGTATCGGACAAGATATGTCATAATCGACGAAGCCCTAGGTAGTCGTGGAATTAAGTATTAACCCGATGCGCGGCAGGAAGAGGTTCCGGAGTAGCAACACACGACGTACCGAACTTCGGCCAAAGTGAAAGCTGGAAACTTTTTCTAGCCCGTACAGGATCCAAAATGTCTTTTGGTACGTCTGCATATCCTGGCCGCTAAACCCGCTCGTCGCTAGATTCTGCGCACGCCGCGCGGCCTCACTTAGTATTGCATGCTCGATGGCCAATCCGCTCACGCTTCCGCCAAAGATAGCCATGGCAGTCATCGCCTGAAGCGCCGTTAGCGAGTCCGGAAGAAGCACTAGATCCGAAAAGATGGCCATGGCCACCACAAACAGCTTCCACGCCTCGCCTTTTCCTGGCTCGAAGCTCCCGCCGTGGGAATACTGGCATCCGATGGCTAGGACTGAGTAATAGAGACATGCCCATGGCTTGCTATTCGCCAGAATCTGCTCTAGGTCTGAGCCAAGGGCGGTTCGCTCGAAAGTGATACGATCGAGGAAGGGATAGACGGGATGAACCCTGTCAAAGTAAACTGCCGACCCACAAATTGTGGTCAGTTTCTTCCGGATGTGGGTTACGTTAATGCAAGGACGGAGGGGGGGGGAATGTTGATAAGATACGTTTGATATAGGAGGCAGCCAGGGCCTTGTCTGGTAGTTGGAGGTTGGGACTCTGGACCCGACGTCGCACGGCAGTGTAGACGGGATCCGCACGTCTCACACGACTGTTGATGATGGTGGCAATTCTCCCGACCAACTCGTTGACTCTTGTGTTTCCCAAACATGTCGAGAGGGATTGGAGCCTGGCATCGGTGAAAAAGGTGAGGCTGTTACGCCCGCCTGCGTGCTCAGACAAACCCGTGTCAGCCCAGCATCAACGAATATTATGAAAAGGAGAGAGGTCAAAACTCAAAGGACAGGCAAGTCAAAAGCGTACCGAATATTCCGTTTCCCTTAGAATATTATGACATCAGATCTCATTCGCTTTTCCGTTGCATTTGATTCTAGGGCGAGACGCTTACTCTGACAAAGACTGAATCACCGCTGGTTTGTTGGGCCACGGAAGTCCCGGGGGTCTGGGCACCGGCGAGAAGTCGATCGACGTGGAGCTCTGGAATGGATCCGCGCTCGCGCGCACAAGAGGCTTGTCCGCCTGCCACATCGTTCACATGTAAGCTCGGGGGCTTGGCCTGCGCAAGGTCGTGTCGTGCAGGTGTGAGACCGTTGGCGGGCTCTGCGGAGCCATCTGACCGGGTCGCGGACGCAGGCGGCTGTGGGGACTTTTCGGAAAGCGAAAACCGTTCGGCCACTAGAGAGGTTCCATTCGGTAAACGGTTAGTACGAGAATGTTTAGTAGCCTGGGCGAGGGATAGTTGGGGAGTATCCTGCTCGGAGGACAGGGTTCCCGGGGTGTTGGACATAAGCACCTGCTCCTGTTTCGAAGGCGGTCCGGACGGCACGCCGTGGGGGCCCAAGCCTTCTGCGGCTGAAGTGGCACTCTTCTTTTCGCCTCTTCGGTGTTTTTGTCAGTCCCAGAAGAAAGTACGCTAGCTCTCAGGAAGCTCCCGAGATTGACAGGCAACACTCACAATGCAGTGGTCACAGGGGCCAGGAGGGCCAGCACCTATGAATGCACGACGGGCGTTAGTAGGATCTTCGACTAATCACGAGTGCCGAGGAGCTTCTGTAGGGCTATATAGCATACCTGTGCATCGAACCTTGCGCGTCCGGCAGAGATCGCAAGTCTTGTTGTTCTTCAAACTAAAGCCGGCGCTAAGGGGCGGGCTAGGTACGGGCGTCATGGTTTTCGAGTGCTCCTGGGGAGAGCAAATGCATTGAGGAAAGACAGGCTTCACATAATAGCTTAATCGAGCTCCAAAATCGACGGAGCACCAGGGCCTACGGAAATTAGGGACGACATGCGCGCATTCATGTACTTCTTCAGGCTCATAGGCTCTGCGGGAATGCGGATCGAAAACGGGATGCGTCTAGATCCCAGCAAGGAAGTGGCGTCCCTTCGGAGAACGTCGTCACAGTTCGGTGTATTATCTTGACACGCTTACCGTGTTTGGTCCTCTGCAAAAGTGGTACGAGAAGGAGAGAGAGGGGGGAGGGAGAGGAAGATCGGTGGCCGAGCAAAAGAAACTGGTGAGTTTCGGTTTATTTGACGATTCCATGGCTACGGTCGTTGGCGGGTTGAGCTTCGGTATTGGATTTCCACTTCTGGAAATGTTTACCGAGCTATAATGACGCTAAAAATTCGCCGAGCCTCCCGGGTTTTCATCGATTCTCGTCGCCAATGCCTACGGGCGCGCGCGTCCGGGGATTGTCACTGCCAGGCGAGCGGAATAACGCATCAAAAGAAAATCTCCGATCTCACTTTCCGGGATCGGTCAATGAACATTCGGGCTTTCGGATTTTTAAGGCAAGCTTCTAGAGCTTGCGTATCTCGGTGTCTGACATCACCAGAGACGACGGCATGAGAGCCAGCTGTTGTGTTATTAGTGTGTTGTATAAATCGTAGACATGCCTCGCAAGCGAAGAAGAGGCATGAAGCCAGTAGCCCAGTTGTTGTTACATTTTCTTTTTTCTTTCTATAAAAGAGGTTTTGCGTTGTTCGTGGAATGGGCAATTGATCCATCTTCCCTTTCGTATCCTTCACTTGTGTGTGCTTTTCTCACGCTCTAATAATTCATCGACTATTAGTATTCTTACCACAACCACCGAAATGCCGTCAAGCGTCAGCTCCTCAAACGCCAGGTCTGAAGAAGACGCTGATCCATCCGCTTATAGCCAACCTCGTGCCGAGCAAGACGCTCAGGGAAGGTTGGAGACATCCTCTCGAGATGAGGCCATCAACCGTATAGTCCGATCCTATAGTCTCGAGCTTGTTCGCACCACATCGCGGGTTGACCCATCTGTTAACCCATTCCTGTCCTCTCATCCGTCCTTGAACCCCAATGACCCAGATCAATTCAATGCCAAGAAATGGGCAAGGGCCTTGGTCCAACACTCCGCAAATAATCCGGACAAGTATCCTCGCCACACGGCTGGTGTATCCTACCGCGACCTGTCCGTCTACGGGCGAGGTCTCGGATCTGACTACCAGAAAGATGTGTTCAATGTTCTCTACCAAGGCCCCGAGCTCGTGAACCATTGGATTCAGCAGCGCTGGAGTAAGGTGCCCATTCTTGAAAGCTTCGAAGGGCTAGTCAGGAGTGGCGAGATGCTATTAGTGCTCGGACGGCCTGGGAGTGGTGTCTCCACGCTACTCAAAACAATAGCAGGCGAAACCAAGGGGCTTCGTGTTGACCCTAACGCACGGTTCTGCTATCAAGGTATCTGTAGTCCCGAGTAACTAAGAGCCTGATGAGATAAAGTATGCTAATAATACCTCATACCAGGCATCCCAAGCGATGTTATGCACAAGACCTTCCGCGGCGAGATCATTTACCAAGCGGAAACAGATATACACTTCCCACACCTCACAGTTGGCCAAACCCTTCTCTTCGCAGCACTTGCACGCACACCTCAGAACAGACTCCCCGGCGTGAGCCGCCAATGCTATGCCGAGCATCTCCGCGACGTCGTCATGGCAGTCTTTGGCATCTCCCACACGACCAACACCAAAGTCGGCAATGACTTTATCCGAGGCGTTAGCGGCGGCGAGCGCAAGCGCGTGAGCATTGCGGAGGTGACTCTGAACCAGAGTCCCATCCAGTGCTGGGACAACAGCACTCGTGGTTTGGATAGCGCAACTGCTCTCGAGTTTGTACGTACGTTGCGGCTCAGTACGGAACTTGCTGGGACATCCGCCATTGTGGCCATGTACCAAGCGTCCCAACCATCCTACGACGTAAGTGGACTGGAACGCGAGACTTCATAATATCCTTAGAAGCTGGTGCTAACCATCTCCCAGGTGTTTGACAAGGTAGCTGTCCTCTACGAGGGCCGCCAAATCTTCTTTGGTGCCAAGGACGAAGCGAAACAGTATTTCATCGATATGGGCTATGAATGTCCAGACCGCCAAACAACTGCTGATTTCCTGACCTCCCTTACAAACCCAGCAGAGCGGATTGTCCGGCCTGGATTTGAGGGAAAAGTTCCGCAGACCCCCGACGAGTTCTCCAAGGCTTGGAAAACTAGCACCGTCCGGGATCGCTTGATGGATGAGATCACCTCGTTCGAAGAGCAACACCCTGAAGATGGTGCTCCAGTTGAAAAGCTCCTACAGGCGCGAAAATCCCAAAAATCTCCGTTGACGTGAGTAAACATTCTTCGCGCTGTCCCTCAGGTTGAACTCTCACTAACGCCTGCAACACAGACGGCCGGAGTCTCCTTACATATTATCCCTTCCCTTGCAGGTCTGGCTCTGCATGACTCGCGGTTATCACCGTTTAAGGGGAGATATGCTATTCTCCGTTGTCACAGTTGGCGGAAACCTTGTTCTCTCACTCGTACTCGGCAGCGTCTTCTATAAGTTGCCTTTGGACGCATCAAGCATTAATTCTCGCTGTATCCTTCTCTTCTTTGCCATCCTGTTCAATGCTCTCAGCAGCGCACTTGAGGTGAGACGCGAGTTAACCGATATATTATTACCATTGCCAGGCTAATCGCTCGCCTCCTAGATTTTGTCTTTATACGCCCAGCGCCCCATTGTTGAAAAACATCACCGATACGCGCTATATCGTCCCGTCGCTGAGGCGATATCCTCCACCATCTGCCATCTCCCCTGCAAAATCCTATCTTCAATATGCTTCAACATACCCCTTTACTTCATGGCTCAGCTTCGCCAAGAAGCGGGTGCTTTTTTCATATTTTTCCTCTTCAGCTTCACCTGTACTTTAACCATGTCCATGATCTTCAGAACAATTGCCCAGCTCTCTCGAACCGTCCACCAAGCGCTAACCCCGGCTGCCCTCTTCATCATACTCCTCGTAATCTACACCGGTTTCATTCTGCCCACGCGAGATATGCAAGGATGGCTTCGTTGGATAAACTACCTAAACCCGATCGGATACGCGTACGAGAGCCTTGTGGTTAACGAGTTTAGAGGACGACAGTTCCCTTGCATCCAATATGTCCCAGCATATCCGGATGCGGGCCCGCTCGAGCGCACATGCGCAACTCCTGGTGCCGCACCGGGAGAAGACTTTATTGACGGCGGGTTTTACATCAACGCCAACTATGACTACTCCGCCTCGCACCTTTGGAGGTAAATATTCCCTCTGATTCATTTCTCTTATCTTGTATTCTCATATTTTGCAAAACAGAAATTTCGGAATTCTTTGGGGGTACATTGTCTTTTTCTTTACGATATACCTCCTAGCCGCCGAGTTCATCACCACAGATCACTCCAAGGGAGAAGTCCTCATCTTCAGGCGAAAGCATGCGCTTAAGAGCTCACGGAAGAAGCCCTTTGACGAAGAATCTCCGGGCGTGGTCACGCTCGCCCCAACTCCTTCGCCTGGCCGAACCACCCCGGACGGCATATCTCCACCAAAGACCCTAGGCAGGCAAAACATCGTCCATTGGAGAGATGTTTGCTACGACATCACTATTGATGGTGATCCACGCCGAATCCTGGACCATGTTGATGGATGGGTGCAGCCTGGGAAAATTACAGCGGTAATGGTAAGTCGATTCACCACCACTTGTACGCTCTATGAGATACTAACTCGGTGGTTGCTTTTTGAAGGGAGTAACCGGAGCGGGGAAAACGACTCTCCTCGATGTCCTCGCAGACCGCGTAACGATGGGTGTAGTCACGGGCGATATTCTCGTCAACGGCCTTCCTCGCACTCAATCTTTCCAGAGAAAGACAGGATACGTTCAACAACAGGATATCCACCTGGAGACTAGTACCGTTCGAGAAGCTCTTATTTTTAGCGCAACTCTTCGTCAGCCAGCGACGGTGTCCAAAGCGGAAAAGCATGAGTGGGTAGACGAGGTCATTCATCTCCTCGAGATGGAAACGTACGCAGATGCCATTGTTGGAGTTCCTGGTACAGGTAAGTTAATATCCCATATCCATCGGTATACATAGCCTAACCATTTTAAGCCCGCAGGTTTGAATGTGGAACAAAGGAAACGTCTCACAATCGGGGTCGAACTTGCAGCTAAACCTGACTTGCTTCTCTTCCTCGACGAACCCACGTCGGGCCTCGACAGCCAGACAGCCTGGTCCATCGCTACCCTCATCCGAAAGCTCTCTCTCAATGGCCAAGCTATACTCTGCACAATTCACCAGCCTTCTGCCGTCCTATTCCAACAATTTGATCGCCTCTTACTCCTCGCTAAGGGCGGAAAGACTGTTTACTTTGGTGACATTGGCGAGAATCCGAGCACACTGACTGGATACTTTGAACGTCATGGGGCTGCCCCATGTGGTGCTGATGAGAACCCGGCCGAATGGATGCTCAAGGTCATCGGGGCAGCTCCAGGTGCAAAATCAGAGCGAGACTGGGTCCAAACTTGGCGAGAGAGCACCAAATATGCCGCGGTGCAGCACCACCTTGGGGAGTTGGAAGCGCGTTCAACAAACCCGGCAAACGACAAGGTTAGTAATGGAAATAGGAACGGCACAGAGTCATCAACTTATGCTGCGTCTTTTCACACTCAACTTGCGGTATGCACGAAGCGGGCCTTTCAGCAATACTGGAGGACACCTTCTTACATCTACTCCAAGATGATTCTCTCTGGTGGCACAGTAAGTCATGCTGGTCAATGCAGCAAAACTACACATAGTTAACTACTAACGCATATTACTCTAGAGTCTTATCATCGGCCTCTCCTTCTATCAGGCTCCTCTTTCGATACAGGGCCTACAATCGCAAATGTTCGCAACCTTCATGCTCCTCGTCGTGTTCGCCTTCCTCGTCTACCAAACCATGCCCAATTTCATTCTCCAGCGAGAGCAATACGAAGCACGCGAACGCGCCTCCCGGACCTACTCCTGGCGCGTTTTCATGCTCGTCAACATCATCGTCGAACTTCCCTGGAATACTTTGGTCGCCCTTATCATCTTCTTCCCCTTCTATTACCTCGTCGGGATGGACAATAATGCCACGCCCATAGACGCGGAGACGTCCAGAGGAGGGCTCATGTTCCTCCTCTTTTGGGCTTTTATGCTTTTCGAGTCCACTTTTGCCGACATGGTGGTTGCGGGCGCCCCGACGGCAGAGGTTGGTGCCACCATCGCGTTGTTGCTATTTGCTTTTTGTTTGATATTCTGCGGGTGAGTAAACTCGAAAAATTTCTCTTTCCGAGTCGTCATTCTAGGCGTGCGAAGCTAACATGACTATGGCTCAGGGTGATGGTCCCAGTTGGCGGGCTCCCGGGCTTCTGGGAATTCATGTACCGCGTCTCACCCCTAACCTATCTCGTCGGAGCCATGCTGTCTACAGGAGTGGCCCGAAACGCTGTCTCGTGCTCACAGTTCGAGATCCTTCGCTTCCAGCCACCGCAGTCAGCCAACGTCAGCTGCGGGGAATACATGGCCCCCTACCAACAAATGGCCGGAGGCACAATTCTCAATCCCAGTAGTACAGATGCATGCGAGTTCTGTCCTCTCGCCGAGACGGATTCATTCTTGGCGTCGGTCAATATCTTTTATAGCGAAAGATGGAGGAACTATGGGATCATGTGGGCCTACATCCTCTTCAACGTCTTTGCTGCTTTGGCTTTGTATTGGTTAGCTAGGGTTCCAAAGAAGTCGATGAAGGAAGCCTTGGCAAAGGCCAAGCTTCATATCGGCATTTAGCGGAAAAGGCACGAGGATCGTCTCGGGTGGCCGTTACGGGGAGACATGCTACAAAATGTTCCACGGGGGAAGGGGAGGGTGTCCTATAGAATCCATCCATCGGTTATTAGGGTTGGAACTCAAATGAAAATCGCAGTCCTTTTCCCCAGGGCCCAATTTAAAACATTCAATGTCTCTTGATCCTCGAGAAGGCATCATGAGCGGATCGTAGCCTAACATGGCGTCCGGGGAGTTCGTATCATCCCGAGATGGAAGTCAAAAGCGTTGGTGGCGGCCTGTTGTTTGGCATAATAATACCGCTTCTTTGCCGACTCGAGCATTCCAGCTGGGTCTGCCCCGGGTTGCCGCACAGCATCACTCGTCTCAAGACAAAATCCCGTTTTGGAGCGTCAGGTTTGTGGACAGGGTACCGGCACAGCCATGGAACCCTCTTAGTTACCATTTAACAGTTGTCCATGTTCCGAACTGACCGCCGTTGCCTCATCTGGTGGTATGCTGCGCCGAATAGTCATCCATTGATTGTTGGTCACCTTCAAACCTGAATGGTTGTTTTGGGTGCCAAGGTAGAAGACACAGCTCCGGCGTTTAAACAAAGGAGAAAAGGGAAAAGGAGACCGACCTTTGTAACCCTTGCTTCGTGGACTTTCTGTTTACAGGCAAGAATGGTCAGCAGAAGCAGCTCGCCCTGGCCACAGGCTGGGGTCGATTCCGCACGCCCTTGCGTCCGACTCTCATTTTAACCACAGCAACAGCAAACATCATCACTCAGAGTCTATAAGGCCGCGTGTCTTGCTCCTTTTACGATAAGCCATGATTGAATCGTCACTCACGAGACGCAGAAAGAAATCATCAGGGCCTCCACGAGGTACGATGCAGACATTCTCGTGCCGGAAGGAATGTGATATTGGGATCCTTGACGGTTTCCTGCGGTGGCTTTGGCCCATGCTTAGTTTGAGAAATAATAATGGATTCCGTACGACGGTTGGCAGCAGCATCAATAATTCCTAAACCAGGACAAATGGTGCGCCATGGCTTCGATACGGGGATCTCTGACTTGAAGCGGCCACTAGGATTAAGCACACTTTCCAAGCATAATGGCCTTTATAAACACTGTCCCCTCTGGCTCGTTGATGCAGTCCGCTTCCCATATGCCTTACTTTCTGTCCTTTCCGTAAGACAGCCCCGTTTGAAGCTCCTTGGGGAGACAAAAGCCGACAAGATGGGTTTGATAGCTATCGATCCATTAATCACAACTTTCCAAGCGATCGTGGAGAACTGGGCTATTGTTGGTGGAGCAGTCTCCTTCGGGTTCGTTGCTGTGCACGCTGTTCTAACGTTACGTACCTGGAGTCGCTTGCGCCATATCAAAGGGCCCCGTATTGCCGGGTTCACGAACCTATGGATGGTCAAGACCATCATGGGTGGTAACGCCCATCTGGACTTCCAGAAGCTCGCCGACGAATTTGGTACGTGTCTCTGATGCTTGGTGATGTTTAACTCATGCAGCACGCAAGTGTAACACGCAAGATCTTCCAATTCCCGTCAAGGTCGTGATCAGTCATATAGAGACTTTGGCTTTTCGGTCTCCATCTCTCAGGCTGCGCTAATTAACAATGCCACATTCATAGGCCCGCTTGTCCGCATCGGCCCCAACGAGTTACTCACCGGTGACCCCGAATTGCTTCGACGCATCAATGGCGCTAGGTCCAAGTATGTACGATCGACTTGGTACATGTCCATGAAATTCGATCCCGATCAAGACAACGTTCTGTCCCAATTGGACGACGATCTCCATAATGTGTTGAGGACCAAGATGAATCCAGGTGTAAGTGAGAACGGGTCCGGATATCTGTTTCTCGTTTAAACCACTTTGCTTATACACCTTTTCCCCCAAGTACTCCGGCAAAGAAGTGGATGCTCTCGAGCACAAAGTCGATCGGAATGTTAAGGCATTCATCAGCCTGATAAATGATAGGTATTTGTCGACGCCGGGAGATATACGGCCCTTCGACTTTGGAAGCAAAGCACAGTTCTTCACCCTCGATGTCATTTCGGATATTTCCTATAGCGAGGCATTTGGGTGTCTTTCCTCGGACTCCGATACATATGGCTATGTTGCCGCTATAGAGGAAAACCTACCAGCGGTTATGCTCATTTCAACAATCCCCAGTCTAAGCTGGATTATGGAATCAAGACTCGTAAAGAAGTTGCTGCCATCCGATAAAGACCAACTTGGATTCGGTCGAGTGACTGGGTAAGTCTCGTCGAACTGGGACGGTCGGACATTTTCCTGACGCTGCTGTCAGGATTTGTAAAAGAAAGGCCGCAGAGAGGTTCGGGCCGGATCGTATAGAGCAGCGTGATATGCTTGGATCTTTTGTCCGGCATGGCCTGACTCAACGTGAAGCTCAGTCAGAGACGTTACTCCAAATGTGAGACATCTTCGTGAGCGATATTTAACACCTATTACGCCCTCAATCATACTAATAACCGCCCTGTCCAGTCTTGCCGGCTCAGAAACAAGCGCCACGGCCATACGATGCACCCTTCTCTATATCATCACCTGCCCAGCAGTTTACACCAAACTCGTCACCGAAATCCTCGAGGCCTCCAAAACTCTCCCTTCGCCGATCCCGAACGCCGCCTCCAAGGACCTTCCTTACCTCCAAGCTGTAATTAAAGAAGGGCTTCGAATCTTCCCTCCAGTTGCTAGTGTGTTTACCAAAACCACGCCACCGGAAGGCGACACTTGGAATGGAGTCCACATCCCTGGCGGCACGGGTATCAGTTACAACGCGTTTGGGTTAGCGAGGAATAAGAAAGTTTGGGGAGAGGATGCAGCTCTTTTCAGGCCTGAGCGATGGCTCGAAGGGACAGCAGAGGAGATCCGTGCCAGAGAATCTGTTCTCGACATGGTGTTTGGTTACGGAAAGTACAAGTGTCTTGGCCAGAGCATCGCCTACATGGAGTTGAACAAAATCTTTTTTGAGGTATGTGGGATGTCCAGTTGTAAGTCATTATGAGGGGGAAGCCTTGCTAATGTGGTGTCAGCTTCTTCGCAACTTCGACATCCACGTCGTAAACCCGACGGATGTTTGGAAGGTCGTATATCGGGGTGTCTTTATGCAGCACAATTTTTGGGTCGTGGCCACGAAGAGAGAGTAGACATGTTCCTTGTTCATGAACAGTTAGGGATACCAGGAACTCGCTTCATGATCTTGTTCCCATATTTTGGTTAAGCCACAATGTTGATGCTTCACATTCGAGAAGACTGGCTATATATATGAATATCATATATGTATCTTCGTTTTGACGAAGATCATTACTCATCCAACGCAGCGAGGACTCGCTTCAGACCCTCACGAAGGTAATCTTCCTTCACGGAGAATACAATCCTAAACCAGCCCGGCTCCTCCGAACCAAATGCCTTTCCGGACGCAAGGAAGACTTTATTCCGAAGCAAAGCATCCATAACAACGTTGTCAATATCGTCGACCTCTCTATCCGGGTGTTTAGTGCGGTAAACAGCCCCAAGGTTCACCCAGAGGAAGAAGGCTGCATTTACACCTTTAGCATACGGAACACCGTTTTCCTCCGCCCAATCCCGGGCAACCGCGTAGTTCGCGGCTAGCTTCTTCCTGTTGGACGCAATGTAGGAATCAACCCAAGCGTCGTCATTGAGAATATTTGCTGTGGCGATCTCGGAGAGTGAAGAGGTTGAGGTGTAAAGAGACACGCAGACGAGCGCGCTGTGGAGTTCTTCGTTATGTTGCGAGATGATCGTGCCCATGCGGAGACCGTTGGCGCCAAAATCCTTGGACATGCCCCAAATGGCATGGAGGCGCGAGGGGTCCATAATTCCATCGAGAGGGATCGAGAGAGCCGATTCAAACGGGACGGCAGGTGGGGCGTCAGACCAGACCGATAAGGCATAGATTTCGTCACTGATGAGATGGATTGAATATTTTTCGCACAGCTTCATGAGGTCGATTATAACCTCACGCGGGTAGCAGCGGCCTAGCGGATTATGGGGATGGCATAAAATAAGGCCCGCGATCTTTACCCCCTTGGCGTGAGACTCGAGCAGGACATCCTCATACCGTTGCACAGCCTCCGGGCTGAGGGGATCGACACCCTTAAAAGCGACAGGAACAAGCTTGGCCCCAGTCCGAAGCGTGATATCGTCCTTGAATGTCCCATAGTATGGCTGTCCAAGCAAGAACCCCTCGCCGGGGTTCGCAATAGCCCAGGCCAAGTGTTCGACAGCAGAGCTGCAGCCGTTGGTCATCGTAATGTGCTTTGACTGAATGGGTTCAGCAGGTTTGAGATGTTTGGTCAAGAAGCGTGTTACGGCGGCCCTCAGGCGCTTCGAACCACCCGTTCCGTCACCATATGTGAGTGCCTGGCTTGTTGCATTCAGGTTCCCGTGAATGTGGGCCAAGAGATCATCGTGCATGAGCAGATTCTCCGCCACGCCGAGACTGATGTAGCCCAAAGGATTGCTAGTTGGCTCCCACAGGTCCTGGATGATCTTCCAAATCAGAGCAGTGCCAGTTCGCCTAGCGTTTTTCTCGGCCCGCGCGGAGAGAGTCATTTTGTGATATAGTGGAATAAGGATATTTTCGTTCGAGATAGTATCATTGATGTGTCACAGGCGGCCTAAGTACACCGAAGGCGGTGTGCACTGGCAGAAAATGGCTAAAGTTGAGTGCAGGGCCAATCGGGGGAGGAGTCCAGAGCCGATGCCATGTTCGACTTTCCGAGGCGGACCCTAGTGGCGACGGCTACTGCCGTCTTCCCATAGTAACCAAGCAGGAAGTACTCATTATAGTTGTCCTTGCAGTCGAAGCACTTGCGCATACTCTCAAGCAGGGCGCTAATGTGGACCCCCTCGCCATCACCATCTTCGCTTATCAGAAGGTCAATCTATGCTTCTGATTCCAAGCCAGTTGAACGGCAAGCTGGAGTAGACTATAAGCAGGATTGAGCCAACCTATAGTTCTTCTTTGGATTATCCACAGATATCAATGCAGATGTCTTATCCGGATTGTCAAGTGGATGAGTAACACAGAGCTACAAGAGCATGGGTTATCAGTATCTATTAAGTCTTTTGGCATCATAGGCTATGATCCAGCTATACTAGTTAGTATAGTCGACATAGGGAAGGGGGTAGTCATGCTAGTCTAGGTAGTATATATTTGTCACTAATAGAAGAAGGGTCATCCGCCGTCACAGGGTCCACTACCTAGCTGCTAGCAAGATTAATAGCAGTTGATAGTAGTGACTCCTTGGAGAAGGAGAAAAGGATTGAATTACAGGCTCAGGTCGAAAGGCCGAACTAATACAAAGGCTATCCTAAATGAGTAAAAAGCATGCTCTCTCAGTATCAAAGACAGTGGGTTTATCAAACACTTAATACACACTTACCCTTAACTACTTTAAACAATATCCCTCAACCTAAGTCAGAACTGCTTGCTCGATGTTGGCAACAAATTTCCGGCTCAGCCAATCGACTGGTCAGTTGTTCCTTCGGTCTAATGAAACTTAGATATGGTAGTCATTATTCTAAATATATCAGAGCAGGATGCCAAGTTCTATTATTAAGACAACGTTCTTTTCTTACATATTATCTTTTCCTACTACTATACCATGATTGATAGGTTGATTCACTATAGTTAGCCTTCTATGTCTGTCCCTAGTAGCGACATATACGAACGCACGCCTGACCCAACTCCATTAGATTGTTATAAAGGGAGTAAGTGAATTTTAATACGCACTCTTGAGCCAGTGCATCGTCTAGGAGACTGATAGCACCGCCTGGACCTTGAAGTGATTTAGGTTAAAATGAATTATCGAAAAACAAGGCATGTTGTAAACGACGCACCTGACTGCAGATCGCATAATCAACTAGCCCATTCTACTATCTCCTCATATGGCATCTCAATAGTCGAAGAGTGCTACAGCAAGAAGGAAGCGCCCTTCCACGTCTGTCTGCACAGCCTGCGCAAGTCCTGGTGGTGTAAAATCGAGACGGTAGTCCCTATTAGCGACGCTCTGTCCACACTCTCCGCGTTTGGTAGTAAAGCTTCAGAGTAGCGAGCTGCTCGGACTGCTGAGGTCGTTTCGTTTGCACGCGAATGCCTAAAGCAGGGGGCGAACACGCGCCAGGTCAGCCTCAAAGCGGAGTGTAACTTCAACTAGACCATTATTTGGGCCAAGTGTTTGGGTGGGTTAGTGGAGGAGGAGGAGGTAGTGGATGCCAAAAGTACGGCGGATATAGCGCCTTTACCGACAGGGGCGGGCGCTTACCCGAGATCTAATGGCATGCGGGCGCCGAAGGAGACAGGTGAGAAGAACCCGAATAGCGGTCTTCGATCATTTACCAGATCAGCTGGTTAGCTATCATTGGCTGCGATCTGCTCACCACCGTTTGCCTCCTCTTACGGGTCGGCTGGGTTGTAGCAAAGCCACACAGAATGTATGAATCGCCACTGGATAAGAAGGCGCAGAATAGATATCCTAGTGCACAGCTATATGGAGAGATAACAATAGGGGTGTTCTTTTTCACATTCTTAGCCCATGTTGGCGAGGAATAGAGTTTAGATAATTCATCTAGCCCAATCTAGCTGGCTACCCTATTCTATTCACTCTAAGTTCGCCCTTATCCTCTTCTTTCACATGAATTATAGCGACCGCTCCGAGTCAGAGAAGGTAGAGTGAGAATGCGGTCTAGCTATCTGAACTTCTCGGGTTGTCACTACTATTGAACATTGAACGCAACACCTGGAACATTCTTTAAGGCAGCTCTCCCCCCACCAACCCCCCCCGCAAAATCACGCTCGAATCGCGCCAAAGATGTTACTAGATAGAAGACTCTCGCTACAATCTTTGGTTATTCTCGAAATATTCCCTAGACCTCATATATGATGTACCACCGATTCTTGCCTGTGTATTATATACTGCATACACAATGCTCTCACTCTGTCGGCACGTGAGAGATTGGCTTGTGCATTAGTAGAGATATTACTTATTTCTCCGAGTCCTAATGCAATGTAGCCTCGATCTTCTCAAAATTATACTCAGAGCTACACTGCATTTTAGCTGCTGATCACTATGCCAAATAGTCCATTCCATAGCCCTGATATCGAGCCCGAGTCCTCTATGTTGACGGCTTTCTAGGGTTCCCTCCTCAAGACAGCCAATAGAAGCATAGTCACCTCTGAGCGCGAAGCTGACAAAATTAGTTGACCTTTGCGCATGTTCCATTCAAGAAATCCACCTGCATCCATACATCCAAACCAACAGCTATGCATATCCTAACCCAAACACCTTCCTGCAAGATCTTCCAATCTATGGAGTACTCTAAAAATACTTTAGGGGAGGTTCTTATTATTCCTGGCGAAGTTTACTGCCCATTCAGATCTATTGCTGATGGGCCCTGTGATATGATACAAGTACCCTGAGCTGATTGCCAACCTGATTTACATTCGATTCCAACTCACTTTCCAACTGCTTACGAACTATGTGTGGCATTGCTTATAGACTCAGCCATTCAAACATAACAGGCATAATTGATTGCAAATTGGTTCGGAATTGGTGGTTAAATTTAGTCCTCTTGGAACCAAACAGTGCATTCCACGGAAAATTTCCGCTAGCTGGCCCTGTCGACCATGGAGATACGGTGACACTCTCAGCTCCCACTTAGTGTTCCTCCGCTAGAGAGGAGGTAATTACTGTTGACGAATTCTATCGGGGTATATCACATCGTTTCTCCACTCTATTGAGGTTAATTTTGATGCTTTCCCACCTCCCAGGTTCCCTCCTTTGTACACAATGCCCAGTTTGCCGATCCTACTATTAGTGAGCCAAATTGCCAAGTCTTGAAAAGACGTGACGGTAGCTGATGACGTTTCGAAAGACGGCTATACCAAGGTACTCACAATGCTATTAGTACGACCAGTTGTAGATTTTTACTGGAGGAAATACCCCTGAAGGTCGATAATACAACATCAACCTCACCTCTCCACCCAAACACGATTGTGGCGCTTCATGGGCGGACCCATTTGGCAATGGCACTCTAAAATGCTCGGCTCCCTAACAACAGTTACCCCGTATCCCGCCATCCCCCGATCATCCGCTTTTTACCAAGATTCCCGCTCCCCGCTCCCCGCAGGTGCCACGCCCGTTGCAGTCGGTTCTATCCACGGTACCTGAGCATTCGTCACTTGCGCTCCAATAACAGCTCGTTCCCAAACGGCAATCGATAATGCTGTACTCGTAAGGCACGCATCGGATCCTGCCCTCGGTAAAGTTGGAGAAGAGCTATTTACGGGGTATACTCCTACCCCAAGAGAGGAGCCGCAATTAAACCGTTCCAGTACGCGTATTGGCCGGGCTATAGGTTACTTCCTGCTCCGGCAAAAGGCGCATGTTAATATCCTAGTTCCGGAAGAATGGTTCTTAGGGTAGCAATACGCTAAAAAGCAGTTGCGTTTGCGAGTGCCAAGCAATCCATTATCATTTTAAGTCTAGAAAGCCGTAAATAATATCTATATAAAGGAGCCTCCCGTGGTATTACTCCAACCAAAAATACCGTCATGTCTAGACTCTCGAAGAAATAGCTAGTTGTGAGAAAGAAGATATCATGGCTATCCTCAGATCATTTCTTCTAGCCGCTGCGTGCACCATTTCCTTGGTGTCCGCTGTTGACATCTCCGTTAAGGCTACTGGCGGTAATGTCACCAGCGGCCACCAATATGGTTTCCTCCACGAGGTTTGTCAAAGGGTCTCGTAACAAACGTAATGAATCTCGGAAAACTGACAGACAGCCCAGGATATCAACAACTCTGGTGACGGAGGTGTCTACGCCGAGCTTATCCGCAACCGCGCGTTCCAGTACAGCGAGAAATTCCCCGTCTCTCTCGACGGTTGGTCAGCCGTCAACGAAGCTAAGCTGAAGCTCAATCGCCTTGAGGTCCCGCTGTCCGAAGAATTGCCCGTCTCCTTGAATGTGGAAGCTGGTGATGCCGAAGGCCCTATTGGCTTCTCCAATGACGGTTACTGGGGCATTGACGTCAAGAAGCAGAAGTATACCGGCTCATTTTGGGTTAAGGGCGCATACGAAGGTACCTTTACTGCTTCGCTGCAGTCGGCTCTTAACGACGATGTTTTTGGAAGCGTTGAGATTGAGTCCAACTCTGTTAGCGATGACTGGGTTGAGCACGAGGTTGAACTTACTCCGGATATGGATGCACCCAACACGAACAACACATTTACAATCACCTTTGATCCTGCTGTAAGCACTGCAACATTCAGACGCCAACAGATGTATATGAGCATACTAACCTT
Source organism: Lomentospora prolificans (assembly GCA_029532625.1). Lineage (NCBI taxonomy): Eukaryota > Fungi > Ascomycota > Sordariomycetes > Microascales > Microascaceae > Lomentospora > Lomentospora prolificans. The sequence goes on from JARFXM010000003.1 coordinate 1,669,180, forward strand.
CATATAGGGGGCCAAAGACGGCTCTCTTGACTTTAACCTTATCAGCTTGTTCCCTCCCACCTATAAGGGACGCAAGAACGGCCTTCGTCTCGATATTGCCGAAGCTCTCGAGGGCCTCCATCCGGTAAGTCAGTCCAGTACCAGATACAAGAGCCCAGAAATATTAATGCCGATCCTCTTTAGACTTTCTTCCGCTTCCCCGGAGGCAACATGCTGGAGGGAGACAGTGTCGATACTTGGTGGGACTGGAAGGCCACACTTGGCCCTCTCCGCCACCGCAAGGGTTTCCCAAACACTTGGGGCTACGAAATGACCAACGGTCTTGGGCTCATGGAGTACCTCCTCTGGGCCGAGGATATGGGCATGGAAATGAGCAAGTTATCTTCATCTATTAGCTAATGCCCTTTTCTCCCGTTACTAATTCGATTTAATTAGTTGTCGGTGTCTATGGCGGCCTCTCTCTTGATGGCTACATTGTCCCAGAGGACGAACTTCAACCATGGATTGAGGATGCCCTCAATGAAATCGAATTCATCCGTGGACCCGCCAACTCTACCTGGGGCGCCAAGCGTGCCGAGCTCGGTCATCCCGAGCCTTTCAAGCTCAACTACGTTGAAGTCGGAAACGAGGACTGGCTTGCCGGCGGTGCTGAGGGCTGGGAGTCGTACAAGGAGTACCGCTTCCCAATGTTCCTCAAGGCGATTAATGAAGCCTACCCCGACATTACCGTGATTTCGTCCGGAGCCACTACGGACGGTTACAGAATCCCCGAGCCGGGTATTGGTGACTACCACCCTTACAGGGAACCCGATAACTTTGTGGAAGAGTTCAACCTGTTTGACAATGAGCCCATTCCTCATGTCGTCGGTACGATTCCATATAGACCCCGAGCAACTTCGAGCGTCAATGGCTAATATCACAGTAGGCGAGGTTTCTTCTACTCACCCTAACGGTGGCCTCGGCTGGGATGGTCCTCTTGCTCCTTGGCCCTGGTGGATTGGCTCCGTTGGTGGTGCTATCGGTCTCGTCAGCTATGAGCGCAACGCCGACCGTATCTACGGAACCTTCTACGTGAGCATATCTTGATTCCTACAGGGAACTACGACATGCATATTGACAGTATTCGCTCAAATAGGCTCCTATTCTCCGAAACTTGAATCGTTACCAGTGGGCGATCACCATGATTCAGCACGCCGCTGACCCAGCTCTGACCACCAGGTCCACTGACTGGTACATTTGGGAGGTATTAATAATACGCAACTCCATATCTTCAAATGCCTAACACTAACTCTCTACATAGCTCTTTGCCGCCCATCCTCTCAAGGAGACCCTTCCCGCCTCGGGAGACCTCAATCCCGTCTTCTACGTCGCCGGAAAGAGCACCAAGGACTCCTTTGTCTGGAAGGGAGCGGCCTACAACACTACCGACCACGAGGCTGTTCCCGTCTCCGTGGCTTTCGAGGGTATCAAGCCTGGAACGAGTGCCGAATTGACTCTTCTCACTGGCCCTGAGGATCCCTATGGCTACAATGACCCCTGGACCGGTGTTAACGTTGTCGAAACCACCAAGACTGTCCTCAAGGCCAACAAGGACGGTGCATTTGAATTTACCATGCCCGAGTTGAGTGTCGCCGTTTTGGACACACACGTTGAGACAAGCGGGGATGACAAGCCACCGAAGAAGGATGACAAGCCTCCCAAGAAGGCTTGCGAGAGGAGAAAGAGAAGCTCCATTGTTTAGATTTCATAATATAAGCCTACATTCTCGGGATAAGAGACCCCGTTCTTAGTTTAATAACAGCCAAATAAGACTAAATTATCATCCATTGTGTCTTAAGTTCTGAACTTGTAGTCCGCATGTTTTGTCCATTATAAAACCTCTATGAGCCGAGATCCGTTTTACAACCAACCATACATACACAAGACATTTCATTATATAGAGTATTGCTGTCGCCCTTGAACCCAAGAAAAAACGCTGTAAACCAGAACAAAACGAGGCCATATCGCATCCATATCCAAGGTAGGCTTTCTTCTCCCGCCCCCTCCGGGGCCCCAACCCCAACCCCCAAAAAATAAGTAAATAAATAAATAAAATAAAGTAAATAAAATAGGAAAAGCGATGATGAACGAGACATATAGTATATAACAGGCAGACATATGCGTCGTGGGTCGCTTTTGATGACGTACGTAGCGGGCGAAAAATCAAAGTAGGTGCGTAGCTGCGCCTCACTTTGTTTTTGGTGATTCCACTGAGCCTCCGGGCTTCGTGGCACTCATTCCGAGATATCCCCAATGTTGTTGACCGGTAAATGCCCGGGCTCCAGCAATGGTATTAACAAAATACTTCTCGAGCCTCAGGAATTTTATGATGTAGAAGGGGATAATAGCCATAACGTAGAAGAGTCGAAGCATGGGTCGCACGTTTTCGGAGTAATCCCTGTGCTCGATAGCCTCGAATCCAGCATCTTCTAGCAAAGTGTTGTAGAGGCCCCGTTTAGCCTTTTGGTTTGTGGGCATGGCTGCAAGGGTGTTGACAGTCGTCATGTCCTCGGCATAGCCCTTGTCAGTATCAAAGTTGAATGTATGATCGTACTCGAACATGACAAGGCGACCCCCGGGTTTGAGGATACGGAAGAAGCCCTCAACCACCGCGGCAGGATCAGTAGCGTGGACAAACGTCTCTACTGTGTAGACGCCGTCGTAGGATGCATCGGGTATCGTCTCAAGATGGTGGTAGTCCATCCGCTTCACCTCAACCTGTCCAGTAGGCAGGCCAGACTTTTGCACGTTTGCCAGCGCCTTGTCAACATGGTGCTGAACAACATCGATACCGGTCATCCGGAAGCCCTTCTTTGCCATGAAAAGCGCAACATGGCCGACGCCACAGCCCGCATCTAGGACCTGCGACCCTTTGGGCAGATTAAGGCGACGGAACACCTCCTCCTCCATCCGCCGCAAGGATTTGCCCACAGGGAAAGGCCAATACGTGTCCTTCTCCCAGTATCCAAAGTGCCGGGTACCGCCCAGGACCAGTCGGTACCCTATGCGGGATTCAAAGGAGTGGTAGTAGGACTGGAGGGCAGGATTGTCATTGATGATGGGGACCTCATCGCTAGCTCTGTTCTCGTTCGCCATGTTGGGGGATCGGATCGACGGGATGGTCGAGAGGAGTAAAGGAAAGAGAGGCGCCCTATAATTAGCACTGATCACTGGTTAACATTTTCCCGGTCAAGGAAGCCGAAGCAGCGTGGTGGTGCAAGGGGTCGAGACGAGGAGCGAGCTGCATGAACTGTCACATGTGGGACACTCGAGTCTCGGCCCCGAGATTTTCGCGTGGCCAGGAGCTGGGAACTGCACACTTACGACAAGTCCCCACGAAGCAATAGGAAGAACAATAATAATCTAAGCTTGGCAGGGCGCCAGTACCAACAAGGCAAGCAAGCAAGCAAGAAAGAAAAGCCAGGAACGGTGACAGCGATTCGAACAACTGATGAGATATAGTAGGGGGGAAAGATTTGACCTTTGGCGAGGACAGCACTGCGAAACGGCTAAAATCTGGGTGGCGGGACGAGCGCGGGCGGGAAGCAACATGGATCAATTGACGGGCGCTACTAAAATCGGCGACAAGGGTCTACGCGCCGCCAAGAACTGTTGGTTCCAGCTAGGGTGGCCTGGAGCCAATGAAACTCGATCCCGAAGTGCGCAGTTACCAACTGCCTACATGTTGGGCCGGTGAAGCATCATTTACCCTTGTGGCACGCACCCAGGCCCGTGCCTTAACAAAGGCATTGTCTATTTGCCGATTTTGTACAACGAGCTGTGACAAGAGGAATGGAAGATGGTGGTGGTCAGGCTGTAGAGTTCCGGGAGCGGCTCCTCCTTCATGCTCATTTGATCCGCTTCGCCGTCTGTTAGGGGTTGCGAAGGCGTACATATTTTCGAAGACGCCGCGGACTTTTTCTTTTTCTTTGGATTCAGTCTTGCTAGATCCATAAGCGATGAAGATATCGATATACGCCTTGTTCAATGGACGCTAGCAATTACACAGCCAACATTACATCCCTCGAAAATGACACCGTTGTCGGCTGGGTAAGCACCAGCGTAGACCGGGGGACCGCCGATATCCTTTGGTCGAGTTGTGTTACTATCTTCCTTTGCGTCGTGGTTGCGACTCATCCAAGCGTTCCTTCCATCGACGATAGATGGTATCACCATATCATTGACAAAATTAACCTAGCATGTATCGGCTTCCTTGGGGCAGAGTTCCTTCTTGCTATGGCTATCGGCCAGTTTTGCAGTGCAAGGAGAAGCGTTAGAGTAAGTCAAGGTGTTCCTGGAGGGAGTTCCACTTGAGCAGAAATGCCTAGAATGCCCCGCCCGTGAGATAATTACCACTCGGCCTCAGGGCTAATGTCTATACTGATGGTTCCTGGTTTTAGCTATTCCATAAGCACCCAGAGCTACGACAGAACCGACCATGGACTCTTACACACGCTTTCTACGCCGATATGGGCGGGTTCCTCCTCGTAACGCCTGATCACCCCCGGGGGTTTCCTATCAACGCCTATCAACTGTACTACCTCGTAAAACACGGTCATGTCGACTTCCCAAGCTTGACTATTGAAGATATAAAAGCAAAGAATAAAGCAGACAGCCTGTCGAGGTGCGTTTGTCACGGAAATGCGCTGGAAGTTTCCCGGGAGGGGGGCATATCACTGACACGCGGATCACCCTCAGATTGATCACGGTTTTTCAAGTCCTGTGGTTCACTATCACCCAGTTTCGACGGGCCTCCCAAGGCTTCCCCATGACAACCCTCGAGCTGACAGCCTTGACCTTTGCTGTTGTCATGGTTGCCACTTCCATAACCTGGTACTACAAGCCATCAATTACGCAAGCCACAAAGATACTCACGAAGGACGAGCGGACAGCGGAAGATATCAGGAGTATTGCACGGAGTCAAGTCAGTTTCCCCGACTGGACTATCACTTTCAATACTCTTTAGTCCATGACCTCTAACAATAATACCCTGGATTCTAGACACACCCTACCTTGCCTCTCGAATGGTATCGAACGCCAGTCGACTTCATTTCTCGTCAAAGCTACCACTTTGACATGCGATGGGCCTATTACTCCGAGTTAACGCATATGCTACACTTTCCAGTGTTTGGGCGTCAGGTGAAATCCAAGCCGTGGGATCGATTTCCATCGGATATATGGTATGCTCCAGCGGGATGGCCTCTCTGGGTGGGAATATTTGGCGTCCAGATACCCTTCAGTGTGTCTTTCTTGATTGGGTGGAACTTTCACTTTCCAACAGACGCAGAAAAGTGGATATGGAGAATGTGTAGCCTCTATCATGCCATCTTCACGCTCGTCGGAACCGCGTATTATCTCAATACGCTCCCCCGGGAGTTGCTCGAGAATGAAACAGACGCAGACACTATCACCACCCCGATGCTTGAGTCCAGCACAGAAGGCCAGGATACACCCCAAACCGAGCAAACGAAAGCCTGTGACGATATCGGAGCAACAAAGATCTGGGAGACAAGGCTCTCACCACCAGCAGTAGGGTATATGGACTCGTTAGTCGATGGATACAAACGACGTGTCGTCCGGTTCTTAGTGTGGTTCGACAGCTGGCGCAACATTTCCAGCGACGGCGATCCAGAGATGAGGGTTCAGGTCCGATGGATGATTCCGTTTTTGATACCTACCTTCCTTTACATAGCCACCCGGCTATATTTCTACGTTGAGGACTTTATAGGGTTGCGGGAACAACCCGCAGGAGTATATTTGACAGTGACTAGGTACTTGGTATTTGCTTAAGGAGTTTCATGGGATACGGTTAAGTGTTATAAGATAAGATGGTACTTGATGAACTTATGACTGGGATGCGGCGTGTGTTATTACTATATAATGTCTCCACATATTGGAGAGGTTGAAATCCAACGCGCTCTGTTTTCAAAGGGTGGTGCGATTTTGAACTTGATATCAATAAGTCATTGATGGTAGCTAGTCAAAAACCCTCAGATGCGATTCGAACACATTGTCGTTATAGTCCTCACATCGATACAACCACTCATACTCATCGGGCCCATAATCCTCCGCGTATGTCGGTACAAGCCAAGGATCCGCCCCGTTGAAATCATGCCCTCCCTTCCCCTCCTCATCCTGAATGAGAACCAAGTCCACATCACTCGACCACCTCTCAAACATCTGAATCCTCTTCCGCATACCGACGAACCCCTTGGGCAGCGTGCGCATGTTGTGCGGCCAGTACTGCTTCCAAAGGGCCAAGATGGCGGGCCCGTCCCCATCTCGGGGGTCGTTAACCCCCTCGTCGCTTTCCAGGACTGTTTTGAAGAGTATATCCCACAGCTCACCCATGCGGAGCCCTTCAGGGAACACCAGGGTCCGGAACAAATCCGGCTCCGGCGACGTATGGTCCGGCGTGAACCAGTTTCCGTCCGTGTACCCGACGTAACGGAGGGGCGGCTGCGATACTTGCATGCGCCGCCAGCTGGCATTCTTGCGCACAAATGCGTAGTGCCTCTTATAGTCGTCTCGCCTATCAGCCAGAACACAGCCTCCGAAGACGAGCGTTAAGAAGCCCGTACACGTGGGAAGTTGCCTACGGGAGACATCCATAGTCTGGAAGAGGAAGGGGAAGAGCTTTTTCAGAAGGGGATTCTGCTCCACGAGAACTTGGCCCTCGTGAGGCTTTCCAGGTGTCTTGGCGGCGTGGTTTGGCTCGAAGAAGAGGAGCCGCTGGAGTGCGGGTGTCTCGACGATAGCTTGCCATTGCTTGCAGACACGCTGTGCCGCCACTAGAAGCGTCACCACATCGAGTTTTACTAGAATAGCTTCTAGGAGCTCGGGCGTGGTGAGGACGGCATGACAGGCAGGGGTTCGCTCTAGCACATGGTCCGCCATCTGGGTATCTTGGATGTCGGTCATCAATCCAGAAGTCGGGTGCATCATCTCACAAGATAGCCTCACAACTCTGGGCGACGAGCTCGATCTCTAGTGACAGCTCAACTTTTGCAAGCATAAAATCACCTTATCACAACAGTGATGTCATTCATGGATGGTAGAGCCTGACGGAACGTGAGGTTAGTTGATCAATATTAAGCACAACCCCAGAAAAGATTCTCGTTCCAGCCCGTCAATCGCCTCTTCCTGGAAATATAGCCCCATATATATATACTTGGGAGTTTTCATCAACCACACGCCAAATAAACCCACAAGATTCCAACAGGCAATGGATGATTCGATGAGTGTAGACCATCAGGTCAGTGCACCGAGCAGGCAGCTCTTAGGCAGGAAGGCAGCACTAACAGAGCGCGGTAATTGGCGGAAAGGACCGCCAAACGGACTCTGATTTGAGCCTTTTGAGGCCCGAATTAGCGACGATTAGCCGTCAACTATTAGGTTAGCGCCAGGCGAGAATGCGGAAGCTAAGGTTTACCTTGCCTGCCTGGCGTTGCTGCTTGCTTTGCACTTCCTTGCTTGCCAACATTTGAACCACCGCCCCGCCCCGCGTTGAAGGACTGCCTGGCTGGTCAATCAAGCCAAGCCTCTTCTGTGGAGACCGTAGCCTGGCACGATACAAGACCAGACCAGTTTAGTTTGCTAATCCATCACCTCAATTGCCTGCCCATATTAGCTCACCAATGCACACACGCCCGTCTACATCCTGCTTGCATGCTCCCGCCGGCTAACGAACCCCTCGGTCCCTCCCTCGGTCCCCGCAAACACAAACATACCTGCACACGACTCTCTCTTCTCTCTCTCTCTCTCTCTTTCTCTCCCCGAGCCCCGACCATCACTTCTCTCGCCCCTCCGACGCCCATCTCCTCAATGACAAGCCCGCGAGAATAACGTCCGCTGCAGTCACACACAAAGCTCTCCATTCTCCACGGAACCCGCCCACCCCTCCTCCCCCGCCAAAAGCTACCCGCGCGCAACCATGTCCGGCCTGCCAGACTCCACGGTGGCATCCTCGGTCGGTGATTCCACCCCCGTCGTGGATGCAAAGGCTGGGGTTAAGAAACCTAAGAAGAAGAAGGTGCTGCTGATGGGCAAGAGCGGCTCCGGGAAGTCGAGCATGCGAAGTATAATATTTAGCAACTATATTGCCCGCGACACCAGGAGGCTGTACGTGTGTCCCTTGATTTTTTTTTTTTTTTTTTTCCTTTTCCTTTTCCTTTTCCCACGCTTGCGAGTGTAGCTCTCGCATTTTGTCCTTCCTTAGCCTCGCACGCAAAAATAACAAAGCACTCGTACTAACGGAGAGCTCTCGACAGAGGCGCCACCATAGACATTGACCTCTCGCACGTCAAATTCCTCGGAAACCTCACCCTCAACCTGTGGGACTGCGGCGGCCAAGAGGCATTTATGGAAAACTACCTCTCCCAGCAGCGCGTCCACGTCTTCTCCCACGTCGGCGTCCTCATCTACGTCTTCGATATAGAGTCCCGCGACGTAGACCGCGACCTGGCCACCTACGTCTCCATCATCTCCGCACTTGTCCAGTTCTCCCCGACAGCCCGCATCTACGTCCTCATCCACAAGATGGACCTCATCCTCCCTGCCTCCCGCGAGGCCGTCTTCAACAACCACGTCCAGATGGTCCGCCAGAAAACCGCCGAGCTCGCCGCCTCGGTAGGCCTCATCGCCGGCGACAGCGACGAGCCGCCCCTCGAGATCACCCCCTTCGCCACCTCCATATGGGATCAGAGCTTGTACAAGGCCTGGGCGAGCATCATACACGATCTCGTCCCCAACCTCTCGGCCATCGAGCGCAACCTCGCGAACCTGGGCGCTGCCATTGAAGCGGAGGAGCTGCTCCTCTTCGAGCGCACCTCCTTCCTCGCCGTGTCTTCTTGGACCTCCGAGATGGGACAGGATAACCCCACCGAGGACCGCCTCGAGCGCATGTCCAACATCATGAAGCAGTTCAAGCAGTCCATCAGCCGCTTCACGGGTACGCCCCGCAACGCCGAGCAGTTTGTCTGCATGGAACACAAGGCTGGAACGAGATTCAGCCTCTTCATCCTCAAGTTTACGACCAATACCTATCTGATGGCTGTCTTGCCGCCCGGTGAAGCGCGGTTCAACTCCGCCCTGCTCAATTGCCGAATCGCCATTGAACATTTCAAGTTCTTGGACGGGCCGAGTACTCCAGCAGCATCAAACGCAGCGCAAATCGGTAGCTAAAGCGTCGTAAAACGAGCTGTTGAGCCCCGAGCTGAATAAATGGGCGGGAGGAGACAAGTGGACGGTTTGACTCATGCTTTCGTGTACATTATTAGGCAGTCATGCATCGAATATGCTTCCTTTGGCGTTTGTGGGGTGGAATTATTTACTTAAAAAAGACCTGCGGCTAGGATGGGCGCCTGGGTTAAAAATGACAGCACGGATTAATAGCAGAATAGGAAAAACAGCCCCGAATGTGGAGCAAAGCGGGAGAAAGTATCCCATCGTTAGAGCGTAGTAGTATCATGAATCAACTGATGTCTATTTTGCATTCCCTTCCAGTCCAATTAACCACGCCGACCTTCGTTGCACGATTGCTCTTGTCGAAACCGTCGAATAGTTGTCACCTCAAAATCCCCGATACACGAAAACGATTAAAAGTGCCCAGTTGGGCGTGAGAAATAGTGCGGGAACATAGCAGCGCTACGTCCACTTGACAACCGCAGTACCGCCTTTCTTGAACTCTGGCATCTCTCCGAGGACTAAGGAGCGATCTGTATGGTCCTTGTTCGGGAAGGTGGTGGCGACGACAAACGGGCGGCTCTGGGTGACAGGGTGAGCTCGTGTGATAAAATCGTAGATGTCACCAACCGTTTGGGTTGTGTTGAACCTCGCCGGGAGTCTGGTTCCATCAGGCAATTGCACTCGGAGAGCGACAGTGGGTTGAGAGGTGTCGACGCCAGTGCTGACAGCCCCGGACGATGATGAAGAAGCAGCAGCACCAGAAGATGCGGACTGGGAGGTCGGGGGAGGCGGTCTGGCATTCCCGTCGCCAGGGACTGGGCTTCCCAGCCTCCTACCCTCGCCGCCGAAAGGTCTATAGATTCTGGGGAGCTGTTTCCACGGCTCGTCGTGTTGAGAAATGTGGGCATTGACGGGTTGGTCGAACCTGACGTTCATAAGATGAAGAGGCGCACGGCCGCTCCTGATCAAGCGCAGAGTCTCTTGGTTCTCTGGCTCATCGTATCTGTAAAGTGGACCGTCGTCGAAACTGAATCCATCGTGCCAAAGGTGAATAGTCCTATCCTGGGGTTCACCGGTAGGCTGGGGAGGTTGAGAAGGTCCAACATGAGGGTCGCCAATTCGTCGGCTCTCCACGCCGTCACCTCCTAGGATGTTGCCTGCACCCCACCTGCGTGAAGGGCGCTGCTCGGCCTCTTCATCAGTACCCTTCTTCGCTTGTCTAACTAAGGTGTCAGAATTCAACATAAGAAAAAAAGGGAGTCAACGAATACTCACTCTCTGGCCTTCGCCAGAATATCATTGATGATGCCGCGAGAACCCTCACCCCTCTCGGGCCTCTGTGTAGGGTCCCTAAGAGCGAGTCCACTCTTCTCCCCGCCGGCAAAGAGATCGCCTCTACCCTTCTCTCCTTCCTCATCTTCATCATCGTCATCCTCCGAGCCGTGAGCATGTCTACTGGAGCCAAGAGACGAGAGTGTGGCAACGCCTCGCTTCTTCTCCTGTCGCTTGGCGGGCTGGGCTCTGGACTGGGAGCTTGATCCTACATTAACAGGCCGCCCGTCCAAAGTACGAGGCCCAGTATAGTTGTCCGGGACCTGATTAGAAGAAGAGGCTTGTTCGCGATCCGAGTCATCGTCGTCATCCGCATCGTCTAGGAGAGCCTGGGCAGCAGCTTCCATGTTCCAGTCGTAGGCTTGAAGATAATCCTGGGCCTAAAACAATAATCGTGAAGGTCAGCTAGACATGCAAGGAAACTTGTGGCTGGCGTAGATCCGTTGGGAAGCCAGCGAGGGTGGCTTACCAACCTTGTCAGTGCTAACGCCCGTGAGGGCCTGGAGATTGGCGATCTTTTCGTCGTTTGAGGCCATGTTTCGATTATGATGATGCGTAAGCGGTAGAGCGAGCTAGGATTATGATTCTCTCGAATTCTGAGGTTTTGTTCGTGATCAATCCAAAGTGGCCAGCGTGGATTGATGGAAGGGGAAGGGTGTAATAGTGGGGAGCTCAACAGTGGCTCGAGTGGTACCGCCGGGAATTTAGCAGCCAGGCAACTGACGGTGACGTTCATCGGTTGCCCCTCTTCACATTCCGACGAGCAGCAACAGATTGATGCAAGCTATGACCATGGTACTGGCGATTAGGTAATCCACCCGTCGCCCTTGCCGAAGTTCAACGCTCTGGAGTAGCATCACAAAGTCGACTTCACTTTCCTTAGCACCGAACCATCTCCACTGACTTGGACGACGCAAATTTCCGTTGTTTCTTTACTATATCCCCGGCGGAAAGGAGGTTTTTACAGCTGTAAATACCACCTACCTCCGACTTACGAGCACGGTCCGGCAGCCACCGACTCGTCGGTCTTCCATCTCCACCATGTCATCACAAGATCCGTCTGGCCAACTCGCCGAGTCTGGCCTGACGATCCATTCCGACAGCGAACACTACTCCACTGTCGAAGACTCCTCCTCTGCGTCTCCTCCGTCGTCCTCCTCGCCCGTTATTCTCTACAGACCCCCCACGATCTGGTCCATAATACGCGGCGCCGCCATCAACCTCTTCCTCCCTTTCGTCAACGGAATGATGCTCGGCTTCGGTGAGCTATTTGCGCATGAGGCGGCGTTCCGGTTAGGTTGGGGTGGTACCAAGGTATGTGCCCGGTTTTTAAATTCCATTGCTCTAGTTTTCCCGACTCAAACACCCCCAGAGAACTCTTAAGAGCACAGGTTAACTAACTGCGGAACAAGGTCTTCCCCCTAAGCCGCCGACGCGCGCACCCCATAGGCCCCGGTATCGAAATTGTCGACCGTTCGAAGCGAGGTGAGCTCCGACACACCACGAGCTTGGAGTAATCGAGAACTTGAATTAAAAGATGGGGTTAGTCACGACCGTGATGGAAGCATGCTGGGACCCTGCCGATGGATGATGCTGGGCCGGGATACAGAACAACTCCTTGGCGCCACGACAGGATGTACATACTATATTTGAGAGGGTTTATAGACGGCTCTTGGCTCTGGATATTCGTGCCTATCCACACGGGCCCTGCTGGGTTGAATAGTCCTCGTGCGGCGCTTTACACTCTAGAAATGGGCGTCACAGTGACCACTAACCACCGCTTTGACTATCAAAAATGGATGTCCGGAATTGGGCCTCTCCGTCAGAGTTTACGCATCATGTCATTGATAACTCACTTCAACAATCGGCTATTCTCTCCGCACTCTCCAACCTCGGGCGGCCAGTAGAAAGCCGGGAATATCGGCCAAGTAATCGCTTAATTATCGCTCAAGCCAGGACTCGTAGAGGTATTTTTTTTTCGGGTCCAATTCATAGCGCGTTACATCTCCATTACCGTTGGCAGAGGGTGACCCGACCCAGTTTCCCCAGTGAGGATCCTCCACCATACAGTAGCCAGCCACTACAGCGTCTCATAGACTTTCTTCCATCCTATCTTGGAGCCCTGGTCTGCGATTATACGCTATCTCAGGATATAAAGAAAATGGACTTCATATATTATATGATTAAACCAATGCCAGATAGAATTCATGTCAGGAACTTTTCGACTACAGTCAAACCGCTAGTGAAAGTTTCAAACTCCGCTTCTTGTCAGTCGCCGTTCCTGAACTCATCACCCCAAAATGGTACTATTTAATTCGAACTCTCGGGATAACGCGACCACGTGATCCAATTTTGACAGCTCGAAAAACTTCGCCGGCAGAAAAAAAAGACCCTGGCGCCGGGCGACACTCGCGATTTCCCTCCCAGAGTCCTTTTCCATTTCGTCGGTTCTGTTCCTCCCGCATAACCACGATTCTCCAACATTGCCACAATGCTTCCGAGCAGGGGAGTAGTCCGGTCCGTCTCCGCGGCGTCCAGGACACAGTTTGCCAGCCAATTGGTATGCTCCGACCTCACTTTGCGCGGATTCCCTTGGTTATCCCTCAGCCGCTCGAGAGGATGTATTTCTAATAAGCCTACGACAATCGGCAAAACTAACAACATATGACATTTAGGGTGCCACCCGTGGCTTCGCGACTGCCAGGATCGGAAATGGAAAGCACATTCGCACTACGACGCGACTCCCAATCGGCTCTGCGCACAGAGCAACCCCCCTGAGGAATATCGCGATCGCCGGCCCCGTCGTCTTCGGCCAGATCCCCTCCGCGAACAGGACCCTGTCCCTCTGGGGATCCAGCTCCAAGAAGCCCGAGCCCGTTGCGGCGCCCCCAGCTCAGCCCGCCCCTGTCGAGTCGGCTCCCACGACGATACAATCCCAGGCCACCCCCGATGTAGCCGCTACCGCTGAGACCGCGAACGCTGCCAACTCCAGCGGAGGCTGGTCACTCTGGGGCTGGGGCTCCAGCTCAAAGCCCCCCGCTCCTGCACAGGTTGAGACCGTAGCCCAACCCGCCGCCACCGAGCCCGTCCTCTCCACAGCTCCCTTAGAGCAGCCCGCCGCCGCGGTGCCTCCTGCGTCGGGCTCCGCTGGAGGCGCAGACTCCGCCGCTGAGCTTTCCAACATCCTCTCCTCTGAGCTTGACAAGTACGACTCCATCTCCTCCATTCCAGAGCAAATCGGCTACCTCCACACCCTTGGAATCGATTTCGGCGTGGGCACCACCTCCATGATCCAATGGGTCCTCGAGCACGTCCACGTCTACTCCGGCCTCCCTTGGTGGGGCTCCATCCTCGCCACCAGCTTGCTCATCAGGGTCTGCCTTTGGAAGCCCGTCATGATGGGCCAGGAGCACAGCACCCGCTTGAACCTGCTCCGACAGAACGAACCAGGCTACAACCGCGCCATGGAGGCCTGGAAGGATTCCATGGTCAACAAGGACGTTGTCGGTGGTCAGGCCGCCAAGGCCGCCATGAAGGCGCTCGAAGAGCGGCACAAGGTCAACAAGTTGATGCCCTTCATCGGTTTCGTCCAGATCCCCATCGGTTTCGGCATGTTCCGAATCCTCAGGGCAATGTCCGATTTGCCCGTCCCGGCTCTCGAGACTGGCGGCTTCGGCTGGATCAGCAACCTCACCGTTCCCGATCCTTGGTATATCCTCCCGTTTATCGGCCCCCTAACCATGGTAGCTACCATGAGGGTAAGAATCCCATGTTCAAGTTCTCTGCCTCTCTAAAAATTCTTGTAGACGCTAACGGTTCATTAAAGATCACCAACAAGCACAGCAATGCCCAGCAACAGTCCGCGATGAAAGCCATTTCCTACGTCTTCGTCCCCCTCGGTTTCTTCGTCACATGCTTCATGCCTGCTGGTCTTCAGTGGTACTTCGTCACCGCCTCGGTCCCCGGTCTCCTTCAGACCTGGCTCACCTTCCAGCCTTGGTTCCGTAGATGGGTTGGGCTCACCCCGCTCCCAGAGCCCCTTGCCAAAGCTCCTGCTGGCTCTATCTCGCCTACCTCCACCGGAAGTGCTCCGGGTATCTTTGAGAATATGAAGAAATCCCTCAAAGACGCCACTGAGATGGCGACCGCCAAGAGGGAGGACTCCAAACAGAGGAAAGCCAAGGAGACTAACGAGGCCGAGGAGGCCAAGTTGCAAGCTGAGTATTACGAGTCGTTGAGAGAGAGAATGGCGGAGTTGGAGAAGCAGATGAAGCGTCGGCCGTAATCACAGAGGCCAGACTGGGGAGGAAAGGAGGCGAGGAATAATAGAGCCAAAGAATGTTTTCAGACACTCGCAGAAAGCTGGCTCGTTGTCCGTCCGGCCTCGTCAGCCGGGGCGGGTTTGTATAATCTTTGTACTCCCCATCCTCTGAGGGTGTAAGACGGAGAAGTCGTCTTCTGAATCCCTCAAGAACATCCCATCATGTGTATATTAGAAAAGAATGGAGACATATAGACGGCACATTCAACAATCTTAGCACAAGACTAAACTCTTTTCTGGCAGAATTGATCTTTCAGGTGGTCTTCGAGTTGTATATGAGTGATGCCAGCTTGTACGAAACGGGTATTCTTCCACAAGCGAGCTTCAAAAGACAAAATAGCTCCAAAACCGCATATTAAGAAACCATGTTTTTTTTCTTCGTGATTCTGTTCCACACCATCTTCGTCCAGTGCGTCCGTAAACTCTAACCATGGACTCATAAAAAGGAGACAAAATGCCTATCTGCGAGGCCAAGGTAGAAGAGAACCTCATTAAGCATCATCTCTGGCCTCTCTGCTTTCTCCACCTTCGTTCATTTAGAATACAGTTCCATCTGTATCGATCAGAATCGGAGGCTCTTTCGTGTTCGGCCTGCTGACCTCGGCAATTTCCCGACCGCCCTGTAAGCAAGTTAGCAAAATGTACGACAAACTCACAGCATTCGGGTAATATCCTTACCTTCCAGCTTCCCGCTTCTAGTAGTTGGGGTAGCGACAATTCGTTGCCATTCAGTTCACCCCTCAACGCCTTATTGACTTCCAAACACAACATGTCAAGGAAGCCAACCGTCACACCACGCCATTCTACAACGACATCATCGCTAGGCTGGAACATGGGAGCAACCTCAACGCCCTTGGTCCCAGACGAACGAAAGTGCTCGGAGTAGTTTTGTAGCCCCCTTTCCATGTCAGGCTTCTTCAGCGTCAAGACGCCGAGATCGATGAACAAGCCGCCGTTGCGGTATTCGGGGAGACCAGTGAGGAGTTCAGTTCCGGCGAAATGAACACGGAGTAGCGACTGCATAGGCTGCATCAAGCTGTAGCAGAGCCACTGCGTCAACTTGTGGAAGGGAAGAATCGATTCCCATGGCGCCGTAGAAGCTGGGCCAGACTGGGGAAAGGGCGAGAAAGTAGAAGTGGTGGGGCTAGCCGCGGGTTGAGGAAGAGATTGGCAGGGCCAGGCATCTCCAAGAGGAATTCCGTTAATGGTAGTGCGAGAGGTCGGCCAAATAGATATCAGGCCGTCCATGAGAACGTTCCACAGCACGGGCAGAGGGACAATAGGCATAGAGCTAGCTTGTGTAGAGGGATGCGACAAGAGGTATTCTATAATCGAGTCAGTAAAACAACCCAAGGGTCCTGAAGAAAGGTTTGGCACAAGGTAAGCCTACCAATCATGTTTCCAGGACGTCCATCCTCTCCAAAATACTCCTTCTTCTCATCCAGTGCCTTCGAAAGTCGAACAAGGAGATCAGCGCGTCCGGCAACACCTGCCATGGTGTTGCCGGGTTTTGACTGTAGGCCTTGAGCGACCTTCTCAGTGGTAAGCTGAGCTAAACCCTTCTTATCGACCTGGAACTTATTGGAGGGGTTTCCAGAGAAATATCCCTAGGGTAGTCAGCATGACGGGCGGTCGCTGGGATGGGGCAGGCTGCACTTACATGTTTGAACATTTCCAGGGTCGCGATCGCGATACCTTCAGAGCGACGATAGATGCGGCCATTCTCCGTGCTCTTATAGCTCCACTCGGTTCCAGCTCCAGCATCTAACAAGACGCTCACAAGGTAAAGATCGATCAAGCGACGACATTTCTCGGAGTTGTCCACCTCCTCGGGGAAAGTAGAGAGAAGAGAGGCAATACGGTCCCGACCGCCGACACAGAAGTGTTGATGTCGGCCATGAGGAGGGATACTAGTAAAAGGAGCATCGTAATCACGCTAAGCAAGAAGCTTTAAATTAGCCATCCGAGTGGTGTGCCTCTGGGATGCAGGCAGGGGCTCAGGCAGCCAGGAAGCATCGGGCGCTCCTGAATGGGGTGGGAAGGCAGCGCTCACCTTGATGATTCCACTAACGAACGTCACCACATCCGAAAATTTGCCCATATCAACATCAAAATGCTTCAGGTCGTTCCTTAACGCCTTGTCGGTGACCAACTTGCTCCTTTCTCGCACCGCATTCAAGCTCCTGAGATAGCCGGCAGGATCCAGCTGTGGGTCGGGAGGGCGCGGCATGTCGACCTTGGGAAGAGTAGTTGTAGGCGAAAAAGGAGACATGGGGGTTGAAGGGTTGGTGCTTCCGCCAGACGTCCGATTTACACTTAGGTTGGTTCCGATGGGCGATTTAAGACTGGAATGTCCAGAATTCAGGCTCGCGTTGGACTGAGATGGTTTGATGGTAGGGCCTGCATCGGCGCCCTTTTGGGACTTCTTTCTGCTGAATAGACGCATGGTCACAATGGCGGGGTCGTAGCTAGCGGTTGTAATAGGACGGTATGGTGTAAGACTTGCTTCCAATCACTGGTTGCGGTTCAGCTGAGACGCACGTCCTATCTTCACCAATGGCGGATAACAACGGGCCCCCGTCGATCACTTTATCAAGGCAGCCGACGAGAAGCGATCAACAACAGATTGCTTGGGAGCACGAGACAGACAGACTCACCCGAGCCTCAGATTTGTGAGTTTCTTCGATGGCTTCTCGATCTTTGCCGTCCAAGCGAAATGGTTTCGCACTGGTTTGTGCAAGAAGCCTTGTTCCAAACTCTGAGGCCAAGTACAATCGTCGCCTGCCCAAATTGGTTCGCCTTTTTAGAATCACTGAATTTCAAAAAATTCTCTTCAACCGGACAGAAGAGATTCGAAATCGACGAGAAATTGAGCTGGTAGCAAGCTTGCCAGTGATTATCGAAGGAAAAAATAAACGGGGCTAACAATAGCGGGTCGTTGTTTGGTGCAAAGGATCAGGCGATTTCAACGCTTGTCGGAGCTGTCCGCAGGAAACTTTCAGTTAGTTGAGCGCTCCTAAAATCACCTCGTCCCCGCGACTTGATGGTGGTAAGGGCGGGTTCCTGGCGGAGCACAATGGGGCCTTCCCCGAATAGTATAGTTGGCTTGCGACATACTCTTTTTTTTTTTTTTTTTATTTATACTCGAGCCGAGAAGCTTTATGAGATCAATCGTCTTCGGTTCGTAATGCCCACACAACGTGTCGATGTGAGAGCCGGCTCGTTTTAATTGGAGGCGGAGGAAGCAAGTAGGCGGCCGAACCAGATGTGCATATATAAAGCGTAGAGACGAGCGCAAACCTTGTTGACAGATCGATGGTGGCAGGAAGATTGTCCAATTGCAACAGGGATGACTTTTTTTTTTTCTTTTTTTTTTCCCTCGTTCCACCTGAGGTTGCAATTGCCCGTTGCTCAGTTGCGGCGTTGCCAGTCAATCGGGTCCAAACCTCGGGTCAGCTCCTTTGGTGAAGAAGGCTGTAGCTAGCCGGTCGAGAGACGAGCTGGAGCTCACGAATCGACAGCGGAGGACCCAAAGAAAACCCGGGAGAGATCTTTTTGCCTATTCGAAGAAGTAAGAAAGGAAGGATCGATAGTAGAGAAAATGGAACTTGGAGAAAGAGGGGGCAGGAGGCGAGAGTATTAAGATGGGCAGATTCCGCATGCAGGAGGAAAGCGCCGCCGTCTCATTGCAACTGAACCAAACCTGCAAGGAAGCCACCAATACAACCACCCCATGCACACTTTCCCTCTGGTGTAAACTCCAGGATCATAACGGGGAAGGAGGGGATCACAAGGCCAAGGCGTGGAGCGGCCTTAAACGGCCCTATCGCCACATGGTATTGAGCACTGTTAACTCTCAAGTTCGCTATAGCGCTGGTCAGTACGCCATCACAAGCTCAATATCCAACGAATAAACTACATGATAGGAGCCTTGAGGTGTATAGGTACTACCAAAGTACGGAGCGCGAGAGCGAGGGATGAGGAGCCGAGAGACTGTGGCCCGACTGTTCACCAAAAGTAGTCTGCATTCTAGCAGACGAATTTGGTAAGGGCAGCATAATTTTTTCTTCATACATTAGGGTGCTCCTAAAAAGGGTAGGGAAGCGCAGGGAAGGGCGACATTGTTCGATCAACGACTTGATCCCTTCTGGAAAGTCTGAAGAGAAGGGGGAGTGCAGCAGAGGGCAGGGGAAAGGGTCCCACTGGCCAGAGATTGAGGGGTGTCCTCGCAGATCCTTGTCCCCACTCGGAATTGCAAGCCCAAGGGATCAAGACAACATTGATCCCTGCTGGGTTCTGTGCTGGTCCTGGCCCTGCCCGACCGGGGACTCATGTTGAGCACTAATAACAAGTGAGGAACCCGCAATACCATTGCCTTGGCCCACTTGAGCCAACCATCTCTTGGCAATTCGGGCGCTGCAAAGAGTCCTAAGGCCTGGGAGAGGCTGGCTCCCTATCTCAGAGATCAAGCAGCATCCTTCGTACCTGCATGGCTATCGTTGGAGTACTACAGAGTACGCACAAGGTTCAAAAAAAAGGGGGGGAGTTTACTCGTACAAACGAGTGTACATCAAAGGACGTGAGGATGTATGTACATTTAGCAAGCCCATCAATTCCCTGAGCCTGGACTAGACTCCAAGAATAATCCCTCGACTTTGGATCTTGGAAGTAGTAAACTCTTGCTGAACAAATAGGGAAAGCAGTCCGGGTCTTCGAGATGAGGCTCTAGATTAGTCCGTCCGGGCCAGGTTACTATTCTCACGTCCCAGCTTCAGTTCTTTCAGAGCACGCGCCAACAACTGACCAGACAGCCAAGGAGAGCAACACATATACAAATCCCCGTAGCAGCGTTGACCTGTCTAACTCCTATCGCTGAAAGATGGTGCACAGGGGATGTCCTGTATTAATATGTGCGTCGTACATTGGTTGAGACACCCACGGAGGCTAGACATCAGCATCCCGGCAAAAGGTAGTTGATCTTGGCCTTGTTCCACGGATACCGCCGCTTTCTTCAGTCCAAAGCTCCCTCCAGCGTGCCAGCCACCACCACTCCCTGGCGGTTTTCCCCTGAGCGTCCACCGTCCGGGGGTAGGCTGGAGTGCGACGCAACAGGCACGAATACTCCTTGATCGAGTGTCACAAACATTCTCGATGGATCCCGCCGTCTTTCGAATCGGGTGAACAAGAAGACGACAGGGACTTCGCAGGTGTGGATTTTTGATCCCCATTGCGTGTTGGCACATAGCGACTCGCTTCGCATCTTTTCAGGGCCACTCCTACACATCGCTCGGCACCGCTCTTTCCTTGACTTTTCCTTCATTCCACGGGCTTGGCAGTCGCAAGGAGAGTATTGGCCCGCAATCGTGCGAGTGCTAATCTCCAAGCCGCGTTGTTCCTTCGAGGCGCACTTTCACTTCCAGATGCCGATATGGACGAGCAGAGCTGCTGCGCTATAGAGCAGAAGAGCACGACTGTCGACTTGTATCTCCCTCGATCTCGATTAAAATCAAATGAGTATCAGCGTTGCACCACCAGTGCATCCCGCCATCACACGGAGATGCTCGACCCTATCAGGAGCTACACAGGGAGGAAAGAAACACCACAGACGCAGTTGTGCTGTACAAGCCACTATCATTGTTCGCCATCAGGTCTACAAAAACACCAGACGCAGCAAAACTTAATGAGACCGCCCTTTTCAAGTGGTCGCGACCCCTGATCCAGACTCTCGTCTCCGAAGGATCGGTCGATAGACACTAATTGCACCAGGCCAGGAGCGAATCCAGTCCGTCGGGTTATCCACTAGCCTCGGTCGACAGATCATTCGTTAACCCCTGGCCGGGGTTGGTCAGTGCAATTCCACCACTCACTCCATGCGGAAAGGAAAAATATACGAGCAATGAACGAGGCTTCGGCCTCGCCAAACGTGGAATTCAGTGCTAGAATGTTGGTATTTGCTCTGGACACAACCAGTCTGGGTCACCCCTCCTCGACTCTCGACAAAAGGGAGGATTATTGTTGCTGCACAAGACCCTAGTCGTCAACATTGGTGCATGTAAAGCGCTTCACACCGAGCGCTGGCGCATCCCTAGCGTGGATGGCACGGCACTATATTCAAGTCGATGCAGTAGACTGGTACGGCTCATGGAGCCGGGAGATTGGACTGGGTCTTGGGGATACAACCCTCCTAGTACATAAAAGTATGTCCAAATTTGCCTTTTTTGATCTCCTTCCCGCAGCAATCCTTCTGCAAGGGACGGAACACCTCAGACCAGATGCAGAACTGTGCTCCGGTCTTCCAGGCAAGGCCACTCGGTTACGATGTCCGGACCCCGTTCCTCGGGAATCGAACAGCGATGTCTGATGCATTCCATCCCTTCCCAGAAAAGGAGGGGAAAAAAGAATGTGGGTGCTTCGCTTCGCCGTGATCAACCTGTCTTTTCCTCGCTCGCCCCCTTGCACAATTTAGCTCCGCCCAAACTTGTCTTGTACTACGGCGGTTTGCCCAGTTAAGCAAGTGAATGCAGCAACGGAGATCACGGACTGTGCTCCCACTAGAGCAAGCCCAAAAATTCCCATCAAGTGTGTCCTCGAACCGATCATGGTATATACGTACTCTCAGACCGGAAGGTGACCAATGCCTTCCCCTTTCCGGAAGAGGCGAGGAGATGGTGGCATATTAAACCACACAGCGCGAGGATCTCCAGAGTAGATATCGATCTCCCCAAGACTCCCAGCAATCGTGCACTGACACAATATTTGCCCAATTTCTATCGAGACTGCGGGGAGCTACCTTGGCGAGCTCAGATCAACGGCGTCCAGTAAACTGCATGCGTCCATAGTGGCACACTAGCGATGCAGTCATATGCCCGGAAACTAGGTTTGGCGCGCTTCATTTTGGTGGTCTGTGATTTGCATGGGGCGGTGGAAGGGGCGGGGCCGCATCTCGATATCAGCAAAGGTGATACAATATTATTCAAGCATGGCAAAGCCAGGATGTACTGGCATTCGATTAATCGGTTGAGGGAACGAGGCGCTAGAGAGGAGGAGAGCGCGTGTGAAAAGCAAAGGCGCAAGGGTCCAAGCTTCACGGGGCGAGAAATTCACATAGATAATGCCCACCAAAAGCGCCGCCGCTCCACCGCTCCCCCTCTCGTCGCCAGCTAGCCTGCTCTTGGCGGTCGCTGGACGCCCCCTATTCCCTAGTTGGAGTGGACTTCGAAGTATGCTTTGTCGTGTTAACTATTCTTGATGCATGCTAGTCCACCTCCCTCCATATTTGCCTCGGATACAATCCACTTCGTCGGCAACAAGCCCCCTTTTCCGAGCCTTTCTCCTGAGAGATGGGGCCTCGCCATCCCCAGCCCCGGCCGTCGATTACCTTGAATCCACAACTTTCGAACAACTTTGAGCCACCGTTATCCTACGACCCTCAAAGTTTGCGGGCCTAGCTGGCGCCGAGAACCTGAAGACTACGCGCTACAGATTCTACATCTGAGAGTCTCGTGATCATACAGGTAGCTCTTCTCACAGGTGCTCGCCAGTTCGCTTCACTCTCTGAAGAGGAGGCATTATTTTGAGTCGCTAGGACCCGGGCTGCAGGATTAATCCATTTAGGCCAGCATGGGCGCTAACGCGAGTTGATACCGAGAGCGACCTATCAACCAAGCGCTACCGCACAGATACAAATCAGTCAATCGTAGGAACACCATGCGAGTGGCCTGGATATGCTTCAGTATCATGTGTTTAAACCGCCCACGATTGACAATGCTCACTGTCAAGAGAGACAGCGCGTTATTAGAAACTTGATATTAATCTCCCTCGCATCCCAGAACAAGACGACAAGTATATCTCTGCCGTGGCCCAGGTAAGAGGCTTCGCGTGGCCTCCGTTAACGCCAGCCAGGAGGGTTTACTTTATTACTCTATTTTACACCAGCAGAGTTGATTGACTGAATAGTCGCCTGGCTCCATGTCCTTCATCTCCCCATAACTGGTCACGCGGTGCCATCACCGTTGACAGTCATATTTTCCTCTCGCAAGGCCTGATGTGGCGTGTCCCTTCTTCAGCACCTCCAGGTCGTCCTGTTCTGTTGGCAAGAGATCAGCCATTGGGCGCAACCTGGCATCTGACTAGAAACTAGATTGAGCGAGCCCATAAATACCCAATAAATCCCCCCTGTGTCATTGAGGGAATGGGCCTGGGTTCCGACGTCATTGCTCTCCCAAAGCTTAAATTTCAACGCGGGTCGACGACGCGAGCTAAAGACAAGCGCATTTAGTCAGGGCAAACTTGACAACTGATAAGGCATGTCGCTGTAGTCAAGTCGATGGCAATCCCATTATCAGAGTCTATTACGGGCATGTTCTCAGAATGACCAAATTTATCCTTTCAATATGGGCTCGAGGCCGCGTGGTGGCCTAGACAAAGGTCCTCCCAACAGTGAACAGCCTCGATATTCCGGAATACTCCTTGTTTAGCAGCCACGATGCAAGATGACTTGGCGAACGCGCAGTGTTATTGATCCCTCCCTCTGGGGAAGCCTCAGCAAGCAGGGAGGATGTTTGTGACAATGAAATCCGATGCCACAGTATAATTCAACCCCCTGAGTCCTCACAGTTTCAGACAGGAGGGGATGGCAGCCAAGGGCAGGGATCAGCCTTGAATCTCGCCCTCCTCCTTCCCATTCATAGGCAGTTGTCATCAGAATTCAATTTGGCAGGTGGGCGATGACACTTCTCTTGGTCGACTTTCGTCTCAAGGTAGGATTCCAGAAAATGTCGATTGGCCAGCACAATGGGTCCTTTTGGTGGATTTACTGCAACGGTAAGTAAGCATGGCGAGATGTTGGTGCCACTAACCAACATGACATTATCTTTCAAGTTCTCAAGAGAGTCAGGGAAGTGGGTAGCCAAGAAGGCGTGGCTGGCACGCCTGATCCCGACAATCCGACCGTCCCTCAATTCAAGCTAGGGTGCGTTGTCGATGCAGGCGCCTACACTACTTCTCACATGTGAGAAGCACACTGTCAAGAGAGTTTGAACAGACGGAAATTGCAAAGGCCCACGACTCGGGAGTCACGCCCACATTCGTCACCGCCAGTAAGCTTCAGCGAACCTCATACGGGTGGGAATCCTCCAGCTGGAAGTAATATGGTCCTATTCCGGACGTCAAGTCCCCAGCTGGCAAAAGACGCGACCGCTTCGCGGGGTTCAGAAAGATTAACTGGCTTCAAAATCCTTCCCTCTAGCTTGCATGATCAATGATGCGGCACCGGGCAAAGGCCAGGCCCCAAGGTTGGAAACAGACTCGATGCACATCACGGCGGTTCTTATAGTACTGATCAACCACCAACCATGTTGTTCGCCAGATACTTCCTTGAATTCCATTTTTTTGGCTAAGGATTGGCTTGAGCCGCCATTACCATCGAACACTTTTTAGGGTCAACCCCCCAGGAAAGTATAATATTAGACAAGGTACCTCAGTAAAGGCACAGAGATGGGCTCACGCATGTGTCCCTCACCGACCCAAAGGGAACATGTGCCTCTGTTCAAGTCATTGATTCCCTCACCTCAGCTACCCCTGGCAGGTGAGACAAACATGGATATGGAATGTTGGGACGTGGGAGAGAAGTATCACTTACTCGAAGGGGCAACGGGAGACAGCCGAGCGGCCTCTGACCATCGGTAGACTCGGGAAATTTAATGACTGGGGCCGGCCAGTGAGGGCCAGGAATCCCTTGCCAGCTGGGCAAAGTCAGGATTATTTTGCTTCAGGACGGGCGCGGTCGTCCTCTTTTCCCCAGGAGCCTCAATGACGGATATGGAGAATTCTTCCCTTCAGCACACGCCAATCTACAAGCTCTGGTCCAGATACTAGCTGGGGCAGGCTTCAGCCAGAGTATGGGTTAGTCAGTCATAGAGGCCTTAATAAGACACGGGTGATGCAATGCAACGTTTAAATCCAAGAAATGGCTTTTGACAGGTTGCAACTAATGACACAATTCCGGGGTCTTAGCCAAGTGACGTTTGGCCCATTAAGGACCAAGGAAGGATTCTCGGTAGCCCCCGTCCAAGGGACGCGAGGACCCTACGCTTAAGGTGTTTGGCTGGTTCACCGCTGGCTAGCAAAGACAGCACGAGGCAATAAGTTACAATTGCGCGTCGGCGTCGCTTCCAAAGCTCCGGCGACCAAGTGGGTGGTGTTGCCAAATCTGAGAAGATGTCTGCGGGGTTTATGAACCGTTCGGCCATCAAAAAAGGGACGGAAGAAAAGTACTCACCAAAACGGTTGGAACGCGGCGGATGAATTGGTAGAGATGGAGGTCAGCGAGGACAAGTTGAGAGCATGGCCCACCATCTGCCCTTTTGCCAGCCCACTATTCCCGTGCGTGCTGTGTGCGACAAAGGAGCCACTAGCAAGTCGTTATGCGACAAAAGAACAAGTACAGTCGCCGCAGCTACATCGCCCGTCGAGTTGTTGAGGAACAGAGATGAGGCCATGGGATTCCGTTAGCAGAAGGAGCCGATCCCATCGAGCCGGCTTTTCGTCTTTCGCTACCTCTCTTTTTGGTCAGACCTGCCACAACCGGTCACCGGGACGCGATTGACTAGGAAGGATCACCGTGTCCTTTTGATCCCGATCCCTTGGGAAGGCGCAGCTGGAATTGGCTTACACATCTCTTCCATGTTTTACAAGGTAATCGACAATGGGGAGCAGAGTATGCTCGAGCTCGCGATCCGTGCCGAGTTACTCCCTCAAAGCTCTTTGGATGCGTGGAGGTGCAGGTCCTCCATCCCGTATTCATTACTAGGGTTAGGCCAAATTCAAGAAAGAGAAAACGGAACCGGGGGAAAAGGCGGGTGAAGTCAGTTTGGCAAGGATGATCTGTGGAGCGAGTCTCCGTTTTGCCAGTCACAGCATGGCTAAACTAGACCAAAGAGTGGCCCAGCAATTTTAGCACGTATAGTACCCAAGTCACACACATAGCCGATTGAAGCCTGCCAGTAGCACCCTTTTCGGGCCTTGTGGCGGTCGTTGCCGGCGCCCGAAGCGGGTAAAAGACGCAAGGCGACGCCCCATTCGACAGAGCGGACGATGAACCGAAGGGGCGCGTGGGAAGGGAGGCATCCGATTACGGTTCACATTCACCCAATTGGACTTTGCGCTAAACCTTAATTCGGGTGGAACGGAGAGAGGGATGCGTGGTCGACTTGACGGATCCCGTCCTTGCTTGTCTCCCTGTCCTCGGCCTTGTTGTCTCAGTTCCTGTTGGTTCTTAAAAGTTCATGGGCTCAGCTTGACCATGGATCGATTAGAATCCATTCTTGGAGATGTGCAAGCGGAATTCCGCTGGGGGCACGGTTCACACCACGTCTTGGCCAAACGTGGTAGCATTGAACGAACTGGCGGAGCTTGTTTCTTCATGCTGAGAAACATCAACGCAAACGCCAACGAGCCAGGCGAGCGGAGGCTCGGTTCAGGATCATTCACACCTGGCATTGACTCCGAAAGAGAAATTGTCGGAGACATGGACTCGCAGAAGCACTCGACATGAACGTCAATTCAAAATCCATTTCTCCCTGACGTGTCAACCAAAGCAGCTCTTTACTATTATCCCAGGCCTTACTCCTCAGATTGGCGGCCCTCTGGCAGTCTTCGCCGCCTCTATTTCGTACGTCCTCGTCCACTCC
This sequence comes from Lomentospora prolificans, assembly GCA_029532625.1. NCBI lineage: Eukaryota > Fungi > Ascomycota > Sordariomycetes > Microascales > Microascaceae > Lomentospora > Lomentospora prolificans. Next base: position 1,695,748 of record JARFXM010000003.1, read on the forward strand.
CACAAAAAGGTGGGGTCTTGCAAGTGTTGATAGATCTTGGCTCACCATGAACCAATATAATAAAATATATTTGTCGCCATCCACTACCATCAATTCTCTGCAATCATGCTGTTTGGAGCCGGTACCTTGCACCCATCAAAGCAGCCATGATCTGGCACAAAACGAAATTTAGCATCCCCCATCCATCTTTTTCCTCTCGTCTTATGCCGCACCTGGCGAAAACGGGTAACTCTAATCCTGCCCTTGGCATGAAGCGAGGCCGAACCACCTCCAACTCTTCAATCCCAACCCGTCCCCAACCCATTGGTGGGTGCCCGTCTCTCCCAGCCAGGTGAGAAGAGAGAAACGAGCGATTGTGAGCTCCCGAGTGACCGCATTGCTTGCGCCGCGCCGCCCGTTTATTTTCTCGCCCTCTTTCTGTTCTCTGGGTCCGCTCAACCCGCTCGCCACCTGCGTGTGACCTTGTTCCCGTGCCTTTTAACTTGTCCCAGTATGAATTGCTCCCCATCCACTCCCTACACTCCCAAGCCCCGACCCAAAGTTATGCCAAAAAGGTTCGCCGGAGGGAAGCAGCGAGAAAAGAGGATAGATCTCATGCGGAGGAAGGAGGGGTTAAAATAAAATATACGTGAGCACACACTCATTGATGTTACCCCAACTTGTTGCGGGCATGGTCAGCGTGCTGCATGATGGATATGACTGGGATATCCGGGAGAGCAATATATTAGTATGTTAAAAACAAAGGGGCCTGTTAATACAGCAAATCCGGGGGAGGATGTGGTATTTCCGGTATAATAGGAATGAATGCCTCGTCATCCCCCAATAAAGCCACCGGCGGCCGTCCCATTCGATCCGTTCAAGTTGTCTTGTAGATCGCATCCCGATGTCCTATCAGCACGAGTTGCCTTTCGCATCGCCATCCTTCTTTGGACTATTGCCTCCTAAGAGACATATACACGAGTGTCACGGCCTGTGTGCTTTTCAACGGCCGAGCTGGTCTTGTTTCGCCACCACCGCTCACAAACACGATCCGATCATTTAACCGACGAGCACTTTTCTTTACCCACGCAGTGAATTGTGTACATGAAAGACAGAGGTAGTCAGAGGTCTAGGTTTCTCTTCTCTCTGGTGATGGTCTTTTGACAAAAATCTTTCTTCTGGTTATTTTGCGAGACGAATGTCCCGTAAAAGACGCTGACTTCGCGCCGTCCTAACCATCGATTCTCGACTCACACCGCATCGCGATTTGGCCAGGGCGGCGGACAACAATACCAGCCGGCGCCGTGGCGGCAAACACAACAGTCGAGACAATGGACGCCCCCGACGAATATATAGGCCAGACAGTAGTGCCATGCGCGGTGATATCCACGGTGGTTGCGGCGACATTCGTCGGGTTGAGATTTTATACGAGAGGAGTGATATTACGAAGATTAGGACTAGAGGATTGGCTTATACTCGTGTCGCTTGTGAGCTTTCCTCCTACCCGAGATGGCCGAGATGGAGAAAGGAGAGGATCGCCGGGGGACTAACACTTCCTAGCTTTTCGCGATGGGGTGTATGGCCGGAACAGTCGCAAGTGAGTTTGCCATCATCTTGATTTAAGCGTTCAACTCGGGCATCGCAACTAATACGAACTCTTGTAGTGGTCGAGTCAGGACTCGGACGGCACAGACAGTATCTCGCCCCAGAACAATTCGAAAGATATCTCCAAGTAAGTCGGGCCGGCCTCTTTTTTTTTTTTCCCGCTTTCTCTTTCGGCCACGGGCGCGACTAACAACCTCCTGTAGGCGAACCTCTTCACCTCGATCCTCTACTCCGCCTCGCTCACCTTCACCAAACTCTCCATCCTTAGCCTCTATCTCCGCATCCTCACCTACGACTATACCCAACTGGCCACGAAGCTTCTCATCGGGGTCGTTTCCATCTCTCATATCTATATCCTCACCAATCTCTTCGTGTCCTGCATTCCTCTCAAGGCCTTTTGGCGCTTTGAGTTACGAAGGAGTTCCTACTGCCACGACTCCTCGATTTATTGGTCCAATTACACTCTACACATCGCGACCGACTTTTTGATATTCGTATTGCCACTCCTTGTTGTTTCGAAATTGAGGATACCGAAGAAGCAAAAATTTGGTCTTCTTGCCGTCTTCCTCCTTGCGTTCGGGTACGTTTAAATGAACAGATTGAAAGCTCTCTCACCCCTGTAGACTGCTAACACGTTCGCCTCACCACAGAGTCTGCGCCGTCTCCGTCCTCCGCATGGTCCTCTTCCTCGACTCCAACGCCGCCGACAAGCCCAACCGCGGTGACATAACCTTTACAACCATCAGCATGGCCAACTGGTCCATGATTGAGATCTGCGCATCCATCCTCTGCGCCTGCCTACCAACCCTCAAACCCCTCATCATGCGCATCGTCCCCAGCTTTTCTCGCTCCGGCTCCCCCGCCACAGATTGGCACGACGACGTTGCAGTGATGGCCGGGTACGAAAGGCCGCTTACCATTGGGACGAGGCCGAGCAGGAAGAACAGGCTGCTCTCGACGAGGGATATACTTAGCACGAGGGTGACGGAAGACGGGGACCCGCCGATTATGATGGGCGGCTTGGATGGCCTGGGGAGGGCGCAGGACGTTGACGTGCTGGGTGTGAGGAGAGCCAGTTGCGCGTCGTGCTCTGATGGGGCGAGCTTGCAGAAGGCCAAGGTGAGGGAGGAGGAGTATGTCATGGAGGACCTGACGCCCATCGATCGGGATGATCTGGAGGCATATCGGGGGGGAATGCAGTCGCCGGATGGGAGCGAGAAGCCCTTGCGGCCGAGTGCCTCTGACACGAGGTCCGTCTATGAGCAGAACCATCGGTGAAAAGAAAAAAGAAAAAAAAAAGACTGGCCATGGGGCTGGGCATATGCGCGTGGTGCTTTTGAACGATGTCTATGATACGAGTAAGCATTTGGGTTTTTTAGGAGCATTGTTCGTCCTTGTTTCCATTGTCACGGCTGGGAGTCTTCTTGTCATGGGAAGTTGTTTATGGCGTCAAACGGGGCACAAGGGTTTATGAATGCCAACGTATTGAGAGTGATTCAGGGTTGGAAAGGGCTCCCTGGAGGTTGCTTCGATTCTTGTATTTTAACTCAATCCATTAAGCATTATCCTGAGCGACCTCGCTCGCTAGGTGAATTATGACACGCTTTCCTGAGGGGATTACTATGAAGATCTCAGACTACTACAATCCTACCGTGTTGCATCTAGACACATAGAGCCGCGGCGCATACCGTGTTTGAATAGGGGATAAAAATCGGATTCTTTTTCATTCATAGTACACTCGACAGATAGCCGGATCCCTAGGCCGCCTTGTCCTGGCAACTCACTACATAACATGATAAACTAGATATCCGTAACGGACGCCTTAGTATTTTGCACCGTGACAGTGTAAGCACGCTTAACAATCTTTATCTGGTTATGATTGTTGTCTGAGTTAGTCACCGTTGATTCCTACCCTACCAGGTCATGAAGTCAAGAACAACAACTTACTGGATGCTGAAGCACCCCTTTCCTCCCACGCGCTGGCTTAACCGGAGGCCCACTTCCTCGGGGATGGAGGACCGAGCGACCCCCAGCATTTGCATATTCCATTTTGGTTCTGGTCTCTTCTCTTGGCTGTCTTTTCGCCGGCTTATGAGATGAGATCGGCCACGTTCATGGGCATCTCGTCAATCTGAGTCGAGTAGTACACTGCAGACGGTTAGCCGGTTAGCCTCCAAGGTAGAAGAGTTTCTGCAGGACTCACACTCAATATCACGAAGGATTCTAACATCTTCGGTAGTAACAAAATTGATAGCAACACCCTTGCGACCAAATCGACCACTTCGGCCAATGCGGTGGATGTAGTTCTCACGGTTGCTGGGAAGGTCATAGTTGATGACCAAGCTGACTTGCTGCACATCGATACCACGAGCCCAGACATCAGTCGATATCAAGACTCTGCTATCACCGCGCCTAAAGTCATTCATAATGCTGTCTCGCTCCTTCTGAGGCATCTCTCCGTGCATGCTGCTGACGGTAAAGTTTGCCTCACGCATCTTCTCCGTCAGCCAGTCGACCTTGCGCCTTGTGTTGCAGAAAATGACAGCTTGTGTGATGGTAAGGGTATCATAGAGATCGCAAAGCGTGTCAAACTTCCAGTCTTCCTTTTCGACCGCAATGAAGTATTGCTTCAAACCCTCGAGGGTCAACTCATCACGCTTAACGAGGATACGAACGGGGTCGGTCATAAACTTGGTCGTCATGTCGAGGACATCATAAGGAAGCGTGGCGCTGACTACCACAACCTGGGTGGCAGGGGGGAGATAACGGTATACGTCGTAGATTTGCTCGCGGAACCCGCGGTTCAGAAGCTCATCTGCCTCATCGAGAACGAGCATCTTGATGTGTCTCGTGCGAAGGTGGCGACGGCGAATCATGTCGGCCACACGTCCGGGAGTTCCAGACACGATGTGCTGACCATAATCGAGCTTACGGATATCCTCTCCAACATTGGTACCTCCAATGCAGGCGTGGCACTGCACATTCATGTAGTCACCGAGCGCCATAACGACGGACTGGATCTGGGTTGCGAGTTCGCGAGTAGGGGAGAGAACGAGAGCCTGTGTCTCGCGCACGGCAGTATCGATAACCTGGAGCATGCTGATCGAGAACGTCGCCGTCTTACCCGTACCGGACTGCGCCTGGGCGATGGTATCGCGACCCTTGCAAATCTGGACTATCGCGCGAGACTGGACGGCGGAGGGGGTCTCGTAACCGTATGCATAAATACCTCGGAGAAGATTCTCTATATAACTAGTTAGCTATCAACTGCAACGAAGTCGGATGGTAAAGAAGTGCTACGTACCCTTCAGCGACATAGCCTCGAAGGTAGGGTGAACAGTGACCTCCTTGGAGGTGGTGAACTCCATGCGCTCATCAGCCTTGCGGTCGATGCCGCCAGAACCAGCTCCGTCAGCCATAATTGAGTTTCGAGGATACGAAGATAGAAGTGAAAAAAAATGGTATCAATAGGATTATATCCGCCGGAGACAGACAAGGTAATAGAAATCCCTCGCGGCGAAAGGGTGGGAAGGAAAATGGTTGGTGTGGGTGAAGCTGCGCTTTGGATTTCGTCAAGGCGGGAAGTTTACAGTGGCGCTGGTAGAAAGAAAAAAAAACAATAGTCCACTTTCTGCCGCCAACGAAGCCTTGCAGCATGGTACAGTTTACCTCTTAAATATACACTGTATACATGCGCGAAGAGCTCTTTACATCTGAACTTGCTTTGACAAGGCGATTTTTCCCAACTTCATTTCTATCCACCACCAAACCCAGCTTCCCAACATCAACCATGTACCTAGAAGACGAGCGTTATATCCACGAGGACCTGGAGCGCCTCGAACAGGCCGTGGCCGACCGCATCGGAGAAGAGCCCAAGCACATACGCGACCGATTAAACAAGGATCACGAGATCGCACAGCTCCTGGAACAGATCAAGAGCCAATCGGCGTCGTTACTAAAGCTCTACCGTGACGAGGATGGCGCTCTCACGAACGAGATTCAACGGATAGGCAACGGCGACCCGTTTGAGGAGTTCTACCGCGAGGTTACGGCCATTCGCGACCATCACGCCCGTTACCCCAATGAGCAGGCGGAAAACACAGAACTGCGCTACCGCGCAAAGAGGACGGCGGAAGGAGATTTGATACCATACGTAATAGACTCGCTTTTTTCCGGTGAAGAGGCTTTCGGACGATTCTTTGATCTTCACGGGTGTCACGATTCATACCTCAACCTGCCCAACGTCAAACGTCTAAACTACATCCAGTACCTCGAGGTTTTCGATAACTTTGCTGTCGGCGCCGGAGGCATAAAGAGGGACGACAAATTGACGGACCAATACTTTAGATACCTTGGCGAACTCGCCGACTACCTGGAATCGTTTATGCGCCGCATTCGACCCCTCGAGAATGTCGACAAGGTCATTGCCAACTTTGACGACGAGTTTGAGAAGGCGTGGGAGAAGGACGAGGTAGAGGGATGGAAGAAGCAGGCAAACGGCGAGACAAACGGTGCGGGCCACAAAGCCGCTACATCAGAGGTTGTCTACTGTGAAGACTGCGAGAAGGACTTTAAGAACGAAAATGTCTACAAGAACCACCTTACAGGGAGGAAACACATCAAGGCCGCCGAGAAGCGAGCGCAAAGGAAGAAGGAGGAGGAGATGGATGAGACAAAAATCAGCGGCGCGGGTGGTGTATCGGCTAGAAGGCTGAAGGAAAAGGCCGTTGCGGAACGAGAATATCGGATCAAGCGCCTTGCATCCGCCATGTCGACTGAACGCAGCGATACTAGAGTCAACGTCGAGCGCAAACAAGGCATGACGGAGCGCGAGCGTCAACAGGAGTTGGACAACCTCATGAATATGACCGATCGATCCCAGCAGGTCGCGGCTCCGGAAGAGGGCGAAGAGGAGGATGGCGAAGAGAGAATTTACAATCCCCTCAAGCTACCCTTGGCTTGGGATGGCAAGCCTATCCCCTTCTGGCTTTACAGGCTGCACGGTCTTGGCGTGGAGTTCCCTTGCGAAATATGTGGTAACTTTGTCTACATGGGTCGCAGGGCGTTTGACAAGCACTTTAATGAGGCGCGTCACGTTTATGGCCTACGATGTCTCGGTATCACAAACACGACCCTCTTTAGGGACATCTCGCATATTGATGAGGCTTTGCGGCTCTGGGATAGGATCCAGAAAGAGGAAAAGAGGAACAAGGTGGATGAGGGGAGTGTGGTACAGATGGAGGATGCTGAGGGCAATGTGATGCCGGAGAAGGTGTACTATGACCTGCAGAAGCAGGGATTGCTGTAAAATATCCCTTTCATATTGGGATGGAGTTTGGCATTGGGTCTAAAGGTTACCGATTCGACATTTATCTAGGACGTCAATTGTATGGGCGAGATCCGATGCACGCGACCACTAATATCTTCCTTCTGCTGACCTTCAATCGCATTTTGTAAAGCATGTGCCTCATCTGAACGAGAAATCACCATGAAATACACACGCAGTAGGGCTGGGAGATCACGGGGAAATGTTGCGCATGAGTTCCCCGAAATTCGATATGTTATGCGTCGTTCACGCTGGATTGATGGTCAATCCAGATATTGTGGAGCCTGAGATCAATGCAATTCAGCTCGAGGCAACGTGTGGCGTCGGCTCTGTGGAGTTTTTAGTGCTTGTAGGTATAGGTTCCAGGCAGCCAGCTGGCATTGAGTGGCCTTGGCTCACCTCAGCAACCACTGTGAACCCCTCCGTCAACATCAATTCAAATTCACCCCCACCGCGTCGCGAATATCCATGTTCATCTCGTCGCCCACTTTTACGCTCTGACGAAGTGAGGAGGAAATGGGCAATCATTTCTTGGATGCCTCTCATTAGGCATGTCGGCCTTGGTTAAACCGATACCGGCCTTATACACGGTCTACATTTTGCGCTCGACGATGCGGCACGCGTCTCTCTACATCGGGTCGACGCCGAACCCACCGCGGCGATTGAAACAACATAATGGCGAGGTAAAGGGCGGAGCGGCGCGCACTTCGCGCCCGAGTCTACGGCCATGGGAGATGATCGCCATTGTTTCCGGATTCCCTGGAATGTTGGCTGCTCTGAAATTTGAGTGAGTGTTGCTGGCTGCCTGGCGAGAGAATCCCGATCAACTAATCCTATGCTGTTAGATGGGCACTTACAAACCCCCACATCTCGCTTCATATACCGTCAGAGGCCCGGATATCCATATCGACACAGAGAAAGAAGAACGGACAGCCGAAACGTCCCCGCCAGAGTCTTGTCTCTGTCCTTTCCAATCTCCATGTCCTCCTCGGCGTGCCCAGTTTTGTGAGGTGGCCGTTGACCCTCCATTTCTTTCACCGAGATGCGCACAAGGCCTGGGAAGAATGGCTATCTGAGGCGAAGGAGCCGGTACCAAAGAATCTAGTAATCGAGCGGGATTTCGGCCCTGCCGCTGGAACAAGGCCCTTTTCGAGCCAGTCGGGGGAAGAGCCCTGGGGCATCCACGCCCTTGCCCTGGATTACAAGCCCCTCAAAAGCTACGTTGAGAAAACGAATTCCATATTTACGTTTGAAAGAGAAGGTGACTGTGTCCACTGTGGGGAAAAAATGCCCCGGGGGGCAGGGCTTTACGTGGTCTGTCCCAATGATGGATGTGAAGCTGTTGGGCACCTTACATGTTGGAGCAGTCATTTGCTGGCCAGGGATGGCTCAGAAGGTGCAGTGATACCGGTACAGGGTGAATGCCCGTCCTGCAAGGGCTTTCTCCGTTGGGGAGAGATGATGAAGGAGCTGAGCCTTCGGCTTAGAGATCCGAAGGAAGTGGAAAAACTCTTGAAGACAAGAAAGAGGGTCAAAAAGACTTGAAGTAGTCTCCGCGGAAGACGATGGCGATTTACGACACAAATTGTTGCTAGGCTGTTTGGTTGATGGCACCCGGGGCTCATAAGGGTCATCCCCAGTCACTCGATGGAGGCTTGACGGGGTTTCGCTCCGGGTATGGGTTCCGTTTCATAGTCAGGGGCTTTCAGAAGTACTGAGCACGCTCCTCTTCGCTTTGTAAATTGATTATTTTGTGGGCTGGAAACCTATTTTTCGGGTTCGTTTCAGTCATCGTCCTTCAGGCAGTATTTCTCGACAACCTAACATTGCCTGTCGGCAGCTGGTCAAACATACCGGACCGGAAATAAAGTGGCTTACTCAGCATCGGTTTCCCCCACAGGGATCAGAGCTGGGGAGGACTCGACGAACGTCAGTCGCCTCTGATTGGTCGTTTCCGCTGGGTCATAAAGCCGGCCCTTGCATGACAAGCCATCGATATCAGAGCAATTGCGGGCGATGCGGCCCATCAAATTTTCATTCTTGGCGCAAGTCACGGGGGACAAGGGGTCATCAGCTTTGGCTACCACCCACCCCCCATCTTCGTTGGGCATAATCCCAGGATTATTATCCCATGTTTGATTACCTATCGGCTGCCTGTGCGATATTTTATTTTATCTTGGCTTATTCGCATCAGGACTCCAACCGCCCGATGAAAGGTAAGAAAGTCACAATCTGACCAAGTAACGACGCACAGGAATCAATATTGCATCGTATGGTAAGCTCCACGGGAGATACCTGTCGCGGAGCACCCTTTCGTACCTGTACTTGTGTCGTAAAGCTTTGCAGGCGAGCAGAAACACGCTAAAATTCCCGAGGAACTTCTCTTGCAGTAGTGTCTCTGCTGCGTTCGATTAGTATCCCCAAGGCCAGAAACGGATTGATACTTCGTTGGGTCGTCCCCCTCCGAGGACACTGATACCTCTCACGAAGTATTAGCAATAAAATCTGTCGAGGAGTTTGGCGAAAGTTTTTGCATCGCTAGCGCAGCTGATATTTCCCTGGATAATCGGCCGATTTCGTGATTATCCTCCTTTTTGCGATGCCATTATTTCAATGTTGCGATGTGGTATTTTTGGGTCGATACCAACGAAGGAATGGTGACTTTATAGGGGGAAGAATGATATTCCCTTGACGAAGAGATCAGCAGAGAAATCGGGACAAAGCCGCAGCCTTGCTTCCAATCTGGTAAATTCCCAGCTCACTCCCCCACACATGACAGGATGGCTGCTGGTTGTGGGATAGGGTCGGAATTCACGGGACGATATGTGGAACTGCGTGAAATAGCCTAGGTTCGCAGTGTTCTATTTAGTTCGGTCAGAAGCCGTGTCGTGGCAGCGGTCTATTCGGAGCGGCGATGTACACACTCACTCATGAGCGTGCTGGCGAGCAGGACGGAGGCGTTGTGGAGTGTGGTGTATTTGTGTCGTGCAGTGAGAATGAGACACCTTTTTTTCGGTATGGGTGTCGTTTCCCGAAATTCTATCTGGTCATGTAGCATTAGCGTCGGCCGGAACTAGATCCATATAATTGCACTGTTTTAATCGCGGTGTGTGACTTGGATGTAACTCGGCTGGTGTGGGGATTCAGAGGTTACTTTATCGAGGGCGCCACAGTGTGCACACATGGCAGCTGGTTTTTGGTACTTGAGGGAAGGCCTTCGTTGCCGCACCCTGCACACCCGGTCGCACCCACCGACCAAACTTAGACCCGCCGCCGGTACCACTTTCTGCCATGACCAGTGCTTGTGCTGGACTGCTTGTGTCTGGGTGTCTTGCCTTTCGTCTCTTTCCCAGGGCTACTTTGAATCTCCGTCACTGCCTCTTCTGCATGTACCTTCTTCCCTGAATCCCACCTTTACTTCCTCCCTCTTCCACCTCATTACCTTTTCGTCTACGCCTAATTCCTTTACTCACACTCTTCGACGACCGCCGGCATCTGCTCTGCGAATCTTTCCTACTTGAATTCCGTCTACTTCGCTTTAACCTTTACTTTCCGGCCTCCCAATTCCGCTTACTTCGCCGGCCTCGAGATAGACCTGACCGACCAACGTTGACTCGGTCCACTCTGATAGTGAAAGTTTCGAGTGTGCTTTTCTGCGCTGACCCAAGTCGAAACCCCGCGAATTGTAGTTCTATTACTATTATTGGGCCTTTCCATCGAGCGGCGACTCACACAACCCATTCGTTTAACGGGTGAGACGATATTGCGGCTGCGAATCCCTAACCTCAACCCTTTCACGCGCACCACCGCTACGCTTTACGTGGCCTTCTAGGTGGCCCATTGCCATGCTCCGAGCATAGATTCCTATCGTCTCTACAACTATTCATCTGCCAGAGAATGACGGCGCGGGTCCACGATTTCGTTTAATTTCTTACACGACTCCCATTACCCGACCCTCTCACCATTCCCGTAATCATCCTTCGATCCGCAACCGCTGCCACCTCACACCACATTAATCATGGCAGGGAGTTCCAGTCGGCCGTCCGGCGCCGCTAGCGTGGGCAGTAACAGCGTGAATGCCAGTTCACGCGCCTCTCCCGCGGTCGGTGTGGCTGCGACTGCTTCTGGAAAGACGAAAGCTGCGCAGGTCAACTCCAACGGCTACCACCCATCTTCCTCTCAGACACGCCTCAGCTCGATGAAAAGTGCGCCGCTAGACCTGTCGACGGTAGAACGACGAGGTCGACTCGCTACAACCTGCCCTCCGCCGAAGAAGAACCGCCCCCACGGGCTGCAGGATGCACCAATCTACCAGCCCACCGATGAGGAATGGAAAGACCCCATGGAATACATGAGAAAGATATCCCCCGAAGCAAAAAAATACGGCATCTGTAAAATAATACCCCCGGACTCATGGAATCCGGACTTTGCTATCGACACCGAGGTAGGGCGTTCATTGTGGTTTCCCCGACAACTTCCCCCGATCGGTCACGAACCGATGCGGTTGGGGTGGATGTTCCTTAACTGACGCTCCCGCGCGTGTAGAAATTCCATTTCAGAACCAGGAAACAGGAGTTGAATTCCGTGGAAGGCAGTAAGTTTCTCTCCCTCTATTCACCGTCGCGCGCAATAGTGGCTGACCCCTCCATCTCTAGGCACGCGCGCGAACTTGACGTACACCGACGCCTTGTATAAATTCCACAAGCAACAGGGAAATAATCCCAGCCGTGTCCCCTACGTCGATAAGAAGCCCCTCGACTTGTACCGACTAAAAAAGGCGGTGGAAGCGCGTGGTGGTTTCGACAAGGTGTGCAAGCACAAGAAGTGGGCGGAAATTGGCCGAGACCTCGGTTACAGTGGAAAAATCATGTCGTCCTTGTCTACTTCTCTGAAGAACTCGTACCAGAAGTGGCTTTGTCCGTACGAGGAATACTTGCGCTTGGCCAAGCCTGGTGTCCACCATCAACTCGAGCTCGAATATGGCGGTCCCCTTACGCCTAGCCCAGCTCCGACACCCGTTAAGAACTCACAAGTCAACACTCCTTCTGGCGCCAGGGGCAACTCTCCTACTCGTCATGCATCTGATGCGCTTCAGGCTAAGCTTAATGGTGTGAAGAAGGAGACCGATGGCGATACGTCCATGACCGACGCGCCCGTGGCGCCGCAGCCTGCCTCTGGAGGATTCACCGCCATCAACTCGGGTGGATTCACCGCGGTGAACTCTGGCGGAGGTTTTACTAGCGTTAACAAACCAACTGTCTCGGCCCCACAATCGAGAGCGCCTACGCCTTCGAAACAATTCGGCAGCCCCCTAGCATCCTCCAAAAATACGCCGGAGCATCGTGCTTCACATTTAAAAGAGGGTACTTCTCTAAAGCGTCAGCTCAGCTGTGAAAGCGCCGACTCATCGAAGAAATCCAACGGTGTGGAACAAGAGGAAACCGACAATGGTAGCCGAAGGAGCAAGCGGTTGAAGAAGGAGGCTGTTCCTACGGTTGCAGGATCTCATATGACGCAGTTTAGGCCCTCCGTTCCCCGGGTTCCTAGGGAGGAATCCGCGTCAACTGCTGTCCTCGAAAAATGTGAGCAGTGCGGTAAGTTTGAGGAACCTGGAGTTCTCCTTACCTGCGAATCCTGTGACCATTCGTATCATGATGCTTGTCTTGACCCACCTGTCAAGCAGAAGCCTGAATCTGGCTGGAACTGTCCACGCTGTCTCGTGGGCGACGGGCAGTTCGGATTCGAAGAGGGCGGTCTTTACTCACTCCGACAGTTCCAGCAAAAAGCCGCCGATTTCAAGGCCGGCTATTTTGAGAAGAAGATCCCGTTTGACTCGAGCTCCAATGGCCCGAAGCCCGTCACCGAGGAGGATGTTGAACGCGAATTCTGGAGGCTGGTCACGGATATCGAAGAGACCGTCGAGGTGGAATACGGTGCCGATATTCACTGCACAACACACGGATCTGGCTTCCCCACTATCGAGAAGCATCCCAACAACCCTTACTCAGTTGACCCTTGGAATCTCAACCTCCTTCCTCTGCACCCCGAAAGTCTCTTCCGTCATATCAAGACTGATATTTCTGGCATGACTGTCCCCTGGGTCTACGTTGGCATGATTTTCTCCACCTTTTGCTGGCATAACGAGGATCATTACTCTTACTCGGCCAACTATCAGCACTTTGGAGACACAAAAACTTGGTACGGAATTCCCGGAGACGATGCAGAGAGGTTTGAGGCGGCTATGAAAGAGGCCGTCCCGGAACTCTTCGAGACACAACCCGACCTCCTTTTCCAACTGGTAACTCTTTTGACACCTGAGCAGCTAAAAAAAGCTGGCGTGAGGGTGTACGCGGTCGACCAACGAGCTGGTGAGCTCGTTATCACTTTCCCTCAAGCCTATCATGCAGGCTTCAACCACGGGTTTAATTTCAACGAAGCGGTGAACTTTGCGCCATGCGATTGGGAACCCTACGGCCTTTCTGGAGTCGAGCGGTTGCAGCTTTTCCGTCGACAGCCCTGTTTTTCTCACGATGAGCTTCTATGGACCGCGGCAGAGGGTACGACTAGCGGAGCGTTGACCATCCAGACAGCCAAATGGCTGGCCCCGGCTCTTAACCGGGTCCACGAGCGTGAGAAGTCGCACCGAGAAGCTTTTATGGCCAAACACCGGGAAGCCAGGGCTCAGGGTGGAGACGACGACAAGAACTCGACTGATCCACTAGAACCTGTTGTAAACGATGAAGATGTCCCGGAGGAAGAGTACCAATGCTCGTACTGCAAGGCGTTCAGCTACCTCTCCAGGTTCAAGTGCAACAAAACTGGCAGAGTCTTGTGTCTTCTCCATGCCGGATACCATGCCTGTTGTGATGCTCCGGAGACGCGGAGATTTGTCGGAACCGATCATGTTCTCATTTACAGGAAGACGGAGGAGGATATGGAGATGGCCCAGCGGAAAGTAGCCGAAAAGTCTCGTACGCCAGAGGCCTGGGAAGAGAAGTATGAAAAACTTCTAGATGAAGAGGCGGTTCCTGCGCTTAAAACCTTGAAAGCATTGCTACATGAAGGCGAGAAAATCCCGTTCGACCTCCCATCCCTGCCTCTTTTGCGCGAGTTCGTCGATCGCTGCAATGAATGGGTAGATGAGGCTACGAATTTTACCGTGCGCAAACAGCAAAATCGCCGAAAGAATGACAAGGCTTGGCAAAGTGGGAAACGGAAATCAATTAGCGGTGGCTCGCCAGAGCACAAGGACAAGGACCGTGACGTTTCAAACATCTATCGCCTCCTGCAAGAAGCGGAGCATATTGGCTTCGACTGCCCGGAAATTCTGCAACTCCGAGAGCGTGCCGACGCCATCGAGCAATTCCAGAAGAATGCGCAACGAGCCCTCGAGCACGTTCAATCCCAAGGGATTCAGGAGATTGAGGATCTGCTTGAGGAGGGTCGCAACTACAATGTGGATATGGAAGAGGTGGACAAGCTTTCCCGAGTTCTCGACCAGTTACGATGGAACGAAAAGGCTCGCGCTAGCCGAGGCCTCTTCATGACGCTGAATGATGTCGAGAAGCTCATTGAGGAAGGCAAGAGGCTAGACATTCCTCCGTACAACGACTTTCTCACATATTATACGGAGCAAATGCTGGCGGGCCAGCAGTGGGAGAAGAAGGCACGAGAATTGATCGCAGCGGAAATTATTCACTACCCTCAGCTCGAGGCGTTGTCTACCCAAGTGCAAATGAACGCGCTGCCGGTCACAGAGGCGACGCTCTTACGAGTCGACCAAATCCTTCTCAAGCAACGCGATGCCCATCGACAAATCCTAGATCTGACTCAACGGTCGCGCAACAGCGATTTCCGCAATCGCCCGAGGTATGGCGAGGTCTGTGATATCATGAAGCGCCTTGAAGAACTCAATTCTAAGCCGAGTGGAACGTCGGATCTCGAGAGGGAACAGAAGAGGCATGAGGACTGGATGCGCCAGGGTAAGAAACTTTTCGGCAAGTCGAACGCGCCGCTTCATATCCTCAAGAGTCATCTCGATTACGTCTTGGGCCGCAACCTCGACTGCTTTGATATCGTTCACGATAAGCCCAGAGATCCGGCCGAGCCGGCGTCCAGAGAGCCTAGCCCCGCGACGAAACAGAAGCGTTGGGAGGACCCCGACCGGGAAGTGTTTTGCCTTTGCCGGCGTGTTGAAGCAGGAATGATGATTGAATGCGGCATATGTCACGAATGGTGAGCGCTAGTCTGGACCTTGACCTCCTGCTTGTTTTAGTATTAATTGTATTACCCTGGATTAGGTACCACGGCAAGTGTCTCAAAATTGCCCGCGGAAAAGTAAAGGACGACGACAAGGCTCCGTGGACTTGCCCGATCTGTGACCATCGGGTCCGTATCCCGCGCGACGCGGCTCGACCGAAGCTTGAGGACTTGATGAATTGGTACGACGAGATTCCTAACTTGCCATTTCAACCAGAGGAGGAAGAGGTTCTACAAAAGATTATCGACAATGCTCAGGCCTTCCGAGACCACATCGCGCCCTACATCAACCCGGTCCTGTCCTCGCAGGCTGAGGCAGAAACCCAGCGCTTCTACCTACGGAAGCTCGAAGGTGCAGAAGTATTCTTAGTTCAGGAAACCAATTTTTTCCGTCAAGAGCTCTATAAGTGGTGCCATGTGGCCCCCGAACCGCCGCTGCTCTTCCAAGAGTCTAAGAGTACACGGAAGCCGCGTCCAACCAAACTCCAGAAACTCATGGCCCAGCATGGCGTCGACGATCCTGATGACCTCCCCGAGGATGTCAAGGGTAAGGCAAATAGTTTGCGACGGAAAGCTCGCTACTACGCTTCCCGTGAGGGAGGCCAAGGCTCTCCTCCCAGCAGCGGGCACCCAGGCATGACTGCGCTTGGCACACCGCATCGTGACGGGCATCCGTTTGCTTTAGGACCGGGCGGTTCGCCCCTCGATCGGGCAGGGCTCGACACTCCGGGCTCGCACGACGGAGGCTCGGTGATAGCCAGGCCTCTCGGCGAATCCAAGGGCGATCCCATGAATATCGATGGGGGTATGATGCATCCTCTCATGCCGGGAGGCCCCCGCGTAACGGTTGACGAGCAAAACCTCTCCCTCGAGGATCGGCTTCTGCGAGGTCAGTTCGATGGGTTGAACCTGCATTCGGAAACGTTGAAGAGTAAGGCTCTTGAGCTTTTCAAACTCACCGATGTTGGAAGAAGACGCGCCGAGGAGATTTATGGCGCCGAAGTGTGGAGGCGGGAAGGAGGCGGGTTCGGTAGCGGTGTTAGTGTCGGGCAAAGTGCAGAGCCGCAAGACCCGCGAGAGGTTGACAAGATGTTTGTGGACCTTACCAACCAAGAAGATGAGGAGAAGAAAAGCAAGGCGGCGGCGGCCGAGGCGCGGGTGACAGCGGAATCACTTGAAAACGAGCGTAACGGTATGGATGCACTTCTCGACGGCGAGTGAGCTTACTTCTCATGTAACAACACCGAGTATTAATAGCATGTTTCGGGACGGCACGGGATTATCACGGCGGGAGGGAGGCAAGTTTCTTTGTTTGATTTATGGTGGAGAATCCATCTTTGAAGCAGGTGATGAGTGTACAGCGAATTGTCCGGCAAGAAACCTGCGCCGTTTTCAAAAGGGAGCAAAGGACGGATGTGCGGAAGGGCGAATTCAAAAACAAAACCGGCAGCGTGGATTTGGCCAGTGGGATTTAGGGAGTGGTTTCTATCGGCATATTGTGATTTTTTTTTTTCTTTTTTCTTTATCTTTATTTCTGTTGTTATGCGAGATCTCCATTTCACTTGTCTGTATTCCTTACCAGAGTCGCCTGGCCGAGAAGGCTTCATTGTTAGCAATAGTTAGACGTGGATTCATTTATGAGATATTGCCAAGTTGACAAACAACATGGCTTTTCCGAAGATACAACCCGTTCCCGCAAACTTTTGAATAGCCCTGGTCGGCACGGGCAAAGTCCTCGGACCGGCAGCATTTTGGGGATCCAAAGAAGAAACGGAGAAATGGCTTTTACGAATGATTAACACGCAAGTACTACGTTTGAGGATGCAGAGATGTAGGTCTCGTGAATGAAACGACCACCAGACGAAAACTTGACGAGAATCATAGCTACCGGGGATCGTGATCAAACGGACTCTTCCGAGAATGAATATCAGATTGTTCTCAGAACACCCCCGAAGACAGCAGAATGCTGTTGTCGCCGAGCAGAATATGCCATGGACACTCACTTGGACAAGTGGGCCGAATTCCAAACGACAGGGCAGTTCATGAGGAAGAAGAAAAGAAAAAGAGAAGAGAGAAGTACAAATGCGGGTCGCGACATGTTTTGGTTTGGTGTGCGGTGGCACGCGCGGCAGGAGCCGGAAGCACAAAGGTCACGTGGTATTTCACGTGAAGGGTCGCTGATAATTGATGGGAGGCGATTGGCTACTTTGGACCGAGGTACCGGTTTAATGTTTCGTCACATCACCGTGGGTGGGAAGGCTAAAGAGAGCCTTTCTTTGGCTTGGGACGCACCTCAGCATCTGAAATTCCCGAAGCGCAGGAAAACAGCCAAACCAACTTCTACCTCCTCCGTTACCCAACCCTCCCTGCACTCTTACGGCATTGCACTTTCCCAGGCATAATCGGTGTTTTGCCAATTAATTCCACCCTTTGTCCAATTGGTTTTCCTACCATCACTCGCCATCATGATCGCGCAGAGGGTGGGACTGTCGGCTTTCCGACGAGGTTCGTTGACCCGAAATTCGATGAGCCGAGAGATGCGCTTCCGGGCCGGGAAGCTTGTGGCCACAGGACTCGAGATGGAATTGGATCACTGACATGTTGTCTTGACAGGAGCTGCTATCCGACCTAACGTATCCTTTACGCAAAACGTGCCCAGGCTCGCCGTTGCTTCCAGCCTTTCCACCTCTGCTCCCTCCCGGTAAATCCCATCCCACCCTCCCAAAGCCCATGAAGAGCATGCCCGAAGGAAAAAAAAAAAAAAAAACCCAAAACATAAAAAAGAGAAGTGGAAGGACACATGAAGCTAACTTAAAGGGGGGAGCCATCCCCTCCTCACAGCAACGCCGCCGTCGCGACCGAGAAGCTCACCCCCGACCAAGAAGAAACCATCCTCGCCGCCCAGCGCAAGCTCCGCCCGATCTCACCCCACCTCCAGATCTACCGCCCCGAGCAGACCTGGTTCGGCGCCTCCATCTGGACCCGTATCACCGGCAGCGCCCTCGCCGGCGCCCTCTACGGCTACAGCATTGTCTACCTCGCCTCCCCCCTCCTCGGCTGGCACATCGAGTCCTCCGCCCTCGTTGAGGCCTTTGCCGGCCTCGGCGCCTTCAGCAAGGGTGCCATCAAGTCCGTCATCGCCTGGCCTTTTGTCTACCACCTCTTCAACGGCATAAGGCATCTTACCTACGACATGACTTGGGGATTCTCGAAGCCCGTCATCTCCAAGGTCGCTACTGCCATCACTGCCTCGTCTACCGTTATCGCCCTTGCTCTTGGCTTCTTGTGGTAAATGGGCACGTGGGCTGTGAGGTAATGGGTGCGACTGGCAAAGTAGAGGTGATGGAATGAGGGCGGAGGGGGAGGAGAAACTGTAAACCAGGTGGCGACTGGAAGGGTAGTAGGGTAGTAGAGCATTAGCATCGGTGTAGTGGGTGGATGACTCCAGGGCCACACGGTCGGTGTTGGAATAAAAGTGTACTTTTTTCTTTTCTTTCTTGGGTTATTACAAGAGGCGCCCGTATGTCCATACATTGAATCAAATACAATGGCAACATTTCCTTTATTCCACGCTATGCAGCTGCGTTAAGCAGCCTTGACCACGCCTCGAGTTGTGCATCATTTAGGATCATTTCCAGTCAAACAAAGGTCAATGCAAGTAGTATTGTAAGAGGAACGCCTATTCCTTAACAAATCATTGTTCATTCTCATGACCGTCCGAATGCGAAAAAACCACTGGTATCATCAAGTTTCCTCCACCGCGTCGCCATCATTCTTGCTCCTCGTAATGTACAGTCTCCACGTCCGTCCGCTCGCTGCTGTCAGAAGAATCCCAGACTCCCAACTCCCGCGCCGCCGCGATAACCCTTTCCTCCATGGAGGGCCCGTCCGAGCCATGCCTTGCCAAATCAAGATCCACAGAGTCCGCCGAAGTCTATTCGGTGAATCTCACCTCGAGAATCTTCTTCACGAGCTGGTGATTGCCGAGCGCCGCGACGCGCTGGCCGATGATGTCGCCTAGGAAATCGCACAGGTCGTTGCGTTCCGAGTCGGAGATGGTCCCGTTGGTGGCGGGCTCGTTGTCGAAAGGAACCTGGTCTTGAGAGATGAGGGCGGTTGCATTGACAATGCCGCCCGTAAGCATCTCAAAGTCTAACTTGGCGTCGGGCTTGTCCTTGAGCGGGTGAAGGATGACGTCGTTGACGCTCTTGAGAGTCTTGAGCGCAATCAGACGCACAGCTTCGGGGCCGCCCGCAGCAGCAAGTCCGCTGATAGCGCCAAAGAGAACGGGAGCCGGCTTGGACTGGTCGAGGAAGTGCTTGAGACAGGTGCGAGTGAGTTTCGACCGGAGGAGAGGGTTTGAGGCGGAGTAGCGGCGGGCTAGTTCGCCGACAAGGGAGGCAGAGAACTCTCGCAGCTGGTACTGTTCCTTGACAGCCTCTGGGCCCTCCTCTGATCCGAGCTTACGGGATAGCAGACAGGTGAGAACGGGGGCCGAGAGCGGGCTAGCGTAGGGGTCGAGGAAGAGGGTTTCGTTGGCGATGAGTGCCGACGTTAGCTCCATCATGCGACGCAGCACAAAGACGTCGTCGAGGTGATGGGTAATTTGATCGGAGACAAAGTTGATGAAGTAAGGAACAAGTTGGTGAATACCAGGATCGTCTCTAACCGAAGCAAGAGCAGCCTGGCGTAGACGCACAACCTCTTCGTCCCGGTTATCATCCAACAGAGCCGCTTGAATCTTGTCAAAGTATAGCACCATTTCCTTGCTGATAACGTGCTTAACGGCCGGCCGGTTCGCGCCATCGTTGCCGGCGAGGGCAGCCAGAGCGGGGTTTGCTCCGGCACCCTTGGGGAGGAGTTCGTTCGACCTCGCGTCAGACTGCATCGGGTTCTGTGGAATCGCTGGCTGCACACCTTCAATGGCAAGCCAATGGGCTAAAGACGGCGCTGGGGTTAGCATAGCTTCACTGGAATATCAGGACCTACGTAGGACAAGTAACCGTACCTGTGACAGTGGTGTCGCGAGGGATTTTGGGGAGTGGGGCATTAATCAGCTTTTCGAAATCGATTTCCTCGTCCTCAAGGTAGTATATGGGCTGTCCAGGGCCCAAGCTCGCCTCTCCGTATCGCAGCGGTCGAGTGGATTCGTAGCCGTAGAGGGGTTCGACGTCGAGAACGCGCAAGGCGGCATTAACATCCTGGACGGAAAGAGTGGTGCGATGAGCAGCCCTCATGAGCCTCAGCGATTCGACAATAACCTGGCCAACTCGGTACTCGACATCCTGGGTGAGGCAGCGCAGGGCTTCTTCGGAAATGTTGGCGATGCCAACCGACTCAGCGACGTCCTTGACATTTTCGGCATTCCAGAGCAACTTCGGCTGGTCGGTGGTTGTGGCCTGGCCAGACATTGCTCCGGCAGTCTAGCTCAGTCGATTAGGGCAGAGATTGGTGACGACGGGGGGAGGTTTACCGATTGACGGGATTGCTTGCCTTGAATAACCCAAGATCGAGCTGCGAGGGTTGGGAATAGGTGAAGTCGTGAGCTCGTGGTCGATTAGTCAGCATACAGCCGAGCAAGCAATGCCCAGATTAATACGAAGGTAGTTGACGGCCCAATTATTGGCATCACTTTGTTCGAATGAGTTATGATTTTGCGTCGAACCCTGAAGAAAAGAGAGAGGAAAAGAGAACGAAGCCTGCGAATCACTTTCCATGAATCAGTTATTGAAGGCTTTACAATCCTCATAAATTTATTGGATATTGGAAGTCATAAAGCTCCCATCTTACTATATCCTTCACTGTACTCGTAGAGCTAAGCTCCCAGATATGTAGACTGTATTTCATTTCGCGAATTGACATCCGCGGGTTCGACGTGAAAGGGAAAGGAATGCTTGATTGCCATTATTGATATGGACGAGCCATCCCCCACGCCAAACTATCTGAGGTATGACCATTCTACCGATCTGATTTCCATACGGTAAACACCATCGATTGCTATCTTCAGAATCACCAGGAGTCTTTTGGGAAATATATCCACTGCATTGTAAGAGCTCCAAGGGCTATTTTTCCGGCCTTCATTCATTCTTTCCGGCCTTCATTGATCCATCGAATCATATCTAGACTATAGTAGCTTCCCATCTTTGGCACAGGGGAGTTTGAACGGTCGCCTTGCTTCTTGGCTCGCTTCCCACTCCCTCAGGCGGTTCGCCACAACCCTGGGACCGCGAGCCACTTCCAGAGACGGTAGTCCTCGCCCTATCGTATATGGGTAAATAAAGTAGGGCTGCTTCGGTAGCTTGGCTCGGACTCACGGGGTTCTTGGCAAAATCTTAGCCATCTTCGGAATTGTGCGAGCGCGGAAGCTTGAAGTTGGGATTCCTGTTATGTTTTGGAGGCCACTGGCTTATCCGGCCAGAGCAATCGCGGGACCAAAGTCTGATTGAGATTGCTGCGTTCGATATAAGAACCTACTGCTCGATTGCTTAGTTGATAGAGACCGTGTAGTTTGGATTGATAGTTCATCCAAAGGGAGACCCGCGCGGCTGGAAAGAAGGAGGGTTTATATCTTGTGTCTCTACACCACAGGCCTAGGCCGCCAAGGTCTGCACTGGCACGTCGGATGCTGTCTGACGGAGAGGTCCAAAACGCGGAGCCTGAGGAGAGGGTGATTCCGTTTCTCTGCTCCTAAAGTGATCGTTGTAGAACTCTCGAACCGTATCTGTGATTTTTCGCGAAGTCGTATGAATGGAGAGCTCGGTCAACTCTGGGTAATCCTGGCTCAGTATCTAGCGAACCTTCTCATGGATTTGAGGCTCCCTAGATTGCAAGTCTTTTCGAACTTTCCTCCGTTCATCCTGTCGGATAGCATCCTTTTTATCAAGCGGCTCAAACTCTTTATGGCGATGTTGGTTCCTTGATACTTTGCCTTCCCTACTAAGTGATCCAAACACAGTTGGGATAACTCACCTTCACATGGAATATCCGATATATCATCGTTAAGAAACAGTAACATCCATAGGCTCTCTCATGACTTAATGCCATTCTTCCTTTCCCTCAGTCTCAGTGCCGCATCCTTGCTGATTCCGTCTTTGGATCCAGCTCTTCGACAACTGAACCGGCTTTACTCGGCACATGGCACCAACACACTTTGTTAGATGGAAGTTTCGGCCAGCTAAGGTCCGAAATGATTTGTGGCATCTAGGACAGTCAAATGACTCGTCATAGTAGATGTGTGGGTGTTTGTGAGCCTGGTTGACATGTCGCCTGAGTAGAATAGGTGATAAGTTTTCACTCGAAATACCCATATAACATTGGGTGCTGGAACACTTACTTCAGAGTAGAGAAATTCGGGAAGGACCTCGCTGCGCAGATGGTATGCGTTTCGGCATTGAACTTTGCAAGGTTTCGTTTCCTATATGGGCACCCGTATCCGCGATCGCCTAGGGGCACCATCGGAGTCGGCTTCGGAACCGGTAAGTGTTTCCACGGATCCACTCAAAACTTGGGCACTAAGGACTAGCACTGCGATCATTGTCGCTGTCGCTGTTCCCATGGATGCGATGGCTATGTGAGGGGCAAAAGGCCATCTGCTCAGAAAAGAAGCATGGCCAAGAGAAAACCGAGATATCCGATTCCAAAATTGATATGGCTTGCGGCATGTCCTTCTTATCTCTGATACAGGGAGGAGTATTAATGTCACTTCCAATTATCCGCGCAGGGACGGATGTTTCTAACGTGCCGCATGTTTTGACAGGCCTCCGGAACGCGGTAGACAAAGACGACTTCCGGTGTCTGGTCCCTTGATGCCAAGCGAGATTCCAGTTCTCTGGGCCTTTCTTCTCTCCTCCGCTGATGCCCCATTCCTCGTCGCCGCAGTGGCTGGTACGAGGGGCGCCGCGCTCTGGGCAATTCGATTTCGACCATATTCAACCGTGTTGATCTGCTTTGAAGTGGCGTTCGTCAAGACCTAGTGCAAGGCTCTGTGCATAGGTATGAACATATTCGAGCTGTACATGGTCAACCTTGGGGAGATCCTAATAGAGAAGATACTAGCTATGAACAGGAAATTAACTCAAGTGCAAATAATTGCTCTCTCAAGCGGCAGGGGCTGCCTTTATAGAATCGTGGAGGAAGACCAGAATGGCTGATAACATGGCTTCACGTACAGGTGCTTGAGTTGAAGGTGGACGGGTCTGGAAAATTCCAAGGACTCAGCCCAGGAGATAAAGTAACCTGCAGCCTCAGGGGTCCAGCGCATCTGTTTGCCTTCGTCTCGCTCTAGTCTGGGGAGTTTCAAGCGAGGTTACTTGAGTAAGGATCCTTTCGTGCGTTGTCAGCTCAAGCAGATACTTCTCCACTCCCTGGATCATTTAGACTCGTGCAAGCCCAATCGCGAGATGATGGAACGAGGGCATCGACGGGTTCCATACTCCACGAGAAGGTACTTGGCCTGTTAGGTGTGCCACACACACCAGGCTCCAAGTTAAAGCCAATCCATTCACGGGTGGTCGAATCACAACTTGTTCAATTGCTGGTTTACATCTGGGGAGCCGAATATCAGGACGCCCAACCAACAAAACCCGGTTCAGGGTCGCGGAATTCGAAATCCTCACCATCCTTGGTTTGAGTCGTCAGCACCACCAAGACTAGAAGTTCGAGGCATTTTGACTAGCTTTTGCGGGTATCTAGTGTTTTAATCTTCCACAAACTGAAGAAGGTCGGAGTTGAATGTAACATTTCGTACGACGCCGTAATTGCATCCAAACTACATTTTGCAAGATCTAATCGATCGAGAATGCCGCCGCTGCCAGAGGTCTATAAAATCGGCGTCCGGTGCTCAAGACAAACCAGTCTCTTGATCTCTCCTGTGAAGATTTGGTGCGAAACAGACATTGTGGACTAGAGGCCAATTAACATCTCTGTAATATACTCCTGTTAGCCAGCTATTATTATGAGTTTACGCTCTCGAAGCAATTCTCCCGCGAGCGGGACATCGTCGCCACCTCACCAAAGGTACATCCTACCCTAGGAGTCTAGATAAGGTTCCCTACAAAGCGCTAACGAAGCCAACACAGCGGCAGACGCTCCAGCCCTTCTCCGCTATTGTTCCTCACAGACTCGTCACTGTTCGAACGACTTCAGTCTGAGCAAGCTCGAAGTGCGGAACAAGTTAGGCTGGAGATGCAGGCACGGCTGCATGCAATGTGCCAATCACTCCCGTCGACACCTGAACGAGGAGGAGCCCCAATTGGCCATGGCGGAAATCGATAATCAGAGACGACAGGGTCTGGGGGAAAGGGTTGTTGGCTGAAATTCCGACATTTGCCTGGCCTTGTATAATGAAATTCCGCTCTCCTTGCTTGGAGAAGAAGCAACTCGATGCAGCACTGACTCGGAAATAACAGCCGTCAGATGGAGCTTTTCTCTTCTTCTTTTCTCTTTTCTCTTCGTCTTTTCTCTTCTTTTCTTTTTTCGGTCTGTCAAAGAATCGTCGGATTGGAAAGGATTATGAAATTGTCATTCTGATAGTCGTTATAAAATCGCAGCTTAACATCTCCGATGACCGAGTCGGCGACTTCTCTCTTAATGTTACAAGTAATCAGTTGTGTCGTCGGCACGCCAATAACATGGATGTCAGTGACCCATTTGCCCACTTCCACAACCGTCCACAAAGAAGACTCGCGACTTGTCGCTAGACTCATCATTGATCATTGATCCGATCTATTAGGCTGGCCAACCATGACATGGACAAGCACGTAAATTGACGCAGGGCGACAGGCTGACGCATCACGCCGTATCACTGAAAGCTCCGCTTTTAACTCGAAAACGTGCCAGATCCCGGTCGGCCTCTTGCATTCGATGCTGCATCGGGAAATCTTGTCCGACAAACTGGGAAATCATGACCGCCCGCCGAATCGCCCCTGTGTCTGTCCCCATTCGTAGTTTTTGTATTGATGGAGATATTTGATTCAAGCCCCGCAATTGGGCGTTTTCGGTGCTAAATGGAGATGATTTGCTCATTGTGCCTCTTGCTTGCCTTCAACCTCTGACGTCAAGGTTTTATTCGAGGTTCAGGGAACTGGTGTAGTAACGAAACGACAACATGACAATGGCAACAGGCAAGCAACAACATTGTTGTATTGGTAATCTGGAATCAGAAATATTGACGGCTGCATAATATCTTGTCCTACGGATGCGGCAATAATGGCTTGTATTTAAATGGGCATTGCGTCAACTGCTAAGACGAACCGCATCACATCACGAACCCAATCAACCCACTTTTGTCCCAATCCCCTAAGCAAGAACGTCTGCGAATATCTTCTTAGAACACACATTCCACTAAATAAGGAACCTCGCGATGGCGCCCAAGATTCTTATCGTCCTCACCTCCGCCGACAAGGTTAAGAACAGCGGCAAGCCCACTGGCTGGTATCTCGTATGTTCCCAAATCCGTATCCCGCCCCCCCCGCCAGGCCTTCAGCACCTAACTAACACCGTTCGTCCAGCCTGAACTCGCCCACCCATGGGAAGTCCTCCACTCCAAGGCTGAGCTTACCTATGCGTCTCCCAAGGGTGGTGAAGCCCCGCTGGACCCTGCTTCCATCGAAGCCTCCAAAGATGATGCCACGTCTATGAATTTCATCAAGGAACATAAATCCGTCTACCAGAACACCAAGAAGCTCTCCGATCTCGTCGCCACCGCCGGTGACGATTTCGATGCCGTCTTCTATCCCGGAGGCCACGGCCCCATGTATGACCTGGCGAATGATAAGGACTCCATCCAGATCATTAGCGACTTGTATGCCAAGGGAAAGCCCGTCGCCGCTGTGTGTCATGGCCCTGCTGCATTTGTGAACGTCAATGGCTCGGACAAGCTACCCATCTTGAAGGGTAAGAGAGTCACAGGCTTCAGCGATGCCGAGGAGGAAATTATGGAGCTTGTCGACGAGATGCCCTTCTCATTGGAGCAGGCGTTGAACGAGAAGAGCGGAGGAAAGTTTGAAAAGGCTAGCGAAGTGTGGGCCGAGAAAGTTATCGTCCAGGACAATGTTATCACGGGGCAGAATCCTGCTTCGGCAAAGGGTGTTGCGGAGGCGCTAGCCAAGCTCTTGAGTAAGTCTCACAGCTCCAGAATAGTATTGATGGGCTTCGACGCGCTAATGGTTCTACTTGCAGAAATCTGAGGGATGATCGCCACTGTTAAATCCGGGGACACGGGTATTGGGCTTCTCATGAAAATTGTCCGACCCTATGCTATAGTCGGGAATTAATTGATGAATGATAATTGAAATGCTGACAGTCAGAACACAGCTCATATAGAAGGTGACCTGACTCTAACGTGCATGTGAATAACTGACCAACTCTCAAAGTTCCCAAAAACGCCTTGCCAAATGCCATCATCCACTTGAACCTCTTTGTATACCGTGGCTCATCCATCATAACGGCATAGATCCCATCGCCCGGTTAACCGACCTCGTAATGCTTTCCTAGCTCAACGAGACATGGGTTGTTAGCGCCTCCTTCCACCGCCTGGCATACCGGGCATGCCACCTCCCATTCCCATCTGCTTCATCATGTTCTGCATGGCTGCCATATCGGGCATACCACCGCCGCCGGGCATACCACCACCCCCTCCAAGCATCTTCATCAAGCTTCCCATGTCGGGCATACCACCCCCGCCAGCCCCTCCCATACTCTGCATTCTCTTCTGCATGGCAGCTAATTGCTGGGCCTTGTTTCCTCCGGCCATTGCGGCCTGCGCCCGCTGCATATTCTTCATGTTGCCTCCCATCTTCTTGGCCATGCCCGCCATCATACGCTGTTGCGTGAGTAGGTCCTCGACCTCTCGGACAGAGGTCCCGGACCCCCTAGCCACACGTGTCATCCTCGTCGGCTGCTCGATAAAGATCTTGCCATCCGAGTCAAGCTCCTTCTCCGTCATGGAGTCGCAGATATAGATCATGCGCTTAAGCTTAGCGCTACCGTCCTCATCATCTAGACCCTGCATCATGTTGCTCATGCCGGGGATCATGCCCGCCATCTTAGATAGGGGACCCATCTTCATAATATTGGAGAGCTGGTCACGCAGATCTCGAACGGTAAAGATGCCCTCGGCGATGTGCTTCATAGTGTCCTTCTGGTCGAGACGGAGGCTCTGTACGTGTTCGACGAGACCGGCAATATCTCCCATGCCGAGAAGCTTTTGGACAAATTGTTTCGGTGCAAATCGTTCGAGATCCAACATGTGCTCACCGGTACCGATGAACACAATGGGGGTATGTGTCGCGGCGACGGCAGAAATGGCACCACCACCGTTAGCGTGGCCGTCAGTCTTCGTGATGATAATCGCACCGAAATCGGCCGCCTCTTTGAAGGCCTTAGCCTGGGCCTCTGCCTGTTGGCCTATCGAAGCATCCAGCACCATGATAGTCTCGTCTGGTCGGATCGCCGTCTGGATATCCACCATTTCCTGGAACAAGGCTGACTCCTGCCTATGCCTACCCGAGGTATCCACAATAATCACCTCGAATTTCTCCCTCTTGAACTTCTCAACGCCATCTCTGGCCACCACAGCGGGGTCGGTTTCTGTCAGGGAGCCGTAGTAGGGAATCTTGGCTTTTGTAGCATTCTGCTTTAGTTGGTCGAACGCACCGGCACGAAAGGTATCCGCGCAAACTAGGCACGCCTTGAACCCCCTCGTTTGGTAGTACCTGGCCAGTTTTGTACATGTCGTCGTTTTACCGGCACCTTGCAGACCGACAAACATGATGATATTAGCCTTGCCCTTCTTGGGACGGAAAGCTTCTGCATGTGGATCGACAAGCTTGACAAGCTCGTTGAAGACAGCCATCTGGATGATGCGCTTCTTGTTGACCGCTGCAGGCTGCTCCTTGAAGTTTACGGTCGCGCGGATGGATTTGCGGAGCTGACCGACGAGCCGGACATTAACGTCAGACTCTAGGAGAGCAGCGCATATTTCTTTAAGCATAGCATCGAAAGCCTGGGATCCCACGAGTTGTTAGTCTTCGTTTTACGAAGGACGAGTTGTGAAGCTCAACAGAAACGTACCTTTTCATCGAGATTTGCCTCTCGATTGAGGTTATGCACGGCGCTGCTAATGCGCCGGCCGAGATCTTGAAGAACCATGGCTGTTTATGGGATGAACGGACAGAGTACTCGATCGATATCCGCGAAGCTGTGAGGTCGAGTATTCGCTTTTCGACGGTTAGGGCAGGTTGCGAAAACGATCATAACCATGCAAGGTCAGCGTAGATGCGCACTGAATGTCTAGTTTCTTAGTGGGGGTTGGCGGGGGCTCCGAAGCTCGCTTAGTCAGGGACAAGGTTGCGCAGTTGCTGGCAGTTGGGGTTCCCCGGATTCAGGAACCCCACATTACATTAAAGTACATGTCATGGTCCACCATGACAGCATGGACTTCATCGCCCACGACAAAGGTACACCTCTGCTAATGTGGTATCTTCATTCCGCAAGACACTTATCATTGAAGGTGATGCCGAAGAGATGCCTCAGCTACAACTAGTTTCGACAAAAACCTCACCTCAATAAAACCCAACCAAACTGAAGTCTCTGAAGATGTCAACCCATGGCGCACAAACGGCCACAGCCTTCTTACCCTAAGAGACGTGTCCCGTCTGGGGCCTGGCGTTCCTGTACATTGACCTTTTTGGGCTGTCTTGACTAGATGAGGGGGGTTACAATCAGCCTCATCGTGCCTCGACTTACCCGGTATCACTAGTCACTAGGCGAACGGCTTTAGATTGGAGGAAGGTGCGAGAATACATTGCTAATTTTCACATACATTGTACTGCTTAAATCATCATCTATACACTTCCAAAAATATATTTATAGGGTGTCTCTGCTCGCCCTAGAGCGAAGTCTTGGAAGAAGCAAATAACAAGCGCAACAGATTCTCGTCAGTTGGAACATTGCTTTCTTACGCCGACTTCTTCTTAAGAACCCAGATCTCACCCTCGGATTGGTTGTCGCTCGAGACGTACAAATTGGTGCCCGAGGGGTCGAAAGTGATGGCGGAGAGACGGAAGCAAGTACTCATGGTCAAACTCATCGACTGACAACCGCCTGGATTTTGGGCACCAAAGATCTCGGTGTAGCCCGACATGCTGTCGGGAGGCGCAGCGGGGTCGTAGGTACCATCTTCTAGCTGGGTGAAGGGGACCTCGACGACGGAGTAGCCGGTGGCGGGCTGCCTGTTCCACGAGCCGTGGAAAGTGATGTAAAGGTTCTCGCCGGTCTTGTCGAAGGTGGCGTCGATTGGGGCGCTGTGAGCCTGGAAGGAAAGGCGAGGTGGGACGGACTCTTGGATGCAGCGGGCGTCGTCGAACTGAGCGTTGGGTGAGACGACGAACTGGTCACCGGTCTTGAAGGCGGCGTCTCGGATCACGGACGGGTCCCAGACCGTGAAGCAGGTGGGATAACCGTACCACTGCTCGTTGGGGACAGACGGGTCACCGACTAAACGACGCATTAACGCAAGTTTTGTAAATGACTTGGCCTGGGTGACTTACGATAGTTGAGCTCCTCAGCAGGATTGTCGATGTGGATATCGGTGGCCTGGCCGTTGACAGTTCGTCGGAAGTCCTACACGCTTCTGTTAGCGTCGTTTACCACGGACCTCAAACGAGAGATACTGACATCACCGCTGTTCTCAGCACCCCAAACATGACCGTTAGGATCAAAAGCGAGAGCAACTTCATTTCGCAGACCCCAACCAAGCTGGTGGCCCTGGGTGTTGTACTCCCAACCATCAGCAGGAGCAGTATCGGCATCGAACACCCTGACGGTGGCGCGCATATTGGCAGCATTCATGTCAAAGTTAGAGTTGCTGCCCACAGACACGATGATAAGGTTAGGCTTGTTGGGAACGACGTGAACAGTCCTGGTGGAGTGGATTCCGGTGCTCATGTTCTTAACAATGGTCTTCTGGTTTGTCATGGCCTGGGTCGCGGCATCGTAGTCCCAAGACCAGACGTTGGTCTCAGAACTGGCATACAGCTTCTTGCCATCAGGGCTCAAGCTGAGGCCGTGGTTGAAGCGGATATTCTGGTTGAGAGACTTGCTGCTGGCAATGCAGCCGTCGGCACCAAAGGTAAGGATGTTGATGCCCTGCCTGGCGCCGAGGACGAGGAGGTTACCGGCGGAGTCGAAGACGAGGGCACGTGGCTGTTGCAGATTACCCGCAATCTTAGTGACCTGCCAGTCGTCGTGAACCTTGAAAGGGAAGCGGTTGGCGGGGACGCCGGAGCAGCTGGTCGGGAAAGGGATGGGGGCGACTTCGGGAGCTTCCTCTTGAGCGAGAACTAGAAGCGTGTTAGTTTTCAAGTCACCGCAGGTTTGCGCCGTGATGCGCTTTCATGTCCATACCGAAGCCAGCGAGGGCAATGACGCCGGATGCAATAGTAGACAGACGCATTTTGATATCTGATTGATGAAAGAGTCCAAGTACGAATGATTTCTAATTGGCCCGAGCTACGCAGTCGACGAAGCTATCACCGAAAGTTCGGAAGAGGTAGCAAAAAGGGGGAGCCGCTAGAATGAAAGGGAACACCAGCAGCTCCCTCACGAACGTATATAACACCCAGCACCTGTTTCCTTCACCTTCTCCTCACCCGCCTCCCTACCCCGATCCTGGTGGCTCTATCACGAAAGTGGCAGCGTCCTCTCAGGAGCATATTGATCACCAGCGGGGGGCACCTTGGCCCCATTTCTTCCAAAGTGACACTACGAGTACCGAACGCCTAGAGATATTCGCCAGTGGAGCGCCAAGGCCACCCATAGATTCAAAATGCCTATTCGCTGTCCCTTGCAATATGGGAATTCGTGAGCGCCAAGATCCAGTTCCATGGCGAGCTCTGATTAACCTCTACTTACATGAGGCCTTCCCGGGACCTCAGCCTCCACGGTCACCAGACGGCGCAGCCTTTTTCTCTCAAATTTATTTCTGGTTAGCGATGAGCTTCAAGAATTCAATAGTAGCGTTATTGTAGATTTTATGAAATGAGAGAAACGGGATGGGGTCCCGACCGTCTTCGGAGGCGCTTTGAGCCCCTGACCCGGAGGTTAGCAGGCACAAAAGTAGATTAAAACCAATTAGGCGGAAGGGGCAAGTTGCACTGTGGATGAGAGGCGCCAGAGATAATAATTAATCCGTCGTCAGTCTAGACAACTTGGAAACAATGCGGCTACAGCGAGAAGATACTGCTGCACAGCAATCTATCTGCGTGTGGGATCCACCAGTCGTTGTCTCGGCTAATATCCAGGATATGGATTCAACGCAAAAGACTGAGCTGGTTTTGCGCCGTTGTGGCTAGGAAATGAAGGTACGAAGTAATAAGTCTATAGCCGGGACAGTATATGCAGCAGATGATCTGAAAAAGAAGGTTGTGGAAGGAATGCCAGCATGGTTGTTCCATTAATGGCACCTCACGTCACCAGACTGACACGACCGCCCGAGTATCTGAGTCGCATCATCTCAGCCAGACAGTGAGAGGCGCAGAAATACCAGACGAACACCTAGTTTCTCACGACGGGCTCTCAGCAGGCGGGGCCGGAGACGGGAAAGCCGCGGGCTCCTATTTAACCCCGGCAGAAGAGGGTGCGTGACTGCGATTAGCTTGCAGTGCATTGATCAGCGTCGGATGCCTTTTTTGTATTCGGGCCCAAATTGAGCTCAACCTCTTATATAGACATCATCACACAACCTCTTGGCGCATTTCCCTGTCTTTTCCGTCTCGTCATCCGGACCACCAGACGGAACACGACATAGGAGAATACGCGAAGACATGGCGAGTACCAAGACAAGGGAAAACGCAAGGATTCCCCCAGACTCCGCATACTGACAAGGCCAGTCAAGCTTTCGGTCCCAAGACTCCCCGCCTTCTGCCTCCCCAGACTCCCCGCCTAAGTCTCCGACCTTGGCGCGATCTCCCGAACCATAATACTCTCAATGTGCTCTCCGTCCCCAAATACTATCCGATCCACCTCCCTAAAGCCGTACTTTTCGTAGATTGGCTTGGCTCCCGGTGACGCATCGAGATAGCACGGCAATTGGTCCTCGTCCGCCCTCTGCACGCCCCACCTGAGCAGCGAGCTCGACGCGCCGCGACCTTGGTAGTCCCCGTGCACGCCGAGGATGTGCAGGAACCAGAACCGCCTGTCGGCCATGACTTGCTTGCGCTTGCCCTCGATACCGCCGAAGAAAGCCTTTGCGAGCTCCGGATCGCCGTCCGTGGGCCAGGGTCCGCCCATCAGGGGGTCTTTGGGCGGCGGGAAAGGCTCCTCACCTTCACCGTGGGGACGGGTCCATTTGGCGAAGCCGACGACGCGGCCGGGAGGAGCGGAGTCGTTGTCCGTGACGATGACGAGGGTTGAGCGGGGGTCCGCGAAGTAGACCTTTAGGGAGTCGCGCCAGCACGCCGCCGCTTGCGTGCTGCCACGGGGAAAGCAGCGCGTGCCGATGTAGCCGCCGGAGAAAGCGTTGAAGTAGACGTCGCTGATACCCTCGAAGTCGTCGAGGGTCGCAACCCGCGTGGTAAAGTTGGAAGCTGGTCGCGACATTTTTTTTTGGGGGGGTTCCCAGGAAATGCTCCGTTTCAGGGTATTGTTCGCTGGAATCCCAATTGAACCTGTTAGGACTTGTTTCTGTAGATTTTCTAAACAAGTTCTTTGATCAGCAAGGACTTCCCTAACCCGGATTAACACCGCGAGAACACGCCTCATCCGAAGCAACACCTCGGGGTTCACGACCAAGTTTGGAGCGGGGCTCTTGGTTGCCTTGGTTGCCCCTCTCTTCGGCTCAAGCTAGCAAAGTCTCGGGGCGGGGTGCAGAGTCATAGTTTCATTGGGAATTTAGCACGATTTTATGTAATGCCTGGCCAGACATGAAATCCGCATATCCCACCAGGTCTGCCAACGAACTTGTCCAGCTCGCTCGTCGGACCCAGATGTGGGGTGTCGGAATCAAAATCGCGTCGGGTGGCCAGAGAGCCGGAGTGAATGCAGCTGGTCGAGGCCCATCAATCCGCGGGTGCCAAGGTCCAGCTCCCCCCGTCTGCGCCACATCTTCCTACCGATTGCAACTCAAGCAGGGACTATTCAATGCTTTTGAATCTAACGTCGTAGAACAAGAGAAGGGCATTACACAGTTACAGCTCACCCATATCCTCCCATTATCGAGCATCACAACCTAACTCAATTTGTAGACTGAACCATTCTAGGATACGTATGATTAAACATTACATAGTACTTGCGCCTTTAGGCACACAGCTGCTTGACCAAGCTCGCGTTTTCACCAACAAGCCCATCGAAGTAATCCAGTAGAGTCTGGACGGGGATCATATTCATGACACCCAGCGTCGGGCTCGACGACTTGAGAACACGGCCTCCAAAGAGGACACGAACAACGTACTCTCCCTCGTCGTCGTCATCACCATGACCTTTGTGACCACCTGGTTTCCTGCCTCTCCGCTCTTCAAAGCCCCTGGCTCGTCGACCGGCCTTCTTTTTCCACAGCTCAAACACAACCTCGGAACCCATTCCCGGCCAAACCATGGTATCAATCTGCAGGATGGAAAGAAGTCGAGAAACCGATCCATCGTGGGCGATGTTGTGCATGTAACGAACCGAATTGTTCCCCTCAACAGCGCTGCGCAAGTTGGCGGCTAGTTCAGCAACCCAGACACCGTAGCTCGCGACGCTGGCACTCAGAGACGTAGATGCATCACGGTAAATCTGGCTGTATTCCCAGTTACCCATGCGGTAGACGGCATCGGCGAGGTCTTGCGTCACACAGGTTGTGCTGTTGGCTCCATTTACGAGCTTACAGGGGAGCGGCTTGGCGTGACACTGCCGGGCGGAAAGGTTGTCGTAGTAGTGGTCAAACGAAGCATGGAAACCGCTGTCAGATGTGGGCACACCGGAAATATCGTCGAGAGTGGCGTAGAGGCTGGATGAGGCGTCGAGATGCTTCTGCCACGCAGGGTTGGCGCTAGACTTTATGGCATCAAAGGCCTTGGAACTGGCGCTACAACTATACTTTGGCTCGAGACTATCAATCGCAGACGCCTATCCTCACCAGTTAGAATTCGAACGTAGCGGAGCGAAATTGGGAGCGAAAGGTTCACGTACCTGGATCAAAAGGGGAATAGAATCCCTGACACCCCACATGCCGTTGACGAGCATGCCAGCCACCTGGCTGGTAATGACATTATTTGTGACTCGGTACTTGACTGTCTTCGTCCAGTCTTCGCGCTTGCTAGGCAGGAAACCAAGAAGATCATGGTAAACTCCATACAAGTCCGCACCGTGGACCCATGAATCATCAAGGCCCTCGGCTGTAATTTGGGGGAACTGGCAGGTGCCGATCCAACCAGATGGTACGAAGGGATTGACCGAGGAGATGTAGCCCTGCCAGTACGTCCGGGAAGAAGTATCGTGACCTTCCCACGGCTCTCCGTAATAGTAGAGACCCATGTCATTACAGTTCCACTGGTATGGCTCTACGGGGAATGCGTTGGACGAATAGGGCGTTCGCTTATGATGGCGGTGAATCTTTTCAACGCCTTTAGTCTTGTTCACACTCGAACATATTGGAAGGACATACCAGTTCAACATACTGCAACTCATACTCTCGCGATGGTCGCACATATTCCGCCTTCCTGACGTGGGGCATATTGCACCAGTTATAGCTTCCATACTTGTCATCCGGCGTCTCGGACGAATTGTAGATGAAGCCATACACGCCTTCAGCATTAAGAACCTTGTCCAAGTCATTGATCTCCGACTGGGAAGGGGGATACCAAGCAACATCCACCTTGGCCGACACCGAAGTCAACAGGGGCGCCGCACCAAGCAGCGCGATGGCGCGTCTCGAGAAGAACATGGCGACAAGGTATATGACGAGGACGAATAGAAGCAGAACTGCTGTGGCGGCTACTCTCACGACTCTATGTGCAGTCATGACAGGCTCCTTCCTATTCTTATAAAGCCCCGGCTTCACGCCATCTCCCTAGTGCTCCGGCTGTTGCTTGCGACCACGTGGGATGGAAAACCGGTGCGTTGGATGCCGTTCGTACAGCCGACCAGGGACCAAGAGAACGCGGTGCCACTCTGGGGACCTTTTGTGCGCGAAATACTCCTTAGCTTCGGGTTTCCTCTCGTGAGATGTTACATTCGCCGATGAACTAGGAACATCAACACTTTCGATTAATGTTAAATCGCAGGTATTACTTGCTCCATTGTGCAATGAATTGGGGAATGTTAGAGTTTTCGGAGGTTGAGAATTTCAAGTGGAAGACACGCAGGGAAGCACGTGTTGAAGCAGAGCATGGGAGTGGCCAGCTCGATCGGACCTCCCTCCCTATGCAAATGCGCCAAAAGTGAAAAATGAAAAAAACACACTGTCAGCCATGCGGGAGGAATGCAAGCCCGCCTCCCGTGAAAAGATGGTCTCTGAATGGGTTCCCACGAGACAGGACCCCCCCGTGCTTGTCCTACCCGCGCAAACTACCGAGTCCCGAGTTCGCGGTCCCTGGGAGCGAGGTTAGTTCTGGCAAGGTTGGATTTCGGACCCGAGAGGGGGGAGCTGCAGCACTGTAGGTGGTGACAGCACGACAATCTCTGGAGCTTCTAGAAAATGGTGCCTAGATTTCCCCACACGTAAAGAAGCTCGGGAAACATTCACGATGTCCAATAGGTGTCCAAGAATCTCAACACAATTCGAGAAGAACGGCCAATAAGTTAGAAGACAATTGCATAATAGAAGCACAAAAGTTCATCAATTGTTAATGCTAGCTGTAGAATTAGAACAGAATATTAATGAGGTCATCAGAGAGAAGAGAACCTGGTCGTATCATCATCGACGTTAAAATCATCTCCCTCTACATCCGAGAGGTGTACCTGGAAGCCGCTCTCTGTGCCACGCGAAGACAGCAGGAAGGTCTGGAAGTCGTCATCGAACCACTATGCGACCTTTTGTTTTGCTCTAATATCCTGTCCCGTTCCGTATCCCGTTTCCCGAATCCTATTCCGAGGTATCCAATAGTTGTTCATCTCGTCATGAAAGAAGAAGAAAATATGAATAATTTTGATGGAGGAGAAAACAAAGAAAAAGGAAAAGAATAAATGTTGAACGCCATGGTCGAAGAAGGAGAACCGTCAATTTCGTGGTTTTCCGCCTCATCTCCGCCCGCATCTCCCGCAGGTCTTGATACCCACAGCATTACTATGTCCACAGCCGCACTTCCACTCGTGCTGTTTGGCTTGCTTTGCAACCTCTCCAGCGCCGCCTCCACCAGACACAGTGCTGCGAGGGCTGCCACTGGCGGAATGAATGGTAGAACCGCCAGCGCTATTGGCGCTGCCACTGGTTGGCGAGCTGCTGGAGGAAGTCATTAGGACTGGCTGGCTGATCATATTCAGTGAAGGTTAACTGGTTGTTATAATGGTCGTGGAATAAGAGTCAATGGTGTTTCAATGTCGCGTGCCGATATTAAGTTCCCACGAGAGGGGTTGACGATAAGAATGGAGAGATGGAGAGGGGTACTTCGCGGCTGCTGTCGGTTTCCAAGGGTGAGTCTGGTAACTCGTATGGGAGTATACGGGATTGAAAATCCTGATGTTGCACCGGTGCGTGTGCGTTTTACACTCGAGGAACGTCGAGAAGCACTGATCTGTACAGGAAGACGGGGTTGTTGGGGTTGTTGATGATGTTGAAAATGGATGCACCACTGTGTCTTTTTCTCATGATCGACGGCCCCTAAGCATTAAGGGTGAGATGACAGGTGAGAATTCGTGATGCGCAAAGGGACGAGCTACTCATTGCCTTCTGGAAGGCAGAGCTGGGATCCTAGCAATCGCTCGAACTTGGAGCTGAGGGGCGTGGTGAGGAAAGGGTCCGATTCGGTGGAGGCGGCCTAGGGGGACATTGATGACTCGCGCAAGCGAAAGTCTGGGCAGAGATGTCAGAAAAGAAGGGAAAAGAAAAAAAGGTTACGCCCCGCTGGTACCCTTGGGGAATGAAGTGAAGGTAGGAAGAAGTGCTAAAAATCAAAACCATACGTTTAAAACAAGACCTATTGATCGATGGTGGCCCGGTGTGGAGTTTCAGCTTTGGCGGAAGGGGGGAAAATCGGAGTGCGTGCTATGCTCAGCCGTGAGGGCGTGGATCGTATTGTACAGAAATGTTGATGTTTAGAAAGGAGATGAGAACGGTTACAATAGCCAGCCCGGAACAAGATGTCTGCCCGACTATGCCTCGCTCCTGGATGCAGAATGTGGACGTTGATGTTGATGTGCTGGCAGAAAGATTTCCGAATTTCATCAATCAGCCCCGCGCTCGGGAGACGGAAAATCAGCCAAGACATGGATCTCTGCGGATCTGGCGAGAATGGACAACAGTATCCTACCTAATACCCCCAATGCTCTTATGCCCATCCCCCTCTTGGGCCAAACATAACTTTCGCTGACAGTTCTTTTCCTCCGGCGGGGAATCGTGCCAGCTTATTCGTCGAGACCTCCTCATCTTTGCCCTCTTGGTCAATTATTGTCCAGGGTTGCCAATGTTAGCGGCCCGAGCCGGGTTAGAAACCCCACTGGACGAGGGCCGAGGGTGCGCGAGAGAGAGCCAGCGAGCAAGAACGAAGCCGAGCAAAGTCACTGCAGGGATCTAACAAGACCCAGACTGGTGGAAACCGATAGATATTGAGTCAGGCCCCTTCTACCAAATTCGGGGATTCAGCTGGCGTTAGATTGCAAGCTGGCTATGAGCTCGACTCGGCTCAAATAGGCCAGACCCTGATGGGCGGGAAACCTGGCTAGACCCCTCATTTTGCTCCTGGTTGGACTCTGCCGTTTTGCCCGTTCTAGAATCCTGTCGATAAAAGATGTGATCCAATCGGGGGAAGGAACGTAGATACCTTGTGCTTCCCCCCCGCCCCCCAAACCCTGATTTGTTTTAGCGCTTTTGCCGATAGATATACCCATTGATCTTGAGACCTCAGTATCTCGAGCCATTTGGATACATTTCATTCAGCGGCATGGAGGGTCGGCTCGACTGCAATGACGGCCTGCATCCATCGCCAGGGACATCATGTGGGGAAATGGATAATATGGCGAAAAGAACGGTGATGCATTTGGGGAAACCATAAACTAGCTGGCTACGGTCCGTGTCAGTGGCACCAAATAAATCGGTGGGCGAAACGCTCGGACTGGAGCAGCACTTGTGGCCTGGCTTCTGCAATGCGCCGCCAACACTTCCATGGATGTCACCAGGCTGTCCCAATTGCTGGCTCTCAGCTGCAACAACGTACCTACCCCATAGTGTTGTTCCAGTTGATGTCTGATGTCCTTCCCACCCTTGATTTCAATGTTCAGATAATGCCTGGCCAGGCCAGCCATAGACATAGACGCAATGTTGAACACTGAACGGCAAGAACCCGGCGCAGTGCAGTGCTGAAGAACCGCCTATTCATCGAACGCCACCCGCCAGCGAGGCCTTGTTACGCCAGCGCCTGGCTATCCCACCTTTGAAGCAGACAGATTGATTGATCTCAGCCAGTCTACGACCTGCGCACTGCCGGATCTGGAGAAAAAGTAGCAACATTTCGCGTCCATCTCCGAACCATGCTTTGCACGCTATCGAACCATTAAGCCCGACCGGATCCAAGTGTTGCGTTGCACAACAGAAAGCGATGTCGATCGCCATCAACCGGCTCGAAATGGCCCGCCTCCGGTGTGGGGGTGCGGGTGCGACTGCCAGCTCTACCGACTACCTAGCACTAACAGCGCTGAAAATACGTTTCGAGGTATCAATTCAATCAACCCCGATTTGTTCAAGTTTGTGCTCTGTGTTATTACTGTCCGAGGGTGCCCGTATGCCCGGTGCTATGCTTTTGCCCTTTTGACAGCTGGCTCTCGGACCCTTGGTGCTCTTTGGGAAGAGGGCACGTCCGATGTTTCGCCAGCCCCCAAGACCGCCCTTACTCGTGCTGAGTCCTGCAGGAGGCGTCCCAGATGTGAGGCCCCTCCGTCTTGGCACGCAGATGGAACATGAGAAGAAGTGTATTCGATAGATAGGTTGAAACCACGGGCGAGAAGAAGTACAGGGGACGGGGAAAGGAAGATTGGTTTGTTTCTATCGTTATGTGGACTTCTCGAGTTTGGATATTCTTGGATTACTTTTTTTCCCCGTCCTCATCTATTATGTCCCACATGGAGAATTGAATTTCGTCCGATTTAATTGTCCCCTTATTAGTAATATCTCCTGCTTCTTAGCCCAAGCTTTGCCCAAGCTTGCTTTTTCTCACCCCGCGCTCCCACCCTGCCCGGGAGTGATTGCTTCCGAAGCCGATGTCACTGAAACAAGCAGAGCTCTGAACTCGCGGAGGAATCCTCAATTCTAGCCGCCCCGCCACCTGTGAGGCGGAGGACGGGGTATTTTTTTGTTTTCCTTTACCTTTTCCTCATTCAAAACCGGGGCGAGTCTGTCTATCTTTTTTCGCATTGTTGGAGTCACCAAGGGGGAAAAAGATCCCAATTCCTTTGCTTGCCCATCATGCTGGATTCCAAGATGCTATTGACGATAGCGCTTTCTGCGGTACCGGTCCTCATCATCAAGGGCCTATCATGGCTCAGGCATCACAGGCTGGTCCGCTTCAAAGACTGGCCCCAGATGAAGACTTCTTTAGTCTGGGGCCATATGGCGGAGCTTGCGGTGCAGATGGGGAAAGGGCCTGAAGCCGAGCAGTTTGGTAAGTGACATAACCCCTTTCGCAAAACATTGGATCTTGGTGTTGTTGGCGAGTGCGCTTCCGAGCCCAAATTCCCGTCCGCGTGAGCCTGCGACTGTTACTGCGAACTTGTTCTCCCAGTTACAACAAAG
Source organism: Lomentospora prolificans (assembly GCA_029532625.1). Lineage (NCBI taxonomy): Eukaryota > Fungi > Ascomycota > Sordariomycetes > Microascales > Microascaceae > Lomentospora > Lomentospora prolificans. The sequence continues at coordinate 1,735,836 of JARFXM010000003.1, forward strand.
AGAAACACCGACTGATGTGAAAGCGATATAGACCTCACACTTGCTAGGATCATGGACTCGCTCGGAAACCCACCCCTTCTCGCCCTCGACATCTGGCCGCTCAACTACCCCATGGCCATTATCCTGAACCACGACATCGCCGAGCAAATCTCTCGCGCTTCCAAGAACTACCCTTACAGTGTTCCCAAATCGCCGACGATGAAGTACCTCAGTCCCTTAATCGGAAAGAACTCACTGGTCTCAATCAACGTAAGCAACATCACCCTACAGAAGTCGCCCCAGCATGCAAGCGAATACCATACCATTTTACTTACACTGCAGTGATAGGGTGAAATGTGGAAGACTCTACGAAAGCGATACAACCCCGGCTTCGCGCCCCAGCATCTCCTCAAGCTCCTCCCCAACATTATCGAAAAAGTGAACCCATTCCTCGACCACCTCGACCGCTTTGCCGAAACCGGGGAAACCGCCCTGCTCAGCGACTACACCACGAACCTCACCTTTGATATCATCGGCATGGCCACCATGGACATGGATTTTGCTGCCCAGCGGCCGCCCGCAGAACGCAGCGAAATTATGACCCTCTATCTCGAGCTCGTCGATTCTTACAAGGCGCAGGAGGACAGTCCTGTGTCGCCTTGGCTCCTCCATCCGCTCGCCGCGCTACGGCAGGTCCAAGTCGCCCGGCGCATCGACCCTATGATCAAGAACCTCATCCGCACCAAGCACGAGGAGCTCAAACGTGGAGAAGTCTCCAAAACTCGTAGTGTGTTGTCATTGGCTCTCGAGGGCGTTGACGAATTGACAGAAGAAGTCTTGCAGCAGACGTGCGACAGCCTAAAGACGTTCTTGTTCGCCGGGCATGACACTACTAGCATTCTGTTGCAATGGTCCTTCTACGAGCTTGAAAGATCGCCCAAGGTTGCCGAGGCCCTGTGCGCTGAGCTGGACGAATTGTTCGGGCCGGATACCGATCCCGAGGCTGTCATGAAGGCTTTGATTGCCCGTGGAGAAGAGATTATGAGCAAGATGACGTACACGTCGGCTTTCATCAAGGAGATTCTTAGGATGTATCCCCCTGGTGGCTCAGCACGTTTAGTACCTCCTGGAACGGGTCTGTTCGTCACGGCGCCCGATGGAAAGTCGTATTGTCTCGATGGCATGATCATCTACCTCTGCCCAACCATCATCCAGCGCGATCGCGAGGTCTACGGCCCTACCTGCAACGACTTCCTCCCTGAACGGTGGATCGGCGATTCGGACACCAGCATGAAGACCAATAGCGGACTCATCGTCGGGGATGGAGAGAAGAATCCTGCTACAAACTCTACCGGCGCGGGCAAGAAAACGCCGCCAAGCGCCTGGCGGCCATTCGAGAGGGGCCCGAGGAATTGCATCGGGCAGGAGCTCGCAAACATTGAGTCGAAGATTATCCTTGCCTGCGTCGCTAGGAGGTATGACTTTGTCAAGGTGGGGACTGGAGCTCTCAAGAGAGACGAGGCAGGTGAGAAGATTATGGGAGAGAACGGCAAGTATGTCGCCGAGACCGAACTGTACAGTGTAAGTTGGCCGTTTTCCCCTTCCTGCCATCCATGGATCTAGTATTGACGGCTTACTGACTCTACATGTGCGTAAAAACAGAGCCGGCAGATCACAGCGAAACCGGTTGATGGCATGGTGGCTAAGGTGAGGCTAAAGCCCGGTGCTAGGCCTCGCAAGCCGTAATTTCCCTCGTAGGGTATTTGTAACAATACTTTCCCCGTTGCTGCTTTTCTTGCCTGTTCCGACGGATTTTCCTTTTCTTTCTTCTCTTTTCCTTTTTTTGGCTGGACTCATCGATCCATTGGGTGTATGGTTTGGGGGGTTTTCACTGTTGGATAGGCAGGCAACAATGGATGGTTCTTGAGTTCCAATTACGATCGTTTTGAATGGGATGAACGAATCTCTGTTTGAGGAATAAGCTCCAAAGTAGCCACTATACATTGAGAAGGGTACGAATTTGCGTTTCAGCAAATTATCTTAAAACGAAGCAGGAGTGTATAGCCTTCCACAATCCAGCTAGCCGGAGGTTCTTCGCGGGTCAGGGTCTTTAATAGCAATCACAGTGTTTCCTGAAAGGAAGGGCAAAGTCTAACACTTCCAAGGTTGTTACCAGTGTTGTACTGGGTCGTCGACTCGAAGAAGCGCCATGGCAACAGTAAACGAGTCGATTTGGAGCCGCGTCTTCCTCCTTAAGAATCACTGGCGCAGCAAATCCAAGGGTGGCGGGCGCAAGATCAGAGGATTCGCGTGGAGTGGTCGTTCGTGATGCATCATTCGCCCAGTTCCAGCATTTTAGGGCAAGGAAACGGAGAGACTGGCCCCTGCTAGATGGCTAGCTGCCCTATCCGCCGCAAATGCTCTTTCCTGGGGATTCCGGCTGGGGCAAGGTTATTTTGGCCCTGTTTCCTTCTCACCTAAACCTCGGCGCTAGGCACTTCCACAACAAGCTTAGGGAGTATTAACGTATATTAAGACCCACGGCTGGCTAATGCGGGCGCGATTCTACAAGCTAGTGGGAGAAGCTCATCAGATCTAAAATTGGGCAATAACTTTATCTCTGACCCACCAGGATACCTAACGACAACGGTCTTCGAACGTTTTGTTTCGTCCGATGAGCGAAAACCGTTGCCTTGAGTACCAGTGGGCAGGTAATTCTCCTGGAGCGTACAAATTGATCGCTCAACGACAAAGTCGATGGCAGCATGCAAAACACTCCGAAATCATTTTGGTTTGTCGGGCAGGCTAAATGGGAGGCAGATCAAAAAACAGATGTACTTCGTGAACAACCCGTGGGTACGGTCTCTCCACGAGCCTGGCGATTAATGATCTCGGGAGACGACTCTTGCAAGGGAAGATGGGGTTTAAAAGTAATACATACGTGTGCTTAACGGCAACACCACAGTAAGCGAAATTGAAGGGTCTATCTCAAATATTTCCTTTTTAAGTCCTGGCAGAGTCAAGGAAAAGGGATCCGGGTTATTACCAGTTGGGTGCACGGAACGAAGGTTGATATCTTTGGCTTCCGGATGTCTGTCCCGCCGCGGCTCGTTTTCTGGAAAAAACGGGCGTCAAGCCTCATTTTTCACAGAATACTACCAACCCTATGGCGCGATATAATTCATAAATCTTTAAATATAAAAGTGTATAGCTGGCACATCAGCATTAGCCGCTATTTCGGATAGAAGCCGAGCTCGATTGACTACTTGACAATCTCCAATCCTCGGATTTTTCGATTCGGGTAACGAACAAAAGAAGCTCGCCAAGGGAAGAAAGAGAGAAAGAGAGAGAGAGAGAGAGAGAGAATCTCGAGAGGTTGCAGGGTGTAACTCGGTAGAGCCGGGAAATTGCGCTGAGGGAAAAGCTAGCGGCCACGCCTGAATTCTACGGGGAATGCGACGCTAGAGTGTCCCGGCGACCCAGAGAATGGCGAGCCATTGTGACCCTTTAGTTGGAAGTGATGCTGAAAATCTCGAGTAGGTGAGTTGTTGCCCGCTCCAACATAACAGATGGTACGACTACTTCGTACTGGCGGGTTATCCGATATTTGATCGCACAGAGTAGTCCAGTCTGGTCGTTTCCTTCGAGGTTCTACGTAAGGTGCAACGATGAACTGCCAGCATTAAGCGCAAGCACCAGTATGACGGCGGCTTACACGTGCCTCATGGTTGCACAGGATCACTTTAATATTTTTCCATGAGGTGCTCCCCCAGCTTGCCGCCTTCTCTTTCGAAGAAATAACCCTGTCGCTCAGACTCGCTGATGTGGATGGGGGAATTCGGCAATGGAATCATGGATGGATGGCAAGGTTGTCCATTCGCTTTCAGTTCTTGTTAGTTCTTGGAGAATCGATCCGCCTGGCGCCACCGGCTGGGCTGTGATCGCCCCATCCCTGTTCCCTGTTCTATAACCCAGAAACGCACGTCCTTCTCAAGGCAGTCGTGTTGCTTTTGGACAATCCTCCGCTTCTGCCCCTCCAACCGTCCATTATTAATATGTTTATTTCCTTTTCTTTGGCTTGGATGGGCAAGGCATGGAATTGTCGCTGCGAGTCTTGCGCCGGGAGGTTGCCATCCAACCCTGGTGCCGTGATCCTTGCCTTCGAATCCGAGAAACATGTTCGACCATCGCGACATGGCCCTCATCCGGCCGGGTTGAGCTAACTTACCAGGGTCGGACGGCTGAAGAAAGCAGTTCTGTGGTGGAAGACGAGAGATATCAGAATTTCATGCGCACTTTCATCACCCCCACTCACAGCTTCTTTCCCCATTTGCGCTGCACATCACGACCGGAGGGCGCTTTGATCTTCGTCTCCACCGAGTCTCCCGCAAAGTCTCCATCTACGACGTTAAGTGAGGCGATCCCTCAATCGTGCTAGGGGGCCCAGTTTCTTCGGGAATGTGCGATCTAATTGATGAATCGCCAGCATCCGGTCACTTTCTGGGCTGACGCCAACGGGCTTCTTTTCCGGTACGGATGGCCTCTCTAGCCCTTCCGGTCCCAAAGCATCCATCGGCTCTACTCTTGTAAACCAAGCAATTTTGTCCCTTGCGGCGCCAAGTCGCCAATCCATAGTTTAGCTCGACCCGGGCCAACTCACCCCACAGAGGCTTCCACAACAAAGGGAACATCCATTGCCCTGGCTGGCTTCGCGGGGACACGCCCCTTGTTCGCTCTCACAATGCAGGTCAGCGGTTGCGCCAAGGTTTCTGCTCAATGAGCGCGATGTTACAAGTGTTACAAGGGTGATGGAGTGATATTATTAGATGCCCGACCACCCAACAAGACTGAACCTCGCCTCGATCTGCAGGCGGGCGCTGCATATTATTCTGGGTCTTAGCACAGGTGGGCTATTTAGACATGCTGCTACCGTACCCTTTCAAGGTCCGACCCCCTGCCTGCGCACGCTGGCACTGCATGGAAGCTCGATTCCGAAATTACCAAGAGGCACGACGTGTGGCATGGCCAGATGGACGCTTGCTGATGAGAAATAAGAGGGAGAGGCGACGAGGTCAAAACAAAACTAGATCAGGGCTTGGTCAGGTACCGGGTAGCTGTAGGTAGGTAGGTACTTCGCTGGCTTTTGCCAGCTATGCCTGACGACGCAGCCGCCGTGTAGTAGGCTTCTCCCCAGCTTTCGTCGCTGTCTTCCTACAAGCGCAATATGTGCGTGCGACCATGATCCGCACATCACGGCACAGGACTGACAGCATCCCTGACTCCACCACCTTCCCGGCATCCTCTCCTCTTTTCCGAACCCTGTTGTCCGTGGTGACTACTAGCCTTGTAGAGTAAAGAAAAAAGTGTGCTCCAGCTGCAAGCTTCCTTGGCGCCGTCCGCTGGCGGTTCCCGCATGTTATAGCTTCCCGTCAGCTAAAAGGCAACGGCTCTGCTCCGTCCCAGCCGGCGCGCCCTGCACCACCGTTCGCTTATCTACCTCACCTCCCCCCCTCCTCTCCCCCCCCTCCGAATCTTTCCTGCTTCCTTCCTCACCAGCCTCATTCAATCCCAAGAGAGCAAGGACAAGGACCAACGAGTCAAGACAAAATCATGGGCCGTCTCACATCTTTGGTAGCCTCCGCGCTACTTCTCGTCCAGGCCGCGACCGTCGTCCAGGCCGCAAAGTGCCCCTCGGGTCTCGTCCCCCGCGAGTGGGAGGGAAAGCAGTATGGCTGCAAGTGCTATGTTGGCGACGACTGCTGGCCCAAGGCCAACGAGTGGAAGAGGTTGAACTCGACTGTCGACGGCAACCTGCTCGTCCACGTTCCTCCCGAGGCGGCGTGCCACAATACCTTCGATGGTCCTCTAGGCACGCTCAACACCTTTGACGCGGCTCAGTGCGCTGAGGTCACCGCCAATTATGCCGCCGAGCAGTGGTCGTAAGTCGTCCCCTGACAAATGACAGAAGAGGGAAAAAGAAAGAAAAAAAAAATGAGGCTATTTTCAGACGCCGGCGTGTAAGTGATGCAACGCTGACGTGATACTGTAGGACGGACCAACCCGCCATCAACTTGTGGAAGTACTTTACCAACCACACCTGCACGGTTACCGAGGACCCTACCCAGTCTTGTACCCTTGGTTACTATGGTGTCTACGTGATCACCGCTAAGGAGCATGATCACATCAAGGCCGGTGTGGATTTCGCTCGCAAGCATAACCTCCGCCTCATCATCCGCAACACCGGTCACGACTTCATTGGCCGAAGCACCGGTTGGGGCGCCCTCATCATCAACACCCACACTTTCCAGGATGTCGATATAATCAACAACTTCAGCGGACCTGGCAACTATGATGGCCCCGCTGTCAAGATTGGCGCTGGTGTCCAAGGTCGTGAGCTCGTCCGTACTGTCGCTGCTCAGGGTCTCGCTGTTGTCACTGGTGAATGCCCTGTAAGTGCTTTTCCCCTCTGGTACGACACAAAAGTGCCAGTCACCGGCTAACACGCCTTCATAGACCGTCGGTGTTACGGGCGGCCTCATCCAGGGCGGTGGCCACGGCCCTCTGACCACCCTCTACGGCATGGCTGCCGACCAGGTCCTCGAATTCGACATCCTCACCGTCGAGGGCGAGTACAAGACTGTCAACGCCGACAACGAGCCCGAGCTCTTCTGGGCCCTGAAGGGAGGCGGCCCTTCCACCTACGCCATCGTCCTCTCCGCCACCATCCGAGCCTACCCCGAGCTCACCAGCTCCGGTGCTGACTTCTTCATCAACCAGACCACCGTCTCCGACCCCGAAGTCTTCTGGGAAGGTGTGCGAATCTTCCACAAGTGGAGCAACCATTTCGTCGACAGCGGCCTTTACGCCTACTTCGAGCTCTTCCCCGGTGCTCTACGTGCCAAGCCCTTCGTCGCTATTAACCAGACCGCCGAACAGCTCGAGGCTGTCCTCGCTCCTATGATTGCCGAGCTTGAGGCTGCCGAGATCCCCCACGAGTTGCAGGTTCGCCAGTACGAGAGCTTCCATGATCTTTACATTGATCGCTTCGAGGATGAGGGTGCCGGTGCTTACGCTCTCACCGGCGGTTGGCTCTTCACTCACAAGGACGTTGAGGAGCACAACGACGACATCATCGAGGCTTTCAAGACTGTCCATAGCCCCCGCGAGGATCTTGCCGGCCAGGGTGGTTTGATTGGCCACCTCTTCAACGCCGGTCACGGCCTTCCTGTTGCCAACTCTGCTACCCACCCCCTCTGGAGGAAGGGTACCGATTTCGTCATCGTCATCCTCCCCGTCCCTGAAGGCGCTAGCCTCGAACAGAAGGCTGACCTCCAGAACGTCCTTACCAACGTTCAAGATGCTGCTCTTAGGGCTGCTGGTCCCAACGGCTTCACCTACATCAACGAGGCCGACCCCTACCAGCCCAACTGGCAGGAGCACTTCTGGGGTGATGTCTACCCCGAGCTCCGCGCTCTCAAAAAGAAGTGGGATCCCCGCGGTGTTCTGTACGCGATCTCTACTCCCGGAACTGAGGAGTGGGAGGTCATTGAGTACGGTACCCGCCTTTGCAAGCGTATTGATTAATGAGCGGATGGGTATACAGGAACGATAGTTAGATACGCAGTAATATCATAATTTTTACAACTCATACATCCGGTGACTATTCGCGTGCATTAGAATGCGTACCCGGGCGCTGTGTTATTCATTACTTGGATCGTTGGAACTTGGCAAATAGGCTCTTCGCCCTCTTCTCCTCTGCCTCTTTTTTCTTTCTGTACTCTTGTTCCTCTTGCGCAACTCTGCCCTGTAGTCGCATGAATCTTTCTTCCATTTGCGCTTGGGTCAAAAGCCCCCTGCCCCCGTCAATAGCCGTATCCTTATCCTCATTGCCGCTGTACCGTCCGGCGCCTATGCCAAGGGTCCAGGATAGTCCCTCCGCCTTGCCCATCAGCCATTCCCCGTGGTTTAGCCCCTCTCTCCACTGGATAGGAAGCAACTTGTACCCGAGGAAAGATCCGAGGAGTGCGCCGGCAAAGCATGCGTTTGTATCAGCATCACCACCGAGCATGATGAGGTCGGTAATCAAGCCCTCGAATACGCTTGCCTGAGTTTGGAGTGATGCCGAAGGGGAAGCCGTGGCTCGCATGGCCACCCGCAGACACCAAATACCGGAACCAAGACATTTGTAGACATACCCCATCTTCCTACTATCATCAAGCTCTAGTTCCTCTAGACTCTTGGCCCTGGCGTGCCGGTTGAATTCGTCCAAGTCAAGGGGTGGCTCTACTTTGCGGTTTAGTTCCTCGTTGTGGGAGGCAGCCCAGGTGGGGTACCAGGCCAGCGCGGCGTCGATGACAGAGTCGATATGTGATTCGGCCGTGTATTCGCCGAGGGCAAGACCACGGATAAGGTCTGTTCCTATGGCGCATGAGACGACGCATCTGGGGTCCACATGCGTTATGACAGAGAATTGGGCAGCCGTTTCAAATGTCTCGATCTGGGGTTTAGGGATACACATGACACCAAGCGGGTGTGTTCGCATGAGGCTTCCGTTTGGAGCAATGTCCTTTCCGCCCTTCACCCATACATCATATGCTGTCCCCTCAGGGTCTTCGGTAAAGGCTTTTCGGCCCACGATGCTTCCTACGGTCCGGCCAAGGCCTAAGGGCAAGGTGTCCAGCGCTCGCAGGCCATTGCTGACCCACACGCTCAATCTAGCGGCAAAATCTTTGGGGTCAAGTTGCCCATCGTTATGCAAGAATGAAAGTAAAATAAGGGTTGCATGGTCAGTGTCATCGGTCCAGTTTCCTGGCTGATGCGGCGAGCGGTGGTAATCTCTCCGAAAAGGAGTCGCCTGCTTGGCAGGGCTTAATACGAACCGCCGCGTGGGGTAGGATTCGCGAGAGGCCTGGGCTGAAAGGAACTCGGTGTATAGACCGATTGCATCGCCGAGAGCGGAGCCGATGATGGTGCCTATGATGCGGTCGTGGATTGTGGAGAGAATCAGCTCGGCGGCAGCAGCTGTGGAGAGCTTTAGGCCGGGCGGAAGAGACCGGCCGGCGGTGGCTGTTGTGGCTGTCATGATGAAGGGTGGTATTCAATGGGGCTAGCCAGCGTATCACGAAACCGTCCGAAAAGAAGGTCAGGAATAATCGAAGAAACACCACAAAGCACAATTAGAGACCTTCCGCACTTTATATTCAGAGCTAAGGGCATCAAGGCACCCAGGATTGGAGCTGAGGCTGAATATGCACCTGTCTCAGTGAGTACAACTGCGCCACAGATTAGGGTGAGCCAATGCGGGAACCCAAAGTCGGCTAAAAGTTGGATGAACCTTCGAACGTCACCTCTGCACTCTAAACCAACATCACTCCATGGAAGTCTCTCCCTGTGTGTCGACCAGATGCTACAAACGACTCGTCTTGTCGGTGTTCCATAGATCCATTTAGTGGTCTGTCCATTTTGTTAAGTCGTGGTTTATTGTCCAGGATCAGATATGCTTTCGTTGCCGCGAGAAGAGTCGACAAACGGCTTCTGAGAGCTGCGTTTCCTTCTGGCATCCTCCGGCAGACTCCTGGAAGGCTTTTCGGAGCATTCCTCCGCGGTATCGAGATGCCTGGCCATTCTAGCCCAAGTAATGGTCTGGATGGGCTGCTTGTACGCCCCCTCGGACAACCGTGTTACAGATGCTCTCCTGCTGTCAGCCCATGAATGAATTAAGCGATTCATACAACTCACATCTCTCACTGATGGAGTGCGCCCTTTTGTTATATTCAACTACCTCTAGTCGTCGTGAGCGGGGTTCCCAAACGAGGACCATCAAACCACAGCACTTGAAGTGGGGACTGCCCGCTTTCATCCGTGGAGAAGGGGTATGGACTCCAGTGGGCTCGGCTATCATTGAGATCCCAAAGAGCTTTGATACTTGTGTGTCCCATCGGGTCTTTTTTTTTTTTTTTTTTTTTTTTTTGGGGGGGGGGGGGGGGGTGGGGGAGGAAGGGGAGGGCGGAGGGAACTGGGGATTGGACGTGATACAATAAATCATCTTGCAAAACGGGCTGGTCACGCCCCGTCCAAGAGTGGGATCCTTTCGCACGATCGCTGCAACAGACTTGATGTGAAAGCCCTCCCACGTTCTGGTCGATGTCCTCGGGTTTCAAGTTAGAGGTGGGCCTCCTCGTCAACCCTGGACCTAGGGGAGTGCTCACGACCAGACGAGAAAGAGCCCCCTTACACCTCCCGCACCTGCTTGGGAAGTAGCACATAGTTGGCCCCTTTCAGCGAAGCATGCTTTCCCTATTCCATCTCTCTACCGTCGCTGGAATCCCCTACTCACTCTTTTCTCACATCAGCTCCCAGGAGCTAGCGAAACGGCTAAAAGGTCGTCATCCGAGTTGGGTGACATGCGCTGTTCGGTCGAACAGACCAAGGCCGATGAACAAGGCTCGTCTCTCGTCCTTCCTATCCATGGTTCTCCTCATGCCTCGGCTTCAAAACCACCCCAGGTCCATTCTTTCTCTTTATTTCGTTTATGGGCTATGAAGTCGAGGATTGCACAGTTGATAGGTCCCTCAGTATGACTTCGCTAGACCCTCGAAAGAGACTTTTTCTCAGAAAGCACTTCTTTGAGAGACTGTGTCCAAACGCAGGATACCTATATGCTGGTGTATAGCGCATTCCAGAGTCAGATCGCAAGGCGATTCGTAAATGCTTCACAAAATAGGCTGATAATGCCAAGGCAGAAGTGAACAAAAATACATTTGACATCTTTCTTGCTCGTATTATGGATGTTGCAATAGAAATTGTGAAAAGACTTCACCCATTTCAGGCAACAATCTTATTGAGAGGATTATTCAGGAGCGCTCGATACTTGAAGGTATGAACCCGGAAATTCTCTGTCGGATTCTCCGGTATTTCTACCAGGCCCGAATGAAGGACCAAGAGCAAAAGGCCAGCCGCGAACCAGAGAAGCGTGGCCGAGAGGAGTGCCCGAGTGCGCTTGCCATCGACCACCTATGGAAGGCTAGGACTGTTAGTGCTGCCGGTGATGGCCAGAATTTCCAGGGTCTGCGTGCTCTCTATGCCCTTGATTCCGACTTGAATCCCTTTTTTTGCTGCGGATAAAGAAGTTTGGGTTGGTCACGATTCCGATGCCCATTCGAGCTGTGGACCTTGGGTCAGTGCCTACGATGACGACTGGAGCGGTGACGCGGTTGACAGACATGAGGCTGAAGAGAAAGAGGATGTCGGCGAAGAGGAGAATTATGCTAAGGGTTACGACATCAGACGCGCGCGATATAGATCTTTACTCAGGTATACATGAGAAGCGGGCGTACTTGAAGAACAATGGCGGTTATGTACATGCAAGAAACGAAAGCAGAGAAGTAGATATAAATCGACAGCTATTCATCCTACAACGCCCCGTGCTACCACCCAAACAACCAACGCCCACCTCCATACACTTATATAAATTAGATTGCGTCCTCCCCAAATGCGTGCTCCCCGATTTCCACAATGCAGACAGAAACGAGAATACAGTAGACACATAAGACACATGTTTCACGTAGAGCGCGGGCTTCCTGTACCATGCCAACACGGGACGGTACCTGGCCCTCTCTCGCCATTATTTCTTAACCCCATCCCACGTCTCCGTGCCCGCTAGCATATCCTTGCAGACTTTCAATCTCAGGTGCGCTTCTTGCAACAGCTCCGAGTGCGCCTCGCCAAGACTACTCCCGAGTGCGTCCAGCAGATCCGGCAGCCCGTCGTACATAGCCGCCGAGGTCTTCTCGCTCAAATCGTCGAGCCTGGCCACGCTAGTCAGGTAGCTGCCCATCCGCCTGTAGCTATCCATGGGGGCCATGACCTGCATCGGGGGGTGGCTGCGGCGAGGGCTGACGGCGCAGACAAAGGACCATATACTCAACGCGGCGTAATACATGATCCAAGGGCGGTGAGGGTCGGGCTCATGCCGAATTGAGTACGGCATAGAGATGGAGTCAATATAAGCATCGGACGAAGGGCCCTTTTTGGAGCGTGGATCGACGAGAACGCGGTGGAGGAGCCTGAACGCGTGGAGGATGGCGTGGCGGGTGGACGCTTGTTTTGCCCAGACCTTCATACGGCCCACCGCATTCGAGTAATCCCTCATTGAGACCTTGCGACCGAGAAGACGCTTTGCGCCAGAGTAGACTTGGCAGTCAACGATATCTACGTGGAGGCAAATGTGGGCAAGGTGATACAGCATCGCGGCGCTATGAATAGGACCATTCGTAGAACCTCGGGTATCCGCAGTGTCGCCGTTGGCATTATCAAAGCTCGCCTTCCAGACATCGAAAGCCTGGAGAAGCATTGGGCGCCAGTTGTCCCTCGTGTCGGGAGAGTGGGTGCGCACGTCGAGCCACTTGAGGTGCGTCTCTCGGTGGCTGAGATGCCAACCGACACTCAGCAGCCCAGACATAATGATCATCCGGGCGAAAGAGTGAGTCTTGACTTCTTTTCCATGGAGAGCGTTCTTGAGACCGTCGAGGAAAGACACAGGTTTAACGCCGTACATACGCAGGTTACTGTCAAGCTGGCGGCATATATCAGGATTTGGTGCCGTCCACAAATTATCGTCGCAAGGCAGAGGCAATCGTATCTCATGCGGCGCCATGTCAGCAGCATGACCGAACATGGCGGCATGGATGATATCAAGCATGAAGGCAACAAAAACGACACGGTGCATCGATTCCGTTTCGGCCCATCGAATCCACCACATTCTGGAGTCGAGGGTGCCCGCGCCGCTATGCTGTGATTGTTGGTCTCCGGGTGGTGCTGCTTCTTCTGGTGGCGACTCGCTTCCTGCCCTACCAATAAGTGGACTTCCGCGACGCAATAGAGTGAGTGTCGATGAGTGGTATATGTGAGCTCGTTCATGGAACCGGCGAGACGAGTATAGCTTCTCATAAAACTCGAGTAAAAGCAGCGCCTGCGCTACCCAAAGCGCGACCGGAGGAGTCGCCTCGTCAGCCATTACGATCTCCCAGCGCACACCTTCAATAATCACGTCTGCAAACGCGCCATAATCCTGGAGGCTACCGCCGCCATCCCTACTACGCAACGAGGCCGCGCCCAGCGCGACCATTACCATTAGAAGCAAGATTGGACATCGGTTGGAGGAGAAGGTGGGCTGGTGAATAATGGGTAAGCGCGGGGAGACAGATTCCCAGTACTCGTGCAGGCAGTCACGCATCATCTCCAGGTTTAGTGCGGGTAAATCTCCACCGCTCTCGCGTACAAGATTTACAATATTCGATTCGTACCGGCCGGTTCGGTTGCGGAAAATCTGAAACATGCGGAGAATCTCTTGCCGCCTCGATTCACTAATGAGGTCATCGGGACCTTCCATCTGACGAGGCGGTGTCGGGTCCAGCTGCGAACGACTCGTGAGGGATTCATAATCAAACTGGATATTATTGTTGAAGGTCGATTCGAGGCCACCTTCTATGAAAGGAATATTGGTCACGCTGAAATCGCTGAAGCTGGTCTGGGGATCGAAGAGCCAAACGGCAAAGTTCTCTCGTGCCATGAGCTGATCGTCGGATACGCCGCTGTAAGCCATCATGCTGGTAGGTCCCGGTAAGGGAGCGGCGTCACGGGGGTAGTAGTTGCCTGGTTTCGGTCGAATCACGTTTACGTTCATGTCATTTATCGGAGGGGGCGGCCAAGAGTTGCTATGCGTCAGTCTTGGGGGTGGCCCGGGGTTAGAGCTGGGAGTTAGGAGGATGGAGGAGTCGTATGGGCCACGAGAAACGGGTTGCGGATAGTTAGACTGCGGCTGAGGATGTGGTTGCGGTTGTTGTGGCTGCTGAGGCTGTTGAGTAGGAGAAGGGTGATGCGGGCGCGAATGTGGATGAGGATGTTGCTGCTGCTGATGATGTTGCGGTTGGTGTTGACGTTGATGTGGATGAGAAAGAGGGTGCGGGGTGAGCGGTTGTTGAGCCTGCATGCTGGGACCGGAAGGAGAAGCTGCCGTAGGAGAAGTCACTGGGCTGGTTGGCGAAGACACGCCGCCCACGGCGGCCGTATTAAAGTTGGGAACGCGATTCCGAGGGATGTAAGTTCCCGAATGTCTTTTCTTGTGACGCGCGAGCAGATCCAGCCGAACAAACTTTTGCTCGCAGCCCGGCACGTCACATTGATAGATTTCCTTAGGGTTATCTACAGACACCACGTTAGCTCAACAGGGTCTTTTTGGTGAAAGAGCCAGCATACTGGCGAAAGCCAGAGTGCGCTCGACAAGACCTTTAGAGCCGCCTTTGCGCTCGGCGCATTGCATTCCATCGCCATCGCGGCGCAAAAAGGTCGTAGGGTCACTTACGATTCAACTGATGGCGCTGAAGGTGCTCCGCCCTCGAGTAAATTTTGTCGCAACCGGGGGAAGGACAAGCGAATCTCCTAGGTGCACCCTTCCGACTTGCCCGCTTGTACGTCGAACCAGCACCCGATCCCGACCCTGACGATCCGGTGCGTGGCGGGTTCTCGTTCCCTCCGCTATTGTTAAGGTGATGGTTGTTGACTCCAGCGTCGTTTGCCCCGGCGTCCTGCCTTCCCACGGCGGACACGCCTGTGGGGGCTTGGTGAGTTGCCATCTCGCAGGGCGCCCTTTTCTACATGAGAGCGTCCATGGGATGGGGGGTCTGCAGCGGTCGCGAAAGCAAAGGTGGAGGAGATTTTTACGGGGGAGGCCGTCAGGATAATGAGCGATGGAGTCGTATAGAACGGGCGTCAATGCGGGTATAATGCTGGGTGGGGGGTATCTGGTAATCAAGCTAAATGGGGGTTAAAGATGGGTCGACGCGAATAAGGGCCGAAAACTAGGACGGACTCTCACAAAGCCGGCAGAATCTTCCAAGGTGAAGTCGAGATTGGGTGTCGGAGAAGAAAGTGATGCATCAAAATAGACGAACTCGAGAAGCCTGGGCCAAAAAGAGGCTGCAAATGACGTGACAAGCAAACGCTTCAATCAACTTGATCGCCCTTCTTTCCGCACACGCCGCCAAATTCGGGCACCTCGCTGTAATAATAACTCGAGCGGTGATTTCTCACCCATCCACGCCGGCCGTACCAGGGAAGTCTTATAGCCAGATATTTGGGGGCTTTTTACGGATGAAATCGAGAAAGAAGGGGGGGAGGTTAAAGGGTAAAGAGCATGGCCACCTTCAGGGATAAAATTTCTTAGGTGGGAGTGAAGGCTTTCTTGGAATTTTGGCACCAGAACGCGGGGGAGACGGGGGCAGAGGCGAGAAAGGGACGAAGGAGAAGAAGAGGGTCCCAAAATGTTAAGGTCTCCAAGGTTGTTTCCGTGGTCCGTTTTCTGGATCCACGAAAGTATTAACCTACCAGCATTAACCCATCCACAATCTTGCGACCAGAGAAAATGGAGGATGGCACGCGGGCCCCCATGGAACAAGGAGGGTACAGGCGTGGGAATGGGGAGTGCCCCCACGCCGAGCTACCTTTGGCTGAGCAGATAATCGCACCTCAGCCGCCTGGTCAGCGTTCGAATGTGCTGCATGGGTTCGTTCGGCATGGGGCAAGGATGGGGCGGGGGAGAAGAGAGTGGGGGTGCCATGCCATTGCGCAAGCGGCCACGAGTACGATGTAGAAGACTATCAAGATCAATGATGGGGGAAAGATGCTGGCTTCAAATTACAATCCAGCGGATCAGGCAGGCCCATAAAAAAAAAGAAAAAGGATGGAACACCCGGCGCAGAGGAAGGATCTGTGAGCAGAAGCAGAGGCTGGTAAGTGGTGGGCTTATTTGAATGGTTGCTGGCGATGATCAGGTGTGATGAGCCGTGCTGTTTGCGAAGGTCGTTCCAGGGCGCGCATAGAGGCGTTTCCGGGATTTCGAACTGTACCCTTCTGGCGATGCCAGCGATGCGATGCGATGCACTGCGCTGGCTAGGAAACCGCCAGTGTGCCTGTGCATTCCAGGATATTCGGACTTCCCGTGCACCCGAGGCAGTGGGAACCGACTCCGTTTTTGTATGGGAAGATCGTGCTGTCAACCTGGCTTCTTGTTCGTCGAACCATTAAACCCTCTCCGAGTTTGGCCAGGCCACACTTTTTTTTTCTTCGCCTTTCCGTGGGTTAACGAGACGGAGATATCCATCAAAGCGCGCGGCAGGCTTTCGTATCCACGATCTGCCTGGCGATCCATGGTCCGGAGCATCAGCGTACCTTTTGTTCCTCTTCGGCTGCAGGGGTGCTAAGACAGCCGTGCAGCGACGAAGAAAAAAATTTTTGACTGTCCCTTTCCTGCAATGTCAAAAGGGAGAGGGAACAAACAGATCGATCCAGGCCCCGTATCGCTTTCGCCCCCTCAACCAGTCTCGGTCGATGTTTTCGGAACCCCAAGTGCCCGACTGGTTCCACGCCACACGCCACGCTGTGATAGAAAGCATCCGAGAAAGCCAGCATCCCGGACACATAGAATCACAGTCAACCTGAAGCGATTACATACGCTATTGCTCCCTGTGGCCTGGGTTCCAGCAAATATCTTACCTTGTCGGGTAGAGATCCCCAGTCCAGACAGCTCGAGCCCCTTGTCACCCTCCAAGCAACCATGACCTGGCACAAATGTCTTGTCCAAAAAAAGTTTGGGGGGAAATAAGCTGTTGTCATCGCTTGCAGGGTTGCTGGCGCTCAGCCAGCTGTCAAGGGTTCCCCGTACCTCTTACCCCAGCTTCCGAGGACGGAGGGTGTCACAAACCAATCCCAAGATGCTCTCTAAATAATCGGAGAGAATGCACACGATACCGGTGACTGCGCGATTAGTGCTCCTCCCATTGAAGCCATGTGCGGTTCTTGAGTGGCGGGGTCGGTTTCGCGGTATAGCTCCCAAGCATCCCATATCAGAGATTCGGTTGCTTTTCCGTCATGCACGCCATGAGGGGCTTGCCTGTGGGATGGCTTGCGCCTGCTAGGCTCGCGTTCTTCGCCCAAGTCCCAGCCTTGGGATAAAGGAGGTAATAGATGTTTAGTATTTCATTATTAATTCTTCGTTTGACCCCATAGCCATATTCCCGTCACTCGGCCTTGTTCTCCTCGTTCTCGCCCCCACCCGCCGTCGCGCTTCCCCTACCCTTCGCGTCAGCCTCGCCCTCATCTTCTATCTCGATACCTGCAGCGCCGCTCTCTAGCCCTCCGTTCGTCCCGTGCTTCCCCTCCAGATCCTTGATCTGGTTCAAGAAATACGCCGCCACGTCCTCGTGGCCGTTGAACTGCGCCAAATCTAGCGCCACATAATTCCGATCATTCGCAACAGCCTGTGTCGCGCCGTGCTCCTCCGCCAACAGCTTCACCACGTCGAGGTGGCCGCCCAGCGCAGCCCAGTGAAGCGCCGTGTTGCCGTATTCGTTGGGTGCGTCGACGTACTCTTGCTTCTCCGCCTTGGGCCTCTCAGAAAAGTGCGCAAGGAGTATCTTGACAGTTTCTGAGCGGAAAGGCCCCGAGAGCCATCGCGGGGGGGCATTGGTTAGAGGAGGCAAAGAAACAGAAAATTACAATAGGGAGCGCGGGGCCAATTTTTTCTTCAATGACATGGTGGGGGAGGGGGTTTCACCCATGAAGTTGATACTCACCTAAATGTCCGTTCCCCGTCGCCATATGCAAACACGTAGACTTGCCCTCGTCTCGAGCCGCCGAGATAATTTCCGCCGCTGATGACTTTTCCCGCTCTGCTAGTTGCTTGACGCTGTCTTCGAGCTCCTGGTTGTCGCCCGCGCGCGAGAAGAATATGAGATCATCGATCTCTTCTTCCGTTAGGTTAGGCGCCATGATTTGAGGGCTGTGTGAGCTGAGGTGAGAAGTTATTGGATATCAGATATCCGGTACCTTTTCGCGGTAAGAGGCTCTATGCTTCTTTCTGATTCTCAGTTTTGAGCTCTTGAGATTGTATCGTCGTTCGTCGCCTTGCAACTTTTTTTTTTTTTTTCGGGGCTCGAAAGTGAACAGAAGCTACTTGCCAGTGGATACAGTGCCGGAATATGAACTAGCTGGCTTGTTTGCACTGTTTAACGATAACTGGCCGCAACGCATCGACACGTCTTGACGCCCCCAATATACAAACGAACGTGACTTGCTTGCAACTGTGAGAATTTGGATTTGTAAAGAATTAGCTTAAGATGCTGTGTGTGCACATATATATAATCGTAACATAATCAAGGCGGAGTCGCAGCGAGCTCACGAATCACGCCGCTAGTGGCCGAGATCTAAGGTAAGCTTTCGATCTAGATACTTGGCAACGTCCCCATCTTCATTCATGACCTGGATTTCAGCCTTCAAGTTCATCATCAGCATAAGTTGAAGTTCTCTTCGTACTTCTTCGGTATCCATATCGAGACACGTGGTAGGGAGTCCCACTAAGAGTCGCGTCGCCAGCTTCCAGTCATTTGCCGTTAGAGCGATCAGTTGGCCGATAGTAGCTTTGGCCAAGACACTGGTTAGATTGAATGAAGAGCCGGTTGCATGGTCCAGATCTCTCCTTCCTATTCCGAAAGAATCATTGCTATTCAAGATAGATATGATATCGTCGCTCTGGATGCCAAGCCAACGGAGTCGGGGCACTGTAGCCTTCTGCTCATGCTGCAGGGCGGTGGATCCCCATTTATTGCACCGTAGGATGTTGATACCATCCGGGTCAAAGTCCAAGAGGGCGTAGATTGGCATCTCCGGACGCGTAACGTGGATCGCATGAAGAAATAATCTCGTTGCGAGGTCTGGATATCCTTTGCCCTATATCGCTTAGTCCTACGACTCGATCCTCACGCACATGGTCCTTACTGTTACTAAAAGGCCTCGCCCTGCGGCCGAGTATTCCTAGTACTTCGACTTTGAGAGCGTTCGAAAGGTTGCCTTGTCGCATTATCGTTAGCCATGGCCTTACACGTAGAAACTAGAGTGGGTGGCTGGGAAAGAGAACCGAGCACACCTCTTTTTCAATGACAAGAACCCATCGAGCCGCCTTTAGATCTAATCGACGGACATTGTTGGACGGCGGGATGATGCTCCCCTAACGACGCTCTTTAGATCGGATACCTCCCTTTGTTCGCTCTAGAAAGCTTGCCTCTAGGTTTTGCAAAGCATCGACCACAGCGGAGTCCTGCATATGGATTTCTAGGGGCCCGGATACAAGCCCTTTGCCGGCAGCAACCTATACCGGTAGTGAGACACTCATTGCTAGAAGCTAGAAAATCCCTAGACATACGATGCCTAGGTCATGACGTCCAACTCCAAGAGAAAGAGCAAGTCTATCAACAAGCTCGTCAACTCTCGCTTGGGACCCAAACAACTCGGGGTCTTCATAGTATACGTTCCTGTACGCAAGTCATCCACCTCTTGTCAGCCGACGCGTGTTTCAGAACTCGATGTCTCACGAGTCAGAACCGTCGCTCGCGCGCAGACCTTTTGGTGATAACTTTCCCAGAGAGGAGCGCGGCATGTACGCTCTTCAGAATATACAACACCTGGCCTAGCAAGCAGTTAGGCTAATAAGCAGGGCAGCATCGCATCGAGCCCTACAGAATTTCCTCGCCTCGGCCTCATTTCGTCCAGGGTATTTCACGGAAGCTGGTACAGTCTGTCCCATAGCATTTCTTCGAGAAAGCTGGAGAGTTAGTGGTTGCGTTGTATTGTGAAGGAGCGGATCTATGAGTCCCTGTTCCAGTATAGATTCGATCTTGACGATGAGCTCCCCTGTACGATCGGAAGACTGGGGAAGTGGAAAGGTGTCCATTCGTCCCTGGATTACTGTGTGAATGGCCGAACAGGAAGATCTTAAGACAAAGGGCATGTGTCGGTTACTGCCTTACTACAGAGTCTTACATCTAGAACCCGTTGAAGGAAGAATTGGACGAGCTGCCTGCTTTTCCAATGTCGAGATGTAGCTAGCTTCTCCACAATTTGTTGAGAGAGTTGACCGACAATCACTAGGCAGGATGCAAGATTTGGGTATTCTTTTATCGGGGTACCCAGTATTACCATTCTACCCCTGCATATTCTCAATTAGGTAATCAAGTCCCCAGCCCAGTTTGGAGGGTTGGCATCAGCCAATGGAGGTAAGATCAGTTGATCAAGACACGAGTTTGCGGGCCCCGATTTCACCGAAAACCCGTCTGCCAAGTTCAGGAACAGGGGTAGCGGCAGGTTCAACCCCAGTTGTTCAGATTTAATTCCCCGTCTTTGACCCTTTGACCCGCCTTCACATGCTTTTTTTCTCCAGGCACCGACATTTCGATCCCTATATTTGATGTCCTCGCCGAATTTCTTGCTCAGTACGGGCTCAAACGTTATTTCACATTATAATTCTGGTTGCCACTAGCTTACTTGATGCGACAATGACTAGCGCCAATGCCAATGGCACCAAGCGCCGTCTGGACGCCTCGTCTGAAAAGGAGACTGAGAAGCGGGACTTTCCCAAGCGCCCGCGCCTGGAAAAGAAAACTGACCTTACTAGGTGGAGAGTTAGAGATGATGAAGGTCGCTTGACATGGCATTACATGCTCGATGAGGAGGCTGCGAAGCAGTGGCCCCAGAGCTATGCGGACAAGTGGTATCTTGGGCTTCCGATGGTTGGTATCCCTAAACTAAGCTTGCTCACTTACAACAAAACTGTTACCTCATCACAAGTCATCAATGGATCCTAACTTGCTGTTACAGAATCTGCCTGATCTTCCAAGGCCTAAGAGCCCCCTCGATGCTGTCCGGAATGGTCTGAGCTTCTTTGAGAAGCTCCAACTTCCTACAGGGACGTGGGGATGCGAGTATGGTGGTCCCATGTTCCTCCTTCCTGGATTTGTCTTTACTTGGCACGTGACAAAGACGCCAATCCCTTCTCACTATGCCACCGAAATCCGCAACTATCTTTTCGCTCGTGCTCATCCAGAAGATGGCGGATGGGGCCTCCATATCGAGGGGAAGAGCTCCGTCTTCGGCACTGCGATGAACTACGTCGCCTTGAGGCTCATCGGTGTTGATGCTGAAGACCCCGTCATGGTCAAAGCCCGTGGAACCCTCCACAAACTTGGCGGTGCCACCCACGGTCCCCATTGGCTCAAGTTTTGGTTCGCTGTATTGGGTCTGGTGAAGTGGGATATCGTCAACCCTGTCCCTCCCGAAATCTGGTTGCTGCCCGACTGGGTCCCAATTGCTCCGTGGAGGTGGTGGGTTCACATCCGCATGGTATTCCTGCCCATGTCCTACGTCTACTCTAGGAAATGGGTTTGTGAGGAGACGGACGTTATCAGGGAGCTTAAGAGCGAGCTCTTTGTGGAGCCTTGGGCAGAAATAAACTGGGAGGGACATCGGAACAGCATCTCAGATATGGATAACTACCATCCCAAATCTTGGCTTCTTAACCTTGTAAACTGGTGTTTGGTCAAGGTGTGGAACCCGTACCTGCGAACGAACAAGATCAAAGACTGGGCCGAGGCATGGACCAGTGAGCTCGTCGATATGGAGGATGCCAACACTGACTACGCCAACCTAGCGCCCGTGAACGCACCAATGAATACTCTAGTATGCTACATCCGTGACGGCGGTGAGGCTTACTCGACACGACGCCATCTCGAGAGGCTGAAAGAGTTCATCTGGGTCAAGGATGAGGGAATGCTAGTCAATGGAACAAACGGTGTACAATGCTGGGACACTGCCTTTGCCATCCAGGCTGTCATGGCCGCTGGCTTGGAAAAGGATGAGAAATGGCGTCCGATGCTCACAAAGGCCCTCGAATTCCTCGACCACCAGCAAATTCGTGAAAATTGCAAGGATCAGGAGAAGTGCTACCGTCAGCAGCGCAAGGGCGGCTGGCCGTTCAGCAACAAGGATCAAGGGTATGCTGTCAGCGACTGCATTTCCGAGGCTCTCAAGGCTGTTATCCTCCTACAAAAGACGGAGGGCTACCCTCAGCTTATTGATGATCAACGCATATTTGACGCCATTGATACTCTTCTCGTATACCAGAACGATACGGGCGGCTGCGCTTCTTACGAGTGCCGCCGAGGTGGTGAGTATCTGGAGATGCTCAACGCGGCGGAGGTATTTGGCCGCATCATGATTGAGTACGACTATCCCGAGTGCACAACCGCGTGTGTTATGGCTCTCTCTCTATTCCATAAACACTGGCCTGATTATCGAGGCGCGGAGATTGAAGCCTGGATCAAGCGAGCGGTCAGCTGGATCAAGACGAACCAGCGGCCCGACGGTAGCTGGTACGGCAGCTGGGGTATTTGTTTCACGTACGCCGCCATGTTTGCTCTAGAGAGTTTGGCTAGCGTGGGTGAGACATATGAGACTAGCAGGTACTCCAAGGCTGGATGCGAATTCTTGCTGTCTAAGCAGAGGGAAGACGGTGGGTGGTCAGAGAGCTACAAGGTAAGATGGCGATCAATCGTTCCAAGTCACTGCAAGCCAAATGTACTAAACTCTTCATTCGCTTCCAGGCTTGTGAGGATATGACGTGGCATGAGCATCCTACTGGATCGCTCGTTGTGCAAACCGCATGGGCGCTCATCGCCCTCATGGAGGCCGGATACCCCCATGTTGAACCGCTCCGGAGGGGCATCAAACTAATCATGGACAGGCAGAAGGACAATGGCGAGTGGCTCCAGGAGGGTATTGAGGGTGTGTTTAACAAAAGCTGCATGATTTCGTATCCCAACTACAAGTTTACCTTTACTATGAAGGCTCTGGGACTGTTTTCCAAGCGGTTCCCGAATGAGATGGTGGTATAAGCCCGCTTCTATTGGGAGAAGAAGGAGTTGGGGTTGCAAAAATGGACGAGCTGGGGATTATTGTGTATATCACGATCTAATAATTGAATGAACTTAATGGTCGGGCGAGGGTGGTTTCCCGCTTCCGATTCGAATCATCATTCCCCCACTACTCCCATGGACCATACAGGTAAAAGAGAACATTAGCCCCGCTGAATCGCCCAATGGATCGCACCGAGCTTTGAGGTGAGATGGTGTTATAGCGCCCCAGCTTTCCCCGCACTAGCCAGCGACAACGGAATCTCGATGCTGGCTCGACACCACCCGACCGTTGCCTGCCTCTGCTTCCCTTCCGCCGAGGTCCAACTGCCCCTCCATCCCACATGTTCCCTGCCTCCTACTCTTTCTTCGCAGGAACACCAGTCGACAACTATCGCCGTTTGTCCATTCCCGGCATAGAGCCGCAAGCTTACTTGGATGTAGAACAAGCCCGAGCCGAGAGGCGGGCAACCGCGCTTATACGTAACGGAAAATGGCGGGGCAAGGAAAAATGAGCCCACATTGTCTGCACGACGAGAACTAACCATGGAGGGGGCCACTTTTGGGTGTGCGTGTAGTGGTAGCTGCCGTAGTTTCCTTTTTTTTTTTTTTTTTTTTCTTTTTCTTTTTTTACTATTTCCCTCGAGGAAGCTCCCGGAAGCGTGTCTCGTTTGGGAGAAGAAGGCGAGGTTAAGAACTTGAGCTGACTTAAAACAATTTCGCACCTCCACTTTATTCCTTCCCTTCTTCTTCTTCGTCAAATCATCTTTCAATGACCTGCTGGCTGGGCTCTGGAGCTTGATTGTGAGGTAGAGAGAGATCTTTGAGTGAATTCAATTTGCGCTCGTTGCCTTTATATCTGTTTTCGTGCTTGCTCTCTTCTTTCAATCTGCCACTTGCATCGTCTGTTGCGATTTGCATCGTTCGTTGCGATCATGATTTCCTCCACTGCCCGCGCCCTGCCGAGGCTTCTCGCTCGATCCGTCGTCCGCGCCCCGGCAGCACCAAAAGTGATTCCCGCTGCGATTTCTTCCACTCGCAACGCAGCACGATTCCTGTCAACCTCTACGTCGCTCCGCAAGCCTCCAACCGAGGCAACTGCCACCACAGCCCCACAACATACCGATGCGCCTGCTTGGCTCCACGGCAAGGTCACCACCGCCTCGCTCTGGCTGCGCGACTCATGCCGCTGCGAGATCTGCGTAAGCCCTTCGTCCGGCCAAAAGTCGTTTGCGACCCCCGATATCCCCCGCGACATCCGCCCCCGCCGCGTGAGCGTGTCGCCCGAGTTCGAGCTCACCGTCGAGTGGGAGAACGATATCCCCGATGCTGCGGCGCAGGGCCACGTTTCAGTTTATTCTCCCGAGTATCTCGAGACGCTCAAGTTTAGGAAGGAGCTGCGCGATGGGGAGCCGAACGATTTCCGCGTCGTGGATAGGACGGTGCCGTATGATGTGTGGAACAAGGATAAGATTGCGGGCAAGCTGCGGAAGATTGATTACGAGGAATATATGAACACCGAGGAAGGGCTTTGGAAGGTCCTTTTTGATCTTGAGGCTTACGGGCTAGTCTTCCTGAAGAACATACCCCGGGATGAGAGCTCCGTGTCGACTCTCGGGCTCCGCATGGCGAACCTCCAGGAAACCTTTTATGGGCGTACGTGGGACGTTATTTCCAAGCCCAACGCCGAGAACGTCGCCTACACAAATTCGTATCTCGGCCTGCACGAGGACATGCTTTACATCGTCCAACCCCCCCGCATCCAGCTTTTACATTGCATGGAGAACTCGTGCGAAGGCGGTGAGTCCATCTTCTGCGACGGAAATTATGCTGCGCTAGCCATGATCAACGACCCCGCGGAGGCCGAAAGCGTAGAGCTCCTCACCAACTACCTCGTTCGCTACCACTACCAGAAGCACCCCTTCTCTTACCGCCAGGCCCGCCCCGTCTTCAACATGAAGACCGACGACAAGGGCAATAAGGAGCTCGTCAACATCTGGTGGTCTCCACCTTTCCAGGCCCCTAACCCTCCTTATGGCAGGGACGTCGACCACGCGCAATACCGAGCTTGGCACAAGGCTATGCAGACATTTGAGCGCCATCTCAGTTCCGAAGCCAACGTCTACGAGTATAAATTGACACCGGGAGAGTGTGTCATCTTTGATAACAGGCGAGTCATGCACGGTCGCAAGGCTTTCAATACCGGTTCTGGCTACCGGTGGTTGAGGGGCACCTACATTGCGGACGAGGACTTTAGGGCCAAGATGAGGAGCGCTACGAAGGCGCAGGTGGAAGCGTACAAGAAGGAGAGGGGTTTGGAGGGCCCGGCGTCAAGGCTAGCGAATGCGGATGAGCGGATGGCCGGTTATGGATCTTTGGGAATGTGGCTTCGCTCTCCAAAGAAGGAACTGCCCCAGGAAGCCCTTGAGGGAAAGCTGGTGTAGATGTGTGCAGGTTGTTGATTTTACAAGCATAGCATATGATGCATACGGGTAGCTGAATGTCGCAAATTGTTTTCCATCGTCCAACAATCATTTTTCTCTTTTTCCATCTTTGTTTGTGGCGTCAAATACTTCAAATATGCCCCCAATCCAGAAAAAAAAAGAATGACGACTCAATCATGAAGGGTCGCTGGCTGTTGCCTGCAGGTGCTAATTGCACTGTTCCAGCACTGTCACAGGCCGTTGGAGCTTGCTTCGTTTGCATAATTATAAAGCAGGTGGTGGACCTCTTTGAGAGCCCCTCGTTCCTGCGCGACCTTACAGCCTTGTGCTCCCTTCGAACCTTCCAAAAGATTCTGCAGCCGGAAAACACTCATTGCTGCCATTCTCCTCTCAACGGAGATTAAAAACACCCCATATCATCGCTGCTCTACTACTCTCAAGGCCCTATCTCTTCCATCAACGTCCAGCCAATTCAGGCATCTTGTAACCTGACATCTCCCCACCCAACCTCCCCAGCATCCAACAGCGACCTAACCTGGAGCTTCCCCAGCGCAGGAAACTATGTCCTCCGTAACGCTCGGCCAAGCTGGCCTCGACGCCGTCGCAAACCGCGACTGGGAAGCCGCCATCAAGAACCTCACACTCGCCATCAAGTCCTCCCCTTCCCCCAAATGGCTTATCGGCCGCTCCACAGCTCTCAACTCCACCGGCGACGCCGCCAACGCCCTGACGGACGCGGAACTCGCGTACCACATTGCCGCCGACAGGGGTAACCGCGAACTCATGACCGAGGCCCAATTCCGCCGCGGCGTAGCCCTCCTGCGCCAGAACAAGTACGCCGATGCGGATCTCTGCTGGGCTCTCGCTATAAGCATGACCAAGGGCAGTAGGCTCGCGGACGGTGATAAGCTCCTTGAGCGGGTTGACGAGAAGGGAAACTACAACGTTACTTCAGAGGAGGTAGACGCGGAGCTCAAGGAGAGCATGAAAGCAAAGTCTACGGGAGGAGCGGCGGAACTACTCGCGGGTCAAGGGAAGGACAGCGCTGGGAGCAAGCTGGAAACGAGGTGCACCGCCATGAGGATCCGGTGTCTCAAGGATATGGAGAAGGCGCCCGAGGACCACCCTGGGCGGAAGATTACCATTACTCGCGTGCCCCCTAGGCCGGATGGACCGGCGAAGCTCGATATTGGTGCTTCCAGCGCGGAATCCAAGAAGCCAGCGGCCACTGCCGAGACTATGAAGGATACGAGCAGTGCTGCCGCCGCGAGCACGACTCCCGCTGCGCCAGCCAAACCTGCGCCTCTTCGAATCGACGCGTACGAGACGGACTCGCTACAGACCATCTCTCTCTTTGTTAAGAATGTCGATTCTTCGTCGTTCACTATTAACTGGCTTGCGCCCGACTTGGTTCGTTTTTCAAAACCAACATCTCTCGCCACTAGCTGACCTTGTCTCGTAGATAAACCTGAAATTCAAGCATGGAAACGCATCCGAGGACCTTACTCTCAAACTAGGCGGTCACGCCGTTGTGGACCAAGTCACCAACCGCGTCATATCCATGAAAATCGAGCTCAAAGTGCCCAAGGCCACCCCCGGAAAGTGGAACGTCCCCAAACTGGAAGAATCCTCCACGACCTCCACGGGGACAGACGCTCCAAAACCCGAGGCAGCCGCACCGGCCGCCGACAAAAAGTTCGGGCCAGTTCCACCCCCCAACCCGAGCCCGCCGCCCCCAAAGTTTCGGCGGCTCCTTCGTATCCCACCTCGTCCAAGTCGGGCCCCAAGAACTGGGATAACATTGGCGACGACGATGACGACGCCGAAGAGTCGAACAAGGACCCTGACTTCTGGTTCAAGCAGCTGTATGCGGGTGCTACTGACGAGCAAAAACGTGCCATGATGAAGAGCTTCACCGAGAGCAATGGCACCGCTCTTAGCACGGATTGGGCGGACGTTTCGAAGCGCAAGGTTGAGACGAAGCCTCCCGAGGGCGTAGAGGCCAAGAAGTGGGAATAACACCCAAGCTAAGAATGGCAACGGAAACCAAAAGATATCTACTTTGTATTTCTACGGATTTTATTCTTCTTATTGCGGGCGAGTTACGTCAACGTACCATGATACCTGGATAGTTTGGCGAACGAAACGGTTCCAGAATGATTGCGAGGGGAGCATGTCACGAACAATTTAATCATCGGAATAGTTAATTGGAAAAGCAAATTTCTGATTCTATGCCAGTGTTACAATGAGTTGCACCGGATGCCATCTAGGAACACATAATATGCTTTATAAATAAAAAGTACTCTGAAACGCCCACTCCTCCAAGGGTATCCAAAATTCCCAGTCCGTATTAATGTTCAGATGCCTTTCCGCCCATTTCAGTGAAACATAGATCCATTATTCGTACAAAAATATCCCCTTGTGAGATTTTCAAGATTTGCGCTCCCGGTTGGGATTGAATCTCTTTGCAATGATCTCCCGAATTGTGTATAACTTCATCACATCCGTGACACCCCTCTCTAGCGCCTCTTCGAAAACGGACGGAGGGGGAATATCAACGTACGCAAGCACAATGGTCTTCAGCACGTTAGCCAAGGTGCGGCTCACTCGATGGAACCACGCCCAATCCTTCTCTGGGCTTTTTTGGCCATGCTTCTTCCAATAGGAATGCGAATAGGAGGGCATGATTATGATGCCATACTGGGCATGGTCGAAAGCTGGGCCCTTGAAGTAGAGAAGCCAGTCCACACCGAACTTGATGCCGCCACGGGGCACCCAGCCGAGTGACCGAAAGTGGTGATAGACGACATAGTCTAGGAGGAACCTGTCATCAGGCCGAAGGGCCTGGGCGACCGGTCCTTGTTGAGGGGGGATATAGGAATAACGCCTAAAAAGCTCCAGCAAGTCGCGCGTGGCAATCGGCTTTTGAGACTCCCCATCCACGACTTGGAGAGCACCCAAACCAAAGGAGAGGAAGAAGGCCTCCTCTCGTGTTAATTGCAAATGCTCTTTGTCAATGAGCTCGCCGAGCATTTCCGAAATTTGTTCCTGTTGCGTTTCAACGCTGGTTTCGCTCTGTAGGGCTCGGAGCGCAGATTCCTTGGGCGGAGTTGGGAGACCACTCGATGCTGAGCGACCGTCGCCATTGAGGGCCGCAAGTTCAGGGCTAGGGGGGAGAGAGAGGTCGACAGTTGTTGACTTCACTTCTGGTGAAAATCGTACGCTCTTCTGCCGCCTCATAGGCTGTCTCTGAGGAGTTGCCGGTGGTGACGTCGGCTGCTTATGAACATTCGCGCTCGCAGGGGAGCCATTCAAGGGGCCGCCATTGTTGGCCGTAGTGTGAGGAGATGATGGGCCGGCATCTGTCGTCTGGGTATCGGCCAGCGAAGGCCGTTCTGGAATATAAGGCAGCGAATTGGGAAGTGCAAGAAGCTCCAGGGGTCCGACCGGCGCCGCCGGTGGAGCTGCCGCTTTCTCATTCTGAGCTTTTTTAACAGCAGCCTCCTGCAGTTGAACTTGGCGTAGAGCTTCTAACTCGGCTTTGGCCCTCTCCCATTTCTTCGCTTTTCGCTCTTCCCGCCGTTTAGCAGTATTAAGATGGCTGACATGTGCTTGCATTAAGCCCCTCTTAACTTGTTCTTGCCTGAACCACTCAGGTTCGCTACGGCTGAGATGGCCCTTCCCGTAGAAGCCCTGTTCCCATAGCGCCCGAATAGAGGTGGCATCTTTGACAAGAACAGCTCCCGTCTGAGGCGACCAGATTCCCTGGTGTACCTTGGCGGGTTGCCGGGGGGTGAAGATTAGGTGATTCACCCAGGCATACGCTAGGTGGACGAGGGAAAGAGGGTTGTTGGGATAAAAAGCAGGCAGCGGGAATGTTTGAATCGGGGCTGGCAGCGCATGGAGCAAATGCAAGTCCGCTTTCGTCCGTTTCGTTTGCGCTCGGAGGGCAGGGAGTACCGCCTGTGGCTCGGGGTTAAAAATGGCCGGGCCTCCATTGGGTGCCCCGGGCGAAGCTGACATTTGGATTGTAGCCATCTTAGAGGAGGTAAGTCATTTTCGACACTCTACTACGGCCATGATTAGCTGATGTTTGCAGTCATTCGAAGGTGACAAAGCCCAAAAAATGGTGGCCTCTTCCTCTGTTACTCAGATACCGTTGTAGTCTATATGGTTATGCAGCCATCGAGATAGAAGTGAATCCGTTTCTCTCTGCACCAAAAATAAAGGTCGTCATCACCGCAACTAGAGGAAGGGGCCCGGGGTTGGCGGTTGGGGCGAGAGAAGAGGGGAGGCTCTTGTGCAGGAGTGAGGCAATTACCTACCGATAGAGGTTGTTCACCCCGTTCAGGGAGATGTCAATCCATTCGCAGAACAATAAATAAATCAAAGCGATCCTCTGGGCAATTGAGCGATGGAGAAGGTCTAACTTTTTGCTTGACTGTGCTTAGGACAGTTCCTGAAGGATTGAGAGGGGACTCTTCTGAGCTTGCCTGACTTAAAAAGTTTTCCATGATTTCCCGGACCCATATGACTGGGGGTCCAAAGGAAGGAGCAGAGGGCCAATAGCGAGGCTGGCAAACCGTGTTAGTGGGTTCTCGGAGGAAAGAACGGGTCACGGCCGGATGCATCGGTGCCGCAAGAGATGACTAAGGCACGCGTGCAACATGCAAGTTCTCTACTGTAGTAACCTAGACCGTGCGGACAATTTGCCCATATTTCTGACACTGTACAGGCATCGAAGCAAATCGCTGAGTGGCTGAGGGCGCCAGCGTTGAGTAATACAGTATTAATATTACCACCGTCTCTTTCCTTTCGGAGACTCGGTCACTTTTTTCAGGTTGAGGATGGCGGGGGAGCATTTTAGCAAGTGCTCACCCAACGTCCAATGATCATGCGGGTGCGTGGACCATCGGAAGCCACGGCCTTCGACCTTGGAAGAGGCTTAAAATTGTGATATCCGCTCTTCACTGATCGCCAGTTCTCGGCCCAAACTTTTACTCTTGGTCTTTCTCCGTGGTCTTGCCATTTCCCCGTATCTGGTCGTCATGTTGAGCTTCCTCATCCGTGCAGTCTAATTTCCGCTCTCTCAACGCTCACTTCACGATTCTTCACCTCCTCTGGCCGAAACGAAAAGCTGCAAGCATGACAGTCGCTCTCTAGACAAGACGTTCCTTCTACTCCCACCGACATGTTTTCAGCTGCTACGCTCATTCTCGCCTATATCGCCCTTATATGGGCAGTATTTGTCTTCCTCGTACAGATTATTGGCACGAGTAGACTGTAAGCTAGTAACTCAATGCGACGCTCCATGGTTGTAAGAAACTAACCCGGGCCCGAATGCTAGATTCCGAAACTTCTCCTCCCCGCCTCGATCCCCGGTATCTCCAACCTTAAGCCGCGATCATGTCCCGCATGTAACCATCATCCGCCCTGTCAAGGGTCTAGAACCCGAACTATACGAGTGCATAGCCTCGACGTTTCGCCAAGATTACCCCGTGGACAAACTCTCCATATACCTTTGTGTCGCCGATACCCAGGACCCCGCCTACCCCGTCCTAACGAAGATCGTCAAGGACTTCCCGCAGTTTGACGCTCGCGTATTTGTCGAGACTGACGATCCTCTGCTTCACGGCGCCGATGGCCATATCAACAACCTTGGGCCGAACCCAAAGATTAGAAATATCAGCCGTGCGTATCGCGAAGCCAAGGGCGACATAATATGGGTTATTGACTGCAATGTGTGGATTCCTCGGCCTACGACCGGCCACATGATTGACAAGCTCATCGGCCTTGGCCCCGATGGTCAGATCGTCAAGCCGTACAAATTCGTCCACCAAATTCCTCTTGTCGTCGACATCACGCCGGAACTTAGTGGCCAGGATACTATCGATGCGCAGGGTCTTCTCTCTTCGGCGTCCGAAGGTGATGCTTCTTCTTCGTCACCCGCCCCCGCGAAGCCCGTCCTTCGCGAGGACAAGTCCCTGATCCAGCGCCTGTTAAGGCATGGTGGTGGACGATTAGATGAGATGTTCATGTCGACGACTCACGCGAAGTTCTATAGCGCCATTAACACGGTCGGTATTGCGCCTTGCATCGTGGGCAAGAGCAACATGTTCAGAAAGTCGCACCTCGATACTCTCACCGACCCGACTAAGAATCCTAACTTACCTCAAGATCGCGATCACCCTACCGGAATCGACTACTTCTCTTCTTATATCTGCGAAGATCACCTGATTGGCGACCTCCTCTGGCGGTCCAAACTTCCCGGCTTCGCCAATCATGGCTTTGTACTCGGTGACTTCGCCATCCAACCTATGGACCGCATGTCTGTCGCTGCTTATGCTGCACGTCGAGTCCGCTGGCTGCGCGCCCGAAAATGGACGGTGCTCGCGGCCACGCTCGTTGAGCCGGGAGTAGAATCCCTCTTATGCTGTTTCTACTTTTCTTTCGCTTTGACCACCATTCCCTGGTTCAGCATAAACTGCGGCATACCCGCGACCTGGAGTGCCATGTTCATCGCCTGGATCGCAGGGGTTTCGGTTTGGATGATTGTGGATCGATTCTTATTCAGAAGACTCCATACCGGAGGAACCATCAACATCGACCAAGATACACCCTTCTTTGCAAGGGGTACTTCGAATCCTGGTGGCGTCCCCAAGCGCAATTTTCTGGAGTGGATCGCCGCATGGATAGGCAGAGAGGCCCTCGCTCTACCCATCTGGACGTGGGCTGTTCTCCTCGGTACGACCGTGAGCTGGCGCGGCAATACCTTCCGGGTGCGCATGGACATGAGTGTTGTTGAGGCGAACCCCTTGAGGTCTTCAGCGCGCAGCCGAACTCCCCGCACTCTAACGCCAGAGATTGAACTTGGCCAGTCGCGGAGGGGCAAGAATCGGGTGGATTAACTGGGCCATGTCTTTTCTTTTAATGCATAATGTTTTAATGTCTCCATTCGTTCTTCCTACTCCTCCTTCTTATGTTTATTCTTTCGGGTCATATATACCTTTTAGAGGAGGCGTTATCAGTGTATTGGAAAGGGAGAGAGGGGAAGGGGACATGCGTGAATGAATGTCTTAATGTCAATGTCTACATGCCAGATATCCGCCTTGAAATTCCTATCCCGCGTCTATACCCATTATATACACAAAGCATCTAACCAAACGCCCTATTGCAATCTATCATATCTGCATGAACAAAAGTCCTGACATTCATATCCCTTTTTTTTCCACACCCTAAACGAGGTATCGATGGAGGCGGCTCACAGTGTTATCAAGGGCGCATCGGGCTCGTCCGTGTCCAAGAGACGATCTTGAATTTGGTCGGCCTCATCCAGGGCCACTTCCTCCGGCTTCTCCGGCGCGCGGACGAAACACAGGCAAAGGCGCGCGATAGCGCATAGGGCCGCAACGTACATGTACGGAAGTCCCGTCCACTTCCCACCCCTATCCTGGCCAATCTGGAAACACACGGCTAGAACCGGTCCACCGAAAAACGACCCCGTGGTCTCGACGATGCTGATGAGGGCCATGACCCGCGATGTTAGATGCGAGTCGGTATAGTGGGTCAAGAGAGCGCGGGCGAGCGGCGTGTGGCCGGATCCAAAGGTGCCCACGAAGAGACCGAATACAAAGACGTGGACCACAGCGGCAAAACCTTCAACCAAGGCGCCGAGGGCCATGAAGGTGAGGGAGAGGCCCGTGAGGAGATAGTCCTTCTGCCAGGGCGTCATTTTGAAGCGGTGGTTCGGCGACACCAGGATCTCGCCCAGCTTCGGAAGCGTGGCCAATATGACTATGGTGAGCAAGCCAAGAGGGGAGAGAAGGTAGCTTGTCTGAGCAATGTCCCATCCAAAGGTTTTACTCACGTATTGGATGAGCGTTAGGGAGTATGCCGCGCCAATGGGGCTGTTGATGAAGAAGATGGCCAGGATCATTCTCAGATCGCTGTTCCGGAGCAGAGGAAAAGCTTCGCGAACCTGCTTGAGAGATTGGGTGATCTGGTCTCTCAGCCACTCCACCAGGGGCCGGTCTTGGTCGTCATCCTCGGACGGCATTTTGCGCTTGAGTGTCTCTGGGAGAAGAAACATGGTGGCGATGAAAAAAGGTGAGAGTGCGGCGACGATATAAATCGGTACCCAGGGGTTGAACCGCTCCATCAGGGCGCCAGATATCAGAGGACCGATCAAGCCACCGACTGTCGCACCTATTGTGAGCAACAGGAAGCTTGAGCCCCTTCACGGCCAGTTAGCTATATACCAAACGAAGGCAGTTGTGTGACGTACCGATCTTCCTCGGTGGTTACGTCTGTCGCGATAGCGTACAAGGTGCTTAGCGAAACGGGAATACCCCCGCCAAAAGCTTGTCCAATACTCCCCACAAGTATCCAGTAAGGGTTTATATCTCGGAAATAGTAGAAGTAGAGGGGTGACGTGGCGAAGGAGAAGCACACCCCGCCGTACGAGAGAATGAGGATCGGCTTCCGGCCGATTCTAGACGGCGATCAATACAGCTACCCAGAAAGTCGATCATGCCTCAAGAACTTACTTATCGGCAATGGAGCCATATGGCAAAGCAATAATGGCGCCTATAAGCCTTGGTTAGAACCATTATGAAAGGAAGTGTGGACGACCGAAACGGTCCTCTGCGAGTCACTACGGCCAGGACAGCACTCACCAATGATACCATTCACAACAGTAAAAAATCCAAAGAAATACGCCAGATTCTTTTGCACGCCATCGTCTTTGCATTTCTTCTCATCCAGGAAGCCGGGCGACGTATCGTTAAAGTACCTATGACAGAAAGCATCCTCGAGAATCCTAAAGAAGGGCAGCATGATCAAAGTGCCGCTGATGACAATGACGAACTTGAACAGCGCTGCGAGCCTCACTATGGCCTTTGGCGAAGTGATTTGCCATCTCAGGGGCAGAATGGTGCTGCCTGGCGCGGCGCCGGCCGCTGCGGTGGAGCCGTTGAGCGCAGACTCGACGTCTTGGTCGATGCTTGAATCGTCGGCAAGGAGGGGGAATCCCTCCACTTCGTTATCCCGCTCCAGCGACATAGCGAAGTTATTCCTCTGGAAGGAATTGGAAAACGAGAAAGAAGGGAGATTTGCTACATCTGAGGAATTTGGGGGATGAAGTCGTCGAATACGATTTACGAATGCTAAGCCTCAGCTCCGTTCACGAAGTCCAGGGCGGTGCTTGGCGATGACTAAGCATTGCGACGATCATGGTCGGCCATCAGCAAATTCCCACGATGTTGATGACCCAGAAGAGCCTTTCAGGGGCGAAGATTCACATTCTATCCACCTTTTACGCACAAATTTATGGCAGTTTTACTCTATCTCAGCTCTACATAGCTTCATAGATTCCGACCTCTCTAGAGAAGCGAGCTCTTTCATCAATCCATAACACCTAGCCCTGCAGATGAAGATGAAAACGCAGGTCTACGGGGAAAACGAATACGGTTCTCCCTTGTATATTTTGAATTCGACTTGTACATGAACAAAACCATCGCATTACGCAGGGTAGTTCATCTTTATTTTCCTCTATTCACCCGGTCCATCCACTCCTTCAAAGCTTCTCCAGCTCAAGGAGTCGCAGGCGCACCAGGGAATCCAGGGAACCCGCCACCAAAACCACCACCCATACCGCCGGGCTGCACAGGGCCAGTAGGGTTCTGGTGACCGCCCGTCTCGTCCTTGTACGCAGCGGGGTTGTAGTTCCTCGAGGCGGAGGTATCGACACCGAACCTCATCCAGGCGAAGATGCCGTTCTCGAGGTCGTCGCCGAGCAGGGCGTAGCGCAGGATGGGGTCGTCGCCTCCGGCGGTGCCCATGCCGAAGAGGATGTCGACGTTGTTGCGGGTCCAGGCCTGGGTGTTGACGGCGTAGGTGGGAGTTTTTTCAACGATGTCGAGGAACTCGTCGTCGAAGTACATTTGGCCGATGTGGGAGACGCGGCCGCCGGTGATGGTGCCGTTTTCGTTTTGGGAGACGCCGTGGTGGACCATGGCTACGGGTGGCATTATTAGAGACCACAGATTTGGGGGTTGGGGGTTTGGGGGGGGGGGGGGGGGGAGGGAAGAAAACTTACCGTGGACGTGGTTGGTGCGGCCCTCGTAGTGGCCAGGGACGAGAGAGTCGAACACGGCGATGCCGTCGGCGTCGGTGGGTTGGATGCCGCGGAGGGTGGTAGCGTTGATGATGGACTCATCGTTGGGGTCGCCGTTACCAGGATAGTACAAGACTCCACCGTAGACACCCTATGCAAAGTTAGTAAGGGCCCGGATTTATGTCGCGTGGGACATGGAGTCGGAACACGGAGTCGAAACCAAGAGACAGAGGACATACAGTAGAGTTGCAGCTCCAAAGATCGACCCAAGCATCGGTTACGGGCTCGCAGGTTTCGACATCAACGACCTGGACAGCCAGTCTCATCTTGATGCCGCTTTCGCCATCGGTGACATCCTTTCGGATCTGCTCACCGCGGACGTCTAATTCGTGTAAGTCAAATTCTCGTCAGGTAACAAGAACTGGCTAATAAGGACTTACAGAGAGGTCCCTCCGTCACCTCAGGAGACAAGACACAAGAACCAGCATCGGCAAAGAGCTCGGCAGGGTCCATGTCCAAGCTGACTTCCTTGTCGGACTTGTGGCTCTGGTTGAGGACCGCATCGATTTGCTCGCGATTACCGCCTCCGAATCCGGGGAAACCGCCAAATTGTCGGCGGTGGATGGTAGGTCTGGGAAGGTTTTCCGATGCCGTGTTAGTTTTCCACATTGCTATAACCGTCAACGGCTTCGAACCCCGCCCCCGGGGGCGGTGCCAAGGCACAGGCCATCTATAAAGCAGTGACGGGATCCACCTCGGCGGCATGTAAACCACGCATCAACGGGTTTCACCCAGCATCAAGTGCGGATATATCGAAAGTGCTCTCACTTACAGATGCTCTAGACCACGCTCCTTCTTCAAGGTCTCCACCTCAGCCATATGCCTCTCGGCGGTCCTCTTGGAAAGGTTGCTC
This sequence comes from Lomentospora prolificans, assembly GCA_029532625.1. Lineage (NCBI taxonomy): Eukaryota > Fungi > Ascomycota > Sordariomycetes > Microascales > Microascaceae > Lomentospora > Lomentospora prolificans. Next base: position 1,772,082 of record JARFXM010000003.1, read on the forward strand.
CTCTCAAAGTGGGCGTGGCAATGACCAAGGCCTCGAGGAAGAGGCTTCGCCATGTGCTGGGGCTCAACAGCGCCATGGGGATGGGCGAGCGCTAGCGGCGCAGCAGCCATAAGCTGCAAAAAGAGGGTCTTGAGCTGCATTTTCGAGGTTGCCACCGAAAATTGAAGAAGAGAAGACTAACAAGGAGATGGAAAGAAACCGGGAATGACTACAACGAGAAGGAAGGGAAAGAGACCAGGAAGCTCTCATATGAGGGCAACGAGGTATCGTCTCCTTTTCTACAATTCGTGATAAATTGTTTTTCTCCGCTGAGGCGGCGACGGCCGCACCTAACCACATGCTCCCCTGACTATATCGTCAATTACTATAACTGCATATATGAAGTGACGATCTTTTTCTCCTTTCTTGACGCGCCTAGCTCGCTGCCAGGAAGCGAAGAAGCAATAAGAAAACGATCTAGAATGGACCCATTTGGTGATTAAGGAACCACATTCGTCGTCAGCTTCAAACAATCCCGGGATTGGTATGGCCTCTCCACAAGAGGCTTTTTCGCAATCCGCTGTCTTCTGTCATTAGGGTAGTAGCGGCTAAAAAGGGGGGGGGGGGGGTTAGGAGCCGGTACTTGACAGGGCCAAGGAGATTGTCACTCTTTTTTCTGTGGAGAGAAGCGATGAAGGGTTAAGAAAAGAGTGTTTAGCCATATTGAAGGTGACGTTTCTGGTGGGGGGGATCTATGCAGGGATGGTGGCCCTTGGTAAGTTGTTTTGTACGAGGGATATCTCCGTGAAGCGCGTTCTGGTGTGACGGCGGCATCGAGGAAGATTGTTTCGACAACATGCGGGCCCGCTAACCGGGCCATCTTCTTGATCAGTTGGCTCCCTATCACAGAACGCGAATTAGTAAAAGGGTGTCTGAAATCGGGGACTTGGGTCGGCTGTCCAGTTTTGGTGATGGATTACGCACCATGTGACGCCTCACTATTCGGCAAGATAGACTCAAGGGCATGACCATATGATTGGAGAAAGGGGAGCAGAATGTAAAGAGGACGGGGTCTTGGCGGCAATAACGAGTCATTTACAGATGCATTGCTGTTGATACTGTTTGTATCAACGAGGCCATGGCCCCTTCCAGGTGGCAAAGCGTCCAAGACCATCAAGCATCCAAGATCAAGCCAAGCGGATATAGCGCCCGCCCAGAACTGCAAATGGAGAAAACGCCAATCCGGGAGACGGGGTGAAGTGATTGCGCTTCCCTGTGTAAGTCCGGAAAGTGGAGGGAGGTGCACGCTTTAATATTGGATATCCCCATCCAGCCCCATCTTCTCGGCCAAACTTGGCCAGCACTTGAAAACCAGGCGCATGTCGAGAATTCTTTTTCTTTTTTTTCTTTTTTTTTTTTCTTTTTTTTTTTTTTTTTTTTTTTCTTTTTTTCTTTTTTCTTTTTTTTTTCTTTTTTTTTTTGCTTCACTTCCGCCTCTGCTTCTTTCTGGCTCTCATTCAACCGCTCTTGATAGGTTCGTCTCCCTCCGCGCAGGTCCGCAATGCTCTCGAAACAGAACGGAACATGGCATCAGGCCAGAATGCACCCAGGAATCCGTTTTGGGAGGGAAACAGGATGAAAATCCATACGGCAGTCCCCAGCTTACGTGGAACGTTAATATCGAAGTAATGAAGAGGCACGGCAGTAAATCCTTAACTGGCAGTTGTTATAATTTCGGCATTGAGACATGGAGTTGGCAAATATCAAGAGCCAATCGGCTCCAGCACTAAGGTTGCGGATGGCAACCAAGTTGTTGGGGTAGGTTGGATATCAATGGAAAACGGAGTAGATGGATCTGCTCCACCGAATCGCCAAACGTCAAGATTTATCGAGATGGCACAGTGGGATCTGACGCGTTCTCAGAAAGGCCTTGGCAAAGAGCGACAAGACGGCATCTGACCGACGATCGTGTAGTTGCTTCCCCGGTGAGCAGCGCTACTATTATCCAAGTTCAATGCTGCGCTTCGATTCACGGCTAATATGGGATGTCTTGGAGTGGATCTGCTTTTAACTACCGGCCAACACCTCGTCCACAAACCACAAGTTAGAGAGGCATTTTTAGGTTACGCTGAACGAATGCCAAGCTCCACCACTTATATACCGTTGCCTTTCCCTCCTTCGAGTGTCATCGGTCAACGGAGAATTTAGCCGGCACCAAAGACTTGGCTCGGCGGCTTCAGTCAGTTTCTTCCGCAAGACTCGGACCTTCCGGGGGCTCTTGGCTCTTGCCAGCTACGTACACGTGACCTTCTGTAGCCTGAACCCGTGACTGGCATGGAATTTGGAACCAGCTAAACTTGAAGCAGGCGCGATAATCATGGGATCGTAATCACCGTCCACTGTATGTCGTTATTTGGATCTCGGGTTTCTACCTTGAAGATACAGTATATGGCTAGAGGCGTGGATAGCTCCTCGGGCCGTCGTCTTCCCTCTATCTAACGGTGGCGCGTTTGATGAAATCGAATGTGACGACCATTCTTTAAGCCTTGAGATGAATCCGATACTCGATTCAGCGCACAAATCGTCGCACCCACCACTCTGTTGCTCATCCTGCTCCAAAAAAAAAAAAAAAAAAAAAAAAAAAAAGAAAGAAAAAGAAAAAAAAAAAGAAAACTATTTTACGCTTTCCAAAACAAGCTCTGGCTCGCTCGCATCCCGCACAGAGTATCTGGGTTATCTAGCTCAGTGGTTCGACTTTGGGGCTCGGTCTCGAGCCGTGGCCCTGGATCAGCCAGGTCGCCGAAACACCCCTCGTTACAGAAATGTGCGCGCCGCGCACCACCACCGTAGATGCTGCGTGGGCATGAGATAAACCCGCGTTTCAAAGCTGCACAGAGCTTTCGACGACGTCGTCGTCATTAGAACTGTTAACTACTATGCAAACGCCCGCTCCTTTGATATACCTCTCCTCGTCCATGGCGTAGATAATTGATCAGAAATCCGAGCTTTATACGGACCGAAGGTCTTTTCAGTCGCTCCGTAATCTACAGGATATAACCTCGAAAACGTGCGATATTTGTGCGCAGACATGGTGAATGGGCCGTACGAACAGCTCCAGGGAGCTGAAGCCGACCACGATGATTCGAGCTCCGACGTGACGATACCCTTCCTTGATAGCGAGGATCCGATGCACTGGAAGGAGGGCTACGAACAGTCGCCACGAAGCAAAAAAGCAAAGATTCTCTCAGTAGTCGAGAAGCTGAAGCCGATAAGATGGCTCGTCGAAGCAGGGCTCGTCGTCGCCGTCATCGTCCTCCTCGTGCAGAGGCAGCAATATCACAGCAGTGCAGAGGCACATGAGCTCGGGGGTGATATCACTGGATTCGCGCCCAGGTGTAAGACTCGGTGTTTCTTGAGCCGCTTTATCATGCTAACAGCCTTGTAGTCTCACAAAAGGTCGTTACCTTCCAATATAACGAGGATTACATCCCTACAAAGACGCACAAGTTCTTCAGGGCGAAGACACATAGGAAATGGCTGGACTTGGTCCCTAGTAAGCCCGTTTCATTCTAGCCTCTAGTCTACACGGTCTCTAACATCAGCTTAAAGAGGGCCTTGGTTTCTTGGAAATGCAGAATCCCGAGGAATTCGATAATCTCCCCGTCCCCCTCGATGACTTTGGAAACAAGACCGTCTTCACAACCTCCATGACGCATCAGCTGCATTGCTTGGTATGCGTCGTCTATTACTCTGGCTTGCCTATTGCACAAAGCCGTACGCTAACGTGCAAAATAGCATTCTATTGTCGATTCCTACACTCGCCTTGTGCTGAATTGGCGAGTAAAGCACAACGAATGGCACGTCCAGCACTGCTTCGAGTACCTAAGGCAGAGCATCATGTGCTGCGGAGATGTTGCCCTCGAGGGTGCAGAAACAACCTTTCCCGAAGGCGAGCGTGGTGGCAGCGATGGATGGAATGCGCAGCACGTATGCAAGAATTACGATGAGATTTACAAATACCTAGAGAGCGCAAGGGCAACAGATGACAACTGGATCTGAGATTCAGGCACGGCGAAAGGGCAACGCGTGGGGTACCCGAGCACAATATTTTCAACTGAAGAATAGTTCAGGAGCTTCTGTATAACGTGTCAAAGGGTTGGGGGGCATGTTTTCTCGTTTTACCGGACTGGAGTTTAGCTACTCGGAGTTTCTGTGGCTTGGTATATGGAAAGAGGTACGGTTTGGCGTTTATTTTCTGACGACTTTAGATTGTGCTGAGGCAAGGATACAACTTCTAGTTTCTAGTGATTCAGAAAGGGAACTTGCATTATGAATCAGAGCTTCTCATAGTGGATATCATCACCTCAGCCACTTACACTAGCTCATGACACCACAGCAAAGGGTAAACACAACGGCAACCAAGACCAGAGAGCCTTATCAAAATACCATTCTCGTATATATCAAGAAACGAAATGTCTTCAGCATTATTAAAGGTCTTTGGCGAACTATAAAATGGCTCTTTTTGCGCACAAAACTCCTAATATACCAATAGAAATTCTCGACGCGGCCTCCCGGCTTGTTTTTGTATCCTAAGCTTATATCGTAACACCCGATCCCGTCTTTGAAGCATAGTCCCAGCTTATTTTCCAAAAGGCGAGTCAGGAGCTCCGGTAGGCGGCGCGGAGCCGCCGCCACCAGGTTGAGTGACGGTGATGAAACTCGTCACAATAATGGGAGTAGGCGCGCCGACGCCCCATTGGGTCGTCGTGACGCTTCCGTCACCAGGAGAGGGCAGATTCGGGGGATTGTTGGGGTTTCCGATGATGGGAGGGGAGTCTACAATATGGCCTTTGGGAATATCTTCGTCCGGAGGGAAATCGCTGTCGGGAGGAAACTGGCTGTCCGGGGGGAACTGGTTATCGGGAGGCTGGGGAATGTTATTCTCCGGGGCGTCGGGAAAGTCAGGGACATTGGGAGGGTTGTTGCCTCCAATGGGAGTGTCCGGGGTTCCCATGAATGGTGGTCCAGAGTCGTTGATGGGAGGGAAGTCGTCTGGGTTCTCTGGAGGGTCGGTGTCCTTGTTGATCTGCTCTCCTTCACGCAGACATTGAGAGTACCACTCACTAGCAAGAAGCCGTTAGATTAAGCACCATCAGTTTGTATGATGGAAGCGCCCTTACTCGTCTTCGTAGCAGTATAGATCCTCCTCACACTCGGTGGGCCCTTCCCAGCCGTCACCACCACCTGGTGTGTATGTTAGCTATCGCGGGTGTTTGGAGGGAGAGATGCGTTGATGGCCCAGACTTACACTGGCCGTAGTGGGTTTGAATGGCAGGCTCGGCAGGTAGAGTGGCTGTCTGGGCCGTCACGCCCGTCGTGAGGAGGAGGAAGGCAAGGACTGATGTGTGCAGCATTTTGGCTGGTTAAGATAGATATCTATGGCTATGAAAGCCGTATAAGAACGACGGTCAATTGATGTCTTGGAGTGGTCCAAATGGCTTGGCAAATATGATGTGAGAAGAATTGATTGCACTTCCGTCAGGTCTCGACAGAAACCAGGATTCCTCTCTCTCTTTTATAAGTAAACGGGCCCCCTCAGCTTCCAGAGCTTGGCCGCAGCCCATCACCTCACTTCTATTTCAAGAAACGGTATTTCATCCCGTCGTTCCCAACTCGCTCTAAATCCTCCTGGGAAGTCAAGTCCCGGTCTTCGCTCTCCTCGAGCCGGTTTCCGGTCCTCTCATGATCTCATCCGCACAAGCCGGTCGCGCAGAAGCGGCCGTGAGCCAAGTTAGCCCGGGTCCAGATGAAGAAGCGATCCTCGCATACGAGGTGCACCCAATCTAGAGGCGATTCGGCCCACGAGACATCATTTAAGCCGGCTGGTTTCCCGGGATTTTTACCCAAGTGGCAGGATCCTCGCTGCCGGGAATTCACCCTATCCGATTACGTTCCCTCCCTCTTGGTCCGTTAATATGCAGTGCATGGGACGGGAGAGAAATTGACTGACGGATGGGTTGTCAGCTTCAAGTCTTTTGCTGTCTTGTCCGTGTTCCTGGGCCGCGTCGTCGTGTTTGGTTGTAGCGAGAGGCGGGATGCTACCCAAATACCCGTTATTATGCTTATTTTTCTTTTATTTCTCTTTCTTTTATCTTTTCAGGAACCCGCTTCTTTGGGAACTAAATGATGTGCTTGCTCGTTTGCGGTAGCGAAGGAGCGGCTTGTCCTCGCCGCCTATACCTCAAGAAGGGACGAGAGCCCCCTCGAGGCTTGTAAGGTAACCTGATGTGTTTCAGGGGTTCGTCGACGACATTTAACAATGATGATATCTTTGCTTCAATGCGGAGTTATACGTCTGCTGAATCCTGTGAATGGCTCTTCACGGCGGGGGGAAAAGCTCTTTGGGCCTACATGGAACACCGAGCTCCAACACACGAGGTGCCGCCATCTATATTTGGAAAAGCGGACAGAATTTTAAAACAGTCCCCCCACGGCATTAGCGTACCAACGCAAGAACACCTCGTCTCCAGCATGCATGGGCCAGCGTAAACAGCTTTTCCACGAGTCGGGTGGGTGTACCAGCTCGAAAGGCCGAGGCCGAGGCCGATGCTGCCGGGGTTTCCTGCGGGGATAGAGAGACCAGAGCCGGATGTGGTATCTGCAGGGCAGGAGATGACTATTAGTCCATTGCTCCCCGCTCCAATCCGGACCATCACATACATTGACAAAACAGAGCGCGCAGGTCTCGCTGGCTCTTGCACTCATAGGCAGAGAATGCACAGCAAGGCTCCAAGGGGCTGGGTGGGACGCAAGCCAGCTGCTGGTTGAAATTGATATCGACCCGACACGCAAGCCACGCCGCTTCTCCAACGATAAGACCATCGCCTAAACAGCCTGACTGGCTTTTCAGAACTACAGAGAGCCTGGCCGTACGCAGTAGATTGCCAAAAGGCGCTAGGCAGGGGCTCGTTCAGCTCGTGCAGGTCGCCAGCCTGGCCACGAGAGAAAGTCGACTCTATGCAGAGCGACGAGAATAGCGCAGACCACACGGATAATTCAGGGCTCGTTTTTACATAACCAATCCAGTAGTTTTTGGCTCGTTTCGATAGAGTAGAAGCCAGGATAAACGGCGGTTTTGGTTCCAAGAGGGCTAAACAGAAATAGAAAAAAAGTAAGATAGTAGCAAGGAGACTGTCAAAAGTTCGGATCCCTTCATCTGGATGAGTGCGCCGGATAAAACATTCCCGCCCTCGATCTTCTTGCTCTAGCCTGGATATATTAATCGCCTCGCATCAATTGAGGTCGGCTTCTTCTTTTTTTTTTTTATTTATTTTTTCTTTTTTCTTTTCTTTTCGTTTCTCTTGTGTTGGTTTCCAGCTTTGGGGCCCTTGTACGTTCGATCTTGAACGATGTTGGGTAACTCAACGCACAGATTGCTTCGGTAGCTGTCGAGACCATCCCTGATATCTCGAGCCAGCTCTTGATTTGTTTAGATTGCATATTGCACCCACCAACACTCTTATCTGAACCCCTATGGGACAAAACAAGCTTCGATCATGTTATTGGGGTGGCAAAGACTGACGTTGACGTGCGGGAGAGCCAGCTAAGCTGGACACAAGTCCGTCCCAGACCCTCGCCTCCGGGATGAAGCCAACACCGACGAACCCGTCCCTCATGCATCTCGGCCCAAGATGCTTCAGCCCTTTGTTTTTTTTTTCGGTAAGAACCTGCATGAAAACTACTATATATGGCCTGTTCTTCTTTTATTGTGTGTGTGTGTGTGTGTTTTCCGCCTCCTGTAGTGCGCCATACTTTACATCTTGAAGCGTGTGGTCTCGGAGCACAAGTCCGGCCCGGGCCTGCGAAAGGAGTAGTAGTAGACTAACAGAAAAAGAGGGCGCCAAAAGGAGAGCGAGGGCATTTTGGCAATTCAACAGTATTGTTAATTTCTCTATTTTTGTATTCCTGAAATCATTCAACGCGCCCCGTGCCAAACTGGACAGCCCACCGACAAAGAGAATAATAGCGAGAGCTCGGGTCAAATTCTAGATACTATATAGACCTTTATAAATTTCAGAGACAAGTCTTGTTCTGCCGTGTAACAACCAGATATTATACCATAGACATAGCCAAATCAGGTAGACTCTAGAAAAAGATCAAGATGAACGAAAGAAAAGGCTGTGTAATGCGTCTTAATAGCTTAGGGGATGAAAGTAATATGGTAAATATTAGATCAGAAAATGGCGGGATAAACCGGGTATCCCGTATTCGAAGGGCATGATGATAATAATAGTAGTAGTAGTAGTAGAAAAGAAGTGTTAAAAACGGGTCTGGAGAGAATTGAAATCCTTGCTAGCACAGCTCCAACATCCCTGAAAACGAAAAAAAGAAGGAAAAAAAAAATGGTCGAAAGGTCTGTATCGTAAGGAGTGAGTGCAAGAGGAGAAGCTTGGGAAAACGGGCGATACAGGTTCGCCTCCCCTGCTTAAAGGCAACACTTGCCGCGGCCGGATTAGCTTGAGTCGACTTCCCTCCGTTCCCAAAACACGGCCGCACTCTAAAAGTTCTTGACCCGCCTGCCGTTGAAAACGCCAGCGGGCCATCCCTGAAGGGTTTCACCCTCGCCAACAACATCTCCACTCATCACGAGCGTGTGTTCCATAAGACAAGAGTCGTCGAGCATGTGCGCACCGGAGAGCAGGCGGCTACCGGTCCGAAGCACACAGCGGTTTCCGACAGAGAGCCTGTTGAGGTCAAACTTGCCCCGCGTGTTGATGTGACCGACGATGCTGGCATCGTCCACCACCACACGGTCGCCCAGGGTCAAGAGATCCGGCTCGGTAAAGTACAAGCTCGGGCTGCCGTTGGCAAAAAGCGCACAGTCTTTGCCAATCTTGGCACCGAGGGCGCGGAAGTACATTACGATCCAATGCGTGCCCGTTAGCATGCCCAGGATTCCGGAGCCGCGGTAGCAGCTCCTTCGGATGCGCTCAATAGCGAGGAAGAGCTGCCATCTTTGGCAGTAGGAACTCTTGTCCCAGTCGTAGTTTCCCGGCTGCCGACGTCCTAGAAGAATCCACTTGCTGGCGATAACAAACAGGAGGGCGACGACGGCTTGAATGGTGGTAAGGGCAGCAACGAAGGCGGTTGTCCAACCGAGGAGGACAAACGGGTCACTCCAATGAAACCGCAACGCCAACCCGCTCACGTGCGGTGTCTCTCTCAAGAGCACATTGAGGATCTGGATCGATGAGATGCTAGGGACATTCCAGTAGAAGCGAGTGGCAACAGTGAGGAAACTAGAGTAGCAGAAAATCGCAAACGGGCCCATAACGTGGTAAGGGGCTTTCTTGAAGTAAAACGCCCGACCAAATGGAGAGGACTCGGGTTCGTCGTCAGTCTTGCCATCGTGGATACTTGTAGCCACAGAGCTGTTCCCGCTGGTGAGTGTAGACTTTTCGCTAGATTTTTCGCTCGACTTCAAAAGGTCCGCCATCGAGTTCTGACGCGTGAGGCTAAGGCAGACCGCATCCCCACCCTTGGAGCCCACGTAAGTGCCCCCCGGAGAATACAGTCCGTTGCGTCTGGTGAGAGCCCCCGAGCCCATGGTGGTGCCGTCACCGACGGTGACGCCAGGCAGAAGAGTGACGCGATCAGCAATCATGGCGTTGTTACCAATGACGACAGGTTCCGAGCTGGTACCGTCAGAAGTAATAAAGTGGCTTCGGGATCCGAAGACAACATCGTCGCCCACATCGACCAAGTGGTAATCCCCCACTGCGGGCCCAGTTCCAGGCCAATACACGCGCTTGCCAACCTTGCCGCCGAGGAGACGGACGGCAATTGATGTGCCTTCGTAATGCTGTCCCATCATTTCCGTCATTTCGTGAAGCCTACTGCTGGGCATCAAGGTCCTCATAAGTTCTGCACGCCACGTCGCGAACTGGCTTCTGCCCTTGGCTGGACCGGGCTTGAGTTCGCCGAAGAGCTTATCCAGAATCCACTTCACAGTAACAGCAAAGCCGAATGCGATAAAAGGGCTAAGAGAAGCGCGTAGAACTAGAGCTAGATAGTGGAAACCGACCCGCTGGGTATCCGCAAACCAAACGAGGATCTCGTAGAGCACGTTTTCAGAGTCGTCCGGTGATGTGATGACGAGGCCAATTAAGCCAGCCACCCAAGGAAGCAGAGTGATAATCCACGAAAGCAGTTGGAGAGGAACGGTGAATAGTATCACCAGCAACCAGTGGGCTTTAGGACGGGCTCCCGGAAGAAGATCACGGTTCTCCTCCGAGGCGTCCTCGAGTGCCCAGCTAGACGAGTTGGGGCCAATGCAGGTGTTGTCGGGGACTGTGGTGCCAGGTGCAACAATCGAGGCCACGCCCACTGTGGCACCGCTACCGATAACGATTCGTCCGAGATACATCGAGGTGTTCCTTTCGGCGCCGAACGGACGGCAAATGCAACCTTCTAGGACCGCATTGTCGCCGATTTCGACAAGGTCCCATTCTCCGATTCGAACCTTGGTCAAATCAACATTCTTGCCAATCTTGGCACCCATTAACCGGTAATACATGATCTTGGTATAGCTTGACCATGAAAAACACCCAGGGCCGCAAACATCGACGATTTTCTGTACCAGCCACCAGCGCGTATGGTATTGTCCCCACATCGGGTAAAGGCCTTCTTTATAACGGCCGATGATGATCCATTTAGAGAGGATGCCGACCCAGGGAATGATCACTCGCGTGACAACCTGTGCAAACAGAATCGAGACAGTCAGGTTAAACAGTCTGCCCAACAGCCACTTGTTGGTCGACCATGGCTGGGTGTAGCTTAGAGCCACCATGAACCACGTCCACTGCATGGCCCGGCGGAAAGGATAAACCACGACCATGGGTACGAGCTGTAGAAGCATAAGCCACAATCGCGTTGAACTATAGGTTTTCTCACAGCCGGGCAAGCCGTCTCCTTTCTCGGACATTATGCTTGTGGCCTGGGAGCAGGCATCGTCGATATATCTCGCGATGGCTCGAGGGGTTCCGTCACTGAAGACCATGCTAATAGGAACCGCGACATTAAATTCGGATCGAAGAGCGGCGATGAGCTTTCCAGCCTTGAGAGAGTCGCCGCCGAGGGAGAAGAAGTCGAGGTCAGGTTGTATCATCGAAGCCTCACATTGAGTAATATCGGCGAATTTGGCGACAACTCTTCCCTCGGTCGTATATTGGAGTTCATCAGCATCCTTCTGCTGCATGTCTTGCAGCACTCTCTCCAACTCCGGGATATCAACAAGTGTTGGATCCTCGTGCATGCGGGGAAGTGGCCGGGGTATCCAGTGAATACGCCGCGGTATCGAGTAGTTATCGACTTTCTCGGATACTCTGTGGAGCCAGCTCTGTTCAACCGTTGCACGCATGGTACCAATATCGCCAGCGGCACCATCCACGGGTGCCGCCACAGCCTCAAGCCACCCTTGCTGGGGGTTAGCTCGCACATGTAGCTCGAGTGGTATGTTCTCTGGCAGGCAGTCCTTGAGCGCCAGCATCACGGAAATCTCCTCCACAAGACACCTCTTGGCCTCGAACTTCTCGGAGAGATTGGTTTCGTCCGGAGGACAAATCGCCTCCCAATGCCTATCACTGTAGAGGCTGTCGTCCGTGAATGTCGGCAGCGACATACGGTCAGCCAACCTGATTCTTAGCACCTTGTTGTTCCGCTTTGGCAATCCGTCCATGTAAACAATAACAGATGGCCATTTTGCCTGATGCAAAGACGACTTAAGCGCTTCTTGTAGCACTGTAAGGTCAACTCTCGGTTTTGCAGAAGGTGTAACAAGCACAATGCCTACGACTTCCTGCAAAACATCATGAGAGACGGAAAAGGCAAGAGCCTCCGTTACTCGTCCGAAAATAGGCGATCCGGGTTGCTTCGCAGCGCTGACAATGGCATTCTCAACCTCGAAAGGCGAAATGATTTCACCCCCTCGATTGATAACTTCCTTGCTGCGACCCGTGATGTAGAGATATCCATCGGTATCCATATATCCCATATCGCCAGTGTCAAACCATCCATCTTTGGTAAATGCGCTCTTGTCGAGAACTCCGTTATCGCAAAGGTACCCATGGGAGACCGGCTCGCCCCTCACACATATCCTACCCACGGAATGGGGAGAAAGAGGCTTGTCGTTTCCATCAAGGATAGTAAGATCGGGGCCCGTAGCAATTCCAGAGGTTCCCGTTCGGTCTAGTTGGTAGGTGAGAGGAGGAGTCGAGATAGGCATACATCTAGCACGGGGTCAGTGTGTTTCCTAGTTGTGGGAGTTCGGAAGGGATGAACTCACTCAGTCATGCCGTAACTTGGAAGGACCGTGCAATTGAACACATCCTTTAACTGGAGAGCCAAAGAAGGTAACAAACCGCCGGCAGCGTTGCAGATTAGACGGAATCGACTGTCCTGATGTTCCGGCGCGGAGGAAAGGATGAGCGAGTGCATGGTCGGTGACGCGTAGTACCAAGTCGGCGATACCTTCTCAACCACAGACCAGAACAGGCCCGGGTCAAAGGCTGAGCAACAAACTGTCGCGCCCCCAGACAGTACGGGGGCGAAGATATTTCGAAGAAGACCACCGCTAGGTCAAGGTTAGTTGGATGTCTCTGATTCGGCCCCCGACAGGTTGGCTGGCTTACATATGGAACAGGGGCATCATGTTCAGACAGATATCGGACGATGACAGCCCCCAGCTATCAATGACCAAAACAGCACCAAATACCACATGGTGCATGGTCAGGGGAACTATCTTCTTAGTCCCAGATGTTCCGCTGGTGAAGAGCATAAGGCAAATATCGGAACTCTTATTTGGTTGGAAGGGCAGACCCTCATCAGATAGCGGACTGCCATTTTGTCTAGTGAGGGCGAGCGTATGCGACGGTGTGAAATCGACGTAGAAGATGTCGATGTTTTGCTCGGATACCCAACGATCTGTAAGACCAAGTTTTTCGGCTATCTCAGGAGTAGTGACGATGCATTGCGCTCGAATTTGCTCTACATCAGCACGAAACTGGTCTACGCCCACAGCCGGGTTGATGGGTGCCGCGGCGAAGTGTGCCGCTACGGCAACGCAGGTGGCCGCTAGTAGAGGTCCGTTAGGGACCGCAATTGCGACGACAGGGTTCTTGTCACCCTCCTTCCGCAAGGGAAGTCGGAATTCCCGGACAGAGAGTTTCAATCCTGCGTGAGTAACAACAGGAACACCCTCGGGAGGGAGTAGGACGGGCCTGCTTGACTCTTCAATGAGATCCGATAGACACCCATAGCCGTTATGAATCTTGCTAACAACCTCCTCCAGCTTCCGCATCACATCAGGTACTCGGCCGGCCTTCACAGGTTCCGGCATTCCCTTCCGTACTGAGCCATAGCACCGGAGAAGGTCGAGGACAGGCAGTTTTCCTTGTGTCTCATTAATTAATAGGGACAACAGAGACAATGCCTTCTCAGAGCCTCCTGATATTATCGGAAGTGAGGCAAGTAAGCTGGAAGGATCTTGGGCGGCAATATCTAATATGGTCCTGAACTGAGGAGTAGATCTGATCTCATCGTCCATGGAGAGTGAGAGCGCTCCAAGGGCCGAGGCAAGCTCGCTGTGAGAGATTGACACCATGATGAAGACAAGAAATAAGGAGTGTAAGGGATAGGTAAAAGATCAGTTGGCGCGCGGTGAAGGCCTCAGCGAGTCACAGACAGGGACAAGGAGGAGCAGTCTGAGGCGCAAGGCTTAGTATTGTAATGAAGGGGATGGTAGTGCATAATGAATGGAGTCGGCCCTGAGCAAGACGAGACGAAACTCAAGAGATTAGAAGAAGGAGTGTGCGGTTATATGTTACCAGGGGAAATACTACGAAGCCTTCTAAGGCTTCGTGATGTGCCAAGCGCTGACGTATGTCGTGCCGGATCCAGGTCAGGGCTGACAATCCTAGTACGAACTAGCAAGCCATGCCTGCTACATATACGCCTTGAACGCCAGGTCCGGGTCCTTGAGGCGATTCACACCTTTCTCACACCGCAACAGACGATGGGTACAGCCAAGGTGACAGCAACCGCAGGAGTCAGACAAAGGATCCATACCGTGAAAAGAGAGATGGGACCAAAATCACTTTAGTTGTATTGAAAAGCAACTTAGACAGGACGGGCCTACTATATGCAAATTGATACTACGAACAGCACTCTAACAGAAGATGAAATGGAGCAGTGGTGCAATATATCACACAAGGTCCGTATCCGGGCTCGTGCTGTCGAGATTTTCTTCGAGGCGACCAGGATAGGACGCCACAGCCGGGGGGGACCTGCAGGGCTGGCGTGGCAGACTCAGCTTTCTGCCTCAGACGAATGGGGATCGGCACCACGTAGCCAATATTGAAAATTGAACGCCACAGAGTTGAAAGATTCGGGGAAATGTAAATCTTGCGCAGAGGCCCGAATTGTCTTCTCCGTTGTCTAGCGCTTGGAATAAGAATTTGATAGGCCCTTCGGACGCTGGCGTGATGTTAGTTGTAATATCACAGGGGTGAAAACGTCATCCGTCAAGATTTTTTCTTTTGAATGAGATGAAACATACGAGACCATGAATACTGACAGGTCTCTCAAAGCCCAAGCGCACATCGACTGTGTGCATTTAGACGACTTGAGACAGCAGCGTATTGAATCATAAAGTAAGTGGGGGACGTCAAACGAATAAGAGGACTACAGGCCGCGAGGCAAAAGACGGTACGATCTCCCAGTCTACCGAGTCATTGAATTGGTAGAGTTCGGTTCGAAGACGACTAAGAAAGGGGCGCGGAAAAGGAACGCTCTCGACGATTCCTAGGAACCAGATGCAAGACAAGGAAGAAATCTGCAAATAGCGAAGTACTGAGCCGCAAAGGAAAGGAGGAAGGAAAGATTGCCCAAAAACCCCATATTCTGACCAACGAGCGTCCACTAGACACACATAGCTGGCCCCGGCACCGAGCCCCGGTCGTCTCTCGTCGAGATACCTTCGTAGCGCATTGGGCCCCGTGTGGCTGTAGTAAGGGGGAACTCTCATACCCGAAATACTCCACAGAATCCCACGCCATCTTGGAACAGTTGGTGGGGCTAGTTTAACAATGACACTGCGGCTCGCCTACCTACCGAGGGAATGGAGGCCAAGATCACCGGTTCCGGTCAATGTTAAGTGCCATTAAGACTAGACGTGAAAATGACCCTAAGGTGCTAGCCACCGTCTATCTTTCGACTTTTGGCTTTTTAGGGCAGCGTCTTTACCCGAGCCTAAAACTCAAGGGCACGAGTACGCGGGAAGAGGTGGGCGGGTTCGATCTTGTTCCCCCAACATCCCAATCGCTCAGAGGTTGATCGGAAAGTACTAGTTCACGAATGACGACCTTCCCGCAACTACCATGGTATGGTGTCTAACTCCATGGCCAAGACTGCCTAGTTGCGACTTGGCCAGGGCAGACCGCGGAAGGGGAAGTGTTCAGTGCCAAGAAAGAGCAACAACGCTGGTTGTGGCATTCACGCCACCCCACACAGTTAAACAGCAGGGTACACATCAGCCAGAAGGAGAAAACGTAACCAGGTATAGCAACTCAAGGGAACGTAAAAGAACGAAGTAGGTTGCAGGAATGATCCACACTCGGGAACCATGCTTAGAGCCATCGGGCGTGCATCCAACGTTCGTGGCCACTTACACCAGCTGGATCACTGGTAAGACTTACACGCCTCGCCATGCCGATCGCCCTCCGCCACTATTCCGCAAGAAGCGAGAATAAACATGCTGAAAACAGTCGTGCTCCAAACAGCAGAGGGAAGTAAGTGGACCCGAGGCTCATATATATATATATATATATATATCTAGAGGGTTGGACGGGCCTGTTGGTAAAGGTGAAGGAGTCGAACGGTCACATATGCGGAGCCAGGATACGGCGCTGTGGTAAATATTTACTTGAGTGATGCAAAGACAGCAAGGGTCGATAGGTGGGAACATGTAGAGGGATAGAAGAGGCGACGGCGGCCTGGAAGGCCATGTCGGCGGGAGAGCCCGCTGAGAAGTTTTGCAAAGATTCTACATCGGGAAGTGAGGCCGTATGATAACATTCCGGCTTAGGGGAAGCACATGCTGTTGTGCTGGTATGATCAAAAGGGTCAAAACAAAGCAAAGTAGTTCATTCGTATGGAATTAAGTGAGTTATGAAATTCCGGGTAACGATATGTATGAATGTGGGGGTAGCGAAATGATGTGCGACGGCTGGTCCCGGAGACGATGAGACGGTCTCAGCCTCGAGTCATGCTACACTCGGGATGCTCCCGTTGTATTCGACGATGCTGGTTGCTTGGTGGAGCCAGGCCCTCCACAGAGGTGACCTCCACGGGCCGTAATAGGGTTCTTCATACTCACCAAATACAAAAATGAGAGGTTTCAAGATAAACCTAGGCGAGACAAGGGCGGCCAAATTATGCGATTGAGAGATAGACAGAAGTAACAACCTAAGCCATGGAGACTTCCCACACAAGGGCGCGAACGAAATCACCTGTGCTCGGATATGCCGAGTGAAACTCCTCAATCCTTCCTCGCTAAGGAAGGAGTCGCAGCGGTTGCGTCTTGGGGAGAAAGTAGATAAGTGTGGCTGGGCAAAGAAGCAAGGCGAAATGATGACATCAAGCAACTGTGATGTGGGAAAAAGAAAACATGCCGATTTCCGTCTCCTTTGAATATTCAAGGCATCCATCAGGAGTTACTCGACCCTATCGCCGAGTCCCCAACTCGGGTGAGATCAGAGCGACGCGGAACAACTGTAGGGGTGCCTAAGGGGTTTTAGGCATCCACGAACCGGAAGTGATATTTTTGCGCGACGTAAGAACGACGGTGAGAACGCCTAGGAGCCAAGACTTCCGAGTTCTAGAGCGTAGCGAACGATGACGATCGGAGACCACGAAGTACTGGAATAGATGCTGAGAAAACCAGCTTAAGTACGCGTCTAAATCACTCGAGAAATCTTGAGAGGAGGCGACGGCTTCAAGTACATCTGCAGATGACCCGGATGAGCCGTAGCAAGAATGATATGGAGTCGACGACTCGCAAGGCACGGCATATGGTGCGTAGAGAATGTGTGAAGCCCCGTGAACGGATAAGACACTTACTAGTAGTGTCCTGATGCACTTCGAGAACCTCGTAGCATGCAAGTAGCTCATAGAACAATCATGACTTGCCAACTGCAGCGTGAGCAACTTTGCTGTTTCTATGCCCAAAAGGAAGAGTCAGAAACACACGGGCAGAAGTATGTTAAGAGCGAATCTAATTCACGTAATTTCCTTGCAGGAACTCGTCAGGAACATTGGCACCTAGAGCGGATTGGGTTCCGATACATTCGTCGGGCGGAGGAGCGTCCTTCCCACGTCCAGAAACGCTTAAACGAAATGACTCGCCTTGAACCTGAGAGCAAGAATGTCAAATGGCGTTCCACGCCGAACGTGATTGGCGATTCCGCATGTCGTATGAGGCTTTGGGTAGCGTGGTCGGCAATTGTTGTTTTAACCTCAGTGGTTCCTTGCAGCAGGCCCTGCAAGGTACGACAGCGATGATATCCATACAATGATACATGCCGTGAGATTGGGTTGATGTTCCTGATCAATACGCGGCGACGCGCTGGCGACGTGTTCCAATTAGAGCTGGGCTGAACGCTGGCTAACATGTGCGGCGCGGCTGGAGTCGCACCATCTGTGAACATGTGCAGGCCAAAACGTTTCGCAGCTCGGCAGCCCGCAATGCCCTGAATAATACTGATTTGCCAGCGTTCCTGGTGAATACAGTGTGTACTATCCGAACAAACGACGCTTATCTAATCTCTTATCTTATCAGCCTCACTAAACTTTGGTTCAAGGTCAACCTCCAGTCCTGAGTGGGGTTGACTTCGTTTGCCCACTAAAAAATTAACCCCACCATTTTCAGTCTTGACCGTGATCTTTTTTTGCAAAGCGATTTGCGATCATACCCCCACCATCACTTTCCCCAAGTATCATCACCATTCGATAGAGTGCCAGCTTGCTGATGGTCCCTTTGTAAAGCAGTCGTCATTCTCTTGTCTACATGTTTCGCTGGCTTCAGTACTCTCCGATCCCGGAAAGAGCCGTCTTATCCCATCAATCTACTTAAGCAACCCTTTGTCAGGCGGCTCTCCCAATGACCTTCTTATTCCATCTAGGGAGGCTCTACCAAAATACCCGGTATTTCATCCCGTTGGCTGGATTTTCGCAATATCTGTCTCGTTTACCAGAAGGGCCCATGTCTGTGACTCCTCCCACCGATCCCTCGCCACCACCTCCTGTCACCATGCCCGAATCCACGCCACCTAGACAGCCGCAAGCTCCCACACAAGCGGCGACCACCTCACCAGACGACGGCAAAGCAGTGGGCTGCCTTGTCCTCGATACCGGTGCCTTGATCAAGAATGAGCCCACCGTTAGTACGCTTCTGGCTCAGGCAAATGAGCTATATACCATCCCGGCTGTCCTAGCGGAAATTCGGGACGCAGAGACCCGTCGCCGTGTAGACACCACGTTACGCCCTTTTTTGAAGATTAGGTCCCCCAAGCCGGAGAGCATAAAGTTCATCACCTCGTTTGCACGCAAGACAGGTGACCTCGAAGTCATGAGCGCTCCCGACATCCACCTCCTTGCCCTGACTTACGAACTAGAGTGTGAGAAGAATGGCGGAGACTGGCGTCTTAGAAACACTCCCCTTCAGAAACATTTAAACGGCCAAGACTCAAGTGTCTCCGAGAATAGGGCGTCAACGAGTGAAGGTACCGACCTGGATCCCGCCAATCCACCGACACAATCA
Organism: Lomentospora prolificans; assembly: GCA_029532625.1. Taxonomy (NCBI): domain Eukaryota; kingdom Fungi; phylum Ascomycota; class Sordariomycetes; order Microascales; family Microascaceae; genus Lomentospora; species Lomentospora prolificans. The sequence continues at coordinate 1,790,935 of JARFXM010000003.1, forward strand.
GGAGCAGATCCCGTCTCAGCAGAAGACAAGGTCGATGTAGCTCCTGCGAACGGATTGGAAAGCGAGTCCACAGCAGAACAGGAGCAACTAACTGCGAATACTTCCGTCGAGGAGAATTTGGCAAAGATCACCCTTGAGGAGTCCGGAGGAGATGCTTCATCCCCCATCGCCGAGCAAGAATCTTCTCATGTAGTTGGAGTGTCTCAAGTGCAACCCTCTACCCAAACCCCCATTGAGGGAGGGCCCGAAATCGAGGCTGATGGAGACGAAGACGGTGACAGTGACGACAGCGATGGTTGGATTACACCATCAAATCTCAAAAAGCATCTTACCAAGGACCAGGGAACATCTCTCTCGGCCAATCCCACTCCACAGTTCCTACAAGCTGCGCTCCTTACGACCGATTATGCTATGCAGAATGTGGCACTCAGGATAAACTTGAACCTACTATCTCCCAGCATGTTCAGGATTACCAGGCTCAGGACGTATGTCCTTCGCTGCCATGGCTGCTTCTCCATCACCAAAGATATGACCAAGCAGTTCTGCCCCCGCTGTGGACAGCCCAATCTTATCCGAACCAGCTGTTCCACCGATGCAAACGGCGTATTCCAAGTTCACTTGAGGAAAAATTTCGAGTACAACAAGCGCGGAAATGTCTATAGCATACCCAAGCCCGTCCACGGCACGTCTAGTGGCAAGACTTCCAAGGTGCGAGGCGGCGGTAGAAATGGCTGGGGCCAGTCCCTCATCCTTGCCGAGGATCAGAAGGAGTACGTTCGTGCCAAGGACAATATGAGGAGGACACGGCAGAGAGATCTTATGGATCAGGACTATCTCCCCGGCATCCTAACAGGTGAAAGGACGAACAGCAATGATAAGGTCCGAGTTGGCGCTGGAAGAAGCGTCAACTCTAGGAAGAAGTGGTAAAGTTATGTCTCTCTGTTTCTTTTATATACTTTTTCAATATGCGCGAATGGAATGGTATCGGAAGGCGCTGAGGTACTGGAAAATGTGTTTCACTCATAGATGAACTTTTTGATGACCTCTTTGATATGAAATATGCCAATGTTGATTTCCTTATTGATTCTCGATGTGCTCGGCCAGACAGGACCCTTTGCTAACGCCCAATGTAACGCCAAAAACTAAGAAAACCCCACTCATTAACTAGGGTGCGTTTATCGCATATCAACAGTGAGACGACTCGAAGTAAAGTCTTCACTCTTTCCACGCGCCAGATGCCATGCCCTAGGGAACGGTGCCTTGCAAGTTAAGGTAGACCCCCAATGCACCGAAACTCATCTCGCCTACATGGCTTGATCCCCCTTTTTGAAGCCGCTCGTAGCCTAAAGTTCGCTCTTCTCCTTGTCCTCTATAACCGGCGGGAGACTCGTTAGCACTCTACACATTCAACCAGCCTCCAGTTTCGCATTCTATCACCCCGACGGGACGCGGGGGTTGAGATACTTACTCTGCTGGGAAAGAAGCAAGCCAAACCTCCTCTTAAGAGTAACCCTCTGCCTAGACCACTTGTCGTCGGGGGAGAAACGCGCAGGGTGGGCAGACTTGGTGACCTGTCCGTGTGCCACCTTCTTCAGCGTATAGAGGCGGTTGCCGTTGGCGTCAAGGGTGTACATTAGATGCATAGTGACGGCGGTTATCTTCTGTTTCCGTACCCAAAAGTTAAACGATCAATTGGCGGCCGATGGGAAAGGGCAGCAATGGCAACTTGAGTGCGAGGTTGGAGAATTATCGTGATAGGTGGTAGTAGATGGGAATTATGAGGACAAAAAATTTCTGGTAGACCCAATCGATAAGACGATACGTACCAGCAGTGTTAGTGGTGGGGGGGCCATGTGATCACGTGATTATTCACCGAACCGACCACGGTGAAGCAGCCCCCAAAGTAACGAGGCCCATCTCCGTGAGATAAGAGACGAGGTGCTTTCGTGTTTCGTTTGCCTTTTAGGTGCAAATGCGCCCAGCTGTGATATGGTCCACAGATCTCAACCCGAGCACGGTGCAGTTACTCGCAGAAGATGACGATATACTGGGGGTAAACAGTCTCGTTTTTGGAATTGCGGGTCCATATATTGGGACTTTCAGCCCTCCTAATTTATCGTGCTATATGTCTAGAGTTCACAACGACGCCGCTGCTTGGCAACAGCCGTTATCATGTCGTTGAATCGGTTCTATGACGGTGATCGCTCCCAAAAGATTCGATGGATACAAGCGGGAATGAAACGTATGGTTTTTACGCCCCAAGCCCGACTGACTTCGACATTAAACTTGAGAATCAATAGATGTCGATACGGCAATCTAAGAAACAAAGCCTCATCTTCACACTCTCGAAATGGTTGGAGCCTTGCGCTCTTTTTTCAAGATCTGATTGGGGTCACTTGCAGATGGCATTCCGAGTTAGGGAATGGTCTGTGCCAACCAGATCCCTGTCGATCTCCAAGAAAATACGTACCCCACTTGTAGGGAAGCTAATTGTAAGGCTTGTTAAAAGGGGTAAGCGGTGTGTGATAAACGCCGAGAGCCTCAACAAAGTCCGTTGAGGTCTTCACTTTCGGAAGCTCCAGGGCTGTCCATTCATTGCCAAGTGATCCTTTTCTTTTTTTTGCTAGCTCTACCTTTCCAATCACTCTCTCCTACCACCCCCTTCTCACATCTCACTTGTTTCTTGAACCCTAGGCAATTGCCAAGTGAATCAAAACGAGAACCACCGAGACCACGCAAGGGAAAGCAACCGGGTTCGCCACACAATGGCGACTATTGAGAACTCGCCGCCCGCTACCGCGCCGACCGACGGCCAGGAGAAAGCCCCTGCTGTTTCCAAGACCCCAATTGAGTCTCCGGCCGCCTCCGCCAAAATCCCGGCCCGTCCGGAGCTCACAGCCGCCGAGCAAACCAAGTACGACTGGCTTGTCGCGCAGGTGAGGACCTGGACCGAGATCAAGGTCGAGGCTGCGACTGCGAAGAACAAGGGTGGTCCCATCACGGACGATGAGCGCATGTGGCTAACCCGCGAGTGCCTTATCCGGTACCTCCGGGCGACCAAGTGGAACGAGAAGGAGTCAGAAAAGAGGCTACACGACACCCTAGCTTGGAGACGAGAATTCGGCGCTGACGATCTGACCGCCGACTATATCTCCCCAGAGAATGAAACGGGGAAGCAGATACTTTTGGGTTATGATAAGGAGAGTAGGCCGTGCCATTACCTCAGTCCTGGGAGGCAGAACACAGAGCCATCGCACCGACAGGTGGAGCACCTTGTCTACATGGTTGATAGGGTCATCGATATCATGCCCGCTGGCCAGGAGACACTATCATTGATGATCAACTTCAAGCAGAGCAAGTCCAGGAAGTATACTGCACCAGGTCTTGGTCTCGCAAGGGAGTGCCTCAACATTCTGCAGATGCACTACCCTGAGAGGCTTGGCCGTGCCCTCATCGTCAATGGTAAGGTTTACTTACCACCTACCAACGTCATAGCGATCTTCACTCACTAAAATATTGCCATACTTTAGTACCGTTCATGGTCTGGGGCTTCTTCAAGCTCATTACCCCCTTCATCGACCCTAGGACACGCGAGAAACTCAAGTTCAACGAAGACATGACTCAATTCGTCCCCGCCGAGCAACTTTGGTCCGAGTACCAGGACCAAGGAAAGCTAGATTTTGACTACGATCACTCGGAATATTGGCCCGCTCTTTCGAAGATGTGCGAACAAAAGCGTAAGGAGCGCAAGGAGCGGTGGATCGCTGGAGGAAAGCAAATCGGAGAGTTGGAGGATTATCTTTGGGGAGGAGTCGAGTCTGGTATCGGAGCTGGCGCAGAAGCTGAGAGCGCTGCTGCCGCTGCCGAAAACGAGCAAAAGGCCGAGACCACTCCAGAAGATTTGAAGATAGCTGACCTGAAGATTGAGGAGAGGAAGGTTGAGGAGGATAAGATGGAGGGGGCGCCGCCTACAGAAGTCAAGGCTGCTGCTTAATGTTCTGAAGAACACTAATGGCTGGCAAAGTAGGGCGTAAATACGGATTCCCGCACATTAGCACCTACGGTTTAACAGGATCATAGTCTGCGTCTAAGCGACTGTTGAGGTCTTATCACGTCCTAAGCTGAAAGCAATCGCTAGCATCACGACTACCAGTGAGCAAAGGCTCACATAATAATAAATTCAAATAATTAAAGCCGTGAAATTGGTTCCGAGAATTTTCTCTCACGTCGTTCTCTATCTGTGCTCGATATCGATTAGAAAACGCGCAGTCGAGTGTCTGCGCTGTTTCCGTAATGGAGTTGAAGCTTCACTAGGATGACAAGGCTGTTTCCCCACGTTACAACCTAAATTCCGAAGCCTCATTCTCCTCACAAAAACTCCACCGACCGCCCTCATCCTACCACAATTCCCACACCCCGTCCGCACCGCACCTCTACCTCGGCCGCGCATATCGCAGTCGAGCTGCCGAACCCAACATGTCCAGTTTACAAACCAACAAAGGCCCGGGAAAGGAGCAATCCGGCCTCCGATACCCTAGTAATGGCAAAACCATCTACCACCGCCCGTTAAACCGGACCAAGACGAGCGAACTCAGCCAGGCGAGCTTCGCCTACCTCTTCTCCGAGATGGTTGGCTATGCGCAGCGGCGTGTAAGGGGGATCCAGGACCTCGAGCAACGGTGAGTCCTCAATCACCCCCCTAGCTAGCTCCAATCGACCCTCTTTAGCCCTTGGAATGCCTTTCGTTCCCTAACCTCCCACCCCGGGCAAGAAGCTAATATATGGTGTCCGCGTAGGCTCAACGCACAAGGCCACCCCATCGGCCTCAAGCTCCTCGACCTCCTCATCCACCGAGAACCCGCCCGCAATCAAGTCCGCCCCCTCACCATCATCGCCCTCCTCCATTTCATCAAGCAGTCCGTGTGGACCCATCTCTTCAACCGCCAGGCCGACCGCCTCGAAAAGTCGGCCAACCCCGAGACTCCCGACGAGTACATGATCATTGATAACGAGCCGCTCGTCAACGCCTATATTAGCGTGCCGCGTGAAATGTCGCAGCTCAACTGCGCCGCCTTCGTCGCGGGCATCGTTGAGGGTGTATGCGACGGAGCTGGGTTTCCCGCCAAGGTTGGCGCGCATTCAGTAGGGAAGGAAGGGGAGGGCGAGATGTGGCCGGGGAGGACGGTCTTTTTGGTTAAGTTTGCGCCAGAAGTGTTGGAGAGGGAGGCTTATTTGGGCAAGGCTTAAATGCCCTTGCGAGGGCAGGATATCAACACATATCACGACAGATTGCGGAAGTTTGACACTCTGTAATGGGGCATGCAGAGTCTGAGCATTCATACTTACGGCGTTTGGGAGGGATATAACGGAGTTGATGGATATATTGATACTAGAAATCACATGCAATCCCATACAGGGAGCTTCTGGGGCATAACAGTTGCAAGGTATCATAGTCTGCCACCTCGCAAAATATCATTGCTTTCGTGACAAGTCCGCCTATCGCTTTGGGATTCCATTCCCTGTCTCAGGGTCCAAAGGCCGTGCTTGATTCAACCGTCCTCCGGCCTTTCCCTTATCGAGGTAGCTTCCTTCCCGCACTCGCCGCCGGTCCTTTCGGCTTCGGGCCCCTATCCATCAGCTCTCTCAAACCGAGATCCCTCCATGCCGGCTCCTTTACTCGCTGCGTAGCTTTCTGGATACCAAAGGCCGCATGCTGATCCGGCACAACGTCGTCCTCGTCTTCGGGGTTTACAGGCTGATGTTCCGGCTTGACGTAGACCTCGTCGTTGGGGAGCTTGTCCTTGGAGAAGTCCTCGAAAAGGTCCGCATCGCGGGGCCGATGCATGTGGACGTAGGTGTAGGCCGCATCCTTGTTCTACGCTGCGCATTAGCAGGCCACCAACCACGGGGTATGGGTGGAAATTGCACGGGTGAGATTGCTGTAGTCCGTGTCTAAGGTGGGGAGGGCAGTACCATGATGAATGTCCCAAGGGCGGTCAAGGCCTCAGAACTAGCCCCTCCCTCCTCAACGCTGCAATGGCCGAATACCCGTTCGCCTGATAGGAATGTAAAGTACGCGATTCAAGGCGCCGCAATGTCTTCTGATAAGTTGACTAGCTAGGGGCACATGCTGCTCTTCCGGAGGTTTGAAGCGGTTAAGGCGAAGTTTCTGGGTCGCGACGCGTGGCGGGGCTAAAAAATGTAGAGGGGCCGAATGGATCAATTTGATCAAGAGCGGCCGTCCATATGACCACGGAGCCGACAAGCTCAATGCTAGTCTCATGAGACTCGAACCAATATCAAAACCAGAGGAGTTAATTTTGGAGGCTTTTTCGTCAGCTAAGATGATTATCCCGAGTTACTGGGCTAGACACTAGTGTCAAAATCAAGATATACAAACGACAACCATTCGCGGGACGTCGGAACCGGACGACCACTGGAATAGTCGCTCGAAACCACCATCGGATGAGTATTTCGATGCACATCTCAAGGCAACTTGATATTGCGTCGATTGACCATCTATCCTCGATCTCTTTAGCCCGGAACGCCACCAAAGTTTCGTCCGACCAGCGTCCCCTCAGGACGGCCATCACCATTCCGTTGGGTGGCTTGATGGAAGGGGTCGTGCTTTTGCAACCTCGAAGATCTAGTATATGGATGAATAAAGCGAACTTGGCACGGAATGATAGCAAGGGCAAGCTTCCCGGGTCTTTTGTCCCAGTGACATTTACATCCGGCAAGAGGATCTATCGGGAGAAGTCCGAGATCGAGCCCGTCCATAACGGGTCTTAATTTGTGATCCCGAATGGAATCCCGGAACCGTAAACCTAAAAGTGCTGCCGATCAGATGATAGATCAACCACTCCCAGTTTTACTCCCTATATCCATCACTAAGCATACGAGATCTTGCCGTAATGTAATAGACTTTGGGGGGACAGCACACCAGCAAGTCGGGAGTCCTTCTCTTCCGGAGTCAGAGGTGGACGCGGCCCGGACCTGCCAGGCCAAGCCTCGGCTAGGATTTTAGAAAGCGTAACGACTAGCCACCATGTTCGCCCCATCTCCAGTCCAGCCCAATCATCGACTTATCAAGGCCTCCCCCATCGCATGTCTCACTAACCCCTCTCGAGAGCAAGGCGATCCTAGTCAACCAACGTCCTAGATATTACATACTATTAATGTCGCCAGAGTCCTCGGCCTGAACGTAGAGGGTCCTGTTGTCTTTCCTCAGCCTCATTCATCCATCACGTAGCCAACGCGGCTTCTGCTCACTGATAGAGTAGGAGTAAAGGACGATCTAGGCCACAACGTCCGGGTGAGACAGGCTGGTTGCGGACTTGGCGCCGACTAAGGCTCCGCCGAGCAATCCAGGCCTTCATCGCGCGAAATGTAGATATTGACCATTCCGAGATAGGAAGCGACAGTTAATGGAATTCAGCGACGAGGGCAACGCCGTTGATTACAGGGTTTCACATGGCACGCCAGGTCCTGACTTGTAGTGCGCATGTATTTATCGCTACTTGGGTTCATAGTGAGATTATGCGGCGGCGATCGGCCGGGTTTCACGCCTCTCTCTCATCAGGGTCTCTACCACGTCGCCGGCGGGAACGGAGGTTTGCGCCGTGAGCCCTCCAAGACGATATCAGCAACCGCTTTTACAACTGGAACTGTTCAGTGACTAGATCCTTTGTAAGGCGGAGCTACAATATTTTCGGTGCTGCATCTTTGGGCGGGTTGAACACAGCGAATTCATCAATCCCAAGCGTAGGATAGAATTTGGTTGCTGTATGGGTGTGAGAAGGCTATGTTCTTCCTCCAGAGAAAGTCGATGGGCCCCGTGAGCCTCTTGTCTCTCGTGGATGCATAACTAACCCGATATAAGGTGGTCAGCTGGATCTTTGCCCATCACCCTCGGATCGAAACAATCTCGATCAGGACCCCTTGTTGGTATAACTCTTGTCAAGAGGAGATGCGTGAATTATTACGATGGAAAATAGCTGCGAGAATTCTTAAGAACCTAAGAATAGGACCAGCTATTAGTTCAATCGCAGAATAAGACGCAATATATTTGGCACTAGCACCGGTTTCACGGCGACCCTTCCGCCTGGCCGGGATGGCAGAGGTTCCATCCATGCAGCCCCAGAGTGACCGCGGCCTATTATAACAATGCGGAACCTCGAGAAGGGACACCCATTTTAATAGGCAAGAGACGGTTAGGAAAGAGCCCGGGGAGATCAGCACCAGCCGAGGAGCGCTTACTCAAGAAGCAGCTGCACATCACTCCGCACTGAAAACCGCAATAGAGTTCACGGCAGATCATCTTAGTTTGCGAAACCATCGAGTGGCAGAGGCTAAGACCCCACAACTTTCCCATTTGACGCCTGTGGCTAAGCCTTCTTCAGAGGCGAGAGCTGGCCTCAAAATAGTGCCTACTTAGTCTTCCCCTCTTTTGATAGCTTCCCTGTGATTGCCATCCGACAGAATACAATGGGCCCCTCGTCTGCCTGCCAAAAGTTTGTGAAGAGGTTCCGACCTGTTCGTTTTACGGAGCGAAGTCTCCCGTTTCTCATAGAAACCTGATCAGCGTTGCAAAAGAGGTTCGAGAGTTTCTGACGATGGGTTAATACGAGGGAATATAAGAGGCCAGGGCCGATTGTGCCACTCGGTTCCCCCAAGAGGTGGAACTTCTGCCGCCGCGTAATTCGAGTATTTTCAACAGGTCAATCGATATCGACCCTTGGCGAATGTAAAAGGTACCTATACGACACACCTGATTAGTGTGAAAGAATTTCGTAGCTGGTACTTCTAGACAGCCCTGGTCATCAACCCCTTCCCACGTCTCGGTCATTCTTGACCGGACGTGGGTTCCTCAGAAGATGAAAGCTAAGGGAGTGAGTCTATCGTTTGTGGCGGGTGATGGAGGAATTGGCCCCAAAGAGAAAGGACCGATCGACTTTTTCCGACGTATTCATTCCTGTACGAACATCGCCTCACAGAGCGCGCAAAGGCACCAGAACCAAAGGAGCAAGAGGGACAGCGCCTTCTCCACCGAGTTCAATAGTCGAGATTCGTGTACCGATGGAGACGAAAACTTAACTTTAGCGTCAAAAGGCTGCGAGCTGATTCTGCGCCCCGAGTCGAATGGAGGAGGCTAAGCTTTCCGAGCGTCAAGGCGGATTCTTTGAGGCCATCATGCTTTGGGGTAAATCACAGGCGACAGGTACGTTATGTCAATGGAGAGGATCATTGGCCTTTCCCTGCGGAGTCTACAATGTTGGTGGTTGTCCTTTTGCGTAGGATGAAATTGTGCCAGATTGGAGGGACCCTAGCAGTCGCTTGCTCGGTTTCGTCCGTTCCCTGGTTTACTTGTTAAGTCTGTCTTCGTAGCATTTGCTTGGCGATAATTGTGGAATGGCGAGGGGGAAAGTGAGCTAGATTGCTCTGTATGGTTAAGGTCAATCTGAGACCTGATTTGCGCTGCTTCTCGCGAGACCAAACCGACAGCATGGCCCATTACGAAGGTAGATATTAGCGAACCCCAGACAAACGCAGCAGTCATTGTCAAAAACCAGTCCACATCCATCGACCAGAGCCACACACTTTAATAGGTTAGAGGCGAGTAATAGTATCAACATGTTCAATGGCTTGCGGACGAGGGCCTACCGCCAGGTCTCCAGAGGCTTCAAGGATATTCTTGCCCCGTCAATCCAGCCGTGGCTAGAAGACAGGACGATGTGGCATGACACTGAGGGGAGGATAAAGAGAGAGACAGCTCTATAGATTTGCGTGACAAATCTAGTGCCTGCTAAGTGCACATAGGAGGCCAGCCCCGGTGTCGTGTCCCCTTGCTGGGACTTCAGGACCTCCCCTCTTGGCATGTAGTATCGTCCTGTCGGTCGGCGTTAGGGGGGTTGGCGGTTAGCGGGAACGAACAAGTCATTTGAATTTTTTTTTACGTTATCCGCGATGACCAATGGCTCTTACAATACAGGAAGGTGAACCTGGGCTAATTTGTTAGAACCTTCCCATTAAACCTTAAGCGACGGGTGAGGCAGGTTCGAGGAATTCTATGCAGCTGAAAGGTTGTGCACTCCAAGAGGAGTAAAAATGCAATCCCGCTGAGATGGTGGGCAACCTGCGCCAGCAGACAGCCCGCATTTTCTGCTGGCAGAATGCAACATTCCTCTCTCATAAACCTGGAAATGAACGGATTCGTTATAACGAGAGACACCGCGCCCTTCTACTGGGTCTTTTGACCTGTCCCAAGACCACAGATTAGTCCACCTGAGAAGTGGTCGAAAGAGAGGTTGGAAAGAGGTCTTCGCTAAATTTGATGGGGATTCGCTTTGATCTGCTCATGATTCATGCAGAGGGGAGGGGACAGTTGAAAAGTGGCGCGAAGGCGCCACGCAAGGATTTGGACCAAATATTGGCATTTGACATGCAGGCGACGGGTTGAGGAGACCGTCGCAAGGGAAGTCAAAAAAGGAGAGCTACCTGCGGGTGGAAACTTCCCTCAACACCGCACAAGAAACTTCCGACTAGCATGGTTTAGACCCAACTCCAGAAGGGATTTGAATGGCGAGAAACGACCAATTCAACTTGCAATGGGAACTGACTGCACCGTCCTCTTGGTTCTCAGCAACAAGTACCTCCGTCGCGAAGGAGTTGGGAACGACATAACAAGGGTGCCAAGCCTTTCAGGCTTTTGATTCGCGGCCATGGAGAAATAACAAGTGATACGCCAAGGCCTTACCGGATTTGGCAAGCCATGTCCGACACATCAAATGATGCTCCAGCTTTTTAGCCATGCCCTTTGCGGGAAACCCGCCCCAACAACGCTGACCCCAAGGACTATTTTCCTTGATCGGTCACTTTTAGGTCTAGCACAGCATGGCTGAAGGCCGCCCATCCAAGTGGCCCCTTACACTAGCCCAGTGAGGGGGAAACTTGGAAGAGGAGTTAGCCAAGAGTTTCGGCGAATGACGAAAGGATGGAGACTGAAGGCTGAGGTACTTGTACGCTTGCCATGTGTGGAAGCGATGCGGACCTGGTGCCCTCTTTGGCAACATAATTGAGAAAGTGCGGAAATTGAAAAATGCATGAGAGAACAGGCCGATGGTCCATTAAGCAATTGATACCGACAGAGCTTGACGTGTTGCGAGTACCCTGTTCGTCAGGGAGATGGAGGCGGGACTCCCAATGTCACAAACTGACCTGCAATTTGTAAAGTCGCGTTCGGCGTTAAGTAAGTATAAGGTCCCTGCGTCTGGGAATGAGATCCTGGGGTTTGTTAGTACCTGACGATTTGCAGTGGTTGAACTTCACAGGCGGACTCCACTACAAAGGAGGATAGTCCGTAGGAACCACTCTTAGCGACGCGCAGCCGCCTTCAAATGTTAGCATAATAGTGCGCAAGGTGGTGCGGTGGTGGACCGACGCGATCTCGCCCAGGCCTCTGGCCGCACTAGAGTACTCCAACCGCCTACGGACACCCCTGCCAAGCTCCGTTGAACCACAATCACACACGCCCCTCCATCCTCCCTCAAATCTCCTGGCTCTTTGATGGCTCGCACTCTCCCTTTCCCTTTCCCTTAGCCTTTTCGCCGTTCCCTCGCGCCTCAATTGCATTATGCTGGGCCCATGACACGGCAAATACAGCTACCCAGCACTACCTGTGACCTCACTCTGTTCTCACTGTAAACTCTTGTACTACTGAAGTAGTCTTATGTTGGATGTCCTCATGGATGAAATCCAGACCTCAAGTTGTAACCCAAGCAGCCGTGACCTCCCCTCGCAGCTCAATGCTATGCCCGACTAAGGCATATCTACCTTCCTCCGTACCTTGTCCTCCTTGCTCTCTCCTTCCTCAAGGTCCGTGTCGTTGTGACCTCCCGTAGCCAGGTCGAGATTAAGACCAGTGCTCCTCCTGCCTTTTAATCCTTTCATCCTTGCATCTTCTCGACTCTCGAGTTCTTCGACCCTTCCTCACCTTGAGTAGTGCAGTTCTCGTCATTTCTTGTTGTTGGTGTTCAATGACAAGATAGACTTGCCTCTTTGGATTATTCCGTGGCCCTGCCTGCTCCAACCTGGAAGTTTTGCGCCCGCGTCGACGTGCGAAAATCCCCCCTACCTATAGCCTTTTCGATTTTCTTTGCCTGGAGAGCATTTATTCATTCAAGATCAGTCGCCTTTTTTTAGATCTCCCCTACTCTATACGTTATTTTGGGCTTCGTTGAAAGCACACCCCCCAATTCGTTGTCGGAAACCCAGATTCCAAGACTTTGGCCGCACCCGCCCTTGCATCGCCTTGTTTCTGCACCAGAGTGACACAATACTCTTCAATCAGCCAACAAATATACGTCTCAATCTTCTCCGCCCTCGCTGCTGAGCCAGACCTAAAGAAGGATCTCCGTTTTTGTGTCGGTCTTGCGTTACAGGATCGCCAACAGTTGGACGTCACTGAAGTCTTGTCTGATCACTCCAAGCACCAGAAGCTCTCTCCCCAGCCCCGCCAAAATTACCTACCAACATATTCGGCCATATTTAATCTAGAGAGAACTTCGTGTCCTCGCTGATACTGTTTTCGAAGAAGTTTTTCCTAGTACGTCAACCGATCATGAATTGCGCCTATCGGCACCCCTATTTCCATTCAAATTGATAAGTGGCTCTAGCTCTAACACGCACCTCTTTCTAGCCGCGCCCAGATCACGAACTTATCCACGATGGTCCCTCCCGTAATATTAGAGGAGAAGGTGGAAACGCCCACTCAACCTCCAGCCGCTCACTTGACGGTTATGACCGGGCAAGTCGCGAATCCCAAGAAGTCAGATTCCTCCCTCAGCGCAGCGTCGACAACCCTATCCCCATCCACCGAAAAGGGGTTCGATGTCCAGGTTGATGACAACCTTACCACTCCGCTCTCCTACCAGCAGTCTAACCCTTTTGATACCGATATCGAGGCTATCATTCCCATCACACAGTCCGATTCTCAGCGCAAATCGACGACGATGGCGAGAGGTGACTGTCAAGTATGGCCCGGCCAGGAGCACTGGAAGCAGAAGGCGAAGGCTGCCAAGCGCGCTCGATCGTGTGCCTGGATGGCCTCGCTTAGCAGGCGTACCCGTATCGCCGTCAAAATTGCCATCATACTCCTCATCATTGGTGTCGCCGTTGGTGTTGGCTTCGGTATCAGCAAGCCTCTTGGAGCTCCTATTTGGGGTACTCCAGATGATCACTAGGCTGTCGAGCCTATAGAATCTTTGCCACGAACAAAACACGTGTTAAACCCGCGAAGGGCGAGCCCCTCGCATAACCCTACTTATCGATCGAACCAAGGACTCCTCAACCCACGACGATACATGATTACAGATACCCGGCTCCTTTGCTAGCTAGTTTTGTTTGACCGGGTACTAGTGTCGGGTGGTATTTTCGCTTAGATATCCGTTGATGAACATTCCAACTTGGAATGTTGGTTCCCTTACTCGCTCGGCTGGTGCAGAGCATTCACCTCAAAACACTAGTATGGTGTGTTGACACAACGCCTTTCTGAGGGTTGCGTCAGTCAAGTTTCCCGTTTTCTCCACAGATATACCTCTTTAACTCGCGTCCACCTCTTCTATTCGCCAACCAAACCGGGAACTCGCCTTTTCCATTCTTTTTTTCACCCTTGCTACAGGCATAATGACGGAGTTTTTGGAGTTTCTCTCTCTCAGCGCATGCCTCTTAGACATGGAGCTCGTATGTTGTGACGGACGCTGTTTTCAATTCCCGGTCGGTTCCTTTCATATGGCACAGTTAGCAAAGAAAGCGAATGAAATCCTTGTGTTGAATGTTTTCATAAACATGTCTCTGGGCTTTTGGTTGACTCTAAGTTCTTGATAAACACTTCTTTGCTCCCACGCTTTCACTTGGGCCTTTGCTATTTCGCCACAGACGTTGTGGCGCGGGATAGAGGCTCGATGTTTGTGTGCAACTAACGCAGTTGGAATGCCGAGCTCCTGCAACATGACGGATGGAAACATTGCTTTCTGGTTATCTCGGAAAACGTTCTAGACCTCACGAACTAGCAGAGCTTTTTCTTTTTTTTTTTTTTTTTTTTTTTTTTTTTTTTTTTTTTGGGGGGGGATTTACAATGCTTGCAGAAGAGACAGATAGACAGTCCAACGATTAGTGGAACAATGACACTTGCATTTTTTATTTCGCCCTACGGAAAAGCATTCGCCTTTCACTCTATTCAGCTCACCTATCGCAAACCCAGGTCCCTGTTATCGGATACCTGTAGAAATCCCTTAACTCAAACTCATACGGCTGATGTCGCGTCGAATCTGGTGAATCCCTGGAAGACCAAACTATTCGAATCCACCCAAAGTCGGACAAGCTAGCGATTCTCAGTCTCCAGATAACCCCAAGATCCCGAAGGCTAACGAGTCCTTACCCTGATTGGAATCGCCTCAATCCTTGATCGGATGACGGGTTCCATTGAAGCGTGGGCCTTACTTCTTGTCGGCATCGGACTCGGCCTTCGAGAGCTTGCAGGCGCAAGTGGAATACCTGGAGCTGATGGACTTGAGGATCTCGATCTCCTCGGGGGTGAGTTCATCCTCAAAGGTCTCGAGCACGCGGTCGAAAGGGGCCTTGTTCGAGTGGGATCGGGGATCACTGGGCTGCTCTACATCGCGAATCGCCTCATTGAAGGTGATGAATCTGACATCAACATGCTCGGCAGCTACTCTGAGAATAGCTGCCAAGGCGATAGCAAAAAAGCTGAAGGCTAAAATAGAGAGAAGATCCTGGAGATCGACCCCATGGCCAGCTGCAGAACTAGTCATGATGAAGATCCTTGAAAGGAAAGAAGCACGCAAGTCAGAAATAGGGGGGGTTCTAGAGCAGCTTTCTTTCCACAGGCACTACCTGGTCCTGAGATCAAGGAGAGGATGTGTGAGGGGTGGTGGCTCTTATAGAATGAAGGAAAAGGGATGCCTTACTACTTTGTTAGAGATTTGGATTAGTGAAAAGGATCGTGGCGGGATATGCGCGCGTGTGTGTGTATGTGTGGAGGAAACCCTCACAGGCTAAAGCAACATAGGAGGACAATAAATAGTCAGAGGGGTGCGCCTGGGTGATCAGTCGCCAAAGGGATGAGGCAATGGTTAAGGCCTCTAGTCTATTATATTATTTTATTTGGAAAATGAGAAGTCTACTTTTGAACTCTCTGAATGGACATGATGAAGGAAGGAGCGACAGGAGCGGGATAGAGGTCGGCGATCAAAGAAGGGGCACTGGAGTAAGAGATGTGATTGGCATTAGAACTGCCGTAAAGGCGAGGCGAGGCTAGTCAAGAGCAGCTTCAAATAGCTGCACCTGTGTAGTCATTATCCCAGCTCCGGCGTGTATTCTTTAAGCAGCAAGGAACGTCCCCGGACCTCTGCTCGCGTCTAGTGCCGTCTTCGTCTAGCAGTCTAGGTCGGTCATACTTGAGATGGCTGTATATGTTATATGTTCTCATATCCTGCCTACCGTTTAACTTTACAGCCTGTCCACGTCCAGTTTCCACGCAGTACCGAGTGGGATTGCTATTATGATTATCAATGCTGAGGAGAGATCGCCCGTTGCCATCTACTGCTGCTATACTATAATGTATGTATATATATGTAACTTACCGTTGGGTATATCTAGTGCCTAAGCCCTCTTTAATCTCCACAATGCCCTCGGTTACGCCTCGTCCTTGGTCAAGACAACCTTCTCCGTCTGCTCATTATCAACTTTGTCTTCCGCCTTCTTCCCACTAGTGGGGCTTTTTGCGCCGTCCTGCCTCTCCTTGACACTCCTCCACTCCATAGCTAACCCAAACAGAACGCCAATGCAGGCCATGATAAGCGCTACCCTAAACACCCTAACCAAAGCCCCATTATATCCATCGATTACCTGACCCTTGAGCTCCTCCGAAACAACATCGATCAGGGTGGTCGCCCCGCTGTTCTTGAGCAAATCGACATTCACACCATCAATACCCGACAATCTCTTCAGCAGCTCCGACGTGAAGATGCTCTGGCCAACGGTGATGAATACAGAGCCACCGATCTGCTGGCCAAAAATCATCAGTGCCGTGCCGATAGCGACGTCCCGATGCGGCAAAACCGTCTGCGCAGCGAGATTGGGGACCTGGAAGGAAAAGCCGAGCCCGAGGCCGTAGAGGACCTGGTATCCAATCCACTCTTTCGATCCGGAATCGGGTGTAAAGGTCATCATGCACGCACAACCGGCAACGCTAAACAAAAGGCCGATCAAGAGGCAGGGCAAATACGGGCCGAACTTGGAAATGAGGCCGCCGGAGAGTCCACCGGCGACAAGAAGAGCGAGGACGAGTGGGAGAGTCTTGATGCCAGATTGGACGGCCGTGTCGCCGAGGATGGCTTGGAACCATATGGGAAGAAAGTATACCAGAACCATCATGTGCGCTCCGCAGCAGAAGGAAATCATGGTGGCGGCGGGCATCGTGCGACAAGCGGTTACGACGCGGGGCGGAACGGTTGCAGTGTCTGGGAGGAGTACCTGGATGACGCAGAAAGCGATGAAAAGGACGGCCGCGACGACGAAAAGAGCGATTATAACGCCAGCGTTCCACTATAAATTCAAAGAGTAACCGTCAGTATAAGACTCCGTGGACGGGGAAGAGAGTTCGTAAAACGGCAGGCCTACGGCATATTCAACGCCACCCCATTGCAACGCAAGCAGCAAGCAGACAATACTAGGAATGAAGGCAGCCATGCCCACAAAGTCCAATTGCCTAATTTTCCCCCACAAACTGGCGTTTCCTGCGTTATCTTTGGTACCGGCTTCTACTGAGGTATCTGTTGACTCTTGTGGTTCTGCCTGGTCTTGGGTCTTGGGGACCTTGAGGCAGAAAAGTATGACAGCGATAGCGACGGCGCCGAAAGGTAGGTTAATGTAGAAACACCACCTCCAGGTGACATGAGTGGTTAGGGCACCGCCGAGGATGGGCCCGGTGACAGAGGCGATTCCAAAGACGGCGCCGAAGAGACTTTGGACCACGGGCCGTTTTCTAAGGGGCATAGAGTTGATGAGGATGACGATCTTGATGACGAAGCCGAGTGAGCGTCTTTTCATAGATTCGAGGTTCTTCTACGGAAACAATGTACTTACCGACCCGGAGAAGAGACCAGCGGAGCCTACGCCAGCGATAGCTCTACCAGCGATAAATATTCCCGATCCGGTCGCGGCACCGCAGATGGCCGAGCCAAGCTCGAAGAGGACAATCGTGGCTATGAAGACGGTCTTGATGTTCCAAAAGGTATACAGTTTGCCGTAGGTAAGTTGAAGGGCGCCATTAGTGAGCATGTACACGCTACCGTACCAACCGACGTCGGTCACGGAGTGGAAGTCGTCTGTGATCTTAGGGATAGCAGTAGCTATGATGAGACGATCCTACATAACAATGTAAGTCTTTTTCTTTTTTGGGTTCCTATCAAAATAACGAGGGTCCTGCGATGGCCACCTACCAGAGCAACGAGGAACATGCTCGTCATGAGCGAAAACATGATCAAGACGAGGGCCACGCCCTTTGGGTAATGGGACGAACCCTCCTGCTCTGTCGCTTCGGGGTCACTTGTCGTATCGAGAGCCTTGGCATCGTCGGCGTCCTTTGTTGATACTTCGGCGCCTTCGGTAGGCCTAGAGGAGGCGTCGGCCGGAGATGGGGAGTGCTTGGCATCGCGGCTGGGGGTTCGCACGCTGCCCTTGAATAACTTGGAGAGACCCATCTTAGCAGCGGAGCTATGTTGTATCAGTGGCACAGAGCGGATGAGAAGATATGGTTTGGATCGTATTAGGAGTTATGCAACATGTGGGACGCTAATTAATCCGACTCTTGAGCTCGTGGTCGTGCTACCACGATGCTCAGCATGTAGTATAGTACGAAAGAAGAAGAAAAAAAGAGACAATGCTAGTTTAGATGGAACTTATTGCCGAGAATAGCGTCTTTGGGTACAGAGGGCATCACGGTGATTCAAGAATGTGCCAAGAAGTCTTTTATATATACGACATATCCCGGGCATGAAAGCTATCTTGCTCCGAAATACATAGCACAGTTCGGGTACTCAAGCGCGAGCCTTGGGAGCGAAAAAAAGCTATTGGGGCATCGACGCCGACTAACCATCCAGGCATAGAGGTCGGAAGCTAGTGGACAAGCCAAAGGAAAAGGCGAGCGGGAAACCAAGCACTCGTACCCGTCGCTTTCTGGCGCTACGTCAGTAACAAATGCGAAATACGGGAAACGAAAATGTGCAGAGGTAAAAAGAGATGTCATTTGGGTGAGCTCGGGTACTACCGAAACCGAGGGCCTATTATGATAAGCTGTGCTAGATGATCTTAGATCGAAGATAAAGGAAGGGGAGACAGAATTTCAAGGAATCATCCGGGGACCGAGAGAGTTACGGCCGAGTAGATAAGTGTAAGGGATTCAGCAACTAAATTGATGTTGGGTTTAGTCGCCATATGGCTGGCGTGTTTTTGATGGGCGGGTGCTTGAGCGGGTATGTCGGCTTATAAGGCTGAACTCGTACTAAGAGAGAGAGAGAGAGTACAAGCTGGCCAGCCTGGCGGCAAGTTCGGGTGCGAAGAGTCTCGGTAGCACCCGAACGGGTCCGTCTTTCTTTCGCAGCCGAGTCGCCTCTTTCGCAGCCGAGTCGCAACTAGCCAAGCCACCCACCTCACATTTCTGGCCCTTTACTGTTCTCTGCCTGGCTGGTGCTGGCTCCAGTTGCGCGAGCGGTAGGTACTCTTTACCAGCTTCCACACAGAAGAACTACCTCCCTGGAATTTAAGCTTGTCTGCGGAACTCGGCTTCGAACCGGCTGGTGACATCCCGCTCATCTTCGGCCCCGTGGTGACCGGGCATCGACTTGGTGCGACACGATTGAGTTCATCTGCCCGCGCGCTTATTCAACATTGCCTGGTGTTCAATGCATGCACCTCCCAGAGTCTGATTGGATTCGGCGCCTTGGAGCAGAGGTTTTCGAGATGAGCAACGAGACCGCGTGAATACGATGTAGCCAGCCTTTCCCTCGACTCCCGTCCGATGTCCATTAGCACTTTCACCTCCCACACTCTCACCCTCAATTGTCACCCAACCCAGAAGAGGTGACCACCGTGCATCCCCTGCTTCAACCCCTTGCATCCCACGATCACGACTCCATGTTCCCATGTCGTCCCGTCCGCTCGGTATCCCCGCCAAGAGTCTTGGAAATAAAGTATGCTTTTCTTTCTTGGCACTATGCAGCCACACTCTCGAAATTCCCCGAGATCCGCGACGCTGGCCATGTGGTCTCCCTATGCATCTCCGCAAGTAGGGTATTATATATTAGTCCACGCCGTGTTTAAATATTCGTGGTGACCCCGTCTTGTATCTTGGCAGGGCGCTGAGAGAGAAGAAAACCACCCGCCACACTCCAATCCGGAAGAGGAAAGCACTGACACACCCCATCACGATTCCCATCACAACACCGAGCGGTTAAATCACCCTCCAAAAAAAAAAAAAAAAAAAAAAAAAAAAAGAGAGGTCCTGTATCTTCCTTTTAATGGAAATATGTATCTGCATCATTTGGAGAAATAATGATTCGCTCTCACCCACCCCATGTGAAGCCTTGGCTTCCACTGAGGATCACGAACGTCACATTTGACGGGTCTCTTTTATACGCCGCCATCCCGAAAACTTGAGGCTCTCGCCAACCTACTGGCGCGCAAAAAGAACTCATACGCACCAGTGAATCATCTCCTTTACCTCCTCGGAGTCATCTAGAATCCCGAGTGCCCGACAGAGTCACGCCACAACCCTTCTAAGAACACCATCCCCCGCCCTTCGGACTAACTGGTCTCGTAGGGGGGCTGGCTTGCCTTTATATGCCGGAATCCCCCTCCTTCCACGAGAAGCAGCCAAACGTCCTCTAGACCCGTTCCCACATTCTTAACATGAGCTCGTTTTCCCATATGGGTACGTCAACGTCTGATCAAAGACCGAGTTGCAATAAATTATGGAACTATTCGTACATCCAACCGGGAAGCGGAGGGGCGGTCCGTCTTCCCTCTCGCGCCATAGTGGAGATATATAAGTTTCCAGTCCCTCCCCCCAAGAAAAAAACAATTATCGCCCTCCGTTCTAAAGTCAGGAGATCCAATCCAATCCAGGGCGTTAGGTGATTTTGCGATGGTGGTACAGAGATGTTAAAGCGGAGATGGGGGTATAAAGGGATGGGGATATGCTTGAGGGATTTTGGCCGGGCCCGGGACGTGCAAGAGGATGGTAATAGCGACGAAGCCCGCCAGTTCGCTAAACTCGAAGGTGAAGACCGGTCGTGATACCCTAGTTTTACACGTAGAGTCTATCCAGCTCGATTCCCTCTCGTGGTTGCCTCTCACACGGGAAAGCGTAGAACGAGGAGGTGGAATTCGTGTAAGTCCTCTTAGCTCCAGCCCCCCGAGGTAAATGCGACAACGCCCGTATTCCTACAAATCGCTTCCCTCCCTTAGCCTAATAGAAATGCGGAACTCGGGGACGGCCCGGCGTCGAGGAGCGGGGGAAGATAAGCCTCCGTCTTACCATTGAGGACCTATATTAGGCCCCATTCCCCCAAACCCCATTTCCGCGTTGGGCTCTTGTATCCCCTGTGCGGAAGTCATGCTCTCAGTAAACATGTCCCAATCTACCGGGCCTATGTCCATGAGGCCCGGCCCAAAGGTCGCGCTATCGGTACCGACCACAGAATTGTGTGTCGGTCCAAACTCCCATTTCATACTCGCACTTGGGACCTCTCGGCTGCTCGGCTTGTGGCTGCTCCCCATCATACCCGCAACCGAGGATACAGTGCTCAACGGCGTCGCTGATTCTGACATCCGCCCGTCAGGAAGGCCCTTTACCAATTCTTGTACGAACTGCGGCATGACTGGAGTCTGTCCTTGTTGGGCAAGAGCTTGCGAACGGCCTCTCCATGCCTTCATGACGAATGCACGCAGCGTGAGATTCACTTTCTGGGACATGTCGAATAACTCGTCATGATACCTGTACATCACCTCGACGGCCCTCCATGCGCGGTCCACCAATGATCCGGTTTGACGCGTGATTAGCTGCCCCACCAAAGCAGTCAACATCTCAACTTGGAAATGCAGCCTGCAGTACCAGAAAAAGCCTTTGGTGGACATCATCTCGTACATTTCAGTGTTATCCTCAAGGTTAAGGACTCCAAGACGGAACAGGTTATCATCCATGTTGAAAACCTCAGTCCCGTACTCAGGGACCTCGGTGAGAGGCGTGAGGACCGCCTGGACCTTATTCGAGACCATGCGGGGGAATTTTGACGCGACAAGATGCGCCGCCCCAGCGCCCGGATCGATGTACTTTTCTTGTATCCTTCCTAGATCCGAGCTCAGCTGCCCCATCAGGGCTTTATATTTTTGCTGTTGGCTGATGTCCACAAAACCGGCGGAGCCATCGTTGGGTCTGTCCTTCGATCCGATTGATTCCACATCAAACCCAAGGATTGCCGCCTCAAATCCGGGGTATTGGTGATGGACCTTGATTACGAATCCCCAAAGCGTACACATGAGGAGGCAAAATCCCATCTCTGTCGGCCCTTCCCGTTCCTGGATAGGCTCGGAAGATCCTGGGAAGAGATCGGCGTCATTAACATTTCGCGGCACCTTGGTGGTCCAGTTGACAGATACAACAGGATAAGACATCCCAGATAAGAGTGCCCACATTGCGTCAAGGATGACCAATTGCCACCATAACCTTCTCCGCATCTCGGTTTCGAAAGGGGTCAGATTTAGGCTCTCTCCGTCCCTATGAAGTCCCATCTTTTGCGCGATTCGGATGCAAACCCCACTGAAAATCCATGATGCGTGTCGTGTGTGTCGGCCTAGGAGAGCAAGCTATACGTCAAAAATTACGTTAGCCATTCGTTTCCACAGAAATCTGCAAGGAATCACAGGCCCCAATGCCATACCTGATAGAACGCCAGGGCTTGAAGAATGAGAAGATCGTAAGTCTTCATAAAGTTAACTTTCATTAACGCCGAACGAACTCCTGAGGAGAATTTCTTTAGAGCCGTCTCACGGGGTAACCCTAGCATCTGGCGAGACTCTGAATCGGAGAGCGCAAATACAGCGATGCTGAATATGGAGAAAAGGAGAGGCTGATAGTGTGGCGGGACGTTCCAGTTTCCGCTCGCGACTTCAACAACGTAGGGTTGCACAGACGGCACGTGGATGATTTTACAAAGAGGGTTGACTCTTTCAAGGAAAATTTGCCACAGCCGGAATACGTGAACCGGTTCAGGGTAGGCATCGTCGATGCTCATACTCGCGTAATCGCCGAGAAGGAGATCGGTAGCGTCTTCCGGAGTGGGAGCTTCGGAGGTCATTGTGCTTTGATCCTCAGCTTCGTCCACCTCAATGATTCTTCGCATCTCATTAAGCTGTACAAAAGAAAAAAAAAATGTTAACCTCGTCCACCTACTAGACCGTACGATGGAATAACGGCCCTCGCAGGGATCTCGTGCAGGACTACTCAGGGGTCATTTCGGCCCTTGAACATACCTCGTCATGCAGTTTCGACCACAAGAAGCTGTCAACAAAGCGAGTGCTCCCATCTTCAACCACTACCTTTCCAGCAGGTGTCCAGGCAGGCATAGGCTCGGGATACTTGGACGGATCCCGGGCAATGATTGAAGAACGAGAACCCACAGCGGTCGGGATAGAATCGTTGATCGCACTCAGCGCCGCTGCGGCCGCGGCGGGTTCGCTAGATGCTGCCGCAGAGGCATAGTTTTTGAGCAGGGCCTCGCATCTTGCTAGTCTTTCCTGCAGGTCCTGATTTGGCCGGCGTCTCTTCCGAGCAGGGGCGGGAGTACTAGGAGTGCAGGTCACGTTGGCCTGGGGAAAGTCAGAGAAGTCGTGAAAAGCGAGGGATAGACGGGTTCATGGGAGCTTGGGGATTCGGTGCCAAAATAGAGTTGCGTAAAGTGGCTACGTAGTGGGGTCCATGGACCAGCTGGGAACTAATCGCAAGGGTTCGAGCAGGCAGAGTACATGATACGGACATACCTTGATGCAGTTGGAGCAGGGTGTGTTCCGATCACATTTTATCTTGCGGTGTTGGCAAAGGACACAGGCGAGGATCCTCGGCGCCTTGCCCGCGGTGGTAGAAGTGGAAGAGGGAGTCGGGGCACCCGTAGACGAAGACATGATTGGTGCCTCTAGAGTCGAAGGCAAAGTGCGATGGCCGAGTCGCGTAGGTACCTCGGGAGGGGGCACATTTATGAATCCCGCGGGACGATGCGAGGCCCACCTGAGGGGCACGGAATTAAGGATATTTGAACACGTTTGGGTCGATAGTTGTTAGAAAATATGGGTTGTGACTGGGCAGAGAAGCTATACGCCGTAGGCTCAAGGCTAGCCAGGTCCTCGGATGTCACGGGAACGAAGTTCGGCGGCCCCTTTTGCAAAGCTGCGCTATCTATCCGGATTTCGGAAAGCCGATGAAAAAGATTAACTGGGAACTATCGTTCTGGACGTTTCGAAAGGCATAGAATGCGCGAATTGAGAGGTTGCGCCGCTTCTTGTGAAGAGTAAAGCTTCACGAGTGCCTACCCTGGTGGAGGGGCAAAGGAAGATTCTTAAACGTGGCAAGGCCGAGAGTGAATCAGGGGGACCAGACGCGAAGGATGGTTGATATGGAAATAAGATATCTCGATATGGCTTCGAAGTTCGGCCTGGGGATGAAGGGAACAAAATGGGGGAGCCACAAAAAGTGAAATCAGGCACGCGCGAGGTGTTGACGTAGACAGGTCAGTTTCGCAAGTGTGAAATCCTTGCGGCGGGGTGTACTAATAGAATGTGAGTATACCTTCGTAATATGAGTCCAACAAGCACATTAAGTGCGAGCATGAGACAGTTCAAATCTCGGTCGCATGCGTGGGGAGAGATAGCGCAACTTCAGTTGGCACCAATTGGCAAGGCCAGCCAATGGGATTCGCGGGATGGCAAGCTGAAATCAACAATCTAGTGTCTTCGCTGTTTCTGGCTGCTGTTGCAATCGTAGACTTGTTGTACCTTTTAAGTCGGACTTTTGTCCCTCAAGCTCGGATCCATCGTATCGTGATCCCGTCCGGATTTTAACCCCGCCAAGGCCATTGCAAATTATTTCCAGGTGCCTGCAGGACCGACATTAAGTCGCTACTTGCCAACAATGTACGTACTATTGCCTCGATGATACTGCCCGAAGCCCTGAGCCACATGGAGGTTTCTTTTCGGGCTGCTAGCTTGCCGCGCCCGGGTGAGTCCAGCAACAAAAGTACTTCGCACAGAAAGTACACCCAAAAAAGTACAGGGTGAATATGAATAATTCTGCTGCCTGGCACCCGTGAATTGCAAACTGCGTCCAGGCACCCGCTTTTGGTGCTACCGGGGGAACATCCCGGCGGACTTCCACCCTGTGCGGCCTTCCCAAGCAGTACATGCCGAGCATGGAAAGGCTCAGGTTCTGCGGTGTTGACGTCTAAGCCATCTGCCGGATATAGGACCGTCAAGCTTGCCCCTGGTTCTGGGTTCTCTTTCCAGAGAAGCCTCTTCCGTGGACCGTGGTATTGGGGAGTCACCCGAATGACCGCTTAACACTCTATTAGTCGATGCCTATTTCTTGTATGCGAAGTATCCGAGTACGAATACCCGACATTGAGTGGATAAACGCCGAAAGCGACATGTCCGATGCTCCCGGGTGAATCCGTTTATGGTCACGGGGCGTTGACAGGTGTCAGTAGCCGATCATAAATTATTAAGCAGATCAATATGAATACCATGACGTTTCGTTATGTTAGAACTTGTTACCGCGAAGAGACAATGGCCTTTCCTCTCATGACTTGGAACATTGAAGCCTCCGTAGATCAAGTTTGTTAAGCCCTACCTCGAGGACCTAATCTTGAGCCCCAGAGAGGTTACATGAGGAGTCAATTGACCGGAGATGGCGGAATTTCCCGTTGGCCCGTGTTTTGAGTACTATGGATCTAACATCCAAGACGGGCCTCACTGTAGTTGTAGTTTTGTCAAAGCGGATGGCCGAGGCTCCCATCATGAATCTAGTTAAATTACACCCTATGGTGTATACTAGATGTCGCCCGAAGCTCATGCGTTTCCTAGACATTGCCAACTCTCAGGTGGACAAAATGACACGTCAAGTTGACCGAGGTTATTAGTTGCCTCCTAAACCCTCCGTAGCCTCTATATTTGCACCTCTTAGCCCAGACGTTAAAAGGTACCGAGCCTTGACAAGACTAGGGGAATCGCCCAGGGTAGCAAGGCTATCACCATCGAGAGTCCTTGGATGGAAATGAAGAAGCAGGCTGTCATCACTGAAAGCACGGAGGCCTCCGAGGTCAAGTCAGGCTGACACACTGCTGTCAAATCTCTTATCGCGAAGCGAGATATTTTACTGGAGTCTACTGGGTTTTCCTCGCAGAAAACCAGAACCGAGATTGTCTCCGGCGTCAGTGACTTAAACACGGCGATGGTACCGACCTGGGCAGCACGTATACTCGAGAGGACGAAGGACGACGCCTTTGCGGATGCGGCGACCAAAGTTAGTACCCAGACTACGACAGCGAACTCCGAAACTTCATCTTCAAGGGTGGCTTAATTTTTTTGCTGCCACAGCTCGCGTGTCTAAGCCGTCACCACCATGCTTGCTGTCCAGCAGGCTCCTCATTTTCACTGGCACATAACGTCGGTAACGTTTCTCTTAGAATAGGATCATCAATCACTAATATGTGTCGATGTCCTCCCCCGGGCAGCCAGCAAGCTCCTTCAATGCTCAAATGCAGGCAGGATGGTGAGCCTAAGCCTTCATGTGAGCCGTAAGCAGAGACGCTTACTTAGCAGGAGGATGGAAAGAACTGGAATTGAAATGTAGCTGAGCCCTTCCCAACGTAAAGGAAGATATAGGCCGAGATGATCCGGTAAAAGTGACCAAATCGCGAGTCCCGGAGTGATCTAAGGCTCGTATGAAAGATTCCTCACCAATATCTGTGATCAAGGTTGCCGACTGCGGTTTGGCGTTTCGGCTAGCTTTAGCGCATACTAGATATATAATTTGTATTTGTGCTCAAGGCGGGTTTATTGAGCTTATTATTGGACCATTTGTCCGGTTGACATCCGCCTCAGCTATCTTTTGTATGTTATCAGCCGGGATAGGTACCAAGGCTCGCTTCTTTTGCTTCACGACGGCCCTCTTATGTCGATGGCTCCGCAAATGCTCCTGCCATTTTACCTCGTACAACGCAGTTACGTTACAGAGCTCACACGTTTTCCTGCAGGGAACATACTCTGTAGCGTCACTAGCGCCTTCAAGCACTTGCTTCGCCGCGCTCGAAAGATTCGCCGGGATGGGTAAGGGTTCACCCTTGAGAAACAACTTAGTGATGTCGGTAGCAGGGCGTGCAACTTCCTCCGACCATGCCGACACATCGGTGCTGTCAAAGACGAAAAGGTGGTTATAAGCATCCGCGTGCTCTTGCTTCAGTAACGGGATAAGCTTCCGCCTGATCCACTTAGTTTGATATCCCGCATATCGACGTGTTGCGGTCTTGACATCTGCTATCCCAGAAGATTTGAGTTTCGCAAGAGCCTTATCCTCCAGGGCATCCGTAGTGCCGCTATTATCCATGGCCTCTAGGTATTTTTGGAATTCCTTGAAGCCAATGGATTGCCAAATGCCCCGGGTCAAATCGACGTCATTGCCGGCACTGCGTTGCTCTTTCAAGTATCGATAGAGATCGTGGACTTCCTCCATAAGCCCATTCTCCACCATTTTGTCTACGCGCGTGTCGAGCCGTGCCTTGAGAATCTCGGAGTCAGAGTGAACCCAGAGCAGGAGGGTTTCCCACGGCCCGTCGCTATCCTCTTCTGGTAGCGTTGCGGCAATGGCATTCTTGTTGCGCTGCTCGGCATAGATGTCCGAAGCGCGCTGTCCGCTGCGCAAGTATATCTGCAGCGATCGCCTGATTTTCCGCCTGTCATTGGGATGCCATCTCTCAGCCATGATAGGGTCAACCTCTTTCAGCTTCGCTAGTATGACCTCGGTTGGCTCGTCCAGGATGGGAAAATCGGCGCTCTTATCCTCTTCTGCCTCGACAAGGATATCTTCAAATAGAAGTGCGTTTGTGTAGTAGTGAGTTCCGCCTACGACAATCGGTAGCTTACCCCGACTTCGAATTTCGCGAATCAAAGTTGTGGCTTCGCGCTTAAAGTCTTCTACAACCCAAGTCTCTTCCGAGAGGGCGATGTGATCGAGAAGATGGTGCGGGATTCCTTGACGGTCCGCGATAGGCAACTTGTTCGTGATAACAGGAAGGCCCCGGTACATTTGCATCGCATCTGCGTTGATAACTTCGCCTCGAAAACGTTTAGCTAGTTCAATCGCAAGCTTGGGGTTCGAGAATAGTTAGCTAAATACAGTCTACGAGGCTTTCGAATGGAAAATCCTGGCAATCCTTACGTCTGATTTCCCCGTGCCCGTCGACCCTAGGATGACCACGAGGGGTTGCGTCGGTGGGGAGTACTTGGGCACCGTCATCGCCATTGCATTCCATATGCGACCGAGCAAGCCAGATATCAGGTTCATTGGTATCAAAGGAGATCCAGGTGCATCGCATACTATCGGCGACACAGACTAGCTACTGTTGAGCGAAGAGAACCCTAGCTCTCGGCAGGATAGGCTGGGAGCTCTTTCGGACGACGAAAGCGGCTTCTCGAAGGTCAAAGAAGGTCCAAATTTCGAGCTTCGTGCACAGACCAGGAATTACTCTGTGTCTTGTCTTGGGAGAGACAGGTACGTACCAAGGTCCTTGATCAACGCAGCAAAATTGTGCACGCGACGTGGTGCAGCCCGTCCAGTGGGGCGGAAACCTACGAAATTAAAAGCATTGCGGCCAGGTGTACGAAGGTACGTACTATTATGCCAGCACTCTGGTCTTCTCATGATCATAGCACAAGGTATGCTTAGTCATTCCTTCCACGCCAAAATTTTGGACACATTGACAGATTGACCCTTCCTCTTGATGCCAGATCTCCAGCCTCCGTGTCAAGAACAGCTATCCCTAATCTATTTTTCAACCTCCCCCTTCCCACAACATCCTCCTCCCATTGAATTCTTCCCCCAGGAACCTGCCGAGCTTTCGACCAAAGCTCGACTGTTTGTTCTTTTGCCTTTTCCTGTTTTTCTATTCCGGATGATTTAGACTTCTTTACCTTTTTCCCTCTCCCCCTTTTAGTTTCGGTTTCTACCCCATATCGCCCATCATGAGTTCCTGTAAGTTTCGCATCCACCCGCCCCGAATCGCCATCGATATCGCCATTTCCCTCGCGATAGCCATCGAAGCGCGCATCATGCGCATCAATGTCACGTCGCTGGAGCTTCCCTGACGCGCGATTTGCTTCAATGGCCGAGAACAGTAGCTAATCGCATGCCTCTTCCGCATTGTAGTACGATTCCTTGACCTGGTCAAGCCGTTCGTGCCGTTCCTCCCCGAGGTTCAGCAGCCGGAGACCAAGGTACCCTTCAACCAGAAGCTGATGTGGACGGCTCTGACCCTCCTCATCTTCTTGGTGATGAGCCAGATGCCCCTCTATGGTATCGTCTCGTCGGACAACTCCGATCCCCTCTATTGGCTGCGAATGGTCATGGCCAGTAATCGTGGTACACTGATGGAGCTGGGTATTACGCCCATCATCTCCTCCGGCATGGTCTTCCAGCTCCTTGCCGGTACCCACATGATCGACGTCAACCTTGACCTCAAGTCCGACCGCGAGCTCTACCAGACCGCTCAGAAGCTCTTCGCTTTCATCCTCTCCGCCGGTACCGCCACTGTCTACGTCTTTAGCGGTCTCTACGGCACTCCTTCTGACCTCGGCGCCGGTATTGTCTTCCTCCTCATTCTCCAGCTTTTCGTCGCTGGCATGATTGTCATTCTCCTCGACGAGCTCCTCCAGAAGGGCTACGGTCTTGGCAGCGGTATCTCGCTCTTCATCGCCACCAACATCTGCGAGTCGATTGTCTGGAAGGCCTTCTCTCCCACGACCATCAACACTGGCCGCGGACCCGAGTTCGAGGGTGCCATCATTGCCCTCTTCCACCTCCTCATGACCTGGCCCAACAAGCAGCGAGCTCTTCAGGAGGCCTTCTACCGACAGAACCTTCCCAACATCATGAACCTCCTGGCCACTCTTGTCGTCTTTGCCGCCGTCATCTACCTTCAGGGTTTCCGCGTCGAGATCCCCGTCAAGTCTTCTCGCCAGCGCGGTGCTCGCGGCTCTTACCCCGTCCGCCTGTTCTACACCTCCAACATGCCCATCATGTTGCAGTCTGCTCTCTCTTCCAACGTCTTCCTCATCAGCCAGATGCTCTACTCTCGCTTCTCTGAGAACCTCCTCGTCCGTCTCTTCGGTGTCTGGGAAACCAAGGACGGTTCATCTCAGCTCCAGGCTGTCTCTGGTCTCGTCTACTACATGTCGCCCCCCCTCAATTTCAAGGATGCTCTTCTCGACCCCATTCACACCGTTGTCTACATCGGCTACATGTTGACTGCTTGCGCCGTCTTCTCCAAGACCTGGATTGAGGTCTCCGGCTCCAGCCCCCGTGACGTGGCCAAGCAGCTCAAGGATCAGGGTCTCGTCATGGCCGGTCACCGTGACCAGTCCATGTACAAGGAGCTTAAGCGCATCATCCCCACTGCTGCCGCCTTCGGCGGTGCCTGCATTGGTGCCCTCTCCGTTGCCTCTGACCTCATGGGAGCTCTCGGCTCTGGCACTGGTACTCTCCTGGCTGTGACGTAAGTGTACTCCTTAATTCCCCATATGCTCTATGTTACAGCCCAAGGTTATGTCGCTAACACTCTATTGCTCAGTATAATCTACGGTTACTTCGAAATCGCGGCCAAAGAAGGCGACCTCGCTGGCATGAAGGGTATGATCATGGGTTAAGAGAAATTTGAAGACACGGTGCTCTTATTTCTTTTTCTCCTCCTCCTCTTCCCTCGATCCACGCGCACGCACGATCAACGTGTTTCCGCTACGAACTCCTTTGTATCTCTTCCGCTCTCGGAACGATGTAATAAAGTGGATTAGAACATGTTATTTAAAGAAAAAAAAGGGCTTCTTTGAGGGCTTTCATTATCCATGTTGGGGGTATAAAACGGCGGGGAACATGGCATGGATCGGAAAATCCTTGTGTATTATCCTAGGGGCAAACCCCGTATGAGAACTAAAAAAGGATCATTTATTTTTCTTTTTCGTCAATATTGTTGTCCGTTGTCCTTGACTGAGTTGAACATGAGAGTCCGTGGGAAGAAGGACAAGACTGAGGGAACTAGAGCTGAAACGGGAAAGACGGAGTCACCTAGGAGGAGGGTCTGAAGCAGATGGTCCTCAGGGACATGAGTCTGATTTGGATATCCATCCAACTGTACCATGGGATTCACCCGAGCACCCGAACGAGTCGTCACGAGGTGGAATGCCGCCTTCGAAACCTTGCAAAGGAAAGAAGAGTTTTAACACGATCAAATGCAGGCAGTGAGCGCGGGCCGGGGACCTGTTGGAAAGGTTAAAGTAATAACCCCCCTTTCCTGTCAGTACTCCCTGTTACTCGGACCGAGCGTCGGCGATTGCAAAGAGGTGGTTGGTTTTCATGTATATAGTTCAACTCGTCTTAGAGCAATGGAATGCGACCATGTTCGTCGAGCATAAGGCATGGGGTCCAAATGCACCTAGAGTGTCTGTGAGCTTGCTTTCCCGTCTCTCCCCCACCCTTGAATATAGGGGGAAGAACCACCGCCCCTCGGAAAACTAAGCGATTTGACGGTTGATGTTACCCAGTTGGGGGGGGCGTTAATCCCTATCCGCCAGCCACCCGGAAGCCTGGGCGACCCCAAAGGCACTTGAAGCATGCACCCTAAGCTTGAATGGGCATATCATGATTGGTCAATTGGCGAGCGTACATCAAAAGACATGCTGGTTCGGCGAGACAAACTACCAGAGACGGTAGGAAGAGAGGATGTATAAGACTCATGGGAGGAGAATGAATTTTACAGTCGCGGTGGGAAGTCATGAGTGAAGCCGGTTATGACGGACAGGGCCAATTTGCCGAACGAATGGTGGGGGAATGGTTGCGAGAGAATGGCAGCGGCGGGGTGTCTGGCAAACGGGCAAAGCAATGGAGTTGTGGCTGAATGCTTGCCGTGTGACTCGATACCGCCGGATTGTATAAACTTTATACCGACGTTGAGGTTCTGGATTCACTTGCACTTTTTTCTTTTTCTCTTCTTTTTTTTTTTTTTTTCGGAAGGGGGCGGGGAGCCTTGAACGCTCGTCAAAAGGATGCCACCCTTGTCCTTTCTAAGTGGGTGTGCGCGTGGTGAGATGGATATCGCATGCATGGCTTATGGTACTTTGGACGACAAGGGCTAATTTAGAGCGGCTAAGAGAGGTGTCCAAAGGGCGTAGACGGAAATTTAAAGGTTGGATCGACGGGGTGTGTGTTGGACGGGTGGCGGCGGGAAGAGGGAGGACGGTGATGTAGGTTGGCGAAGATGATTCGGAACAAGGGTATCGGGTCTGAGCGAAGACGACGCGGTGGTCACAAGGCCCTGGGATCTCCACAAGGACCTTCTTTCGAAAGGGCATTTCGTAACTCGAGATTGTCTTTGGCGAAGGGTACGCAGGTGACGGCGAGCAAGAATAGGCAGGTGGCTGCATGCTATGGTGGTATCAAAGTGATGTGAGTGGATGTGACGGATACAGCTCCAGACTCCAGAGCCCACCCAGAAAAAGAAAATTGAGAGGGGTAGGTTGAGGGGGCGGAGACGATCCAGAAGGGGTCGTGGGGTAAAAGGCGGGAATGCACTTCTGCTATCTCGATAATACAATAATACGACTTCGCTATCAAGCATGGATATTCATGGGGAGAAAAGAAGAGGGGAACATCAGGCAGCGATCAGAAGCGCTGCGAGGCAAGAAACCGAAAGGTGGAGAGACAGGGCGGATGCCTGGGAGTTCTTTCTTTTTTTCTCCAACTATCGAGTCGCAGCAAGGCCACTTGAGGCTGTATGCAAGGTTGAATGTGGAAATTGTCGAGCTGTTGCGTCCAAGCAGCCTGGGAGTCATCGTTGAAACATCCATCCGCTAATATGTTGATCCAGCGCTGGTTCGTCTGACACTTTCCTTGTTCATTTTCGCGATACATCATAAATACCCACCGCCAACATCCATGACCGCTTCTACATGAGCTCGCATTTCCCAGGACTTGGTTCGCGGCATAGGAGCACAGGATATCAAGATGGCATTCAAAGCGAACCAAAGTCACGTTTGGGATATTGTCCTCCCATGGTCGATTGGAGCTGTAACGGGAAAAAAAAAAGCCAGCGAGTCAACCATTACTAGTCAGGGCCAAGCAAGATGTAATAGAGGCCACATAATAATTCCCTAAAAGAAGTGATGGTAAGATGTCTAGTTTCTCGATCAAAATCAAGTCACTGTGACTCAAACCCAGCGCTCCGATTCGCCTACTCTTGTAAGCTGGCGCCCTTGGGCTGATGAGGCTTGCGTCTTTTCACCTTTGGCCTCTGAGAATGCATCTTGATCCATTTCCGTCCCCCCAGATCAGGCGAGCACTTTCAGAGCATCGCAATGGACCCGTCGCGCTCGAATCCGACTTGCTGAAAGGCGTACTCCAGCCGACGGGATCCGTCGATGCAAGTCATGTATGTGTGGTGTACCTCAAGAGACCCATGCTTTTAGGAGTCGGTAGCTGCATGGAATCGCAAGCGGTGAGACATTGTGGCATGTGGGACAGCCGGGTTCGGCGCCATAGTGGTCGAGCCTCCGGACGCTTTCACACCCTCTTGCGTTCCTGAGGGTTGCTTCCCAGGTTCTCAGTCTAAGAAAAGTTGGTGGTAGAGCAGAAGAGAGAAAAATGGGCGGGGCCGAAATGTGATTGTCGCCCTCCGGCCAAAAAAAAAAAAAAAAAAAAAAAAAGAAGAGGAGGAGGAAAACCTATACTAACCTGAGGCGAGAAAGGCACCAGCTGCCGAAAGGTCGGTTTAGTGATTGAGTCACTCACCGGAGATCGTCAGCACTGATATCCTGTTTCTCGCCCAAGACGAAGTCGGCGGACGAGGCGACAGGGGAGGATAACTCGGTTCATGTCCGAGTCGAGAACATAAACCTCCGTGAGTAGTATGGCAGCTTAGGCAGGGCCCGCCAGCTGGGGAGATGACCTCACCTCCGTCCCAAGCCGCATAGAAACGACAAGAGTGAGAACCCGGAGACACGGACAATCAGTACTGGCCTGTCTTAGCGCCCTCCCCTTTCTTCGCATACTTCCCGGGCGCAGTGCTTGACGCTATTGTCGTTGGGGCAATTATCTGCCTCCCACTACAGTGGTTGAGTTTCAGCATGGAAGGGTTAGATTGAAAAATTGTCTCGGGTCTGCAAACCTGACTGAGATTGATATCATTAAATAGACCAGGAGGGGGTGAAACTGTAATCCTGCACTTCGGTCTTTGTCCCTTTGTCTATCAAGAGATAATGCCCGCCGGCCAGTTGCCATCCACTAGGGCATAAGCTTGACGGAGTAATAGGTCGAACACTCGGATTAATAGCCAGGCAATTGAACCTGGGTTCGATGTACAAATGAGCGTGTCCCTATCCACGGCGCAGTGCCCCTCTGCAGCGTCAAATGTACAATTAGTCCACCCCGGGGTATCTCGCGTGAAGGCTGCGGACCAGGAGTAGTCGGTTCGGTTCACAGGCGGGACAGGGCAGACGGATTCGCTTTTTGGAGCCTTTGTATTGGCTCTTGCCATGGGCAGCGGCTGGGGCGGTGAAGGGTTTCTGGGGGTCAGGCCAGTCAGATAGGCTGGCCTGGCAGGGTTATTCGACATTGCCCTGATGCACCAGGCGCCTGCCGACAGGCTGCCTGGCTCCATGGACGACGACGGATATACTATCCGTATTTGATTGATACCGCTTCGTAATAGTTGTCATAATGCTGGGAAATTGCGTTAGATAACGGCGAAACCTAGGCCAGGCTGGGCGTGCGACTCGAGAAGCAGCGACGGCGGAGGAAGACTAATATAAGGTATAGTGTGGATTCATTTTCGTCCGGATTAGATGAGAATCATTGATCCGTTATGGTTTGTTTGAATAGTGATTGTATTGCCGAACGCCGGGGTTTGGATTTTGAGGCACCTTGGCGGGAGAGAGGCCGTGCGTCGGAGCGGAACCTTTTGAAGTTTGAACAGATGAGGAGCTGTATTGACTTGATGGCGGCGATGCCCTGACACAAGCATTGACCTTCTCTTGACTTATGCGAAGCACAGCTGGCGCCTGGCCTATCCGTACACTTTCTTCACCTCCAGCTCCATTATTGGCCTGGCCATCCATCTGTGGCCAGCTCGCCGGACCTCCAACTGCTAATTTTGACGACTTCCGACATTCTCGACCTAACTAGGGCCAGAATGTCGAACTAACTAGGGCCCATCCCCATCCCAATATCGACCATGCACGCTCACTCACCTCCAAAGCCTCTTTTTTCATTCGGGTTCGGAAATAGCTCAACATTGGTGCTCAAGCATTCCGCTACTGAGGTTGAAAGGCGATGGAGCTGGCCTAAATTACAGTGCCTCTATCTAGCCTGGCGTGTCCCTCAACATGAAGGAAATCGAACCAACTCGGGAACCAGAGTGACCGCCGAGTTGCATCGCAATGAGATGTGGCATATCATACGAAGCGTCAATTGATGCGAGGCCTCGAAGTTGAGCCAAGGCAACAAGGCACCCTACGTATATCCGAACGCCCAGCAATTGACGTGGGCGAGCGAGCACATACCAAGTCCCACCTGTACCATTATGGCGCAGGGTGCAACGGTGTTATGGTGTACGAAGGTAGGAGTGCCGGCTATTACGATCCCTCTCATCTTGAGTAACCCATCCTCGTCATGCGTGCTCCCACTCCCACCTTCCAGACCCCTCCTCACCGATTTCGGGCCTCGCCATTTTAAGTGCCACTACATCACAGGATGAAGAGGGGTCTTGGTGTAAAGTTGGCCTGGGGAATTATGTGCTCCAATACTCTCGGCAGAGAACCGTAATGTGGGCATCAATTGAAGCCAGTTGTGAAAATTGGTTCAGATCGAGTTGGACGAAGGGGTTTTGGTCTATACCAAGGACCTAGAAACTAGCATGAGCCCACGGTCAAGTCGACACGAGTTACGAGGGTGTAGTGCCTAGGTGGTCCCACTATAGCTCGACTGTTCCACCAGCAAGGGAGCCTCCAGATGTACCCCAACCTGACCGCACATGGATGTCCGCAACGAAAGTCCTTCCATGGATATTGCATCCGCCCCACTTGGAGCGCTAGCAGCACGTTTCTCGCCGCGGAATATGCAGGCCAGTGTACAGGACCGCCATGTAGCGAGCTGCACTGAGCGTAGGGCGCACGAAGTAGCCTAGCCAGCTAGAGCAAATTGATAATAATCAAGACCTGGGCTAGTACCGCTGGCTGAGCACCCGAGTG
Organism: Lomentospora prolificans; assembly: GCA_029532625.1. Classification (NCBI taxonomy): domain Eukaryota; kingdom Fungi; phylum Ascomycota; class Sordariomycetes; order Microascales; family Microascaceae; genus Lomentospora; species Lomentospora prolificans. The sequence continues at coordinate 1,826,569 of JARFXM010000003.1, forward strand.
CACCATGCGGACCACTATTACAGACCTTGGACCTTATGTTGTCAGGCCAAGAGACAGCCAGTGCAAGAGCTCATCGACAGGCGCATGGGGGTTTTTTTTTTATTTCTTTCCAACATGGAAAGGTCCCACCCAACCTTATCCCGCCCCATCAAAATCCATTGTTTTCTGTCCGGTTCCTCTCGCCGGAGTGAGTAATAATATTCACTCAGGTGGTCTAGCTGCAGGAGCGAAAAGTAGTAGTAGCCTGGCTGGCTTACCAAGACTTGCCTCCCGTCAAACTCGGCTTGATTGATGTTGCCTCTCGAACAACAAAAAGACCTCGACACTCTCAGATGTCATCATCCACCAAAATTTCCGACGCGTAAATCAGGAAGGTGATCCACCCTCCTCCAGATCCGACTTAGGCCAGGCCGCTCTCTTTTTTTTTTCTTTTACCTGGAAGTCCCCATCCATCCTTCAAGCTCTACCCTCCCGCTTTGTATTTCTTCTCTCCTCTTTCCCTTTTTCGTCGCCTTGATCCCTCTCCTCTTCCCTTCTTCTCCTTCCTTTTCCTTGTCTTTTCTCTTTTTTAGTCTCCCCAAAGTTGGTGCTGCATGTGTCTTTGGTATTGCTATGTGGTGGATTTAGCGTCTCCGAGCTCCAATAATACCATTCATTGCTGGCACACGCCTCGACGCTCTCGTAGCTACTGTGCGGCTGCAGTTACGTCGAATACCGTCACCAATTCGCCCAAGTTTTGAGGGGCCTAAGACCTCCAGGGCTGCTCGGCTCCCCCAATCTTACGATTTTGTCTTCGTTTTATTTTTATTTTTTATCAATCTCCCGCCACCTCTTCCTTTTTCCCAGTACCGAACTTCCTCTTACCCCACGCTCTTCCAACCAACTACAAGCAGCCAGCCCTGTAGCTCGAATCGCCCGCGTCGAGAACAGTACCGCCTTGCGACCTACGGTCAGCGAGAAACAACCGAAATTCTCGGAAGAATATATAAAACCAACAGAGGGAACGTAAATCAAGCTTAACCCGCTCACCTTTGTGTGTGCGTGGTGCTATCTTTTCTCCAGAAACATGAAAAACGGTTTCGCGCAATGCCAATGGCCGATATGGCGTGTTGACGACTTGACACCATGCTTCAAGAATCAGTAAGTTTGCATACCCTTGTCACTATCTGCGCCGTCACATCATCCAACAAATCTTGGGATCTCCAAGTGGGGGAAAGAGCTCATTGCTGCTGAAGCTTGTCATACACCATCGCCGATCACGACCTTTTTGCGATCGCAAATACAATCCCTGCTAACAACGCTCACAGTTACCTTAAAGTCTTAATTCCATTGATCGTAATAAGCATATCACTGTTGCAGATATTCTCCCATAACATCCGACGAGCCATCAAATCGAGGCGAACCGCCGGCTACCAACCTATCTCCGAAAGCCACCCGAATACCGCCGAGGAACACACTGGAATTCCCCCGGATGAGGAGGTCGGAGAGGAGGATGATGACGATGACGTCTTGGAAATCAATGGCGGCCGACTGGCCCTCGTCAAGACTACCACCAAGGGCTCTGTAGTCCAGGCTGACAATCCTCCCGCCGAGCGCGTCTTTGTTACTGTTGAGCTTCTCGCGATTGCCGGCCTCATTGCCGTTAACGTTGCCTTCCTCATCACCGAAGCAGCTGGTTCGACCACTCATCTCGGCTCTATCATCGGTGTTGTTATCTGGCTCTATGTCCTCATACTCGCCAGCCTGCGTCTCTTTCTTGGTAACACCAAATGGCGTGTCCCAAGACTATGGAACCACACAGCGACCATCTACTCTGTACAATGGCTATTCTCGCTCGTCTTCTTCCGATCGGCCTTTATTCACCCGTATTCGCAGCTGGCCCAGATCCTCACCTTCACCGAATTCGCTCTTACCTCGCTCCTCTTCTTCATGACCATCAATACCCGAAAGGGCAACAAGACCGTCCTCTTGGAGTGGGAAAATGGAATTGAGCCTTCTCGGGAGCCTCTTGCCTCGCTCTTCTCACTCGCCACCTTCACTTGGGTTGACCCGATCATCTGGAACGGTTTCAAGAATACTACCGAAATGTCCATGGTATGGAACCTTCTTCCAAAGGATAAGGCTGCGTCTGTGCTTGCCGATTACCGTACTATGAAGCGAACCACTTCTCTCGCCATCCACCTTCTCAAGTATTTCAAGGGCCCTCTCATCTACCAGTCCATGATGGCGGCCATCTCTGGTGCTCTTACCTTTGCCCCCACTCTCCTACTCAAGGCTATCCTGGAGTACGTCGAGACCCCTGATGCTGCCCCTATTAATGTTCTTTGGCTGTATGTGATTCTGCTGCCCCTGATTGATGTCGTACGCTCGGTCGCCGATGGTATCGCCCTTTGGATTGGTCGCAAGATTTGCATCCGTATTCGTGCTATCATTGTAGGAGAAATCTACGCCAAGGCTCTACGTCGCAAAGCCGCAACCACCAAGGACACAGTTCTAGGAGACGAGAAGAAGAACAAGGCCGACATCTCTGGTGAAGAAGACAATGGGATAATTGCCAAGGCCAAGCGTGCTTTGGGTCTCAAGAAAAAGAAAAACAACAACGACGTCACCAACGGTGAATCTTCTTCAGCTACTGAGACCGGTGATGACACCAAAGGCAAGGAAGAAGTTGACGAACAGGCCAACCTTGGTACTATTATCAACCTGATGTCCGTCGACAGTTTCAAGATCGCCGATATCACCGCGTACCTCCACTTCCTCTGCGCCATGGCCCCTGTCCAGCTCATGCTCGCTGTTGTTCTTCTTTGGCAGGTCATGGGTCTCAGTTCCATTCCCGGCCTAATTGTCATGGTTATCCTTCTCCCTGTCAACTATCTTTTCGCTCGCGGCTTCGCCAAGACCTCCAAGAAGATTCTCAGTGCAACCGACAAGCGCATGAATGTCACGAATGAGGTTCTCCAAAACATTCGAATCATCAAGTTCTTTGCCTGGGAGTCGCGTTTTAGCAGCATCGTGGATGAGAAGCGTGCCGCCGAACTCAAGGCTCTGCGCTCGAGATACGTTCTGTGGGCATGTGCTGTCGCGGTCTGGAACTCGGTGCCTATTCTCATTACCTTCTTCTCCTTCCTCGTCTATACAATGATTGAGAAGAAGCCGCTTTACCCCTCCGTTGCGTTCACCGCCATCTCGCTCTTCATGCTTCTCCGAATTCCCCTCGATCAGTTCGGTGACATGATTGCCCACGTGCAGGAGACCAAGGTTTCTCTTGACCGTGTGGAGGAGTTCCTCACGGAGGCTGAGACCGAGAAGTACCAACAGCTTGGCAAGGACAACGTCGACGAGGATGGCAAAAAGGTTATTGGTTTCAGGGATGCAACATTCATCTGGGGCGGCAAGAACGAGGTCAGGGATGATGGTTCGATGAACTTCCGACTGCTGGACCTCGATGTCGAGTTCGAAATCGGCAAACTAAACATCATTTCCGGCCCTACCGGATCCGGAAAGTCGTCGATGCTCATGGCTCTACTTGGTGAGATGACTCTAATGGACGGTAAGGTCTTCTGTCCTGGAGGTAGGAGTCGTGAAGAGGTTCGCCCCGATCCCGCTACTGGTCTTGCGGATACTATCGCGTACGCGGCCCAGACTCCTTGGCTTGTCAACGCCAATATCAAGGACAACATCCTCTTCGCCGCACCGTACGATGAGCAGAGGTATAAGGACGTCATTGTAGCCTGCGCTCTCGAGCGTGATCTTGATATTCTTGATGAAGGCGATGAGACTCTAGTTGGCGAGAAGGGCATCTCCCTCTCTGGTGGTCAGAAGCAGCGTATCTCTTTGGCTCGTGCCCTCTACTCCAACTCTCAGCATGTCCTTCTCGACGATTGCCTCAGCGCCGTTGACTCTCACACCGCCAAGTGGATCTTCCGCAACTGCATCACCGGTCCCCTCATGAAAAACCGTACTTGCATCCTGGTAACCCATAACCTCCAACTTTGTGCGCCCGCTGCCGACTTCATTGTTGTTCTCGATAATGGCCGTGTCATCGCTCAGGGTACCGCTGATGATGTCATCGCCTCCGGCAAGCTTGGCGACGACGTTCAGAGGACCCGTCCGCCTTCGCGAGAGACTTCCCGTATGCCTTCTCGAGTGCCTTCCAGCGTTGGCGAGGAGACTGGGGATACCGTCGTAGACAACATCGGAGGAGTTAGCGCCATCAAGCCCGATGCCGATAAGAAGAAGAAGAAGGAAAAGAAGGATGCTATGGACGAGAAGAAGGCCGAGGGATCTGTCAAGTGGCCAGTTCTAGGTCTCTACCTCCGCGCCATGGGACCTTGGTGGTTCTGGGTCGTCGCCCTCACCGTGTTCACCATTCAACAAATGAGCGCAGTGGTCACCAACTTCTGGGTCAGAGAATGGAGCAACCAATATCAGGTAGAGGGTGGTGAGGGCCAATCAGGTGCTTTCTACGCCTCGTCCTTTACCGCCAAGCCCTATGAGGCTTCATCGAGTGCTTTGTCCGCCAACTCTGCCCACTCTGCTGTTTCCTCGTGGATTCAGAAGGCCAACTCTGTCACACTGCTCTCCGTAGTTGCGCCCGAGGTCAACGCTGTTTACTACATTTCCGTCCTCGCTCTTATTGGTATTGCCGGTGCGGCGGCCGCTTTTATTCGAGACATTTGGCTCTTCTATGGGTCCCTCACGGCCTCGCGCAAGATTCACACTGATCTGATGCAGTCCGTCTCCAAAGCCAAGTTCAAGTTCTTCGATGTCACTCCGCTTGGTCAAATCATGAACCGATTCAGCAAGGACCTCGAGGCCGTTGACCAAGAAATCGCACCTATTGCGATTAGCGTTTTGTCCTGTGCCCTCGGAATTGTTATTACCATTATCGTCATCTCGGCCATTACGCCTCTCTTCCTTATCGCGGGTATCTTCATCACACTAGCCTTCTGGCTTGTGGGAGCTCTCTATCTCAACACCTCTCGTGACCTCAAGCGCCTGGAATCCGTACAACGAAGCCCCCTGTTCCAACAGTTCGGAGAGACCTTGACGGGCATGACCACTATCCGTGCTTACGGTGATGAGCGACGATTTATCAGGGAGAACCTTTCAAAGATCAACGCGCAGTCACGTCCTTTTATCTATCTGTGGGCTTGTAACCGATGGCTCGCTTTCAGGTGCGACATGCTCGGCGATCTCGTCGCCTTCTTTGCCGGTGTCTTTGTCATTCTCAGTCTAGGAAAGATCGATCCAGGTGCGGCCGGTATTTCGCTCAGCTACGCCATCTCCTTCACGGAGAATATCTTATGGCTCGTTCGCCTGTACGCCATGAATGAACAGAACATGAACTCGGTTGAACGTATCAAGGAGTACCTTGATGTTGAGCAGGAGGCAGAAGCCATTGTCGAGGACAACAGGCCTCCCACGAGCTGGCCCAGCAAGGGCTCGGTCGAGTTCATCGACTACACTACCAGATACCGAGAAGACCTCGACCCCGTCCTACGGAACGTCACTTTCAAGATTGAGCCCCGCCAGAAGGTGGGCATCGTTGGACGAACCGGAGCAGGAAAGAGTTCGCTAGCGCTCGCAATCTTCCGTGCCCTTGAGGCCGAGACCGGCAAGATCCTGATTGATGGTGTCGATATTGGCCCAATTGGCCTTCAGGATCTCCGCCGGGCGATCACCATTGTGCCCCAAGACCCCACTCTTTTCATGGGTACACTACGCAGCAACCTCGACCCGTTCAATGCCTTCACCGACGAAGAGATCTTTGACGCCCTTCGCCGAGTCCATCTTATTGGAAGCGATTCTTCCCCCCCCAATACCCCCGCTACCAGGAGCAACCTCCTTCTCCCAGACACCCCCACCATTGTCGCCCCCGAGGATGATGGTGATAGCGCCAACGGAAGTGGTAATAGGATGGTTAGCGGGGCTACGACCCCCACACTTACCACGAACAAGAACATCTTCTTGGATCTCTCTTCTCCCGTCACCGAGTCTGGAAACAATCTTTCGCAGGGCCAGCGCCAGCTTCTTTGCCTTGCCCGTGCCATGCTCCGGAACCCCAACGTTCTGGTTATGGATGAGGCAACTGCCTCGATCGACTATGCTACGGACTCCAAGATCCAAAAGACCATTCGTGAACTCACCAGCACCATCATCACGATTGCGCATCGTCTTCAAACCATTGTAGATTATGACAGGGTGCTTGTTCTCGACAAGGGCGAGGTTGTTGAATTCGGCCACCCCTACGAGCTCATGCAGAACGAGAAGGGCTCATTCAGGTCCATGTGTGAGACCAGCGGGGAGTACGACGTACTTATCAAGGCTGCCAAGAAGGCGTGGCAGGGAGGAGAGTTAATTTCGGTGGATGAGGATGACCAGAACAGGTCGTGAAGAGGACATGGAGCGACGTGTATGGAGATGTGAATATAAAAGTGTCGTCGAAGAAGCGGGGGATTTGTTGTTGTGAACTATAAAAGCCTCGGGAAGCTATTTCAGATGGCATACATTGATCGGGGAGGCGAACAAAACCGCCCCCCTCAGCACAGAGTAAACATTAGCGGCGTTTTAGGCGATTTGGTTTGGATTTTTGGTACAAATTATTTCTTTGCTCTCTAGACTCTTTTTCGGTTCGTATGTCTCCCAATCGTACAAGCTGTACGCGTATGTGCAGCTGGCGATGAATTAGGACCGAACGTCAGCCTAACGGGCCCGAATCGTGCTATCGTTCGGGGCGTATCGCGCGTATCGTGACGCACAGCATTTCCATAAGAGGGGGCAACATCACTTTGTGGTGACTAAGCAGGCTTATGATGCTGCCTGGGGCTGGAGGCGCAGCATTTCGCAAGGTCGCCCATTTCAGACTTTTGGATTGTCTGACTGTCATGATTCAGCGGTTTCGTTCATTCATCACTATCACAAAGGGAAAGTACTTGAAGGGAAAGACGAGAAACCCTCAATTCGCCTGACGACAGTCAAGATGACCAAGATTGATCCCGACTCCAAAGCTCCCCTGTTGGCGGAGCCGCCCGTTATACCTGAGGGCGAGCCGTCAACCTCTAGCGTCCCCGCCTACACTGATTACACGGACTCCGAAGCCGCCATGGAGCCTTTCACCGACGGCGACGACGAAGACGACGTGGCTGACCTGCCACCGAGTTACAGCGATCTAACTCCCCACCCGCCGTTAGCCGCGCCTCTGGTGCCTCTCGTCTCTCCCTCCCCGCCGGCGCGCTGCTTTGGCAACCCCGAGGAGGGCAACGAGGCCTACATGGACCTGCGGCTTGACAATCACGCTGATTACCTAGAACAATGGTTCCAGCACCTCGCGGAGTTCCCGCCTCGCCCGTTCATCCGCATTCGCGGCGAGCACACGGAGACGGAGCAGCAAAAGGACAAGAATGAGTTGAAGACGGTCGTGGACTTTGACATCAAGCTCGAGCTCACAGCATTCCTCTATAGGGATGTCAAGACGCGTACCGCGTGGCGAACCGTGAGGACGGTGGAGAACACAGAGAAGGTGCGGAGGGGAACAGTGTTGAGGAAGAGGGCCAAGGGGTACCGGTGCAAGAAGAGCCACAGGAGCAACAGGAGGGGCGCAATCCACTTGGGCGAGGATGAGGAGGCCGGCGAGCCGAAACCCACGCTGAAGGAGTGGTGTCACAGATATTGTGCCAGCCACGCGCCGCTCAAGACATTTGTGCTCAAGAGGCGCGTGCAGGGCATTGACAAGAAGTGGCTCAAGGGAAGGATCGACTCACTCATCCGCGATACCGGGTACCGCGGCAGGGTGCACGTCACGTTCCCCGTCCTGGGGACCTCGGCCACAGTGTATTCGGCCAACAAGGTCAACGAGCTACGCCTTACGAGGTGGGTGCGATGGCTCTTCTACCTGACTCTCATGTTCATCTTTGCGTGGCCGTACCTCTTCTTTGGCACGAAGCGGTTCGAGGTCCTCGTGGCGGATTGGCACTTTTCCCGCCCCGTTTCAGAGGAGGAGCACGACGAGCATGGCACCGGTAGGAGCCACGTTCCGGGCGGACAGCGAGAGGTGCGGGAGTACGCGTCAGTGAGCGAGGAGGGTCTTATGAGCATCTGGGCTAGGGCGATTCAAAAGGCCGTCATGTCCCGGAGGCAAGGGGAGCTGGATCAGAGGGATCTGGGGTGGGAGGAAATGAACACGGCGTTTGACGGAGTTGGGGGCCAAGGAGTCGTCGGGACTGTCGTTGGTGCTATGGGACTTGTGCAGAGGCAGTTTGGCTGGGGAGGTGATACCTAACTCGGCTCGCTTGATAACCTGGAATCGTATCGTTCCTATTTTTTTATGCGTATTGATGCGGGCGTATTGGACTGAAAGGCTTCGATCCTGGGCTGGAAGGGACGTGGGGACTGGAGTGGACTTGGAACAGATTGACACATTGATGGTTACTTTGGTCATTCTAGGCATACCTCTCACCACTCCGTATGAAATGAATTGAAATATTACTCACTACGTGTGGTTAAGGCTGTTTGTGTGATTCCATGTGATTCCCGAAGTGTCCAGGACACTACGGGAGAGTTTCGTCAATCAATAACTTAAGAGGCATTGGGGGGGGAACCCTCAGTGGTCCTGGGAGGCTCATCGCATCAGCTACCCTGGCTCCCAAGGTTGGCATGTCCACCTACGTATCCCCCCTTCGCAGAGGTGCGTCTCTAATAAACTACACGACACTGCCGAATGGCAAAGACGGGACGAGTTTGAGATCGATCGGTTCCCCCGGCATGGCTGCCCCGGCTTGCTCGAGAGCTGCAAGCGATCGGAAAAGACGCCATAACGCTGGCTCTGCTGCTCGGCTATCTATGCGGTGTCCTGGGGTATGACGAGCATCCTGCATGGCTGGCTCCCCGCTCGGCTCTGGTGATTATATTACGCCTCTCTCTACTCATTTTGACTTTTCAAGGAACTCTGAAGATGGCGCAGCCTGGCGCTTCTATTTTCATCGAGCACTCCATGACGCTAGCGTGTACGATTATACTTCGAATGACATCCAAGAAATAAAGGGGGAAAGGACAGCCGCAGAGTCATATATACCCACTTATCGTTGCCCACTAGCGCCTTACGGTGAATGCATCAAGGATGAGGTGGGCTTTCTTCCCCCCCGCCCACCAAAAAAAAAAAGACAAGGGAGGAGAGAGAAGCGGCAACAACCCCACCCAGGTATGTCATCCATGACGCCAGGAATGTCAACCATCTATACGGGTCTGTGGAGATAGGTGCGTATGTCTTTTGTTTAACGGGCCCAAGGGAGCGTTTACGGGACTAGCTGGCTAAGGCGCGCCGTTGAAGAGTTGCGGGAGCTCCGGTTATTTCTCCAGATAAACCAGCGAGGCTCTTTCAATCCGAATTAGTGCTGTGGGTGGATTAGAGCATCTCATCCTTCCAGGAGTTCGATCCCTACATTTAGCTCGAAGGGGCTGCCAGCGCTTTCACCGCGAGGGCAATAATATCTGGGGCCCGGCAATCGCGCGATGGGGCTTTCCGACGTCAACAGATCTCATGGGGCTGTACATAAAGCAATCGAGACAATCACAGTCAGATACATCAAGATGACTACCCAAGAAGCATTACGGTCCTATCATTTATGGGTAACTGCGACGTAGACGAATCAGCTGGCCCCACGGCCGCTCGGCGGCTCAGCAGCGTGGATCGGGGCCACCTTCGTTCAACAGCCAGCCAGCCGTCGTGCAAGAGATCCCAGTAAAACAAGCGAATCAGGTCCACAAAATTCCGTCTCCAGTGTGCCTGTTATCGAATCAGACGAGAAGAAAGAGGAAGGGTGAAGGCGAAATGACGGGAGGCTGCTGTTTGGCAAATGCTGGCGTCACGGCGCATTGTAGAGGGGAATGACATCACCACTCAATTTTCTTGCATCCGGATGTGAACGCCAGCGAATCGTGTGAACACCCGCAGGACGCGGCGATGAAATCATAGCTTGTAATCGGCGCAGTCTTCGATGGAATCTGAAGATTTGAAATGTATATAAGGGAGATGGATATTCATCGAAGGGATGTAATTGAATCTAGAAATCATCAGAACTCCAAACACAATCGAGAACAAACCTTTGGCATTTACACCAGAAACTACATCCTTCAAACAAAACAACATGGATACCGTCAACGTTAGCAGGCAGCAGGGCCAAGACGCCAACGCCCAGGCTCAGCAGCAGGCACAGCCCCAGCAGGTTCAGCAGCAACCTCAGCAGCAGCAGCAGCAAAGTATGTTTCTTCGTCCGACTTAGCCTTGTCCATCTTCCCTCACACAACGCATTCTAACCAAGCTCTGTAGACCCCGGTCTTGTCGGCGGTCTCGTCGGCGGCGTCACCAAGACCGTTGACGGTGTCGTCAGCAACGGTCCCGTCGGTGGACTCCTCGGCGGCAACAAGCAGCAGGGTCAGCAGCAAGGTGGCGGCGGCGGTGGCCTCCTCGGCGGTGGTGGTCTTTTGTAAATGATGATATGACGGTTATGAGCTTAAGGATTTATTACTAGCATCTCCATGAGCCAGTCCCTCATGACCCTGGACTCTGGCAATGAATCAAATCGATGAATGATTCTATCGAGGATGACGGCCTTGAATTTTTCCGTGTATCAAAAGTGAAGAATGAATTGATAACCTTGTCCTGGTTTGGCCCTTCCAACTCTAGTTTTGCATCGGGACGTTACTGGAACGTGAGGAAAGAACATTGCCAGCACCCTGCGCGCGGCTGGCCTGGCTCTCAACGCTGGCTGGTATGTGAAGCCCCGCCCAAGCCCAAATTAATTACCCCGCCAAAAAAAAAATAACTAGCACTTCATCGCGGGGCGATTCTCACCCGAGCACCTGCATCATTTATCGATATCTACATACCTTTCTGTTCCGGATGCACGCCAGTCGTGTCTATCGGGAACTATTCTAGCCATGTCTAATGAAGGAGTCAAAGAAATTAAAAATCCGCGGCGGGTCCTGGCCGTCTCCCTCGAGTCTGCCAGTCAGCACCTCAGCCGTGTCGTAAAAGGTACTTGCAACCTAGCTATCTCATCTCTATGTTACGGCGCGGACATTTTGTCAAGACTAGACGCTCCCACTCCTCCATGCATCTCGTGTGTTCATGTCCTCGAATTCATAGATGGTAGAGAGCTAACAGTTTGGCCAGACCTCTCAGGAACACAGCCTGAACCCTGTCCCACACTCTCCGGAATCACTCATCCCTTACCCCTTATTACTCCTTACTACACAGCAACTCTGCCGCTATGGCTCGATCTCATAGAAGATCCTGAGGACTGGGCAGAAACCTTTCTCTCTCCCGAAGCCAAGGAGGTTCTAGATGCCCTAGGAGGCCTCGTGATAGTATTTGAAGTGCCCAAGACCCCTAGCGCTGAGGGCACCAAACACGATGAGCAGTTACTACTCGAACACGTTGGCAGGGTCGTCAAGGACGGTCTAGGAGGATGGGGCTGGGATGGCGTCGCCGTTGCTATCGGTTTAGGGGTGGACAGCAATGGCCATTGGGAGGATTTGTGCGCCGAAGCGGGTGTGGAGCTGATCCTCGTGTCAGGGAATGAGGCCGAAGGTGCCAGGAATGAGTTTGGAGGTGAGCTGCGCTACTAGTGCCATATTCGCGATTCTATTTTGGCCTTGAGTACTAATGCATGTGGTCAGAGAAAATGGGGGTTGCCCGCGCTCTCGAAGCGCTACAGGCCAACGACTGGACGGCTCTACCAGCGACAGACGACGACTACTTAGATGACGGCGAAGACTATGGGAGGGAAGGTACAAATGATGATGACGACGACGACGACGGAGACTCGGACTTTGGTTTCCACGGTGATAGAAGCGACTTTGAAGGCCTAAGACAAGCTATCTTAGAAGCAAGCCTTGAGAGGGAGGGTATCGATATCAATAGCCTCGCCGATGCGCCAGCTGAGGCTTCCAAGAAGGACACCTCCGCCAAAAGAGAAACAAAGGGAGATGGCGAGGCAGATGACGACGGCGAGGAGGTTGGCGAAGAGGACGTGCAGAAGCTAGAAAAGATGATGAGCAAGCTGAAGGCTGTGAGGGAAATGGGCGAGGGTATGCCTGAAGAAGAGAGGCGCAGGATGGCGAGACGCGCGGTTGACGAGGTCATGAGAGAGTTGTGAGCCTTTGTGAATAGGCTCAGAAGCCTAGACCTTGCATTACAAGGCCATCCGTAGCTCGCAAGATCCACGCCTTGTCTTGCCTACTTTATACGACCTCACCCATGCCCATCACCAGCCCTGCACGGAGGATCTGGAATATTCATGTTTGGCCTCATTTATCTGTACACTACTACACATACCAAGAACTGGATGGCGTTCCTCTTTTTCAGTCCGTTCAAGAATGCTTGTTGCTTCTTCTCGCAATTCTGGAGAAACCCTGCATGACCTGCAGAGGACCCTTAAGAAACGACGTCACATTTAACAGTTTTCCTTCCTTTTTTATTTATTTTTATTTATTTATTCAATTTTTTTTTTAAAAAAATTATAGGCGAGAACATGAAAGGAAACGAAATGTCTGCGCTCATAAGTTAATATTCCAGAGTCAGTTACTGGCTACCCAAGGGACGAAAGACGAAAGATCTTACTCCACGACGAATGACTTTCCAGATTCTCAAGATATCTACACAGTCAGCCCGCCTTGGCCCCAATCAACAACTTGTCCCGTGAGCTCCCACACCGAAGCAGGTATGCCTTAGTTGCAGACCCATGCCAGTCGCAGAACATGCAGGGACATGACTCGCCTTCCTTGAAGACCCCTAGGATGCTAGGGAAGGTGGGGAAGAAAAAAAAGAAAAAGAAAGTGAAAAGAATGGGTGTCGCAAGAGATACCGCCCACCCCCGAGAGAAAACCAGAGCTCGAGCCTCCCTCCGTTTCGGACCGGCTCCTTTCCCTTCCCTTTCTTTTTTCTCGGGGGAGTATCAGCGGAAGACGGCAGCCTCGCCAGAGCGTGTTTATTCCTTTCGTATCGCCCTTTCCAACAAGTCTGACAGCTTCAGGAGAGGCCGCTAAGACCAAGGAGAAGCAAGATACGAATCTCAAAACAACCCCCCCCCCCACCAAACCAAAAAAAAAAAAAAAATATCTGCCGCTCAGAGGAGGAAAAGGGGTATACGCTTTCACACGGCTGAGTGTCTCGTCAGCCAGCTACGGAGCAGCTTGTCCTGGAGCTGGAGAAGAGAAATGGGCCCTCTAGTGCTAATGACCGTTAGCCTGACCGCTGACTCCAGACTAGGACTGCCAGCCTCGGGCGCTTCTCGACCAAGAAGCGAGCATCGCGCTAGCGCTAGGGACCTTTTACCCCCTTGACTTATACGAGGAGGTGATCAGAGCCTGGGCGAGGAGCGATCGGCCAACGACGAATAAATGTTGTGTACTCATGCTGTAAAGTCGCGTCTGGCTAGTTTGACCGATGCCAAGACGACCGATACATTCACCGATTCCGCCTTTTTAGTTCTAAACAAGAAGCCTTTGACCTTTCATTCTTTCAAAACTGGGGAACCCCTATTTGGAAACATGACGAACAGGAGACCAACGCGAAAAAAAAAAGCTCACCAGACGCACTGGTCTGACCCCTCAACCCACCCACCCCGGCAGGGGGGAACTAAAGATAGCTACTGTTTAGTTTGTGCATTTGGGAAGAAAGAAGCGGAACTAGCATTGATATGTTTGTAGCAATTAACCCTTGTCCCTTCTGTAAGAGGAGAGCATGCTCCGGATAATACTCAAAGCATACATTCCACGCTTAGTCGGGTATGGTCCAGGAGAGGCAGCATCAAGACACAGGTTCGAGGATCATCCCTGCCTCATTCCGCACGCAAGGTTACTCCCCGCAGCGCCTTTTTGAGGTTATCGAGTATCAGATGGTCACACTTTGAATGCACGCACCTGACTGTTATAGAAGGTCGCCCTCTGCCAGGTCGGCTAATCAGAAGGGAGCAAGGGACTACAAGTGCACGGGAGAACCATGCGACGAAAGGGGGAGGAGGACAAAAGATGGGACGATGTGTCGGGGGTGGAAGATCCAGAAACAGAGAAGTGGGCTGTGCGCATGAATGATCCATGGATAGTGCTGGCGCTTTCTTCTTGATGCGCCTGAAGTCCCTCTGGGAGCTCCCCCGCCGTACGCTGGCAGGAATCCTTTTTTTTCCTCTTTCCCTTGGATCGACGCAAGGGGACGATGGGTGAAGCCGGAGAATTTCCCCTCTTCGGTGCGACCTTGGAACTTGTGTTAGAGTTTCTGTACCCATTCAACCCATTCGACACCAAAAAGGCCGTACGTGATATGAGAAAGGAGCGTCAGATGCCGCGTCGAAGTTTGGTCGAGCCTATCTCTGTTGGTGTTGGGTTGTGCTGGCAATGCGCATCTGCACCTGATACGAAAATAGTTGGCTTTTCTTCCTTGCTTAGAGATGCTGAGCCCAAACAAAGGAATGATACTAAGAGCATCAATAGCTGACGCCGGGGCGAATTGAAGCTCTTGCTTAATGCCAGACTTCACCAAGGACAGCCCAGTGTCGTGCGTCGTACTTTGCATAGTTCAGTTGATGTCTCTGACGTTGAAGGGCTTACATCGTAGGCGTCAGATATAGTCCACGCCCCTTCTTCCGAGCTTCACACGACCTCCGGCTACAACCTCTTGCACCCCGGTTCCTAGTCGCCCCTCCCTAACCCACCCCCGAAGTGGAGTGTTTTCAGGATCTGGTTAGAAGTTGTAGCGAGGAGGAGAGCTAGAAAGGGTATCGTCACACAATAGGCAAAAAGTCTGGTCCCTGTCGTGCCTGGCCGCTGCGCGCCGATCATTCATGCCCCGCCGCGAATCATGGCGACGATTCAATTCAGACCAGCGCTAGGCCGGTCAAAGGAAAGGCTAGCCTCATTCTCCTTGGGCGTGGGAATCTTATAGGGAGTTAAAAGAAAAAAAAAGAATGACCAGGAACAGGGTGTTTGCGGGCAGAAAGGAACAACAGGGCCTCTGCGAGGCCGTGTTTTTGCCTCTCGCTCGGCGAACTGGAGGAAGATCCTATCTGTCCATGGTGTACCGGTTGCTGTATGTGGCGATTCCTCCTCCCTGCTGGACGGAGTAGTGGCTCTCTCTTCACTTTCCTCCCGTACTCCCTTCTGCACTTCTGTTACCCTTTTTGGCTGGTGGGGTCAATCAAGGGTTGAAGTGGTTGAGGAAGTCATGCACGCTGGCTGTGCACCGTTTCGAACCTCTGCTCTGATCGAAACAAATGGTTACGTTGGAAGATGATCCACCCCTCTCCGTCTAGTTCGGCTGGCCGACTACGTCTGGGGCATTTTTTTTTGGTTGTCAGAGATAGACTAGCAGGCTTTCCGCTGCAACATATTGTTGGTTATCGTGTGCTAATTCTGGACGACGACGAGGGCGGAATACCATCAGTGATCTGTACCTGTAGAATGCCATTGTCGGAGCTTAAGTGGATAAGAAGGCAGAAAACTCGGTTGCGAGAATAGACTCTTGGGGTGATGACGATGCTCCTTGCCGTCCTTGTCGCTCTCTCCGGCTCGAATTCCCGGAGAAACAGTGCCGGGCCCGGCTCGGATATTGTGGCCTCCCTTTTTTCTTGCCCTTCCTATAAGTTTAGGGTTTAGTTTTCTACTTTTGGGAGTGGGTTAGAGGGATCCCAACTACGGCGTGGGAATCGTAGCCGTATTGAGAATGTAAGATGGTGCGGAGACGCGAGGTCCTCTAGTCTGCAGTCCGGATCAATTGGCTCTAGACTCTGGAAGGGATCGTCGTGCGGGCGGAAGGTGGTCCCCCTCAGAGTCGCTTTTTATTGTGTTGATGGATAGACCTGGGAGCTTCAGGAAGGCCAATGATACACAAAGCCTTGATGTATTCTTAACGATGGCGTTTTTCTCCTGCTGGATCCCACTGAAATGGAAAAAAAAAAAAAAAAAGAAAAGTACATCCGGGGAGGGTCGGAGCCAGTACACCGTGTCTTGAAATACAATATCGACTGTGCCTCCCGTAGCATGGCTTAGGGGACCACAGAGCGGCCAGGTACTGTACTTTCCCCTCCGGGCCGGTGTCGAGAAGGGCGCTAGTGTGCAGCATTAGGAGTGGCGTCCTGGGTGGTGCTGGCACAAGAAGCCCCGAGACTGCCTGACATCAGCTCGCATGAGACAAGAACCCGCCAACACCCACTAAGACTCTCCATCCCACAAGCCAAACCAACGCCACATCTCACTATTTTGTTTTTGGCGCGTTCTGTCACGACATCAAAAGGGCCTGTCCACCGGATACATTGCGAAGATGGGAGTAAGAAAAGGTTGGTTGAGGACAGACCGGAGAAGGATACTGAAACCTGGAGGCAAGATAAAAAAAATCGGTCAAACTCTGAGTGTCTGGTTGTCCAGCCAAGCCAGTCTCGCCTTTTCTTTCTCTTTCTCTCATCCAATTCTCTTGCTTTTTGCCAGTATGAAGAAAAATACCGAGGCCTGACGCCGCCCGTATCTGCCCACATTAAGCTAATGCAGGGACGAAAGTTTGTCCCCCAGAGGCCATCTCGTATCTGTAAAGGTATCTGTATCTGTGCGGTGTCTGGTTGGATAGCTTGTGTTCGCTAATGCAGCGAGAGAGAAACGCCTCGTGGCTGCCGAGTCAAAAAGACTTGACAGTTGAAGCGGCAGTCTCTGAGAATCGAAGTTCAATTAGAATGGTTCCTCAGACGAGTACTACAACCGATATACCCCTAATGAATGGCTATTTAACTATGCCATCTTTTCGATGCCTCGAGTCCTGCTCTTCGTCCCTCAAAACACTATGCATGCACCTGGATTTACCGTAGGCCCGATAGGGCAAGGCTACTGACGATGTTAACAAGACTTCTTTGGTCCAAAAGAAGAGAGGTTGCCATGCCTTAAGACGTGGACGTCATGCCCTCTTCCTCCCGCTCTAATATCATGACCCGTTATCCCATATATGAGCGGTTCTAATTCCCCATATCTCTCTGACACGGCACCTGGCATGGGGCACACGGGACAAAACATCAGACGAAAAAAAATGGAATTTACGGGATTGGGAGAATCAGGGAGGGTGTGGACCACCAAGCCCGGACCAGGAATTTCTTGCAACCCTTTTTGAGGCTTGGCCGATCCCCCTCGGCTGTTCGTCCTGTGTACCTTCGTACGTAGCCAGCAGTGTTTCCCTTTTTCCCTCTTGCTGGATATCCATTGTGGCTAAACTATTTTTGTCAACACCAGAGCTGGCCCTCGTGTGCGACAAAAAGAAAGTAGGATACCTACCAGTAAGAGACACCGAAACGACTTGCAACAGAGGCAAGGCCTTCAAACGGGTTCCGTCGTACTTGTACTTGTACCATGGATGTCCCGCATTCGTCCCTGCCCTGCTGGGCCAATGGGCTGACAGGGATTCTGAACACCCTCTCTGCGTCGCCCCTCTTTCGCTTCTCCCTCGCCCACAACTTTCGCACCTTGCCCCTTTTTTGTGCTGCACCATTCCCTCCACTCACAGGTCCAGCTTCGGTCGACCAATACCGTGCTGTGTTATGCAAAACCTGCAAGGTACCAGGCTCAAAGCGCCGGGGTGACAGGGGTCCAGACGCGGGAGCCGGTCGTCCACAAGACCTTCCACAACGCGTCTTTGGACAACAACAACCCACCAGTTTGAAGCGTCAGATGGTCCAGCAGACGCCCTCCACCCGCCCCTAGCCCGGCTTTCCTTGTGGATGGTTGCAAGTGGCGACTGGAAAGAGGCCCAACGTGCTTATCCCTACCCTATCCTGGCTTCAGCTTGATGCACGGCGTGATGCGTGATTACTGGATTTCAATAGGAGGGGGCTGCTACGGATTCGCACATGCTGCCCTTATCTAATACCAGGACTTTGTACATAAGGCTATTTGGGCGAGTGGGGGAGTTAATGCGACTTCGTGGTGGCGACGATAGACGTCACTACTTTACTGTTGTTGGATGATGGATAATAGTACTAATGACCGGGTAGGAAAAACCTTTCTTTTTCTTTTTCTTTTCCTCACGCGCGAAGAGTCCAAGCTCGAATACGTGAAAGGTAGATATTGGTGTAGATGAGACTCTTTTCGACGACAAACAACTAAATCGTGGCTCCATTTGCCCTTCCATCTCGTCATATATATGACGCCCGTAATATACCGGCAAAGAAAGACGAAAGAGGTTGAGAAATGACAAGACATGCCTTCTTTTTCCTTCTCGATCAGTTCTCTGGCTTCGTTCCAGACATGGGAGGAGAGAATGCAATAATATCTGGGGAACGGCTTGGTATCCGCATTGGGCGCATTGTCCGCACCAATCATTTTGTGGAACCTACGATATTCACCCCCATAGGCGACTGACAGCGCAATTCAAGGAGAAAAACACAGCCAGCTTGGAAGGAAAGGCGCTCACAGGGACAAAGTGGGTTAGAAGGGATAAAATGTTGCAAGAATAGAAGTCAGGATCCAGCCTAGAAAGACCCTGTCTCACCTGGAACACGCGCCGAAGTTTAACGCGGTTTTTTTTCCTTCTTTTTCTTTTTTCTCTAAAAAAAAGGCCTCTTGACACTTTTGCAGACATCACTATTCCAATGGGTGTAACTGGCTCCCATTTTCTGGTTCCTGAGAGTACCAGCGACATCGAAATCGGACCTTCCCGCATTCTTCCAACACTCACCTCATACATTATCATAGCGCAATATATATTATGGGCGGCATGGAAAACTCCCCAACCGAAAAAGAAAAGGTATTTACCAGACTTTAGATGGAGATAGGTAGTAGATGAGAGGAAAAACCCGGCACGGCAGCAAAAGCGCCTCGAGTCACAGGGCGGATAAAAGGCCTTCCCGGAGATTGCGCCGAACACCAGGGAGCTGGAGACAGAGAAATCCCGTTCCTGTTCCTGGCGTTTGCGCCTAGACTTGCCCTCGGTACCTAAATCGGTCAAAGTCTCCCACTTTATGCGGTCGAGGTCAGATTACGTATAATCTCGAGGCACACTGGCAGAGAAGAACATCTTGATAGTCGATGGTATTGAGCACAGACAGCGGCGACCGCGTCGTCCAACCATAACCGAAAAACATTACAAATTCCCGGCCGTGAAACTCTGTCGCTAATGTCATAATCATCACAAGAGGTTGTCACCAGTCGCAGGCTTCCACGGCCGCCCGGCACCTGCGGAGGATGCCACCCTCAAACCAAGGAAAACTAATTGTCGTGTAACAATGCCGCAACGCGAAGACAAGAACGGCGGAAGTTGGGGTAATGTTGGATAAAAAGGCGCGAGACAACTTGTTGACGACTGGCGAGGACTAACGAGGCAAAGCATCGTCTCCCGAGAGACTCCCTAAGGTGCCAGCCAGCCCAGCGAGCACTCCTACATTGTAATTTAGGTAACCACCATTCACTGCATCAACTCGGCGCTCCAGATTCCAGAGGCGTGGGTGCATGCAGGGAACTATCATCATCCGTGGATGTCTATAAACCTTGGTTGGATGCGTTCAAAATCGAGCTAGCACACAAGACCGTGGCTAGAGAACCATTTGATCGAGCTGGCAGCGCTGGCGGGTTGGGCAGGATGAAATGCTTTTTTTTTTTTTTTTTTTTCGAGAACCCACGACTTCCAATGGGAATTTATCAGGGGGTTATACTGGTAACAAGTGATGGCAGTCGCCCGAAGAAAGTTCGTTTGATGTCGGGGGTGGAAAAAACCTCCAGGCTCCACAGCCTGTCGATTTATTGGTTGTTTTGACTTAGACTGTGGCGCCCCCAAACCCTTCCAGTGTCTGCAATCGGCCACGGAAGATCGTCAATTCGTCTGGGTCGATTTGCATTTCGACTGATCGGCTTGGGCAACCTATCGTGCGATTCGGAGGGTAGAATTTACGAGTAACGCACACGCATACACTCTGTCTGAAAAAAAAAAAAAATACGTAGCAATCGTCTCCCTAGCCCGGCTAGAGGTGGGCGATTTTGAAGAGTGCCAGTGATGCATCCTTGGTCTTATCGACTGTCATTGGTGGGTTTACATCGTCTCGTGTCGAGCCGCGGTCAGCACCACGCTTATCCCTCGGATGTCGGGGCGGATTGTGCCATGAACACCATCTGAGTCGGGTGCCAGGCCTTCTCTTTGACTTAATGGCTCTCCTCAGTCTCGGTTGGGTGGTTGCATGTAGAAATAGTCACATTGTCTGCATATCGTGGGAGGCTAAGGTGGGCAAAGCCACACTACTGCAGAGTAAAGAGCGTCCCTTTTCCCCATTGGGGTTGATGGTCAAAAGTTCACCAGTGAAAGGGTGGGCAGCCTTCGCGGGTAGGTACTGTAGTCGAAGCGGCGCAGGATTGTTGGAACACAACGTGGTGTGGTCAGGCCAAATCCCGAACCTCAGCCGTCCCCGATGAGTTGTACCATGAATGTGCCCTGTCGATGGATGGCGGGAGATACTAAGGTATAGAACAAGGGAAATGAAACGCATCGTCTTGTGCTGTGAGTCTCCTGTACAGTTCAGAGTACTACATGGATCTTAAGTTTGCAGCATATTTGATGGCTTCGTGGAGAGACCTGCCCTGCCAGATCGGGTGAGCTGGTGTGACTTGGAAACAAAACAAAAGAAGCCTAAGGATGATGAGAAGCTGTCTTAAGACGCGCCATCTGCGGACGATGCGATGTGTCCAGCCCCGCCGTCTGCCTTGAAGGACCTCAAAAGCCGAGATTCCAAAGCACAGTGGTCGCCGCTCAACTGTAATTCTCCACGAAAGGGTCTCAAACCACAGGGTCAACAAGTTCACATTGTGGATGTACTTGTCAGGTGCAGATTGTTATAGGTTTCTGCTTTCTTGGATTTGTCTCTGTCTCACTTTTGAGTCCTCGGTTGGGGAAGTCTCGTTGACATTGTGCAACACTGCAGATGCAGGCCATGGGTCGTACCTGCATGCCGCTCAAGTCTAATGCATATTGAGCGGTTCCAAAATCCAAGTCTACCTCAAAAGTCGAGAATGAGCTCTGTGGATCGACGTCTTCTATTTGTTATTTTGTGCAGTAAGCCTCGCCCATCTAGCCGTCTCCGAAAGGCAGCACAACAAGTCGCCGGCATTAATTGTACAGCCTAGACATGCATCCATCTCAACCTCCTATTCCGTACAATATGTATATCTCAAAGTATTCGGGTTGGCTGGCATTGAGAGAAGTGCTCACAACCCGGTTGCGTCCTGTCCCGGCGGCCCTTCTACCCACCAGGCGGCGACACCTGAGCACGAGGTGATATTGGCCTCCCGATATCCACAATGATGAGGTCGCCATATTGAGAAACCCCCAGGCTTCCCCTAGGCGGCATAGCGTCACCAACCCCGAAAGGCGAGCATGGAAAGAGGAACGACGTTTGGCTCAGAATCTTTTGGCCACTCACCGCTGACTGCATTTGGGGGCCCGGCCCCACTGCAGACATCAATCGATTAGGACGGCACATGTGTAGTCTGCCAAGACCGTGGACCAGTTTTACCCCTGAACTGGTGCAGGAAGGTTGAATGCACTATCCGCACCGTATTGCCTCCTGCACTTGGCGGTGCGGAGCCAAGAAGAAGCGCCCCATCTTCCTCCCCACAGGTAGCATGCAGTTAGTGGGGAACACAGTGCCAGTCTCTCTTCCTCTCGCTTTTCATAGAAGGCGCCACCTACTCTGAAGTACGTCCATGGTTCTAGTTTTGAGTAATACCAGGAACACGATCTGCTCTCCTGCGCGCTGGTCCTGCTCTTAACGTCCGCTACTTGTAAAAGTATCAGCAGAACTACAATCTGGAACATTGCGTGATGGCGTTCTCCATCGCGAACACCCCATTGTGGAATACAAGAAGGAGTGCTACCGTTTCGCAGTCACCACGCGTACGCGCCGGGCTACGCATGATTCTTATGGGCTTCTACAGATGCGGCCTGGAGAGCATCCAAATGATAGTTTAGAGGCCCGGTAACCTTGAACGAGCTTGACGCACCAGCAGTCTCTTTCCTTATTTGGGTCCTGCTCCTTCTGCTCTTAACCTGCTCATGCACAGCCGACAGCCTTCATCAATGTCCCCTGGCGAGACTTCTCGCATGACAAAGGCTCTTGCGCCAGGGGACTGCCAGGTGCACTCCACCAGGGTTCTCCGTCGTCATGCTGGCTGGCTGTCTGCTGGAGCGCCAGGACTAAGAATACCCCACCTATACCCTGTAATACCGCTCTTCTCCTTTTGGTTTGGTGAGTTCTCCAGTGTCCCGCAGGCCATGTTTCCGATCGAAGAGGGCTCAACACAGTTCCCCGAAACGTCCGTTCCCCTTGGAAGTACGTTGCACCTGTTAGCGCGCGTGGGCATACCTTGCGTTCTCTTCTTTTTGTGGTCTTGAGCCTCCCGTCCTCTCTTGTATTCTCGTTGTACAATCACAGGCTTGGTCGCCGGAGTACGAGCACGCCTCGACCCACTCGCGTCTCGGCCAACTGTTCGAAAGCCGTGGAAGCAATACATACCTGTAGCATCGTCTCTTATGTTATGAACCAAGGCTAGATTCTCCGCTATACGAGGCACGGATATTTCCGTCTTCATGGCTTTAAATAATTGCTGCATGCCGTTTCTTTGGATTCAAATGTAGGTTAAGAGGGCGAGGATGTCCCAGAGCCAGAAGTGACGGCCCTGACGCGACCCGCGAGGACGTTCTTATCCCTGGCTTCCATGGCTACTAGTAACTCCACACCTTGACAGTGAGGAGACCTCTCGCTGGAGCGAACATGAGTACTGCATGGCTACATTTGTGTACAATGCTCGAGCTTCCCGCGAGACCGTCACCCCGTTATGCTATTACGCTCCATCTTTTCAGGGATATGCCTGGTCGGCCCCTTTTTCCCTTCCCGACATGCAGGATTACTCTTCTTCTCTGCCATGTACCTTATCCAGTACTTTGCTTGCGCCAACAGTGTCTTGCCACAGCAAGGTTCTTTCTGAACATCTTTCTCAGTTGTAAGTATTGGATACTTCCCAGCTTTTATTCCCGTCTTCGTGACCCTTTTTCGACGTGCTCCTCACTCATGGTGCACACATTCCCGTCCTATCTCTTCCGATAACACGGGGAATCCTCTCGGATACGTCTATGTGCAATGGACTGAAATGTTCCGAATAGGAAGAGGACGGGGTGGGTGGAAGAAACAAAGCGTCTCGCCGATACACCGATGGGTCAACTTGACTTTGCCAATCCATGATCGTTTAACCACAGTGGAGAGCGTGTCTTTCCATTGACTTGGTGTACGGAGTAAGACGCTCGCGTCGTGATCGGGCAAAGGAGGGACAAACCTCCTGACGTCCAGAAATCATCACCATCCAGTCAGATCCATTCTCTGTACCTTCGTAGATACATCCCGAATCCAGGCACCAAGTATCACAGTATGGGGGCGTCACACAGCAAAGTGGGTTGCGTACCCAGGTAGAGTACAATAGTGACTTATCCTGATCTTTGGGTTTGTCCCCCTTTCATGGCACGAAGGAGTTGTACTCCTTACTCTGGAACTGTTGGGACCCACTATCTCCTGTCAGGTAGAGGATACAACGAGTCAGAGAGGACCCAGTGAGGAAGGGTGGGTCAAGGGATTTGACTGGCTCGCTCCCCTCGACGGCACCGCAGGAGGCAGGAACGATCCAGTGCCAACGACGAGCCAAGAAGGAACCGGCCGACTGCCCCCCCCCCCCCCCCCAAAAATGAACGCCAGTCGGGACCTGGGGCTGTTGCTGATCGGGGGGGCCAGAAGAAGGGGGGGCGTGTGAAGGACGAGACTGGACCTTTCGCGGGCTTCAACCCAGAAGAGCGGTGTCCTTGCACCTGACCATAGACGCTCTTTTTTCTCCTGCCTGTCCAGCGCCGTCCTTCGCTGCTTCGCACCCTAGTTGAAGGTATTACTACCGGGGTCATCCGCCCACCACTTCTCCCTCGCTCTCTTGCTCTTCTTCCCCTTCTTATCCTCATCTTGCGTATCGATCGTCGAGGCTATACATTTTGCCTTTTCACTGTCCTCTTCCCAGTCTTTCTTTTTTCTTTTTTTTTCTTCCTGTCACTCATTAAGAATATCGTCGTAGCCAGTTCGGAATACCCGTTCACTCCTTCCGGGTTCCATTACATTCATTATAGGCCTGACTTCCCCAGCTCTTGATCCAGCTTTGGATACCAAACGTTGCACGATTTGAGTCTTAACTCTCAACCTAACACCTCGAATCTATCAACCTCCTCTTCCTTGTTTGGATTTGGACGACACTCTTTTGAACAACCATTCACTATACAATCGCGAAATTCGCTCTTTCCCCTTTACCCTATTTGTCTTCTTCCCGGACAACGACTCCACGGCAAAACTTTACCTATCGGTCCAGACCGTTATATAAATTTAATCACTTCATCTAACAACACCCTTCTCGATATCTCGACGAGCGTTAGCCTTGCGGACGGAACCGCTTATCGAACACCGAACGCACTCAACCGCCGGCTTTCTTTCTTAACCACGCGCCTGACATAATTTTTGTTCCCGCATCAAGGTTGAGCAATGGCCACACAACTGGAGCCTTCCGTGCTTGCCCCCAATGCTGGGACACCGGGTGCCCCGACCCCCTCTACATCCCCTGGATCCTCGGTCACGCCTGTTAAGTCTGAGCAGATGGACAGCAAGTCGATGACCAGTGTAACCCCTACAAATGGTCAGACTCCGTCTAGGAGGCCCCCTCGAAAGAGCACCTTGACTCAGCAGCAGAAGAACCAGAAGAGGCAGAGGGCGACCCAGGACCAGCTCGCGACATTGGAACTCGAATTCAGCAAGAACCCTACTCCCACCGCCGACGTTCGTGATCGGATAGCTGAGGAAATCAACATGACGCAAAGATCCGTCCAGATCTGGTTCCAGAACAGGTAAGTTGCAGTCCCGCATCACGTCCCACCCTCCGCGCATCTCTGCCACCGAGTGTTAACCTTGACTCGATTCAGGCGTGCCAAGATTAAGCTCATGGCGAAGAAGCACTTGGAAAACGGGGAGGATCTGGATTCCATTCCCGAGTCCATGCGCCAGTACCTTGCCATGCAGGCCATGGAATCTGGTAAGGGTCTTGGTGGCAGCTTCCTGGGCCGCACCGGACTCTTTCCCTATGGAAATGGGATGCTACTTGGCGGTGACCCTACCGGCCAGGGTAAAGTTCGTACGTACATCCTGGCTCCCAAATTACTACAAACGCGTCTGTCTTTGGGGGATATATTGCTAATTGGCCTTCTGAGCTAGTCATTCAACATCTCACCTGCCGCGCTTTGAGCATTGGCACCTGGACGCGTGTTGGGCAGAATATGATGGACCTTATCGTCTTCTACTCTCCCGACAAGTGCACCATGACCTACTACATCAACAACGAGCAGGCCGGGTACAAGATTGAGTACCCCTTCGCTTACATCAAGAGTATTTACCTGGAGAACAATGAGGGTGATCCCACCAAGCCTGGTGGCATCGTAATTGAGCTTAATCGCCCCCCTCACTTCTTCATGGACTCTAGCACCAATGCCCAGGGATTCTACCAGGTCAATGACTTCACCGAAGACCTCCAGGCTTCCCGCTGCCTCATTCACCGGCTCGGCGGTAGCCCCAAGGTACTGAGTGGCCAACTGGCGAAACTCGTCTCTCTCGAGTCGTTCATGAATCGGCACCTTCACCAGCCTCCCCCGCCTATGTTTGACGCTCACGCGCTGTCGGTTTCTGCCCCCGTCTCTCCTACAGCCCGACCTTCGTCACAGCCCAACTTTGCCCAACCCCACGTTGGCATGTTCCAAGAATCTTGGGGCATTAACAACTTGCAACCTGGTATGCGTGGACCTGGCCATAAGCGTCAACGCAGTCGTTCAGTCCCCATGCCCGTCGATTTCTCCCTCTTCCAGACGCCAATGCCCTCTTTCTACATCCAGCAACCTGGCGAGGCTGCGCCTCAGCCGGCTAGCCCTAATATCTTCGCTCCCGTTCCTCAACAGCCCAACAACATCGGCCCTAACCTCCGAATCGACACTCAGGCTGGCTTCGGGCTTGACATGCGCCAGTATCCTATGTCGGCCACTACGGCTTCTCCCTCAGAGTTCTCTAGCCCTAATTTCTTTGCTAACCAAGGCCCCGAGCCAACTCCCCTGCCTGTCAACACGCCGTACAGCAGTACTTTCCTCTCGCCCATGGTTAACCCGTCGAACCTTGTTCCACCCACCTCGGTCTCTCCTCTGTCATTCAACGGTCCCTCAGAGCCTTCAATCGTCGAGCAGTCGCCTCCACTCTCTATGTTGGGTCGCCCTGCCTCGGCGGACGCTGCCTTTCATATGAACGACTCATGTGCAGTGTCTGATGACGGCACGAGCTTGAACGATATGTACTCGAAGCACAGCATCAATCTTCCCATGCATCCGCACTCACCAGGTTTTGTGGACCAGCATCAGTCGGAAGTGGACATGAACCAACTTGTCCAGTTCGACTCGGCCGAGCCTTCGAGCCTCTCGCCTGAGGCCCTGTCCCACGGCCTTGGTCAGGCTGGCCCTCAGGGAATGGCGCAGGTTACGCCTCAAGCCGCCCAATAAGCGTCTGGCGGGTGCTCAAATGTCTTCGCAAGCGGAACACGACATTTTACAGATTCTTGGGATAGAGATGTGAAAGGGCGTACACAGACTGGGAAAGGGACTCGAAACCGCAATCTACGACGACGAAATGAATTATTCTGATATCCAAGTTTTGCCTCCTTTCTCCCCCCTTTATTGATTTAGTTGTTTTCTTTCCTTTTTTTTTCTTGGCCTTGTTGAAATAAACCGCTGTTCATTTGTTTCCTTTGTTTCTTTCACGTTGAATCATTATACCTGGCGTTTATGGTGGTTTTGATACTATACCTAGAGCTTTTTTTTCGGGCCTGTTTTCCTTTTTATTTTGGATTTCCTGGCTTGTACCCACTTGTCTCTTGTCGCATCTGGTTTACGCGACTTGAAGCTCGTGATGTACACTCTGGTGGGCATGACGAGAGTTGCTTTGAGCACGTTCGATTCGGACAGTCGCTTGGCGACCCGAGACGCATTTGGGCGTCTCTTGTTTCTGTTTTCGTTTTGGTGGACGAGATCCACCTAGATTGAGTTCAGTCGGTTGGCGACTGAAGTATTCTGAGGTGGCTCCTCTGCAAGCCTGTTTTTGTACACGCGCAGGACATAATACTGTTCTTACCTGCCCAGCGCGCATCTTGAGTATTAGCAGAATAACGGGAACCACTTCCCTATCGCGGGATGCAGGGTTCTCAACCTAATAATCGACTCGTATACTTGGTGCAAGTTGCGTATGCTTTGGATCTCTACTGGTGCTCCGTGATGTTACAATCTGAGGCAAGTATCCAGTCTTATCGAACTTGTAGGTATAGACCCAAGTTAGAGGAACTAGCGTGGATCAGGCTTCTGACTTTGATACCAAACTGTATGTTTGCAGTTCTTGTAAGTTAGAGAGCTCTTCGTCCATCGCCTTCTTCCATGCCTCATAGAACCAATGTTTCTTAACCTCTCCTTAATACTTTAAGAGGTAGTTGTAGGTCTCAGTAGTGCTAACAAGTTAATCTTTCTTCTATAAAGGTGGCAGCTATATAGCCAAGGCTTGTGTACTAAATTCCTTCATATTTTTATTTTCATGCTTTTTATGTGAGGTAGTCGTGTCCCTTGTAGAGTGCTGGAGATGTCTAGTTGCTTCTTCAAAAGGGTTTGCTGACCTTCTTCTTCGGCGTTGTATTTGCGGGTGGGCTTACTGAACTTTGATCTCTTATTATACTTTAGTATTTTCACCTCTTACTCTTGCTTCTTCGCCTTTTTCTTTATTCAGTAGGCTTAATGCATCTACAGCAGCTGTGATTGACTCTTCTACTATTTCTAGTGCCGGTGATAGGTAGCTAGTCTCCTCGGGTTTCTTAGTTTATCTGTTTATTCACTAAGCCTTGCTGGCCTTCTTAGGTAGCAATTTCAGCTTCAGCTTTTTCAGACTGATCACTATGCTCCTTTTGAGCTGTGCCTTCAACCCCTATCTTGCTCAGGTTACCTGGTCAAGGAGTTTGTATATATGCTTCTCTAAGGTCCTCTTCTTCCTCTTCTTCTTCATTTCCATCACATCTCCTGACTTCGATTCCTTCAATGGGGTATTCCACATCCTCAAGGGTCGGCAGCTATGTGATACTGGTATGTCTATCATGGTAGAGCAGTTTTTCGTTGAACGAGATGTGTAGTGTATTGATACACTTTTCCAGGTCTGGGATCCAGATGATATATTGGGTAGAGGATTTCCATAAGGTATCTAATATATGCTCTAGGTGAGGGTTTTGAAGAAGCGTCTTCAGGTGCCTATAAGTATCCTGTCGACTACAGGGTATGCCCCACTGCCATAGATATGAAGATAGGCAAGATTTTACACTAGATCTTCTAGTAGATGTCTATAGAGCTGTAGGGATTCCTTGCGTAGTCTTAAGAGTGCTACTTGAAGTGGCGAATGCCACTCTAGTTCCTTCATTGGGGTGTGGTTATAGATTTAGATTGCTGCTTTTGCTACCTCTGGCTATGGTTCTGGTGGAATCCCTGAATCTATATGCATCGGTTTCATTTTGTTCATGATAACTGCCCTATATGTTCTGCTTTTCCGTTTTGGTAGGACGTGCGTGGGCTGCTAGTGATAAGTTCGATTCCTTCATCCTTGAGGAACTGGACAGTTGCTGTGGCTAACATGCCTCTTTCATTGTCTATTTGGATTATCCGGATATCATTATTGTATTGCCGTTTTTTTACCCGCTGTATCAGCTTGAAAATCCAGTTGAAGAGGATCTCTTTAGATTTGTCTGGGAGCGCTTCGCCTCTAATCGTATGTGATTGTCGACAAGTAGCTAGACATAAGTATCTCATACCATTATAGGCCATTTCGAACTTGAATAGGTCAATGGATTTATGAAAAAAGAGGATAGGTCTAGTGTATATGCCAGAGAAAAGAATATTACAAGCTGGACCTTTTTTCACAGATTGTGGCTTCCCAGTTGTTCGCTTTGTGCTGCCTGCTGCCCATTTCCGACATGCGTTAGGCTTTCTATAAGGAAAACATGGAGAAATGATTGTTCTTTAACACAGATACTGCTGGGAAAGCCAAACTGATGGGACTGTGTAGTCGAGGAAAGGCAAATATCAGGTTTTGTGGTTGATGAACTGACGTAATGTGCATGGTTTGAGTGTGATGAGTTTGCCCGACGTCGATCAATTTTGATGGGTTCTGCCAGGGCCACGAGGAGCGAAGAACACGGCTCCTCTCATTCGGCTCCAGGTTCCCTCCTGAAAGGGATACAGAGTGGTCGGCAACCCTTGAGTTTCTAGAGCGCCGGGATAAGATTTGGGCTGTCTTTTAACGTCGCCAGCTTTGCTACCAGAGGCCATCTTGGATGCACTCCCGGATGGCACAAGTCTCGCTGCTTCTACTTAGTCTCCTGAAGGATAGGTCCAATGCCTACTTGGGCCAGCTAATGTAAGAGATACGGAATCAAGTTTCGCTGGATAAGGGACGACGGTGTTTTCCATCCGGTCGGGGCATTTGGGGGCAATGCCGACGCTCCATGTTCCTCCACTGTAGCGATGGGTGAAGAAGGACAGAGGAAGCCATTAGCTCCATGCAAGCATTGCATGTCATGCACAAATATGGATGTCGATAGAGGAAGTTTGTTCTGGGCTTCTCGTGTTCTCGTACGTCAAGCATCTTTCCGGCAGAGGCTTGGGAAGGCGAGTGGGTGCGACGATTTGCCACCTTGCGGGTTGCGCGCGTTCTTTCCTAAGAATAGGGGGAGGCGTTCTTGAGGTCGAGGAAGT
Organism: Lomentospora prolificans; assembly: GCA_029532625.1. Classification (NCBI taxonomy): domain Eukaryota; kingdom Fungi; phylum Ascomycota; class Sordariomycetes; order Microascales; family Microascaceae; genus Lomentospora; species Lomentospora prolificans. The sequence continues at coordinate 1,856,468 of JARFXM010000003.1, forward strand.
AGGGGACCCAGGGGGCGGAGGGAAAAGAAGAATCGAACTACTGAAGTGGTGCATGTGGGTAAGTAATGGGTCGAACGTCCGGCGAGGTATCAATCCATGAAGGCCTTCCGTGTCCGGGGTTAGTGTGGGCGGCAAAGGATACCAAGGTGGGTTTTTCGCTGGTGTTGTCAGTTCTGGTTGCAGGAAGCGATACGGTTAGCCTGTTGGCGTAATCCGCGCCCCCCCCTCTTTGTGGCTGGGCTTCTTTCGAGCTAGTTTCAAGGTTCTTAAGGTTCTATACTACTATCCGTACTTGGTAGGTACGATGAGCACGGCGGGTTAGAATACAATGGGACGGTTCTGAGGAACTGGAACACGAATGCATCGGAAGGGTAGTGCACGAGACGATTCACAAAGGCGCCGGAAGGCTGGCGAGTGGTGGGGTCCCTGTCTTGTTGCATAGAGGAGACGTCGAAGCACCAAAGGAAGGAAAGCAAGAGTAAATCACGGACAGGATAAATTCTCGGGGTCCGAAACCAAAGAATGCCGATGCTTGGGCCCCGCCTTTTTCCGCAGAAGTATAGAGTAGCGTCCACAGGGAAACCCACAATGGCGATTACGAGCACATTACTCCGTAGGAGCACCAGAAGTGGCCTTTTACAAGGGCTGGCTGTGCAGACTGGAGCCAGTGCGGGCCGATGCTGCCAATCTACAAGTATGCGGGAGGCTGGCAGGCTGGGCATGTCACGACCAGGTTCTCTCGTTTCTAGCCATTTGGCAATAATTGATATTTTATCTTGGGGACTTTGATTCCCGTCAATGGAAGGGTGATGGACCTGATGGGATTTTTTTCGCCTTCTTTTTCTTCTTCCTTCTTTTTCTTCAGAGGAGCACATGAGTCCTCGGCCCTTTTTGTGCAAGCCATGATCCTGCTTGCGCGGACAAGCTCCCATGTCTGTTTGGAGAGGTAGCTAGGAGGTACCTTGCGCCAGCCAGCAGTGGGTTGCTGTACCCCACGACCGGAGCCGAGACAGGCGAAGACATCCACTAGGACCATCCCCGGCTTCGTCAGTGCCTTTGGTGGTGTGCACTACACTACCAGATGCGGCGTGTTCACTACGTGTGCCGCCAGGCATCTCCTCCGACCACCAAGTCGGATGAGGGCGGCCCCTTGCGTGTAAACTGAAAGTTAGAATGGCTCAGCCACTAGACAGGACACCTGCCATAGCCCGGATCTCGCATGATTGGATGGATCAAATGGCCTAGCTTCAGATCTATCCAACTTATCTGCCCCACAGTTACTTGAGTTGAGCCAGCGGATTTCTTACCAAGGAGCACTACTTAGTGACCATTGCTCAGCTGGGACTGGACAGAACTGCTCCATCTTTACGAAACTGTGATTTCTCCCTCTTAACGAAACATTGTGGTAGCATCGTCGCCGGGACCTGTTATTCTTGCTTGCAATTCATTTTCCCTTGCATTCCCTGTGCTCTTTGCTACGCTACTGGTCGCTCCATTATCGGCTTGGCCTGCGTTTCTCTCTCGGTCTCTCTCTCTCTCCCAATCTCTCCCTCTCTCTCAATCTCTCTCTCTTTCTGAGTGTTTTTTTTTTTCTTTTCTTTTCTTCCAACTTGTTCAAGAGACCGCCACCAGCATCCTCCCTTCCTCCCTTCTCCCAACATCGTATAACCCAACGTTTCACGAGAGAGCGCCTTGCCAGCTGACCCAGCTTTTAACCCACCCTTCGCCACGATCCCAGTCTTGGGCCCCACCAATCCAACTCATTGGCGGACGCCTCCCATGACTGCTGCATTTATACACGCTCCCACCAGATAACCTACACAACTGAGTGAATAACGTCGCCAATCATCGTCCTCCCACCCTCCACGAGACAGACTGCCCCCAGGAACTCTCCTTGAACCGAAGGCTAGGGGTTCGTTTCCTTCTTTTGCCTTTCCTATTTCGGAATCTTTGATTTTGCGTACCTTCTTGTTGAGCTTCCCCGTTTATTATCTTAACGTTTTGGTTTTCTTGTTTCGTGTTTCCAAACCCAGTTTTCGACTTCCCGAATTTCCCGGAACAGGCACGTCACGTCGCTTCACCAAGAGCTCAAAGACAGCGAAACAGCCACCAACAGACTTGGTTTGCAAAGACGCTACCCGGCCCTTGACAGCGTGAATGGTGCATATCTATTGTTCTCATGGCCTCACGCCGGAGCGGGGATCATCCTCGCGACTCTTCCCAACCGCGAATTCCGCACGATGATCCCGCTCGATCTCGATCTACCCGCTCCCTCGATCACCCCTCCGGCCCGTACTATACTCCCGCCGTAGATCCGACTCCAGTTCCTCGATATCAGCTTGACCCTTCTTCCTCTGTCGCAACTTCCAGCAGCGCGCGGTTAAATCGGTCGACCTCGGCCACCAATATCCGTAGCGACTACGACCGCCAGCATGTGCGTTTCTCCCACCACGACGCTTCGAGAGCGCATCAAGAGTCTTCTACCGTAAAGAACCCAGAGAAGCTCTCCATGAACGAAGATTCCTCTACCTTTCCCGTCGCCACCACCCCGAGTGCGGCGACCGTGTCCGACTACACCTTTACCACTAAACTTGGCCTCTTTACGTCCTCGCGGATAAACGAGACATGTTGCAAGGTGAAGCACCGCAGCGCGTTATTGTACCGTCGGTACATAGTCGAGGGCCTTCTTCGCCAAAAACCGCTGCCGCCCAGCGCCGATGGCCGCCACATTCTCCTAAACCCCGCGGCCCATTGTCCTCAGGATTTGCTGGACGAGAGGTCGGGCAAGCCCTATGTTAGCAATTTCATCCGGTCAAGTCGTTACACAGTTTGGGATTTCCTACCCAAGCAGCTCATTTTCCAGTTTAGCAGGCTGGCCAACTTCTACTTTTTGGTTATGGGTATCATGCAAATGATTCCTGGCCTGAGCACGACGGGCAAGTACACCACAATTGTGCCGCTCGCCATCTTCGTCTCCTTCAGTATGGCCAAGGAAGGTTTTGACGATTACCGCCGATACGCCCTCGATAAGGCGGAGAATCGTAGCAGCACTTGGGTCCTGCGTGGCAGCAAAGACGACGCCGGAACGAGGCGACCCAAAAAGCTTGTAGACCGTGTCAAGGGCGAGAAGAGCGGAAATTCCAAGGACGAAGAGGATGCTACCGAGGTTCAGCAGGACGGCGATTGGATGCGAGTTGAGTGGCAGGATATTGTCGTTGGAGACATTGTCCGTTTGCACCGTGACGACAATGTGCCTGCGGACCTTGTCCTCCTTCATGCCACGGGGCCAAATTGTACTGCTTACATCGAGACCATGGCTCTGGATGGTGAGACGAATCTCAAGAGCAAACAGGGATGTCCACTACTTGCAGGTCATTGCGCCACCGTCGAAGCTCTTAGAAATTGTCAGGCCGAGGTTGTGTCCGAGGACCCTAATCTCGACCTCTACAACTACGATGGACGAATCACCGTCAACGGCGAGACGCTCCCCCTTACTTCAAACAACATCATTTATCGAGGTTCGACTATGCGAAACACGACGGAAGCGATTGGTCTTGTGGTCAATTCTGGCGAGGAGTGCAAGATCCGCATGAACGCTCACAAGAACATCCGAGCGAAGGCACCTGCAATCCAGAGTCTCGTCAATAAGATTGTTCTTTTCCTCGTCTTCTTCGTCGTCATGCTTAGTATCGGCTTGACAATCGGATACTACCGCTGGAGGGCTGGCTTCGAGAAGCTCCTTTGGTACCTAATGGGCGCTAGCCTATCCTTCAAGAACATCTTCATCGCCTTCCTCCTCATGTTTAACACCCTCATTCCGCTCTCCCTTTATATCAGCCTCGAAATTATCAAACTAGGCCAGCTTTACTTCCTCGGAGACGTCGAGATGTACGATCCCGTCACCAACACACCCATGGTTGCCAACACCATGACCATTCTCGAGAACCTTGGGCAGGTAAATTACGTCTTTTCTGATAAGACTGGTACCCTTACCGAGAACGTCATGCGCTTCCGTAAGATGTCTGTGGCTGGTACCGCCTGGCTCCATGACATGGATGTAAAACGCGATGAGGCTGAGAAACAGCGCAAGATCGAAGAGTCTGAGCGCTTGCGGAAGAAAAAGAAAAAGTCAAAGCAGCCAGCTACTAACAGCGCCCCAGAAGGCAAAATTGTCGATGATGATGATGATGATGATGATGCAGTCACCGGTGTTGGCGGTCCCGCCGGACCCCGTGAGAGCATGGCTCTGTCCGATTTGGGATCTCCTCATTCCCCCGTTCCCGGAAGGTATGCGTACTCACACTTCGGAGGGGCGGTTGCGCCGTCTTCTACGTCCATGGCACGCGTAGCCGCCGGCCCCGAGCCTAAGACAGAGGACCTCCTAAGGTACATTCGTGAGCGCCCTAATACCTCCTTCTCGAGGAAGGCGAGGCACTTTATTATCAGCATGGCGCTCTGCAACACTTGTCTTCCGGAGATCGCAGAGGACGGCGGGATTTCCTACCAGGCTGCGTCTCCTGATGAGCTTGCCCTTGTTGAGGCTGCCCGCGACTTGGGCTATGAGATGGTTGACCGTCCTGCCGATAGCATCAAATTGAAGTACACCGATCTGGCCACTGGCAACGTTAGCGTTGAGCAGTTTGAGGTCCTCGACGTCATCGAGTTCACGAGCAAGCGAAAGCGCATGTCCATCATTATTCGAATGCCTGATGGTCGTATCTGCGTCTTCTGCAAGGGAGCCGACAGCGCCCTCCTTCCCCGACTGAAGCTGAGCGGCCTCGCTATCCAAAAGGCACGCGACGTCGAGATCCAGGCGAATAGGCGCCGCAGCGAGGAACAGGAGAACGTAATTCGCAGGCGTAGCTTGCACGGTACTCCACGCAACAGCATGGCGCTGAGCCGCTCTTCCATGACCGGTGCTCGCCCGGCACCTTCCTGGCTCGCTTCCACCACCCGCGCCTCACTAGACTTTAGGCGCAAGTCTCAGGATGTTGGTCGCGATAGTCACGACATTCGCGGCCCCCGTAGGTCGATGGGCGACATGGTGGCTAGCCCCATCACAGCTTCTAAGCCCGAGGGCCACTTCACGCCACGACCCAGCCTAACCCTTTCTGCTTACGAGATGCTCGAGAGCCTTGTGGATGAGTCTGTTGCAGTCAATGAGGGAACTGTCTTTGAGCGCTGTTTCCAGCACACGGATGATTTTGCGACCGACGGCCTGCGCACGCTACTCTTTGCATACCGATACGTCGAGGAGGACGACTACCGCACGTGGAAGAAGATCTACCACGAAGCGACGACAAGTCTAGTCGACCGACAGCAGAGGATCGAGGCTGCCGGCGAGCTCATTGAGCAAAAGTTCGACCTCGCGGGAGCCACTGCCATTGAGGATAAGCTGCAGGATGGTGTACCGGAAACGATTGATAAGCTGAGGCGGGCCAACATCAAAGTCTGGATGCTCACGGGTGACAAGAGGGAGACAGCCATCAACATTGGACACTCAGCGAGAGTGTGCAAGCCATTCTCGGAGATTTACATCCTCGACGCCAACTTGTCTAATCTTCTCGACACCCTCACGTCGACGCTCACTGAGATCGGGCGCGGCATGGTGCCCCACTCCGTCGTGGTCGTGGATGGCCAGACGCTCTCCGACATTGATGACGACAAAACACTCAGCACTCTCTTCTACGACCTTGTCATCCGCGTAGATTCCGTCATTTGCTGCCGTGCTTCACCTTCCCAAAAAGCCCAGCTCATCAAGAAGATCCGCCACCGTATCCCCGAGTCAATGACTCTTGCCATTGGCGACGGTGCCAACGATATTGGCATGATTCTCGCTTCCCATGTCGGTATCGGTATCTCGGGTCGCGAAGGTCTTCAGGCCGCACGTATCGCCGATTACTCGATTGCTCAGTTTCGTTTCCTCCAACGCTTGCTCTTTGTCCACGGTCGATGGAACTACATTCGCACCAGCAAGTATATTCTTGCCACCTTCTGGAAGGAGATATTTTTCTTCCTGGCGCAAGCGCACTATCAGCTATTCACCGGCTATACTGGAACGTCCCTTTTCGAAAACTGGAGTTTGACCGTCTTTAACGGTGTGTTCACCTCGATTCCCGTTATCATTCTTGGCATTATCGACCAGGATCTCAGCGCCAAAACACTACTGGCCTTCCCTGAGCTGTACAACTTTGGTCAGCGGTGCAAGGGTTTCAATTACAAGAACTTCATTGTCTGGGCTGTGCTCGGCGCGCTTGAATCTTGCCTGCTATTCTACATGGTGTGGGCCGTATACAGGAAGATGTTGTTCACGTCGGATACGTCGCTCTTTGCTATGGGAAATGCGAGCTTCACGGTTGGTGTCATCTTCATCAACGTTAAGCTACTGTAAGTCTGCCCGCCTATTCCCGTCCTCACCCTCCCTCGCGTTTAAGATGAGCCGTGATATTAATCCGTTCGCAGTGTCCTTGAAATGCATACCAAGAATATCATCACGTTTGCGGGCCTTTTCCTCTCGATTACTGGCTGGTTCATGTGGAACTTGCTTCTCGGCGCTATCTACCCCGATGGCCTCCAGATCTACCAGGTTCCCAACGCGTTTATGCACAACTTTGGCCATACCCTTACCTGGTGGGCGATCGTCTTGCTTGTTCTACTCAGTCTCATCGTCGTCGAGCTTGTCGTTTCCGCCGTAAGAAGGGTGTACTGGCCCGGTGACTGGGATATCATGCAGCGGGTCGAGAAGGATGGCAAGGTTGAAGAGATGCGCAGGGAGATTGATGCGGAGATGGGAGACCCTGACAGTATTGAGGTGCTTGGGAGCAACAGCCCGGTCGAAGGAGGTATGGAAATGCGGGAAATGCGGGAGTCGCGACCCGCAGGCGATTCACTGGCTGTTCCTGGTGCATCAGGTAGCGAGGTGAGGTCCAGTTTCCAGGAGATGCGCTCGAGCTTCCAAGATAGGCGGCCTAGCTTCCAAGATAAGCGGCCTAGCTTCCAAGATAAGCGGCCTAGCTTCCAAGATAAGCGGCCTAGCTTCCAAGATAAGCGGCCTAGCTTCCAAGATAAGCGGCCTAGCTTCCAAGATAAGAGGAATAGCTTCCAGGAACGAAGGGCAGATTCGTCGACACACAGGAGGCCTCGGCAATCTCACGATGAATACGCCAGGCCGTCGTTTACGCCTTTGGGGAGGCAAGGCACCCTGCCTGAAGACGGTGGGGAGAGTTAAGAGGTGTTGAAGAAAGACATCTACACAAGAGATCAACGTGACCCTGACATCAGGTCTCAAACACATTTCATTTTGGCACGGAAACGGGGAGAGAGCCTCGGCCCGGGGGAAGGCGCCAATATCTGTACATAGTCATTCCTTTTGGAGCCCCTTGTCTCTTCTTGCTCTACATGGCCGGTCTTCAGGGATCAAAAAGGGAACTGGCCGATCACGGAGTTTTTTTTTTTTTTTTTTTTTTTTTTTCGTTTTTTTTCCCTCTGGCTTGACAAGGGTCTGTTTTACCTGTTCTTTTCTTGCCGATTTCTATTTTGGTTTCTGGCGTTTTTCCTTCTCCATGATACCATGATTTGGATTGGGAAGGGGCGGATTGAAAACGAGGCAGAGGCCTGGTCACTTCGGTTATCATGGTCGACGTTTGGCCCCTAGAGTATATATGATTGTACAATGCCGAATTTGCACATAACCAAGACATTCTTCCTCATCAAACTCGTACATGCTTTCCCCTTGCGTTATTGTCCTGGCTTGTGTTATTGGCTTTTCCTTCTGCTAATGCTTTCCATTGCACTATTGCTTCCCTGCAAGACTCGACTTCGCGTCTTGGTGTAGCATCGATGTGTAACCAGTTCCGCCAACTCTCGCATAGGCCAAGTTTTGATCTGCGTGTAAGTTGGCGAAATGAGAAGCCAAGCTCATGTGTGTTTGCGGCATCCGAGAGAATTGGGGAGAAGGGAATAACGCCGGGCTGCGAATTATATTAGTTGATATGCGGTTGGGCGGAGGTTGCATGAGAGCCGCTTCCCGCTTCCGTGGGGGAGCGTTTTCCCGTTTTTGTTTGGTTGGGTGTTATGAACGGACGTGGGAGTTGGGATATCCGAGCGCCCACGGTGTTTCAAGCAAGGAGGCATTTCGACAACTCTTATTTCGGTCCCCGTTATCCTCCTCGAAAGTTTGACCTTTTCCATGGCTTGATCTCTTCAATGACTTTAATTTCCAAAACACGCGAGCGTGGTTGATACACCCGGCGCCTTATTCAAACGACCTGGACCATCTTTGGGGCCTTTGAGGGCGGACGATTAACGATGCGAATCGGCCAGGAACCCGCGGTTGTGGTCCGCGAAAATACGACAGACCTGCGCTTCCGCAAAGAAATGACGAAAGCCGCAGTCGAGATCCGCGAGATTGATTTGACCATCCAGACGAGGGAGGTCGAGATCCCAGCTGGAGATGTCGGCAAGCTGATGCAAGGAAGGCGGAGGAGATTGCTTCTATGGAAGGAATTGCGTGGGTTTCCTACCAAAACTTGCGGCGATGATGCGAGTATAAGCTAACGCGGGATACAGCGGAATGGCAGCAGTGAGTGGTTTAGCCTTTTAGCTAGGGTGGAAGCGAGGCTGATCTTTGTAGGCGAGGAAGCGAACACATCCTAGGCGGATACAGGTTCGTGTGCCGCGCGTGGTTCCGCGGTCGAGGATGGATGCGTTGCTAACGGCAGTAGACGGGCTTGCGGCTCTGTAATGGAGTGCGTCAAGAGCTGGACATATCTCCACAACGAATCGGGTATGCAATGCATGCACCTCTCCATACCTCACACACTCTCTCTCTTCTTTCCACCAGCCCACTGATGCAGTCCACAGTCAACATCTGGTCCCACCTCATCGGCGCGGTCATCTTCTTCTACCTCCCCTACTACATGTTCACAGTGGCCATCCCCCCGCGCTACGCCATAGCGACCACCGAGGACATAGTCGTCTGTTCAGCCTGGTTCCTCGGCGTGGCAATCTGTTTCGTCCTCTCCGTCTGGTCCGTCTCTCACCTCCCCTTTTGTTCCATTCCCTCTCTCCTCTAGAATCCCCAAAAGCTAAAACAACGAGCCTTTCGGGGCCGTCTATCCTTCCAGCTTCCACACACTCATGGCCCACAGCGAAACCCTTTACCAAAAAACTCTCCAGCTCGACTTCCAAGGTGTCCTCATCCTCATGACAGGCTCGACTCTCTCCATGACAACCTACACAACCTGCCTCTCCCCAGCCCACCGGCTAGCCCACCACCTCGTCAACCTCACCCTGGGCCTCTCCGCCAGCCTCGCCACCACCAGCCCCGCCCTCGGCGAGGTCCACCTCGGCCGCTACAGGGCCGTACTCTTCGCTCTCTTTGGCGGAGGTGTCTTCGTCTTGCCTATCTGGTGGGCCTGGCGCGAGGATGCGGTAGGGCTCGGCGTGCCGTTTACGCTGGGGACCGCCTTCTTCAATGCTTTGGGTATGGGTGCTTATATGATTCGGGTGAGTTCTGGCGGGGTTCGGCCCCCAAAGTCCCGGCGGATCGCCGTTCTGGCTCTGGCTGTTCTGCCCGCTAGGGAAACAAAGGCTAATCGAGACGCGTTTGGCGCGGAGGATGACGCAGTTTCCGGAAAAGTGGTGGCCCGGGAGGTTTGATATCTTTGGGGCGAGCCATCAGATTATGCATGTTTGTGTAAGTTGGCAGCACTTTTTTCATTTTGCGATCCCCTTACCCACCAAGGTCATTGTGCTTCACACCCAAAGCTAGATTCTATACCCCCCGGGTTCCTTGCTGCAATCACCATCACATATGTCTTGCACTGCAATTGTAGCGTGGAATGAGAGGGAAAAGTGGTTCTTGTCACTGCATTGTGTGTTACGATGGTGTGTGGATGGCTAATTCATGCTAGGTGCTCATTGCGGCGTTTTCGTACTCGGTTGCTGTGTTTAGGATGTTTGACTACAGACATGGTGAAGGCAAGTGTCCGCTTTACGATTGAGGTATTAGAGTTAGGGGCAAGGGGAAGAAGGGGAAGAAGGGGTTTGAAAACAGGCCACCTTGGGCGTAATTAATCAATCGCCCCTTTGATAGATGCGTCTCATGAAGCTGGCTTCCAAACGGATAGGAATGCCTACATAACATGCTTGCCATCCGATCCAACATGATACTAGGGTATAACAACCGATGAAAAAAAAATGGAAAAATTATATATATATACACGCTCATAAAATCATTATATCAAGCCCTGCTTTCTGTACCCTATGACCCAAAAAAAAGGTTCAAGGCATGGCAGCAAAACAAGCCCACTTTAAATGGTGGGGAGAAACTTCTTGGAAGCCTCGTTCTGCTCGTCAAAGGTCTGAGGAAAGGCGGCAATACCGGCAACGATACCGGCAACCATGAAGAGGAGGGAGATGATGGACCAGATGACACCCCAGCACTGGGAAGAGCCGCCATAGCGCTTGGCGAACTGGCTCGCGTCGGAGGAGTTGACTTTTCTCAGGATGAGGTCGTCGCAAATGTCCCACACACTGTAGAGGGAAGACATGACACCAATAAAGAGCTATATCGGGGTTAGCGACTGCAGATTCTCAAGTAATCCCTAGAAAGAAGAAGAGAAAGAAAAACAAAACAACGAAACAGGAGGCATGACTTACCACAACGAACCTCAGCGCCTGCGCATGAGCAATAAACCAGCAAGCGACCAACAACCCAACGGCCAAGCCAATGGTCAAGTACGTCAACCAATCCTTCCTAGCCCACCACAGCGTCAAGAGAAAGCAGGCAGCGAGCACGAAGCTGGCGACCTTGCTCGCGATGACGTTGAAGCCGCAAAAGATGAGCAGGGCGCCGATGAGCGAGGAGCCCAGGTAGCCGGCGGGCAGGGTGATGGCCTGCTTTCCGCCGAGCATGTGGGTGACGCCGCCCTCGTTGGGGTCGAGGGAGATGGACTTGACGCGGCCTCCGGTGCAGCAGGCGGTGATGGCGTGGCCGAACTCATGGAAGGCGATGACGAGCATCTTGAAGGGCCAGAGAATCCACTTGACGTAGGGTATGTTCCAGAGAATGGCGATGACGACGACGTAGGCGCCGATGACGCCCAGGGTGACCTTTTGCGTGTCGTTGACGGTGAGGTCGCGGCGGTGGAGGGCGGCTCGGGCGACGTGGGGAGCCGCGGCGATGGCAGCGCGGCGGGTTAGGTGGAGGGCGGACGAGAGGTCGGGCGCGGGAGCCATGGTTGCGATTCCGTTGCTTTGTTTCTTGGGACGCGTGTGTTTTGGTCGCAGCGATCGTGACGTCGCTGGCTGGCGATTGTCTGGCTTGCTTTCGCCTGGGAGAAGAGGAAGCGAGAGGAAGGGGAAAAAGAGAGTCGGGCCGCAGACAAAGTTGGAGGACCAATTTCAGGGTCTAGCTTGGCTTGGAACAGACAACGATCGGCAGGAACGAATGAATTAGGCCAGCTGGCAGATGGCTCTTGTATCACGTAGAGTATTGGTGGTCAAAGTCTAAATAGTCACCAGGCCACACGCTTGGAATTAACAAAGTGAAGATGAGAAAAGAGGGAAAGGATAGCTGATGTTTCTCCTCCCTCCCCTCTCCTTGCTCTTATCTCTCTTGAATGGCCTGGGCACCGTTGTTTTGCGGAAAAGCAACGGATGATGGTGATCAGCTCGACGGCCCACGAAGCAATCACAGCTGAGCCCCGCAGGGCTTACGCCAGCGTTGAAACGGTACGAAGTACTGGTACTTTTGCATCGCCTGGCTGGCTGGCTGACGAGCCCTGGCGAACTTTGGCTGGTCCGGGGAACATGAGCGAAGGGTCAGCGCTCCAGGTTCTCGATTCAGTGCAACTTCCCCGCTGGCTGGCCAGGCTGTAATATTAATACTTTGCAATACGGAGTCGGAAGGGCGAGTTTCCAGCGCTGCACGCCAGCTAATATTATAATAACATTCAGGGGAAAGGCTCTCCCCAGAATCGAGATAAATGCCATGACTGACATTGAGTCGAACCGAACCAGCTTCCAGGCCGATGAGGTACAGTACATGGACGTGCAGGAAACCGCACCCCACCCCCTGAACAAGCTGGCGCAATTGCCAATCCACTCCATCGAAATCGGAAACGGAAAGCACAGCCATGACCACGTTAAACAGGAGCCAAAAAGCCAACATCAATGACCCAGTCCCACAGACGTCCAGCCAGGCGATTGAATCCACCAACAGAAGCCAGGCTGGCTATTATGTGTGTTCGTTCTATTATTAGCCAGCTTAGCCCGTCCCGAGAATCACCTTCGCACACTCGCTAACCAAATCTTATCGCCGAAATCCAACCCTTACCGGTGGTGTCCCCACTCACCACCTCCCAAACTCGAAGTCCCGAAGCTCAGTTCACGAACTAATAGTTTACGTGTGGCTCCTAGCTGGCTAGTTAGCCATCTTCCTAGGGCGCCCCCCGTGTCGCCCATTTTTGAGCCTAGTCGAAATAATATTTACCACATCACCAACCAGAGGGCCACTTGCAAGGCAAAATGATAGACCACAGCACGAATGGTAGATACAAACCGATGACCTGATAGAGGAAGAGCACTGCCCAGCGTCGCCTTGGAGAAATTGTCGATCCATTTTCGAGCAACATGTACTGAGCTTTGCGACGCCGCTATTAGCACTCACAATGCATCGCTCGCCCTGTCTCTCTCCATCTGCCCGGGGCCCCATGACTGATCACGCCCCGAAACTACATCCCCATCCTCCCCTTTCAAGTAGGTCGCGCGAGATGTTGCCCGTTGATCCTCTAGACTACAGGAACCCAAACCGAGGTTGCCAGAACAGGGCCGCAGGTCGCCTGGGACGCGAGTGCCAAATTTCATCTCATTGAGGCATGCTAGAGAGGAAACATTCCTACAGAAAGGCGAGCCGCTTGATATAGTCGTGCGTAACCACCAGCTTGTGACCGTACCACTGTGCCGTATGCTTGAACTGGTGCGCTTGGACGGGCGTCTTCAATAAGGCTATCCCACTACAACAGTAGTGCAGGAACCAGAGCATTCGTTCTCTCACAGTTACTGCTCATCAGTTTTCTTCTTCATCTCTCGCTCCTCCCAGCTAAACTCTGTTGAGTTCCCGATTCTCTTCCCGCAGGACCTTTAGCTGGGGCCCAAAGTCTTTGACTACCCACTCCCAGTAGCCATTCCACACCTGGCTCGCTCCAGCACCAGCATTTGACCCGCCAGACTTGGCATCTCCCCGGCCCACACCCGATCCCTTGAGCTTTTCTTGAAGCAAGAGTGTAACTCGGAGGATACTCTTGTTCGATTCCGTGTGCTTCTCGACATCTTGCTTCACAGCCCCCTCCTTCAGTTTCATAGAAAGAATAGCCCGGTACGCCTCCGCGATGGAATCAAGGCGCCTCACAGTCTCGTCGGGGTCCATAACCGCGAGCTTCGCCACCATGAGGTTGCATAGGGCTCGGATGTCGTTCTCGTCCCGGAGACCTGCCACGACACGGTCGTAAAAGTCAATGTTGTTGATGCGCGAAAATACGGTCTCCATAAGAGCGTATAGCGTCTCATACGCACTCTGTGAAATAATTTAGCATCGCTCGCACAAGAAGTGCGCCTTGATACGGAATTCAGCTCACCTTTCGAACTTCTAGCCCGTCATCGACCTTGTGTTTGAACGGTCCCATCATCACCTCCCGGATCAACTCGGGCTTGATTACGGATTCTTGAAGGACAAACGGCATCAAGTTACCTATATGGGGCAAGATAAGGTCAGGCTTGTTGTGGGCGGCAGAGTTCAAAGTCGTCATAGCGAGTCGACGAATTTCCATGTCAGAGTCCTGTAGCATGGTATATAGCATATCCACGAGTACGTTTCTCAGAATGCTGTCTAGCGCTTCGTCGCTCTCTGGCAGGGTATACCGGACGGCCTGCACAGCCATGCCTCGAAGAGCAGAAGATTGGTCTTTGAGGAGGGCCTAGAAGAGAAAAAAAGAAAAGAAAAAGAGTTAGAATCGGCCCGGGCATACGACTACGTGACCAGATGCCTACCTGGAGCCGTGGCATGAACCTGTTGCCATCAAGGATGACCAGACGTCCGATACACTCGGCACACGCAATTCTGTTGTCCGCATGCTTCGAAGCGTCCAAAAGCCTCTCCCATATCGTATCCAAGTATGGTTCGATTTCGGGCGTCAAGACGGGGAGCTGCTGCAGGACCTCCTTGATCGACTGCACCAGGAGGTATTGCATATTGCCCGCACGGCTCATCAATGGAAGAATCACGGGCAAGTACTTGCCGATATTGGTGGATCCAGCTCGGCCAAGAGCAACCGCTGCCGCACGGGAAACCCGATCGGGCTCATTGTGGAACTGCTTGAGGAAGAGCTCTGGCGGCAGAGTCGACTGAGAAGCCAGTCTCATACCCGCCTCACCTAACACAGCTAGTGCCAAACTGACCCTAATGTCATCGTTCGCGCCGTTTTCGAGCTCTTTAGTAAAGGCGTCAAGGGTAACGCCTGTTGAGTTCCCACCAGAGACGAGTAGTGTGCCAATAAGCTGGCCTAAAACGGTCGCGTCTCCCTGGACGCCGACAATCTGCAAAAGGCCACGCATGAGGTCCTTGCCGCTCCCGCTCACGCCAACATTGGTAACAAAGTAAAGAAGGGGCTCAAGGACTACAGTTGGGGTACCGTTCTTCAAGAAGCTGCAGATGACCTTGGTGAGTTCTGGAGATAGGACCAAGTCCGCACGCTCGGTAACCAAGACACCGAGAATCATGAGAGCCGGTCCCATAAGATACGCATCGTTGTCAGCAATTACTGGTAGCAGGCTTGAGACTAGCGTGCTAACAGTGTCTGTCTCCAGTTGACCCTTGCACGCGGGAGACATGACTAGATGCTTCAGAGCCTGTGTGCTCGCGCCACGGAGGCCACGGTTGGATTTTCGCAATTGGGACGAAAGCTCGAGGGCAACCCCTTGAATCCATTCCTTCTCGAAAGGTGCACTACTAGTGTTGAACGCCGCAACGCTATCTATCGCCTTAGCCGAAGCCATCCTGGTGGTTTCGTTCCTCAACCGAGCGAGGAGCACGCCCAACGCAGCTTGTCGGGATTCTGGTGCTAGCAAGGTGGCGCCATCCGCGCTTGACGTTCTGGAAAGAAGAGTCCCAAGTGCATGAATGGCACGCTGGCGCACCTCTGCGTCGGAGGTGGTCGAGTTTGCTCTGTCCATGATGACGTCGAACAGTTTTTGAAGTTCGTCCTTGAATTTTTGCGCGGTTTGGCGTGATCTAGGAGGAGTGATCGTCTTAACGAGCTCTTCTGCTGCCCGGATAGCCTCACTGGAAATCTTGTAGAACTTGTCATCAACAGCTTTGATCACGCCGGCCACAATCTTGGTGAGGTAAGGGTGGAGTGTACTCGAGGAGTGAGTCTTGGAGATGTCGCTGATGAGTCGTAGTGTGGCAATGCGTAGAGTAGTGGGTGTAGCTGATGCGTTACCGCCGGACAGTGCTAGCGAAGAAGAACCACCAGCACCTGAAGTGACAAGGCAATCCATAATAGGACCCCATATGCCTGCGAAAAATTCGCCAAGGCCGCCCCGCTGGGTATTGACCATATCGTCAAGCAAGCCAACAATTGCCTGCTTCGTGGGGACTAGTTTGCCCTTGAGCTGCTTAACTGAAGCCTTAATGATAGATGGGGAGAGCCGCGCGAGGTCCGCACGGGGGCCGACCTGCGGAACTTTCTCTTGGATTGGCGAACCAAGGCCAGCCATGGCGATCTGCGGCCCTCCTACACCGCCTCCGACGCTACTCTGTCGGCGTCGTTTACGATTCACTGGAAGCGCTCCATGAATGTCATGCTCCTGATCATCAATGAGATCGACTGGTACAACGCCTTCCCCGGTCTTTCGGACTAGCAGCGAGAGCACCGAGATGACCTCAAGTCGAACATTCTCCTCCCTTTCTTCAAATTTCTTGACAAGAATGGGTCCAGTTCGCTGGTAGAGCACTCCACTCTCCAAGAGATCACCGCTTGCTCGCGTTGAAATGAGCGTATAGAGTGCCTTCGCGGCACACCGTCGTACTTTCCAACTGGAATCGTCATCATCATCATCAAACCCATCGTCGAGGTCATCATCATCCTCATCCTCATCATCATCGTCCTCATCACTCTCCATCTCCTCATCATCTTCGTCGCCGCCAAACGCGTAGTTAGGGTCGTACTTAAGGAACCGCAGACAGGCATTGATTGTGTCGTCAGTATATTGCCTCATCTCTTGAGGGCATGCTGATAGGAATGCCTCGAGGGTAATGAGAGCAGCCTCATGGACTTCATTGAAGTCGGGAGCGGTATCTTCTCCTTCATTGATCTTGGACATATGAGATTCAAGCTCTGATTCGCTCAAAGTGCCAAGAATGAAGGGGACGAGTTGGGCTAGGTTCTGGCCGAACCTGCGTGGTATACACCTTGCCATAGCGCCCATAACCGCGATATATAGCCTCCTGGTCAGCGATGAGGATTTGGCGCTCTGAAGAGCGTGGGACATGTGCTTGACTAGGGTCTGGAGGGCACTGTCAGAGATATAGAGGGCCATGATAGAGATGGCCGCGACGGCACGCTTCCTCATAACGGAAGAGCCTTTCTCTGTCTCGAGTAAGCTCAGGAGGGACTCTAGCATGGACTCGGCTTCGTATGCTTGAAGTAGAGGACCGAAGCACCTCGCAACTTCAATCAAAACGTCGACCGCCTCGGGGGTCATGTCACTCGCATTTTCGAACATGCAAGGCGGAGGAGGAGGCTGTTTGTGCTTGGCCTGCTCGGTTTGGAGTTGCTGATGTTGGGCCGGAACCATGAGGCGGGGAATGACGACACGGCTCACGGCGCTGTAAGCATTCGCGACATCGGTCGTAGGAGCGACACCAGGAACCGGCCGGGGTAGCGCGATGATGACGGCACGAAGAGCCATGCTGGGCAGGGAGTTATCGACTGAGTTCTTCAGCTTTAAAGACGCTAATTTGTCGAGCATAGGCGCAACGATCGAGGGATGGACCTTTCCTACAAGAGGGCCGAGGCTATTTGTCAAGAACGTTAGCTATCTAGCACTACGCTATGTGGAAGAAGGATACGCATACCACTTGACTGCGAGGTTCTGGACCTCTCCGTTCTGGTCATCTAGGGCCTTTGCGAGAGCATCGACAGTTCTGGCACCAATATTATACTCGTGGTGGAGGAGATCGGGTTTTGCGATGGTGAGAACCTGAAGCAAGTCGTTCAGGGACATGAATCGGAAGTCTGGGTCAGCATCTGTCATGCGTTGTAGAAGCTGCAACACCATGTTAGGTGACGGGTTTGGAGGTATGCCGGTACTCGACATGATGGGCGACGGCGACTGGACTAGGACTAGAATTGAATATCGGAAACGAAGTTAAGAAAAAAAAAAAAGGTCACTGGTCCGGGTGCCGAAGGAGACGACGACGACGATGATACACTAAAAAATGATCGCGGTAAGAGACTAAAGGATAACGTGGGTGGTAGTCGGAGACAGGTTGGGAAAGAAGTAGCCTCAGCTCGGGTGGAGAACACGACAATCTCAAGTAGGTGGAGAGATGGCCTGTTTCGCAAGCCGGTCGACCTTTCCTGTCGATTTATGAGGGAAGCTTCTGGACGAGCAGCTAGACTGAACCACTCCCAATGGTGTCTGGAGGTGGTAATACTAATATGCGTGGTATGAGGTGCGAGTGTGTAACAGCAGCCTGGCGGTTGTGGTATATGCCGCTCACGCCTGGTAAGTGTCATAAGACGCAGCTGCTCCAGAGGTGTTTTGCTGGCGTTACCTGCTCGCGGGGTCGGTTTCCTGTTGGAGGGGTTACGGGGTGCGACATGTACGAGGGTACTTGGAGGTCAAGGGAGGGGTAGCTGCATTGCGGCTCATCTTCGGTTGATAACTTTCAAAGGGCTCTCACAACAACCACCATATTTACAGGGGGATTGACGAGCTGGTTGGTGGCTCGGAGTGGGTGTTAGACCCCTGGTGACTTGCGCGCGACTCGGATGTTGACGGATCTTTGGAATGGGTGGACTTCCAATAGTTTCAAGACTGATTATAAACTAAGAAAAGGTAACTGCGGAATTTCCTTCGAATTCTTGCTGTCCGTCGTATTCTCTTCCTCTCCTCAAACTTGCCCTGCTTATACCCCAATAAGGCGCACAAAATACAACAAGAAGCACTATTGGGTTAGTGGTAAACTTGGTCGTTGCCATCCTCCGATAGATTCGACCAGCCCCCGGTTCGATTCCGGGATAGTGCACTTGGTTTTCTTTTTTCGCCCGTCTCGACTCTTTTTTTAGACCTAGGTCTTGCCGTGACCTGCTCCTTCGACTGTCCCTGTTTTTCTGGCCCCTGGCGTTGACGTTCTTTCTGACTTACGTGCGTCTAGTCCCGATCGTTCTGTGCATAAGGCTGTACACTACTTCTATCTTTTTCTTGGCTACATATGAATCCTAGGAACCAAGGACTGTATCTTCGAGAAGCCACATCTTCTATTTGCAGAGGGCTTGATTCAGTGGACTAGATTATTTCGATCGTGACTAAGTACGCGCTTCGCCGATAACACTTCATTTGTAGTAGGGTGGCCGGACTGAATGTTACAAGTGCACAGGATCCTTGGTTGTGTCTCGATTCAATAAGGAAAGTAAGAGAATACACTTGAAATGCCTGAGGAGCTTGGGTCGCCATCCTGGTTCGTAATTGCTTCTGGGTATCAATGATGCCTTTTTAAAAGTACAAACACAATCCATTCCCAGTACAAGAGTGATTTCCCATATAATAGTACAGAAGTGATACAACTCCGGGGACACTGCAAAAACGAATTGGGACACTCAATGCCGGCTGCGGCTACGAGTACGAGACCGCTCCCTCCGACTTCGTCGGAAGTCCTTGTCCCTGTCTCTGTCCCTGTCTCTGTCACGACTTCTGTCCCGGTTCCGATCCCTATCCCTATCCCTTTCCCTGTCCCTATCCCGATCCCGATCCCGATTTCGGTCCCTGTTTCTATCTCGATCTCGGTCACGATCACGATCACGATCACGATCCCGGTCACGGCCACGGTCACGATCTCTGTCACGATCACTCCTCTCCCTATCTCGATCCCTTTCACGGGACCTATCCCTGCCTCGATCTCTTGACCGGTTCCTATCCCGATCCCGCTCGTGGGGCCGATAGTTATTCTCCCTATCCCTGTTCCGTGACCGATCTCGATACCGATTCGACTTATCACCATCCCGACCTCTATCCCGACCTGGGCTCGCGCTACGGCTGGGTGACTTGCTACGGCGCATCGCCGGCCTCTCGTCCCGCTCCTTGCGCTGCTCGCGACTGCCCGGTACATATCGATCGATATCTTCACCAATAGCCCGTCTCTTTGCCTCAGGGGAGCCCTCTCCAGTACTCTTCTTGTCGTCGATTCCCGGGACCGGCTGGCCTTTTTCTCTAGCCTCACGTTGAGCAGCAAGATAGGCCTTAGCTTCTCGCTCCCGCTTCTTAACCTCCTCTTGCTTCCAAGCTTCTCTTGCCTCTTTGTCTAGGCCAGGGGGTGGAGCCACAGCAGTGCTGATGGAAGGAGATTTAGCCCGGGAGACAGAGTCCCTACGCCGGTCTCGGTCCAGAGTGCGAGATGTATCTCGTCTGGTCGACCGGCTCCTGGAACGGCGGGTGGATTCGCGACGCAGGCCTCTCGTCCGGGACCGAGACCTATCTCGGCGGCGCGAGCGATCACGGTAACGATCTCGATCCCTAGATCGGCTGCGGTCACGTCGATCGGAACGTCGTGGCGTACGGCTCCTCTCACGGTCTCGAGTACGTAGACGAGATCGAGAGCGGGTCCTATCTCGTTTGCGAGCCCTTGTCCTTGATGTCGACCTTGACCTATCTCTCCTGTCCGTCCTGACACGGGAGCGACTACGGTCCCTCCTCTCAGATCGTACTTCCGACCGGGCCCGGCCCCCGGCGGTGGAGCGCGCTACAGAGCGTTCCCTAGGCCGTCTATCATCCCTGCGGGTCCTGGACCGTGAGCGCTCCCGGTCTCGTCGGGTTCTTGAGCGGCTCCGGTTTCGCCGGTTAGACCGGTCGTTACTTCTCTCGCGACGGGGAGAGGACGATCGCGCATCTCTATCTCGCTTCCGCCTGTCTGCAAAAGAGTTATCGTCACGGTCATTCGTTGTGTCTTGATCTCGCCGGTCAGCCGGGACACGTGAGCTACCTCGAGCCTTATCGGCGTCCTTCTTGACAGGGGGTTCCTCAGCCTTCACCGCCATTGCCTCACTGCGGCTGGCCGAATTATCGGCAGTTGGTGTTGATGGCGCCGCTTCAGCTTTGGGGACCTTGGTCTCGCTCGCTCGGGATGAGCTAGGAGCCCTATCCCCCAATTTCTTTTTGGAATCCGAAGGTTTTGAGGATTCACGCTTGATCGGCATAATTGCTGATGCAGGTTTCGCTTTCCTGGGCGGAGGAGCCAAGGCCTCATCAATCTCGATCTCGGGTTGCTTTTGCTCGACGCGCTTTGATTCACGAAGAAGATCCGCGAGGGCCTCCTGTTCAAGGCGCTCATGGTCCTCCTTAGAAAGTTCCTTCGGTGCCCCCGACTCGGCTTCTCGATTTTTCCGTCGCTCCTTGTCACGGTCACGATCGCGATCGCGATCCCTGCGGTCCTTATCCCTGTAACGGCTCCGGTCACGGCTTCTATCCCGGTCCCTATCGCGACGACGAGACCTGTCCCGACTTCGTTCGCGGTCGCGGTCGCGGTCACGGCTGTGTTCTCGATAGCCGCGTGTCCGGTCATAATCCCGAGTTCTGTCCCGTTCACGAGTTCTATCCCTATCCCTGTCTCGATCGCGGTCACGGCTTCGGTCACGGCTTCGGTCACGACTCCGTTCGCGACTTCGATTTCTCTGTCGTTCTCGCTCTCGTTCCCGTTCCCGTTCCCGTTCCCGTTCCCGTTCTTCTCGGTCTCTTCGTCGGGCATCTCGCTCCTCACGGCGTTTCAATTCCTCCTTTTCTCGCTCCTTTTCGGCTCGCTTGCGCTCCTCCCTGGCGATCTTGCGCTTTTCTTCTTGGATAGCGAGTTCCTTAGCCTTGAGTTCTTCCCGCACCCGCTGGCGCTCCGCCTGCTTAGCCGCCGTTTCCGCGGCATATTCTTCGTCCGTCTTTGATCCGCGTTGTTGCTCGGCGGCGGCCGCCTCTTCTCCTATTTCCGCTCGCCTAAGCTCACGAATGCGTTGTTCGATGGCGCTCGTGTCGATAAGCTTCTCGATCATGACTTGAGCTTTTTGATAAATGCCAGATCGCTCAAGCGCGCCATCAATAAGGGCGGCCGCTTTGCCTCGATCGAGGGTTAATAGTTGGTTAGGGTTCCTTTCGATCTCTTGCTCTGCGACTTCGAGTATCGACTGCGTAACTTGTGTTTCGTAGCCCTGGCGTAAAGATTAGTCGATTAACTTTTTGGGGGCTTGTGGAGCACCGAGAAATATGGTGAGGGTCGGTGACGAAGAACATACACTCGTCTCAAAGCTATCCCAAACTTGTTTGCGGATGGCATCATAGTCTCCCTTTTTTTTGAATCCGTTCGCAAGAGATTCAATCGCCGCCCTCGTCGCAGATGGCAGTGGAAGTTCCGAGGCTTTGTACTTTCGAGGAGTTATCGAAGATTTCACGGGAGCCTGCTCAGGCTCGGCCATAGTTGTCGCCATCGTAATGAGGGGACCCCAACTCGGTAGTAGGGGTGGAATACTCTAGACGGCTTTATTTTTGGGTCATATGGGCATAGGCTTGCGAGTATACGGTTGAGTAGAGGCAGATTACCTCTACAAACACAGAACTGCAACCTCAACGGAAAGATATGGGATTATATCACGTATATCCCATTGTATCCGTAAATAAGCCCTTTCGGATTTGTTGCTGGGTTAGATAATTCGATGGGTGTATGTCTGCGAGACTCACGTCGGGTCATGGAAATCGCGTGTAGAATTTGGCCGAACGCGCCGGGTGTTATTCGGCAGATCATCAACCTATCACAGTTCACCCGATTATATCCCGAATCTCGAGAAACCTCATCTGAGCAAGAATCACAACTCACGCTACCAAACGCTTGCTAGGTCTCACGACGAAGAATCACAAACCGTTGAGCCAACCCGTCGTCTCCGCTCCAATCCTGAAGGAGGTTTTCTCTATTAGCCTTCTATCCATTGAGGGAATCGAGTCCACGGAACCCACGAGCTACACATCCGGCTCAATTGCATTCACAATGGTCGCCAAGGTTCTCTTCTGGAGTGGCTTCGGTATGACAGCACCTTCGAACTTTACATCTTTCTTTGTGTAATTACCGAATCTAATGATTGAACTGCTTTTTATAGGCTTCGCCGCGCGCTGGTGGCAGATGGGCATCGAGATGCGCCCTTTCTTCAACAAGGAGTCCCTCTGGGTCTACCCTATCTACATGGCCGGCGGTGCCGCTTTCGGATACTGGCTCCAGGGTGTCGAGGACCGACAAAATATTCTGATATCTGAGAGGAAACAGAGCCTTTTGGAGAAGCGGGCGAGAAAAGCGCTAAGGGATGCGGAGGCTGCCAAGGCTGAGGCCGAGGCGTAAGTATCATCAACGATACCGAGGGATTGAATTAAATGGCCGTCGTGCGGGAGGCGGAGACGAGTTAGCCAAGGACAGGCAAGGCTAATTGTGAATACTAAAACGGACTTGATGGGGTTCATTATAGAGTTTTATTGTGCCATCAGTTATTAACAACATTTACAAGCTCAAGTTCAATCTGCGCACATCTGTGTGGGTTCGCTGTGTGGGTTTCTTCCCACTGCATGATAACGGGCCAACCATGTGTATATGATCCTGTAATGTCTACGGCTTGGTTTTTACAGAAACTCCATCCTCTTCAAAATACCAGGCACCATATGGGGGCGGATCCCTCCATGTTCCGATAGAATAGTTGAGACGTATGGAGGAGTAGTGGTGTCATAAAGGAGCCTGAACCCCGTCTCGACGCCGAGTTCAGGATCAATCTCGTTGTATGTCAACGAATCCGTCGCCATCCTTTCTGTGAAGTTGATGGATTCACAGAGCACAATCATTTCACTATTCGCATCAGCAGCTGTGAGAGCGACGTCACAGGTACCCGCTCTTGCGTAAATAGAGCCGTTGCTGAAGACAGCCTCGGCGGCGACGAGAGTCTTTGTGGAGTGGCGCGCTACTGATAGAGAACCGGCAAGGTCGGGACAATAGGTTACGTTCAGGCCACCCTGCTGAAGCGCTTTCGCCATCTCGGTGCCGCACCTATCGTGGGCGTCATCAATGACGACGACGCGAAACTTCTTTCCATACTTGTGAGCTTTGAGAAGAGCCTTCCTTACTAGGTGATGGCTCGCGTAGGTGACGATGACGTCCTCGTCCTCAATCTCCTCAGCAGCATTCTCTACGATAACGCCTCCTGCGATAATGACCTTTTCGCGGATAAAGGAATCGATATCCTCGCACAGGTGTTTCTTAGCCTCCTCGTCTGAAGAGTCAATATCGATCTTGCTAATCTGGAGTTTGAGCCACCGTACGGCGTTACCCATAGAGAAACACATAGGCCTGCACTCAGTGAGGTATTCGATCTGGGGGTTGAGGACGTGAGAGGTAAAATGGCGAGAGAGCGTGTTGCCAGCGGGGGTAGTATATGAGTCGATGACCTAGTAATGTCGGTTAATATGGCGGATCCTATATTTCTCTAGTCTAGCGACGCGGATATGGGAGACAAACCTTCTTCATGGCTAACAAGGTGGCCTCTAGCCTCTTGGTGCTGTCACGAAGCACAAATGCGCTCATCTGCTGACCAAGAAGTAGAACAGCGGGATGGACGTCCTTATCCGCTTGTGTCATCGGTATCCTCTTCGCCATAGACAGGTGGCTGAAACATTCCGGGATCGCGGGCTTGTTCTCTCTGGGAGCTTGGGGCAGGGTGGTCTGGCGCTGGGCCTTGCCGGCGGGTGCCTGAGGGCCATCCTGCTTCTGCTTTCCCTTTCCTCCCTTGGTGTCGGCGCCAGCACCACCCGCAGAGGCTGGAGGGGCAGTGGCCTTCGTAGCTGCCCTCCTCGCAGCCTTCTCGGCCTTGGCCTTGGCTTTTAGTTCGGCCCCGGTCAACTTTTTCTCCCCGGTCGCCGGGACGGCTTGAGCTGCGGCGGGCTTAGTGGCGGAAGCAGACGCGCTTGCAGACACTGCGGTATTCGACGCTGCGGTAGTAGCAGTAGCCTCGAGCTTCGGCGCTTGGGCGCCACTTTCTGTCGCCATTATGGCTAGATTCGGGGGTTGTACTGTTGCTAGGTTGGTGATGCGACTGGCGGGTGGGATATTCTGTAGAGGTAGTGGGGTAAAGATTGGGTCGCTGTTGTGCAGTTTCTATGACGGCTATCTGCGTTGTTATATGGTGAAGATAATTATGCTGGTCGAAAATACCTGAAATACTGAAGTGTTTATAGATTCGTAGGCAAATGGATTGTCAACGGAGCCTTCAATGTTGTCGCTGCCGAGTGTGGTGAGCAGCAGGTTGAGTCATTGCCAACCCAGCGGAATTTTTTGCGACCACCTAACTTCAAATTGATGTGAAGCTACCTTGTAACTTTGCCTATTTACCCCGCCAGCGTTAGCAGTCAGTCAGCGGGTACACCACCAGCGCGCTGTGCCTGGCTATGAGGTCCCATCAATTGATCAATATCAATCTAACATCAGTTGACGGTGGGTTGGAAATTGATTATTGGAACGATACGTAAACAAAAACTGTCAATTTGGAACATTGAAGAGGCTGTTGAATGTGAAGACAGAGGACCGCCTCAATTTGTAGCCGTGCAGCATCGAACTCTTAAATCATTCATAAACACCCGGGTTGGCAAGGTTGTTGAGCTACCCGCTACTAAATAGTATCAGATGGCCTTGATGCTTACATTATTATTGACTTCCTTTTCCCGATCTCCTCTATAGCCAACAGGACTCATGTGTACGAGGATGGTATACACTATAATATAATACAATCCAACGAGGCTCTACCACGGCCCGGGATCCATACCCAATGTGATTGAATGATGTAGATGCAACCCATTATCCCTGCTTCTCAACATACAGCCTCATAACCCTCCCCACATCTCCATCCGGGGCCCTCGCCTCTCTGGCCCCCGGCACTTCAGCCCAAACCTCCTTCACCTTTTTCAGGACATCCGTGGCTTCCTCCTGTGTAGCCTTTCTCCCGTGCCTCTTCCCTCGCAATACAACTTCCACCTTGTGCCCACTCTCCAAGAATTCCTTCATGCGCTTCGACTTGAGGGCGAGGTCGTTGTCGGCAATCGCCCAGTTGATCTCCACAATCTTGTACTTCTGCTTCGACTTTTGCTTTTCCTTCTCAGCACGCGCGGCTGCCTCGTTGGCTTTCTTCGTGGCCTCCTCGGCGCGGTTGAAGATCTTGCAGACGGGCAGCATTAGGCCGTTGGGCCCTTGCCTACTTTCGGAGACAAGGCGGAGCGTGTGTGTCTTGAGGTCGAGCCCGCGAAGGACTTCTGAAGTTCTATGAGGACCGGTTATGCCCTGGCCTTCTACGACAATCATAATGGTCCGAGCCGTGATGTCTCGGTCAGATAGAGGTTGGTTGCCTGGTGTTTTCTGCGATTGCTGCTGGGTCGAAGGGCCTCGTCCACCTCGGCCCCGACCCCGTTGTAGGGGACGGGAAGCGGTATATGATAGGTATTTAGCTTGTTGAATTGATTGCGTGGGTATCGCATTGCTGGGTAGAGGTTGGTTTCTGCATGCGAGGACGCAGCATGTGGGCAGAGTGGTGCGTTTGATCGCCTGGTGTGCGGGTGTGGGCGCCCAAGATAGGGCGGCCCGTAGGCTCGTGATGCATCGTGTCGAGCTCATGGTATCGTAGAACGATTATCGCATAAAATACTTATGCGAACCGTTCGTCGTGGTAACTTGGGGAGGCAGGCAGAGGAGACGCGCTCAACGAGTTGTAGGTTTCTGTTTCGCTGCAAACTCGGGGAAGTTTGAGCCAAAGATGCACGGAGCTTCCCAAAGCTCCAGCCAATCACACTCACTCCATAACCTTCCACCATCTTACCTTCAAATCTCATCCCATCCTCATCTTCAAAACCACCCTCCAACTGAGAACGATATACCAGCTACAACTCGACCTTTGGGCCGAGCTTACCCTAAACTAGAAATTTTTCATACTTCCTGCAAATGTAGCCTTCACATCTTTCTTGTCTGCAACCCCGAAAAATGCCGCCCCGTGCACCCATCCTCGATCCACGGCGAGCCGCCCGCCTAACACTTACCGTCTTGAAAGCCACCGCCCTCTATCACGTCATCTCCCACTATGCCTTCTCTCTCACCCCTGCCGAAGGCGCATCTATGCTCCCAACGCTCGATGTGATGGGCCAGTGGGTTCTCGTCTCTATGCGTTACCGCCACGGCCGGGATGTCCGCGTCGGAGACCTCGTCACTTACGACATTCCCGTTTCGCGTGATTGGTGTGGCCTAAAGCGTGTAGTAGGCATGCCCGGTGATTACGTTGCGCTCCATCCTCCGGGCACGGCTCCGGGCCCTAAGGATGATATGATTCAAGTAAGCCCTTTAGTCCTGATCCTTCAGGTCCAAGATTACCGTTATCCGCATCTATGAATACTAACCCAGCCCAGGTTCCTGCTGGTCATTGCTGGTTGGTAGGAGATAATCTCACCGTATCGAGGGATAGCCGAGATTTTGGCCCTGTCCCCTTGGCCCTCGTCAAGGGTAAGGTTCTTGCGACACTGTTCCCGTTCAAGTGGATAGAAAGCGGTCTTAAAAGGGTTGAGTAACGGCTTGCACAAGATCACAGAGCATATTAGGTCAGGAAGGCAGTGCACCTATTGGCTAGGGCGCCTACGGTATCTATCTGGAATTATACCACTTCATGAATCATGAATTTTTCGAGTCGCACCGCTGAAGTAGAGGTGCTCTGTATCAACAACGTTGAAATGTACAGCGTCATGGGCAGGAAATAACCATGTTAGCATCATCTTTAATCTGGTAGAAACTGGGCTCTAATTACAACAGTGATAGAGAAACTTGAACAAAATAAATGCTATTGCTGAACGCAAGGATGTGTTGTTGAGTTGAAACATACCGCACATCAACTCCAAACCCAAGCAAGATGCCAGGACTTCAAACATGCCATGCTACCACGAATAAACAATATGTAGTCCGATTCAGGACCTTCTGCGATTCTCGACGGCGCGCCGCCTGTTACGACCAAAACCTCCCTTTGCATCCTAAACAGCCTCGGCACCGGTCCACTCCCCTAACCCATTACTCGTCGTACTGCCCCCGAAGACCTCAGCTGTCACCATTCTCTGTCCTTGGAATTATGTTAAATACCAGCAGCATAAAGCTGGCGTATGGAATCAGTCCTCGAGGTCGGTAGAGGGACTCTGTTCGATCTATAGACTTGCGGTTCCCGTGGGCGTATACAAGATGATGAAAAAGAAAGAAGAAAAGGAAAGCGCCTCAAACACCTCGCAAAAAATGCCGTCCGTCCCGGATTCCAAACTAGGCAGGCCTAGTCGCCCTTGGCAAAACCGCGAGTCTTACCACCAGGTCAAATCGAATGATAGAACAAACAAGAAAAAAAAAAGCTGCAAAGGAATATGGTATGATGATGCGTCATGCTGGTCCTTACAGACGGAGCGAGTTGATGCTTGGTTTAGCCCTCAATATGAGCCTTGGGCATTCCCTGGCCGAGGAGCTCTAGGCACCTCTGGGCAAGGGTCACCACTTCACCCTGATCCTCGTCGAAATCGGCATCATTCTCAGGGGTGCGTTCGGCAATACCCATGATAAGATCCACAACATCCTCAGACCTTCCAACTAGGCCAATGAGTCCCTTATCCTCCGACTCAAGCAACTGTAACAGAGTCCAGATCGCTATGTGTTGGAATGTAGCATCACCACTCTGAAGGAATCGGCTAAGGTAGCCATGAATTCCTCCCTTAGGCTCAGTCCAGTGCCGAATAAAGATGGAGTAGTCGCCCACTAGATCCAAACGTTAACGCCATACATCAATCAGGAGGTTGAACATATCAAAGTCACTTTGCTGACATACCTTTAGATGATAAGTTTCCAAGAGCGGCTGCACTATTACCTTGAACCTCAATGCTTGGGGAGTGGGTAAGTGGGATAAGAACGTCGAAAACTCCTAGGTTCAGCAGATGGACCTTAAGTTCATCACTAAGCGCGAGGACCGCAATCGCCGCGGTCATTTCTGACTGTACGCTTAAGGGTACTTCAAGAACAAGCTGCTTGCACTTTTGAACCGCGCCTGCTTCGAGGACAAGACGCTTGTTACGGTCAGAACTTGCTGCAAGGTTTCGTAGAGTAGATATCGCATGGCACTGGATCTCTTCATTATCCGTAGAGCCGAGAAGATCCACCAAGGGTCGCAAGAACCCTGCCTCGATTATAGGCGATTCGTTCATCGGATGGATGGAAATGTTGCGAATACAAGCTACAGCGGAGAGTATTAACGGGAGGTAGGAAGATTGAAGAAGCCTTAGTAGCGGGAACAGGCCGTTTGCTCGAACAATATCCAGCTGGTACTTCTCGTCCGACGCAAGGTTTCTGAGGGCCAGCGCTGCTTGACATTGCACTTTAGGGGAATTCGAGTCCATCAAGTTGACGAGGGATTGTACGAGCTTTGGTTCGCTCGCAGCTAGCTTCTGTCGGTTGCCCGCGTCTACCGCGATGTTACTGAGAGCCGTGGTACAATAATATTGAACATCAACGTCGGAGGAAGTTAAAAGCTGGACGAGAACTGGAATTGCTCCGGCGCTGACAAGTTGCTGTCGATTCTCCCCTAAGATACCAACGACGTTAGGGCCTTGTTTGAAAAGCTATCCTTGATCATGTCAGGCGCGTGCCTACCAGAATGTGTCATGTTCAGCAGAGCGCCAGTAGCGTTTCTCTGGACTCTCATGTCTCGGGATTTTGCGAGCCTTGTAAGCGGACCGAGGGCACCGGATCGAGCGATCTTGGCCTTGTTCGCTTCGTGCGTAGCCAAATTCGTGATACACCCAACTGCGTTGCATTGAACTTCAACATTTGGCGAGAGCATCTGGCGGATCAAAGGCGTTAAGCCGCCCAGTTGCACGATCAAAACTTTATTCTCCGCTAAAATTGCATTGTTAATACCCCATTTGTATAGATGTGAAAAATCGGTATACGGCGTTGGAAGACATACGGTTGACTGCAAGGTTCCCGAGGGCTGCGCTGGCAGCTCGCTGGACTTCAATATCGGGGCTATCGAGGAGGAACAGGATAGGCGCCAGGGTATCGCGGTCGACTTCCAAGACATCTATGACGGTAGATTAGCAAGAGCCATTGCAAATGGATTCGCTAATGGCATCATAGGTTCCACTCAGAATGATTTACCTCGCTCAGTGATTTCAGCAAAAGTAAGGCTCGCACTACGTTGGAGATCGATATTATCAGAGTACACGAGAGTGCTCAAAGCTCGGAGTGGTTCTCCAGAGAAGAAATCGGTTTCATCACGCTAAAGGGCTATCAGTTCACGACTCGGGGCGCTGGGTTCGGAATGACGATACAGACATTTTCGAGGTACTGTAGGAGATCGGCGACAGCCTCTCGCTCCACCTCCTGGAGGACAGGTTCGTATAGACCGTCGCGAGACCGAGCTAGGAGTTATTACATTAGCTGCACGGCCTCAAAAAAGGGCTTTGGAGTCATCACGATACCTCCGCAACATGTTGAGTTACAGACGCCCATTTTGTGTATCGACTTGGCTTCCGCAAGGAAGAAATTGCGACGATGGTAAAGTTCCGAGAGTGAGAGGAATCGTAAAATCGATGATTGAGGGACGGGGATTTAAGGGGGGTCGCCAGCGGATCGAGCTCGTATCAAGGCGGAAACTATCGTCGGGCCGAGCAATATTGGTATCGGACGAAGGTGGAGGAGGCGGGAATCCGGCACCCTAAAGCCTCAACCCGGGCAGGACGATGGCCGCAAGCTCCTACTCACAGCTTGTTGTAAGGGTAGGCTGTGGTTGATGGCCGTGTGGATGAGGCTGATGATGCCTCTTCTCCCTATCAAACTGGTTGAGGGTTGAGGGGCCCCCAGGGAAGCCAGAAATTGGAGAGGGGTTGCTCTCCCAACGCTCAACTTGCTGTTGTGGTTATGTCCGGGATGAGAATGAGGAGAAAATCCAGCCGTTAATTAATGGCAAATAGGCGAGTTCAGGAAAAGCTTTCGCGACGACCGATGGCTGATGCCAACCAGAGCCCAGCGCAGAAAACGGGAGCCGGGAAAGAAGTGGAACCGAGCACAGCAACCAGCCGTGGAGCTGCTCGCGGATTGTTATTGTCGTTGCTGGCGCTGAAGTGCGTGCACTAATATTTGATGACTAGTTGCCCGCTCCACCTTATCATTACAAGCCAAATGCCCACACTGACCCAGTGACGAGCTCCTGGACCTGCAGTGAAATTCCCCATAGGCTTCTGTAGGTACCAGGAATGGTGGACGAGTAGCGGTACCTGAGTGCCTGCGGGTCAAGTCCAATCCTAGTGACCACAAGAGGAGATGGCTCCTTACGCTGGCTGGGCCAAATTTTCTACAATTATGAATAGCTCACAGTCGAGAATCCGTGTTGCTCAGATCCTTGGCGGGCTTGTTGCAATCCTATGCCATCTTTGATGCTCATCCAGACTTTATACGGGACACCATACTGGTTCCTTATCTTTCTCAAGCTGGGACCGCTGGCTGAGTATCGATACGTCGTATCCGAGACTAGCCAGGTACCGGTATCTTTTCATGTCATGGCTAGTCTCACTGGGGAAGGTCAGATGATCCAATGTCGATGTTCCAAGCCTGATGCTCCTGCAAGACATCTGCTGACAGTTGCCAAACCGACTTCCATGTCACATGCAGAACACCATAATTTCAATGTTGACGATGACATTGTTACAGAGACCATGACTGATGCTATGCCCACGATACAACATATGGATAATGAAGGGCCCCATGCTGCCCCAATTGGTGAAGTTAGCAGATTTACCTCAATCCAATGAATTTATATGTTGTTCTAGGGTCTATGGTTCAACTGTGCCCCCGAAGCTCAACCTGCTGAGAGGCCGATATAAGAGCCAAATTTACACCAATACGCTTGGGTCGGGCATCGAGTTCAACCGATAGTGTACTTCGTAGAACAAGGGTTTGTCGAGTAAAACTTAGAACCGTGAATTGAATAGTTAAACGGTGGCCCGGCCAGTTTAACTAAACCGCCGACTCCCGCCTCGCCCTCCCCACAAATCACATCCGGCAGGCAATTTTGTGTAGACCTGGAACATGGCGGAGCGATATACAATCAACCTCCATTGAAGGCTCCGACCAAGGACAGATGGATCCTCTTTTCACCTTATTCGCTCTGAATCCCGGCACAGCGGCTGCATTCTTTTTGCCTGCCACTCGTCTCGATCTAGCAACATGCATCTCGATGGAACGGGTAGTTACTATCTCGAACCTTGAGGATTATGGATGTTCAGAATACAGCTTGGCAAAGATAGATTCCACGTCCCAAGCAAGGCATGAAACATCCCGTATCAGGGACGATACTGAGGATCACAACCATGACCGACCGTTGCCTCGATTCAAGCGAAGTGGAGCATAGGTTGACCTAGCCTTGCCCTTTGTAAAGTCGACACCCTCACAAAGGCCAAAAGGCGAATCCGGCCAAGTTTCCAGATGCAGGTCATGCTTAGCTTGAAAAAGCTGGGCTGCGAATGGGAGGAAATCGGCTGCACAGCATCGGCCACCCTGTCAACTTTACTCCGATAGCTCATCTTGGCGCTTCCTCGCGAGTGTTCTAGACCCTTGCCTATTTCTTCCCACTGGAAGTGCCTAAGTGTTGCAGGCGTTCAAGTTGGTGAGATTTATCATACAGGGTGGGCCGCAGACTGTGCCACGCACAGACGCGGTTTCGGTCAACTGAGCCGATTATATTACAGAGTACAGCTAAACCACGCCGCGCCAAGTGCTCCCAAGGTGGCATAAGCGGCTCTAGGGCTTGTAACAAACTGGCCATAGCACTTCAGTCCTCCTCGATGATGGCAGTGCACACCAGCAATTTGAATGCAAGCACTAACCCGCACAAGGAATGGGCCACTGAGCGAACAAGCCAAAGGATGGATGGGGGATGTTGCACACCAAGGGACCAGGACATCCGGCGACGTTGGCGCAAGGAATACTGCACACTGGCTACATGGGATGTGCCCGTGAAAGCTCGAGGCTGGGAGAGTATTTATCCTAGAAACGCCAGACAGGCAATTCGATTCCATGGTACAGTGCATTTGGTTGATGTGGTGATGTTGGAAGTGGCACCAATGACGGACCAAGGATCGAGTTGCTGCCACTTGAGACCTTGTTCAAACCAGCTTCTTGGTCCGCCAGAGGACGATCTGAAGACGGAGACAAGCTAGCGAAAGGTAGGAAATTGATGCAGCAACCCTGCCAGACCCTTCACATCCCGATCAGAGGGACTAATCTGACAATTACCCCGGGAGAGGATAAATCCAAGCTTACTAGCATGATCTCCGAGCACGGGCTCGATGTTGATTGTTATTACCCACGGTTCTATACCTATTCAGGGATCAGACTTGTTAGCTTGGAACAAAAAGATACAAGTCTAGTCCATTTTAGGAATATGTATAGGTACTTCATATTATACTATGATTACATATATAATTAGGTACCAATACATTCCCCATTAAGATCAAGTACCAGTTGCAGCCTTCTCACCATTGAGTGCGATAGTTGCCTCAGGAATCTATTTGGTACTGCTTCCCACGCTTGTAAAATAACTGATCGAAGCTCCCGCCGCGGAACTGTTTGGATATCATAGTGCATTTCGATCCAATCCTTGATCCAGAACCAGACATTTTCGATAGGATTCAGGTCTGGGCTATTCGCAGGCCACTTTAACACTGGGATGCCCATTTGCTGTAGTGCGTTCTGTGTGATATAGGCTCGATGTGAAGGTGCGTTATCTTGCTGGAAGATCGTAACATGAGGCTGATTTTCGTTGAAAAAGAATCGAACAAGTGGGAGGAAGTAGAAGATATATTTATGCGCTGTAATACCTCCCCACTCCTTCTCCCAGAAGTGGCCTGGGCCCTTACGCGCACCTGCAAACATACTGGCGAACATCCAGCCTTGGGGGTTGCGTCGTAGAAGAGCCCATGTTTCTGATGTTTCATCTAGGTTCACTGTGATCCACTGCTTCCACATAGGGTCATTCGAAGCCCATGTTTCATCAGAAAAGATCACTGCTTCCCAGTCTTCTGGACGGGGCCGGATATGAAGCTGCATACGGGCGAATTCAACCCTCTCTCTCTTATGGCGGGGTGTAAGGTGGATCCTACGCGGCCGCACCTTTCGCCGGTAGCCAAGGAGCCGCATTGCAGTACGATAAGCTGATTCACGATATCCTTGAAGGGGTGTTGGTGCTACTAAATGGATCTCCCGCCACGGAACGAGCCGGTGGGCAGTGGATTCGCGTAGCCATGTGTCAAGTTGGGCTCTTATAGGTGTTTTCATTGCTGGCCGGGTTTGGCGGTTGCCACGCTGTGGAGTGACTGGATTATTGCATGCGTATTGGATCTGGCGATGGGTATACTGGGTATGTTTTGCAATATCATTATAAGACCAGCCAGCATCAAAGAAAAGGACCCGAACGCGAAGTCGTTCATCGCGGGTAAGCTGCTTCTTATAGCTCCTTTTTGGTGGCTGTGGCTCAATATCGTCGTCTATCACGATATGGGTATTTGGGAGGAATCCGATAGCATTTACCTGCCCTTGTTGTAGGGTTGGGCAGGCGAGAATGGCCTCGATATCCATTCTGCATCGTAGATATCTTGACTATAATCTTCGAGAAAGTTATCATCAGACTTCTGATAAATAAAAGCTTCAAACATGCAAGGCTGAAAAAACGCGACATCCATGTTTTGTTTTGGTGTAAGTACCTTATCATATAAAATAATATGTAAAGGTACTTGGCAGGGGACCCCTGTAAGACGCGCTTGAAGTTTCACGCTAACAAGTCTAATCCCTCTGGGAGATATATTTCGTACAAGGCGAGCTTGGCAACCGAAGATGATGGTGGGGTGGCCGACAGATACGCTTAGCACATATTGGATAGACAGATGTATTGGCTCTGACCGCACTGAACATTCAGCATTTGAACCCTTGATACAGGCTCCAGCCCTCCATGGGCTAGCTGGCTGTTGAAGAGGGTGGTGTCCTGGAACGGCCAGCCAGAGCTGGCCAACCCGAAGCACCGTCGTTTGCTGATCTGCGCCATTTCCAGATGCTGGCTGCGCGCCTCCGTTGTTACCAAGACTTCCCGCTCCACCCTAGCCAAGCTAGCGTGAGGGTGGGAGCACCCAGGCATCATTATACATGTTAACTCGGGAATCTGGAAGGCTGCCAAGAGCTTTGAGAAGTGAATGCCACACAAGGGTCTTTTGAGTCGATGCCGCCTAGTTGGCCAGATCAAGGCAGGAATCAAGGCTCATCGCCAGCAGTGGGGAAGAAGATACGCAGGAAAGACAACGTTCAGTCCAGCGGGCCCCGCCGTGCTCGCCAGGGTTTGAGGAATTGATAATTACCTGTCCACCCATCCTAGAAAAGTGAAGTTTGTGTCAGCCTTTTTATTAGCACCTCGACGCTTCCTGCCTTCTCGCATCATCCATCCCTCCCGTCTCCCGTCAAAATTCCCATCATAACTTCTTGAGATCCGGTGTTTCTCCTAGAGAGGGGATGGAGTGGGTGTGCGAGTGTGACGACATCGATTGAGTGATTGCGCCGGAAGCCGCAAGTTTCTTTTTTTTTTCCAGTTCAAGTTCACCCCGCTACAGGTTACAGGCTTGAGAGACCCTCCGAAACGAGCAACCCCAGTACCTCCGTCCCCCAGCAGTGGTTGTTGTAGACACAGCACGAAGCCCAAGCACAACCCCTCCTCAGCATTCGACTGATTTGACGATACTGCCGAACTAAGGCTCAGCCGCTGAGTGGTCACCAAGTCACCATGAACTCCAGTGCCACCGACCCCAACTCCGGCGCCCACGCGTCCGCCCCGAGTCCTACCACAAGCGGCGCAGGCTCTGGAGGCAAGGGCAGCATCTCAACACCCGATAGCAGCACTCCCCACGGTAGTCGCTTCCACTCAAATTCGGTTCGTAACAATTCGCCTGGCAATGAATCCATTCCCATTCCCATTCCCACCACCTCCTATTTGCAGTCTCTGTTATGTTCCTGTGTACCACTTGGAGCTGCATTACCACACACAAATTGGCTTGAGCCGATGACTAGACCAAAAGAACAAGCCAAGCCACTCAATCCCTCAAACCAGTCATAGCCACATGGTTGCCGACCCACGCATAAACCACCTGACTTTCGCTCTCCTCCAGCGCTGACCAGCATTGAACTGCCCAACAGCAACCGTTCAGTCACGAAGAGAACAGCCGCGACAGGCCCCCCAGCCGCCAAACATCGACATTAGGCGCACATGATGAGCCTGATCCTAGCCCCGCCGCACATCCGCCTATAGCTCCGTCAACACAGGGTAGTGGTGCGAGGCCGTCTCCAACTTCTGCGCTGAACCTTCCTGGCCCCGGACACAGCCTTCCCTTTGTAAAACCTTCGTCTTATCTTCGTCGGAAACCCACGACCTCTACCCGTCGCACAATGGCTGAAAAACCGCCGCCCATGAGTCCGCTTGACAAGGAGCAGATGCAAGGTTTGGTATGCTAGCCCTGTCTTGCGTGCACCGTCCCCTTGCGCTTCTTCCCCGCCCCCGCTTTCAAACCCCTCCCCTTTATTTTCGCAGATCGTGAGCCCTATCTCGGGGCGAGTTCAACGCATGTCCAGCTCGATATCTACTTTACTTTCCATATGAACCACATTCTGTACCCAAACCGGGGGCTTACGCTCCCGTCCTCTCAACGTACATTCGTGCAGTCGATACGCGATGCTTTTGGCAGTCGCCATGGTCAAGACACTACTGTCTGCCCATCGCTGCTGGAGCTTCGAGTCCCGTTCTTTGATTTACTGAGCATGAAATTGACTTGAGCTAACCCCGCAATGCTTTTATGCAGAGAGCTATCCGAGAATTCCTAAAAGTACGGACGAGTTATGACGTCCTTCCGCTCTCCTTCCGTCTCATCGTCCTTGACACATCTCTCCTGATCAAGAAGAGCCTTAATATCCTTATTCAGAACAGTACGTCCGCATAGTGCTGGACTCTACTATAGCCCGTTCTTATCTGTACTGGTCCTCAGCTAATGACGGTCGTCTCTTTCAGATATCGTCTCGGCGCCGCTTTGGGACTCCAAGACCTCGACTTTTGGTGGCCTCCTTACTAGCACCGATTATATTAATGTCATCCAGTACTACTGCCAGTTCCCGGATGAGATCGCTCAATTAGACCAATTCAGGTTAAGCAATTTGAGAGGTTTGTGCTACAAATCGAGATGCGGACACTACGAGAAGGACAAGGAGCTAACACACTTGACATAGCCATCGAAAAGGCAATCGGTGTGACCCCACTGGAGACGGTATCATGCCATCCCATGCGCCCTTTGTACGAAGCTTGCCGGAAGATGCTTAAGACTAGGGCCCGAAGAATTCCGCTAGTGGACCGGGATGACGAAACGGGGCGCGAGACCGTTGTCAGTGTCATCACTCAGTACAGAATTTTGAAGTTCATCGCTGTCAATAACGAGCACAACACAGTGCTCTTGAAGAAGCCGGTGAAGGATATTGGCCTTGGGACGTACAAAAACCTTGCGACGGCACGCATGAATAGCACTGTACTAGAAGCCGTCCACATGATGGTCGCCAACAACATCTCCTGCATACCGATTGTCGATGAAGAGAACCGGCTCCTTAACGCATTCGAAGCCGTGGATATAATACCCTGCATTAAAGGTGGAGTTTACGAAGATCTCTCCTCGACCTTGGGCGAGGCGCTATGCAGGCGCTCAGACGACTCGCCGGGCATCTATATTTGCACTGAAGACGATAGGTTAGACGCTATTTTCGACACTATCCGCAAGTCTCGGGTCCACAGAATCGTCGTTGTCGACGACGAGAACCGTCTGAAGGGTGTCATCTCGCTCTCGGACGTCCTGAAGTACGTGTTGCTTCATGGTGAAGAGGATGATGCGACGTCGTAATATCGCGACGAGTGTGATACTGAAGTTAGGAGGACAATATACCGGGCTTGATAGGTATGGAGTCAGAAGGAGAGCATTGGTAATCTATAGAGGTTCTTAGGGCGGGCAAGAGACGAACCAGCATGCCAGTCTGCTGGTGTTGCATTTCTTATCCCAACTGGGTACGGCGCAAATAGGTGGTTTAACGTATGAGGAATACCAGATGGGGTTTTGGGGAGACTTCCCGCCGGTTTGCTTATAGATTTATGGTATGGGATGCAATGATATTATCTCCGCGTGCTCTCGTTTCGCTCATTCCCACGTTCATAATGGCTGAAAGCGGACAAAGAACCGGCCATGCATGTCCTGGCATCATAGGGAGTCAGGCCAACAACAATGCCATACACTAGATTATCCCGGTCGTGGCCCAAGCCCGACGCGCCTTGTCTGGCGCGCCTTCCACTCTTGTATGATCTTTCTGCTTCCATCACTTGATATCACATCCTAACAGGGAAGGCGCAATGTGGATTTGCCTGAAAGCAGGAACGCAACTAACAACAGCCCTTAGCCCTTCGGATATCTAATACTCCTTCACCAAACCTCCCTAGAAGCTGCTTTATTCCCCTCTTCAGTCCCATAATATCTAGCACCAGGTCATCACATAGCCAATACCGCAAGCCAAGACGCAAATAGTTCAGTGGCTTAATTCCAGAGAACACATCAATCGATCAATACTACTTCAGTACTAAATTCCTAGTTAAGTGAAGGAATCCTTTTAAACTGTTTCCTACAAGGTAAGCAACATATCCTATCTACCTAAAGCTTCAAGCACAGGCATCCTTGAGCTCTCACTAGCCTCTCTATTAGTTCTTGGCCTTAGTATATTGTCCTCAGTATATACTGATGATTTAGGTTACTATAGTGCTATAGCGTTGTCGTGATGACTGCACCAATGCTGGATGGTGATCAACCTCCAGACCCTCCCGAACACAGGGATTTTTCTATTATATCAACACTACATCCATGTCATCCTCAGCACAAAGCATCCCTCAATGAGAATGAGCAGACCTCCATTGACAAGATCGAAAGCCACAACGCACCCAGGGTTTCTGCTACATGGACTACCTCAAGTATCGACCTGGGAAGCTCCCTAGACGAGGATGAAATCGACGGACGAGCGAGTTTTATCCATGCATATAACAGACTCGCAAAAAAGGCAAGCTCCCGGTTGTTCTGTCCAGCTAGCGGTCTAAACCACGTTTGCTAACCAGAGGCATAGTATGGGGTACGAGTACTTCCGGTTTATAACTTCTCATCATCTGTATGTTCGCGCTCCCTTGCTGTTCCTTGTCCCACCAGTCACTTACACCACTTAGACTCCCACGGTAAACCATAACATTCAAAATTACGGCTGGTTCTCTAAGCTTTTCCGCAACGTGTCCGGCTACTCGCGTGGAGAAAGTCGTAATGAGAAAGTTCGACATAAACGAAGTGTCAGCGACATCGCACTGACTCTTATCCATTCCCGAAGAGATACGCCGAAGAATGTAGAGCTGCACGAACTTATTCGCCTTACTGGGAAAAGTCTGTTGCGACTTCCCCGTGGCCATGCGCCAGCTGAGTTGATAGTGCCGACTTGCATTCGAGCTACAGCGCACTATCTCACGCAGAATGGTCGGAATCCTT
Organism: Lomentospora prolificans; assembly: GCA_029532625.1. NCBI lineage: Eukaryota > Fungi > Ascomycota > Sordariomycetes > Microascales > Microascaceae > Lomentospora > Lomentospora prolificans. The sequence goes on from JARFXM010000003.1 coordinate 1,895,450, forward strand.
CGCCACATATCTCTAGCCCATGGAATCGCGTTGTTGCTGACATTTCTCTTCAATAATAGGTGTCAATGTCAAGGGTGTGTTTCGTATCCCGGGTTCAGTTCGTGTTGTGAATGCGTTATACACTTACTATTGCTACGCCGACAAAGATGGCGACCGAATTTCAGGTACTATTCGCAGTGTGAGCCTACCTGGTCACCTTCGGTTTACCGTCCACGACGTTGCTTCGACGTTCAAGAGATTCATATCAGTTTTGCCAGGAGGAATCCTAGGCTCTTTGGAGGTATTCGACGCTTTTGTTGCCATTCATAGCCAGCTTCGATACAATCCTGAGGCTGGCAAGTTGAAACACCGCAACGTTCGAGCCAGATTGATTGCGCTTGCTATTGGAACTGTGCAATCTCATTATCGACGAGAACTAATATGCGCAGTGTTCGGTCTCCTTTCGTATCTTGGAAGGACTGCAGAAATTGCGAAGAAGAAGGCTGGGGATGGTAACTCGTTGCTGGGTCCTGGTTTGATGGGATATTCAGCCCTCGGTATCGTGATTGGCCCTCTTTTAGTCGGTGATCTTCTCTCGTCGTATTCGACTAAAATGGCGGATCCGTCCTGTGGGCTGGTCTTGTCCCCCGCGACGCCACCAATGTCTAGAAGGGAAAAGTTGCGCAAGAATGCTAAGACGCAAAATCAGGCGCTCCCTCTAACAGTAGACAAAATCTGGGTAGCTAATGAGGTGGCCACAATGATCATAGCCAACTGGAAAGACGCAGTGGAGCATATCTCCATGTTAGAGGCCCTCCGGCCTGATCGGAAAACGTTCCGGTCGAGACAGGCCTCACGACATGCCAGTTACCGCCTCCATCTCTCGAAGTCGGAGCCTCTTATTTCAACGGACCCTGGCCCAATGCACTCAAAAGATTCAGCGGGACGCGCAGACCCCCCACAATTTGATACACCCACCCAAGCTCCTAGTAAGTCAAATACCTCCTACCGAACTGTCTAACAAAAAGCAACTAACGCAACGTAATAGGATTCCGAGTTGGCTTGCACCCAAATGAATCAAGGAACAGTGTTTCCGGTAAATTGAGGGTCAGAAAACTGCGTCCCGGCCGAGCAGCATCATCCAGTTTATCCATCTTTGAAAGCTCCAGTCCAATGGAAGTGATGGAGAACTGCTCTTTCGACTCAGGAGTCCACCTTAGGTCACCTTTTATCACTGGGAAAGAAAATGGAGGCCCTGGAGACATATCTGGTATGCATGATCGGGGTCAACCAAGCATACGTTCTGTTCCAGGGGTAGGCCTCGAGCCGTTTGTTTTGACTAAGGCGTTCGGCAAAATCAATGGCAATAACCAAAGCATAACTGCCGGGAGAATGCGAGAGTCTGTCACAGAACAAAGGATGACGGACGGTGCTTCTGAATCCGTGGATGCCGATCTCTCGGACGCCAGCTGTTCAGCAGATATCGACCTGGTGCAGGAACCAACTCGTCGCCGGGTATCTCGCCCAGGGGACGACGATTCACTCCCCACCAAACGCCGCCCGAGTGAAGGTGGGGAGGGCCTCACCGCGCCAGATTACCATCATGAACGCGATAACAACCAGAAATCGAAACATCCAGGGTACACTTTTGATGGAAAGGCGGATAGGTGCCAGGACGCAATCAGAGATGGATCTTTCGTAAAGGTGGACCACGCCAGTTCCTATACAACTCACACGCCAAAAAACCCGTCAATACTCAGGAATGGCCGCTCAATCGAGGTGCTATAGGAAAGTGTCACCCCGAAAGCTGCTGATGAACCGGGGGGCCTGGGAGTTGTCCCTGAACGCGCTATCATTCCGGAAAGTTCTACCTCAGGAATGGACCTCACCCCTACGCAACAAAATGCCCGTCACGGAGTGAAAATTCACAAGGATTCCCCTACGCTTCTGAATAAAAAGAGTTACGACTTGGAGACTTCCAGTACTCAACCTAAAAGCTCTGTCGGGCATATTATGGGTAGTACCACGGCTGGCTCCAGAAAAGCAAAGAATGTAGTCAAGACCATGGCCCAGATGTTCGAGAACGCTGCTCGGTCATGTTCTCCTTCGCAAATCGAAAAAAGCCATAACCGGCAAGAGCTGACCGCCACAGGAAGCTCCATGAGCCGCGAGCGAGACTCGATGCTGGTAAGATCAACTTCTGTGTACTCACTGAGTAGCTCGGTAAATGATGATCCACGATCGGGATCTAGCATTTTGAGGCGACCTGCACGAAGGGGACGGAAGTCCAGGAGTGACGACAGCGCACGGAGGTCCACCCCTAGTTTGTCAGAGGGTTGTGTTGATGGTGAGGATGACCTCGAGTACGATCTTCGTAGAAAGGAACATCTCTGCCGATCGAGTGATTGCTGTAGGGCGCCAGAGGATGACGATTCTAGCTCAAATGTGCACTTTCAGGAGGACTGGAAGCATGGATATGCCGGCGACGCAGAGGGAGATCTCGATTTCCAGAGGCCCCAAACCACGTTGAAACCGCACATTGCTGGTGCTGGACCAACTTTTGGAAGCAGGATGAACTGCACTCTGGTGGAGGAGGATGAGGAGACCTCGCGAGGTACCCGACCCCGAACATTCTTTTCTCCTATCCAAGAATCGGGATCGGATGGTGTCATAAGTGGCTATATCCCAGAGAAACCTCACACGACTCAACTGCGAGACCTTGAAGAGCAACTAGAGAGGGTCACGATCGAACGCGATCTATGGAAATCGAGAGCTGAAGAGGCTGAGAGCAAGTTGGCTCTCTCCGAAACTATACCACGGCCTTACAAAATGGGCGTGCAACCGAGGGCAAGTGGACTACCTCTGGGCCCTTGTACTCCTACTACACGTACGGAACAAAAGGAGTGGCGGCGCACGAGCGGCTTCGGCGATAATACTAAGCGAAACTTGCACTCAGCATGTGTCCCTGGGGCGGATATCCTCGCTACGCTCCCTAGGTCGCCCATGACCCGTCGATCCTCCAATAGAAGCCGGGCGAGCAGCAATGTTATTGATGTGAAGGCTAGATTATCGACTTCGGAAAACGGATCCTGCACGAGAGATGTTTCTATGGGCGTCATGGACATTTGGATGGCTGCCCAGCAGGTTCTCGAGAAGGACACGCGGGAGAACGGTGAGGAGGTTTGGAGCAACAGAGACGACGCCGAAGACAAACTGTGAGATGAGCAACGCCTTTTAGGGGACGGAGTAAGCCTTTCATCGCGCTTATTCGGAATTACTCAGTCTCATGGTACTCGTAGTGGTTGGTACCTGAAGCCAAGAGGGATGATGGCGCGTAGTTCATATTATAGGCGCGCAAACAGGACGAATAGTTCAGTTGTCAGAGAATACAAGAGAGGTTAGAAAGAGTAGTTACTGTACTAACAGCAAGGCCTATCAAAATTATTTTTAGCCATCGCAATATCGAAGCTACTCCTGCATTTCGCCCGCCCAGCTACTATCTGGGGGGTTCCTCTGTTACGAATTGGCTACATGTCCTTGTCCACCACATCGTTTGACTCTCCACTCCGTCTCTTGATCCGCCACCTTCCGGCTTGATCCATCGTCATAGGGACAGAAAGAGCAGCTATACCTTCCGCGAGGTACGCAATGATCTCCGAATCTTCCACACCCGTAGGATCAGTTACGACTGGAGGCAAGCCTGCGTTTTTACCAGGACCGCGACGTAGAGACGGTGGTGACTGACTCGCTATCGGGGTACGACTCCACCCAGATGCCGTGGCGAGACTGGTGTCGGAAGGTAGAGTACGTCTGGAAAATTGGCTAGGAGTGATGGGACTCCGGGACGGTGGACGCTGGGGCGGTTGTGAGGGTGAGGGAGAGGGTGAGGGTGAGAGTGGTGGTGAGGGTAGCTGGTCCGCTGCTTTAATGCGAGTAGTCCTTGTGTCTCTTCTTGGTGTGCTAGACGGCCAATGAGGTTCTTCGGTGTAGTGCCTCCATTGTTCCGGGTTTGTGGTCAAGTGCCTTGCTGTGTTTTGTCGTAACATTGAAGATATTTCTTTGTTATTCTCATTCATATATCCTTCCTCGTCCGCGTCCTCCTCGTCCTCTTTGTCGTCATTATCTTCATCGTCGTCATCGTCATCATCATCATCATAGTCCCTTTGGGTGAATTCTGATCGCCCAATACTCAAACTCCTTCTCCCCCACGACGAGACGGTCACGGGAGACGTAGCACCCCGCCGGTTAGGTTTAATATCCTCCTCTTCCTCGTACCCATGATTTCCATTTCGGTCCTTCCTACTATCACTTTCCGGGGCCGGCCATACCAAGGCAATGCGGGAGGGCGGCGGATGGTAGCAAGGTTGTTGGGAAGACCGTCCGAGCTGCGATGAGCCTTGATTGCCGGGCCAGGGCCGTCATTCATATTGGAATATGGGTTTGAGATTTTGGGTGGCATCCACTACAGATTGATAGAGGCCAAAGTCTGCAGGACCGGTTAGCGATATGAACTGAAGAGACACACGACCTGGAAAGTTGGAGTTACCAAGATTGTTGCCTAGGTCTTTGGAGGTGAGGACTTTGACGGACAAGTCGGGGTTCACCTTGCCGATGATCTGCGCGGCATTGCCATTGACAAGGTGAGTATCCTATAGTCGGGTGAAGAGGAAAAGACATGGTCAGTGGGTGAAGTCTTGCGGGGATAGAAGTGCCAAGATGGGGACACAAACCCTGTTGAGAGTCAGGGTGACGTTTCCATGGGAGTCGAGCAGAGCAGAGTCGCCACGAAGCTGTAAGACCTTGCCGACAATGATGACATTCCGACCCCGGTAGGCGCTGAGGTGCTCGGCGGTAATACGGGGAGTAGAGGTTCGTTCACTCATGGTTATGGAGAAATACTGGTAGGAGGAAGGATTTTTGCTACAAAGATAAATTCGGTGGGATCCTTGATTTGCCAAAACTTTATGAGGGAGACCTTCCTAGAGGATCGGGGTGAGCATGAAGAGTCGGCGGGGCTGCTTTTCAGGCGCGTCTGAGAGTGTGACGCGAGTCAATCCTAGAGCGTGTGTGGTGGGGAAGCAACCATGCGAAAGAAATCGGCTACATCCGGCTGGAGGGGCAATGCGAAGTCACGTGGGAATTTGCAGCTGGCAACTGGCCAGCAGATGTTGGAGAAGGCCTGGCATCGGGCCGTGGCACGGTAACGCCGTACCTTCGGACTGAAACCTCGTTTATCGAACCATGTGGTAGTTTAGCTTCACTGGTATATAAACTTCTTCAGGAAAGGACAAAAAAAAAGTTGCGTCTCGGCCGCAATCACCCCGAGACGACCTCATATCGTCTCTCCGGTCCTATTCAAGTTGCGCATCTGCCGCCTAGCATACTTTTCTTCCCACCACGTCCAGAATGTCTGCGCCAACATCTACGGGGAGCGACCCCGCCCCCACCAAGATCGTGGTCGGCACGCGCCAGTCTTCGCTCGCCATCAAGCAGACCGAGCTCGTCATCGAGGGTCTGCAGAAGCTGCGTCCCGGCCTCCAGTTCGAGGTCAGCGCGATGAAGACGATCGGCGACAAAGATCAGCTCACGGCTCTATACAAATTCGGCGGCAAGGGCCTCTGGACGAACGAGCTGGAGGCGAAGCTCGAGCTTGGCGAGGTCGACATCATTGTCCACTCGCTCAAGGACATGCCGACCACCCTACCCGAAGGGTTCGTCCTCGGGTGCGTTACCACGAGAGAAGACCCGCGCGACGTTGTCGTCTTCAAAAAGAGCCTGGAAGGCAAGTACAAGGCCATCGGAGAGCTTCCGGAAGGCAGTGTCGTTGGCACCAGCAGCATCAGGAGGATAGCGCAGCTCAAGAGGAGGTATCCGCATCTTAAGTTTGCCGACGTGCGCGGCAACATCGAGACGAGATTGCGCAAGTGCGATGATGAAGAGGGGCCATTCTCCGCCATTATCCTTGCCGCGGCGGGGCTGCTGCGGCTTGATTACGGTAGCCGCATCGCGCAATATCTCGATTCCGGATCGGCTGGTATTCTACATGCTGTCGGTCAGGGCGCCCTCGGTGTAGAGGCCCGCAAGAGCGACAAATATGTGTTGGACCTCATTAAGGAGTTCGAAGATAACCAAACCATGCTGGCGTGCTGGGCCGAGCGCAGCGTCATGCGTACGCTGGAGGGTGGATGCAGCGTCCCTATCGGCGTCGAAACGAAGTGGGTGGATGGAAAACTGAAACTCACCGCGACGGTTGTGAACATGGAGGGCAATCAATTTGCAGATGTGGAGGAGACTGAGGCTATCACAACTCAGGAGGAAGCCGACAAGTTCGGCCGCGAGGTTGCTCAAAAACTGTCGGAAAGGGGGGCTGACAAAATCCTGGACGCTATCAAGCAGATAACGAACAAATAAACTAGATTCTAGAAATGATGGTATAAATTAAAAAGAATACCCGGGGCCGTTTGACCTCAGCTCGATATCCAACACATATCTTCGTCGTGGACTCCTCTCGTAGACGTATTGCTTCTGAGTATTTGCATGATGACTTTTTTTTTTTTCCATTCCAGACTGAAAATAATTCCCAGTAAACCTCTTAAACGCCATACCATGGTTAAATAGATTACCAGACTGCGGATCATAGAATGCAAGATCCCAAGAAAAGGTGAAGCGCGGCGTGTGAACCTAGAGAATCTCGTCCTCGTCGTCCCCAGCAGCAACATCCAGGACCTGGAAGGCCCCCGTAGTCTTGATAGGCGCGTCCTCTGCTGCCATCTCCTCATCATCAGTTTCCCAAGCCTCCTCTTGAGGGGGGTTCTGGCCCTTCTTCTTAGATTTCTTCGTGGCTGCCGATCCGTTGACCTCATCCCAAGTTTTTCCCCTCGACCGAACCAACTTTCCCTGTTTCAGGCTCTTCTCAATCTTGGAAGCGACTCGTTCGGAGATAGCCTCCGCCTTATCTGAGCCCTTTTCAAGTCGCCTCCGGGCCTTGGAGCTAAGCATCGTCTTGCGCTTGCTGGCCTTTTTCGTCACCCCGGCTCCTTGCCGGGCGGCTAGCACAGAAGGTCGCGACTCGGCTCTTTCCGGTGAGGGAGGTTGGATCTCCTTGAGTGATTTGTCTGTATCAATGCTAGGCGATGTTGCTCGGCGAGCAGCCCTCGAATGGAGCGACGGGCCTATTGTAATGGAGCCACCATGGTCAGCATTACGATTAAGGAGTAGAATATTCCGGGTTTCAAGGCCCGTATCGACAGGTTGGCACTCACCCTTTCTCTTTTTGGAAACATTTGGCTTTCCCATTGTGGTTTATGTATTTTTTGCGGAGAGTTTGTTCCGTGAGAAGGTCGATCAGGATTATTCTTCTCTTCTCTTTGGAAGACGCTTCGGGCCCGAATTTTGATCTCCGAGACATATTTGGTGGGGTCACTCCTAATTTTGCTCAGGTTATCTTATCGATAAGGTTATCGCGTCCATATCAGCGGTGGATGCCAATCTGGATGATGCCCAGCTGCTGCCAACTGCACTCCAATGATTTGCTGAGTCAACGACGCGTCCGCTCCATGACGTTCATCTATGTCATAAGTATATTCCCTAGGAAATTAACCACCTATTCGGGTCATCGAACCATTGAATTCCTTTTGTAACGCGGGATACAGCTATCTAAGTCAATTCCCGCTCTTTGATTACCAGTAGAGGTCTATGCCTAGTGTAGGTGTGTAGGTACTATCCATGGATGATAAAACGAGACGGAACCGGCCTTTTGTCCACTGTGACCCAGCTGATAGGGAAGATGCCGGGACGACTCTTGGCAATGATAATTGAGAAAATCGAAGCAATCGAAGGGATCGGAGAATGAATGGTTCATCGGTATTGCTACCGTAGCGTACCTAGCCATGTGCGAAGGTGAATTGAAACAAGCTGCGCACGAGACCTTGGCATGAGAAACCTCTTCAACGTGAGAACAACACGACGTTTGTTCTTTTCGCGCGAGGAAACCCAAGCTCCAAAAGTTGAGCATTTGTCGGCAACCGGGGGTTCCACCCTAGAATTTCCTACCACATTGTCATCCGGGTTGGCGCTGGCGCAGCGAGACTCAGGCCGCTGTCTTGTACCCTCTTACTCGGACCGGGCGCGATCTTTGCCCTCCTACCAAGGCAGATTGCACCCGATACAATCGCCAGCGCTGGCTTGTGACGTCACTGACATCCAGTTTACCAAGCAGCCTTACGTCATAGTCGTGCAGACCAAGTCCGTGCGTTGAGGTACTTCGGTATCCACCATCAAGGCGTTCCCTCTATTACTAGGGACACACCTGTAAGTCCAAGTAACTTGCATTAAATAGGTACGGATCGGCAGTCCAATTCAACTCGAGGATCTCGATGAAAATTGACAGAACGGCCAATTGAGGTTTGAACAAGACACAAAAGAAAGAACCCGGTACACTGACAAAACTATTTTCTACTTCGCTTGACCGCCTATTTTTCTGTAGGCGTTTTCCTACAATGTAGCATGTCTCTAAAGCTACGAAGTGGACAACACTGGAAACAACGCATATGGATGAAGGACTGAACACGAGTTATTGGTAGTGGGCAGAAGTCGATCGTCCTAGGTGTCTGCCCATAACCGAGTATTTACATGTTCTTCCTCCAAGGAGCCTGTGTTCAACCTCCGAAAGAGCCTCCATAAGACTCGAAACGGAATTATTATACCCTGCCCATCACATCATTGTATGGGGATGTGAGGCGGCAAAGATGTTCGGTTGGTTAGCTAGGCGAGCGAAAGAATAGAAAAACGAAAGTAGAATCCGTGTCCGCAGGAACAAGCCCACTGGCAGAGAGCCAACCGCAGTAGTACTCCTAATTCACTGCACCTCGCATAAGTAGCAAGGAAACCTCCAAGCCGTTTTCCAATTTTTAGTTGTTACTCCACCCACCTGTGTAAAACGATCTGCAGCTAGTACGCCCCCCATCGCCGAGGGGAGAGCACATCCGGGTGAGCTAGGTTCGGTCTCACCATCACCAGGCACATTTTCGAGGTTCAATAGCAACTCCCTCAGAACCTTGCCTACATGCAGGGACGGGTCGTTTAACAGTTGCAAACGGAGAAACAGTTGCAGGCTCTGCCCCAAGGGTCCCTTCTCATGGAGTAAGGGAGAAGAGGAGGCTTGCGCCACAGCCAGACGGGTAAGACCCTGTCCTTTTTTGGTGTCTTCACTCCCACTCCAATGGTGCACGCGCTAGGGCTGCCGTCAAGGGACTGTAGCCTGGCTATTGTGCATGTCCATCCAGGAAAGAACGCCCCTTGGGCAATGGTCTCAGGTGCAAGGTTACCTGTGCAACCTTGCCGTGCGTTCAAGAGGAACGGGATGAAATCATAGCTGGGCGCAAGTAGGGGACAAAATAATCGGGTACGGCTACTAAAGTAGAGCAAGTTGACATTTTTGCGTCGATTATTCTGCCCCACCCCTCTTTGGGGCGGTCCCACATGCTCGTCGTGAATAATCTAGGGTTTCTCACTAAAGAAGCCTGTGGCCGCGGGCAACAATAAGGCATAGACAAGGACCATGTATCATGTTCACGAAGCACTTGCTCCTTAGCTACTGAACTGGAATTTGATGTGCGCTCCAAGGCTACGCAGCGGACGCCTTCCTAGAATCCTGGAACCAGGTGTAAACCTGGAGAGGTCGAGTCCATCATCCACTCAGGATGGCCTCCTTCATTGTGGGCCGGACGGGGGCTTGGTACTGTCGAGCGACCAAATAGTTACTATCTCGGGCCAGCGAGGTGGACGCGCATTTCGTGTGTTGGTGGAGCTCCCATTCTCCTGAAGTTTGGGGACCGCGATGGATCATGCATGTTGTTGCCTCATTCAATATCTCGATCATGATCATATCAACATATGGGAAGATGACCGCATCACCTTTGACGGCGGTGTTTTAGACTAATATGTCGAGCTGCTGCTTCCCTGTGGGGACTTCTCGATGGAGGGGCGAGGAACCATGTGTCCCCGGCCAAGGCAGGTGCATGGTCCGTACTGCGTACACTACCCCGGGTTCGGTTCCCCGACACCAAGAAGGAAGACCGAGATATGTGCGTACTGCCTCTTGTCATGCCGGTATTTTTGTAGTATGGGGGGCCAGGACTCATCATGGAACTTTATCCCAACCGCTTGAAATCCATTTCGGCCTACCTATTGTATGCGCAGACTCTTCATTCACGAATACGTCCGATCTCTTGCGTGCTCCTCATTTGGGTGGCACGATGGGTGAGTGTTCGGAAAGCTTTTCAACTTGCTAACTTTTGCGCATTGCTCACTTAGCTACCTCAGATTGGACGCTCAATCATGTTGGGAAACAGAGTGAGCTAGCGTCCATCACGTATCTGTTCGAAGCTAGGCCGAGCGACCGGAGCTTCAAGGTTCATGCAATACGCCTCTTCTATACCGCATTCATGCCAGCCCCTAGATGAACGGGGCCAGCCAGCTGTGGGTGCCATGCTCAGAATACCAAGACAGGAGCTCCACCCTGTTCCTAGCTCCAACTGCACCACCCAGGAGGACGACCATTGTGAGACGTGAAGAGGCTTTCGGCGTACTTCTCACTGTCCGAATGGTGCGGCACCTTTTCCAAAACAATATGCGCCATCACATCAATTGGTGCCCGAGGTGCTCCTAGGGTGGCCAGTCTTGCGTGCCAAGGGCCGGGAGACTAGAAGGGGACGGGGCTCTGAGCGCATTCCTTTCTACTTGTAGCTTTGCCAATCCGATTTTTGTGCAGCAATTATACATGTATTTTCTTTTCTAATTTTTGCTTCGATGCCACCATCAGGACGCATAGTCGATGGGGTAGATGTGGTACGTCTGCAGGGCTTCATCTCGGTGGCTTGCTGGAGGCTGAACATTGACCTTTTTATCTCCAGCCAACTTTCTCGGCGTGGTGGTGCATTTGCTCCAAACTAACAAGGTACTCAAGAGCACTGTTGCATGCATTGAAACAATGGTATAGACACACACCCGTGCCTCCACAGTCATGTACACACCCATCCTGTCATAATCCTGTCCCCAACCGGCTGTTATCCCATTGAATTCCTGAAAGCCAAACCCAGTTCATGCAGACTAACCTTTCCGCGTCTTTCACTTAATAGTTGTCGCCATCTTTTTGATCAACCCCCAGCATATTACCCTTGAAAGTCCGGAGCATTTGCGCCGGTTGTGGGGGTGTTTAGAAGTGGTAGGTACTTCGAATGAGGTTATCCTGAGCTCCCATCAAGATCTGGTTTTATGGTACAAGTGTAAATCCTGCTAGAGAATGGAAAACACTCTCGAAAGAGATGGCAAAGGTCGCGTCCTCCCTCAGTTGGATGCAACAAAGTAGGGGCATACTGGGCACTTTTGGCCTAAGAATCTTCCAATTAATGCTTCTGTCAGCCAGCTAGCCTTCAAGGGGAAACGCAGAAATTCCCCCGAACAGTTGGAGGCAACATTCTAACATTTCCAGCTGGCTTCTGGAGGTTGGTTGGCCTGACACTTGACTGGTTAAGTCGGCCTTTCTTTTTTTTTCCCTTCCTTTTTGGCACCCGAGCTCCTTCCCTCGCCTCGATCGAGGGCGTCATCTTTGATGCATTGGCTCCTGCAGTAACCTGTGCTTAGCCCACCCACATGCCCATAAGTCACACACCATCCTCCACTACCTCCAGCTACATACACCAATCACTTCCCCCCCCATCTCCCTTGTCCCTGTGCAGACAGGAGGAAGGAGCGCAGAGGTCCTTATTGCGACTTATCTCCACAGTACTCAACTCCATCCATAAGGACAGCCAGCAAATTGAGCCAAAGCGGAAACTTACACCCCTCCTTCCTCTCCCCTCCACTTCTTGCCCCCGCAAAGGTCTCTGCTGTTCTGCTCCCGGTGTAACTAGTTCGCTTCCTAGCCCTCCCAGCCGCGGGTTCTTACAACATCCCTTCGTCATCACCTCTCGATCGCAACCTAGATTCTTCTAGCTCTTTTCCCTCTTCTTCCAAGCTGCGTCAATAGAAATCATCTCGACCCTCACCATCTCCCCAGACAAGCAGCCAGTGATCCGCCGCCTCACTTTGTTCATTTATTATTTTCAAAGTCCTCAGCCCGGTCTGCTCCTCCCCACGCTGCACGCACCTCTTGCGAAACCTCAACTCGAATCTGCTTCTCCAAAGTTCCGAGATACTCTGGAAGGGAGAGATCCCACTGGGATAAATCGACATCCGCTTCCTTGCCCTTTGATTTTTCAAGAGCACCGAAGGACGCAAGTGATCGAGGGAGATCCCAAAACCCTCCATAAAAGTAGGAACATCCTACGCCATCACCTGACCAACGTCCTCTTTCCTTCTTCCAACCAACTTTACCTGAAGTTTACATTACACGGCGTCACCTCTCCTTCGCAAACCCCGCCAATATACACTTGTATCCTCGACTGTCACCTCTTAGCCAACCACACCCTTAGAGCTTCCTGTGACGTACCGCACCTCCGCTTCTTCCTTCCCGTCAACCTTGAGCTCCACGTGCCGATCATTTCGCCATCGAGCCGACTGGTTGGCCCAGGCCTATTGAAGAAGGCCGCAAGCGCGAATCCACTACGACATTTATCATCAACAGGAAAGACGTAATTCCCAGAGGGAAACAGGGGAAAGTCGGTAGCATTTCTGAAGCGGCAAAGAGGGGAAGTTTAGTCGACTTACCCCTACCAGTTCCCCACCGACCGAGAATATAGAAGCATAAACAAATGATGGCCATGCCTCCACCTTACTTTGACGACTACATCCCTCTTAGTGGTGTTCCAAATCAACAGAACCCTTCTTACAGTCAGTATTATCCGAGAGCAGACAGCAACGCCCAAGTTCCGATTGCCGCTACCACGAGCAGTTCTTTTGTCCCATCGACCGCTGCATGGAGTCAGCCCTCTGTTACGATGCCCGTTAGTGCCAGTGTTGCCAATACTCGAGTCGACTCGTTTGCTCGCCGTGGATCCGGCCCATTTGACGACTTTAGAAGCGCTAAGACAAAGTCACCCTCCCCTGACAGGATATCCTCTACCCGAACATCTTCGACTAGCAGTGCATCGACTAAGATGTCCAGCCGAGACAGCGTCTCGAGCAAGTCCTCAGCACCCTCTGTTGGGTCATCTTCTTCCACTTCCTCCTCGAAGCGCAAGTCGCGATCAGGCGCTCGGCAAGACTCCACTGTAGCCATGGGTGGCGATAACACTAAGCGCGACAAGTTCTTGGAAAGGAATCGCATCGCCGCAAGCAAATGTCGGCAGAGGAAGAAGGAGTGGATCAACGGACTCGAAGAGACCAAAAATGGCCTCGAAACCCAAAATTCTCATCTGCAAATGGAGTATAACGGTCTTCTAGGCGAGGTTAGCCGAATGAAGAATCAGATCATGGCCCACGCCAATTGCCATGACCATAATATCGACAAATGGATTGAAAATGAGGCCAGGCGTTTCGTGCAGGGTCAACAGCCTACGGAGTACCAGCCGCCTGTTGGCTTCCCTGATCCTGGATCATATGCGAACCCCGGCGGCCCTTCGTTCTCTATGAACTACGAGGGCTACGCTGATGAGGGTGAGTGAACTTCTCGGCCGCCTGGACTGCAGAGCAACGGCCGACCCCCTTAAACCATGATCAACTCAAGAAGCTTGCGTATCGACGGCAGCGCCGTCGTAAGAAAACACCATCGGCATATTTCATCGATGCATGCCAACACCGCATTCCGAATCTAAATCATGAACCGGCAAACTTACATCTTTCCTCGCGCAGGCTCCAAACTGTCGCCGACACAAACAGCATTGTCAGCAGCTACGCCGAACCCTTTGAATGGGTCGGAGGAGAGGGATCGCCGAAGCTTCGTGTGTGTCTAATGGGCGAGTGAAAAACCGTGGAGTGAGATATTAGGACGCTCGAGAACTCTGTCGTACGAGACCATTGGGAGAGAGTATCCCACAAAGATCGAACGCTCTGGGGGTATGGAGATTGTATCGACCTGTGATGGTTGGTCGATGTGTAATACAAGTCTGGATTTGAATTTTACGGGCGTCTGCGGCCGTTATAGTGGATGGTTTCTTTTGGATTTGAATTTCGGCGTCAACTGTCAGGATAAATGGAGAGAGAGGGTTGAGACACGGGAGGATATGCAGGACCTTGGCAGGCACGAATATGGAGTAGAAATGAAGGGGAAACGCAACACCTTGTCATTTTCAGTTTGAGCAGGGGAGAGCCGGGGCGGTTACTCTTGTGTCGAACCATGATTTACGCTTTCTTTGGAGTCAGGATTTATACACGGGGGCTCTTAACAGCGGAAACGGCGGACCGGTTTACACAACAGAGCGAATGGGAAGGCAGCTCAGAACAAAAGGAGGCTATGGCAACGGAATCTCACTTATCACCATCCGGGAGGAGGAGAGTGCCAATGGGGTACGTTGGGTCCTAAGAGGCAATAATACTGCTAAGGGCTACCAAAAAACTTTTTTTCTTTTATCTTGTTTTCGATCACGATCTTATGAAATGGCGTTGTCCAGATGTTGGTCTTCTGTATATTCTTCGCTTGGCCGTCTGACTAGAGTACAAGGTCCGCTTGTTCATTAAATCACACTGGTACTAAATTGTAACAACGACCCTTTAGCTCCTCTTCCTTGATAGTGTTATCGAAGCTCCACAAGCTGGCTTAAAATGTGTAGAAATGGTGGGCGAGTAGATCGGACACCCTGCGGGGGAGGGGCCGCCCGGGGGGGGGGGGGGGTAACCATCAATGGTTAAGGGCTAAGGTAGATTGTAATTCTATACATGTTTTCTGACTTAAGAGACTATATTCTACAAGAGTACACGGCGATGACGACCAACGAGCCGCACACGCTCTGCCCTCCCTCCTCTCGCCTTTCCTAGACTGAGGCATCGAGAGAATCACGAATTCTCTAGTGCTCCTTCCCTGCATCTCCTTCGTGGCCCAAGCGCTCATGGATTCAACTACTGGGCGGCAGCTGCGGCAACAGCGCTCGCACTCAGGGCGGCCGAGGGCGAGCTGAAGGCAACCTGAGTGACGAGATCGCTCTGATGTTCCTCAATCATGCGGCGCAGGGCAGAGCGCTCCACGACAACGCGGCCCTCGGTAAGAAGATCCTTCACATCGACGTCCTCGACCTCGAGGGCGCGGCCGTCCTCACCGGCGAGGCCGACGGCGTCGAAGAGGGTGGCCCTGGGGGCCTCTGTGACGAAGAGGGTGCGGCCGAAGTCGCGGCCCCAGCCGTGGGCGTGCATGAGCTGCTTTGCCTGCTTGCGGAGGTAGCCGTCCCTGAGCTCGCCCTTGATGTAGTCGGCGCGAACGAGGGCGTGGAAGTCCTCGGAGAGGGGGAGGTCCATGCCGTCCTCGCAGACGACGAGGTCGCCGCGCCGGTAGCGGTAGGAGAGGGCGGTGCGCCAGGCCTTGTCGTAGACCTTGCGGGTGAGGTTGGTGGAAAAGTCGCGGGGGTGGGGGCCGTGGGACTTGCCGCCTCCGCGGATCAGGGGACTCTGCTTGGAGCCCTGGCGGGCGCGGCCGGTGCCCTTTTGGGGGCGGATCTTACGGTGGGAGCCGTGGACTTCCCAGCGGTTCTTGGAGGAGGCGGAGCCCTGGCGGGCGTTATCGCCTTCGTAGACGACGGCGAGGTGGAGGAGGTCGCGGCGGAGGGGGAGGTAGAGGTGCTTGATGGACCAGTCTTCGAGGGAGACGGGCTCGAGGTCGGGGAAGCTGTGGATGGTGAGGGGGACGGTTGATACTGGAAAGGAAAATGTTAGATGCGCAAATTTGATGTTCGGAGAGAGAGTTGGCACAGGAAAAAGGTAGAAGACGTACTCGGATTCCAGGTCGGAGAGGTTGTGAGTCTTGATGGAGAAGAGGCCTCGCTAGGAGTAGGGGCTTCTGTGGCCAGCGAGCGGCTAAAGGAAACTGGGACAAAGGGTCGGCTCTGGACACATGGGACGTTAGTATATTTGCATCAGGCAGAAGTTTCGGACTCCACGAATCGAATTGGAATCGTACCTGTGTAGCGGCTGCCGCAGTCGATCCGATCAAGCTTGTCCTCGTCGCCGTCGAGCAACCGGATGATATGCACATGGCCTTGAGCGCCTCATTGAGGCCTCGTACGCCCTTGGACGCCATCTCGAAGACTGCCTATATCCTCAATGGACAAGACTCTGAGGATTTCCGAAATGCGACAGTCGTGTAGGTGGCTTCGTCGTCCGTCCGTCTCGATGAGCTGAGATGCGGGTGTCTCTCACCGTGAAAGTCGTCGTCGCGGAAAAAGAAAAATGAGCACACGAGAGAAAGATGTCGATGTGGCCCGTGCGGCCGTCGCGTCAAGGCTGACAGCTGGAGCCAGAACAACCAATGGCAACTCTGGAATTCAACTTTTTAGTGGAGCTATTCAAGTACCCTTTGAATTTTTGATCTCGAGTTTGCATCCTGCAAGCAAGAAGAAGTCTATCGGAAACGGTCTCTCTCATTCTCCGTCCCAATACGCATTTTGGGAAACTGCCCCATCCATCTCCCCCTTAGACAGCCGAATTCCATTATGTCGGCGTCTCAGGTCGCGCGGCCCTTGGTCCGCGGCCTCCGCCAAACCGTGCTCATCCAGCCGGCCACCATCCGATCCTTTTCCCTCTCGTCCGCCCGTTTCGACGCCCCGACAACGACAGCAGAGCAGGTCCAAAACCCCGCCGATCAGTTCAATTCAGACCCCAACACTGTCCTCGGCAGGCGCGCCGAGCGAGAGCTCGCCAAGGCCGGCAACCCCCCCGTAGGCTCGCGCCGTCGCCGCGCCGCGCTCCGGTCCAGCCCCAACGTCCCCTTCGAGCAGCTGCCCTACCAATGCTTCCAGGAGGCGAGGGCCATCATCCGCGCCGATAGGGAGGAGAAGGTCGAGGCGATACGCACCGAGCTCGCCAAGATTGCGAGGCTGGAGGCTGCCGATCCCAGCACGCTGAAGGGCGGCGAGAGGAAAAAGGAGCTGCGGTTGACTAGTCTGCGGGAGCACGTTGAGCAGCTGAAGATTTTGGCCGATATTAATGACCCTGTCGTGAAGCGCAAGTTTGAGGATGGCCTTGGTACGATTTAGACCCTTTTTTTTTTTTTGTCTCCTTTTCTATCTGGTGTGAGAGTGTGCTTCTAACATCGCGTGATCAGGCGACATGGACAAGCCCATCTACCGGTACCTCGCCGACAAGAAATGGCGCTCCTACGACCGCAAAGTCGTCCTCCAGCGCCTCGAGCAGTTCCATATCGTTCCCGATCTCCTCCCCAAATTCGACCCCGTCGCCGACGTCCAGCTCTTCTTCCGCCGCGTCAAGGTCCCCATCGGCGCCATGGTCAACAGTCTCGTCAGCGAGCTTCCCCCCCGCTTGCGCGTTCAGGTCTTCGACAAGGGCGAGCGCCTCGTCTCCGTCGTTGTCGTCGACGCAGATGTCCCCGACGTGGAGGCTGATAGCTTTACTAAGAGGTGCCACTACATGGCCGCCAACGTTCCGGTCTCTCCCTCAACCGGCTCCATCGCCTTCAGCAGGATCAAGTCGCCCGAGCAGCTTGCCGTGCCCTGGCTCCCCGCCTTCGCCCACAAGGGCTCCCCTTACCACCGTCTTGCCGTCTTTGTTCTCGAGCAGCGACCCGGCGAGACCCTGGATGTCGAGAAGCTAAAGGCTCTCTACAACAAGGGTGTCGAGGGCGGATTCAGCCTCAAGAGCTTCCGCGACAAGTTCGGCCTCTCCCCCATCGGCTTCAACATGTTCCGTACCGTATACGACGAGAACACCGCCGCCGTCATGGCCCGTGCCGGCATTGAGGGCGCAGACCTCGAGTTCAGGCGCGTCAGGGTGCACTCCATGAAGCCCGAGAGGAAGCCGAAGGGCTGGGAAGCCAAGAGGCAGGGTCCCAAGTACAAGCATCTTTGGAAGTATACCAAGAGGATCAGGGGATTGTCCAGTGGCAAGAAGTGGACGAAGAGGGGCAACTAAGGAGGAAGTGTTTGAGCAGGAGTGGTGCTGGTGTTGCTGTTGTGGGGAAGCTGATGTACATTACGTGTATTATGCTGTTGGAGTGCGAGATAGTCGTGTGTGTGTGTATGCATATAGAAATACTCGGAAATTCTACTTTTTCATTGTCTCAGGTCCCGCATATATCTCTAAATATGTTGATTGATGCGACGATGCCTTGTTTCAGTGTGTACATGTGAAGTTCTATTCTGTAGTTTATACATGTATCCAATCCAACCTCCATTTCCTTTTTCCTATCCAGGGCCCGGGCAGCCTCCTCTATCTCAAATACTTTTGGTATCAACAGTTATACATAGTCTTATAGTACAGCGCCCACATTACGACGCAAGCGAGAGAAACCCTTCCTGTACAGGGTCTACAAGGCACCACCGGCAAGCTTCACCAACAACATGGCAATCCGCACTTTGATACCCACCCTCCGCTCCGACTTGCACAGGTCGTCCCTCGTCGTAACCCCCGCGTGCTCCGTCAACCACTCCTTCTCCTCAGCCAACCGCCTCTTGAGGTCCTCGTCCCGAGTGACCATCAAGCCGCCGACCTCCAGATCCAGCGAGTAGCTCCTCTTCGTGTAGTTGGAGCTCCCGACCAGCGTCATGGAGGGGCTCGCCTCGCGCGGCAGCGAGATCCAGAGGCCCTTGGCGTGGTACGTCCACGCCCCCGGTTCGCCGACGGTGCCGCGACGCCACTCCATCGCCTGGATATCGGCGCGGCGCGAGACGTACACGGCGTCAAGGAAGCGGCGGAGGAGGACGGTGTAGGCACCGGGAAGGAGGCCCGATACGCCGGGCGACTTGTAGAAGCCGTTGGCGTAGGGAGAAGCGGTTATGACGGTGTTTTGGCCGCCCGGGGACGTGGAGAGGAGGAGCTTTGTGAGGGAAGGGGCGGGATTGAAGTAGCCCGCCGTAAACGTCCAGGAGGAAGCGGCGAATTCGGGCCGCGCGAGGGTTCGGAGGATGTGCGTGATGGCGGGGAGTTCAGTCGAGATGTCGGGTCGAAGGAGCTGGGACATTTGTGCGAGAATGTATATCCTCGTGTCTTCGATTTCCGTCGCAGGCTTCTTCTCGGGTGATGGCGGCGGTGGAGGCGTGTTTGGTGTTATTAGGGGCCTAAGAACAGACGACGCGTGGCGGACGAAGTCGTTGGGCGCATCGAGGGGGGACGGACCGCCGTTTGATGCCGGCCAGGTGAGCTTGAAGCCAGCCGGATCTTCAGCTGACGGCGCGACTAGGAAGCTGAAAGACGAGACACCCTGATGAATTCGCCAAAAGTAGTCCGTGACATCCTTGGACTGGAAGAGATGGTAGCGGTCTTGCCGGTTCGTAAAGTAGTCGGAAGAGAGGTTGGCACTGGGGGCTCGATGTTAGAAAGCCGACATTATCTTTCATGAACAAGGTGGGATATCCCCATACCCAGATAATATGATCTCGTCGTCCATGCCGTAGAGCTTCATGTGCTGCAGGCCCCAACCCTCGTTGATCCTTCTAGGTATGTGCTTCTTACGCAGCCCCGTTAGGTTCGGGGTATGATACATGTGGATTTCCACCCGATCCGCCCCAAACTCTTCGACGAGAGGTGCGAGAAGCGAAGCGCACGAAGGATTAGGTGCTTCCCTCGTTCCCCTTAGCGCATCGGTCAAAATGCTCACGGTGAGCTTTGGGTTATTGCGCAACGCTTCGGCTAGGGTATCTATCTAAGAGCGCGCGCAAAGGCATTAGCTTCCCAAACCCGTCAACTTGGCTTTCCTCACAGGGAATTACACTCACAAGCTCCTGCTCCGATTTTCCAATATACAAAGTCGACAAGAATACCCTCCTCTCAGCCTTCCGTATCTTCTCCTTCAGCGTCTCGTAGAAATCGGTAGGCGTGCGCAGGATCCTGATATCCGACCCCTTGATATCGAAGGACGGGGCAAGCTTATCGAGCTCAGATACGAACGGAGCGAGCGCCCCTACCCCGGTAGCCTGCGGAACAGACACCGTACCAGGCGAGGCGTTGGCTGAATAGCGACGGCATTGAGGGATGCAAGGCCGATTTCCGGAGCCGATGCGCGGATGCGCGAGAGGCGGACGTGCGCGGACGGTTAGCCGTAAGGCATTTCGGGCGAACATAGCCTCCTATAAATAAGGTATGTTGGTTGACACTAGGAAATAGGTTGAAAGCTTACATTAAATATCGGAGCAAAGGAAAACTAGACACTCGAGGCCAGCAAATTGAATATTGAAAGCTGATAGCTCTTCCACATTTTTCCCACTGTGCCAGCATCCAAGTATTGATACTTTGTACTTTTCTTACCATGCCAAGCTCAATTATTGGCTGGCCTCGTCAGCTGAGTCAGCGTCCAACCGAACATCACCAATTCCCTCGCCACGGCAAGTTTGACATCAATCAATACTCGGTCTCGAAGGGAACAACGACGCCAATTGGAAAGGGAAATCGGACGAGTTCCGTCGCGCCGCAACCATGTCTACGATAACGAGAACTCTGAGCAACCTCCGAAAGATTGGAATCAAGGTACAAAGGCCCTGGTCTCCCCTCCGCTGCCGCCTCAATGCGAGTGTGGAAACTGGCGACATCATGTGCGCTTCAATTGGCTGACTGTGTTTGATAGGACTACTTCGTCCAAATGTTGGTATGTTCACCATTTAGGCCCGATATCTTCGAAAGAATTGGTTGATTGACCATTGCTGAACCGTTGGCGACGATTAGTACATCGGTACGACACCTCAACACCCCATCCTAATGGCAACTCTGGGGCCAACGCCATGATACCACTGGGGATCTGGACGAAAGATTTGTCTTTGCTAACGATGCAATAGGTGATACCAAGTGGGGTAGACACGTAGGAACCGATCTTGCCGGAAACAAATTCTTCGAGAACAACGAGGAACTTCCCCGTACGACTCTTCAACCCCGAAGCCGGTGACTCCTGAAAACTAATCTCGATGCAGTTCGAACTCGCTGGGTTGAATACGCCAAGCACGACTACGATGCGTACGCCTCTCCCTTTTTGGCTATCTTGATAGCCGACTACGGCTCCCCCTAAGTTGATGTCCGGACGAAGCTAACGCATTCCGCAGTGCCCAGGTCGACCCTGGCTGGCACGCCTGGCTCGCCTACATGGTTGACAAGCCTCCCACCGAGGATGCCCTCCTCCAGACCAAGGCTCGGACTGCCATCCCCAACTACACTGGCACGAGAGGCGCGTTCAAGACCTACAACACGTAAGTTCTTCCTGAGACCGACTTTGAACTCCCTCTGCAACGATTGCTATAGAGTTCCTCGACTCTCTGCCTGCTCAAGAAGGAACTTTGATAACCGATATTTCTCTAGTACGGTACCCAAACTTACAGCTTGGGAGCCGAAGACGGCGGAGAGGCAATAGGCTGATACTAGGTGTTACCGCATGTGAAGAGGCCCAATATGTGTAAATATAGATAGGACGAGAATAGACGTGTGGTTGCGAAAGCAACGCCATATCGAGGGTTCGACACTTTGCCTAAGAACCTTGCCGTAACATCCACTATTGAAGTACAGAAAAGTCTTCAGAACGATGTAACTGAAATTGAACTAAACCAGAAGCTATGGATATTTCTTCTCACGCAAGGAAGCATAACAGTCGACTATAACTAACACCAGAGTCGCAAACCATGAGTAGACAGTAAAAATGTCTAAAATCACAGGCTTTCTATGCAATATGCGAAGTGAGCAATTGCAGCAAGCACCCGATCTTATATGCAGAAGTTCATAAGTGGAAGCACTACGCTTTGGATTCCACGGCCGATTTAATTGCTAAGACACACAGCTGTTAGCAAATCTCTGGCTCTAAACAGGCATGTCAGAAGAGCGATTTACCTTCACAAGTGACTCTAGCATCACCAAACAGCATTCTAGTTCCGGGCATGTAGAACATTGGATTTGGTACATCCGCTAGAGAACACGACTATTAGTAAATGTATGTCGATTTGATGAACGATAAGACGGAGTCTTCCTTACCATATCCACTTGCAAGACTTCGCTTCATGACGATTACCTGCTTACTCTTCCAGGCGTGGAGCACAGGCATACCAGCAATCGGGCTGCCGGGCTCCAGAGCAATGGGATTGACGGTATCATTGGCGCCAATGACAAGAGTGACGTCGGTGTCGTTGAAGTCGTCGTTGATTTCATCCATCTCCAGCACAATATCGTACGGCACGCTTGCTTCGGCAAGTAAGACGTTGCACTGGCCGGGCATTCTTCCAGCTACAGGGTGGATAGCGAAGCGGACATTAATGTTCTTCGACCGAAGCATGCGAGTGATGTCGCTAATGGCGTATTGCGCCTTGGCAACGGCCATGCCATAACCAACGACAATGATCACGTTTTCCGCATTTAACAGTGCTTCGGCTGTATCTTCCACATTCGTTTGCACGGCGGTACCTTCCACCTTGAACTCACTAGTCCCAGTCGGGGTCGATATACCTCCGAACAAGACATTCGTAAGCGAGCGATTCATCGCCACACACATCTAAATGCTCTCATTAGTTTACCACCAAGGCAAGGTGTGAAAAGCGCACGAAATCGACATACAATATATGATAAGATTGAGCCTGAGACGCCAATTAACGCTCCCACGGTTGTGAGTAGAGGGTTGTCTAACATGAATCCTTCTGCCACCAGCGCAAAGCCACTGTAGGCGTTCAGGACAGTAATGACAACGGCTTTACAAGTCAGAATCAACATTGTCAAGGGTTATTTTAGGTCATGAATGTCAGACTTACGCATATCAGCACCACCAATTGCGGCCGTTGTCGTGAATCCCTTAATGAAGGACAGTACGGTATTGGCGGCTAGTGCACCGGCCGCGATCATAGGAGAACCGGGGGCCATAGTGACGAATGCACCCATAGTAGCCAAATTGGCGGTAAGCATACCAGAGTTGATGATGTGACGGCCAGGGAACATAAGAGGGCGAGACGACATTCGTCCAGCAAGCTTGAAGAAGGCTACTAGGGACCCGGTAAAGGTAATACCGCCTGCAGATGCGTTAGTAGTCGGTTGAACATGGGTAGAGGGCGTAGCATTTACCAATCAGAACACCAAGATAAGCAGATACGAGGTGGAGGGTGGAACAGTGCGCCACATCCGCCATGACGCTACCAACACTCGTCAATACAGCAGCAAGACCCACCACTGAATGAAGGGCAGCAACAGTTTGGGGGAGGTCAGTTGGTGTGATGCGCTTTCCAATAAGGACACCGGCAAGAGTACCGAGAGTAGCGAGAGCGCCGAACTGCGTCAGCACCTCAGGGGAGAAACCGACAGCGAGAAGGGAGGCCAGAACACCGGAACCAACACCGAGCATTCCAAGCATGTTGCCCATTCTAGCAGTGGTCTGGCTGGCAAGGCCAGTAAGGGAACCAATGCAGAGAACGGAGCTAATCAAGTAACCTGCCTGGACAAGACCGGCGGCACCAGTGGAGGCGGCAGCAAGGAAACCACCACCAAAAACGGCCGCAGGAATAGCATACAGCCACGGGTATTCAGGGGGATCAGTTGCACCTAATACCAGTGTTAGCTTTATAGCCGCCGAATACGTAAGAACAAAAAAAAAAAAGAAAGAAGAGAAAATAAACGAAGCCTTACGTTTAAACATGTCCAACATCCTCTTAGTAATTACGAAACCACCACCAATGTTTCCAAAGGCAAGGAGGACAGAGAGAGCGCCGAAAGCTTGAGGAATCGTCTCAGGAAGGTATCCCCCCGCCCAGGATGAAGAAACCGCCAATACCTACCATTCCAGATATGGCGTTGGTGACACTCATCAGAGGAGAGTGGAGTGCAGGAGTAACACCCCAGACGACACGATATCCAATAAGCGAAGCCAAGGCAAAAGTGAAGGCATTTCCCATAAGCAAAGGGCTGGTGAACTTCCCGAGGGCCAATATTGAGCTCATACCAGCGGTTACGGCTGCAACTTCACGAGAGGTCTTCTGGAACGGAGTCAGGGAGACTACCTCAGCTTCCTCCTTCACAGGTTTAGCAGCCGGAGCTGGAGGAGGGGCGGGGCGGGGCGCAGGAGGGAGAATCTTGCCCTCCAGCGTGACAATGGAGCCTCGGACAACTTCATCGGTGAGATCAATTCCAAATTCCTTTTCTTTGGGAGCCATAGACAGGAGGAGTTTAGTGATGTTGTTGGAGTAGAGGGTAGAAGATTGAGTGGGCAGCCTTGAGGGAAAATCCGTGTATCCTTGGGGCGAGCCGTTAGCCCACCACGAAAATTAATCGTGATACTAGGAAACTTACCGATTATCTTGACCTCCTTATGCGTTATAAGCTTTCCAGGCTGGGTCACCTCGCAGTTGCCACCAGCCTCGGCAGCAAGATCCACAATGACGGATCCAGGCTTCATGATTTCAACCATAGCCTTGGTAATGAGCTTGGGAGCAGGTTTCCCGGGAATAAGAGCGGTAGTAACAATGATATCGACATCAGCGGCTTGTTCGGTGAAGAGCTTCATTTCGGCCTCGATGAATTCCTTTGACATTTCCTTGGCGTAACCACCAGCACCGGAACCGTCTTCCTCGATATCGACCTCGATAAATTCGGCACCCAGTGACTGGACCTGTTCACGTGCAGCAGATCGGGTATCGAAACCTCGAACAATGGCACCAAGTCTTCTAGCAGTAGCGATGGCACTCAAACCAGCAACACCAGCACCAATAACCAAAACCTTGCAAGGGGGGATCTTCCCAGCAGCAGTGACCTGACCGGTAAGGAAACGACCAAAGTTGTTAGAAGCCTCGAGCACGGCTTTATAGCCAGCAATGTTAGCCATTGAGCTAAGAGCATCAAAAACCTGGGCACGGGAAATTCGGGGAACCA
This sequence comes from Lomentospora prolificans, assembly GCA_029532625.1. Taxonomy (NCBI): domain Eukaryota; kingdom Fungi; phylum Ascomycota; class Sordariomycetes; order Microascales; family Microascaceae; genus Lomentospora; species Lomentospora prolificans. The sequence continues at coordinate 1,920,344 of JARFXM010000003.1, forward strand.
TATCCATAGCGAAGACGGTTGCATTTCGGGAGGCGAGCTTCTCAACAAGATCCTTGTTCTGGGCGGGCTGAAGGAAAGAGATCACAGTTTGGTTGGCCTTGACAAGATCGGTCTCGGCAACACTAGGCCCTCGGACCTTCAAGACGATGTCGGACTCCTTCCAGACACTATTAGCATCAACGAGTGTGGCTCCAGCCGCAACATAGGCTTCATCGAGGAAATCCGCTTCAGTACCAGCGCCTCGCTCGACCAAGACCTTGGCAAAGCCCTTCTTGCGCAGTAGCGCAGCATTGGTAGGGCTCAAAGCAACTCGGCGCTCATTGGGGTAGGTCTCCCTCGGTACGCCGATGGTAAGCTTGGTGTAAGGCGTGGTCGGGGGCAGCACGGCGTCCGGCTGAGTGCTATCGGCGGATTGAGTAGTGGAGGCATGGCGAACAAGCTGGAGCTGCTTCGAATTACGAGGCACGAGAGCTGTGGATTGACGCGCGGGAGTTGCAAAACTTTGCCATTGGCGGTGAGAATGAGACCGACGTCGGCCAGCAACAACAAGGGTGGGTCCGCATGTGAAGCTGTCTTTTACACGCAAAGCGGGAAAAGGCCAATAAGTTAGCTACATTGCACTTCTAGGTGGAAATCTAAGAACCATTGATTTGGGAGACAGAATTGAAGCTAGGCGATAGCAAAAATCATGAATACTAAGAGCCCAAAGCAGAACTTCAATGTCTCGATAGGTTTTTCATTGCTGAAGGGATGGCCGCGGCCGATCTCGTGGTGCCCTTGTGCCGCTACAAAGCAAGCTTACCTCGAGTACCAGCAATAATTCTCCGTGCAGCGGTTGATGAGCTTACACCGACCTGGCCACCATGGCCCAAGGCCAGGAACGAGCGAGGAAGGGACCACGGCATTGGCGTAAGTCGACGGGAGAGGATAAGAGACAGGAAGCTCCTTAAGCCGAGGGCATTTGCTCAAGGGCTGAGTTGAAATAGGGTGTAGTCTCTCCTGGAGCCTCTGACTCACAAGTGGATTCGGGGGACTTCGGAGGTTGAAACCATGCACACGAATAGAGCTTCTCGAAAGCGGTGTAAAGGTGAGGAGTAGTCGTAGAGGGACAAAAAGTTGACGAGCTCCAGCTCGGCTCAGACAAACCAAGCTGTTGAGTGGGTGGGAGCGTGCAGAAAAACCAGGTCCGGTCAATTGAAGCACGGCCACGGACAGACGACAAGCGCTGTCAGGAACAGCAATAGTCGACGTTGGAGCTTCACCAACAGGAAACGGAGGGGTAGAAAGAAAAGAAACCCTTGAGATAAACGAAGGGATGGGGAAAAAAAAGAAAGAAGAAAAGACGACGCCCCCAGTTCGAGATCCAGGGATAATATTCCACTGTACCAAGCAAAGTAGAGCTACTTCTTCTGACTTGGAAAGTTGTGTGGCGCTTTCCCCTCGGGAGCGGCGATGCTTTTTTCTTTTGGGTACATCAAGTAAAACATGGGAATGTGAGCCCCAGGGACCCTAGTGGCCGGTGCTTCTTGCTGGCCAGCCCAAGTCGAACCCACAGCCAGCCAGCTGGCCAGGCGTGCTGGACAGGGGCACGAGACCACCAGCAAACACTAACGTTAAGCGCTATCCTGGACGAACACGCCAAAGCTATTTTCCCCTTCCACTAGACTGCTTCCCTCGGCCTACGCAAGCTTAGGCCTCGGGCTACGATTTCGCGTTCGCCAGCCTCAACTAGTTGTGAAATCTAGTGGCACACGACGGCTCTCCGTGGTCAACCCTCGAGGTCGATGCCAAATGTCACTCAATACCTTTCAGTACAGTGCCCAACTCCAGCTCGTTCCTCTTCTCCGCAAGCAGTCGTGTAACCCTTACCAACCCCTCATTCTCATCACGGTACGTCGCGAACCACGGTATATCAAGCATGAGTTGCTGTTTTCGTCCGCTCCCGCCTATTGCACAACATCTTCTCCCCTGAGTGTCGAGGCCGTTGCAGCAAATATGTAAGGCCGAAACCCTGATGGGTGGGTACGTGAAAAGCGGGGGATAAGAAGGGGTTAAGGAAGGTCAGGTACAATGGTTAATAGCCAGCGGGGTGTTCATCGGAGCACTGGGTGGGCAGACCACACCATCTTAGAAGCAGTCAATGGTGTCACAACTTGTCGACAATGTTCCAGCGCCGTACCACCACCACCAACCCAAATCACAGCTTCGAAAGAATTTTGGCCGTCTCCAACGGCTGTGGCGCTCCCCAGATTTGGGGAATCCTGGAGAAAGCTGGAGAAGCGCCAGCTACCTTGGGCGCTGTTGAATTTTTTTTCTCGATTTCCTCCTTCCCTAATGACGATGACGGATTCACCTTTTCACACCGGGCCTGGTTAGCTTTCAGGTATCTCGGTGTACTCCTACGTATGCCCCGCACGCTCACCTGTCTTCCCCGCCTCGCTTGTCGTTCCATCTGAGCCGTGGCCCGTCCGCTACCCGTACACCTTGGCCCGTTGCATTTGCGGGAGTCCAGGAGTCCTAGCTGGCCCATTTGCCGCTAGACCCTCCAGAGATTGTGAAGGCCGAAGCGTAAACATTGAAACGCCAATCCATTTTACAGCCAGCTATAATAAACGAAATCACCGTCGTTGTACCCGTAACCTCCGGCAATTCCATAGCTGGCGTTCACTACGGCTGTTCCAAATTCGTTCAGACCCAGGACAACTACGTGCACTGCCGACGTGCACCTCCTCGTTGCTAAACGCCCAAAACAGGTAGATATGAGGAAAGCCCAGACTCTAGCATCAATCCTCCGTGCCAATCTTCGACCCATGGATGTAAGCAAAACAACGTTGGGCATCCCCCGGATTATCGATGCAAGGAATGGCAGTTTCCGGCTCCCCGCGCCTGCACTCCATCCCATCACCTTCCCCGCATTTTCCATCTGGTCCCGGGCCAGAGGCATTCTTGGTTGGCACTTCCGCCCACCTCCAGAGGCTCGAATATTCAAGTGTGACCACCCTGGGACTTCTGTAGTGTGTGTCCCAGGTCGGAACCGTCGTAACTCCTTCGGAATATCGGGTTTAACTGTCATCTTTCTTTATATGGGTGTTTTGAGGAGAAAGAAGCTCCCTACGAGCCATTTCTGAAATCCTGGGAGTCGAGGCTTTAGGTGCGGCGAGTGCAGTTTATGATAGCTCCAGCAAGTTAACCAATGATAAAAGTTCGCGGAGAACGTGGACATTCTTGACTTGCTTTATAAGCCCAAGGTATGGTTCCCATTGCGTCAGGCACTTAATAGTTGCGCGTCATCGAAAAAGGCCGGGCAACTCGCAGCCTAGCTCTACTCGTAGCTTATAGAACAACTTTGGGCGGCGCCTTCAAAGGCGCTGTCCCCCAAGTAAAACAACTTAACACCAACAAGCAGTCGGAAAATCGTAGCTCTCCCCTGCCTTCATATTCTATCTAAACAGTAATCTTTCCGTACGCCGCGATACTCTATACTCTGGTCTTAGGTCCACGTCTCAAGCAACGATCCTCACATTCCTCCCGACCTCGCCCCGTTCCACGGCATCGACGCGGGGAAGAACCCTCTTCCAAATCTCCTCTGCGACTTCTTCCACTGAAGGACTCGCATCGATAAGCACAAGGTCCTCTTCTTCCTGTCTAAACTGTCTCGTTTCGGGAGCACCAGCCGGCTCCGACCTCTCCTTAGGGGTGCCTCCGGGTCCATCTGGCGTACCAATGGTTCCCATACTCAACCCCCAGAATAGGTCGCGTACTCGTTTCTGCATTTCAGCCTTCTCGTACACCTCCCCGCCCCAGCCGCCGCGCTCCCGTGCCTTTGCTTCTTCCAGATCAAGAAAAAGGACCATGTCGGGTCGTGGGAGGCCGACTTCTGGAGCGCGCGCCCAGTGCAAAGATAAGGTAGGGTTCTGTTTCGCAGCGCTATATACTATTCCGCTATAGTAGTATCGGTCACATATAATGGTTGTTCCGCTAGCCAATAGGGCATTGATTGACTTGCTGCAGGCACGGGGGCGCATCGCGTTAGTACAAGCCTTCAAATGAGCTCATGTTCAGTGAATTTGAAGCCCAAGTTTGGCAGCCTCGGACTGGATGGTAGCCAAAACGGGCAAAGGGAGTGGTTGCCATGGCACGTACGCAGCTTCCCAACGGTTAGCACTAAAGAGGAGGTGTATAGCATGGTCGTCCATCTCGATCGCGCTCTTCAGATACCCATCAATCATCTGGCCAATAGGGGTGGTTCGATCTGTCAATCATTTTACAGTTAGAAGAAGAGGCTTCCATCGCCGTGGACGAAGATGCCTGGCCCGCGCCAGGTTCCTAAATTGCGAGAGCAAGGTTTGCGACGTCGATCATGACTCTTCATGGCTTCCTTTATCGGTCGCATAAGAGCGGAATGCGGGACATAAGTGACGCAAGTGCACCTCATGAGGACATGTCGTAGCTTAGAAAGCCTGGGTCCAGGTTATGAGTTTGCTTACCCGGGAACCTCATCACCTTCACATTCCTACCCGCCTCGACAAATCGTTGCTCTAGGAGCTTCACCTGGGTCGTTTTGCCGCTCCTATCAAGGCCTTCCAAGACAATTAGTGCGCCACGGCTGCCCGCGTTCTGCTGAACCGCGGACGTGGCAATGGCAGCTGCCGCAAGATCATTGATCGATGCCATTGCGATGTTGGGTCTCGGGCCTTTTCTTTCTCCCTTTCCTCCGGTCTTTTGCTCCCAGTGTTTGCTGATTTGACAAAATCGCGGTTCAAGTCCCGCCTTGACTCTGGAATCCGTCGGATGAGCTCTTTTGAGGTTTCGAAGCTCACGCAATTAGTGTCAGGAGGTTGCCTTAAGCTCTGGAGCAGAACAATTGAGTTCTCGAAGGGAATTATGCTTAAATATTGACCGTGGTTCCCTGCTACGGTGTGTCAAAGTGCTGGCTTGATGATGCAACGTGCTTCCCTGGAAAGGCACGATGGCGGGGTGGAGGAGGGGTAGTCGACTATAGAGGGGCGAAGCTGAGCTTCCGTTGGGCCAAGGACACGAGATAAAACACAGCTGACGACGCTGAGTGTGGCTCGGCAGTTTCACCACCCAAGGCAAGTGCGCATGAAACCTTTCCAAGAGTAAAGCTCAACGGCTAGACAGCTTCACAGCATGAGCGATAAACGCTGGTGAAGCAGAGGGCGGCGGCAACACGAGACGAGGCTGGAAAGGGCGGCTTCACCAAAGTGGAAGATGATGCCTTAGCTTAATTGGGTAGTCCTTACCGAGGCCGGAATAAGGAAGCCACATTCCATCAATCTCATGGGCTAAGGTCATTTTGGCAGCTGACTAAAGTCAAAAACCTTGCTGCATCGATCAGATGCAGCATCCACCGAAGACGTCTTGGAGTGGGACATGTCATATTTAGGTCCGGGGAAGGTGAATTACAATATTGTATCGCAACGCTGCCTTATTTGTGCCTGTATCCAACCTAAGAGACCTGAGTCAAGAATGGCCTGCTTCATACTTGAGGACTCAGCTACCTTTGGTCGCCCTCGCCCTCGATCGCATACACGAACCTTGGGGCCCCCCGTGGCGACTTGGATGTGACAGAACCTCATCTCCCTAGTGCCAACAATATCATATACTACTATAATGTAAAACAAAAAGATCATGAGAATATTGCTCGTAATTCACATAATCTGCGTGGCCAAGCCCCGAAGACCAGCTATCATATTCTAATTCATCTTGTAATACAGACGCCTCCAGAGACATGATAATAAAAATGATGCGAAGCCGGATAAAACGTCATCCTAATGAAGTCGCCGAGCGCGCCATCAGGGCTAGTGTCGTCGAACAAGAAGAAATATCGGACCGCGTAAGAGCGAAGGCGAATGAGACGGGAGAAAGAGACAAAAAGAACCGGCCAACCCTTCCTTTTCCATTTCCCTGGAAATGCCACAAGACAAAAGAAAACAAAAAGCGAAGATACATGGAAATGAAACGATGTGTGAAGATACACAATAAAGTCGATGCATCTCACAACCGTAGTCCATGTTCCCAACCAAGTATTCTAGGAGACGGAAAACCAAGACGAAAATAGATACCGCCCAAAGCACAAACACAAACCAGGCAATTATAGGTAGACGTGAGCAAAAAAAAAAAAGAAAAGGACAGGAGAAAGTTCTAAACGCCGGGCAATGCACTGATTGCAAGTAAACATGAGACAAAAATCCTCTCACTCTTGGGCGCCCTTCCGAGAGAAGTCAACTTCCGACCTATGACTGGCATCAATTAGGTCTTCAAACAACGGTGTTGCTAACATCAGGTTCGAAAACCAGCTTTCCGTCTCGGCCATGTCTGACTAGGACGCGGCAGGAGGAGCCGGCATATTCGCCATCTGCGGCGTTCTCTGAACCTGGCCCATACCAGGGCTGCCCTGGCCGCCCATGGGTCCCTTTTGTTGCATCTGACCTGGCTGCGGCTGTCCAGGAGCACCAGGCCTCACGTTCGAGATGGGGAAAGCCGGCTCCTTTTTGGGGTCGATGCCCGGGAAAAGAGCCTGCAATTTGGCATACAGCTCCTGTAGATACTTGTTTCGATCCTGGCGGTCCGTCACTGGGTCAGCCGGCGTATTGGCCGCCCCATCGGTGCCCTCAGGAAGATATTTGATATCAAGGCTCATGTTGAGAGGCGGCGCGCTGATGATTACGGGGCAGGGCGGCAACTTGTTCTTGCGGTCGGCGAGGGCGGCTAGATATTGGAGGTTCGCGTTGAGACGTCGGAGGCATCTGATAGGGGACAACGGGGTTAGTCTTGAATGTGGTCTAGTGGCCGATGGCCCGGGACACCAACTTACTGTGTGAAGTCCTGAGATACTTCCTCAACCCGCTTCTTGTCTACATCCGACGCGCCCTCCGGACCAGCACTAGAAAGTTCCTTCTTAAGCTCTAATTGAGTATGTTGCAATTGCATGGATTCATAGAGAAGTTCCTGGTTTATGTCGAGAAGAATCGAGAACCGTTCCCTCTCCACCGCGGTAAACTGCGGGCTGAGTGGGACTTGCATCGCATGCGCGCCAACACCTTGGCCACCTGGGAACGTCGGGGTCTGGGGGGTTGAGACAGTCGCATTAGGGCCCTGGGTTGTTGGGGTCTGGGTTTGCGATCCGGGCTGTGGTGTGGGGAATTGCTGATTCTGGCCCTGCTGAGGCTGGGGCTGACCTTGCTGCTGCTGCTGCTGCTGCTGCTGCTGCTGCTGAGATTGTGGGGCCGGCTGCTGCGGTGGTTGTTGTTGTTGTTGCTGGCTTTGGGGCGTCGGCTGTCGCTGCTGCTGCTGCTGCGGTTGTTGTTGTGGCTGCTGCTGCTGCTGCTGCTGCTGCTGAGCCTGTTGTTGTAACCTAAGCTGCTGCTGCCGCTGAAGTTGCTGTTGGGCATGTGCCTGCGCCTGCACTTGTGCCTGCTGGGGAGTCTGCGGCTGGGGCGGGGTCGGCATATTAGGGTTCGGGGTATTCTGAGACGCGCTCATGGGTCGTTGAGGAGTACCGGTTGGAGTCATGCCGCCGCCGGCTTGCTGGGCGGCCATCCGCTGCTGAAGCATCTGTTGCTGAGCCGCCTGCTGTTGAACAGCGAGATTGGCAGCTGACATCTGGTATCCGGCAGGCATTCCTTGGGCTGCCATAAAGTTGGGATTAAACTGCTGAGGACCGCCAGGGTACTGGGCATTCATAAAAGAGCCTTGTTGGAAGCCTGGCACTGGCGAACGAGTTAGCGAAACATCCAAGCCATGTATGAACGACGTATGGACGATGCGATCGAGGTACGCGTATCAGCCCAGGGTATCGGACGCATCTTCGCCAGGGTTGGAATATAGAAGGGGCAGTGCTCTGGACATTTGTCTCAAGCTCATCGGCGCTGACGCGCCGTCCAACTTTGCCTTGTCGCGTCCGGGGAGTTGCTGATCATCGCAAACCGTGGAGCGCGAGGGGGCGAATTCGTCGGGGACATGATGGAGGAAGATGAAGAAAGGTAATCGAACGATTGAAGAAGCAGAGATAACGCGACATCAGAGTTAGAGAGGCAGGAAGGGGCTTCGGCAACTCACTTTGTCCAGCACCTCCCATCTGTCCCATCGCGGGGTTCTGCATCATTCCACCAGGGCCTGGGCCTGGCATCATACCGGCATTTGGAGCTCCAGGGACAAAGGGCGCCTGGCCGCCCATGGCGGCGAACTGCTGAGGGTTATACATCATCTGCTGGCCTGGCTGTCCTTGAGGAACTTGTCCAGGCTGTTGCATGTGAAGGTTTGGCTGTTGGTGCTGGGGTGGGGCGGCGTTGTTGAAGTGTGGCATTCCAGGACCTGGGCCATTGGGAAAGCCATAACCACCACCGGCAGGGTACATGGCTCGCTATTTGTCTTGGACTTTGTCGACAGCAATATGACGGATTCTATGTGGGAAGAGCGAAAAAAAAAGTACTTTGTGGTCTAGACCTGTCCCAGGTGCCCAGGGGTGTGTCGTGCGTGTGTATGGTGTGTCGCGCGCTGGCTCTTTGCTGGTGAGAGATCGCTGCACGAGATGGACAAAAGTACTACTGCAGCGAGCTTTTGCAAGCAGTAGCCAAGGCAGGCAAGACAGGGAATCTGGGACGGGAGCGCAATTATGGCTGGAGATTATCAATGGCCTCGGGCGGAGAAGGGCGGGCGAAAATCCAAGATGGATGGGAGATGTGCAAGTCGGATTCTCTGACAAGTGGGTCGCGGCGCAAGGAGGAGGAAAAATTGTGTGGTGGATCTGGCTTCTCAATGGGCGAGGCGAAAACAGAGGCTGACGCGCGGAGGGACGGGAATGGTTCGGAGAGACAGGCAAGAAACTCGGGACCTGGTCTCTGGGGGACGTGGGTGGGCGGGAAGTTGCGCACTGTAACTGGTAATAACACTGACAGGTAACCCGACGTTTGGAGATTTCAGAAAGTCAGGGAGCATAAGTACAAGTATAGCCGCGAAGCTGGCATTGAGGCAGCGACAAGAACCAGGGACAGAGATGGCTGGGGAGGGGTCCTTCCGGCCTGTCTGCGACAAGTACTTGAGGGAAGGCCAGAAGCTGGCCTCGAGGAGTATTATTACTTGGACAAGTATTATGGGACAGCACGGGCAGGGCCAGCAGGGCCAGACCACCACGGGGCTGGTTGGCCTGGCTGGTTGGCTGGCTGGTTGGCTGGCTGGTGCGAACATGACTCGTCCATCTTGCGCTACGAGCAATCCAGCAACACAAACAGCCAGCAGTCTGTGAGCGAAGCTAGCCTGGTGGAGACGGCAGATCCGACTTGTCCAGGTATTTGCTGGCAACCCAGATCTGATGGATCTCCGTCGAAATCCCGCAGCCCCCGAGATACGGGGTTATCGGCTGGCAGCACGCTATTCGACATTGCAGCAGCCTATCTCCAGACATCCCCAAATCGGGCGATACGACTAAGGTAATTGCAAGCGTCGAGATCCACATGGCCAGCACGAAGGCCAGACTCCCCTCTCCGAATGAAAGGCGCTATTTTCCATCTCCCCTCAGCTCTCTCTTTTTCCGGCATTGGCGCGGGCGCGGGCGCGGGACCAAACTTTGTATTTCCTTACCTAATCCCATATTGTTGTTTTCTTCCTTTTTTCGGCGATCACAAGCTTGTCCCCGTCCTTGCCGAAACCGGGAAATGTGGTGGCCTCAGGATTCAAACCTACGCTTCGCCAGCGGTGGAATCCCCCAATCTGATGCATGTACCTTCGTACCTCCTTATCGAAGCAAGTGCAAGCTTTTCATCCGCTTCGCTTTACACTATGCAAGGAAGGATGAGTGTCCAGTCGGGCAAGGTCCAACTCCTGGATCCACAGCGGCTGCGACGCGGAATTGCACAAGGTAATTATATTCCAGCGTTCTCCGAAATTATTCAACTGCCAGCCTCGATGGAAGCCTGTCACGGCTCGTCGGCTTTCTGTTCCACGACGTCCGTGACACTCCCCCAGTCGAAGCCTTCCACAAGGATCACGCAAGAAGCCGGAGCTGGAACAGACCTCGCGCTAGAAATGCTGGCTATTCGATGGTACAAACAACTAATACGGCACTGACGTTCACCGATTGGGGTCAAGAGTACCTTCGCAGGTCAAAGACGTTGATCGAAGTAGAGGAATATAAGTACAACTTTAATTAAAATTTATGTACAATTCTCAAAAGTTGACCGAAGCATCAAGTCTTCCTCCAGCTGTCCGCTAAGAACTAACACCTGTTTTTTTTTTCCCCTCTGCTGCTTCCTTACTTCCTCAACTTCTTGGAGTTGGAAGCCTTGGAGACATGGATGGTAGCGTATTTGGAGCTGCCATCGACGACCTTGAGGAACTCGTCGGCAATGATCTCGTCTATAAGAAATTGTTAGAAAATTTTGCTTGCGGCGCTCGAAACGGGGACTCTCCGTGGTTCCTAAGAAAAACGTGAAACGTACCAGTGCGCTCCGAGGGATGGAGCTCATCAAACCAGAGGAAGCTGGCAGCAGAGTTCTCGGAGTCGACGCAGTCAGAGTTGTTGACGGGGTCGCAGTGGCGGTAGTAAGCAGTAGGGTCAACGGGGGCATCGTAGAACTCCTCGGGGTTGGCGATGAGGTCGTTGAGGAGGGTGTGGACGTCGAAGACGGTGAAGGAAGCACCAGGCCAGCGCTTCTCGACGAGCGTGTTGGCGGCAGCGCCGTAGCTCAAGATGCTGTTGACGCTGGTGGAGTACTGGTGGATCTTGTTCTTGTACTCGAGGGCGTTGTAGGCGGTCTTATTCTGCCAGAACTGGCTGTCAAGAGTGCCGCCGAGCTCGGGAAGGTTGTACAGAGGAAGCTGCTCGAGAGGAGCAATGTTGAGAAGGACAAAGTGGCGTCCGCCAGTCTCATAGACGTTGTCGAAGACGCTGAAGACGCAGTCGGCAAAGGTCGAGAGAGTGGTGCCGGGCTGGTTGTCGTCGCTCAAGAAGGCGCCGTAGCCGAGATCGTTGGTGCCGATCCAGAGGGCGTAGACGGTGTTGTCGGCGGTGACGTTGCCGTAGAGCTCGGGGAACTCCAGGTCGGCCTTGAAGGCGGGCACCTCGTAGTCCATGACGGAGGGGAAGGGCTGGCCGATGAGGGGGAAATCACGCTCCACGATGGAGTTGGAGCAGGTGGCGCCGCTCACGGCATAGTTGAAGGACTTGGCGCCAGACTTTTGGGCGATGATTCGGGGCCAAGCGTAGCCGCCGCTGGCGGTGCCGGAGCTCTCGGGGAGAAGCTCGCCGGCGGGAGGGGCCTCGCCGCCGTGGCCGATGAAGTAGCCGAGACGGCCCTCATCGGTGTAGCTGTCACCAAAGGTAACCAGGTTCTCAAACTTCTTGAGACCGCAAGAGGCTGTCGCGGCCAGAGGCACAAGGGCAGCGGCGATGGACAAAGAGGCCTTCATTTTGAATGCTACGGGGGATACAAGAAGCAATTGGTTATGGTTGACGGGGCTTATTAGTTCAAGGGGGGAAAGCTCGGCTCCGGAGGATTGAGACGGCAGCAAAGACACGCCAAGGGAGTGGAAGGGTATTATAAATGAACGAGTGGCAAGAGAAGAGAGGCTCTTGAGTTGTATCTCACAACAATCGAGAGGGACGGCGCGGGGCGTCCTTGGGCTTTTAATCTGGAACCATGGCACCGTGGAAACTGACGGACCATCCGCCTGCGTCCCTGTCCATATTGCAGACCCATTCAACCGGAATTCGCGATATAACGGGACCAAGCGCATATTCTAAGTTTACAACGAAATTAGGACATTTGGTTCAACCGGAACGGACTGCGCCGCCCGCTGGCTGGCGCTTGTCCACGCTTGCACCCCCTCAATGGCATGTTTCGATCCTGATCGAACCCATTAGGAATCCCAAGATCCACGGAAACTGGTAGACACCACGACGACCGCCCGCATAGCTTCCTGGACCTCAACGCCAGGAGCAGTATTAACAGTGGGTCGGAACAGGGGCAGGTGCAGCTCGACGTTCCATCATTTGCGTCCCGACTTCCACCAGTGAGGTGCACTTCTGTCGCGAGCCAGCATGCTCCTTTGGCCTAAGGTGTGTCCAGCAAATCATAACGACATAAAAGGACAGGGGTGGCCGGGCCGGGAGCAGGAAACGACGGCTGGAAAGATCGGCCAGCGAGCCACCTCACCTACATGCAGCCAACAGTAATAATACTGGAGAACAGGCTCAGACGATGGAGCTGTGGAGGAGCTCGGGGAAGCCTAAGCAGTAAAACGCCTCCCCCAGCAGCTTCGGACCACGGTGGGAATGGCGCGAGCAAACCTTCCCCCCCTGCTGGCTGTCATCTTTTGGGCAATTCAGCCTGAAATCCCCCATGACCGTCAGAAGCTAGAGCGAGCGAGTGGAGCGGAAGTAACCCTTCCATGGGTTCGATGGAGTTCCCCGGGAGCACAGACGACCGAACCAACAACGAGATTACAGAGTAAAATTATCGCGCATGCTTGTGTGCGTCTGGGATGTTTTGCGTGGGGAGGAATGGGGACGATGAACCCCGATAATCGAAAGAAAGTGGATCAATTGATGCTGGCCAGTCTCCAGTATTAGTGTATTCGGGTATGCCGGCCCTTCAACCTCGACAAGACCTCTGCACCTGGGAGACGGACTTTTGTGTCAACAACTGACAAGGACGCCAAAAGGGGGCATTCGTACGAGAAGGCACCAGATCGGAGCTCTTAACCCGGGAGAAGCGGAGAATGGCGTGGGACCAAATTACTTGTGTTTTTTGCTGCCAAGCCTGTACCACGCAAGGTACGATGCACCCGAGTGCACAATCTCTCTCGTCAAGCCCGCAAGCCAGGCGTTAAATTAGATTGTCGCATTGAAGATTCTCGAAACGGCACAGCCGCTCACTGGCTCTCCCCCTGTAAAGAAACCTCGTCAGGCAGCGCGAGGATATATCCCACGCGCTTAAGACTCACCATCCTCCCACCTGTCACGAAACTCGGTGGGAGCAAAGAATACGCTCGGTTGCCCTTATTATGCTATGCCTGCTCTCCAACATAGCCAATCCATCGCCCGCTCCACATTCTTGCATCCGTACCAAACTTGGGAGATGCTAGTGGCAGGGGGCCGAGTACTAAGCTTGAAGCCAAAGTCGACACATCGGCTAAGAACGCTTGGCAAATTGAACAAGTACCATCCACACCTGCCAAAACGCGTTCTCTCGTATTATTTACTCTCCAGGAGGTGGTAATCGCCATGAGGAGCGGCCGGAGCCTCGTGATGGATTCGAAGGATTGTGGTGAAATGATTGCCCGAGAATGAGATCTCGTATTCTGCGCGTTGGAGAGGCTTAAGACTCGTGCGTTTCTCCTTCGTGAAATTTCGAGGCCCGAGGGAAAACGCCTTCCAACCTACATCTGTTTCGCGAACACGTCTTCAAGGACTCTGTTTCCCTTTATTTCCATTCTCCGTTGGCGTATTATTAGTAGTAGCCCATTCAACCCGGCCCTGGTCGCTCACTCCCTGGCTCTTTCAAGCCGGTCCTTTCGTTCCGGCGAGGGATGGCCGTTTTGCTCGGGCCGACAGTTCCCCCTCCAAGAAAGATGAAGTGCCTCAGGTCCGTGTTGCTCGCCACTATTGCGGCCACTCCCGTCCTAGCGGTAGCCCCAAAGGACTTGGACATCCATGACGCAGGCAAGCAAAATCCACTCCACACTCCGCGTGTGCGCCAATCTCTCCTATGTGTTGATGTGGCGTGTAACCCCGCGGGGATGCGGAGGATTGGCCGCACAGCCGATGTCGTAGAAGCTAAAGTTGACCTGTTGCTTTGCCGCGCGTAATAGGTTCGGTAAGGGCCGTCGCCAACAATCTTGCCGACCATTTGATGGGCTACTATAATGCCGACTCATCTGTAAGCATCAACAGCCACCGTCTGGTTCACTAGAAATACAGAGAGAATTGTCGGCTCGGATGCTTACACTTTCTTGGGTTGGCAGCGTCCCGTCGGACGGTTTCCCTCCGTCTACTTCTGGGCCTCGGGCTCCATCTGGGCCACCCTGGTAGACTACCAGCATTACACAGGCGACGAGAGCTTCAACAAAGACATCCTCGCTGCCCTCTCCGACTCGAAGAACATTGGCCCCAACAAGGATTACCTCTACGAGACCAGCGACGTGCGCACCACCGACGACATCGCCACCTGGGCCCTCGCCGCCCTCGCCGCCGCCGAGCGCAACCTCCCCCAGCCCAACCCCGACGTCCCCTCGTGGCTCACCCTCGCCGAGAACTCCTTCAACTACCTCTCCGGCCTATGGGATGCCGACACCTGCGGCGGCGGCATCAACTGGGCGCTCGACACGGAGGAAGTCCAGCTCCAACCCTACAAATCCACCTTGACTATCGGCGCCGTCTTCCAGCTCGCCGCCCGCCTCGCCCGCGCCACCGGTGATGAGAACGGCGACTTTGCCAGCTTCGCGAACCAGGTCTGGGACTGGTCCGTGAAGGTCGGGTTCGTCGACCCAGGTTTCAACGTGTACGACGGCGCCTTGGCCGACGACGATTGTTCACGCATCAACAAGGTTCAGTTCTCCCACACTGCCGGCCTCTACCTCCTCGGCTCCGCCGTCATGGCCAACGTCACCGGCGACGAGAAGTGGATCGGCCGTGCGCAGAACCTCACCGATCGCGCAATCGAGGTCTTTTTCGGTGGCGAGGAGCAGAACGTGCTCACAGAGGTCTCCTGCGAAAGCGTCGGGTCTTGCACTGACGACATGGCCGTCATGAAGGGCAGCTTTGCCAGCGCCCTGTGGCGCTCTACGCAGATGCTTCCTTCTCTCGATCAAGCGGCTCGTCCTGTGCTCGAATCGTCCGCTCAGGCCGCCGTCGCTGCCTGCACGGAAGGCGACTCCGGCGAGGAGTGCCCCATGAGCTGGGTTGACAAGAGCAGTGGCGGGATTGGAGCCGGTGAGCAAGCTTCTGTCCTCGCCCTTGTCCAGGGTCTTCTGATTTCCGAGTCCGATGCTCCTTATAGCGAGGGTCAGGTCGACGGAGGTTCAAGCTCTAATGGCTCCGGCGACTCTAACGGCTCCTCGGGTAGCGGTAGTGGGGGAAGCGATGAGTCTGGTGCTATTAGCATGCGTGCGAGCGCCGCAGTCGTTGTTGGCAGCTTCATGCTTGCTACATTAAGCTTGATCTAAGCACATATCGCGGCTTTCCCGCACCATCATACATGTACCTTTCCCGGTGGCGCCATTTTAGTTTTGCATACAATGATAACAATCATATAATTAAGAAGAAACCCCGAGCCTAAACCGGGTTGACCAGAGATCAACAATCCTCATTCTACCCTTCCGTCTATCCTAAAAGGGAAAAGAAAAAAAAAAAAAAAAAAAAAAAAAGGATCAGCCTAGATCTTCACCTCTTTTACGCACCTCTCACCTCCTGCAAAGCAGCCCGTAGCGCCTCCAACAACCTCGTAACCTCCTCCTCCGTACCCACCGTTATCCTCAAGCACCCCAGGCAACCGTGCTCCTTTCCCCTAAACCTAACCACAACGCCCTTGGCCTCCGCTAGCTTCTCGTACACCTCCTGCGCAACCTTGTTGTCAGGCTCACCGTCGGCATTGAGCATCTCGTACAGCAAGAAATTACTAGCGAGACCGCCCCTGAGCCTGCCGACGCCGGGAATCTTGGGGAGCTCCTCGACGAGGCGCTCGCGCTGCGTGACAATCTTGGCACGATTTCCGCGCATGGTCTCGAGGCCGTTTCCGGAGACCGCGTACGCTGCAAGCGCGCTGGTGGGACTAGAGATGTTGTACGGGGCCTTTAGATTGTTCAGGAGACCAGCGATAGGAGGGGAGGTGAAGGCGGCACCGAGACGAATGCCAGCCATACCGAACGCCTTGGACAGGGTCTGCATGACGATCAGGTTCGGCCACTCAAGGACCCACTCGGCAAGCGAGGTGCCATCTGGGGCAAAGTCGACGTAGGCTTCATCTACGACCACGACACCGTTCCAGGTGGGGTGCTCCAGAATCTTTTGGATGTCCTCCTTGGCGAGAATACCACCGGTGGGGTTACCTGGCGAGCAGAAGTATACAACCTTGATGTTGGGCTCATTTGTGAGGGCGTCGGTGACGGCTGGGACATCGATGCCGAAGCCTGGTGCGGGGAGCAGAGGAACTTTGACAATGGCAACGTCGTTCACCTGAGCCGAGACGGCGTACATTCCATACGTCGGCGGACACGTCAAGATCCTATCCTTGCCGGGAACACAGAAAGCGCGTAGTACGGCATCGATGGCCTCATCGCTGCCAACACCAACGAACAGGTTCTCGGGCTTGAGTTGCTTCTGGGTGTGAGTGTGGGTGTTGCGCAAGGCGCATAGCTTCTCCTTGAGAGCTTCCTGGTGAGGGTCGGGGTAGCGGTGGAGGCCGAGGAAATCTCTCGCGGTCAGGAGATCAGAGTCGACTTTTGCTGCGAGAGAGGCAACCGCGGGACCGTACGCGTTCTCGTTGGCGTCGAGGAGAACGTTGGTGCCGTCATCCTTGTAGTCGCTTCAGGCAGGGGTCAGCGGATGTTTAAGCCGGTGAGATAGACTAGGAGTGCGGTCTTACTCTCGGGCGCATCGGTAGGGAACCAAGGCCAATATGTTGGGCCGGGCGCACTCCTCGAGCTTGAAAGCAGGCATGGTGATGGTTGCTATGGTATGGCGGGGGTATCGAGGGAGTCAAATAAAGACTGAGCTGAGGCGGGGCACGGAGGGATAGACGGAAAATGATCCGGAAACTTGGCGATCTCGTCGTGTCCGAATCTCTTATATCTTTGTGTTTTCAAAATTCGAGCGCCGTATGCGAAGGTTTTGAGTCATATAACCACCCGGGTCTATCAATTGCTTGTGAAAGAGTCACAGTTGCAGTGTTGCTTGAGCTGTGCCGTGGTAGGATTAAATATTTTAGCTCCGCTGTCGGGTCCTTCCAAAAAAGAATACATTGTATGTACCCCGCCCCCACCATTACCATTACATCTGACAGCTCCTTCCTTGTCTCCAAACATTCCCACATCTGTACCTGCACAATTAGCCAAGAGGCACATCATATATGTAGGCCCACGCTCTCTGAAGCCCAACACGAAGGGCACCTGTCTGGCCTGCTTTCATCTGACTCAACCCTTCCACTTAGGAGAAAAGCGCTCGAGGTATTTCTCAAAAGACGACGATTCTCCGACGAGGCTATGTAGCCTACACGGCCATCGAGATATACGCATGTTGACCGCGTCAGCAACGTCGTCTTGCTTCATTAGAAGAGAAGAGCGCGAAATCGAGTCGTCAGCACAATGATCCTGTTAGATTTGACCGTGCTACCAGCGTGTGCTTCGGGGAATCCAAGCGCAGTCCACCTCCAGCATCGATCTGCGGCATGTCATTGAAATACCAAGAAGCCAAGGTGGGTATATCAATTGCTGCCCAGCTCTTACAAGCAAATCTCACGAGAACTCGATCATCTCTAGCTAGGTCTACTTCGTCTATTCATATCAACCTAGTCCGCGTATGGTGCGAACAAGCCGCGTCCTAATTCAACTGAGCCTTTCCATATCTCCTCCCGTCTTGGCATCTCAAGCAATTGCTCTCCAAGATGACCAACTCTCCAGTTCCTGATACAGAAACCCCAACTTTCCAGTTCGCCGAAAAAGAAAAAGTCCAACGGAGAAGTGAAAGCAGCAAGCAACTGCGGGTATAGCTTCAAACCGTATGTAACCAGCCCCCGTTCGGAGCCTAAGAAATCAAAATATAAACAGTCGCCAATACTACATATTTATATAACCACAATAGTATATGTCCGTTCCCAGTTCATAATCATAATGGTGGAAGACTCAGCTCCACATGCTCGATATGCTATGTGCGATCGTATTCTCGCCCGATCTGCCTGGCGCTTATGATTTGCAGTATGTCGTTTCGTCGGCTGGGAGATTATAATGCGATACCAGCAGCGAAAAGAGCGGCCACTAGGCTGATAGCCACAGCCCACCGGTCTCCTCCGCTCCTCCGCCAGCTGGATGCGCCGCTCTCTCCCAGCCTGCCCGTCTCTACGGGGAAGATGGTATCGTCCGAGGGGAATGCATGAGGTGGGATTTCGTCTAGCGTAACCGAACTCTCGGGAGTTTCCATGGCCGTTGCCGTGAGATCTGTTAAGCCGTTGGTTTGCACTTCAACCTTGTCCGTGAGCGTAACAACAGCCCAGACAACCTCTGTGCCGGTAAAGGTGGATTTCCAGGTTACTTCCGTGGGACCAGTATATTTTCCATAGGTGTAGCCCGATTTAAAGCTTGAATAGCCAGAACACGTCGCCACGGTTTTACCTTCGAGGTCGCACTCGAGGTTCACGACACTATCGATCAGTTAGACTAGCTGCTCCGTGGGCAGGTCAAGATCGAATTGGCAATATACATACTAGGTATTTGGTACGGTGCCGTGAAAAATGAGGGTGCTGGGACCTTCAGTGAAGGTGAAGGGAAGGTCGCCGGCAAGGTTACACCTCTGGGGAGTCTGTGTAGGGCAGAAGATGGTGTATGCTGTTTTCTCGTCGTCCTAGACTTCGCTGTTAGACTATGCACAAGGAAAAGCGAGCGGGAACCCCACGGGAGGTAGGTGCTCGTACCTCGCTCAATATACTGGCATGCATGTCCTGCCACCATTTTGAGTTGTAGTTTGGAAGAAACACGGACACGGTTTCGTCGTCAGTGGCAGTGGCCGGCGTAGACAAGAGACATATGGATATCGGCAACAAGGCCGCTATAGGGTGAGGCAGTCGCATGGTATAAAATCCCCCGTTTGGGGAGGTTGGCCGGGGAGGGGATTCGGCGTCGAGATTAGCGCAAATATCGGTACCGGAACCCGACTAGTTCGCGAATGGTGAGCAGTCGAGGAGCAGCGCGGGAGGAGACGGAGCCGTGAGACCAGTAGGAGAAGGATAGTTGGGTAGGACACAACAGGGCAAAATAGCACCCGAGGCTGGCGACAAGGCTATCGTCGCATCAGGGGTTCCAGCAGAGACGGCGCTCGGTCGTTTGAGGGGATTACTAGCCCGGCGGGATCGAGGTCCGCGAAGTCGTCGAAATCGTGGAGTCGGAGGATCGAGGACGGCCAGAGAGACGAATTAACGATGTTATATGCATCGACAAGCAGGGGGGGGAATGCAAGGGGAGGAGAAGAAAAGAGGGAGACAGACAGAGAGAAAAGCAAAAGGGCGTCGTCGTCACGATCTTGGCGGACATAATAACTATCAATTTGGAAATGCCAAGGGCTCGGCGCCGTCTTGGCTTGGCCAGCGAATTGAACAAGGCGGAGATGACCATTTCAACGGCTGCCCGCCCAGCACGACGGCGTATCATTTTTTTTTTCTCCGGCCGCTGGGGCTCGAGAAATTATCTGTGGGAAGCCGAGTGGAACTGGTTCATCATCGACTGCATGCTCGAGCTTAACTAAAATGCATGCCCCATCGCCATCGTAGGCCTCTCTATCCGCGTCTCCGCGAGATATAGGCCTGGTCTGAGGTGATTAAGGCCAAGGCTCTGGGTACTCTGCGCCATGGGCGAACGGATTCTTGGCCTGTCTTGGATGTTTAATTGACATGGGGAGATGTTGAACGAATGGGATCGAGTACTTTACACGGCCGCTGCGCTGCCATACTATTCCACTGTAGCAGTACCAGTGACCACCAAAAAAGCATTATTTCTGATGTTTAGTTCGCAAAGTAATACCAAGCCAACGAGATGCCGTTTACCGACAGGCCTCCACGTGACAGGCTTGGCGAGTTGACGACTAGAGTCCCCTGTCCCGCGCTCGAGATTACCTAAGAATCCTCCACAGTGGAGGATTTTGGGGGTCCCTCCACTTAAACTCCTGGGCGAGAATCGGCCGACGTCGGTATTTTAGGGTAATAGGTACTCCTTCCTTCCTGGAGAATTGGGCTGGTCTGTTTGTTCAGTTGCGACACAATATAATAATATATTACATACTAAGGTACTCGACGGATGTGATTATTCAGGGGTCCTTCTCCCCGTTCAGGAACATGACATATGAATGATTCGCCCTTCTCCCCGTGTCCACCCTCTCCCCACCTCGTTCCTTCTCGCTTCTATTTACTTGCACAGTAAACTACAGCAAACTGCAGTTGACGCGGCAGACCATCTTTGACACCAAGGCCGATACTACGGTATCCTAAATTTCCCAGCGAATTAACGGTTCCACAGCGACGCTGTCCTGATCCACTAGTAAATTCTGGGGGTTGCCAGCCGGTAGGATTTGGACCTCCCTCTTCGTCTCCTGCTACGGCCCTGAGGCTGGAGGGTTCAATGTTGCAGATTTGACCGACAGGGGTTCGCTCTCGACGCTCGCTGGCTGTGGACCCTCGTTGTTGGGAGAATAATTTTGCTATGTATAGCCTCGAGATGCCAAGACAATCCATCCAAGTACTGCATTTCCAGGTGCATCGCATCTCTTCGCTCCAGATTAGGTCAGATCCTGCTCAGCCTTGCGGTTTCCGCTGCCCATTGAAGAACATGTAGCAAATGGGGACTACTTCGCCGCTCGCAGTACAGAGGATCACGGGGGAAAATCCAGCAACCATCCCTGCATGCGCGATATCCGTTATTATACCCAAACCCATGCTAGCTCCGTCCAGAGTCCCCCGCTACCCATATACTGTACGCGCCAACGCCAGCGTGTTGGTGGTAGCATCGGACATACGTAAGTCTCGAGGTGTTAACATGGAACCATCTCACGATCCACTGTTTAGTTCCAGGTCTCATGTAGCTGGTAAAATGGCGTCCCGATAAGGCTCACCCCACCTATGCCCGCTCCTACCCATGGAAAAATATTAGTATAATAATAGATCCATTGCGGAGCTCCGCATCCTTCATCTATTGCTCTTTTGCTCGCTTTTTATATAGCTCGGTCGCTCTTCCAGTACCTGCTCAAATTCCTGTTATCCAGCAGCAACCCTACAGACTCCTCGTGATACCCCGAGCTGTGGACGCCAACCAATCTTGCGATCTCCGAACACAGCTCGCAAGACCCTCATATATATACCTGAAACCATGCGTTCATTTGCTCTTGTTTCCGCCATCTTCGCCGCCGCGACCGTTGCTCAGACCTCCGTCGTCGAAGTTTACCTCCCCATTGCCGACGAGGACGCTTCCCTCAGCGCCTCTGTCGTGGATGTCAAGGATGCGCACACGACCTATCTCATCGGCTGCCAGGATTGTGGCGAAGAAAAGAGCGTAACATACACGGTTGTGGATCATCCTAGCACAGTCGAATTCGGCAGCACCGCTGCCGAGACGTAAGTTTCCCGGCTCCTCCGCCCCGTCGACATAACAAAAAAGCGAAGGGTAGAAACCGTGTTCTTAATACAGCCGTTTTCCTGTACTTTCTTCCGTGCTAACACGCAACAGGACCCTCGCCGCCTCATGTATCTTCTTCGAGGAGAATACCGCCCATTGCACCGCAGATATAGTTGAGGATGGCACCAGCGCTTCGGCAGATATCCCCACCATCGAGATCCTGCGCTCCGAGTTTATTTCCGTTACCGTCACGGCCGGTGTCGAGAAGCTATCGGCGGCCGAGACACAAACCAACGTCGAGTCGACGCCGACTCCAACCGATGGCCGCAGTTCGCCTTCCGAGACGGCAGGGACGACTTCCGATGACGCCGGCAACGCGGGTCTTCCTAGGCAAACACAGAGCCCCATGCTAGCTGCGGCCGCCGCCCTCATCGGAGGTGCAATCCTGCTCTAAGTGGTCCGGGATGAAAGATGAAAGGAATGAGGAAGGGGCCGGGTTGTGAGACGCGGAGTACGCGAGCATTGGTGTACAGGCGTTCTCTGGTGTTTGCAGTCAGTTAGCGATCCATTTCTTGTCGCGGGAAAAGCCCTAGGTATAGAGGTGTTTCCTCTGTCAGGTGAGATGTAACCACACGGCAGTTTGTTCCTTCCGCATTGAGAGAAATCCAAAACTTCCGATCGTGAGCTTTAGAGCCCTAGGTATCTTTACAAAGAATAATGCATGAACCTCTTACTCACGCTCAAACCTATGCTTAAATCTCCAGTTTCTTCTTCGGCCTTCGAATCATCATCTATGGCCACGGCGTTGTCTACGAATCTACTCCCTTGACTTGATCTTAAAGTCGCGAACCGTCGTCTTCGAGTCCAATGTCTTCTTCCGGACAAGCTGCCCCCGCCGCCCCGAGACAGGCCACCCGTAGCTATGAGGCGGAACATCAGGGGAAGATGCCGATCTCAGTCTCTTGGTGGCTCCTGGCCTTCTTCGTCGCGGTCGTCATTGCCGTCGCCATCTGGATCATCCACAGGTCGGGTTTGATGAATCACGCCAAGTTAATCCTAGCCCAGCGCCGCGAACGCCGACGAGAAGAACGACAGCGACAACAGCAGCAGGCCGGCCCCCAACAAGACATTTCAGCTGGACACCGGACCGAGAGCGCTGGCATTTCCTTGCAGGATCTCAATGTTCAAGTCTCTGCCACACGACAGGATCGACAGGATCCCTTCCGAGTAGGAACTTACCCCCATCGCTAATTCGCAATAACTCGGTCGCTCACCATACTGCTGTTCTTCGATAGATTGTTTGAGTTTCTTGACCTGAATGCGTGCATACGAGTATGAATTCATGCATGACATGGTGTATGCGGGTGACCAGCAAAGGGGTCGAGGTGCTTAAACAATGATGAGTTTTATTTGATGAAATTAAGCAGATATTCTGCGATTGAGCCAATAAATAGTATAAGACTGACCCTTTATCCATATGGAATTCCGATTCCTTCCTTTGCAAAAGGCTGGTGCCGTGAAAAATCTAACAACCGCAACGCCGAGCACGCAAATGATCTTGGTTCCAAGACGCTAAACATGACGTTTTTTAAAATACCACCCTTTAGTTTTGGATTCCCGAGCCATCAGATTCAAGGGTATAGTGTCTTACGCCCTCGATAGCTCCTTCATTTCCCACCTACCCATCTCCTTCGCCGTCTTCCTGACCTTCCTAAATTCATTACCCCAGTAACCCGCGGCAACAGTGACGATGCCGAAAGCAACCCAGGTAAGAACGAGGAACTGCGTTCCTTGGGCGGCAGTGACGCCGACAAATTCTCCCAGGTCGGTAATCGTCTCGGCGGCCATCCCGCTAGCGATGGTCGTAATGGCAGATGCGAG
The DNA here is from genome assembly GCA_029532625.1 of Lomentospora prolificans. NCBI lineage: Eukaryota > Fungi > Ascomycota > Sordariomycetes > Microascales > Microascaceae > Lomentospora > Lomentospora prolificans. The sequence continues at coordinate 1,943,555 of JARFXM010000003.1, forward strand.
GCCGATGTTGACGCAGGCAAGGCCCGCGAGAACGGCGTTCGCGATGATGAGGAGGGGAGCAAAGGTGGGGAGGAAGAGAATGACGCCGTTGCAGAGGACGGCGGCGCCGCTGAGGGCGACGGCGAGAACGTAGAAGACGAAGACGGCGTGGAGGGCGCTGTTCAGCCGGGCGATCTGGCGCTGGATGCCGGAGGGCCAGCGGAAATCGGCCATGCTGAGGTCCACGGGGCCGACGGAGAGTTCGCCGTCGAGAATCTCGGTGAGGTTGATGCGATCTGGCGCCATGTTAGCTTTTTCATTCGCCCCTCCTTTGGTCCGTTGGTAGGGCGAGCATGGACAATGACTTACTACCGGGGCTAGAAGCGGTACAGTTGAGGACTTCGAAGCCAGAAGAGTCATTCTTGAAGTTACCCTGGCAGAACTCCTGGATATGGATGGAGTACCACTCGTCGATGCCGAGCTCCTCAGCGATCTTGCCGGCGATGCTATTGCCGACGTCGTTGATCTTATCAGTGACCTTCTCCTTGGCGTCGTCGAGAACGCCGGAAAGGATGCCGCCGATTCCACCCTTATCGTTATCATTGCCTTTGTCATCTTTGCTGTTATCGCTATCGTTGGCGGTACCAAAGAGGTCCTTGCCAAAGTTGGTCATGTTCACCTGGAAGAGTGTTAGTTTCTTTCGTCATTTGCCCAAGTACGAATTCAGAACTCCATACTCTGATGACGGCATACTCCTCCATGAAACCGGGCTTGTCACCCGCAAATAGAGTGAGGTTGACGAGGACGAAGCCCGCGATCAGGCAGAGCAGGGGGATGATGTGTAGGAAGTGCATTTTTTTTTCGGTGACAAAAATACGTCGTTTTAAACTCGTGAAATGGAAAGACTTTAGAAATATGAAATCTGGACAACTTGAATACCGGCAAGTTGACAGTTTTTTGAGTCTCTGCAGTGCAAATTTGGTGCGTGGGAGGGGGGCCAGATATAAGAAGCCAAAAGAAGCAAGACAGCGGGCTTAGGGGATCGTCGATGCAGAAAAAGGAAATGCTAACTGTCACAGACAGCTTCAAACCCAAGGAGATATTTAAGGAAATGGCACTGATTAAAAAAAGATTGCGCTTCAAGCGTTTGAGCTAGAAGACTCAATGAACTGTGTGGCTCATTGTCCCTGGGGACCGACACATTATATGCTTCTCCGAGCTCCAGTTTCAAGAAGCCACTCTTTGACAGCGACTGGTATATTTCCAAACAGGGAACCCATCGCCTCGAGTTCCATGAACAGCAATGCCCGATACCTGGCCCGACGACAGAGAGCAAACTAAAGGTTCGTGGCATGTACCGGACGATCAAAGAATAGAAACGACCGACGCCATCCCTCAAAATTGTGCCCCATGGCCCTATCAAGCGTCTGGCCAGGGTGTCTCGCCAAGCGCGGTGTGGTTTCGGGGTCAGGCCGCCAACCAAACGACAACCAAACGAGTGGCTGCGGCATGTTCCTGCCGTTCTATGGAAAATCCATCTTGCAAACCACTGCCTTTTGTGCCGTGGAATGTTTTCGCGGAGAAATATGGCCATCAAGATCGAGTGGCCCAAATCTTGGCTGGGCTTCTGCGGTCCCCATGTTCCAGAGTCGAGGTGGTCCACGATGATCGACTGGTCGTCGTTGGTTCGGAATTTGCCGTGCATCGGCGGCTGGTGGGCCAGGCACGACCGGGGCGGCAATCCGGTCCACCAGTGAGAGCTGCCATCATGGCCCCGGCATGCCAAGAGAGCCGGGGTTCGTGGACTAATAGCGCTTGGGAAGGAAGCCGTTGTATTTTCTCTGCTTCTGTTCCTCGAGAGCCAGCCCTGCAATTTTCTAAATCGGGCTCGCAGGCCTCGCGAGTATTTTTGCCTCGTATTCTCAGATCTTGAACTCTGCAGCCGAGATCGCGGCCCCCCCCAGTCGTCTGTTTCGGTTCCTGTCGCCAGGCCATCGCGCGCCTCGAGGCGGCAAAAAAGTCGGAAGGGCCCTCCGAAAATAAACGTGGTCGCATTTGCCGCCGCTGAAGTTTCGAGAATGTAAACCTGGGACTTGTCTTGATTTGATCTGGTGCGACGGCAAACCCGCCACATTCACGCTGGATCGTTGGGACCTTGGAATGGAAAGGCTGAGCAAACCCTTCAATCTTGGCCGTTGGGCTTGCATCGCGCGTACAGTCGTTAAAAGTTTCCATCGGCTCCTGCAGCGCACCGGAAAACCGTTGAGAGATGCATGTGCATAAACGCTGGCTGACATGGCGCCCTAACTAATGCAAGTGTGTACTCGTAAGCGGTTAACTATTCAAACTGCCAACCTTCTATATGCTAGAAACCCGCGCTATCTATGATTCTCTCAAGTCATACACATCGTCCTTCTCAACCGTGATGATCCTCCATCGCGCCGTTCTCTGGGCTCGTATATGCTTTTCCAGCGTCGTCGCTTCAGCGATGGCCGTCCGATACACCGTCCTGTCGACGACGCTCGTATCATCCGTAATCTTGATCCCGGACTTCATCCTTAGCACCTCAACCTTGCCCCAGTCTCCTGCCCAATCGATACCCCTACTCCCACTTCGTCCTTCGCCGACGCCTTCATCGTCGCTTCCGAGTAAGGTCTGCTCACTGCGCATCAGTGCAGAGAACCAGGACACACACCCGGTCAAATCGATGTACTGGAGCTGATACCAGCTCTTGCTGAGGGTTCGCAGGATGTTTACGGCTTCGGTCCAGTCGTGGTCCAGCGAGTGGGAATACGGCCCCGTCCCGCTGTACTGTACAGAGGTACCCTGCGGCCCAATGACCGAAGCAAATTTTGCATTCGGCGTGCGCATCGGTTCCGGCCAGAAGGCGAGACTGAGATGAGTCACGCCGGGCATCTTCTTGGCTAACTGGAGTAAATGTCTCCAAGATGGCAAAGTGCTAGGTGAAACCGTGTGGGCCTGAGAGATGGAGGGGTCTATCGCGAGCGAAAGGTGAGTAAGGGCTGGCAGGAGGTGTCCTGGCGACAATGACAGTGTAGCAAAGTCGAGCTCGGCAGATTCCCAAGAGTCCTGTGGCTCTTCCTCCTGAAACAAGGTCTCCTTTTCCGGCATCTTGGGGAAGAGGAGGTTAATTAAAGATGGGAATGCCGAAGCTGTCAGTAGCGAACCGGGCACATGCAGGTGGGTGAAGTAAGCATTCTCCGATACCATGCCACCGGCCGCATCGTCTGGAACTAGGATCGCCCTCAAGTCTCCGATTCCCACATCCCAGCCGTGATATACCTCAATATACCGAATAAGCGCCTGCCTCGACCGATCTGGCAAAGCCCACAGGCCCAAGTCCTCGAGCGGCCCTAGCTCCGGCCAGCCACTCGCCAGGAATCTCAACACCATATCGACCAAACTCCCCGTCGAGGGGGCATATTCCCCGGGAAGCGTGAGAGCCGCCCGCTCATACGCATTCGCATCGTACACCTGTCTCTGTCCGTCTGCGCCCAGTCGTCTGCTCACGCCGGTCTGCCAGCTTCGTGGCGGGGGTGGGCCGGCCGGTAATCTCCTGCCGCGAGCATCGAGACGGTATCTACCGCGGCTCCTAGGCAGGGGAGAGGGTGTCTCGGGGAGCTGGAGGATCTCGCGGATCACCGGGGGAACGCTGGGAGCGGCGACGGGGAGGTTGGATCGTGGAGAGGAGGATCCCTGGCGGCGGAGGCTGGCGAGGAGCTCGTTGACGCCACGGTTCTCGGAACGATTCCTAGCTAACGTTTAGGAAGGAGACGAGTTAGCCGGACTTCCGGATGCGTAATGCAAGGGCGGTGTATGGGGGGCAAGGACCGAGAGAAAGAGACATACCGGAAGAGCTGGAAGAGCTTGAGCCCAGTGATGCGGGCGCGGTGGACTGCGGCTTGGTATACTGGGGGAAATGACGTCGCTTCTTGGGCATTCCCGCTATATACGCTGGGAACTGCGATAGAAATCCTGTTCGTAGCTGGCGGTGATTGAAACGAACAGCATGGGGCGGCGAGAGAGATTTATGTAGTGTAGGTGTGAAGGAATCCCGTGCTGCCTGGAAGCCGTTGCAGGGTTCGGAGGCGACTTTTGATCCTCTGGGCTCTTTTGGTGCAGGTGGGGGTTGTTCTAGAGTGCGCTCCGCTGACCCCGCTGGCGTCAAAAGCCAGCTGGTGGTGGCTTCAAGTTGGAATTGGCGATCGGGCGAGAAGTTGACCAACAGCATCGCTTTTTTTATTTTATTTTTTTTTCTGGCTTTCGCCGGGTCCGCGAGGATCTATGGATTCTATTCTTGCAAAAACAGATTCTACAGCCTGGCGTCCATCTCGCCTCGAGATTTCCCCGGCGGCTTGGTAATTCTCACATCGATACATCGCCGTGTAGGTCAGGGCTGCCTCAATCGGCAAAAGAAGCTATGCCGCGATGGATGACTGCGCCTGGCGGGATCAAATTCGGTCAGATCTACTCTGACTCACTTTTCCGCGTCACCCTACGCTGCTAGCCATTCGAGCAGATTTCTTTTTCGCGGACGGGGATCGCGAGTCTGACACAAGCCGGCCTCCAAGCCTACGATTGAGTTGGGATAACCCCCTCCTCCCCCCCAACAATCGCGAACGGGACACGGCCAGCATTGATGGAGAGTATACATTATTTTCGCTTGTGGATCTACTCCCAATGCCATTCCTAAAGGGTATTAATCTCGTAGCAAAAAGAAACAAAAGGCTACAACCCCACGAAACCCCACGAAAACGACAATCATAAGCTCACTACAAAGCAATCGCTGCGCTCGCCGACTCGGCGCTCCCCGGAAGATTCACCCCCTTTTTATTCTTCAGGAAGCAGTTGCCGCCCTGCTTCCCGATTTGCACGATGCTCGTCAGGTTCGAGTTATACGTGACGGCCATGCACTTGGTGGCCCCATCCGCCAGGTCCTCGTTGTACTTGATGCACTCTTCCATGCAGTCCTCGAATGTGTAGACAATGGTTCGCGCCACGTCCGAGACCGTACCCTTGCTATCCGATGCCTCCGAGTTCCGCGGCCAATCCGTGAAGCAGTACTGCGTAAAGTGCGTGCCGTCCGACGCCGTAAAAGTCTTGGGGTTCTGGAAAGTGCAGCTGTTGGCGGCTAGGCCCGTCGTGCCGGACGTGACGAACGGCTCCGCGGACGTGGTAGTGGCCGTCGCGGATGGTTCGGAGGATCGGTCGGTGGTTTGCGTGTCTGTCGTGTCGTTCTCAGGCGTGCTGGATGCGACGGGCTCGTTATCTGAGGACGAAGACCCGCCACCGTGCCGGAGGCCCACGCCAAGTCCGACACCGATTCCGATACCTAGGACGACCAGGAAAGCTAGGACCACTAATATCCAGAACACGGGCACGGAGAGGCCTAGTATCCTTTTCTTTTCCGGGGTCGTCTTTTTTTCGGCGGCGATGGCCGAGTCGCCGGTTGTGGTTGCATCGGTCGCTAATGTACCCGGTGTATGTGATGGCGACGATACGGTAAACAGTGGGCTCGTTGTTTGGCTCACTTGCGGCGCGTAGAAGCCGGCGTGCGAGCTCTCGGCGGGTGCCGGCTCCAAGCCGTAGCTGTTCTGCAAGTCGGTGTTCGGCTCTGGTCTTGACATGGCGAACGCGGGATCCCGTTAGGGATGAGGTCTCTTGCTTTGACGATGTGGACCTGAAAGTCTTTTTTGGAGAGCAAAAAGGGGGGGAAAACCGGAGAAGAGAAACAAAAGCCAGCAAAAAGGAGACGGAAGGATTCGCAAGGTATATACGAAGGTAGATAGTATCATTTCTGTATTCGTGGTACTCCCCATGTCCATCGCGGCAATTTTTCCGGCCCTACACTTGGCAATTAATGTTGTGTCCCGTATTCTACTCTCTGTCATCCATCATCCATCATGCTGGCATTCCTTCCAGCCCTATGAACCTGCCGTCTAACAGCCCGCGTCTGGTCGGACAATCCCTATGTACGGATAGGATCCGAATATTAGAATAACGAAGCCCCTTTCTCTGCTTGAGCCGAATTCTTGCCCTTTGCCAGCCTGACGTGCCCCTGTTTGAAGGCCCGCCATCTGCCAAGGGGGCGCAAGCGATCCTCATCATGCTCAGTCCTGAACCCGCGCGCTTCAGTTAATTTGGCAACGAACCAATCACGACGAGTGGTCTGCTGACAGGAAAGCCTGGAGATGTTTAGGGGACATGCGGCGCACATCACACATTCTTCTCAGATCCTTCGACCGCTTGATGGGTTTATCAAGACAGCTATGGGCAGAAGTGATCTCCTTGGTCAAGCCTCGGCCCCGGCATTGGTGCGCGGTGGCTTGTGAGTGGTTCGAGGCTAGGCTGGGGGGGGTGTCAATTGTCCATGATCACTCTTGCGGAGAGCGGCCGCCGATCTCAGCGGAGCGATGGAGCATTCTTTTCAATATGACATGACGAGCGTAGCTTATTCTTCCTTCTGTCACGAAGACGAGTACTGGTATAATAGTATAGAGTTTAACAGCGATTTCAGGACAAGGGCACGGTTCGCCAAGCGGAAGGATCAAATTTGAGGGTCAGCCTTTGTCGTTTAAAACGCTAACTCCTGGGATTGAAGTTTTTGAGGGGCCGCTCTCGCCGTGCTGACGGGCCATGATCGTCAGACATTAGGACCGCCGGACAGCTCTTCAATTGGGCCAGCTCAGGCGGCCGAGGGAAGACCCTTGAAGCATCGAATGACACATTTCGGGTCATGGACAACGGTGGGATGAGCGTCTGGCGCACGATTGAGAAAACCTTGATATCAGAAAAGAAAAAAATTCAGGCTGTGAAGTACTCTCTCCCGCAATTGGCCTGGTTGCAGCAGATCAGTCTCCAGAATTGGGACTGGCAATGCAAAAAGCGACTTGATCAACATGGATGCAACGTGTGGAAATGAACGGCTACCAAGACGGGAACAGGCGAGGTTGCACGCGTTGCGCCTTTTGGTGGAGTTGCTTGCCTCCTCCAGACATCAAGGTATAGAATTGGGCAACAAAAACGACACGAGATTCCGCCGTCTCCTTCGTCGGTAATGCTGCCGAACTCTTGATGGTGCTAATGGCGGGGAGAAGCTTGCGAGATCTGTTCATGGTACACATTGCCGAACTGCTCAATTAACGTCAGTGGTCACAGGTATGAAGGGCGGTGGAGGAGAGGACGCCCTGTCCGATCCAGCCTGTCAATCCTCGGCGTCCTCAAGCACTACGGAGTCCATCACTTAAAAAACCTTAACTTGGTATGAGAGACGGACTCGCCCCGCTTCATCGAAGACTGCTGGCGATACACATGCGCCACCGGGAGACCCGCTCCACGTCACATCGAACTCGCCATCCCTCGAATGGCTTTGTGAAGCTCTGATGGGATATGCGGGCTCGGGCGGACGAAGCCTGACCGGCCTTTCACGCCAATACACTCGCGCGAACGGGCAGGCTGACTCAAAAGAGGGCACTCGTCTAGTTGCCGAAAGCGCTATTAGTAACTCCCCGATAGTTGCAAGGCGCCTTTTGCAACAAAACGCAATCATAAACGAACAAGGTGCAACTGGCGAATCAACTCCAATATGCAGAACCTAAAGATGGTTGTCAGGCGGGAGTTATCCGGCTTCAGCAGGATCAAAATCGCGCTGATTTTGTCTGTTGCCTCCAGCGCTAATAGGATCTCTTTGAAATTTTCCTTGTCTTGCCCTAGTCCTCTCGAGTCTCCAATCCCGGGCGTATCAATGAGATGTATGACTTTACCGCTGCTCGTCTTCATGCTATATACTGTGCTTCTACACGTGGCCGATTCTCCCTTGTTGGACAAGAATTCACTTTCCGTCTCAGCTCCCACATAGACGCTCATCTGTGTACCGTCGTATCTTGGGTATGGGAACGAGGCATTTCAAATTGAAATGGTTCAGGGTCTTTGAGTGCTTCGTCGAGAGTATCATAATTGGTGTAGTTGAAGAAGGCATTGATAAAGGTCGATTTACCAACTTCTGTTTCCCCTATAACAATGACATTGTATATCTCAAATTGGTCAAGGTTCTTGAGATGCTTGCGAAGGATATCCGGCCCATACAGTGGTTGATTGGGCCGTGGACAACCCTCTTGCACATGAAGAGAGCATGTAAAAACAGATACCTGCCGCAGTTGCAGTATATAATCATCCATGACCCCGTAGCAAACAAGCTGCCTACAATGGGCGCATGTCCAGATTGTCTTGCCTGAGTCGTTACAGTTGGGCCCTGGGCAGCAGACTCGAAGGATTCGTCTACTAAGAGGTGGTGAGATGACGTGCAAAGACTCGTTCTTGGACGCGAGGCACTTTATCAGACACTTGTCGTTCAGTTCATTTTTGTGTGCCACAACATGACGAACAAGTTGTTCGTCTCCCCTCCAATGCTCCAGAACGGCGCTTTGTAGAGGCATTGACCTTCCAGCGTCGTAGTCGACAGCCATAACAGCCATAACTCGAGGTTCCTTCTCCATCAGGATCTCCATGACCAAGTTTAAGTGTTCGGCCCAGTTGGGGCCCTGCATTGTGGCCTCATTGTAGCGAAAAACAAATGTATCGCGGTCATTAGGTTCGGTAAGTGCGGCTTCCACTTTGACAGGATCATTCTTGAAATATATGGCACTCGCTGCCTTCAGTTTGCTTTTGCTCGCTAATGCTTCCCTTCGTATTGGCTCAAAACGCCTGGGTAGTCTCCCGGATACTTGTACCCGTCGGCTTCCTCATAATAGTCTTCGAGCTCCCACATGTCACCAGTTTCTGTCCGAATATGGCGACCAATTTTTCAGAATTTAGTCTCGAACTGGGTTCGTTTTGACACCGCAGAGCGCGACATGCGTTCCGCCTTCTTGACGTGGTTTTCAGAAATGCAGTCCGCGTGCTCCTGGAGACGCTCATAGTACTCTCTCAGGTCGTGATGCACGCGGTCCAATTCCTCGAGGAGCCTAATACAGTTGTTGATGCAGCTTAGTTCAAGCCGATGAGCAAATGGCGATCTGCGCCAACTTGACCTTGAATTCTCGAGCAATATCCTCAATGGACCTGAGTTCAAAGAAGAGCAGGATTGCCACGTCGTCTTGAGAATGCCTTCAGCGACGATGACACCTTTCCGAGAAATTCTAGGGCCTCCTCGAAGCTGGTTGGGGCTCGCCCGATATTGTTGATGCCATCTCCAGAGATGGAAAAGTCCAACGTCGTTATCATTGTTTCAATCTGCTGATCCAACACCAACCTTCCGTCTAGGTCAATCTTCCCAATATTAGCGACGGTCCGGTTCAGGAAGATTTGTTTGATATTCTCCGAACCCTTGGCTGCGTTAAGGCTCAGCCCCGTTTGAAGCTTGTGACTGTCGTTCCTGTCGGTAGAGGTCATTCTCACCGTAACCAAGGCCTGGGATTCGCGCGTAATGCCGCAGACAACATCGGTTGCTCCACTAGTCTCGAGCGCAGCAAAGTTGATGTGCTCCTTCATCGTATGCGCCCCGAGGTTCAAAAACTCGTAGCGTGCCCGAACAGTCCAGATCCCTGACGCTTACAGGACTCGAAACTTGTGTCGGCTGGGCGAGAGGTACTCGGCGCGCCGTCCGGGGGTGTGGGCGCCGCAGAGGATACTGGCGCTGACATCCGCGGAGACTTCAAGATGATTTTGTAGTCCCAGCCACTGAGTTCATGCGTCTCGACAGAGCCGGAGGGTAGCTCGTCTGTCTTGAGGAGCGTGTTGCTTAGAAGCGTGTCTAAGTTTGCATTGTACAGTCTGCCTAGAGCACCGACCTGACCGAGGGCTGGTCTGGTTTCGTATTTGACGGACGAAGCGCTGCCTGACGAGTCGGCCTTCATCCTGCTTCCGAAAACTCGGCAGGATATTAAGACGGTCGGTAATACCAGAGACAAAAGGCTGGTGATGTACTAAAGCTTGAGTTGTTATGGATGACGCAGCATGGGAGAGAGAGAATGGATGAAAGTCTCCGCGGCGTCATCGGCATGCCTCTGGTTTAAAATCAAAGGTATGGGGTGACTCCTGTGAGCTGGTGGCAATGGCAACCCAAACGATGGCCATGCTCTTGACCCCGTTGCACGTCCTGATGCCGTTGGGCGCTTTCAGATTTTTGGAAAGCCACAAGGTCGGTCCTGAGAGCCGGCGGCCTGGCTACAAAGGGAACGGCATCAAACGCCGTGTCCCAAGTCACAAATCCTTCAATCAATAACCGACATCGAGCTGCAGAATGAATACAATAAGCGGAACCACACGCCAGCGTCCTCCTAGGTACTGGGCCGTGGCCGTTGTATTGTATCACTCAACACCTCTGACACGCAAGGTATCCGCTATTCTTAAGGGCTGAGCGTACGCAAAAGACACATGGCATGTGAACTGGCCTATGCAATATTCATTTAGGTTACGCGATTAAGAGCTTTGGCGCCGTTCCTATGTATATGTTTATTTTAGGGTCGAGGACAAGGTGCCAAGGTTGGAGATGGCTTTCGTCTTGGATGCTACCTGGAAACGAATAAATGCAGATCTTGAGAACAGCCTGGCCGTGTGTTCGCGATGGTTGTTGGCCAGCAAGGGACCTTGTGCTGGTATTGAACGCTGCCGAACACCGGTACCTGTAGGTCGCCAGAGCGAGCGGCCTGGCGGTGCATTTTTGGTGCATTTTAAAGTCCATCCCGAGAGGAGTTGCTACAAGTTTTGTAGCCTAACCAGCTGATTTCTGAGTTCGTCGATAAGGGACTTGTCAAAGCATGAGTAGGATGTGCCCACCATTATGCGGTCTTTGAGCATTATCAGGCTCTGCGCGAAGGATCAGCGAATGATGCTAGGTATCAACTCTACTATACATGGAAGATTCTGACCAGACTGTGCGCAGCGTATTTGGAAGTCCGAGCGACGATGAGGGCGCATCATATTCCTGATAGTAGCGCTGGTCCATATTCTCTTTTGACTTTAGCTTACTCTGTATAAAAAGGTTTACTCGTAGCCAGCCAGCTGTGACAGAGAACGATCACTCGTGAAGCTCAGGGCTAGGAATCCAGCAAGCTCTTTGAAACATCCTTTTTCAGCCATGTTCTGTGAGAAGAGGAGTCGACCCTCGCCAGGCCAACGGCAGTCCTACTACCAACGGTGGGTCGGCAGCCCAATTACCTGCCCCCAGCGTTCACAGCCTGGCCTGGCCTGGCCGAGGCACGGAAAACTGTGGTGTTGGAATCGGACGGGACAGGTCACAAGCGACAGTAATATTTACATCGTAGAAAAACTACACCAAGGGAGCATTCTCAGTCTCTACGGGTAGATGACAGTGATGCCTAGCTCGCTTTCGCTCCAGGGTTCTCTTCTTGAGCCGATCCCCCATAGACTCGATACTGTCTGTGTTGGCTTGCGCAGAACCGAGGCGGGGCCCGGGCCATGATCGCGAGACCAACATCCGGATCTGAAAGTTTGTACAGCCAACCCGGTCACGGTCATTGCCGCCTTCCGAGGGATCAGCAACCCGCGCACAGCCCACGAAAAAGACGCAAAAGATTGGATGAATGCCAGACGCCACCCGGAAAGGAAACAAAGCTAATACGTGTCCGGTAACAAGAAAAGAACACAGCTGGACGGAGGAAAAAGGGCGCATTTGTGGAGAAAACAAGGGGTCCAGAGAGCAAGAGGATGTCTGGATTCCCCCAGTTTTGTGTCCTAGATTATACCGAGGTTCCTTGTCCCTCGAAGGGGTTGTCCGCCAACAGCACCCGAGACGTGCATTTGGATTCACGTCTTCCCCGTTCCATTGCAGTAGCGTCAGGGAACCTAATATTGCCTGTCGGCCATATTCACCATTGATGAGTTCGCATGTGGCTGCAGGGTTAGATAGCCTTTATTCCCCTGGATTTAGGGCCGGGGATCGCGTTAAGGGTCAACGGCTGATAAGTCTTGACGTACCTTCTATATGATGATGCCTTGCCGTCGAGCAAGTATTATATACTCCTCGTCGGAGACAGTAGAAGTCTCGCTAGCTATGCCCATGGTGACCAGGTCTCATGCGAGCGTTTGGACCCGTCTGGGAGCGTAGTTCGTTCTCCCACTGATAATACTACACTACACTCTGTACAATAAAGCTGGCTGCCCGACACAATTGAGAACAGAAGCCGCCACTACGAACCAGATATTCCTGTCACTTCTCACGTTTTAAAGCAAGAGCCACCGTCTCTGATCAAGGGTATATATATGGATGTGCCAGCGTTGAGGACTGAATGAAGCCAGGCGGGGTGTTTCTAGTCACCAACAAAACGGAACCCCTGACCAGTGATTTGGCGAGGCGGATCATATGATACTTTATGTCAAATCGACGTGAGCGCGAGAAAAGGCGAAGGCGAAGACCAAGGCAAAGAAAGAAAAGCAAATGATGTGTTGAGATGACGGGCTGACAGGGAGCTGATGATGGCGCGTGAAATTCGAAAACCTTGCTAGGTCGAATTAAATTGCCAAATATCGGGCGGCCAGCCACTGCACGGGTCCTGCACCAGACGATGTTGCGCTCTGGTTTCTGTATACCTGGGTGTGGTTTTTTTTCATTTCGCCAGCGAAACCACGCACTTGGGCACCTACCACATGAGGAATCCGGCATGCGGAGAGATGGCCTGGCGGATCGTGTCGATGCCAAGACATTACTTGCAAGCACTCCCAGATTTTATTCTCCAGTAACGGGCGCAGGTCATGATGGCTCCCAAGAAACGGGCTGGGCTGGGGGAGTAGAGGAGTGGGTGCGAGGCTTCAAGTGCCTAGGATATCCTATGATACCAAGGTATATTTCCTGTGTTTCGCTATTGAGGAGCGATTTGAGGTTACAGGCATGGACGAGTAAATAGGATCAATTTATGAATTTTCCATTGATCTTCACCATCCGCTGGTGGGCTTGTTCTTGTGAAGAGTGGCGCCGTGACCCCGGCCGCTCTCCTCCCCGGGGACCAACCAGCGACCGGAACAGCCCCGCCACAAAGCTTGCTTTGCTGGCTCATCCATGGATGTCTCCTCCTTTTCCCTCTTTCTCCCGAGGCTGGGATCCCTGATGCTGGCCGTTCCCTTCCGATGGGGTATTGCTCAAAGCCGCCAAACAGGCAACTGGGACAGTGCTCTTCTGAAGCTTGAGGCCTGGGAGCAAGCAAGCCCAGCAGTCTGCCCGGATTAAGCGAAGCCCAACCCTCGAGGTCTGGAAGCCAAGAGATGCGGAATGGTCTAGAAGAAACGGGCGATGCCCGGGTCCAAGTGAAGAACCAGCTAAGGTGGGGGCACCAAGACGGGTTAGTAGCTGGCTGGCTGGCTTTGGCTGGGGTAGCACAGCACCGCAGCGTTGATTCAGGGCATCCACATCCTCGTCTCATTTATCGATTTTTGTTCTTCTCTTTTGGGGCCCCCTACCTGTCCGCTTTGGCCTTTCTGAGTGTCTAATGGTACAAGGGTTAGATGGAGCTTGTCAAAGCAATACGATCACGGTTGCAGTCCCTGGCGGAGGAGAGAAACGGCAACAAACAAAACAAAAGTCGTCTGCCAACCTCCGACAACAGGTTCTTGCCGCGGATGCGACTCTGATGCCGATACGGGCGGCGTCGACTTTAGTTTAACACCCTTACGTTAGGGAGTTGTGTTGGGGAGGGGGCTTGGCTGGCTTTGATGTCCATCAGTCCCAGTCGTGCATGTCATCGGTGTTGGCACCGTCATGTAAATAGCTAGCCAAGCATTCGTTGCTGATAATTGCCCGTACTGCCCGGTAAACCACACCCTCCCAGTTGATTGGCATTGCCACTTCTGATAACAAACCTCAGCCAGTCTGCATCTACTAAAGACATTTTATTTCTATTCTAACTCGTCACCCCTTCATGAGAGCGTTGGTAGAGATGATACATGAGCAAGTACTGAGGTAGGGGAATGCCATTACGAGACAATTCGAGTCCACCCGAGTTTTTCATAAGGACGAGTGACAGCATCGCCAGCCTGGCTGGCGATTGGTGCCATTCACTGCGACCTCCCGCTGAGGTTCACTGTACTTCGTACATCTTTTTTCTTTTTCTTTTCTTTTTCCTTCCTTTTTCTTACTCTTTCCTCTCTGTCTCTCTCTCTCTCTCTCTTATTATTTCCAGCGTCCAATACGGGTACTTGTAGATCAGTGCTAAGTCCGTCTATGCCCTCTTTGAGAAGTTGTGTTGTGTTTCATTACTTGAAAACCAAAGTTGGCAAGCAAGGAAGAGCACCAACACAGCCAGCCGATCCGTGGGCCGGGGCAACGCCGATCGCCAGCCAGCTACAGTATAGCTAAGAGAGGGATACTGTAAATTACAAGGAGGAAGATTGTCAAGGCCAGCTTGCCAGCTCATCCCCTGGAAGCCTCTGTATCCTCGGCCATAGGGAAGCCCCACAACAAGCAGAGTTATCCTTCCAATTCCTTCTCAACTTTCCCCGCCTGGCGAGATTGTGGGAACTGACAGAGGTTGCATGTCGGGCCGTGAATCTTGCAGGATAATTTAATGCCAGGCGCTCTGGTGCGCCCCAGGGGGCAGCCAGAAAAGAGCACGAGCGATCATATCGAAGGAACATGTGAGAACTCGGTGTCTGCGACATTGAGCATTAAATGGAGTTATTGATCGATTTCCATGTCTCTTGAGGAATGGGTCCATTAGTGGGCTGGCTGGCTGTTGTTCAGCTTGGAAAACTTGGCTTTTTCTAATCCTAGCAGATTACGACCTTGGATCAGCCTCCCGGACGCGCCATCCTTGTGGGGGTCCGGCACCTTTTCTCGTGAGGGCAGGGCTGGCTGTCTAGCACTGGGGCATGTGGATGTCAAGCAGTGCTTTTTTTCTTTCTTTCTTTTTTCCCTTTTGCGCTGGGCCGAGGGTGGAGAGAGTGTCACACATGGAAGTCTATCATGTTGCCAGCGATACATTAATAAAGGCTATAAACTAAGGGATGCAAACGAGGAGCTCGCGATGCATTCAGGCGTGGTCAAATCTGAGGCAGGACAGCAGAGATGGAAGCCTCGCTATCCTCCCGTCTCGACTCTCTTCAAGGTCAACAGTAACAAGAACTGGTCCTGACGCCGGCAAGGAAGGAAAGATTGAGCACGACCTCTACGCATCGCAGCGCTTATCCTTCTTGATGGTCAACCACCTTCATGCAGGGCCCAACCCTCCTTTAGGAGTGAAGGATACCTTTTAAATACATTCTCTTGCACGTGAGCCTAGCTCCTAAAGATGTATATCGAAGTACACGCTTCTCGAACCGTCGAATCTCCGTATAAGTGGTAAAGTACTCAGTACTCGATCGCGTCGAGCAGCCCTCCACTCCTGTGCGTGATTCTGCATCACCCCTGCTTTTCATGCTCTTGACCTTGCCTCCATTTGGCATGGCCAACAATATTATTCCCATAGCCAGCCAGCGGCCGAGTTGGTGTCAAGCCCAGGCGGAGAATGGTGGGTGTGGATATCCAGCTGGCTTGCACATATCCACGCTCTGGTTCCTGCTCTGCGCCTCCCCCGGGAACCCACATCGGCCGTATAATTACAGTCTCGCCTTCCGGACGGGCCCCCCATGCCAATCTCGCCTCTCTTTGCTTCTCCTCCGCCAGGTTCACAACCTGCTTGAGC
Organism: Lomentospora prolificans; assembly: GCA_029532625.1. NCBI lineage: Eukaryota > Fungi > Ascomycota > Sordariomycetes > Microascales > Microascaceae > Lomentospora > Lomentospora prolificans. The sequence goes on from JARFXM010000003.1 coordinate 1,959,187, forward strand.
AACCTCATTTTCTTCTTCGCGTTCTGTTTCTTCCTGTTTCAGCTAGGAATCCAACAGTTGCGAGCTGCCGTTCCTTACCGGGTCTTCTCTCTTGAAACCCTCCGCTTCTCATTCTTTCTTTTCCATGATCTGAAATTTTTTTTCCGTCTCCTCTTTCTCGACCTCTTCTTTCATCACTTGTTCTTCCCACTCGCTAATACTCCTCTTTCCGTCCCTTGTTCTTCGTTCTCGTCCAAAAAAGGATCCTACGTTGTCCGACTGGGGGACCTTTTTCTCCTGTATCCCATCACTCGCTCTCCATCAACATCTTCGACGGCACACTTTCCAGATTCTCGGACAACCCCCACAACGTTTCTTCTTCTTCTCGTCTTCTTCATTCCACCTCCCGAAACCCAAGGCAATGGCGGCTAGTTGGTTTAAGAGGGGACTATCCGTCCGGATACCCCAGTTCAACGGCTACACTCCCGTCTCTCTATCATCTCCCGATCTTAACAGCGAAAAGGTGGCCGTCACCAGAACTGGGCCGAGTAATTGGGCCAAAAGCCTGGTAGTATCTCTCTTGCCAAGCTTTCTTCACCCCGCTAGACCCGGCTCGGAGCGAGGGCTATCCCGGTCTGCCTGGTTAGGTAGGATTCAACTTCCGACCACGATTAAAGGTGGCCGCCCCCCGTATATTCGGCCATGCACTTACCATTTCTTGTTCTACCTACAGACGGCCTCCGAGGTATCGCTGCTTTTGTCGTGGTCTGGCACCACAGCAGTCTCCTCTACTTCTCCTGGGGCATCCACAATGCCTGGCATGAGGAAAATGGCTGGTTCATCCAGCTCCCCATCGTTCGGGTCCTGATTGCAGGCATCCCCGCCGTGTGCATCTTTTTCGTCATCTCCGGCTACGCTATCAGCTTAAAACTGCTCAGGCTTTCTCACCAGCGAAAATCCGCCGAATTCGCCGACGCCCTCGCTTCCTCGCTCTTCCGACGACATCCTCGCCTCTTCATGCCCGCCACTGCCGTGTTATTCATCAGCGCAATCATGAGTTACTTTGGCGCCTTTGCTACCGAGCCGTGGTCTAAATCAGTTGCCATTGCCACCCGAGTTCCCCCCAAGTCTGATACCTTTATCGGTCAGCTTCTGGACTGGGCCCATCACAGCATGGCTATGGGTTATCCCATTCGGAACATGATCAACAGCCGCGATGCCAACGCTTACGATCCCAACCTGTGGACTCTTCCCGTAGAGTTTGGGAGCTCGATGCTCGTCTTCACTCTGCTCGCCGTCACCCACAAGCTCCGACCGTTTACCCGCATGGGGTTCACCCTTGCCCTCATCACCTATTTCTTCTCCAAGGCCGAGCCCAACGTTTTGCTCTTCGTCTGCGGTATGTTCATGGCCGACATCCGAACTTACCTCACCCTTCGCGAGGACGCACGCCCTCAGCTCCCCGTCACCGTTGACGGCGCCACGCCCAGATGGGCCAACTTCAAGCACCGAGTTTTCGGCTGCCGTATCTTCAACTCGACATTTGCTCGGCGGCTCGGTGCCATTCTCGCCTTTGTATTTTGCATTTACATGTTGAGCATTCCCGAATTCGAGAGAGGAGCTGCTGATGCGCCTTTCTATGGTATTCTCGTCTCCCTGGTCCCCCAGGTGTACCACGACGCCGGCCTCGCGACCTACTTCTGGATCCCCATCGGAGCCATCGCTCTCGTCGCCGTCGTCGATCACAACCCGTTCCTCCAGCGCATGTTCAACAGCTGGCTGGCGCAATATCTTGGAAAAATCTCCTTCTCGCTATACCTCATCCACGGCCCTCTGCTGTGGAGCTGGGGCGCCTGGTTGGCCCCTCGCTTCATCCCGACCGGCGAGGACGTGACCACATCACAGTACGGCTGGGGTGTGGTGCTTTGCTACCTTTGCTTCTGGCCCTTGGCCATTTACGAGGCCGATCTGGTCACTCGGCTCATTGACACAAAGTCGGTTGCTTTTACGCGATGGATCTATAATAAGCTCACTATTAGGGCCGACACACCTTGAAGACTTTCCTCGCCGTCTTATTTTCTTTCCTCACTTTGTATTCAACACGGCTCATGTTTGGCGTTGGTGGTTGGGACTGTTACTCATATACTTGGTTTACAAGACGATCTTTTAGAGCGCTGCTCTGGGTAATGAATGTTGTCAGAAGAGAGGTATCGGAAGGCGCGAACGAAGCCGGGCTCTTCTTATTTTACGTCCCGTATCGAAGATAGCGATGTCAGTCCAAATTACACAATTCGTTTCACTGCGCAATACCATTTTGTACGCAATTTTTCATTTGGCTCTAGGACTCCTGAAAGGTGATTAGGAGATGACGGAACAAAACAGGACGAGTCGTCCGAGGGAATGCGAGTCCAGTATAAGCAGCGGGAGATTCTCGTCAAGGAATGAAAGGGATATGTATGATAAAATGGATCACGGATTTCACGTCTAAACTGCTAGTCACCCTCCCGTAAACTCACCAGCAGGCTTGCGGAACCCACGGCCGGAGCTGAAGAATGAGCCGGAGCCGGTTGAAGTCACGGGGTGCGGGGGTTGTGTGACTCGGCGTCACGACACGGGACGCCAAGAGCGGACCGGCGTCAGGTCTTGGCATGGCAGGCCCGGGAGTCTAGTCCCGGACCATCCCGGTATCGTTGGGTAGCAATCTCAAGGGGATCCCACGGGTGCCGAGTGGGATAGTGGGGGGGTGTCTGGCACGCGCGACGCCCAAGCGGGCCTGATTGTGGGCTCCGACGCCAAGAAGGGAAGAGATACAGGGAGGTGGAAGAGGTGTCGAGTCACCCGCAGTTACCGAGCTTTCGAAACCCAAAGGGGGGTTCTAGCCAAAGCCGGGGTGGGGACCTCGGGGGGAGGGAGGAGGGAGGATGGGTTGTGGTGCTGGAGATGTCGAATCGTACCACGATGGAGCCGAGCCGACAACGAGGAACCACGGCTTTCTCGAAGGCCGGATCTCGCGATTTGGGGGGTTTGGGCTTTGGTCACGTCTAGGCGCTCCATTGAGGGTCTGGCGGGTATTTTAGGCGTGTACCTGGGCTGATGGTCGTCGAGAGGGAACCACGCCCAGCTTCGGAGCCTTGATCACACTCCCCCTCCTCTTTCTCTCCTTCATGGTTGTATCCCACAGGTAGTGACACGGTGTCAACGGCTCGTTTTTTTTCGGGCCCTTCTCAGGTGTTTGGGATACGGGCGGGACGAGTCGGCGGGAGTGGCCGCCTCAGCACATCCCACGTCGTTCGACGTCTGCAATTCTCCATGTCGTCTTCCCCGCCTTCTCTCCTCTCCGCGGAATCAAATCATATTCCACAGGCAATCGCGTTTAATAAAACCAGGAGCAGGGCCGCAGAGGACCCCCAAGAAGGAAGCCGTGGAAGGGCCCCGCCCCCAAAAGAAGAAGATGTGGAGAGGGTGGCCTGGTGCATCAGGGTAACAGCGAAACAAAACGGTTCTAGAAAGTGTGTATACTAGTAGCAAGGCCAAAAGAAATGGGGAACAACACGGGAGGGAACAGGCGGTTTCCCCGCAATCGTAAGAGGCATCTCGCCATTTTCACCCGTCTGTCTCCCTTTTTGAGTTCTTGGTCACGGCCTGCCTGTCGGAGGGGACCGAGCCCGGGATACATTGTCGCGTGGTGCTTTCAAGCTGGGCGCGTCGTTTTTTTAACGGCGATGCTGGTTTCTGTCACATCTCGGAAAAATTTTTTTATTTTTATTTTTACTTTTATTATTATTATTTGTCACTTGGCAGCATCTGGTGATCTGCCTTCCCGTTCCGCTTCTGAACCCGATGAAGAAAGCGTGAAGAAGGAAAAGAATAGGCCCCAAAAATAACCCGTAAATAATCTGCGCAGAAGCGAGAAGGCGGGGGAGCCGCGAATCGAACGATGCCTCTGTAAAATTTCGAGGCCCTTGAAGATTGACGTGCTTCACCCAACCCGTTCAATTTCCAAAGGCCCGGCCTCTCTCGCCGCCCCCTTCGCCTTCTTTTTTTCTTTTCTTTTCCCCGCGCGAGCCCAGCTCATGGCATGACTTTCCTTTCTACTTACTAGCATTGCCCGTCTTCTTTCCCCAGGCCGCCGTGCGTTGCCAGGCGTGTGGGGTGGAAACGAGCCGGATGCCTCGCCCACCGACACCCCACAGCCCCCTTACCTTTCTCCCAATTTCATCTGATGATGCCTCTGGCAAGGTGTCCCCAGGACCACACATCGAAGTGTCCCCAACGGCTTTGGCGGGTATAAGCCCATCCGGCTTACACGTCCCCACCAGCCCCCCCCTCTTGGGGCAAATCACTCCATCTTGAAAGAGTAGAAAAAGTTTGTAGCTCACCGACTCCACTAGCTATAGCGAAAATGGGTGCCTATTTGCTCTTCAGATGTGTGTTCGGGAGCGGTGAGCCAAACGTAGGGTCTAGCGACGGCTAGATAGCACCATCGTCCAAGGAGCCAAGCGAGGAAAAAGTCTGCGAACTGGTGACAATGGGTTCGATCACCAAGAGAAACCCCCATGTAGACACATGCCCAGAAAGCGTTTCGTAAACGAAATCGTCGAAGAGTCTGAAAGAAAAGGAAAGAAAAAAAAAAAAACACAAAAGAATCTGTACACACCCCCCTTCCTAGAACCGCCATCGTCGACTCGACTGCTCTTTTGCACACACGTCCACGATATGTGTCGTCAGCCCAAGCATGGTGGTTCCTGGCACACACCCTATAGTATATCCCACCCTTAGGCTCGCCGTAACGCAAACGCGCAACATACCTCTTAGAGCCCTACCATACATACAGTAGTGTACCGCAATGTCCAAGGGCGCTTTCTTTTACATCCCGGCATCCGAACCATGAAGGCACTCCAAGCTGGGCGACGCCAGTTCAGTAAACATCCACATTGCCATTTACCCCTTCTTCTCTGCAGGTAGACAACGTTTGGCCGAGTATGCGAGGATATGTGATTCGTACCGTCCATTCCGCTATTCTATGCTATTGAATTTAGTTATACTTTGCTAACTTATCCCCCGTCATTCTTTTCTCCGCATAACCCCAGCTTTTAATCACTCTCAATTCGCCTCCCCCTTGGGGGTCTCTATCGAGCTAGACTCGGTTTAGTCTCACTCCCCGATAATATCTCGGAGAGTGTTATCAAAGTGGGGGAGGGTGATCATGAGAGCTCAAGGGAGCCCATATACATGAATCGGAATATCGACCGGGAATGTCGACAAGCTACGCTCCGCTTGCTTCCCAGACTGTGACCTCTTTCGCCCGCCCTGTAGGCTTTGTGGATCCCTACTAATATGCCTAGAATTCATCGCACCCCCTTCTTCCCAACGCCTCACCCCCGCGTGCGTTGATAGGGACGAGTATTGCCAGGATGCTGGGTTTGAGAAAGAGAAAATCTCACTAGTCCGTCCCTTCAGCCGCCCACTCCGCTACGCGTGCCAGGCCGAGCGATGGCAGGGCGTGTGAATTCATCAAATGATCATCTCCATGCCAGGATCGTGGTCCTTGCTTGGCTCTTCCTCCAAGGAGAGAAAAAGCCGGGGCTTATCGATGGTGAGAATGCCAAGCATCGCGGCAAGGCGTCATCCAGGCAATTCCGGTATCGGAGACGAGCGTCCAAGTGCGGCTCCTCTCGGCACACTCCCGTACTCTTTTTTTTTTTTTTTTTTTTTTTTTTTTTGGGGGGGGAGAAGTCTGGGAATCAAGGATAAAATAACTCTTTTTCGTTCATTCGGTTTTTATTGTCTCTTTTTTTTCTTTTTTTTTTAAGGGGTGTGGTAACTATAGCGCAATGTCCACAATGGGCTTGGCGGTCGTCCGTTGCGAACCCTTGCAAATGCCGTGTCCCGTGGCATCAGTGGCGCGGCATCGTTCAATGCCTACCACTTTCGGCAGTGGTGGCTACCTCCCCGGGATCCTGATCGGCCTCCTCGTCGGCGTCGGCATCACCCTCGGTGTCTTCCCCATCCAGGCTCCGCTGGGTACCGATGATGAGGTCCTCACTCCCCTGCCACTGTGGAGGCTCAGGCGGCAGATGTGCATCGTCATCTGGATCCCAACCATACTCCTCATCGCTATCAGGTACCTCTTGTCTCGTAACTCCAAGCTTGCGCTTCATCTGGGGCTTGGCGTCGCCGATTTGAAGTTGCTCGCGCTGTTGTTCCGTCTCATCATAGTCGACCTCGACGAGACCAGTCTATTTTCGCGTTAGCCATAGCCAAAAAAAAAGAAAAAAAAAAAAATTGGGAACAGGGAACAGACGTAGACCATCCCCCCAAGTGAGGCTTGGGAGCGGCTACTTTGTAAAGATAGAGAAGGGGTTATTGTTACCACATACCCCTTCTACTCTAAATGCAGTCACTCTCTGAACTGAGTTAGGCATCGCCTTTCCAGAGAGTCTCTGGAGTCCTACGAAGCATGTGTCCGACGGCACCCCGTCCTTCCACATCCAATCTCTAAATAAGACAAGCCTGGTAGGTATGCCTTGCTCCCATACACTGGCGTTGATACTGGGCATCAAGGCTGCCCCTCGATTCCGAGATTGCATCTTGGTTGCGCATTGAGAGAGCAAAACAAGCGCGCAGTTGCGTGTAGCAGCAAGCTTTTGCAGGGCGCCAATGACGTACTGTAACGTTTGCAGCCGTCTTGTGGATAGCCCAGATCCTACATCCTTAAACGTTAGGCCGATGTAATCTCTTTGTATGATGTTCCCGGCCCCCATCTCCATGTCGAGAGGGTGGGGACACGCAGCTATAAACCTATAGGACCGTGCACCTCATACCTTTGTTAGACTTGAAGCTCCGGCCGTCCGGCGTCTTGGGGAAAGCTTCGTTAAGCAGTGCAGATAATGAATCCACAATGACGACGGCAGTGTTTGATGGAAGACTCTTGGTCACAGGTCTGCATAGGAGGGCGATGAAGTGCGCCAAACTCGCGCATGCGTAGTGCACAAACAGTTCGGCATCATGATCGCTGCTTTCATGTTCGGCCGTTCTCTGCTCCTGCTGCTGCTCATCCGGAGTGCCCTTAACTAACTTTTCGTCTGACCGCTTCCTCGAGCGCACAGCCTCGGCGACGTCTCTAAAACGCCGGCCACATAGAGGATACGTACAATCTATATCGGAGGACTTTTTAGTGTCTGGGATTGGAGGAATTTGGAGGGCAGCCCGTTCGCGGGGGGAGGCTCCGCGGGGAGAGCGAGAAGAATAGGCCGAAGCCATCCGAGAAGAGGAAAGGGAGGCAGATCACCGACCTACCCACGCCACGCCATGACCATCAGACAGAGCGGAAGCGGCAATTTGAATCCTACAAAGACAAAAATAAATTTAAATCTTAGAAAGTAAGGTCGATGATACGGAAGCGAAAGGCGCAGAAAAGGGGTAAAGATATTACGGAACGAGTAAAAAACGAGCAAGGCTTCTCGAAGCGAGGCAGAAGGAGCATGGGCGTGCACACGCGAGGATTGGAAGCGAGGAAAAACATGAGACTCGTTTACTTACCCGACCGCGGTCTTCCCCACGCCGGGAGGACCCCAAATTTCGGTAACTTGGCCCCGATACACGCCGGAGGGGACAGGAGAAGGTTCATCATCATCGCCCTTCTGTAGCTCTCGGAGACTTTCTGGCGCGGCTGACAGCGCTCGGTCGAGTCTGCTAAGGCCTGTTGACACGCATTGTGAGGGATCGTCGTTCAGATCTTCGAGCGCCTGTGCGGCCGACACGGCTGGTAAGCGATCTGGATGGCGAACCGCGAACATACATCAGCAAAATGGTTCCAAGCCCCGAAGCGTATGCGTGGGGGGTGGGTGGGTTCGGGAGGGCTTATGCGAACGGGTGTCTTGGATGTCAAACGTCGACACATCGTGTCCGTGGACCGAGTGGTACAGATCCATCTTGATTTCTTTTCTTCTCGAATAGCCTCCACCATTAAGCCAGCCGGTTTGACCAGCGTTAAGGCATGTTTACCACCCGCAGTACCTCAGCGGGTAGAATGCGCACGAGCTGTACTAATCTGCAGGAGGGTTCCCCTAGACCAGACGTTGCGAGTCGCGGGATCACGTGATGCAGTGACGTCTCTCCTTCAAGACCTGCACGATGCAACTTTCTCGAGCCGTTGTAAGATCTACGTTCATTTAGGCCGTATCTGAACTGAATATTTCGTCAGATCCCTTTAGCCCATGATCTGATTTCCATTGAAGCGCAAAGGATAGACACCCGATTGGATCGCCAAGCTCCTCCCCTTCCTTGGTCCAAGATTTTTACTTGCCTTTCGGGCGAGGTGAGCACGTTCCTCACCAACCGCATTTGTCTCGCGCCTCCATCGTCAATCATGAGGCGAGACCTGCAGCTTACCCACCAAAATCAAGAACTCTGCTGCAAAACCGGCTCTCCAATCCTGAAGATCCGAAAATGAATGGTGAGATGCTACTATTCCTCCTACACCTGAAGGCCTGCACAACTGGGAACCAATCTGTTCCTATAGACACTCCGTCACATCGAGGTCTGGGTCGGTCGCGGGCCTGCAATACGGGTGTTACGTCTCGTATTCACATCCACGATTCCGGGGTGTGCTTTAAAGTTGACAGTAAGAACTAAACACTCCATGGCTACCCGCCCCCCCCCCCCCCTTTTTTTTTTTTTTTTTTTTTTTGGGTTTCGGGAAGCCGCGAGAAAGTCGCGGGCCATGCGGCCTACCGTTGCCCTGGCCCTACTGCAGTAGAGCGGGAACCAGGATAAGACAACGTGGTGTGGTGGTGTGGTAGCCGCACCGCGGCTTTCCTGTAAATACTTCGGCAAATAGCTTCGAGATGTCGGTCGTTGACCCCTCCTCTCTAGCCCCCGTGACCAGATATTCGGAATCAGCTGTGGCCAAGGACGAGCTGCGGTGTCCCGGTCCGCTAGTAGCCGTACAAATCATTCATATCCCGTCAGAGATGCTGTAACTGGCGGAGATCTCGGCCTATAGGCCGATGCTGGATAACCGTAAAATCAATATATGGCCCACATTTATACGAAAGTCGAGGGATAGATGCAGATGACTCTCCTGCTTTCAGGTGGCTTGTTTGCGGCGCCGTTGTGCAACAAGCCAGTACACTTGAGTTTCACCTAGCCTAACCATAATCTCATCGCCTGCAAGATGCCTGGTTACACGTCTGATGGTCTTGGGCGAGGCAAACCTGAATGTGGAGCGTCAGGGATGTGGAAAGAAGCGCCTCCACGTCGGGAGCGAACAGCGGCATCTTTGGGCCCCTAACTCCCCGCTCATACCTCCGTGAGCCGCAGTCCTCCCGTTGCATCACACGCCTATCCGACGTTCCTGGCATCTGGGTCTGTATTACCCTACCTCAGCTGTATGCAGGCCTGTCCGCCGAACAGATGTGTTAGACCATCAGCCGAATGCCCCTGTACCAGACCATGCTGAGGGAATCCAGGGCTCCATCGCAATTCGCACCATACACTTTCTGAGTACACATATGTCAAGATCAACGCTCAAATATTCTTAGCTGAACGTGGTTGAACATGAGAAAGGGCGATGCCGGAGATTTGGTCCACTCGCACATTGATGTTATGCGCACTTCCTTCTCTTCAGCCTCTTATACGTAGTGTCGGCCGCAAATGGTAGGGAAGAATGGGAACAAAGTATGCAGGCTACGTACACGTAAACCAACGATAGAAGAGCCTCTTACTAGCTCAGACAACAGGCTAAAGTTCCACAAAGCTGGTCAAGCTGAGAAGCAAAGCAGCAAATTAGGGCATGAGGGCGTCGGCATTCGTTGTATACCCCAGGCGTCTCTTAGGCATCTCTCATGGGAAGTTGAGTGCTTTTCCCCATCCCAAAACTCGACGGGGTTGAGGCTCAAGCGAGGGCGGGTATCTGGGGCCCCCCAGCCGCAGCACGTACGCATATCGCGCCCTCATTCGGCACAGAAGAAGCAAAAAAAGTGTAAAACAAAGTGCTGTACAATTTTGATCCCGCGATTCCCCTAATGGACCCAGCACATGCATGCGGTCAGGAACATAACTTTTCCAGTCGACCTGCTTGCAATTCCCATAATAGACAGCAGAAAATTTTCATTCTATCTGGTCGCCGCTTTTCCGCACTCCCACGGACATGTGTGAAGCTTATAGGCGGGCCATTGAGCGTTGGAGTAGGGGCCGAGAAGAGCTCGTGGGGGGGTGCGATCCGCTTGATTGGAGCAGCAAGCAGGTGGGAACCCGGAATCGTGGAGCCCATGCAAGGTCCGAAATTGCGTCAACCGCACAACTGCCATGTATTTTTTTTTTTGGGGGGGGGGGGGGGGAAACTCTCAAGGTGTCTCGCCGCCAGCTCTCCATCCCTGAGCTAGTGAGGCAAGGGCCAAGCTAAGAGGGAAAGCTAGAAGCAAAGGAAGAATGAAGGAAAAATTTTTTTTCTCCCACATTTTCTTTTCCCTTGCTGTTCGTCCACGTCCCATCGGCCCTGTCTCTCTCCTCGGTCTGTCACAGCGGGGCAGAATTTGCCAAAATTACTTCGTAACTGGGCTGACAAAACAATCCAGTGTAAGAATGATGATTGATGATTTCTGGGGCTTGACTCGAGTGGCAACACCCGGTCCGTTTACGGGTTCAAGCCAGAACAGCTTGGAGTTCAGGCCGTCTAGACTCTCCGGTTCGTCACCTTTTTGGAGGCCTTTTGGTGGGGTTCCGAGCTTCACATCTCACACATCGGAATTGAGCTTTCCGTCAAATTGCCGGTCGGGACAAGGGCGAGTTTTCCCTCTCGGTATCGGTGTGCACTGCACCACTGTGCTCCTACCTAGGCCAAGTAGTGCTAGTCGTAATTGGCACGGCACCAGTAAAGTGAAGTAAGCGCGGCAATCCTGCTGCCAGTCCTCGGTACGTACTCGATTTCAGAATTAAGAAGACGAGAGGGGGGCGTGGGTGGAGGTGAAAATTCGGCGAGAGAGCCCCATTAAACGTCATCGGCTGCGTCGTATTTCATAGGGCTATACTTTAGTATGGCCGACGTGCTCTCGATCACTCTTGGGGCGTTATCTCGGAAGAATTCTCGTAGTATCTTGGAAAATCATTGGGCCCCAGTCGTGGGGCTTTTCTGAGAGACCTTTTGGCATGTGAAGAATCTGGCGGTCACTAAGACTCAAGACTAGTAGAAGCCAGATCTTGGGTCATCTTCATAGAAAGTAGAGGTGGGGATTATTTTTTTTTTGCCCTTCTTTTCTTGTCTTTGGCAATAATGTGCAGGCCAAAAAAGAGCTACAAATTTCATGCAACGTACCATTCACGATCATACGAGTAAGAGGGAAGGGAAAGGGCCACCACCGGTCACAGAAGAGATTTCGACTCTCGGTTCGACTCGGAGCCACTCGGCTCCACCCCCACCGCATGAGCTCTTTGTAAGACAAGACAAGCGGGTATATGCATCGTGGGTCTCCTATTCGTAGACCACCTTCCTCCATGGGTAGAGACTGGAATTACTGGGTTCTTTTGGGGGTCTTGGAGATCTTGGGGGGCCGAGGGGGCCCGATAGTAGACAGAAATGGAGCCGGAAGAAGTAACTCATTGGAGTTGCCGTCGCCGTGTTCCATGGCCGATGGGCCCTTTCGGCCGTGGGGAGCTTGCGGCCAGTCCCCTATGGTACGCTAAAACCCCGGACTTCGTAGTGGGTTAGCGTTGGGGGCCACATCGATGCGACGAACGTGGACGATTCAGTGGAAAATCAGACGTGTTGGGCTGGGCTGACGCGATCGAGCTCGGGAAGTCGGGGATTTGTCCATCCAACCCAGGTTTGCGCCTTGGCCTCGTGTTTTCCCCTTCCGATGGCTGTAAAACCGCTAGATACTGGAATACGGGGAAGATAACAGCATGGGGTAATAATTTTCAGGACGAACTAGTGTCATTACGATGGGGAGCGTGGCTCGAAGGGTTAATAACACGTCCAAGGCCAACTCTGGCGAGAATGGCGCAGCAAGTTTGCTCACTCCGGATTCTCCCGAGGAGTTTCGGAATGAGTTGGAAGCCATGGCCGGGTCACCGCAACTTCGCCCGCGAACCTGTTCCGAAATTCGGAAGACGGCTTGCTTTCCTGCAACACTGCGACGGGAGACGGAAAATTGTGTACGTACCCCAAACTTTACTGGATTAAAGATTTCAGAGCTGATTGCGAGGCGAAGGCTGAAGAGCTGATCATTGCCAAAACGACCATGATGCGTTTTCGTATGATGTATTTCCGATCTGGGGGAGGTTTGTCTAACCCTCTCCTCCACGGGGAGGAGGGGACTGTGCATCGCGCTGGCGATAGGCGGGATTGCCAAGGATTCCAATAACTTTTTTCTTCCTCTCTCTGACAAATATCATACGCGCATGCGGACGCAAAGCAGAGCATCGCGGTTTTGGGGCCACTTGGCTCGTCGACATGACTCGCTCTGAGAAATTCCGACTGCCGAAAGGAGAACATCGTTGTGGAAAACTCCTAGTAGACTGAATCGGCAGTTGGGGTCCCTTGCTAACCAGGCGCGTTCCTTGCATTGTTCATTCGCAGCGATTGCTTTGCTGGCTATTACTCATTTCCTCATTTCCGCTTCCTCCGAAGGGCGCCCAATTCTGCAACTGGAATACTTACTGGCAATGTTTCGAGTTTCGTCCTTTCCCAGATAGCCGGCGGTCAAGCCAGGCGGCGCGCCGTCTCCTTCGCTCCTCTCATCCGCTCTTTTATCAGCGCCTTTATCAGCGCCCTGTTCTTTCGCATTGTCGCTTATCCAACTCGTCGTGCTGGGGAAGTCCCCGGTACATATTATCTGAGTCATCGGCACTTGCACTGATACGATGATGATGGTAGAGCACCTCATCAAGCAAAACACACCCCCCTCCCAACGCTGGCCCTTCCCCCCAACTTTACTGGAGAGGCTCATGCTATGCGAGGGAGGGAAGTCTGACGCCTCCCCATGTGGATGACAACCGCCCAAACTATAGGGCAGGGTAGACCGAAAAACACCTCCAGATTTTCTCCACCTACCTACACGCCCCCCAAATGGTTTTGACCTCGGGATGAAGGAGACGGGGTCCGCTTTCCTGGAGGCTTTTACCTCTGCCCAACCCCCCACCGGGTTCGCTCTCTCACCGAGGCTTCTCGGAGATACGGACTTTCCTCGGGTTAATGATGAACTTGTTCCTTCTCCAACTCCTCCAACGCTTCCCACGAGCTCTCTCTCCAAATATTCCCTGTCGCGACTCCACATAGTTTCGGTCAGTTCCCTCGGCGATTTTGCAATCTGGGGCGGTAAAGATGAATTTGGCAAGCGTGTTTGCCACCTTCTAATACCCGAGGTTTGGTAGCCACACATACCTTTTCGGAGCAAGGCATCCCCAAAGCAGAGATCGTGGCACGGGGACCTGCCGATAATCTTCCGTGACCTGCAGTCAATCCCACTCAATAGGACCGGGTTAGCCTCTTTTGGAGACCCCATGAATAGGTGCGATGGGCCAAGGGTCCACGATAGTGGGAGCAGTGTAGGGGTGTCAGATATCAATCAGCTGTTTAGTGCGGTGCGTCGTCGATCTTTCCCGCACACGATAATGTGTCCTTTGAACCAACCCGACCTAATATATCGTGGCCGATTCACCTCATATCATCTGATACCAGATAAGGGTCTCTGACATGTTAGCCCGCCCGCAGAATCATTAGCCTAAAGCTTGCGATAGGTATTCGGCGGGAATACTCGCCGTGCTGCCATTTGAACCTTTGGACTAAGGCTGGGGATTGAGATGGCGCCAGGGGTCGGAACCGGGAACGTTTTATCGAAATGCATGTGAATTCCCCGGGTTTTACAGTGTTTAAGCATTTGATGCTGTCACTCTCGGAGGATCGCTAACCAAATTCTCCAACACAACGGAATCACATGCTCTCAGACAATACCATCAATGCAAGTTCTTGGAACTCGTGAAAGTAGGTGCCTTGGATGGCGACATTAAACCGTCTATAACCAGTCGAGATTTTAGAATGTTTGGTAGTCCCCGTTTCACTCCCCTAGCAAGACCTTAACCAAGACCTAGTGGAGTGTTCTTGGTAGCCCTACCTTATGAAGTCTTCCATCGATCTGCTTCGAGTCTCTCTACTAAACCTGTGATGGCCGAGATTTTGTCTGAGTTTAGATAACTAATTAGGAAATTCGAAGCGCTGGCCATGGGCCACAGGGGGTTCTTCGGCGTGCCCAACGGAGGGTCCAGCAATTGATCGGATGGGGAAGGGCAGAGTAGAATGTTAGCGCAGGACCGTGGAGGGTTTGAACCGTATCGTCCAGGAGTAATTTAGGTAGGAGAAAGACCATTGAACATTGTCTGACGATTGACCCACCAAATCAATGCGCTAGCAGCACGATAAAATAGCATTGAACCTTGGATTCCATATCCCAGACGTCTCTCAAAGGTCTGTCCTCTGCTTGATGCCCCCTGATTCGTATGCGACGATGCTTTCTTGAGGGGGGAGTTCTCTCGCAAAAATAAGTATGAGTCGTCATCTTTCAGAACAGAGTCGCATCGTTGGGGCCCTATGTCGCAGAAGTTTTCCAAATTGAAAAACAAGATCAATAATGACGAAGACAACCCTGGAGCACTGAGTTGTGTTATTTTACTAGCAGGGCGCAACACTCCTATTCACAAACTACGAAGTAATAATAGGGGGTCGCGTCTTATCTCCCTTTCGAACAGATCCCCAGCTCCGAGCATATGTTTCTTCTGTAGAATCTTCGCCACCCTTATCGACTTGGAATTCCCCAGGGACCCCAAACGGAAGCGTCGGTTCCAGGTGCCAAGAATAGGTGGTGAGCAGGGGTCTCTGCCCGCGAGGAAGCTTTGCTTCGACACCCTCGCATTCCGACATTCCTCGAGTCCCACACTGCAAGGTACGAAGGTACACACAACATTCGCTCCTCTCTGTGATTGCCGCTCCACTTGTCGAAGAGGTTTGAGAAGACGTGGAGGGGGCTCGGGGCTGCGCGAAGAAAAGAGGAACCGCCCGTGGTCCCATTCCGGAGCTTGACCATCATTTCTGCACTCCACAGTGTCTATTTATTTGAGTTCTAAGGGGTACCGAGGCGCCATCTTGGAAGCAAACTTGGCTGGGTGTACGAAGGTACGTATACGAGGGAGAAATGGGCTTTCGTGGAACCTGGGGCGGGTGCCAGCTTTCCCCATGCTTCCCAGCTCGGTGGAAACTGCCATTTCTTAGTTGGTTAGGGGTGCGCTTGTGAGCCAGCCAAGCGAAGTAAGGGGTTGATTGTGGTGAGTAGTATCGTCCTCTTACACTCCTCATTCGTAAATATTTCCATGTTCATAGCCTCTTTGCATGTACGGACGCAAGCAGGTCTTGCATTTCCTTCCGATGCAGGTAGGACCATAGACGTGCCACGGAGAACAAGGAGAAAAAAAAAAAAGAGAGAGAGAGCCCTAGTGTAGAGACAAAATTCAAACCCCCACGCGCTGGGTCTTCAAGCTCCAATGCAGTTCTGGAGAACGGCGTCTGGTACGAAGTACACTGAATGTTTCCCTTTCGCCTGGTCCGGGGAAGCGGGAAGAGTCAGGGGGCCCAGGGAGCTGGCCTCTGGGGACACGAATTAGCAGCAACTGAACTGAGGCTCAGCACGCACGCCCCCCTTGCTCTCCGCATCTGCCCAGAAGGGGGGGAACCGGGAACGGGGAACGGGGAGTCGGGTCATCGATAGGAGGAAATTACTTCGTACACAAGAGCCTGAGCTCAAAAGCAAGAAGAAGTGTCGGGGACGCTGGTCCGGGATTCCGTCTCAGGCCACTACACGCCCCTGAAGAGGGGGACTGGGAGAGAGAAATCGGGTTTACTTCCGTGAACAAGCAATAATACAAGCAATCCGTGAACGCGCATCTTTCCTGAGGTTGCGCGTCTAAGTGTCTGGGAGAGGAAAGGCTAGTTACAATTTGTGGATAGCTGATCAAGTCTAGCAATAATCTTCGGTTATTGGGTTTTCTACTCCGCTCTCCGCTTACCTCAAGGGCTCGCTCTGGCGCAACCTCCGGGGGCGATCTTGGTACTTGATAACCTCTCGGTATCTCTTCATGGACTGGGGCACGATAAAGCCGCGTTAGCAGAACCGTCCTGCAATCAGCTCAGAACTAGGAAGCTAAAGGGGAGTTGGGGTTGAAACTGAGAGATTCATCAACTTACAGGAGCCCTTTGGTAGCTGACGAACAGCCAGCGGAAGAATCAATGATCTCGCCTGTGCAACGTGCACATGCACCCAAATGGAATGCGATTTCCCCTTCCGCGCCCCCGCCCTCCCCCCTCAAACGGGGAAGGTTGAGAAATTAGCGTCTAGGACGATGCGCAGAGCATTACAAAAGCAATTGAGGTTTTGAGGGGCTCGCAGAGCCCTTCCACCGATTCCACACAAATTTTGGAGGCACAACACCTGAAGTATGGGGTGCGCTAGCGCAATGGCGTTATCAGTGGGCTTCCAGGAATGGCAGTTGTTACTGCTGGCCTCTCTTCACCCTCCACGGTCGCATTCGGACTGTGGAGATGAAAGGCCACCCTGGCATCGCTCTCAACTCTACCCGCCGGTAGGGATTCACTTCAGAAACAGAGATGATTTTCTTTCGAACCTTGTCTGTGAGTACATTGCACTAGCAACCGAAGTAAGCGGGCCGACTGGGCTCGCCAGGAGACCACGAGGAGAAGGAGTAATCGAGGGAGGAACAGCTCGAACCGGAGGAAGAGGCTTGCACAGAAGGCGAAGGTCCTTCAGTTCGGAACAGTGTTGTTGGTCCAGGAGGTCCAATGAGCTGAGACAACACTTGTACTCCGTACTCGCAAAGGCAGATTAATGTTTCGAGGTTACACGTTGTCCGGGATCAGTGGCCTTTGTGACCGAGACACCAACTGCGAATTCTTGGAAGGGGAAGTAGCACGGCTGCATAATTTACGTGTGCGATACTTGGCATCGCCTGATGATCCAGGCCCGTTTGTCTAATAAGATTGATGTCCATCGTGCAATCCCTTCGGGGAGCATGCCGACCCCCATAATCCTGTCAGAGCACAAGCTGGGGAAAAGGTTTGCCACCCCACCCACACCCACCGGGATTTTGTTCCACGCACCGAAGGCCAGGCCAAGTTGACCCTCCCGAACGGCATTTTTTGCCTTCTTGTTCTTCTCTTGCTGCTGGAAGGATACGTATCCCCTTTCCAGCCAAATCAGCAAACTTTCTGGGGTCTGGGAGCGGAGTCGCGCGAATGTGATACCGTGCCGTGGGGTTTACCATGAGGACCCAGGTCCGGACACACTCTCCATCACTCCCTAATCAGATAGTAACCCCCACGACGCTCAACGCATAATTATCGACAATGGAATGGCAGGCGAGGGTCTTCGCAGCCCGAGCATCTCTATCGATGTCGTGAGCGAATTTCATTCTCTGACTGTTGCGGGCTGGACCCCCTTTCAACCTCGCTACCTCCGCTTTAACCCAGAAGTTCGGTAAGCACCAGTCAGCCCACGACGCTTGGCAGATGCCACCCCACGGAATCGCGATGGACTACCACATCAGATACCGAAACGTGAATGAAGGATGGGTGGTCAAAGCCAGGGAGCATTGTCAATATTCCGCCAAGAGCCAATAATTATTCTCTGTAACCTTGTCCCATCACGGGAGATTCCAATCCCAATATCGAGGAGAAAGATTGTAAAAAAAAAGAAATTTGCGGTTGGCGGGAAGTAGGGAACGACGCTCCTTGGATGGACCCACAGCCCTTCTCCATGTACGAGGCTCTCCGTGGACAAGGCCGAGCGTAGAACCATCTTCGTACTCAACTGAGACTGTCTCCACTTGACGCATCCACTGCGGCAAGGTACTCCCTTCAATCGCACAGAAAACACCCAGATGCCAAATTTGAGTCTCCCGGGCACGTGTGTCTTTATTCCGCTAAATAATGTGTTCGTGAGTTTCCTAAGAGACACATGCAATAAAGACCCGAAAATAGCTACTACTCGACGCACGATCTTGGAGCCTGGGGAAAGCCTCGATATGTTAGGGCTGTGCAAGTGCTCGCTCATTCATACCGAACATAAATGGGCCTCTAATCTAAGAGACACTCGCTGCTCAAAAAAAAAAAAAAAATCCGGCGTGTGGACTATTTTTCGGTGAAGGCGGCCAGGTGAAAAGACAGCTGGACGGCTCACTCAAGCTCTGCCGAATTCACAATGCCTAGTTCACTAACATGAAGCGCAAGACAGGCAGTGATTTTGCGGTCCCTTGACTCCGGCCCCGCCTTGGCGCCATAGGCCATGGGCCATTTATCCACCTGTCAGTCTGGCACTATTAGCTGTGGTCATTGGCTCGCGTTAGACGAGGGCGGAAGAGCGTACCCTATCGCACAAGCCGAGCACGTGTAAGACTCAAACCTGTCAAACTCGAGGCATTTTATGAAAGGGAGAGAGAGAAAAAATTAGCATTAGCCCTCCGATCAAACCTGGGCCACAATGTCAGCAGCCTTCTAACTGATCTCGGAAAGGTTCAAGCTGGGTGGACTCACCGTGATTAGAGCCTCTCGGCTATTGCTCTGCCCTGGGAACGGCTGACACAGGTGATAATTGCCTATCTAATTCAACATCATAGATGGTTAATCTACGTGGTTTATGACGACAGACACGGACGGCTAGGGCAGGCACTTAACCCGTATCTCCCACAGGGAAAATATACAACTCGGTGAGCGGGATCGAGATTGCCAATAGCAACCCGGAATGTCGTACAAGAGCCTCCTAAACATTGGTGTTTGCGTATTGTTTCCCCAAATGTTTAACCGCAATATTACGAGGCCCTATCGAGCGCCATTTCTGCAGTATTTTCCAACCGTGCCAAGTCACTGGAGAAAATATTGAGGAGGAACAGCTTAACAAATGGCCCTCTTCCTGGCTCGTCCGCGGCTCTCGACGAGACCTCAATGGTCAGTAGTTGAACGAGTGGAACTTTTAGGGCTTTGGTTTTGATTTCTGCCTTATTTCGCCTACTCCGTGCCAATCGGTTTGACGATGGATTCCTACCATTGTACTGAGTAGAGTTTATGGGAACACCCTGGCACTTCCTAACGTCTCGTTCCAGCGAGGGGCGTGATAGGTGTATCCCCCTGAGTCGTTCCAATCTCAATGATGACTTGCCAACTTGAGGGATACCAGGGCGATGAGCCTCCCTTTGGATCGTTACTGGAACCGAGAGTGGTATTATCAAGGCTTCTTGACTAGGGCGGCCCCGGGCATGGGTTTGGATCAACCCTTGTGGATTGTCAGCCGGCCTGGCAGAGGACCTTCCTTTCCCGAATCCGGCTCGGAAATCATTGGATATCAATGGAGCTCCTACCCCAGGGCGGGAACAAATGCACTGTGGCCGTGCAAAAGCCCGAGACTTCTCGCCTATTGAAGTTGAGATTGACATTCTCCTGAATATGGAGAGACCTTGTGAACTCGTAGATGTGAGAAGGGCTCCGTCAGAAGTTGGCGTGGTATTGTGTCAGGCTGATGCCCTATCCAGGCACTATAGTGTGCAAGGTCGTCGCGCTGGCTCCATTCCAAAAGGTGAAATCCCTTGCTTCATCCCTATCGTTCTATACGCGTCTCGAGGACCCAGGCTATGCGATACGTGTGCCCACGCATTGTGATTAAATTCATGTCATGCACGACGCACCATAAACGTCTCTCTTTTTGCTTTTGGCTCCCGAGAGGAGTATTGGTAAGTCGCCGTCTCGTTACTCAAGTCGACACAGGGGTGACCAATCCTAAGACGAAGTGCGCGATATGGCTTAGAGAGAAGACATGGTCATAAGTTATGAGACACCTCCCCACCAACACAAAGGAGATTGAAAATATCTGCCCCATACCCCAGGATTCCTTTGCACGCATGTTTGGTTCCCTCAGCTCAGCACATGCCTCATGAGCTCGGCGAATGTGAGGAACAGGAGGCTCCCCTCTGCCCCAGGACGAGGGGCCAGAGAAGGGTTGGAACCCCTGCTATGCGCCCCCAAATCTTGCTCATCACCACCCCCAGCAGAACCGGACCGTGGGTGTGTCATTGGTATCGTGCGTGTGCACCTGTCTGGTGGCCTAGGTGGTAGGTAAGGGTGGGCCTAGTCAGAGATTTGAGATGGGGGCGTATGCCGTATCTCAGGCTCTCCGCTGCCCGCTCTCTCTACCCCCCATCATTGATCCATCCGCCTTGACACCAGCCCTTTCACCTATGCACACCCCCCTCTCCCCCCCCCAAAAGAAAAAACCCCTCCTCAAGTCTTTCTCCAGCATGGACCTCCCGAACAGAAGGGAGAGTAAAGCCGAACAGGTACCCTCTCTGGGATCTTCCACCAGAATTTGCAGGGAACCTTAGGATATCTGGTCATAGTACAAGAGTTGATTTAAATGTATATCTAAAGCTGCGGGAGCTATTTGCAGCTCCTCAGATCGAACATTGTAAGAAGCCAAGCTTGCAGGAAGAACTAACAAAGGAGAATCACCGTTCATGCGTTCGTTCGCCTTCTTTTTTTTTCTTTTCTTTTTTTCATAAACATCTTATCTTCCGTCGACAGACCGAGAGCAAGGCAGCCGAGTCGGGGCTCCTCGGGTGAGTTTGGCCGAAATCGCCCAGCAAAAAGGCCACGGCTCTAGGACGAAGTACGAAAGTACCGACGTACCATGACTGTTCAACAGTGCCTGCTCGAGGCCAGTCCCCGCTTCGCCAAGGTACGTACCGAAAGCCCTGTTAGCCAGGGCCCATCCATGCCCCCCCTTCTCGCCGAGCCCCCGCCGTGCGATAAAAGAAAAAAAAAAAAAACGGGGGAAAAGAAAAAAGGGAAAATCTTAATGACACCCCGACCAGAATGGCTCCGACTCTCCACACCCCACCCCACACACCCCACCCCCTAACACTTCTCCCTTCACCCTCCCTCCTCAAAAATTCCTTTCATAAAAGCCTGCCCACGGCCCCGTTCCCTCCATCGACGAGACTCTCTTCCTTCCAGCATCACAACTCCAGGAAACTTCAACCCAGAAGTGAGAGCGCAACTAGGCTCCTCGACCTTGTCGAACTCCAGCCTTTACCAACAAACCATCCAGCAACTCCAGTGCACCAGCCTGACCGACTGTATTCGTCAGCATAACTACTAGCAACCTTTCATTCCTTCCGTCGACGTCACCGAAGGACTCATCTCCTGATCGGGCCTGTGACCACTCCAGTCAACGATCATAACCAGCTAACAATGGCCACCTCCACGAATCTGAAGCCGAACGGGCCCGTCCCGAACGGTCGCCAGACCTCCGATGCTCCTACTGAGCTCCCCCGACCCTACAAGTGCACCATGTGCGACAAGGCCTTCCACCGTCTCGAGCACCAGACCAGGCACATCCGAACCCACACCGGCGAGAAGCCGCACGCCTGTCAGTTCCCCGGATGCAGCAAGAAGTTCTCGCGCTCCGACGAGTTGACTCGTCACTCGAGGATACACAACAATGCCAACTCGAAGCGAGGAAATAGAGCCCATCAGCAGCTCCAGGCTGACAGCATGCTCCCCCCTCCTCCTCCCGCTCCCAGAGCTATCCGCTCGGCACCGACCTCGACGTTGGCCTCCCCCAACGTCTCGCCTCCTCAGTCGTACTCTTCGTACGCCGTGCCTGCTTCGCATGCTTTCCCTGGCGATGTCGCCATGTTCGCGAGGGATTCGCTCGCTCCGCACATGTACCGTCCCCAGCACTATCCTCCCAACCGTGGCCTCCCCACCTACCCCAGCAGCCACTCTAGGACTTTTGGTGACTACGATCCTTTCGATAGCCATTACAGGAACTCTCGCCAGCCCAAGAGGTCGCGACCCAACTCTCCTATGTCCACTGCGCCTTCGTCGCCAACTTTTTCGCACGACTCGCTGTCTCCTACGCCTGATCACACTCCCATTGCTACCCCGGCTCACTCTCCCAGACTTCGACCCTACGTCAGCACTGCTTTGGATCTTCCTCCCATCACAACTTTGCGAAACCTTTCGCTCCACCCTCAAAAAGGCCCCGTACTCGCCCCTATGGAGCCTCAGGTTGATGCTCCCGTCCAGCCTCAAGTTCCCGCCGTAAAAGGTGCAAGGAGTACCGGCATTTCTCTTGCCGATATCATCAACAGACCTGATCTGCCTAGACAATTGCCAATGCCTTGATTCAAGGTCAACAAAAATCCACCCAAAAAAATCCATCTTCACACAACCATACTCTCCTCAACTACTCAAAAACACTATAAAGAACCAAAAAAAAATGACGACATGACGACTTGGAATATAGACGGATAGAGGGAACTGGCGTTTTTCCACTGAGGACCACGATTTTGCGAGATGGTCGAGGTCCCATAGGTTTTGCTTTTGGCTTGAAATATTTAATTAAGGTCCCATCGAGGGCCAGGTTTTTTTTTTTTCACTTTTGACTTCTCGCGCCCGATCTAATTGCAAGACTTCGGCGACTAGCAAGGGCTCTCTAGCCGACATAGGCAATGTTTCAACTCCCAATCAAATCGGGGAGTTGACAGTCGACGCAAATGCGAAATGGGTACACAAAGGACTAAAGACTAAAAGCTTCTCATTCACTCTGTCATTTCTTTTGTTCATTAGCGGGGTATCTTTACTGGGCTATGGATGGGACTGTACGAGCGCAAAGCTCGAAGCGACGGATCGAATTTTATTACTATTAGAAAGGAAAGTGACTCGGGAGACGAGCTGGTTTCTAAACAGCATACCGAGTTTAAACATGGAAAGCCCACAGGTGGCATTATAATCTGGCTCTACTACTATGGATGTTTACGCGGTTTGCAGTGAATTATACATCATTCTTTATCATGTGCAGTGTGAGAGCCTCTTCCCTCTGTAACGATGACATGATCGCATTCGAGGTATCCGCCTAGACCTTGCACAACCACTTCTGTCACCTCAAGACATTTTAGGCATCCGACACCCGCAATCCTCTCGGCGACCCAAAAAGCTGTCGTTGACTCTCATTATTAGTACAAAAAGTGAAGAGCATGTTTGTGTGTGGTGGCTGAGCCCTCGTGAAACCATTTCCTGGCGCAGGGCCCCCCTGTTTCTTCGAAAACACATCCCATCGCTGGCTTATTACGGAAAGTTCTTTAATATTATTCCCCCACGGGGATGGAATCCCCTCTCTCCCTTTTTTTTCTTTTTTACCTCTCCATTAAAAGGGTAAATCCGGGGATGGCGCTTGCTGGTCCCCAGGGGGGAGAGTTTTGGGGGGGGAGTGATAAGGGGGGCCAAAGATGTAACAGGGGGCGGATTCCCTCGGAATGTGAAGAGATAGGATGGGATTTTTGGTTCTAAGGGGGCGTGTATGAGGACAACGGGTTGCTGGTTGGGGTTACCAGCTGGTGATTCTACGCAGGGTGGCTTGGAAATCGGCTGCGCTGAAAAAGTGTGGGATTGGGGCCAGCGTCATTTGCGTTAACCGCCGAGCCCAAGCGAAGGGCGACTATTATGCCCAGGAAGACGGAGGAAGACGGGGGATGGCCTACGATAGGCGATAATACGTGACGAAAGGGAATAGGTGTGGAATTACGTGTAAGCTGGGGTTGGCCTGGACTGAGGATCTGAGCACGTCAGTTGGTCGGAATTTATAAAGGAAGGTCCGTTGTTGTCGTCGCCGAACTATCCAAAGAGTATTAGTTTAGTCAGATACCCACGGGGTAGGGGGGGATGAAAGGCAGCCGCAGCCCTTCGAAGACACCGTGGACTGACTCCGGGGGAAAGCACCTTTAGAGGGGGTGAGACCGGATAATGTAGACATGTACCTTCGTACGAAGTATGTACATTCAATTGTACAATTGTATGGGGTATTAACGGTCCTGGCGTGACAGTATGCACCCACAATCTGGGGAGGGAAGCTTCGGATCCTATTAGAAGTGGGTGTGACGTGGAATTGGGGGTGTTTCGTACTTTTCTAGGCTTAATTCCGTCAGCTTCCCATGCCCTCCGGTATGCCCGTGGGTCGGGCAGTGCACAGGAAACGCTCAGGTACGCTGGCGGAAATGCAAGGCCATTCCCAAGGGGAGAGAGTACGAGCAAGTTTATTTCTGGATCGTGCTTTCAACTTCTTGAATTAGCCTCTCCTTTTTTCTTTTCTTTTCCTGCAAGAGTGTGGTACTTGTTAATGCACGGCTTGAGAGGATCGATGAGTCTACGATAACAAGAAACCCGTGAGAGACGCTGGCTACCCCCAGCTGTACAGCCCATCCAGGTGCCTCCCCTCGCACAGCGGCAAAGTCCGAACACGCATTTTAGACCTTACGGGATTACCTCTGAATATCTTTTCCCGCTTATACTTGTCGTCCTCCTCGACTTTTTTTTTTTTGTTCATTTTTATGCTGGAACTAAAGCCAACACCCCACCTTTTCACGTCATATAGGCAACAGCTCTGGTAGTATGTATTACGTGTGGATGATGCGCAATCCTAAGGGGTTGTCCCCCTCAAGGTTTGATACATCTTGTGTTGCTTTTTCAGTTGGGCTTAATACGGCAGGCGAGGAAAGGCTGGTCGCCAACGGGGTGGAATGGCATCAGGTAATACAGTGGTTGTAACAACAGATCAGAGACAATTCGGCTACTAGTACGAAGGTACGAAGGTAACAAAGAGGTGACAAAGAGTTTCGGACAGAGCCAGCTGGCTCTTAAGTCGCTGGCCGCGAGAAATTGCCCCAAATGTACGGCTCCAGGGTTTGATATGTTTGCTCATTGCAGACAACTTATTTGAACCAATGTACATATACAAAATACACCTCCTATTCCACTATTGAATTCAGGTGAATATACAAACCCATCCAGGTACAATACTGTTGTTTGCTCCATCATCAGATGTGAGAATCGTAGGAAATAGCCGGCTAGAATTCATCCCATCGAGCCTGAAGCGCTGCGAAGCTCCTTTTACTTCGGTGCCAATATTATCAGAGGGGTTCCTCGTTCCAGTTCTTCAGCCAAAACCCTAAATTCTGGAGAGGATTCAAATCAGGACTATGTGCTGGCCACTGTAGAACTGTCATACGCATTTGATATCATCCCAAGTAGTAGCCCTTCAATGAATGATGGGCTGGCGCGCGCCATCTTGTTGGAGGATAGAGATATTATTTTCGTTGAAGAGACACGATCTAAAGGAAGAAAAAGGAAGATATACTTATATGCAGTAACTGCACGAAACCCTCTTCCTAGGGGTATCTAGGGCCTTTTTCGAACCTACATGCATCTGAGCAAACATCCAGCCATGTGGTTTCTGATAGAAAGTTCCTATATTGCTAGATCTTCAGTATGCTAGATAGTAACCCCCTCTTCTACATTACATTATTACGTGCCCAGGTTTCATCTGAAAAGTTGACTGACTCCTAATGTTGTGGGTGTGGCAGTAACTGTAGTCGTTCGGTCGCGAATAGCAACCGTGCCTCTTTTATGTTCTGCTGTTAGTTTGATTCTACATATGAATCTGCCGCCGGTGGTATCCCATCTCGTGAAATACCCTTGAAAGAGCAGTTTCACTATAAGAACAAAGGGGTGACAGCAGCATGAAACGTAAACCTATCCCAAGAATAGGATGATATCTTCATCTAAGGAGCCATTCGCAGAGTCTCTTCTTTGTGGTGTAGATATCTAGCCATGTCGAAACTTGCGACCGTGATGTAGTACAACAAGTCCACAACAGGCAGATCGGTCTCAACAGTAGTTTCTGTCTGTAGCTTTCGCGATAGTGGGTTGGTCCATTTCACTGTGGATTTCAGCGTAGATTCCACTACGGATTTCAGATCAACTATGTATGGATTTTCATTGAATGTCTGGAGTATTTAGAAGGGAAAACATTTGTTAGTGTATCTGTTTAACAGAGTCGAGTTCAACGGGAATTGTGATGCAATGTCACTTTTGTATGTAAAATAAGCAGTGAAGAACATTGTAACTGATTGGTAAACTGTGGGGTCAAGCCTGGCTGGCGTTGATTTTCACTGAGCCAACATATCAACCCCTGGAGGAGGCGGAAGGCTGGCCACCAAGGAAGATCCCGAAACCGAACCTGTCCTAGTCCCCTTCTGCCCACATCACAGGCTTTTGCAGATCCTCAGCTGAGGGGGAAATCCCTTCCATCGCTGGCGAACCCGCTAGGGGGAAAGGATAAGCGCATCGGGAATAGGAACTTATAAAACGGCGAAATTGACGGCGTTAGGACGCAATCGGAAAACAAGGTTGGGTAAATCAGATCAATCAGTGCCAAAGGGAATTTTCTAGCCTTTACGCTGTTATGTTTCGAGTAGTACGGGTAGGCTTATCATGTTGTGGAGTTTCATGACATCAAGAAGGCGAGCAGGCTACCAGATTGCGAAGGAGCTTCCGTTTCTTTTTTTTTCTCTTTTTTTTTTTTCTTTTTTTCTTTTTTAATCTCCGTTTCTTTCTTTGCCCTTCCCTGTCCTGGTCAGGCAAGCAGAATGGAAAGAGGCACGGGAGTGGGATACGGGATATGGAGCCAAGGAGCAGGCTTGCTTGTTGGCGTTGCGGAGGGCAAAAGCGGGTCACGAAGAATCCTCGTCATACTTCCCCGCCATTTTTAGTCGTGCGAAGACAGCCAAGAAAATCAAGGGAAAATCCGGGGCAACTAGCTCAAGGAGAAAACTGAACGCCTGAGTTTAAGGAGGCTGGCTAACTAACTTCGAAGACGAACAACGAAAACAGATGGCTGACATGAACTCAAGGACTCTTTTTTCTTACCTCTTCATCTTCCTCTTTCTCCCTGCCCGAAAAATACTTTCAGGATGGGGCGTGAAAGTTATGCAAAGCCCTCCTCCGGAAATCTTGCTTCGATACGTGTAAGGCTAGAATGAGGAAGATCCTGCTTTTGCGTGTCAAGTTTCCCAAAGTTGGTAAGGCATCATCGCCGCTCGCATCTCTTCCTTTCCCCACCTCTCTAGATGGGATGCGATGCCCACTCGACTTCTCATGAAATACGTAATATGGTGCAAATTTTCGTGAATGGTCGCGAGCTAAGAAAAGCTCACCCTGTTGTTGTTCGCTGGCTTGAGAACCCTGGGCTGAAACGGGCAATTCCTGAAAAACGATGTCGTGGGGCATGTATGCCCCTCAGTCACCACACCATCTTCTTACTCACCGCCAGACCGGAGCGACAAATGGGGAGCCTTGACTAAATCTTCGCGTGAAGTGCAGCAAGGCTCAGATGAATCTCCTCGTGTAATGGGACCTGTGCGAGCGGCCCGGTGGTGGTGGGGTGCGCAGGAAGAAGCCACCACCAGCAGCAGCAAGGGAAAAAAAAAAGACGGAAGAAAAGAAATGAGGGGCAGGATCATGTCAGCCCTCCCCTCCAGCGTCCGGGTTCGCTCGGCCAAGGGCCTGCGATAAGGGCGTCAAAAGTGTGGGGGAATTTCCGGGCCATCCTGGGGGTGTCTCCGGCAGGGCAAGCTGGCGAGACCGTTCCTCGTTCCTCGTCATTCCTGGTGCGCACGTTGGGCATAAACAGAAGGGCTTGGATTCTTGGTATTACGCACGCCTCAACCAACCTTAGGATGCGCCGCTATTTACACAAGAAAAGTACGAAGCAAGACCTGCCACCACGCACGCCCGTATACAACTTATCACATATAGGTCATACATCTAGGCAACGTGCAAGGCCGGGGTCTAAACTTTCCCCCTTTCAGCTCACGAGGGCTTATCAGCAACTGAGTTTGGTTGAGGACTTCCGGTCCCTGGAAAGGGTGGGTACCCCATGGCGGCGATATGGTCTACCACTCCGAAACCTGGGACGAGAAAATAGCCGAGCAGTTGTCACGCTGTCAACAAAATCTTCCTTTTTGAGTCGTGGGCTGAACCCCTGAGATGGTGCGATTTGTGGGGGTTCTTTGAGCATGGATGTTGCGAGATCCAAGACCCCGTGTGACAAGACTCTGGCTCAGTATTGGAATTCACGGGGGAGCACTCAAACTACGTAAAAGTGATCGAGGCGTTCCGCGGGGCGTACGAATTAGAAAATTATGAAACCCGCAGAAAGATTTTTCCTCCTCCACAAAGTACTGTCTAGGCCCTTGTCGGCATAATGACTTAAGGCGTGCGAAATGCCTTGGGAGCTGGTGGTTAAAGCTCTTAGGCGATCCTGTAGAGACGCCTGCCGGTTTCTACAACCCGCTGGGGAATACTGGTGGATGATTCGCAGCCAAGCCACCTCTAGTATAGCAGGATCCCCCAGACGGCCTCTTGGGGGGGTTTGGCAAGCGGCGACCGGCGAGCCAAGGAATGTCCACTTCTCGAGGAGTTCGACAAGCAATTCTCGGTCTAGGACTGGAACTTGCTGTCGCATCCAAACACAAGGCGCCACAAGGCCATCTTCGTTAATACCTTTTTCCAACGTACAGTTCAGTTTGCACTCCTTTTGTCTGTTTACACCCCACACCTGCCGTCCAAAACGAAAAAAAAAAAAAAAAAAAATTGTAAAGAAAAACAAACATGTTTGACTTATCAATCGGTGTCCGCATCACGCTCGGCGTTACGAATGCGTGACCCGATCTTAATAATACCACCTCCCCATTTTAGGTC
Organism: Lomentospora prolificans; assembly: GCA_029532625.1. Classification (NCBI taxonomy): domain Eukaryota; kingdom Fungi; phylum Ascomycota; class Sordariomycetes; order Microascales; family Microascaceae; genus Lomentospora; species Lomentospora prolificans. The sequence continues at coordinate 1,987,817 of JARFXM010000003.1, forward strand.
TAGATTCGTTTTTATCACGGTTGGATTCTGGGGCCCCAAAGATCTCAGTGCCGCCATCGGATTCGCGCGCAAAATGTGGGGGTGAGCGGAGATCGTCCCAAGGTTTTTCCGCTCCTTCTCCAAAAATGGGAAAGCCTGATGGGTGCACCATGAGTCCGACAGGGGTGCGGTTAACATTCAATGGGGGTCTTATGAAACAGCTTGTGCTTGAGTCAAGCAGACAGTGGTGAAAAAAAGGGTGGGCCGTGAAACTGGAGCCTTCCGTCATTCCGGATTCATGGGGGTCCAGTGTCGACATCTCGCTCCGTTCTTGCGCTGGCCAATATTCTTGCTGTGGCCGATGTACTGAAAGTGGGCTATGGCAGTTTTCAGTAAAATTCTCTATGAATGGTCTGATCAGGCTCATGTCCTCACATGCTGTCCTTGGCTTAGAGTGAGGAAAATAATTTTCCTTCCCCACAATCTGGTAACCGCGCTTCCTTGCTGATGGCTACCTCGGCAGGTAATCGGAGGGTCCTGAGACGCAGATAGTCGAGCTCATCCTATGGATATGTCATCTCTCTCAACGGACCTTCTCTTTATGGCCACTCGAGTGGGCGCCTGTTACCACCGAAATTAGGCCTTGGCTCGCCCCATGCCCCGTCGGAACAGTGGGGATGGATGGGGAAGGTGTCTCCGAAGCCTAACTCTGAACTGATAAGGACTTCGGTGTTCGGTGTCTTTGCTCAGTGGCCCCAGACTGTCTTTGGTCCTTGGTAGCTCGACTTATCTTTCTTTGCGAAAGAACCAAGCGGCAATAAAGGGAAAAGGAAAAAAGTTCGGCCCCTATGAAAGTGAGTCCGCAAATAACTCCACCAGCTGGCATCAATCGCGCAATCCAGGTCAAAAATAGCGGAGTCCGCCTATTATTCTGTTCATTCCCTCAATCCGTTCGGATGACTGCGATACGGGAAAAAGCGGCAAGAGTTTCAGGACCCCCACGGACTTTGTGGGAGTCTGAGCGACAGGATGAAGCTCCTCTGTGCACGTTCTTTTATATTTGGGTCCGCTCAGCTCCACGGTTCCATGGTAATGAAAAATCTGTAAGCTCGCAAGCACTGCGCACCTACACTGCCTGCACCAGTCATCAACCTGACCTGGTTTGGGTATTGTTATGGAAGTGGTTGGTTTGGGGGAAGCCTTGGCCCTCCACTGAGCAAGTTACAGACTCTGGGTCAGTCCAATAATCTTGGCTGAAAGGTTGGCTCTCGCTCCAGTTTTCTTTATGCTGGCAAATTCTTGTCGCCCCAGTTTCGCCTTTACCAGTTGTGTTGGCTCAGGTGGTTTGAAAAGGTCGGACTGAGTGAGTGGGCGACACAATTACGATTAGACAGTCAAAAATGGGGGCGCCCACTCGAAGCAAGTATGTCCAATTGAATATTGCCATGGAATATATCCGGGCACTTGTGTCATCATCATGCTGGCAAGGGATTAGTCATCCTGTATTGGCTTAATCGCCAGGCAAGCTTCAGAGCCGGTGCCTCAGCATTGGACTCTGTCCATTCACGGCGTAACATCCAGTTACGGCCCCGCTTAATGGAGTTAACAATTGATACCTAGGAGAAGAGCTGAACAGACATTGCAGCATTGCCTACTTCGTTTGCCGTGAGGCTCGACTGACCTGCACTGCCGGTCCCGTATTTTGCAACCGGCATCGAAGGCATGCTGAGATCTGACCACTTGACATAACAGTGGCGTCAGTGGGAAATTACAACAAACCAGCCAGCCGAATCACGCATCTTCTATGGGGTTCTTAAGTCGATCATTCCATCTTGTCTACGGGAAACTCACCGTGGTTAAGTTTCGACCGTTCCCTACTCGCACGCGCTCTGCGAAGGAGCACACGCCCTATGTTGCCTGTCAACCGTTGATTTAGTACTCTCGACTTGTAGAACAGGACCTGCCCTTTGTGCAGCCGTCCAAGCAAAAGAAACCCAGGGGTACGCTGGACCACACACCCTGGTCCTACCACTTCCTTTTTCTGTTCTTTCCAGAACGTTTCCCCCGGGTTTTTGGTTCTGGTTCATGGGGCGACAGGGCCGAGCACCCCTGAGAAATGCCCCCTCCCTCAAGGTCTTGGTCTGCACCAGATCCCAGCCAGTTGTCAAAGAGAACATCTTTATGCTCTTCCCCGTATGATGGGGATGCACTGGGCACCGGCACGGCTTCCGGACGAAAATCCTAGGAGAGGGAGACATGGAACCCTGCTCTGTCGTTCCAGAGACCAATCACCGACGCATGCGACATGAGCTATTTAGATGTACCTGGGCGAGTCGTCCCATGGATCCCTCGCATATCACAGGACCTTGTCGAAGTCTGAAAGGAGTAGCCAAGAACGGTTGGACGGGCACTGTCCTCCGTCGTACTCAGCATCAAGATGGTTCCCTCGAGCATCACGGAACTCGAGTCCGTTATCTTTAAGTATATCCCAGGCTCAGCTCCACGAATAGCAAAGACAGAAGAGCACTGGCGAAACGAACTCGAATAGTTTGGTTCAAGCTCCATGACTTGGGTAGCATTACCATCCGTAAGAGACCGAACCCGCGCGCGCTTCGCTTTGAGATGTGCTTCAAGCAAGCTGACACATTGGTTTTTTCTTTGCGTGCGCGGAATACGGGCTTGAAACAAGCGGCCTCTCATCAGCCAGTGCGCGAGAAGCTTGCATATAGTACGGGAACGCTCCTGTCTGGTTCGCGCATCAGGGGTGTAGCCTTACTATCAAGGGGGAGCGCTCTGACACTCTTTTGCACGGCACACACCACGCCCTCGAAGCAAGACCTCTAGACGAAGATGCGCTGGCTAATCTTTCACCATGATACCCCCCAAGCCAGATGCCGACTATTCGATACGATGGTCTCCATCCCGGCCTTTTCTCCCTGAACATGCAGAGCAGAGCTCACACTTGGAAGAGGTTCGAGTGAAAGTCGGCAGTGGCTCGTTAGATTGGATCAGGCCCCATCAACGTAATGGCCGATTCGACTCCTAACAGCCGGGTCCATTCCGGCGACACCAGTAGAGCTGGCTACAAGCACTGCAAACTCATTTAGGCCGTATCCTGGAGCCTGTAAGCCAACCACTACGAAGGTGGTCTGTTGTTTTTACGGGGCTCCCTTCCCCCACTACGACAACAGTAGATAAGGAAATTCGGATGCCACAATACGAGAGCTCTCGCTTATGTTTTGGCATTGCGCCTTCGACCTTCCCCATCTTGAGTGACGACTCTCGTAGCTTATCTGACCGCCCGCTATCATGAGTGCCAAAAGCCTAGTCGATGGCACAGATGGCCGTGCGGTGCTCTTATCATAGAACAAGTTACAGGTTTGGGCTTAATTATCTTGCAGCTTACCCAGGAACAGCACCATCGGGACCCCCAAAATATGATATGTGATTAAGTTCTATATTAACTTTGCCTCTAGCTGCCAGTGGATATTGGCACCCCAACCCGCCTCGCTCTCATCTTTTCTATTGGAGAACGGTTCGGCATAACACTGGGTGGTTAATATGGGGTATTGCGACTCCTCTGGATCGCGATCAATTTATATTCTTAATGGACCCGTTGCTGTGTTCTTGGAACTCGCAAGACCCATGAGAGGGAGGGAGGCGATTTTCTCGTGACATCCTCATCTTCTATGGTGCCTGGCTATAACCAATAGGACCCATGCCCTGAACCATCCCGATAACGTGACTTCTACTCTCGGGATTACGGCGCGATAGCTATATCTGGAAACTAGCTGTTGAGAAGGCCCTTGGTACGTGACGATTGCGGAGCTCAGTGACGCAGAACCATACCGGGCCGTCAACCGAGTACGTAAGAAGTCGAAACCCCAAATTTTGTGAACAAACAAGCCTGTGGATTATCGAGAGCGGCCGCCTACACGGTAGGTTATGACGGGGCCGCTTCTCATATTTAAAAGTTTGCCGGTGTGCTGGAGTGGCAGAAGAGAAGTGAATTTACCGTCAGAGGGCCGCGCTCAAAATTGAAAGACTTGGCGGATACACATCAGTCTTTCGAATATGGCACAGGTTGGAGTTACTGAAAACGGAAGTAGATGCGGCGTCGACGCAAGAAGCTGGGGAACGCAACCGGCCGCAACTATGTTGTTCCCACAAATACATTGCGAGGTAGCCCTCTCCAAGAGGTCGGATACTGGAATACGGAGTCGTCAAAACTCGCCTAGGGGCCAGGCAGGACATCCTGCTTTAGCGATGTGTGGCCAAGCGCACAACTTGCCCTAGGTATTTTTCAGATGCCTCTGCCACGCGCGCTCTTGGCCACTCCCCTTCTTCCCTCCTCCGGGGATTGTCGTTCCTCCATGTTGCTCAACTTGCCACAGAGAGGACCGAGGTAATTTCATTACGTTTCGCATCCATCTAGGGACGGGCCGTTGGTCGGATAAGTTTCGCACTCTTATTTCCTGGGTTGGCTCGTGAGTCATTGATGGCCGCGAGCGCAAGACCACTCCGAAATCACGCAAGCTATAGTCTCGGCTCGAGAGGCTATCGGGAAGCACTTCATGGTGGTGTTGTACGCGGCCAGAGTGGTTTTATCGAAGGCAACTAGGCAACCGAGTAAGATGATAACATCAACGGCTGAATCTAATTGGGGTATACAAACACCGGAGGATATAAAGCCCGGCCGGATGTCCTGCATCCTCCGGTATCTCAAGTCCCCTCTCTGGGGCTTGGGGGGAAGCTACTATGGTTTAATTGTCCAGGTCGGTGGTGTTACCAAGGAGATTTTCTCTGAGGGATGGGGCCAAATATGGGGAACGACTGGCTCAGAGACCGGGTAAAGTGAGAAAGGATGAACCAACTGCATCCAACGAGATTGGATTCCTGGGCAAGTTCCAGGTTGGAAGGGCAGGCTCTCCAGCACTCCTGAACCCCCTGGCATGCTGCAACAATTAGGGACGGAACAGGCCCTTATCAGTGGCTTGTTTAGTTCAAGGAAGTCCGTCGATTCGAGGACGCTTTAAAGTGTCTGGGCACGTTGTTTGGAAACTTGGAGCTCGTTCGTTGGTTCGACCGTCTGTAGGCTCACCCGGGACCTTGGGAAACTTTTCTCAGCACGAAGTGTGGCGGGCGCCGTTCACGCTGGCCATTGGAGGCTTTTCAACCCAGGCGGAATGCCGCAAACAACAGCACTGGATCCAGTCGCCTCTGCTGTATGATCTCGTGGCAAAATTTTGAGGGTGTCTTGCAGCCACTGGGTAAATAGAGACCCATTAAAGCCATAAAAAAGAAATAAAAAAAAAAAAGCGCGGCCGGTACTAGCAACCCTAATTCCATGAAGCTCCCGGAAGAGGACCCTGAATGCCTACAATGGGCCGCATATTACCTTACTGGGGAAAGAAAAAATATAAAATATTAAAAGGAAGGGGGTGGTAAAGAGGAAAGAAGAGGAAAGCAGAGGAAACCTTCCGCCAAATTTCTCGAGGAGCACGTCTCGTTGCGCCATCGATGGGTTAGTCCAAAACAGCTTTACGAAGGTATAACAAAGGCACATATAGAGAACTCAGGTAGCACAGAACCGCAGAATTCCGTGGCGCTTGGATCTTAGTCAGGCTTCGAAGGTGCATCAAACAAAGGAACAAGACCCTAAGTGAACACCGAACTCTGCCCTCATCGCCTCGTCTGGTAACCCTCAGCGGGTTTTGACAGAGACATTACGAATCTAACTGGCGACAAGCCTGGTAAAAGTACGGCCGCGCAGCGCACCATGGGCGACGCGTAGCGCGCAGTCGATGGTCAGTGGCCATGACCCTCGAAGGAACGGAATTTCGGGGTTGGCGGATCGTGCAGCATTGGACCCCAGCCCTAGGATTTTCCTGCCGTCTTCCCCGGTAGCTTCTCCACAGAAGCGACAGATTTCAGATTTCAGATTTTACTGGTAGCACTGCTCGATTAATGCCCAGGCTCCGAGAGGCTGGGTTCACAAGCAGAGCTTGCTTCCTCGTTAGCATGTTGCCGCTCCTTTCCTTCTCCTCCTCCTCCTCTAATTCTTTTTTTTTTTTTCCTCTTTTCCTTTTTGTCTCTTCCATTCTCCCCTCATCTTGGAAAAGAAGAGGGGAGGGAGGGAAAGAGGGGGGAAAAGGGGAAAAGAAAAAAGGGCGATATTACGACCTAACCGTTCGAATGGACGCCTTAGCTTCCCCCTCAGAACAGCGAGACAATGGAAGTCAAAAGAGCAAAGAAGGTTCCTTGCACCGGAACTTCTCACCTTCTTTCCCACTTGATCTTGCGTCTGGTCCATCTCTACTTGTTCTTGGGTGCCCCATGGTGTCAATGGATCGAGGACAGACAAGGGAGGGGGCGTGACCATAGGATGCGCAACCGACACCCGCGATTGCAATATGGACATCCGCGCTGCACACGCCAGCCTTGTGCAGCGTGCCACTATTATTCTGTCCTCTCCCCTCTGTGTGGGTTTGTCGGACATGCCCTCCCCCCGCCCCCCATGTATTTCCAGATACGAGCGTGGGACACGCCCCCCACAAAATTGTTGCCCGCCCCTTGCTATTGACTTGGTGCGCTCGAGAAGTAATTTAGATTTTGCTCTCCCCAGTTGTATTTTCAGGGCGGGTCGTATTGGAGCGAGTGTTAGAGTACACTTTACGATTGTGCCTTTTCGTTTGGACCTGCATTTGCATATATGACGGATGGAGGGATGGCATCTAAAGTAAATTGGATTTGTATGTTTCAAGCGAGACCATTGAGTGGAACAGCTTTGGAGCTACGAATAGCCCGGTATGTCCGGGTTGATTAGCCTGGCGTCCTTAACCACGATTGATCCTTGATGGCACGACAAGACGTTCGATGGAACCAAGGCCACCGAAGCCACGCAGGCAATCATGTTCCTTGCAGTGATGCGAGACGAAGACAGGGGCGCAAAGGCTCGGACTCACCACCTCGAAGATGTCGGATCCATGAAGACTTGAGGCCGAGCGCACGTTGAAGTCGACGGTTCATGAAGAATTTACTGATGTCTGTTCCGTTCCCTGCTTGCCACGGGGGGGTCAGACTTTGCCCAGGCCCTTTCCAAAAACACCTCTGACCAGGGCGCTTTGCCGTTTCCCCAATTGACTCATTTATATTTCTCTGCTCAACGGGTCCAAGTTGAGGCGGAGCCCTGTTTCTCTCTCGAACTCGTTAGCATGTGCCTGCCTGGATATGGAATTCCCCCAATAATCAACAGAGGGCTGGCATCGGACGAGGGTCCTCTGTTTCCACATGGTTTCTGTTTGGAGCTGTGCTGAACTGTCGTTGTTCTCTAGCCGTCCACTGCACAATGCATCTGGAGGTCTCCGTGCCTCTCTGCATGCATAGGAAGCGGGGACTTTTCGAAGAAAAAAAAAAAAAAAAAAAGGACACCGGGCCACATAGTGGAAAGGCCTCCCGTAACCCTCGTTTCTTTTCATTTCATTTCTATTCTCGCCCTTTGTTTTTATTACCTAGGCCCTTTCCGCGAAATTCTGTCCTCTCTTGTCTTTAGCGAGAGGCGAGAAACATGTGTTCCTCATCGCCCTGCGCTTCAGGGCTCGGGAGGAGCTGTTTTGACGAGTTACAGATCCCTGCCTTCCTCGGCCAGGTGCAGATGCAAGGATCATAACACTCCGTAGTTCGTTTATCCTTCTGGAGCAAAACCCACTGTAGCAGTGTCTGTATACGGTTTCATTGGGCTTCTGCGATAGAGTAGTAATGGTGCGAGCCGCAAGCTGCTAGGTTACTTTGTCGAGTGAGAGGGCAGTGATCTGGCGGAAAATCTAGTCTGTCTGAGCCTACAATAGGTAGTCCGCGTATGTTTCCGCGCAACGCTACGGCTAGACGGGCAATTTTGTTCTCGAGAACAGGGTTCTAGAAATGCTAAGTATGCATTATCTTGTTCTCCTACCCTTTCTCGTTGCTTCCCGGCACCCTCCCTTTCCTCCGAGGGTGCGTTTGGCAAGAGTCAAAGCTGGTCCACTTTCCCCAACGGCCCTAGACGTGATTGATGCTTGTTCGATGGTTGGGATAAGATGAAGCACTCCGTCTAACACTGGGCATCCAGGGTCATAGAGCATGACAAAAAGATCCAAGGGTCTGCTTGCACAGGATGGGGGTCAGCTCAAGCCAAAGGTGTCCAATTCGCGACACATTCAGCAATCGGCCAACTCGTTTACATTCCCCAGGTACAATTTGCGAGTACGAAACACGCACCTCGACAAGTAGCAGTCTCCCGTAATTGCATGCTTAGAAGGAAGATTATATGGGTCGCACATTTCTTTTAACCAGGACAGATCTATACTTTCGTGGCGGCAGGTGCTAGTAGCCCTGGGTTATACCCTGATATAGCATCTTACCGCCTCAGTCCGCGCGGTACGGATTATAGATGGGAGAGTATAAGGGAGGGGGCGTGTATCTTGCCGCTGACCGAGACGGGATCCCCCACTCGGTGAACCAGAGGTTCCCTTGGTTGTTATTTTGGTCAGTTCCCCTTGCTTTCATTTCATCCCCCATCTCGATCCTGAAGAATTCCGGCATGGGTTTCCGGGTACGGAAGGGCGAAAGACGCGGAGAAAAGGATCAAAGGATCAAAAAAGGGGGGAATTGTTGGGGTCGGGGATTCGGGGACCTTGTTGGACAACGAACGGAACTTCTATGTTGTCTATCTTGATCAGGCCGGGCGGTGAAATTCCTCCGAAGTCGACTATCCGTAGTCCTTCCGATGTTACGGTGTGTAAGTGCACAACCTGCGATGATTCTGGAGCAGGTAGAGTACGGATGAATCAAAAGATGCGTAGCAATTGATCTGGAAATTTTTGCGAAGGCCTCATGTGGAGTGGGAAAATCCGCCGACATCTTACATCTCGCTTGAGATTTTTGGAGAAAAATCAGGAGCAAGCGAGCGCGAGGGGTTCAATTCAAGCAAGCGCGGCGTATACAAAGATAATTGACCCCAATATCGCCGCTACTACCTTTAATGTTCCTCTTTCTTGCTGGCAATCCGCTCGAGGACAGGCGGTAGTTTCGGGATTGGGGCGGGCGCTTCGTTCTGAGGCAAGCTCGGGGAATCTCTCCGACGTAATCCCCTGTGGAGATGCTTGTCTTACACGGAAGCAACTCTTGCCATCTCCTGGAGCAACTCTTAAATGAGAGACAAGGGGGTCGCAGATTTCAACTTGCTTAAGCCTGCGGTTTACGACTTGCAGCAGGGTATGTCGTCAATCGGGCTGCAGAAACGACCGGAACGAAAGAAAGAAAAGCTCATATTGTCGCTGACTACTCTCCCTTGTTGTTTTGCCTCCTCATATAGTTTCCACGTCAGCCGCCCGTTACGTATGGACGGGATATGGGAGAATTCAAAACGCGGTTTGAAAAGCGCTTCCTCTTACCCGCACTCGCCCCGCGTCGATCTCCTTGCTGCAGTTCACCCCCCTCTGAGGCTTTGCGCTCCTCGCTCCCCGTCCCGTCTCTGCAGCACATCACTTCTAGAGGGAAGAGGCCCTGGCCTATATCTCTGAATCGCAAGCGAACATGCTGTGGCCAGAATGTGGGTTGTCATCTACCTTGAGATGGTATACGAAATAGGGGTGTGCTAGGCCTTATTCCAAACGAACGGGGCCTGGTAATAGATCATTGATGCATGCTGTCAGGACGCATCTAGGAAATTAGAGATTGAGGGGCGTGCATATGCTAGTGGATATCTCAAGATCCAATTCATGAGATATGAGAGAGAAAGAGAGAGAGAGAGAGGTATGGGCGGCAAGTCAACAGCTTGAGGCTCATCAATTTCAATATGGATAGCCTGTGCGTTTGTGTTTGGCGCGATGTACTTCGCATCAGAGCAGACGGGCGAGAGACGGAGATGATGCATATTCTGGTTCAGCCGCGTGTTAGCGTGTTGATACAATACCTTGGTGATCTATCGTGCTTGCGATTCATGATTCACATGTGATATCGGGACTGCATGGTTTGTTGATTTGTTGAAATGTGAAGCGATCACATTTGGGAGAAGTCGTGTATTGGTCCGGGAAAGGGGCGAGATATCGTAGATGAGCCGGATTGATGGCATCTGAGTATCACTATGGTAAAGCAAAAAGGCCTCGTCACTCCCGCCGTGACACCGCAGATGCGCCACCTTGGCCCCTTCTACCAAAAATGTTGGCGACCTACCTACCACGGCATCTCGCTGCCCTCTCACCCGCCCACACCTTATCGTCGCCTTTCTGTATTCGGATCGGAATCAAAAGATACCGGCGGGGGGTTTTCCCATGCTCCAGCTCCTCCTCTTCCTATCACACTTTTCTCACCGCAGCCTCGATTTCTTCCAACTTTAATATTCTTGGAAATTGATTACTTACTTCCCCGTGCGGATAGAGCCGGCGTGCGTGGGAAATTGGGGGGGAGGGAGTGAGAGAGCGGAGGGCCTCGCCACGACGAACAGTAAATCGGAGTAGATAGCACGCCGAGCGGGCCGACAACACGACTGGCTGCTGTTTTCTTGGAGACTGCTCCTTTGGTCTCCCCGTGCGGAGGTATACATCCCTCCTTCCTTTCATCCAACCCTCCGGCTTTTCCTTATTCGGTGTGCTATAAACACCTGCCTGGGCTGGTTGGGGGTTTGAATCTTCGGCGGTCTTGTAGGACTTGTTCTTCTTCTCTCTTTCTTCTTCACGCCCTTGCTCGCCAACACCTACTCTGGGTAATACGCCTGAGCCGCACCGATGGCTAGAGTGGGTAATGGGGCGGGAGCACGGGAGCAGGGATAAGGCTAGTGAAGAAATAACCCAAAAAGAAGCGGGCGGAGACGGGAATATCTAGCGGCATTGCTTTGTATCGGTCAGGAGCGAAGCGAGAGCCATGAAATGAGATGTATGTTCGGTGAGATTGGGGTGGGGACCAGCGGGGGAAGGAAGGGACTGAGATTATCGACGGGCGAATTCTGGTTCATATTCTGCAAGAAACTACGGGATAGAGAATCTGCGGGAATGATTGCCTTAGATGGTCGCCGACCATGGGAGATCTCGGACGAACCGAGGGGCGGTGGTGGTAGATTGCAGAGATATCCAATGGCATCTCGACCGGTGTGTAGGAAAGGCTGGTTTTGCCGCTCGCGGGAGGGGGCTGGGACATCAGGACGGGGTGATCCCGTCGAACCGTTCAGGGGCCCGGGCACCATGAAGCATCCGTCTTTATGAAGATGCAGATCCCGGCTGGAAGGATGAGTGTAAAATGATGGGAGGCATGTGATTGTGGATGAGGCGGTCGTTGATGAGATTCCTCGGATCATCGGGGTCTTTCAAACTTGGCCTGCTTAGTAGGAAGGGGCGTGCTGTTATTCTAGAGGAAACGGCGAGGACCATAACATGATTCTAGTTCGGTTTGAGAGAGCCCGAGAGAAAGACTTGGGCTGGTGCATGGGATTGAGCCTTACTGGAGCCTTGGTCTAACCAGCGTGAGCGTAACAGTGGTCGTTGAGGAGCAGCTGAAGAGAAAATGATTGATCGATTCATCTGATGCCTGCTATACTAGACCTGGACCTCACAGCACAAAAAGCTGTCAAGTGAGCACTATAGGTGAAATTACCAAGACAACCGCAGAACTTTTCAACATTATTCGAGGCCAACGTCTTGCCCACGCCTGCCAACGAGTGATCTTGCTCCCAATGAGCTATCCATGAGATTTTCAAGTACGCAGCTCATACTGCGATATTGCGTGGCGTCGGCGTCTGATTGCGAAGTAGCCAGACGGAAACCTCACTATGTTTCTGAAGACCTTTTGCCTTCCCACGTAGCCAAGGCTCCATAGAAACCATCTCACTTCTACGATTGCCCTTGCCATGCTGTGAACCTCGCGCAAAGAGCACGCTTCCCCCGCCTATTGCAGATATGTCGCATTACTCGATGCTGAACCTAACTTACAATGATATTCCAAGCCGCCGTAATATACATTTCAATCGAACCCTGAAGCCCATGAGTCGAGCGCTGGGTTGCCGCGCCGCTCACCCCCAGTTGATACCAAGGAATCTCGTCTTCTTGCCAGCTGCGCTAGACGCCTTTTCGTCGTCGGCGTTCTTTATATAGATCCTCTGATGGCCTTTTACGTCCACAAAGAGATATTTGTAGTCAAAGTCTCCATCGGCGTGGTTGGGATGCCGCGTCATATGAAGGTGGGCGACGCCGGTGTTGAGCGGCCCGTCGAGCTATTGGAGGGGGGGTTTCGGTCAGATATTTCACTACTACGGGTCTGTAACAGAGATGTAGCCTTACGTAGAAGTGCATCTTTAGATGCTCGACACCATATCGGTCCTTGACTATCGTTGAACTGGGGATCATGAGTTAGCTACAGGAGGCGAGGTCTATAGGTGAGGGTGTTTCGGCGTACGCAATCGGCCGAGAGCGTTTCCATCGGTTGTAAGTCTCTTCGCCGTGGGCGAGAATCTTCTTTGGATCACCAAGTAATGACTGGCATGTTGGATCCTTCTTGATCAGGTCAACTGCGCGGCTGAAGTTTGCAACACGACTATCGGCCGAAAAGACTTCAGTGAATAAAAGATAGACCACAGCTCCCTAGAATATGGCGTCAGCTAGAACGTCTCTCATACGAGCGCGCGAGGGCCGTTTCCGGTTCCCCTAATTTAAAACGTACTGTGAGGCCAAGTCCTGCAAGAATGAACCCAAAGTTAAAGGTCTGCTGGGTGGCCCTCGCGGCCTTTTCTCCACGAGATAGATCGGACCAGGTCACCCGGCCGTCATCGTTGAACGGCGTCACAGCTCGGCGCCTGGAGGCGGTGGAAGTCGACTTGGCCGAGTTGGCTCGGGTTGCGTAGTACCGAGGCACCAGGGCGCCGAGCGATGCTGAGGTTGTGAGGACAGGCACGTGTCGAACCGCAACAGGCAGGGTTGGGAGCTTCATCTTTGCGGCTGTAAAAAATGCAGGGCCATAATGCGGCTTCAAGGCGTTTCTAGGTGGCGCATCAATGTTATGTCGCCATAGAAGAAATCGAGTCCCAGAATCTACCCCGATCTCGCCTTGTAAGAACCTGAGATATCGATGAGTTTCAGCAAGGAAGTGTGTCGCGATGAGCTGAGATGAAAACTGAGGTTCGTTCCTTCTCGATCTGGTTGTGGCTATTTTCACCGCTTTCGGCAGAATCCAGGCCCAGACTACCGAATTTGGAATAGCGCCGATTTTCATGCCACTTCACCAAAGTCAGCGTTGATCTCCTGAACTGGTTGATTAAATCCATGACAACGGCTTCCCCCTGTGTCTGGCTTCGCTCGCGACAAACCCTCGGTCCTTCCGACTACTTGTTCTTTTCGAATCCACCGACTAGTTCCCAGGCTTCTACCGCATTGCTGTTTCGCCGTTCCCCTGCGCTTTGCGATTGCCCCCCTCCGCTTCAGTATACTAATTTCGCCCCATCGCCTCCACACCCTTAACATCCGCCCCCCGGTATCGCAACCATGGCTGCCCTCGCGTCCAAGCAAGAGTCTCTCAAAATATTCGAGAAGTTGAAGTCGAAGCAGGCGAACAAGGTATGTTGTGTTTTCCCTGCTATAGACTGCCAACTATGCGAACCGTCGTGGCTGACCCTCTCTCCCGCGTAGGTCTGCTTCGACTGTGGCCAGAACAACCCAACGTGGACGTCGGTCCCCTTTGGCATTTATCTCTGCCTTGACTGCTCCTCGAATCACCGAAACCTTGGTGTTCACATTTCTTTCGTCCGATCGACCAACCTCGACCGTATGCGCCCTTCTATATGCCCCAAATGTCCCTGTGACCCCTTGCTACACGACGCTAGTGTGGAGGCTAATTTGATATGCTTTTCTAGAATGGCAATGGGATCAACTACGTCTCATGAAGGTTGGTGGCAATGAGTCGGCTACCAAGTTCTTCCAGCAGAACGGAGGTACCGCTGCGCTCAACAGCAAGGACCCCAAGACCAAATATCAATCCAGCGCCGCCACCAAGTACAAGGACGAGCTCAAGAGGAGGGCTGCCAGGGATGCCGCAGAGTATGTCCATCTCCTTGGTGCGAGGGGTCTTTGAAACGCAAATCCTAATCACTTTTTTGCAATTTAGGTATCCCAATGAAGTTGTAATCACCGATGGCGACAGCGCGGCCAGCTCCACCCCGGCCGGTGATGCGGACGACGACTTCTTTTCGTCCTGGGATAAGCCCGCTATCAAGCGCCCGACTCCGCCGATCTCCCGAACTGCCACTCCCCCTGTAGTTGGCCGTACTGCCTCGCCTCTCTCCGTCGGTTCCAACACCTCGCGACCCTCGTCCGCGCTCGCTAAGCCCGCTTCCGACGCCAAACCCGCTGCCAGCCGCATAACGCACTCTGCCGCTCTCCGCAAGACCGCCGGCACCGGCCCCAAGAAGGCCAACATCCTCGGTGCCAAGAAGGCGACGACGAAGCTTGGAGCGAAGAAGGTCACTGGCGATATCATCGACTTTGACGAGGCCGAGAAGCGTGCGAAGGAGGAGGCCGAGCGCATTGAGAAGTTGGGCTATGACCCCGATGCCGAGGTCGAGGCCGAGACCACGAAGGGAGCCAAGACTGAAGCCTCCAACGTACTCTCTCCCACGCCGGTTAGCCCCAACAGGGGCGGATTCGGGTCGACTGGTGCCCCCGCCAAAGCGAGCTCCGATGTCGAGAGATTAGGCATGGGTGTTGCCAGGCTTGGCTTCGGGCAAGTCGGCGGCAACAAGGCTGCTGCGGCCGCTGCCCCCAAGAAGGTCGGCGGCGGGTTCGGCTCTGTTGGGCCCATCAAGTCCTCCCAGGCTGGTATGTTGAGCATTTGACCCGGGAATCAGTCCCACTAAAAGTCAGACTTGTACGCTAACTCGATCCGTTAGATGACGAGCCCGACTACGCGCGCAAGAAGTTTGGCACGCAGAAGGGCATCTCCTCCGACGAGTTCTTCGGCAAGGGCATCTACGACCCCACCCAGCAAGCCGAAGCTAAGACCCGCCTCCAAGGCTTCGAGGGTGCCACCGCCATCTCGTCCAACGCCTACTTTGGCCGCCCTGAGGCCGAGCCCCAAGAGGACTACGGTGACCTCGAGTCCGCCGCCAAGGACTTTGTACGCAAGTTCGGCATCACGGCTGCCGACGACCTTGATAACCTTACGAATGCTCTCGGCGAAGGTGCTACGAGGTTACAAGGTGCTATTCGGGCTTATCTTGGAAACTAAGTGGCTGGCGGCCCGAGGATGTTTTTTGAAGTCTCTTGGTTCGTTCGGCGAGGGAGAGGAGTTGTAATGTCTTGAGCCGTCTGTTTGCGTCCTTTTTGCAAGGTGAAAGAGTGGTGGACGCTATCCGTGTCGCCGGCTGTCCGGCTCTCCGCCGATTCCCGGGAGGCAGGCCGAGGCGCTTGCTAGCAACTTGAGAGCTCATGGCACCTACCAGAGCCTATATCTCTCAGTTATTACGATTGACGCCTCGGGACTCCTTACCCTTGATAATAGGGGCGTACGCATATTGAGTCCGGGGGGTATCGAGCGGCAGAAACGAGGCAACACGGAAACGAGGAGCGTGAATGTGGCTAAAAAGCAAGACACTGGGTTCCGGCTCATCTATGGACATGTTTCCCTTTTCACCTTTTTTTTTTGTCCCGGTATTACATGAATAGATGCAAAGAAATGATAGTCTTCATAAAAGCGCAACTTGATGCCATCCTTTTTCCCAGGCCTAGACTATCATTTTCTTTTCAGAATCGTGTCCGTATCCCACCAAAGGATCCTTGGCAGCGCTCAGCCAGCCGAAAGGCCCCCGAGTCCCAACCCCCCGTTTGGAGCATAGCAGTAGCAAAAAAGAAGAAAGCACCTGGCTGCGCCGAGGCGGGCATCCGACGGCCCAGTTGCCTTGCCGCCCTCAAACACCTTTGAACAACGATATCCGGCGGGAAGGAGAGGGCAGAGTGAACCGGGATCACAAGTCTGAAGCCTTGCTCCCCCCCCCTTCCGAAAGACGACAATGTGGAAAGACGTCCCTTGAGGACTTGTTCCCTCAAATCCCCCCCACCGGTGCTCCTTTCTGCCTAATTATCTGCCAGCTAGGCCCGTATCAAGGTAGTGTGTTCAAAACCATAAAAAGTGGCGCGGTGCTGCCGAGTCTCCGCCGTAGCGGCATGTGCAACCTGGAACACAACACGGTGCTGTTTTTCTACCTGGGGACCCGAAACCACATCACCGCCTGGCAAAGGTCACGTCGGGAGATGTCCCGAATTATCACGTCTGCTTTGATTGCATATCGTCTTTGTATTCAAGAAACTGTTGGAAGTTATTGAATTTGATATTTTGTTTCTCCTTTCCGGATTGATGTAGGTATGTGAATATATATATACACAAGACACGCTTCGAGCATTATTCCTACACAATGCCCGGCACGCCCGTTCCCATGTGCTCTCCCTCCATGATCGTAACAGAGCCCATGTCAATTTATACAGGACATTGATATAAGAAAACAAGATAATAAAAAAAGAAAAACGGATCCTCGTAAAGCCATCCCCGGCTATTCCCAAATGGTGTGCTCTCGGCGATCGCCCTCGACGGGCTTAAAAGTGGTTCATTCCAATTTCTTTTTTTCCGGTTCACACCCATTTACAGCTTGGCAACCATCTTGCTGGCCTTCTGGATCTCCTTGACAGCATCATTGACGAACTCGTCGACGACGCCCTTGGCAGACTTGTTCTCGTTGACGACAGCAGCAGCCTTACCCATGAGGAAGGGCCTGAACTCATCGAGAACGTCGTCGATGTCAACGTTATCAGAGGACTTGGAGATGGTGTTGGAAATGGACTTGGGGGGCTTGCCCTTGCCTGAGGAGAGGACCTCGACATCGTGCTCGAAGGGGATGATGCCCCTGCTGGTGAGGTCGCGGATCTCGTCCTGGCGTTCCGTCTCCCACTCGTTGATGTAAGGGTTGTTGCGGACGCGCAGGGGGCGGCCGGTAAAGATGATGGTGCGGATGTTGTCGTCGAACGAAGCGGTACGGACGGCCTCCTTGTGGGCCTTGGGGGCGCCGGCTTCGTCGGTAAGGATGAAGCGGGTGCCAACCCAAACGGCGGAAGCGCCCATCATAAGCGCGGCAGCAAGGAGCTGGCCGTTGTGGATACCGCCCGCGGCGATGACTTGGACGGGCTTGCCGGTGAGGGGAGACTTGTGGCCCTTGACGGCGTTGACGACGGCGGGGATGAGGACGGTGGTGGGAACGTCACCGGTGTGACCGCCACCCTCACCACCCTGGGCGCAGATGATATCGACACCAAGCTCGAGGCACTTCTTGACGTGCTTGGGGTGGCCAATCATGTTCATGTAGACGACGCCGGCCTTGTGGAGGCGTTCGACGACGGACCGGGGGGGGACACCGACGGCGGAAACAAAGAGCTTGGCGCCGGACTCGATGATAATGTCAACGAGCTCATCGAGCTTGCCGTTGGTGTAGTCACGGCTATAGTGAGGGGTTCACCTGTTAGCATCTGACCTGGGAATCTCACAGAAATGTAGCTACCCGAGAAGCGTTCGCATCCGGGGGGAAGATTCAAAAGGTAGGAAGGGGGTGGGAGCGCAAAACGTACTTGGTCTTGCGGGCGTTGCCACCAACCTGGGGAAGGAGGAGATCGACACCGAAGGGAGCGTTCTTGTCGGTAAGATGCTCCTTGAGCTCGGCAATCTGCTCACGGAGCATGTTGGGGGTATAGCCAACACCACCGATGACACCGAGACCGCCGGCGTTGGTGACGGCGGCAGCAAGCTTAGGACCAGCGGCGACGTTCATGCCGGCGAGGAGGACGGGGTGCTTGATACCGAAGAGCTCGGTGGCGGGGGTGCGGATCTGCTCTGTAAGATGGGGGGGGAAGCCCTAGGTTAGCTGTCGTAAACATGTCGAGGAGAAACATGGGTGATTAACGGCGTTAACAGAATGGTTGACGTACGAGGAGAGGCCATTGTGGACGGTTGTTTCAGGGTTGATTAACGTCGAGGGGGGAAGGTTCTAGGAGGCGGATGGTTCCAGTCAAGGGTGGTGGGAAAAAGGATGACTCGAGGGAAAATGCGAGGGCTTCACGAGATTGATAAAGTGTTCGACACGAGGAGAGTAGAAGGAATAGGAAGAAGAATTCGGAGCTTGTGAAGAGCGAAAATAAAGAAGGAAAAGGGAAGACGGCCAAGGCAAGCTCGCGAGGGGAGGGCACGATGTTTTTTACATGTGCTCGTTTCTCGCAGGCGGCGGAGGCAAGGTGGGACTGGGCAGCCCAGAATTGGAGAAGCGCAGGGGTGTTTGGAGGCTGAAGGCACGAAACCTTGCAAGTTGCCGAGGTTCACGCTTGGCTCTGGACGGTTGTTGCATTCATCTGAGCTCGTCTGGGCTCGTCTGGGCTCGTCTGCTCCGCGCACCACTCCAAGAAGAGGGTCGTGTTTAGCCCTTCTGGGATTAGCGTCTCATGGGCCTGCCCATCCGGAATCCGGGGAACACGCTGAAGGGGGGAGACGAGTCGGACGAGGCGGGCAGTGGGCGAAAAGTTACCGAGGAAGAGACTCGTTGCCAAGACACTTCGAAGCCCAATTTTGGGCCAACTTTCGGCAGAGGCTCGCGTCACGGGAGATGCTGACCGACCTGATGCAAATGGATCTCGGATGATTACGTATGCATTTTTTTTTTTTTGGGCTTCAGAGTTCAATGCGACGTCGCTTCGTGGTTTCTCGTCTCGAAAGATCAATATAGTAGTCGTCCCTCGTCCATGAACTAGTCGAGCAATATTATAATAATAGGAGAACTCTCGCACTTCTTTCGGCCCTACTTCTTCTGTCGCCCACTCCCACTCTGTTGACCAGTTTTCTTCCAAACCGAATTGATCAATCCCTAACTCCCCGTTCTGCCACAACCGAGCTAATAGTTTACTATATCAACGAGCTTCCACACCTTTCGGTATTACACAGCCAGCAGCCTCCTTAGCCCGTCCGGACTCCCGTTGCAAATGCCGCGTCCCGATAACAGGCCATGTCCCATCTCCCCAGCCTCGTTGATCTATCCTATGTTCAGCACTCCAGGAATACTTATTCATTACCCCATACCCCATCTCTGTCTGTAGTGGTTCATGAATGGATCAATCATGGCTTCGGCTGCCGACATTAACACTTGTGGTGCTGTCTCCAGGAGAAAAGAAACAAAGCGTGCGAAAGGCCAGCACAAAGCCTAATCATAGTCGTAGACTTTATTTTTATTTTTATTTCTTTATTCTTATTTTCTATTTTATTTTTATTTATTTTTATTCTTATTTTTTTCTTTTTCTTTTTTTTCTCCCAGAGTTCCCACCTTGCCAAATTTAGACGCACACCGTCCGTGTACTTAGGAGCACGATTGACCAAGCAATTTCTCCCCTCTCAGCCTTGTAACCAATTGAGAAAAAAAAAAAGTTCTTGGCCACTTAAGGATGTAGCTTCAGAGATATCTCACGCGAATCCATGCGACAGATTCGCAAACACAATGATCTAATAGTCAGAGTGTTATCCTTGTCTATAACGCATTTGATGGAGTGATATTTCTGAATACCCGCTTCCATTTCCCCCCCTCCTCTTCCAAGGTGTTGGCAATAGGATACTTAGCCGATAATCATAATCCAGACCAAGGGCTCGCTACGGTGGCGAAACCCCTTTTAACCTCATCTCATCATGAGATCTTCAGCCCTCGCCCTCAGGCACTCGCCTTTGACGCGGCTCATCCCAACTTCGGCTCGTTCGTTCTTGACCACACGGCCGACACCAACCCCTCACACCACCGGTGCGCAACGAAAACTGCGTGCGAGCCATGGCCGTTTCGCCGCTGATCCGCGCCACACGGGCCTAACGACACGCTCGTATGCTTGCTGTGGCGGTGGTTGCGGGCCTTCCAAGCCCCTCAAGAACATGAAAAGGAAAGCTTACATTGCCCTGGGGAGTAACGTCGGCGATAGGATTGCCATGATCGAGGAGGCGTGCAGGGAGATGGACCGTCGCGGCATTCGCGTGACCAAGACGAGCAGCTTATGGGAGACCGATGCCATGTACCTCGTCGATCAGGACAAGTTTATCAACGGAGCCTGCGAGGTTGAGACCGATCTGGAACCTCTGGCTCTGCTTGACGAGCTTCAGAGCATAGAAAAGCACCTTGGCCGCGAAAAGACCGTCGACAAGGGTCCTCGGAATATCGACCTCGATATCCTACTTTATCACAACCAAAAAATTCAGCACGAGCGCCTCTGGATCCCTCACGCTGGCATCCTCGAGCGCGAGTTCGTTCTGCGGCCTCTTGCCGAGTAGGTCCTTCATAGTTTGCTTTAAACGCAGAGCGTGGCCACGCTAACCTTTTGCACAGACTCATCCCTGGCCAGCCCATCGACCACGCCCGTCCCTGGAAGTTCACTCAGGACTATCTCAATGACCTCCCCCCATCCAACCCTCCTCTCTCTCCTCTAACTCCCCTGTCCGCTTCGCTCTCACCCATCGCCTCCCTCAACCCCAGCCGCCCCACTCATGTCATGTCCATCCTCAACATCACCCCGGATTCCTTCTCCGACGGCGGCATCAACTCCCCCGAGAACCTCGTCGAGACTCTCGCTAATCACGCCCGCTCCGGTGCTACCATGATCGACATCGGCGGCCAGTCCACCTCCCCCGGTACCCCCGAGGCGTCCCTCGAGGAGGAGCTTGGCCGAGTCATCCCCATCATCCGACTAATCCGGACAATCCCTGCGACGGCTCATATGACCATCAGCGTCGACACCTACCGCGCCGCCGTCGCTGAGCAGGCCGTCGCTGTCGGTGCCGACATCATCAACGACGTTTCCGCAGGCCTCCTCGACGAGGACATGCTTCCCACCATGGCCCGTCTGGGCAAGTCCGTCTGCCTCATGCACATGCGAGGCACTCCTCAAAACATGACCCGCCTCACCGATTACTCCCCCGCCGGCCTCATTCCAACTGTCGCCGCCGAGCTCCTCGCTAGGGTTGATGCCGCACAACAGGCTGGCGTCCGGCGTTGGCGCATTATTCTCGACCCCGGCATTGGCTTCGCAAAGGACGCAGAGCAGAACCTCGAGATTTTGCGTCGTCTCGACGATTTGCGTCGCTGGCCCGGCCTCGAGGGTCTCCCTTGGCTAGTCGGCTCTAGCCGCAAGGGGTTCATCGGCAGGATCACTGGTGTCACAGAACCCCGCGAGCGGGTCTGGGGTACCGCAGCAACGGTGGCTGCCGCTGTACAAGGTGGCGCCGATATCGTCAGAGTGCATGATGTAGGGGAGATGAGTCAGGTCGTCAAGATGTCCGATGCCATCTGGCGTGGAAGAACACAAATGCTATAATGCCGACCGTGGAGCCGTCCCGCCCGGTTCCAGAGTGAGATGATGTGAGACGAGGCGGCACAGTCTGACGCCGTGTCTTCCGGGAGCGGAATCAGAGTAAGCTGCGCATATCCAGCCAACGACATAAATAAGCCCTTTTGATCACGTTGTCATCGAGCCCTACAGGTTGAGGCAGTGACACAGACTGATAGGTAATGAGGTTATCGGAAGAGTCCTAGAGGACTTGTAAATATCGGAGGGCCAACCAACACCTCCCCAAATGTATCAATTGTGCGGCAAATAATAGCTAAGATCGAATATCGCGAATGCAATCCATGCGTCAAAAAGGATACAAGACCTGCAGCTGGTCGGGATGAGACGGCGGAAAACGAAGCAAGGCCGCGAGGTCTCCTCTTAAATGTGCTCGCTTTCAAAGTGGTGACTCGCCACTGGCTATTTACGGAGGGCTATCCGATACTCGTCGCTGGCAAGGTCGAGAGAAAAGCGGGCATGAGGACCACATGGAATCCACCGTGTAACAGACTCGCTGAGGCCCGACTCTCTGGCAGGCGGAAGCTAGGATTGTGTGCATAAGCGTGACCGGGATCGTGAATGAGTGCCAAAGTGCTGATAGCTGCTCCCTTAAACTCCCGTCTCGAACCAGAGACTCGCCTACTCTCTCCCAAGTGTCATTTCTGATTGATGGGCAACCCGACAGCTGCACGACACACTGCGTCTACCCTAGCGTGTAGTGTCATGCCCCCGTCCCTCCGGAATCTCTCTTATTGGATATGGGATTGGTGGTATGCCTCGCTTCAGTTGTTTGCCATTCTCATGGTAAGGCAGCTCACCGAAAAAGGCCTTGTCGAAACGAAAGGCCCGGAAGGAGGGTGGGGTAAGAGGAGGACTGTTGCGCACCTCTCGCCCAACCACCTACTTTGTTGCTCACCCCACCCGGAATTTCGTTTCTAATAGAGGCCATATACGTGATTGGGGACCAACCAAGGAAAGAATAAAACACCTAGGGTTAAAAGCGCCACAACGATAGGCCGCTACTGTATCGCCAACAGCGCAGCTAGCAATGCCAGCGAGGCAGGACGATGGATTGCCGCTGTAGGTCGTATATTCAGAGCAATCAGATGACTATCTTAAGCCTTTCTCTTCGCCTTTGTGAGTTCCGCGGACGACCGACACACACACCAAGCTGGTCTCAACTCATTCCTCTTACCCCTTTTCCACCATTCTTGGTTAGCGGAAGCGGGTTGGACTGTGCAACGACGGGATTGAGTAACGTGCCGTAGGGCTGAAGGGTAGTTCAAACGTCGTGTTACTATAGCCTAGGCGTGCCACTCTGCTCACGCAAATCCATTTGTTGCTCCATTCTCTTCTCTTCTCCCCCCCTTCTTCCACTTCTCGAGAGTGGAAACGGAAATTGAAGGTCGCACCAGAGAAGAAGGTGGGGTGGGACGAAGCGTTGGGCGGAGCGAACCGGGCGGGGCGAACGGCGAGCAGGTTTTCCGCTGTCTGCTTCTCGTTTCTCGGAAGCCTGTGTCAGAAGTTTGAAACGCGCACCTAAAAAGAGAAGTAGCACAGCGTGGCAAAGCAAGGGATATGAATGACAGGGAGCGGCACCATCCGGATCGACGAACATACACCTTGACACCCACTTGACGGCTCACACAACCATGGAAAATAATTGCGCGTTGATATAGGATGGTAGAGAGATCAGAGTGTCTGAAAAGGAAATCCCGTGGGGATGCAAGCCTTTGCTGGGACGGTCCTGTTATTCCGTGAGAAGGAGAAAACATCATCTCGAGCTTCGGGAAGAGAAAGGGCGAGGGTAGGGGAGTCGACATAATATGCTGCAAGCCACTAACATACACGACCGCTTTTGTAGGGTACAAACCAGATACATCATGAGCACAAGGGGAGACTTCCTATCGTTAACGGGTCTATGCTAACACTTTGCGTGTGGAAAAGAACCCCAAGGCTACCGTTTGCGCAAGGATTCCAGATTCAAGATGGCCCCCAACAACGGCACCAGTTTGGGAAAAGGGGGTAAAAGGAAAGGGGGGTGGTGGGGGGTGGTGTAGGAGAGATCGGTGTTGACCAACACAACATTCCGGGCCAGGCAAGCACACCCGCCATGACCGCGGAGAAGCTTTTTTGAAAAACAAGAGAAACATAGGAGGGCCCCGTTCGAAGCGCCTCAGGTAGGCGATGAGGCCCAGCACACTTATCAAGATGGCGAGGGCGATAAGTAAACCTCAGATGCATGTTGCACACCCTTTGATTCAATATGGGTGTGCATCGTCGTGGGTCTCCCATGTTGCGAAGCATTTTTCAGTGATCACGCCGTAGTTGCCTGATAATGGGCAATCGGTGACGACAATGAATGCCCAAGAGGAGCGGTAAACTTGAGTCTGCCCATCTGAGAGGTACAGTTCGCGATAGCTAGCCTCTTTCACTTTGTGTATTCGCACCTTCTTTCTCAGTTGATGAGATAATGCTTCTCGTTGGGGCAGATGCACTGCTGAGCAGGACCTGGATGGCTAGTCTTCTGGGGAGCGTATCATCTACAGTCGAGTCAAGCTCTGAAAATCCAACTAATGTAGGTGCCGATGCACAAAATGCTGTGAAGCACCAGAGCCTGTTCACAATACCGTGTCCGTGGTTTGGGAACCGGGGAAAAGAAGGGTGATGGGGGAGGGGAGAGGGTAGACATCCTCGTCGATCATTTGAGAAACCATCGTTTGGGTGACACTTATGTGGGCTAGAGGCGAAAAATAAAACGCCACTTCTTCGAGGCCGGCTTCCTGTCGTTCGTATCTTGTGATGTCGTCCATGCAGGCCCAGCGTGCTTTCGTGCCCTCCGTTTTCCGTCACTAATGCGTCAAGTGCAACAGCGACGATGAGAATTCCACGGCCACATGCCTAAGCGTAGCGTGAGGCTTGGGAAAAAAGAAGTAATTTTACCAGAAAAAGCATCGAGTAGTGGTCTGTATGCCGAGAACCTTGCTCGGCCCGTAAGCCTGGGGAGAGCCCGCCGAGCCGGCGTGATTGAGCCTTGGAGTGATGGGCGGGCAGGTTTGTAATTCGGAGAGGGAAAACGTACTCCACTAGACCTAAAGCTCATGCAGGTGGTAGATGAGGGGGACGCCTTCTTCCGTAAAGACGTGCTGCGTAATATTGCGCCCGTCGGCGGTGCTGAGTGCTGGGGTGAAGGAAGGAGGTGAAGAAGGGTGACAAGTAAATGATGTACGTTTGCTGGTGGGGCATGCCTGGAACTGTTGGCTCTCGACGCAACTGATTCACGTCTCGTTCCGGGCAGTGCAACAATCGTGGGAAGGGAGACTGGTGGACTGCTCCTTCCTTTCCTCTATTCCCCCTACCCTCTTCCCTTCCCCTCATCTTCTTTCCAAAAGTTTCAACGTTCCTGTCGTCTCGGTCTCTTGCCCGAGTCCTTTCGGATGGAGCGAGTCAATACGTGGAACCGAGAATCAGGGTTCTCGAGGAGGTAGCGATTCCTCACAATCAATCCTCCCACACGCTCAACAAATAATAGCGACAGGCTCGAACAGGGGTAAATTGCGTACTGCCACGCGGAGATGGAAAGTACTTTCGCAGTCTCAGTGCAGGAGTAGCTTTAGCTTGAGCTTTAATCGCCAGGCAGCTGGTGTTGGCGTCCCTACCACACCAAACTCTGGCCACGCATGCGGGACGTAGCCAAGCTCGCATCCGAGCGGGAGCTCCTGCCACCGCATAGAGTAAGGTACGTGTGTTCGAAACTATAAATGACGGGAAGTCAAGCTCGATGGATCATGGTACTCATGTCCGCGGGTGGGTTCTGAGCAGTGCACTCGACCCACTCGACACCGCTGGCAGTGAATGTGCGTACGTACAGTAGTGTTGTTCTTGCATGCAGCTCATTGATTCCTTCCTGTCCAAACCAGCAGAACGTAGCCTGGCCAGCAGTCTTTTTCGGAAGAGTACAATAGGCCAAATGCATCCTGTTCCAGTGCTAGCAAATGGAGTTCCCAATACCTTGACCATTCGAGCCGACTACAAGGGCTAATTCTAGTGACTCTGATTTAGCCCGTTCAAGTTGAGCGTTTGGGGGGGGGGGGGGGGGGGGGGGGGGGATTTCATAGCTCAGGGGCAAGGCTATAAACGTGTGAGGAAGAGTGAGCTATTAGGGGATGGTTGTGCTGATTCCAACTTGTACATGAAGGTACCAACGCAACCAGACCAAGACACCCTGATCTCATTGATGGTTGTCGGTTGCGCACCCGGCTCGGGTCCCTTTCAATTGGTTATATATCAAACCTCAATCTTACTGCGTGATTGTCATCATAAACATGCAGAGGAGGTGTCAAAAGGCAGTGGGTCAATCATATTGACGGATCCATTATTCTATTGATTGGTTTGCGCAGCGCCGAGATCAGGTTCCATTCTGACCCTGGCTGGCCTGGCCCTTTACCAGTGCTGGTACTGTTAGAGACAATATACGGTGCGATTTATGGATAGGGAGTGTTCCCCTCCATTTTTAGCCTTTCAGGGACCTGGTTAGCTCGAGATCTCGATGATCCGAAGCGGGCCAATCGATGTACTGTAGTAGCTGGCGGCTGCAACTTACAAGGTACTCTTGTGGCCTGAGCTTGCTTGAACTGGTCTGGCGTTTTTGTGATCGATAGGGAAGCTACTAGGAGCTCCTTCGTAGTTTACTCTTACGGCACGGTGGAGATGGGAGATTTCGGCGCCTGCATCCACTTTAGAAGCGCCAGGACAGCATGTATTCCAATCGAGAAACGACGCGGAAGGACAGTAATACGAGACGGAATAGTTTGTCTGACCTTTATATTTATTAGGCCTTGTCAATTGATGATGGGGTTTAGGAGCGCGATAATTGGCGAGGCAGTGACATGGTCTGTCCACCCCATCCCTTTTCCTTAACAGTTTGGACTGGTCCTTAATCATACGTCTCCCTTCTGTAAGGCGTGCTGTATATTATTCTTATTCTAAATCACATATCATCAACAACCGATGGAACTGCCTTTCCAGACCGTTTGCTGCCGGGTATGCTCGATCCTCTAGGGACTGGCCAGGCCAGCCTCCACACTCTTAACATTGGTCGCCACCTTCCAGCCAACGGAACCTTGACAGGACCGCTCATCGGCACACGCACCTGTGCAAGCAACCTTCTCTCTCTCTCTCTCTCTCTCTAACACACACACACACACACACACACGCACACATCTTCCAACCGCCAAAGTTGTCACCCCAACTCGCAAAAACCAAGCAAAACGGCCAAAATTAAAGACTC
The DNA here is from genome assembly GCA_029532625.1 of Lomentospora prolificans. Lineage (NCBI taxonomy): Eukaryota > Fungi > Ascomycota > Sordariomycetes > Microascales > Microascaceae > Lomentospora > Lomentospora prolificans. The sequence goes on from JARFXM010000003.1 coordinate 2,014,484, forward strand.
AACATTCCAGTCATCTCAACGATTAATCATCTCGTCATCTTCCACTGCGGAGAAGGTCAATCCAATCCTGTCCAGGCACGTAATAATCCACGTCCACACCGCCCAAGATAATCTCCCCTTTTCAGCTTAGTGCCGTCACCGGTTCATTCCCAGGCTTCGCCCGAAACCTTAATCCGACCACGAACCACAGCCGAGGAAGATCTGTCTTGCTGTCTCTAATCCCTTCTAAGAACATCGAGTAATATCCAATCGATACACTTGGTATCCTACGTGGCTCTCTTTTTTTTTTCTCTTATTTTTTCTTGCGACGTTAGCCCTCCATCCACCATGGCTCGTCTCGGCCAGACTGGACTAAACAAGGGCCGAGCCTGAGGCTAGCCAGCATCTCTCATTCTCCAAGCATCGGCTGTAGCATGGTGCGCAGAGCATCGAACACATGGACGTGCGATGGCGAGGTTGTCCCAATCGGAGGGAAATATTAAAGGTTTTGTTCGCTTCTCCTCTGCAGCCAGGCCCTATCAAATTGCCGATCTCAATCTCTCTCCCGCGCCATGGTGCTTCGCACGACCCTGTTCGCATTCGACTGACCATTCGAATCGGCCAAAACTAAAGGGCCCGGTGTCGTTTCCCCCACCCCAGCACGTGTAGGGTCCAGCGAATTTGCAACCCTGGATCTGTCTTGATTCGGGAAGTAGTCTTCCTACCTTCCCTTTCTTCCCAAACTGCTTCCAAAGTACTATTCAGTCTTTGAGCTTCGATATGCGCCATATATCCGGAAGGAAATTAGAGCCATTCATAGCCGGCATCTATTGCACCGTATTCAATTTCAAGGAGCCCTCCGTAACGCCGACGCACCAGAGAATAACTGATGCGTTATCGTCGAAGCATCCTCTCCCCCTGGTCCGCTGCGCGCCCTCCGTAAACCTGCATTAGACCAAACTGCTCCGCACCTTGGGACATGCACGGGTGTTTGGCGGATTCCCATAGACCAGATCACCGGTCTCTGCGCCTCTGCGAACATGCGACTTGGACATTCGCCATCTTGAGAAGCTCATGGGCTCTGGCTTTGAGAACACGTACAATTCCTAATAGAGCCATGGGCTATGGTTTGATATTGTGCTCTTTGTACCAAAATAGAATTATACTATTAATTAGATACCCTATCGGCTTGTAGAGGTCAATAAACACAAACTGTTTGCAAAAGGTGGGGCCGAGTGCCTAGGATACCCGTGCAACGATGGACTACCAACCGCATCCCGAGCTAACAGGCCGATCATTCCATGCACCTAGTTAATTGGCCGCGCTATAATAATATCGACGGCTTGCTGGCAAGCTCAAGCTCAACAGGCACACTTTTGTCCCGCCGCTTTCCCGGGTCCATCTATTGTCGCATAGCCGCCTTTTAATTTGCCAAGAGACAAGGACAGCTGGCTGGCGAGAATGAAACGGAACACACTACACCGAGAACTTCATCCAACCTACTCATGGCATCCACGTACCCCGCACGTAATCATATTCGCCTTCGCTAAGCTATTAGCGGAATAAAAGACGGCCATTGACCGACGAGAGTGTTTGTCGTCTCCGAGAGCTATGCTCCCGTCCCTCTGGCTGCAATTCACTGAGGGTGAGCAAAGGGTATCATGACCTGTGTGAAGCCATAGCGCGCATCCCATGCATAAGAGACCTTATCGGTGGAGTGTAAGGAGCTAGCCGGCTGTGGATCGGACAAGAAAACTGGAGGGAAGGCCGATGTGGGTACGCTACCTTCGACATAGAAGACATAAAACGGGGCCACGGCTGATTACGCCTTTAACCATTCCTACCCCAGTCAGGCAGTCCCCGTCCGAAAGCCACCCTGCTCCTGGGGTCCACGGCGTTCTGCTCTGCTTATTACGTTTTCTTGACGGCCATTTATCAGTGCTAGTGCCAAGCATTAGGCGGAATGGAAACGTTTCGCCATCATAACGACGTGCTCAAGCCTAATCACCCTGGGGCTCTTGTCCCTTGGGAGTCCCAGGACTTAAGAGGCATAAAGGTGAGTAGTAGTTCGAGTGGGTGATTTGCACGAAATTCCATTAGATTTGATGGCAAGGCGGTAAGTAACAATTTGCAAAGCACTTTGGCGTCCCGCATACTATTATCCAGGAACAAGAGCTGAGAGTAACAACATTCCAACAAAACTATCGAGGTAAAAAGAGTAACGATAGAGAATGATAGGAACGAAAGCTGTGAAATCCATCAGGGAAAATAAAACCCGACTCCCCAACTAATCCAGAATTGGGGTATCCTTGTTATTCCAAAACATTGCGCCTTCCAAACATTGGCATCTCTCGTCCCGTCGACCCCAAAGGCGTGCCGCCAGTGGGATGCTTCGAGCACAACTAGTGCTCAATGAAATCGCCAGTTCCTCCAGATATAGTTAAGAGTTGGCTCCTACCAAAACTCTAGTACTTTGCATACCCACCGGTCCTGGAAGAGGTCGCACCTTTGTAACCAGCAGAGGCAAGAACCAGACAATCTTCAGCAGACAACACACTGCGGACGCGACTACTAGAGGTGTGTGTGTGTGTATGTGTAAGAGGGGCCGAGACGAACAAAGAAAAAGGCACCATGCCAAAGCCAAAATCCTATAACCCCCAAAGCCATGCGTTTTCCGAACCATCCTTGATTTTATGACCCGAATTTATCCTGTTTGCTCCCGAGTAATAGTTCATTTTCGACAAATTCATTCAGTATAGCCCATGCGGCAAGGAACCATGTCACAGGTCAAGTAATGTTGGCAACGTTGATCCCCGACTGCGGCATCATAGAGGGGTAGTATCCCTCCGACCTTGACTTGCCCTCGAAACGTCCGCATCGGCGGTTGACCATCAGGGGTCCTGGATGAAAGAGGCTAGGTAGAGGGCTATTACTTCCGTCATACTCGGATTTGTGCTTCGGGTCAACAGAGGCAGAATCATGGTCGGCTCGCTGGTGGGTGAACGTCTCGACCCCCCCCCGCTGATCCTGTTGTCCCTCATAAATTGTCCCAGGGTAGTACTGGTACCCTTTTGTAGTCTCAATGGCCTTAGCATCCTCCGGAGGGATCACAGCTTCGGCCAGAATCTCTTGCTGATGATGACGGGCGCCGTATGGCGGCATTGTATGTCCTCGGTTGTCATAGTTCCCGGGGAAGCCACTTGAGATCATAGGGCCACCGGATGAGAACTCAGATCCCATGATCGGGCCATTTCCGTAGCCACTTAGACTGCCGCTGCCACCACCGGGGCCGCTGCTTGTGCTACCCCTTCGCTCAGTTTGATAATGGCCTGGGGAGCGGCCCCTTACAATCATCTTCGCCGATCTTCGGTAGGCAACACGGAGAAACTGTTCGCTTGCACGTGAACCGACATCAGCCCAGAGCTCAACGACTAGGTGGTAATATTGTTGTGCTGCCCTTCTCTTGCCGTTGTTCGCGGTCGCTTGCTTGAACTGAATGCGTTCGAACGTGTGTTCCGTTTGGAAAGTCCCCGTACTTTGTGACGTTCCGGCAGGCCCGCCATACCCCGGGTCGTACAGTGACCGAGTCCCGAGACTGGAGTCTCCATGGCCGGTATAAAGGCTCATTGGATGGTGAGATGGCTGGGGTGATTTTGGCGATAGTCGGACCTTATCTGGCTTGGCAATAGGGCCTTTGTCTCGCTTGGGCGTATGCTGTACAAGATCAATGCTATGGCCGTCATTGTCTGCTACTACAGCTGAGATAGACATAGCAAAGCCGCTAACTTGATATGTCTGTTGTGAATTTGTTGGGGTGAATTGGAGAGGCATCGAAGGATAGTGCGGGCTCAAAGTATAGGAGCAGACACAGGAGAAGTAGTTACGTCTGTAGCAAGTCCACTCGCCATCGGATAGAAAGAAGCCTTTGTCAATGGTGCCATGAATCTCGGGTCGAACGTGGGTGCCTTGGCCACCATCTGCATATTGAAGAATGCCGAGCGTGGCAATCGTCTCGAGAGGCGGGATAGTTGCCGTGGCCTGGGACTTCGTAGAGTATGACGTATCCATTGCTACAGGGGTTGTGAATCCAGCAATCGGGCTGGGCGTCGGCGATAGTGGGTGCCGCCTTGATGCCGCCCCAGGAAATGAAGGCGATCTGGAGGAATGCTCCGACGGCCGGCGGAACGATGGTGTCGCTGGGGAGTACTGATCTCGCGCGCTAATTTGCTGAGCGTGGGGTATCGCAGAGGTCCGATGGGCCATACCCGATGAAATAGTGCTACTAACACCAAGGAGTTAATCATCGCCTGTCGTCCCTGAAGGCCCGGAAAACGCCATCCAAAGGCGGTCCAGGTGCGTCTGGAGGGGTGGCCGCCGGGTTGCGAAAACGATAAGATGGACACGGCTAGTTGGGAGATGGAGGAGAAAGAGACCAAGTACTACATACCTGGAGCCCAAACGAGGTCGGGCGTCTAAAGCAGGAAATATGGGTTGTGTTTGCTGATAGAAAGCGCCCTCCTCAGGATGGTAGGGTGCACTTGTGTTGAGAACTGGTGGAGGGAAAAGGTTTATGAGCGGGGATGGTTGGTGTGTCGGAGCTTCTATTGTCAATGATGTACTACCCAAGTCTTGGTTATATCTGCCAATGAAATAGTCAGTTGATGAGGGAGAAGGGACCCGAGTGTTTGAAAAAATAAATACTCGAGATGACAATACAATGGCATCCAGAGGAAGGGGAGGGTTGGTTTGTGGAGGAGGGTAGGAAGAGGAACACGGCTTCTGAGATTAGAGATGAGTTTCTAGGCTGTCGTATCGCCCAGTCGATGTAAATATACAGAGCACAATGTGCAGTGCGACAGAGGCTTGCGGAACCGCCAGCTATTGAGGTTGTACAAAACAAAGTATACAGGATCGGTAGTCGTCGATGTGGACGTCCCTCCATGGCGGAAGCAAAGGCGTAGCTACCCATCTCGATCCGAGAAGTCCATGGGTGTGTCCACATGCATGAGTGGATCTTGACATAGTCCATGTTGTATAGCGCCCTCATCTCCTGCATTGACTTCTAATATGATGCGTCACTGGGTACCGTAGCGACTGAGACCTTTGCAAGGAGTCGGCTCTTTTTCTTCCCCAGCAAGCAGAACTGGCTAAAGCAAACCGGCGTCTCAAACATACTTTGAACAAGGGACATTGTGGGATGGTGTAGATGTGTGGAATGATTGACGGGGCATTCTGAGCGGTGAAGAAAAAAGGACGAAGCTTAGTACCCGTAACCTAGTGGTCTCTCGGACTCAAGAGGTCCAAGGAACAAACTGGATTTTCCACTCGGCGCGGGCTTGGGATGAAGCTGATCATTGACGAGAGAGCGTAGGACTAGTCCTCAAGAGGCGATGCGCACGACGAAAGAACTTGCGAGTGGGCTGGATGAGATCTTACCTCATGTCCGACGGGGGAGCCGGAATGTCGAGATAGTCCAACCCAGGACACGATGACGTGGGTTGAAATTCCTGCTGAAGTTGAGATGAGAGTTAGGTCGGATTCGTACTGCATTGCCCTTGTGTCTTCAACTATGTGCCATGGGGAAAGCAATTTTGAGTAAAGCTTGCGCGACGAACGAAGCTAAAGTGAGAGCAGTAGGAAAGGAGGAACGAGCTGGTTAAAAAGCAGAACGAGTGCACAAAGGTAGCCGGTTGGTCGTATTCCAGCAGATTGACCTCAATGCTTCAAGCAGGTGGTGGGCATCTCTAGACCTGCCGAATACCAGAAGGCGCGCCAGCGGGAGAGGGGTGGACAACGAAGTATGAATTGAGACGACTCTCGTCGACGTTATCTGTGGCGCGACGAGCAATTAAGTCAGCAAGCGAGGCCTGGGATCTCAATCAGCAGGAGCAAAGAAGAGAAGCCCCCCCTCCCTCCCTTGCATCAACACACCCGACCACGGCGGGACGAATCTGCGCTCTCCTGTACGAGAGCAAAGGGGGCCTAGAAACGATGCCGACGGAACGGCAGAGGAGACGGAACGGAAACCGGGATGGCTGAAAGAACGGAGACGGTGTTGGGGGGGAGAAACTAGACAGGTGCCAGGAGGTTGTGTGTGGGTGTGATTGACGGGGAGGGGCGTAAAAGATCTCTCTCAAAACCTGGCGATAACTTGCACGAGACGCGAGTACACTGAGGGTACCACAAGGACACCACTCAGTACCTGGAGAGCCTTGCGGGCTAGCAGGGGGCTCAATGTTCCGAAAGTTCGTTTTCTTCCTCGCCTAAAAACGGACTGGCCACGACGTGCAGGAGCATTGCGCCAACGCTTAGTCAATAGGAACACGCCTTTCGAAAGAGGGAAATCGCACCCCTCCACCTAAAAAAGTGGATGAATGTGGGGCTTTGGAAAACGAGAAGCGCGCAAAGGAAACTGCCAGTCCAGGTGTGCTTGTATCCGTTCCCTTCATCAGCGCGAAAAGCAGCAGGGTCGGGAAGCGGCGTTCTACCAGGCTGCAGCCTGGGGAATTTCCTCTTCAATATGCTCCTCGCTATCAGCCAGCCAACGACGAAATCGCGCCCCTCTCGCTGAAGCAGCCTAGAAGAAACCATCCCTCTCCAAAACATATGTTGTCTGGAGTTCTCGAGAGCCTGGGAGACTTGAACGTCGGTGACAGATGTGCTGAGTGGTAGGCGCGACGCAGTGGATTGAAGATAAAACTGGAAACATCATTACTTACACTCTTTCCACTTCTTCCATCCTCACTTTTTCTTCTTTTATTGTCAAGCAGGTGAGAGCATGGCCCGTTGATGCAGCAAGCGCCATGAGGCCATCCCCTCTCAGCTGGCTGATTTAGATTGACCGGCTCATTTGGACTTAATATAACACAATACCTTCTTTCGACCGGTACATCTTGCCCGGAGTATGGTAACTTCAAGACCACGCTGAAGCCAATCGGGGTGTACTTCTCCAGAACATCTCTTCCACAAGGCAGGCAGATGACTGGGTGGGGGAAGGGAAGCGCAAGGAAGAAGACAAATCAACAAAAGCAGACCTGGCAAGGATACGGCTGGGAAGGATGATCGGTTGGGAAGGATGATCGTTACCTTGGGATTCATGCGGCTAGCTTGAGCGACTCCTGCCGCAAGGGCGAACGGGCATGGGAACGGGCACAGGCTAGGGAGTCGTACGGACTATTACTGACGTTGGGTGCCACCCGCTGACCGTTAAGCTCACTCAATTTCTCGAGAGGAAGTCTCTCTATCGGCTAACGTTAGATCGATGCACGAACAATGCTGTATGCACTGTAGCAAACCAAGTTCTCGGCGAACCTCGAAGCACTAATAGAAATGCGGAGCCTTGATACGACCAGGCGAAAGTAGGTATCTTGGTGTGCTCTCAGCTTCTACATTTAGCCCTTAGGCGGACTTGATCTGGCTATGCCCTCCCCCGGGGAGGGGGGTAGAAAAACGCCTCGCGGTTGACATACCTTCTCTTAGCTGGAAGACTTAAGGCCCGGCGGCGCAAGATGTATTTACGCTGAGCAAAAATCTGGGAACGCCGGACTGAGATTGAAAGTAAGTGAGCGTGTCGTCCGAGTTTGGGTAGAACGTACTGCAGTGTTGTTAGTTCTGGCATTCCCGAGAGATGTCATAGCCTGCAGAGCCATGTGAGTGAATTGTCAGGTAGGGACTCGCTTGTACGGCTAAGAGCCGGCCTGTATTTGCAGCCCCTTATCCGACTGAAAATCCCATGACACTCACTGATGAAGGCGCGGCGCTCAACCATCCACCTCAAATTGTTCGGGCCGCAGAGATGTAAGCCGGGCCAAAGATTGTGCAAGAGCCGTCGATATCAAAGCTGCCCTCTGAAGCGCGGGTGCTTCAATGTGTTCCAAGTCTGATCAGAGGAGGGTTGGTTGCTTCGGAATGCACAGCCTCGAAGTCGCTCCAAAGTTCAGGGGTCAATGGCGACAATCTTGTCTGAGAGAACGATGTGAGATTTGCCGAAGATTTGCTTCATCTTGAGCCACAGATTCAACACGGTGGCTCGCAATTATGGCGGAGTTGACGTTGCGGTTGTCCAATCTCTATAGACCTGCTCAAGATGCTCACATCATCCTAGCTCTGTGCTCGCACAACTAAGAAAGTTGGGTGGCGAGACGTGCTGGGCGCGGTCGCACAGCAATTTGGGATATCCAACAACGAAATAGTGGACCGAAGAAGTTGGAGAGAAGGCCAGACGGGGAAATACCAGAGTGGAAGGCGTTAACGGCGGGTTCTTCTATCTTTTTCCCACTGCCGCTAGTGCTTGGGGTGGTGATTCTTTCAACGATAATTGCCAACGCCAATATTGGCTCCGAGGTTGCAGAGGAGGAAAGCACAACTTGCACTCGAAATCATCAGACTTGGGCAAGTACAATGAGTGTTATTGGGAGCTTAGAAAAGACAAGGCTTGAAGACAACCTGAAGATCATACAGAAAGCTCGGGGAACGAGCCATGGGCCTGCTTTTATTCTATATAGATGGTCCAAAGCGTTGGCAAGCCCTTCCATTAGGACGAGACCCTGACTGCTGGCCAGCTTCCTTCCGAAGAAGGAAGGGGAGAAAAGAAATCAAATTCACCGAGGCGAGGTCGTAGCCGGTCATGCTTTTCCCAACGCTGTCCTGCGGCCTCCCTAGAAGCAGCAAGGAAAGAACGTGTAGCTCCTGAGGTCTAGTTTGGTCTCAAACCTACGTCGTCATTTCCGCATTGGATTCAAGCCCGCGTCTCGCTGGAGAAGGGGTGGGCCATAGAGACAGGCAACGGACCTCACTTTCCGGCGTGAAATCTCGTTCTCACCGACAATCCGAGGCAGGAATCCGGATTCGATGCAGGGCCGCTTGTACACCGTCTCTACTTCCTAAGTCTTTTTCCCTAAGCAATTCCATTTGGCCGTCCATGGGCCACATGAAATCTTGCTGCAACATCTGAAATCGTGTCAACATGAAGCTAAGAACCAGCCATTGTTGGGCCTTCGTCATCGCCATCGGTCGCATAGACTCGTGCAATATAGTTCGGGCATGTCCATGATACGACATCTGATTTCTATATGTATTCCGACTGGAGGCGCACTGCCATTCTCTTCACATGGGAACTGGTTTATGGAATCACCAATGTCAGGCGGCCTGTCACCACCCCCTTCTGAATGACCCAGGCCTGGGCTAAACGCTTGATTTTATCCCCACACTCGGGTAGATTGCAAGTTCTATACACCGAGTTAGGGAAAGGGAGCGGGATAACGCCTCGAGTAGGAGGGGTGCTTTGCCTGTGTCCTCTCATCTGAAGACTCCCATAAACCACTCCTTGCCCCCTCCCCCCCAATTCCACGCATCAGATATGCAGCTACCCTACCGTCAGGGATTCTTCTGCGAATCGGTGTTTCCACAGTAAGCCTCAATGATATTCTACTTAGTGGCGAAATATTACACCGCGGCCAAACGGAAACCAGCATAGCGAAAATGAGTCTTCGACCGTTCAGGGGTAAAATCCGTGAAGCCGCAGACATGAAGCGATAGTGTTCTAATACTCTACTTTCTTGGAGACGGAACAAGGGAACTGTCCTGGACTTTCTTTGTTGTTTAATCTGTGAAGTGGACTGATTCCATGACAGCATGGTTTCGGGGGAGAAAGACAAAACTCAAGAGCTCTCCCGAGTCTCCCAACCGTTTGCAGACCTCCGGTGAAGCCTTTGCCACGCCACAGCGCCATCGCAAGGAATCCCGAGGATAGATTTGTAGTCATTCTTCAGTATTATGAGGCTACGAAGTAGTTGGTCTACTCTCTTGATGGGGAGGAACCCATGTTTCAGCTCCACAGATTACACGCATGTGGAGACATGCCTGAAGGGGGGGCATACACTTAGAGCGCTCCAGTTTCAAGGGTCGAGCCTGCTGATCGAAGCCGGTACCCGTTTACGCCTTGATTTCTATTGTTATGGGATACGAAGGATTGACACTGGTGATCACGCCGAAGAGTCCATCCTATTGGAAGGAGGGTGTGGGCACACTGCAATCCTCGCTTCGCCCCACCTAAGGTACTGATATTCAGGGACAATCGCTGGCCTTTAATCAATGTAAAAACATCGGCTAGCCTGTTCAGGCGGCGTGGCATGCCTCGGATGAAGCTATCGGCCAAGAGCACAACTCTTACCCGAGAACGCTGGTTCCGCTGTCCCTTGTCTGCTAACAGACCATGAACTGGTAAGTGAGGATAAAGTGTATATGACAATGGACTGTAGTCTCGCTGGAGAGGAACCCATTGGAGATCGATGCTCTAATAGAAACGGGATATGGTCGCTGGCCATAAAAGCTATAAGTGAAGTTGGGGAACGAAGCGTTGTTATCCCACCCCCTGAGAAGCAACGAAACCTATGTGCGCCGGCTTGGAATTTCGTACTAGCTAGAAGGCAGGCCGATGGACTCTCGCAGAGTTGCCGCCATTCACGTACCTTCGGGAAGCCAGGCTTGATTTACCTCGAAAGGGCCCCCAGCCATCTCTACGACTAATGCGCCTTCGAATCTAATTCTAGCAAGCTAGAAGAAAGAAATCAGACTGGCTGCGGAGATGATCAGAAGGTTCTAGCCCCAACGAAATCGAAATTTTTAACTATTCGCGACACTTGGCGTGATTCTAGAGATTTGAATGCAGCGGGCTCTGCTCAAGACAACAAAAAGAACGTTGCCCTAGACTGGCGTCCTTCTGTCTGACAACGTGAGATCTTGTGGTAGGTGACAAGTCATCACCTAGGAACTTGCGCATGGAGGGTGGACGAGATTACGGCCAATAAGAAAGACCAAGGGATTGAACATCTTAGAAAACAGTCATACATATCTCAGCTGCCCACTTACCCCATCGTGGGCGAACCATCTTTACAGAGTTTGAGTTCTAAAGGAAACGCGTGGCATATTCGCGATGGGGGTCCAGATCCTCCTTGAATGTGTCCACGACCAACGACTAGGATATGCACCTCGGGAACCGGCGTCAATGGACATAATGAATGTATTGATCTCCAGGAATGGCCTTCGAAACTAACCGGATCTAGTTGTGTGCCTTAGGCCCTACATCAACCTTTAGAATCAGTGACTGGTAAGATCCGACACTAGACCCGGCCATCGACTATTGAGGCATCTCGAACCCAGAAAACCGTCAAGAGGCTGTTCGCCTAGATTGAGGAGATAAAAGCATTGTTAAAGGTGACTGTTTCTAAAGGACTAGAGCGAACGTGAGGACTATTCTCTGGTGCTTGGCGAAGGGGTGGTGTGGTAAGAATATCATCAGTGATGTAGGAGCGTGGTTCCGCTGATGCACGTCCGCCTCACAGAGCAGCCCTAGATTTTCTCGTATACGGTTGCGCTATTTCTCAAAATATTACTGAGTAAGCAGTTAGCATATCACTTTATCAACGGAAGGAGAATGTGAGCCGGGGGAGAGCCGCGCTTCCCAATACTATCCAAGAGGGTTTCTAACTCGACAAAATACAAGCGTTGAATGACCGATCTGAGACGGTCTATAGACCGCGAGTAACACTTTCCATGCGCGACGAACTGAGTGGACATCGTTCAGCCAACTCAGGAAGTGGTGATGGATCGGACTGCGCCTTCCCAAGGTATTAGTAGATTGCTTCGCTCAGCCCCTTGATAAAGGAGGTTATCATCTCAAGGTGTCTACACTAGGAATGTGCAGAAAGAATAACAGAACTCAGACTACCATTGAGCTAGAAGCCCATAACCAGCTTTGAATTCATCCCAGTGCTTACTCTAAGAGACTTCCCATGGTATAAGTACATGGTACACAGAGGAGGTATCTACGTTCTCTCTTGGCCGCAGGTTTGTTCTATCTACAATATTCGAAGAGGTACCAGGCTGGAGCTAGATATGCGAAAAGTCCGTAATGATCGGAAGGGTTGATGGAGCTTGAGATAATGGATTCAAGGCGGGTGCTGACGACAATCCGAGCCTGGTTTTTTATTATAATCCCATCCAAGGCATTGATCACCACATATTTGCGCGTGGTTGCAATCGTCGTGAGGAGTTCGGATCCTGCCTTGAACAAATAGTTTGATTGAAACTTGGAAAATTAAGTGGTTTGGCTTATATTGGTATACTAGGCCTGCACTCAGCGCCATGGATGACGCAGTCTTTTGATTCTGGGAATCGGTGGCTACCCATGCTGCAGGAAACATTTGCTGACCCATTCTCGTATAGAGGGTTTGCCGTGAGATCTTTTCCCCAAGGTGCACTGGTTAATAGACTTCATGATTGATAGGGAACTAGCGACGTTACGCATGGATGCGAAGATCAATCTGGTTGGCGCCTTGGTCAGAAAGATCCATGGATGCCATTCAAACCGGAAACCCTAGGAGAGGGCAGGGCTGCCGGCGGCAGCATCAACGAGGTGATACGGACAACCTCTTATACCGGCGTAGTTTGACCTGCACGGATTTGTAGTGGGCCGAGTCCTAAGGCTCAGGAGAAGAAGGGACGATTGGAGCCCAAAGGTCTTGTTGTTTGTCACACAAGGAGTGCATTACCCGATGAGCGTCACGAGCGGCAGCCTGAGCCTCGGGTCAACCGACCCGGACGGATATCCGGACTACAAATGAGGACTGCAGAAGAAAACAACTACCAACCCTTGAGTACGCGACCGGAAGACGCGATTTACAAGCGGCCACTCGAAGGAGAGACCCTGATTCATCGAGCCTGTTCGTTATAGACTAAGGACTCACAGCGCTAGTATCTGCGAGGGTTCATTCTCCTGCATAGTCTAGGGGCCAATGCGCTTGGCAACGCTGTTTTATGATTCTCTTACTTCCAAACAGCCGTTACAGGACCAAGTCTTAACAAATAACGCTGCGAACCTCGTCCATTCTCCTGGGACCGTCACGCATTTGGTCACGCGGACGCAGTCGACGACGCGTCTTCGACGTTGGACAGTTTCCTAGGGCCAGTATCTCTGTAAAGGATTCGGTTCGGCTTTTTCTTGTCTGAAAGTAAAGTCTAATATGATTCCTAACTAGGAGGGCGCTTTTTCCCCCTCGCTTGGTCTTTCCCGTTCCGGCCGCCGGCGAGACATTTGACGGGCACATTCTATAGGGAAAGGTAGAAGGGGACCATCACTTCGACTCACACTTCTCAACTTGGTTCACATTCGGTTTATATGTGAAGTTTGCTAGTTTGCTTCACCAACCCTGAAATTTCCGCCATACTGGGAAGATGATAAGTTCAAAGCGTACACACTTGGGTTTGCGCAATGAGAGCAAGCTATGGGCGGAGTAGACTGCGGTTCTTCCTGGGAAATGCAACAACTTTCGCTACACAGATTCCACGAAAGTGTGGGTGCCTAGGCAAGGAGTTGTTGGTGACTATATCTCTAGCCAACCATTTTGTTCCTCCTATCCTTCCCTCGCACTTTCGAATAGCGGGTGATGCCACGCGGACGGCGTTCTCAATCGAACAGAAACCAAAAATGCCAGTCGTCGGTTGATATCAGTGACATCCATAATAGGGCCTCAAATACATTCGCACATCCATTATGATGGATCGAAATCTGTTTTGAGCACCCATCGTCAGTCATGGGCCTCGGCTACTGACGAGTGCCGACTGGCAAGTTCATGCAATGAACAGTCAACGGGAACGGTATGGCCACATCTGCAACGTTGGACGACGAGTTGACCCCCCGATGTCAGCGTTCTCTATCATCCCGATGTTGCGTAGCCCGGCGGACTTGAAACTACCCTCCAAAACATGTGCAGATGCCTGGACCCGGGCGCGTCGGGCTTTTGGAGGCGAGGATGCTGTGTCGCCGTGATGCAAACTGTGTCACTCTCCGCTCCTGTTGCCACTCCAGAAGTTCCAGTTTATTCTTGACCCGGGTATGGGATTTGACATGTGAGCAAGTCAGGAGGTTTCTGCAGGTCTGCATTTTGCGAAGCCTGAGTTTCCATATTCTGCCAAGAGAGAGGCGTGTCCGGCCTGAGATGGGGAGGGGCAGGGCGCCGACGGCGTTCGAGGAGAATCTAGGACGGCAATACGTGGGGGGGTAAGACAAACGGAGGATCTTTTGGCCAAAGCGGCCTTGATGTGAAAGTTTGCTTCGATGGTGATTGCAGACTTTTGTTGTTTTGAATCCGGCTTTGCATCTTGGTCATCCGACGCGTTTTCATGGACTCACTCCCGTCGGGCAGCTTCGCGTCCTGGGGTCTCGTAACCGGATAGCTCGCACACGATAGCCAATAATAGTTATCGAAGCGATATATGAGCTGGCACACCGGCTTCGTCACGCATTCCCAAACCCCTCCCTAATCTTGGTCGAGGGCTGTGGTAAAGGTAATGATTCACGAGCTACTCGAGGGGTTGCATGGAGTATCCGTATTGACGAAACTGGGATTCTCCTTGTTATTCTCGGCTTTTGATGGAATGAGAGGTGTTGATCGAGGCAGCATGGAGGGGGAGTGCCAGTAAAGGTGTGAGTTGGGGACGTAGAGACCAAGGGGGGCTTTGTGGATGGGATATGTTTGGAAGAGCAGAGCGGCAGGCGGGGATCGGTCGTTCGTAAGGGTGTGTTTAGAAGTGTTGCGTGAGAATCAATGGAAATGAAAATGGATAGCATTTGTTCTTTGTAGAGATAGTAGATGGCTTATTTCGGGAATGGGTGATGAGCAAGAGTCGAGGTCTCCTCGGCCGTGTGTGGTTGCATGACCTTTAATGTCTTCCTATCAAAGGCAGTTTCCCAACACCTTTGCCACAACAGCCAACATTTTTATTGAGTTGTGAGCGCGTCCCTTAGATATCGGCACAATGCGGCGTAGATGGAGTGGAGGCCTTGGTTTGGGCCCAACCAGTTAGCCCAGGAAGAGCCATAGACTTTGCCGTTATCTACACTATTGTTGGACTACTAGTAAGTATATAGTAGGCGCTTGAGCTGGTCTAGAGTTCAACTTGCAGATACGGATGAATGGATTTGTACGTTAAGTAAGGGATAGATAGTGGATGATTGAAAGTCGGGATGTAGGGTAGGTATGTTGCCAGTTGGCATAAGTGGATGTTTCCATGGAAATCGTTGAATGTGCATACAGGGCTGATTTTTAGAGAAACCAACCTGCAAAGGTGAGAAATTATCAAGTAGAGAGGCTCCAGTCTTCTCCCTCCATGAGGTCTTGGACACAATTCTCACAGCCGAAAAGAATGGCCATGGGCTCGAATACAACGGAGGGAGGATTTGAAATTCACCTTTGTTATGCAGTACTTCATCTTTTGCTCGAACGGTTTAGTAAAATGGTCTTCTTTTTCTTGTCGCCCATGGATGACCTCCCCATGTCTCGACACCTACGTATGCTAGTATGCTAGACTCCTTCGTCCATCCCACGTAATTCGGTTTCTGTTCTTTTTCTTTCTTTCTTTCTTTCTTTCTTTCTTTTTTTTTTTTTTTTTTTTTTTTTTTTTTTCAAATGGCACGACAACTTTAGCTAGATAATGAGATGGTCAATTCACTCTACAGGTTCGACGGTGTACCAGGGGCGCCCAAAGAGGCCGATGTCTGTCTCCCTCTCCTAGGCTATTCATATCGATGATACTGTTTTCAAAATGACATATCTCTTGGCTCATCCTAACCCGGGCGCCGTTGAGATGTGAGGAAAGATATTGGAAGAATAACTCCACGCAAACCATGCAGTTATGCCTTCCATATAAGCCACACCCATGTTGTCTCCCAATATAGACCGGAAGCGCCATTATGACGTGATATCCCGACGCGAAGAGATGATCCTTGGGCTGAGTCGTAGGTTCGGTTCGGATTCACCGCTAGTATTAGATTGTTCAGGGTATCCGATATACTGGAATTGAGGTCCTCACTTGTGACGACGTTCGCACTGAACAGAAATGGGGCTTTAAGTGCCAACAGAAGAGGGCAAAGTGTGGCGAGTGAGGGTGCAGCCACATCTGAAAGCCCAGGATGAGGTAATACCATTCCTCGGGATTCAACCTCTCCTTCTCTTCTCCATTGACCTATGCACGGACCAACACCTCCAAAATGGGCAGATTGACACAGACGATCATCTCATTTCACCAGTTCCACGAGGAGAGGAGAAGATAACCCCATCGATCCTATACTCATTTCTCAGTCTTACCGTTGACGTTTCTCATTCTTCGACTTAATAATCCGAACTTGTATCGGGGGGAAAATAATACTAGTTTCATCATCTCTCATCCAAGGCCTCTCTCAAGCATCGACGAGTAAGGTTACTTGACTCGGGAGCAGAACTCATTCCTTTCAAGCCGCGCTCGACCACGCAGGGTTTGGAAAGCATTATCTACCGTGGGTAATTGATCTTTTATTAATCCGCATTTTGCAAACCTTTTTTCTAACTTATATATCGTAGTCAACACTTTTTGACTGGATTCTTACCATAGGTGCGGGTCTCCTATCTCAAGACTCCTTTATTTACATCTCGAGTGTCGGATTTTGACATTGGAGCTGGGCGGTCACTCCTCGCTCATCTCGATTTGACTGGTACAGCCACTTATCTTCGGAACCTGGAGCGGTATCTTCTGAAGAAGGAGTGCTGACCTATCCTCTTTACGACCAAGACGATGACGACGAGAGTTAATGGACACAACACAGCCCACCCGGGTGACGACAACCTCAAAGCTGGCAGGCCCTCTTTCTCATGGCTGTGAGTTGTGGTACCCATCTACTCTTGGATTTTGATTCTAATGCAGAAAAGGCAACCCCATGCAATTTTTGTCGTTATTATGGTCGGGCCGGACGAGATACCTTTTGGTCTTCAAAAAGACCTTCTGTGCGCTGCATCGGCTTACTTCAAGAGGCACTTCGAAAAAGCACCAGAAAATACGGTCGAGCATGTCGTCAAGATCCCTGAAACTACAGTGGGGGTATTCGGGCTCGCGCAAAGTTTCATGTACACTCAAGAAGTCTGGCCTGACGATGGAACGATTCCAAGTTACGAGGACCTCTTCGCTCTGTGGCAGTTAGGCCAGAAGTACGAGGTCGGAGGCCTCTGTGAAAAGACACTGGAATGCATGGAAGAAGTGAAGCAGAGAACCCGACATATTCCTGGTGCGAGCTTAATATCACGAGTTTGGAAAGAGACAGACGAGGGAACACCGATCCGCCGTCTGTTCCTCCAATGGGCGGAGGAGTATTTCCAGTCTTCTGATGCGCCATCTGAGTTTGCGAAGAGTCTCCCACAAGAATTTCTGTGTGAGTTGGTAGTCGAGATGAGTGCCATTAGCGCTCCTGTTCTTGGCGGTGGCGGTGCTGATGGCGGGAACTCGGTCAATGGGCCAGAAGGCTCAACTCCCCTCGGAAGCATGCGCTCTGTACTCTCTGCTGCTGCGGGAGGAGCAAAGAGAAACGCTAGTCACCTTGAGGAGGATGGCGGAAGCGAGGATGAAAGCTCCAAATCCAAGAAGAACCGCCGGGTATCAGGTCCGGCGACCATTCCATTGCCACCGTCTTCACGCAACCCGTCGGCATCAGGCACAAATGGTGGTCCTCCTCGTAGATCGTTACCCGCCCCGACGAAAAATCCAATTGTGAACAGGCGGATAAGCAGCGTTTTGGCGGCAGATGGCTCCTTTACTGACGTCCAAAAGGTGGATTTCTGTGCAGATTTGCTGAGCCGTATGCTCTCTGGGCCAGGTATGTTCGGTGTCTTTTGCCCTTACCCCTGGTCAACGTTGCAGAGCGGAGTACTAACTAGGAAATGATTTAGGTTATTGGACCCGCTTGGTCAAACCGTTCCGTCAACCTGTTGATCCTGTTGTTGACGGTGTACCAGACTACTTTGAAAAGATCGAGAAGCCTATGGACCTCATGACTATCAAGTCGAAAATGGAGAGACAAATGTATTCCTCAGCGGGCGAGTTCGCCGCGGACGTGCGCTTGATCGTTGAGAACTGCAAGACGTATTGGAAGGAGGGCCACCCACTTTACGGTGAGGCGGAAAAGTTCAGCAAGAGCTTCGAGGAGAAGTTTGCCGAGATGCCCAAGTGGCTATCAAAGATGCACGCCGTCGAACAAGGGCCAGCCGCATGAAAGATTTTACACGTGTCCTACGGAGTGCTAGCCCTGAAAAAAAAAATAAAAAAATAAAAGGGCTATACCAATAACGCGGGGACGCGGGTTGATATCCTGCTGCTCGCGTGGAGGGCTCGTTGATCGGGACGCCTTCTTGTATTCTACTCTTGGGTTGTGCATAGCCAGCGGGATCAAGTTTGAAATGACCCCCACTCTCAGCACGAGGTGGGATGTTCTTCTGGGAGCGGCCCTCCGCATACTACGTACAACTGTATTCGGAAAATTTCTCATGTTTTTCTTTTTCTTCTTTCTTTTTTTTGCGGGTTTACGCCGTCTGGTACCTCAGTATATTAGTTTCATATTACCTTGCATCCGAAAAGAGCCAGGGCATTTGAATAGCTATGCGTGTCATCACGGAGTGCGCCAATGAGCCTGGGACCCTAGCAGGTCAAGGGCCTCACCGGTCGGGGCTGGCCCACGCATCCTATTTCTTACCGACAAAAGCCGCTGGCCAGCTGGCAGTGTTTCCAGATTTCAGTGTGGGGGCTGATCCCCAGTGATGATGCCCCATTTCTAAGATGTTCTCAACAGCCGGGGCTCAGCTTAAGAGCAACAACCGCCCGACGAGGTACCAAGGTAAAGGTGGCGCCAGTTTCGAAGCAAGGGGTGGCATCGAGCATATGTGCGCGGACTAATTGAGCTGGCCTGGCTGAGAGTAGACTTCTGGTTGAGGGCCTGTTGCCAGCACCGTGGAAATGATACGATTAAGAGCATCCAGCCAGCGTTGAAATGAGGCGAGAGCGATTATCGGCAACCGTGGGGGGGGGGGGGATTAAGGAAGTGATTGATCGCGATCAATGGGGGGTCGAGAAAATGCGACTCAAATTTTCTTTTATTCATCGACTACTTCGTACCTTCTCCATCAATGGCGCAGACGTGCGATTAACAACCAGGGGGAGAGTAGAAGCGAGAAGGCCTCCACGTAACGAACCTGACTTGATCCCATATATTCGTGGCATCTGCAGCCGGTGTAGAGGAAAAGGAGAAGACAGGAGGAAAAAAGAAGTAAAAAAAGAAAGAAAAAAAAGGAAAAAGAGGAAAGAAGGTCCTTCAAAACCCCCACGGAACTATTTTTGTGGACGATTCCATGGCTTGACCTTTGCCGAAGTGATGGGTTACTTGCCTCGCTTGTTGATAATGGTAGTGTCAACACCTGCGTTGGTGCTCTGTGAGACATCTTGCGAGTTTCCTAGGCCATCATCCTGGGCATCGCCGTTGGAAACAGGAGTTTTGGGTGGGGTCCCAGGAGCGTGGCCGTCACTCGAGCCCGACCGGTTGATTCGGAATTGATATTCCAGCTCGAGGGCGAGCCCGTCCCGGAAAGCTGCGGAGCCTGCGGAGAAAGTGGGGCCGACGTTGTAACCAGGAATGGAGGGGAGGATCGCCAGGTCCTGGAGGATGAACCCAACCTGTGATTCCCCCAGAGGGAAACTTCCTTCAAAATCCAGTCCCAGCCCGCCGGTTTGGGCCTGGCTTTGGAAGTTATTTGGAAATGAGAGAGGATTCGGGAGAGACTCAAGCGCATTGTCGTTGGTGAGAGGTTGTGGAAGTTGGCGTTCCACAGCGGAAATGGCCGGTGAGGTAGGCGACGGCAGACCGCGATGGGTGTGGAATGGGGACGGGCATCTAGGGAACGGTATTCCGGACGAGTTAGATATTACCATCGTACAAGGGGAAATGGATAGGATCAGCACAGTGGCATCGTGTTCATACCTAGACGCCGGAGGTTCGACAATGAGCGAACAGGCATCAGTGTTGTCTTGCTCCGTCGTTGACGAAGGATAGTCGATGGCCATGGTTTCACCAGCTGGCGATCTGAATAGTGACTTAGAATGCTTCCGGTGTAGTGGTAATCTTTGGGCATCTATTAACTGCGAAGGTAGAATGCAATAATAAACTGAGAGTAAGTAGCTATGTCAAAGGGCAAGAAACGCCAGCTTTATAGAATGGCTATCGAGAAGCTGTGATCAAAAGCCATCAATCAGTACACTATGCTTTACATACACTTCAATCCAATGTTCACAAGGTGAGGGTTCTGTACTTTTGTGTAACCCCATCATCTCTCAACCTGACTTGAGACTGGGGCGGAGGCCAGGCCATTATCCCGCCTCAATCGGACCCTTTCCGGCCATTTGGGCGACATATACCTTCGTAAATCGTCTAGCATTATTCAGTCTCGTGGTGGCGTTGCTCCTCGTGGGGAAAGCAAGGTCGGAACGCCTGCCATGGTTCTGGTACGGTACAAGTACATCGCCAGCCAGCTGGTGTACATACCACGGTGTGGAGATGCACCAATTTTAGGCCTGGTGTACATCTTCGGGCCTTGTTTCTTTGCTGGCCGTGGGGCTGGCTGGTATTGTAGCTGGCTGGCTGGCACTTTCCCTAAAGGTAGCCAGCCAGCAGCCAGCAGTACTTTAGTATCAAGTATACTCACTTGTAAGCCCCTGCAGAAGCAAATGATGACGGGTGGTGGGTGCACCCTACGTTGGATTTAATACCCACAGTGGCAGCGTGGCACGCATTGGCATTCACCCCGGGCCAGCGGTGGGGTCCAGTTTGAAGATACTTGAGATTTGATTGGGTGCCGAGCTGCAGAAAGGAGGTTCAAGATGGCAATTCTTAATAAACCGCATCTTGAAGGGACCAAGTAAACGACATCTTCCCCACGCTCTCAAGCTCGATCTCGCGCAATAATCCACCTTCCGAGTGTCGTCACCGAAGATGTGATGGATCCCTCACGGCTTTCTGATAGTGGTACCACCGTCCAGGGGACGAAGAGAAAAGCTGAAGACTCGGGAAATGGACAGCCGCCTCCACGTCGCATCAAGGTAATTATGCCTGCTCTGCTTCTTACACAAGACCCCCCTAGTAGTTCACCTCGACTTGATCCAGATTCACAAATCCTTTCTTACAGCTTCGACCTATGGGATGCAGGCACTGACCTGCCATTTCTAGGCACTTGCTGAGTCTGTCGTGAATAAAATCGCCGCCGGAGAGATTATTATCGCGCCAGTCAATGCCTTGAAAGAGTTGATGGAGAATTCCGTCGATGCCGGTGCAACCAGCCTCGAGATCCTTGTCAAAGATGGTGGCTTAAAGCTGCTGCAGATCACCGACAATGGCTCGGGCATCGAGGTGTGTGTGCCTAGAGTTCTTCCATCTAGCCCCCACTGAATTGGGGTGTGCCACGCTTTTCCTAACTGGAGCCTGACTTAGAAAGATGATTTGGCGATTTTGTGCGAAAGGCACACTACGAGCAAGCTATCGGCTTTTGAAGACTTGAGAGAGATCACTACTTACGGCTTTCGCGGCGAAGCCTTGGCTAGTATAAGCCAAATCGCTCATTTGTCTGTGACGACGAAAACCAAGGAGTCCCCCGTCGCTTGGCAAGCTACCTATCTGGAAGGCAAGATGGTGCCGCAGAAGCCTGGCCTGCCAGCTGAGCCAAAGTCTACCGCCGGACGGCAAGGGACCCAGATCAAGGTAGAAGATCTGTTCTTCAACATCCCCATTCGCCGAAAGGCCTTTCGTTCGCCTGCCGAGGAGTTTACCAAGATTATGGACATGGCAGGCAGATATGCCGTCCATTGCGAAAATGTCGCCTTTTCCTGTAAAAAGGCTGGCGACGCATCTGTTGGCCTGTCGATATCGGCAAACGCGACCACTGTTGATCGCATTCGCCAGATCTACGGATCCGATGTAGCCAATGAACTTATCGAGTTCACGAGCGCAGATAAACGTTGGAACTTCAAAGCGACCGGCTACGCCACCAACGCCAACTACAGCCACAAGAAGACGACCTTGCTCCTGTTCGTCAACCACCGCTGCGTAGAGTCAGGAGATATCAAAAAGTCTCTGGAGGAGATGTACAAGAACTTCTTGCCCAAAAATGGACATCCCTTTGTCTACCTGAGCCTTGAAATCAGTCCCCAAAGCGTTGACGTCAACGTTCACCCAACAAAACGCCAAGTCAAGTTCGAGCACGAGGATGAAATCGTCCAAACAATATGCGAGGACATTAGCTCTAAACTTGCGGCAGTGGATAAGAGCCGTACCTTCATGACGCAGACATTGCTTCCGGGAGTCAAAGTGACAACAATCTCGCCCCAGCCAGATGGTGCCAGCGCGAGTTCGAGACAGACACCTGCACAAGGTGGGAGTAAGAGACGAAGAAATTCAAACGAACTGGTACGGACAGACACGAGCTTGAGAAAAATTACGACCATGTTCCAGTCCGCCCAAGCCACGCTTGCTGACGACGCTGGAGGCCAAGCGGACCAGGGCGGTAAGGACAGCTTCGCTACTTCGCTACCGGAGAATGTCACCTATGAAACTGTCGACCGACAGCCGGTCACTTGTCGGCTCACGAGCGTCAAGGAACTACGGTCTGAAGTGCGCGACGAGATGCACCACGAACTCACGGATATCTTTTCCGATCATAGCTTCGTTGGCATCGTGGATGAGACGCGGAGACTGGCCGCGATCCAGGGCGGGATCAAGCTCTATCTTGTTGACTACGGCCATGCTTGCTACGAATACTTCTACCAGCTTGGTCTGACGGATTTTGGCAACTTCGGAACCATCCGCTTCACTCCGCCTCTAAACCTACGGGACACGCTGAAAATTGCCGCAGACGTAGAGAAAGGCTCGGTCCCGGATGGGGACAATGACTTTGACGTCGAATCTTTAGTCGAGAAGGTCGCTGAGCAACTTATCGAGAGGCGGGAGATGCTCGCTGAGTATTTCTCACTAGAGATTTCTCCCGCCGGGGAGTTGGTCACAATCCCCCTTCTCCTAAAGGGATATACACCTCCGCTTGCTAAATTGCCCCGGTTCCTCCTGCGTCTCGGTCCGTCCGTAAACTGGACGGAGGAGAAAGCCTGTTTCGAGTCGTTCCTGCGTGAACTCGCGACCTTTTATGTACCAGAGCAGCTTCCGCAGCTTCCCGGGGATGAGGAGTCAGCGAGGGCTGAAGAAATAGACCAGGATCTCAAGGATCGGAGGAGGAACGTTAGATGGGCGGTCGAGCATGTTTTGTTTCCGGCGTTCAAGGCGAGGCTTGTAGCCACCAAGGGTTTGATGGACTCGGGCATCATGGAGGTTGCGGACCTAAAAGGGTTGTATCGCGTATTCGAGCGATGTTAGGGACTGTTCTTGAAATGATATACGGTTATATATGTATGAGAATTTCGTACAGATCCGGAAGGAGTCTACAGGTAGTAATGACAGGAATGGGAAAGGCAAGGCCAGAGGGGAGTGCAGATGGCGCCATTCCGCCCAGATCTCAACATCGATTTAGCTGTTGCGACAATTCACACTGTGGCACATGGACTGTTCCCATAGAGTGTTTGGTGGTGATCGTTCCATCATACCGTCCGGAGCGCGAATGCGCACTATCTTGATCCCGTGCCCCACCTCGAAGCCGCGTAAAGTGATGAAAGCGTCGAATTAAGCGAGCAAGGCCAACGACCAAGCCTTCCTATGCTATCTCTTTCCAATCGCTAAAAGGAGGACTGACCGAAGGGCTTGCGCCGGCGCTGTGAGCTGAACTCTTTTTCTTTTTTTCCTGCCTGTGCCCCTTTTTCAATCTCCACCGGCGTACACGCGAAAGGTCAGAAGATCTGTTGAAGGGTGGCGTGTGGCCAGAAACAACAGCAGCGACAAATGGCTTCGATAACGACGGCGGCGACCTCGGTGACCGACGACATCTATGACGCCGAGGACGCGACGGGCTGCCTGCCGGTGTTGTGGGAGAATCTCAAGAGGCCGGAGGCGGTCGAGGTGCCTGCCTTGAGGTGAGACAGCCCGGGTCTCTGTTCCGCTGACCTGTTCTTCCGCCGGGGCATCTCTTGTGTGTGGATTCGTTCTGGGAATGGGGGCTTATCTGGACTGCTTCCAAGGCCCCACTCATTCCAGAGGGAACAAGAAGCGTGTTGATGGAGCGGGAAGGCTAACCCCGGGCGAGCAGACAACGCGGGTATAATGGCACAGCGACGTTCTGGGCCTCGCCCTTCCTCGGACCGCTGCTCTTCCACAATGAGAGCAGCGACGCGCGAGACCATTGCGCCAACGAGCGAAGTAAGTCGACGTCCTTCCTCCCTCTCTTCCGCGCCAGCCAAAAGTAGATCCCCGCCCCCCCCCCTTCCCCCGGGAAAAGGGAGGGGAGGGGAGTATTCCAGTCGAGGTGCCAGACGACGGGACACAGGGCGAGAAAGCTAACGTAGCCGCCACCGCGCAGCATTCCTCTCCTACCTCCGCCTGTCAGTCTACATGGCCATCGTCTCCAACGCCATCGTTCTCTCGTTCCACCTAAAGAGCCAGCCGAGCGATGTCGAGTTGCGGATGGCTAAGCCTCTAGGAATCGTGTTTTGGGTCCTATCGCTCTGTTGTCTGAGCCTGGGGCTGGGCAACTATATAAGTACGTTTCCGGGACTTATTTTTGATCTTCCCGCTTTAATGCTGCTCTTGTCCCCTCCCCGGCGGCGGCGTGGGGTGTGCGCCGCTGCCCCTTGCCGCTCTTTTCCAATTCCCCCATCTCCCCACGAGAGCTAACGTGCGCAGCTACGGTGAACAAATATAGCCGGAGGGTAGCCATCGTCCAAAGTGGCTGGAAAACGCAGATCGTATGCTCCACATCGCCCTTGATCTCCGATCCCTGCATTGCCACGAGGTTGTCCCTAACATGTAGAAAAAAAAACAAAAACACATAGGTTCTCGGTTTCGTCTCCGTCTCCATCATCGGAACTTGCGTCGTCTTGCTGGTGATCACAAAGGTTTCGGGCGGTCACTCCTCATCGATCCAAGAGGCCTACTCGTTCTGGGTTGGGAATCCGTAATGGTAGTCCGTGTTTGGGGTTGTGGGCGTTCTTGCGGCGGATTCAAGCCAGCCTTTTTGTTTGATTGGAAATTCTGGTGTTATTACCATTTTAAGCTGGGTGCAGAGTACTGGCCTTATTGTTTTGTTTGAGCATCGGTCAGATTGGCAATCATCTTGAACTGCACTGGGAATCGGAAATGTAGATATACTTGAAAGAGGAAACTCCAACGCCGAAAATGATGCATTATTATGTACAAACAGCTCTCCAAACCAGACGAGGGCCAGCATGAACGGTAATATAAGCCTCCACATACACTGGCAAATCGTACCCTGTAGTCGGTTCTCGAGTCGTACAGCTCTCTTCAATTATCTCGCCCAGCAGAATAGATCCTTTGCCGAATTATCAACCCTAGTTTTCTTGGCGTCCGCATCGGAACATTTTCCAACTGTCCGCCTGAACTCATACGTATACTCACTCGCCTCATCGTCTAGTTCTGCGATAGGTCTCGTGTCACCCGCCCAGCCCAGGAATGGCAGCGAGCTAAAGGGCAGTAGTTCCCCGCCGTTAGGCAACGTGTGCATGGCACCCAACGGGGAGTGGAATATCAATGTCGGTTCGGTACGTCTCGCTGCCTTATTCTTCTGCAGCGCGCTTACGCTAGCCGCATCCTTGTCAGTCAAGTATTCTTCAGGAAGCTGTGAGAGGTCCTCGTGGATAACGGCTAGCGTAGACGCCGTTTCGGGGCTTGGATAGAGGGTAAAATATCCTCGGAGGCGCGAGAGCTGTAGTAAAGACTCCAGCCAGGCAGGAAATGTCTTGCTGATGACCTTTTCAGTCAACATGGGTGAGGGAGCAGAGCTGGTTTTCCGGGATTCCTCGGAGTAGGCCACAAAGTTGTGAAGCTCGACCCACTTGTCGCCTAGAATGAGCATGGCATCGCTGCTGGGTGCTTGCCACAAGAACGATGTCTCATCTGATGAGGGTGGTTCTGAGGATCGTGGCGGACTAGGCGGTGTGAAGGGATCCGATGCGTTTAGATAGGTTGAAGGGAAGTTGAGGCCAAAACCGACAAGTCTCTGGTCCCATCGTTGCTTGAGAGCAGTGGCCGAATATAGATACTCGAGGAGTGCATATTTAAGATCTAGACAAAGAGATTAGCTCGGCCAGATTTGTCGCTGATACAGATCTAGCAATATAAACCTACAGTGAGCAAAGTGAGACGATAGCTCGGCTTGGGGTGAGAGAACAAGCACATGAGAATACTTTGGAGATTTAGGCCAAGCTGATTCCAAGAATCTCTCCACTCCTTTGCGCTCGTCAACCGGATGGAGGGAGAGCCGCCGCCGTAGCGAAAGCATTTGTGTATCTGATGGGTTGTTTCCTCTATTGGGCGGCCATGAAAATCCTTGGAGGAAAGCCGCGGTAGGTTCCTCGATTTCATGGGGTAGTTCGATAGTGAGACGAGGGGTAGGAAAGGGAGTAAAATCGGCGTCGGCGAGGGATCTTAAAAGGCGGATCAGGCTTCCAGATCCCTTCTTCGGAGCGTTGATCACGATTTCGAAGTTCACCTTACTCCAGGCTAGGCAGCTTTATTAGCAATTGGACGATTGAGACCTGGGTGGTTCAGCATACCAGAGAGGGAAGCACTGTCGAGCTTCGCTATCCAGGGGAGCCGCTGGGCGCCTTGATGGGGTAGGTTGATGACCGACAGTTCGCTCGTCTTGAGGTATCTGTCCAAAGCTTCTTTGAAGGTGGCCTCTTCGTCGTCGGTACCATCCATAATGACGGCTTGAGGGTGTATGTAGGTTTCAAGATAGTCTAAGGCAGCATTAGTACGCTGCTGAATCATATCTCCAACTCCTGTTGTATTAAGTCACAACCTACAGAGAGCGCGCTCCGCTGTTATCCTAGCACGCATATCGGCCGACTCAGCAGCACGATTGGGCCGAGCATCTGTTGGACGTCCGGTTGTTAGCTTCGAACTTTGATATTGTGGGGCAGGGCACCCTACCGTGGAAGATGATGCCGCACGAGTCGTCCACGCCGTTAAGGCGCAGAGTCTCCTTGATGGGATTTTCATGTCTGCTCAGGATTGCGTAATGGACATAATTGCGTCTCTCCCTGGCCATTTCACATGCCAGTGGAAGCAGTGTAGCGGTGCTCCTGGCGCTAGACGAAGCAAAAAGCACGTTCCTGTTGTCCTTTCTGACCCCCGCCGTGCTGGATATCTGTCTCAGGGTTGCCGCGAGGGGTAGCAGAGTGAAATCTCCATTGAATGTGCGCGGAGGAGGTTGCCCTGGGATCGAAGCGGGTTTCTCTTGTGTAGGTGGCCGAGACGGCGATCGGGACGGAGGGTAGAGGTTCGACCCAGATCCACCAGCGGGTGATCCGCTGGCGCCTTCATATTTGGGGAATATAGGATCGTACTCGCCGGGAATCGGATTTCCCCCGGACCGGAGCCGGCCAATGCAGATATAAAGTATGGCGGCGAGGAGTAGGAGGGGAACGAGGCGGCGCGCAGCGGTTGGTCGAGGAGTTATTCTGGAGGATGGTGCCCACGTGCCTCGAGAGGATAGCTTTCGGTCATCATCCTTTTTCCCCATCTCTTCATCTATGGCGGAGAAGAACGACGGGAGCCGCGCCCATTGACGGGCCATAACTTCGGCGTATCGTATTCGGTGTCCGGATGGCGAAGGTTAAAAAGGGTCGGACGGGGGCGCAAGCGAGCAAGACCGAGGTGCGAGTGTCGTGCCAAAGTGAGGTTGAGTTCGGTGACCACTTAGTCAGCTTCGTCGGAGATGTGCAATCCGGGAGTCGCCATGCTCAATCAACTCAAAGAAGCAAGTAGTGACACATGAGAAGTATAACAGGCTGTGGGTTTTGAACTGGGTAAATATCGAAGGTGCTGCATAGTAAGGCGCAGACAACGATGAGAGCTCTCGGGTGGAGAGTTGCAGGATCACAAGTCTGGGGTCTCGATAGGCTGGCGAGATAAAGCTGTCCGGATTAGTGACGACTACACCCGCGCTTAATGCTGGCTGGCACTCGTTGATAGGGCCTGATAATCCGGCCACTTCTGCGCCAATACTTGATGGATCAATTTGGCGCCACAGCGGGCCTCCAGTCAAAAGTGGATCCTCCAGCGCGACGGATACTGATTAGACCTAATAGCTGGCTGGTTAGCTGGCTGGTTGGTGTGTCGACCCTAGATCCCTACCACATGAATGGAGGGAGAGATTGATAGCCCAGCACTGCAGTTGGCAGCCTGGCAGTGCCTCGTTTGGGTCCCTTGTTCTTCTGGACTTGGTGGCTCTAGTGCTCTATTAGTGCCAACCAGATGCCACAATTCCGCGCGGGGCAACCTAATTGATTGAATTGATGAATTGATGCTGGCTGGCACTGACAGGATAGCTTGACGAACAACAACCCCGCCATCCGAACCAGAGGCAGTAGAAAAAAAAAAAATTCCTTGGGCGGAACCGCATGTGGAGGGCCATCATCACAAAAGTTTTTTTTTTTCTTCTGCTCTCTCTCTCTAATCCCATTAATGTTTACGGGCTCGTATTTGGACCGCTCCCGATTATATATCCTGCCTTAATACCCAACCCTAGGTTCACCTAACGCTGTTCCCCTCGCGCATCAATACCAATCCCATCCCGACAACCCCTCGCAGAGGCCCTTCGTCATGGGCAAAGCTAGGCGCAACAGAGTTCGTGTCCGCGACAATGTCGATCCGCTATCTGCACCTTCGAAGCCACCAGCCGACCCAGAGCTTGCCGCGCTTCGGGAACAAAAGATTCTGCCCGCGCTCAAAGAGCTTCGAAACCCCGATCCCCAAGCCAGGGCAACGGCGGCCAACGCTATCTTCGGTCTCCTCGACGATGACAAGTGCAGGAGGCTCTTCCTGCGAGAGCAGCTCCTACGCTTGCTCATAAAAGAAGGACTGATCGACTCAAACCCCGAAGTGAGAGCCACGGCCTGGGACATAATTAAGAGTGTTGCCGAGAGGGAGGATTCTGGCTTCTGCATCCATTTGTACAGGCAAGATATTCTACCGGCTATCGAGTTTGCAGTCGTCACTGTAAGACGATCCCCTGCACATACGCCATCCCTTGAATTGCCAATTGACGTCCACTTCCTTGTTACATGCCGGTCGACTAACTAATTCCAATCCACTCTGCAGTTATCCGAAACTCTCGAGTCTACCGAAGTCCCTTTCGAGCGCACAACAAAGACGCAGCAAGCCATAGTGTGGAAGATTGCAACGTCCATCTGCTCCCTCCTTGGCGCGCTTGGCGAAGCTCAAGAGGACATTCTCCAGGCTATTACGAACAACGAAAAAATTACCCATTTCCTCTTGAGCCTTCTGGCAAGAGAGATCATCGACCCTGACTCACTCGACGAGTGTCTCTCCTGCACCATGACACTCACTGAAGATAACTCAACCCTCGCCGAAGCCCTTGTCTCGTCGCCTGCATTCGACTTGCTTATGAAACTCAAGAACTTGGATGGCTCTACATCTATTCTTGTATGTGGCGTGCTTCACAATGTCTTTGCAGCCCTCGAGTGGAACGATAGCGCCCCCGGAAAGGATGGGGCTACCGATGAGATTCTCGTTCGGCGACTGGCTCGGACGATACAAGACTATAGAGCCGCCGGTCAAACTTCTGAGTGGGTTGCGCCGGACGAGATCGCATCCTTGGCCCTGGAAATACTGGCGTCTATTGCCAGCGGCGTCCAAGATACTTTGGCGGGCGGGAAAAAAGGTGGCAAGGGTAAGGGCAAGGATAAGGGGAAGCCCGGTCGCAGGCACGCTCCTCGAGTTGACCAAGACGACGACGAGATGGAGGATGACGTTATGGACGAAGATGACCAGATGCCGTCTGATATGGAGGAATCGGACGACGACGAGATGGATGACGATGAGATGATTGAAGACATGGAATTGGTTACCGGGGCCGGCGAGGATGAAGATGGCGTCGAGAATCTGCCGACGTTGGATACCCTGCTGAGCAAGGCATTTCCCCAAGTCCTCAAGCTGGCGAGCCCTTCCTCGCAAGGCCACACCTCTCCAGAAATTCAAGTCCATGCTGTATCCGTCCTCAACAACCTCTCTTGGTCACTGGCTTGTGTGGAGTTCTCGGATGACCAAAGTGAAGGACTTTTCAAGGCCTGGGCCCCTCACGGAAAGGAGATCTGGAACCAGGTTGTGAATGAGGTTCTCGATTCCGACACGAATGACCTCGCCCTCGCAACCGAAGTTACTAGCTTGGCCTGGGCTGTCGCCAAAGCATTAGGCGCCAAGCTTCCACTCGGAGAGGGGCACCATCAAAAGTTCATCTCCCTCTACCAGGCCACCAAGAACATGATGGCCAGCGACGGCCAAAACGGTCTGCCTACTACCGAAACCGAAGATCCATTCCAGAGTCTGGGTGTCAAGTGTATCGGTGTTCTTGGTCAGCTCGCCCGCGACCCAGCGCCGCTGCCCTTGAACCGGGATATCGGTGTATTTCTCCTGACCACCGTCGGCGCCCTCCCCGAGACCCCCCCGGCCGAAGTAGTTGAAGCGCTTAACCAGTTCTTCGACATTTATGGTGATGAGGATCTGGAGTGCGACAAAATCTTCTGGAAGGACAACTTTTTGAAGCACCTAGAAGAAGCTCTCCCAAAGACGAGGAAGATGCTCAAGGGCATTCACAAGAATGAGCCTAGGTTGAAGGAATTGAGAGACCGGACAGAAGAGGTGGTGATGAATCTTGAGCGGTTCATCCAATATAAGAAAAAGCATAGGCCATGAAATCGGAACAAGGCAGATCGAGTCTATATCGAACAATAAGTTTTCATCATCAAATGACCGAGACCGGGTCGAAAAGGGTTGACCAAGGTAGCCGTAGACTTGACGAGGTAAAAGTTACGGACGATGCTCTCATATTGCGGGCTCATTAAGCAAATAAAAGCGGGAATAAAGGAACAATATCAATGTATCTTACTCACACACAAATGAGTCCTTGGTATTTGAATTCTTATTATAGCGTAAAGTCGTATGTTCCACTTTTGTTTCGGAGCGTCGTCTCTGTTAGGGCGGCCTCGTAACTTACACATTCAATCATTTCTTAGCCGATAGGCTTCATCTTCTTTTTCTTCTTGTCACTCCCCGATTTTTGCTTCTGGAACTGCCTCCAGCTGTCGATCCTCTTATCCCTCGTTGCCTCCCAGTCCTGCTCATGCTGCCTCTTCCTCTTCCTCTCCTCTATCTCCTCTTCCTGTCTCTTCTGCTCCCTACCCTCCTCCTGCATCATGGCCTTGGCGAGCTTTCTCCGCCTGTGTTCGTCCTGTATGAGAACCTCGCGGGCTTTCGCGCGCCACATCTTGGCAAACTCGGGGGTCTTGAGCTCCTCGCTGTCGACAGTCCACTTGTTCTCGCGGATGAGGAGCATGCGCGCGTCGGCGATGGACTCGTCGAGACGGGCGCGGTGCTTCTCGTCCATGAGCTCGGTCTGGGCTTTGCGGAGGCGGTCAAAGGCGTCGGGGGCGCGGGGATTCTTGGTCTTGTCGGGGTGGATGAGGAGGGACTTTTTGCGGTAGCAGAGTTTGATGTCGGATTCGGGGACGCCGGGGTTAAGGTCTAGGACTGCGTAGCTGCGGCGGGGGAATGGGCTTTGTTAGCTAGGAAAGGCCGGGGGGTCGGGTAATTTAAGTCCCTGGGGGAGACAGGTACGCACGCATCTAGCCTGAAGGCGTTTAGGATCCTTTCGATTTCGGCGTCCTTCTCCCACTCCTTGGCCTCGGACTCGAGAGCGTCGAGAGCGTCCTTATCTTCTTCGCCCATGGTGGCGGTGGATGTCGAGCAATTCTCGCGGGGGGAAGGCGGCGCAAAGGGTGAACGTTTGTGAGGTATACTTGTTGATAGAATGGGGATGCCCTATTATATGGATTGATTGACAAAAGCTGAGGGAAATGGACGTCTTCAGATAAGCCAGGAATTGAAGGTGAGAACGTTGGCGAGAGTGACGTTGGGGAATCCGAGGGCGGCACGAACTTGGAGAAGTGGGGCTGGGCGGTGAGAGGTACCTCGACAAGGCTTATCGATAAGCAAAGCACTGTTCAGTGCAAGAAAAAAAATTGTGACGAGCCTTGACTGTGCTTCCTTTCCCCCACCACCACGTTTCCAGCACCAAAAGTCTGCCTTCGGTCAAGTTCAACACCAGACTTGAATCTTCCCCCTAACGCTCCCAAAATGGTTCGACGTGCGGTCTCTCCGGCGCTCTCGGAGAACGAGGTGGATATTGCCGGGGACCTTTTTGCAGAGGATGACGACTCTGGCAAGTTTGGCGGAACCGCCGACCAGGATGGTTTCGGCTTCGATGCGGACGGAATTTTCAATGCGGGAGGAGAAGGCTCGGACGATGATGAAGCTTTTATCGCTCTGCAACAGGCGGCATCCTTCCGGAAGGGCTCAAACATTAAGGGAAAATCTGTGAAAAAGGGCGGTGGCTTTCAGGCCATGGGTACGACTCTTCTAGCCTCCTGCCCCGGGACTACTCGCCGGCTCCTCTGCTAACTAGACCCCGGGAACACTAGGCCTCAATGGAAACATCCTCCGAGCGATCGCCAGGAAAGGATTTACAGTACCTACACCGATTCAGCGCAAAACGATACCCCTAATCCTCTCGAGAAAAGATGTCGTCGGTATGGCCAGGACCGGTTCCGGCAAGACCGCAGCTTTCGTTATTCCCATGATTGAACGGTTGAAGTCCCACAGCGTCAAAGTCGGTGCCCGTGCACTGATCATGTCGCCTTCTCGAGAACTCGCAATCCAGACCGTAAAGGTTGTAAAAGAATTGGGCCGAGGAACCGACCTCAAGACAGTGTTACTCGTCGGTGGTGACAGTTTGGAGGAGCAGTTTGGACTCATGACTACTAATCCAGACATCGTCATAGCCACTCCCGGCCGTTTCCTTCATTTGAAGGTTGAAATGGGGCTAGACCTGTCGTCCGTCAAGTACGTAGTCTTCGACGAGGCCGATCGACTCTTCGAAATGGGGTTCGCTACGCAGCTCACCGAAATTCTTCACGCCCTGCCACCGTCGCGCCAAACCCTACTCTTCTCCGCCACACTCCCCGCTTCCCTAGTCGAATTTGCCAAAGCCGGCCTCCAAGAACCCGAGCTCGTACGTCTCGACGCCGAAACCAAAATTTCACCCGATCTTCACAACGCCTTCTTTTCCATTAAGGCGGCGGACAAGGAAGGTGCTCTACTATACATATTACACGAAGTTATCAAAATGCCTCTAGGGCTCCCCGAGGGCGTGAAGGGTTTCGATATGGGGCCCTCAAAGAAGCGGAAGCGAGGCGAGCATGGGGGTTCAGGCAAACCAACGGAGCATTCTACTATCGTTTTCGCTGCCACGAAACATCGCGTCGAATATCTTGCGAACCTTCTGGAGCATGCCGGGTTCGCCGTCTCCTTCGTTTTCGGATCCCTAGATCAGGAGGCGCGTAGGATTCAAGTTGAAGACTTCCGTCGTGGACGAACAAACATACTTGTTGTTACTGACGTAGCGGCCCGTGGTATCGATATCCCTGTCCTAAAAAATGTCATCAACTACGATTTCCCCCCTCAGCCCAAGATCTTCGTTCACCGTGTTGGTCGTACCGCTCGTGCCGGACAGCAGGGCTGGAGTTATAGCCTTGTGAGGGACGTTGATGCTCCATACCTTGTTGATCTGCAACTCTTCCTTGGCCGCAAACTTGTGGTTGGCCAGGACTCGAACGCGTCATTTACTCAAGATGTTGTGGTTGGTGCACTTCCCAGGCGAGAGATGGAACCCCATATTGAATGGCTCAACAAGACTCTCAACGAGAGCGTGGACATGACGGCGATTCGCCGTGTTGCTGATAAAGCTGAGCGGCTCTACATGAAGACGAGAAGTTCTGCAGCAAGCGAGAGTGCTAAGCGAGCGCGCGAGCTTGTGTCATCAGACGAGTGGTCTCAGCTGAACATGAAGTTTGGCCTCAGGCCTGACGAGCAGGCATACACAAAGATGCTTGCCTCCATCAGTTCCTTCAAGCCATCCGAAACTATCTTTGAGATAGGCCGAGGGGCCAAGTCTGTCAGCAATGAAGCTGCAGAGGTCATGAGGCAGATGAGGAAGAGAGCGGGACCACGCAGGACGAAGAACCAGAACGAAGATGATGATGACAATGAGGACGAAGGAGACGGAATGGATGTGGACGAAGACGGCGAGATCAACATGGACGAAGCCGAAGAAGACGACGAAATCCCCACCGCAGCCGCCACCTACGACTCGGGCAGTGACTCCGAAGACGACCTCGAGGTAGAAATCACCAGCGCAAAGCAAGCCAAGAAATCCCGCACCTCCTTCCAGGACCCCGAAATCTTCATGTCCTACGAGCCCCGCGCCACCAACATGGACGCCGAGCGCCACTACGGCGTGCACGCCGGCTCCGGCACAAATTTCGTCCTCGCCGCCCGCGACGCCGCCATGGACCTCACCAACGACGAGACCGCCAAGTCCTTCGGCGTGCCCTCCCGTCGCGGCATGATGCGCTGGGACAAGAAGAGCAAGAAGTACGTCTCGCGCCTCAACGACTCGGACGGCTCCAAGGGCTCCCGCATGATTGTCGGCGAGAGCGGCGTCAAGATCGCCGCCAGCTTCCAGAGCGGCCGCTTTGAGAAGTGGAAGAAGGCCCATAGGCTCGCCGGCCTGCCGCGCGTGGGCGACGCCGAGAAGTCGAACCTCGTCCGCGGCGTCGAGGAGGCGACCGGCGGCGGCGGCAGGAGGTTCAAGCACAAGCAGGAGAAGGCACCCAAAGAGGCTGACAAGTATCGCGATGACTACCAAGTACGGAAGAAGAGGGTTGAGGAGGCACGTGAGAAGAGGATTGGCAGGTTCAAGGATGGCGAGGGAAGCAAGCGAGAAATCAAGGGGCTGGACGGGATTAGGAAGGCTAGAAAGGAGAAGGATAGAAGGCGCCAGAAGAACGCTAGACCAGCAAAGAAGAAATAGGTACAGCGACTACGATTTTGGCAAGTTCTACTCGAATATAACCGCATTCAGGCTACAGAGCGAGACTCGAGATCGTTTTACCGAAGATGGAGAGTTCTAGCGGGAGCGATACGCAAGGTGACTAGATGTATTAAATCGGAGAGAAGATACTGCTTCTAGATGCTTTGTTTGGACATGCCCGTCGGAGACCCCGATGCGCTTGATCTCGATTGTAAAACAAAGTAATTACCGTGTAGATATATATACTCCCGCTTTCTATGTGATGGACTCCGGCCAGGCAAGAAAAGAACAAGGAAAAGTATGGCAAAAACAAAACTAGACGTAAACAAGCAACAATATCAATCCAACATTCCACCTTCTCAGGGAGACCCCAGATACCTGATCTGTAAGTGATTGCGTTCATGGCGAATAGCATTGAGCAGACTTCAGCCCATATACGCTGCGCGTACAGTACATGTGGAGCTAGTGTAATGTATAACAATGTAGTAGATAGTAACTCCAGAAAAGCTAGAAGATCCATGGGTATCAATCGGTGATATTGGAAATAGAAAGAAAAAAAAAATGAACGAAAAAATATTTGACCAAGTTGTAGTAATACAGAATCCGAGTTTTAGCGTATGATCGGACCTGGAAACTGAGGAGGGTCCACAAGGCAAGGCGTGGACGAGCCATGTGTCCATCTCCGAAGCCATAGCACTGCGGAGCTCAGTGTAGGTTTGGATTACAACACATATCAACCTGTTAATCACTTGTCAAATCCAGACCGTTTAGCCAGCCTTTAATAGCGCTCCGAATCGCGCTTTGCCCCTCAGGCATGTCATCTGGGGTGCCCGCGTTTCGTCTATCCAGAACGTCTTGAATAAGATCTGCGAGGGCGGATAAGATCACTGTTCTACATTCGTTTCTGGGAACTTCATGTGAAACCGTGGGCGTTCGCGGCGCGTCGTCATTGATTGCTTCCTCGGGAGGGGGGGACCTGCTAGGCCCACCACGCCCATCAACCCGGCGGGCTTTGCTGTTGGATCGCGACGAGTTCGAGGATGTCGCCTTGCTGGCATCTCCAACATGCGCGGCTACACGCTCGACAGCATAAGCCAAGGCTTCATCCACAGTTGTAATCTCATCCTCGATAAACTCCTCCTCCAACGTTGTCTCATACGGCAGGATTGAAGGTGTGAGAGGGGCGCCGCTATAAACTCCCGCCGTGCGTGTGTGAGTACTAGAGGGTTTCTCGGCAGTTTGCTTAGGCTTTATCAATCGTCTGTATCGAATCCGCATAACTTTACCCGTTGTCATGTCTGCAATTACTGCCGTGCTGATGTCCACCCATTTGTTCGAAGAGTCGTCAGGCGAGGCCCGAATAATAAGTGGAGAGGGCTCGGCTTTCAGGGAGGCCTTGACTTCATTAATCAGGTCGCGTTGGGGAGGGATTGCCTGCAGAATAAAATCCGGATGATAGGCTTGCAGCCAGCCCGCACTATTTAAAGGCATATCCCCCTCTAGTGCAAGCCTGCACGCCTGCTCAAACGTGTCCATGACAGTACCCAGACCAGGAGTCGAGAGATAGCCGCTGCTTGAAGGGGAACTGACTGCAGTATCAAATGAATGGGGGTTTGTCAGAAAATCGGGGAATGGGACATCAACGTCAACCACTCCGTCCTCACGATTGACAGTAGTTTTAACTCGAGATTCGAAGCTGGCTCCAGGCTCTGGCCATCTCCGGCTCTGAGATGTTGATTCCACACCTTCGACATGATCGTGCCGCAACCCGCGCGGTGTTTCCGGGCCGTCTTCTCTCAGTTGCTGGTGGCCATCGAGATTCGGATCGGGAAGAGATAGTTCGTGTGCCATCTCGGCTACGCTTCGTGACCTGCTTGATCTATCGATGCTTGATTGCGATGGTTTTGACGGTGACGGGAGATCAAAGCCCGGGCTGACAGGAGGTCGGAACCCTTCGCTCGGGGCATTCGTCGAGTCACGTCTTCTCGTTCCGCTCCAGAGTCCGCTAATAACACTACCCCATTTCGAGCCCTGGTTCCGAGACTCGTTACTTGTTGTGCTAGACTGCCCCATGCTGTCTCCCCGTTGCAGCGAACGCCGAAGATCGTCGGCGGCAAAGCTACTACTACTTCCTGGCCGGGTGCTCCTTCGACTATCCGTCCTATGGACAGTCGAGAAATGTGGGACTGTCGAGTCCGGCGAAGTGGTCGTAGTAGTGGCGGCCACGCTCTTCTTGCTTCCAAAATCACCATAGGGCATCGACAAATTGGTCGTACGTATGGACGCAGCATCGGATCCCCGTCGTTCATGGTGGTTCTGTCCCTCAATGCTTAAATGAGCGAGCTGGGTCGGAATAGACGCCCGCGTGCTCTGGCTTACCGTCCTCGAGTGAGATGTCCTCCTCGGCCCTGATCGACGCGTCATTTTGCGACGGAGGGACTCTTCTCGCACGATAGGGACAATAACTGAGGGAGGGGACTGTGACAATGGCCCGTAGGAGGTCGACGTACTTGGGCGGTGAGGACGCACAGTCGGGACTGATTGATGGGCTGGTAGAAATGCAGATAGAAGAAAAACGAATCGCCGTGCAGCCATCTTGTCTTCTGATACAATGATGGTGCGCGATGAAACCGATAGATCCTCCTCACCCCCAGTTCTCTGTTGTTGCAGGAATTTCTTTCGGCAACAAGCTGGGCTCAGGGCTTGCAACCAATCCGTGTGGGTAGCTAGGAACCCTGTCAAGGCGGTCAGAAGGAAATGCTGATCGAGCGGCCCAACTGTTCGGTACGCTAGCCTCGCCTCATCCCTCCATATACCCCAACGACCTTGGCCGGTGACAACTCGGGCAGCCTTTAAACCGGTAACAATTCGGACCCTAGCAACTTGGGTATGTTGGAGGATGTGTTGGTCTTGGGAAAGTGCATTCGGGGGCAATGCAATCAATTTGGCATTCGTCTTTGGGGCTTTTGGATGCTGTTGGTCCTCTGGCCTCCTGGAAGAGAGAGAGGGCTTTTTGGCGACATTTTGTGGGATGATAGGAGACGGCCCCGAAGGCCCTTGGTCGACTTGCTTGAGTAATGTCCCTAGAGTACTTGCAGTGACTGATTGGAGATGGGTAAGCGTCCTCATAATTATATCCCAATGTTGCGTGATGGAATCCATTGGGTCTTCTCCGTCGAATGGTAGAGAGGAGTCTAAAGAATCATTTCCCGAGCCCACCATCGTCCACCCCGAACGTCTAGTTGAGTTATAAGAGGATGGATATGACTCCTGATCAGTCAGTGAGCTAGCACCTCGAAACATTAACTTGGGTGCCGACGGCAAAGTGGGCAGTTGTACCACAAGAACCACGGCATACATAGGGGTTCTTTTCTGTCTTGGTTGAGGAAGCCTCCTCTTTTGAGAGGCCGAATCGTCCGGGTGCGCACTCTCATCCACGGCCTGACCTTGATATGCGGTTGTCTCATCATCAGACGGTACAACCACAGGAAACAGCCTTGTGATGAGGATCTTCTTTCGGTCCGGAGGGCGGTACGATAACTGCGAGGTGGCAAACGACGCAGGCGCATGCGTTGGGGATACGAGCTCGGAAGAATACGATTGTGCCAGTTTACTCGATCTCATGCTGGCCCGGCCGATAGAGCCCCGACCATCCGTGATAGAGGATGTTGAGTAATCCGTAAAGCGGGGTTCAGTGGGTACGACATGCACTTTGGTGGAAGTGCCTTTATAGGCCATAAGCTCGGAGCTGCCGAATATGCAGCTGGTGAAGGTCGCTAGCTCTTCTCGGTATTCTCGAGTTGCGCGCTGGCCATCAGTTTCTGCAAAGGAGTGAGTACGGCTTTGGTATTCTCCTCGACGGTCAAAGGCGCCCTGGCGAAGATGAGGGTTATCTGGTTGAATGATCAAAGGACGAGACGCTTGGCCTATGCTCGACTTCCGAGGCGACGTTGGGGTCCGTCGGGGATCAGTGACGGCCGGTGAAGGGGGAACCGGAGCAGCGGGACAAGGATGGCTGTCAAAGAGGAGAGAGGCGTTGGACGAGCCGAGAGCATCCTGCATGATTAGGACTCGTACATCACGAGCCTCAAGATCGAGTTCACCAGTATAGTCAAACGCGTTTGTCATAGAAGCAACCGGAAGCGAAGGGGTTGACGATAAAGGGAAAACTTGGTCGTTGCGATGGAGGTAAAGGGAGTGGGTATCTGGGAACAGAAGGCTGCGAGTATGTATATCCTCCTGAACGGAATCCAGGCACGCGACAGGCTTTGATGGGTGCGCCATGATAGGGTCCTGGTCATTCCCAGAGGCACCGGAACCAATACTGAATAGTTTCCCCAGCATGCTGACTGGAGCAGGAGAGGGCCCCATTCTCGACGCTGCAGATAAGAATTGCGTGATAGAAGAGGAGACCCGGACGCTTACAATGCGTGTGCACCCTCAAGGATGAACTCGGGTGAGAGACGACATAGCTTCGGAGTACGATATCATGAACGAAGTTGCTTGTGTCGCAAGTCGCCTGCGTTGGAGAGTCCGGTCGGGGGAAGAGGTCTGAAGCCAACGATCTAGGAATGTGACGATAATTGAATCACACGACTTTGGGATGATAGGGCCAGGGGTTAGATATCGGATATAGAGTAACAGCAAGGGCGAATCCGCAACTATCTGGTTTAAGAGCGTAGATACTTCTGAAATGTGAGAAGGTGAAGGGACCGCTTCGAATCGGAAGTTG
The DNA here is from genome assembly GCA_029532625.1 of Lomentospora prolificans. Taxonomy (NCBI): domain Eukaryota; kingdom Fungi; phylum Ascomycota; class Sordariomycetes; order Microascales; family Microascaceae; genus Lomentospora; species Lomentospora prolificans. Next base: position 2,054,162 of record JARFXM010000003.1, read on the forward strand.
GTAGGCGAGGTCATAAACGACGACTTCGAGTGAGAGAACCTGCTTGGCGGCGCTGGAACGGGGGTGGGTGAAAGAGGATCTTTCAATTGCAATCCCGAGGCAGGGTGGTAGTACGAGGGACTCTATTCGTTACCTTCAAATGTATGGATGAGCCGTTAATATATCTTGCCGGCTGGCCCTTTTGACAAGAGGCGATATTTAGAGGCAGACCAACCGTGGTAAGGATGGAAGTGGGAACGGCGGGCTTCGGGCGAGATGATCAGGTATTACGGCTCTGGGACACGAGACTCTAGGGCGCCACCAACTCACGCCCTTTCGCTCCTATAATTGCTCTTTGCAAGGGGGCGGGTCCGGGGCGAGGAGGCTCCGGCAAGATAAATAGGACTGGAAAATCCGAAGAAGAAAAAAAGATGGGTTTGCGGCAAAGATAAGTGCTGATGATACTACGTTGGCAATATCAGCATGTGAAGTTGTAGCGACGACGTCGAGGCGCAGTGGCGGGTTGGTTAGAGAACATCAGATGTGAACTGGTCAATGGCTGTCGGCAATGGGGATTGGCGGCCCTGATGTAATAAAAAGGTGTGGGAACGGTTACGACTGGTCCAGATCGCTGGGTCGGGGCCAGCAAAGTCAAGCAAGTGAATAAGCCGGAGAGTGCCGACGGCCACAAACGGGGTCCGAGAAAGGATTTGGAGCCACGCTTCCAGGCTGAAGGTGTGACCGGGGGGGTGTGGAGGAGGGGCAAGCTTTTACAAGGAAATTTGGGGGGAGGTTTGGCGCGTCAAAGCTGTTTGAGCCAGATGAAGAATGGCAGGCGGCCAGCCGTCTGGAGCTTCTCGAGATAATCATCGACCTTGGCAACACCTTCCCAACTAGTGGCTTGTGCCAATCCAACAAGTCGGACAGGGTGAGGGAGCTTCGACTGGGAGGCAAAACGGAGCGTCGAACAGAAGGAGCTACGATGCCTTCCCCCCCTAGCCGTCTCTCTAGCAATGGTAGGAAATGGCGAGGGTTGGGCACGGTACGCACGCGGGCTCCGCTTCTGTAAGCGCCTGTCCAAGTTGTATCCACCATATTCTTGAACAGAAGTACTTGAGACGATAGGGCCTCTCTGCTCGGACCGCATGTCGAAGGTGATCCGGTTGTATCCAGTACTATGTATACACAATAACTCCTCATGTTTCTCTCCATCGCACTGCTCCGTTCTAGGCTGCAAATTCACAAGCACTCCGCAGTCGTTCCTGACATCTTATCGCTCCTCAACAAGTCAGCGAGACATCGAGCACCTGTCTCGTGTTAGGGCCACTATTATCACAGGATGGGTCAATCTCCGCCTGCTCTTAGTGCTCCTGTACGGGAGTGCCGGCAGCTGAGAGAGCCAAGTGGACCTCGATGCGAATTCCCTACATAATGGAGACACCAAAGGCCCCACCAGACAACCAGAAGAACACACGGGCACGGGAAAGCTGGGGGAAGGGCAGACAGTCATCAGTGGTCGATTTGCCCTTGTATTATTAAAGAGAAACCCTACTTCGCAGGCCCACGGTAGAGTGTGGAGATGAGATCCGGCCATATTATTCCGTACACTTGCGGCGAGCGCTTTGAAACGTCTCCTAAGCCCGCGAGAGAATTGGAGAAGCTCCTGCAAAGCGCTTGAAGAATGCTGCCACGCCACAGACCCACTAATTGTAGGAGGAGCAATATTATGGACTCTTCGAAATTGATCATTTGACCAAGAGATCGCGGACGTCCCGCCGCCCTCTCCTGCAACCTCCATGTATCTACCTCAGCAACCTTGTAAGAGTCGCACTACGCGTCCCAAATCCCGCAAGCGAGGTTCGCACCAATATTTAGACATTCGAATTTATTCATCACTCGTAACCGAAGAAACCCGGTGGGGGAAGAGCTGGAGGCCTGGCCTAGTCCACTGTACTGTCATTTGAACTTGGAAGTAACATTATCAAACGCTTCTCTTCTTGGTTATCAACAACTACTGTGGCGGCATTCCCCACCAGCAATCCAGAGCAGTGACGATCAGGAACGTCAATTTGGGCTTAGTTTCATTCAGGATGGAGGCTGGAAAGACCTCGAGTCCAAAAGAAAAGGATACCTGGAGCAGATTAAGAACAAATTATACCTATATAATAAAGCCGCTCATCACTTCCTGGGGTTGATGCTGGCACCAGTATGCTGGCAATCTCGCTCGTGAGGCAGCAGAACGCGGTGAAAGTTTGCTCATTTAGGGATAACGTTGCCAACGCAAAAACTAGCATCTGGAGGCACTTCAATCCATTGAAAGCCCAGGCTAGCATCGCGCAGGCACAGCTTCCAAAGACCGAGGTCCAGAACCCACATGCGCACGACTATGGAGGAGGCAGTCACGATGGTTGCACGGCGTACGGACAAGCAAAACTGGCGGTGTCTCGCACCTTCCCGGCCGACGGGAAGCGAGAACGAGAAGGAAGGAGCATCCCTGGACCTAAGAGTCGTTAAGCATGCTGGCTTTGAGAGGAATCAGCCACAGCACGAGACACGGGGATGGTTAGCGCCTGTTATTCCCTACACCGACTCCCTAGCCCCCCAGTCCGAAGCGGCATCGCCAGCTAGGGACGAGGGACCATTGCCCCTAATTACGCTCTTACATCAACGCCAGCCGTGTCGATGCATGTGGAACAAGTAAGATCTTCCCAGACTCGAGAGCTGAGGGTAGCCGTTCCGCGGCTTTTGTCACAGTCGTAATGATGTTCCGTGGCGAGAGACTTGTCGGGGTTCCACGAGAAATCGAGATTCTAGACAACAAAAACGGCCCTTGGTCGAGGGCTCATCCCTGCTTAGTGTTAATATTAGCGTGTTTTTAGCAAAATCGATATGGAGGATTCAGTGAGGCCCAACCGAAACTGCCAATCCGTTAGGCTGACACTACAGAAGTCCCGTTGGTCTCCTCCGAGTCGTGGGAAGCGGAAAACAGACATGGTCATCCCCTGCACGGAACCCAAGGACAACGACTTGAAGAGAAACTGCTCAGCAACATAATATTCCTGCAACGAGGGAGCATTAGCCCAAGCTCCACCTGACCGTAAGTGATGGATATCCTGCCGTCAGGCACCGCGGAACAGGGCTCACTTAACGCCACTGAAGAGCAATAATGTTGGCAACCATCCGACCGCCGTCAAGCTGCAACCCATCGATCTTGCTTCGAGACCTTGCGAATGGAAGGGCACTGATGACTCCGTAAGCAAGGGGAAGAATTGAAAGCTCCACCGTTGACCCCATACGCAAATCATCCATCCGCCAATATAGCTGGCGGAGGGCCAGGGTTGGTCCAGAGCTTGAGACGCCAAACGGATTATTACATCGAGGTTCTTTTCAGCCAGGCAGCTCACCATGAGATTCCGCCACGAAACGCAATCTCGATTTCGAGGTCCTGGTATGGATCTGCGTCCATGTCTTGATATGTCTCTGAAAGAGACAACTTGGGGTCTCTTCTCGCTCTGCGAACAATCTTATTCGCAAGGCCAACCGAGCCCAGCCAGGCGCCAGGAGATCGACCAAGTAAGAAGACGGTTTGCCCCTGCTACTACTGGGACCAGGAACGCTTGATCACAAAATATTTCGTCCGAACAGGAAGCCTCGACCGTGTCGGTGCTACCATTTTCTTTTCGAGACCCCTAAATGGGTACCTTAGCCGCTCTCACACTGATGATCCGCAGGCGCGGGATGAATATGAATACTAAGACAATGGCCCTGACCATCCCTTGTTCCGGGTCAGTCCGGGCTGGCAATGCCTGGCCAGGCGGGTTTCTGTTGATCAGTCTTGATGGTGTTGATTTGCCGACACCCCCCCCAAACTGAAGGGTATGATCTGGCTACTGCCCGTTTCCGTCTTACTATGGTTTGGGGTAGCTCGAGATGTTCTATCGCTGGACTTTTGCTCATATAAGTTCGGATTCGGACGATTCTTGCTCCACATTCCCATCGGTGCAACAGCATGCAACTTTGTAAATCCGGCACCCAGAGTTACCGCCAAATGTGCGACGGCGGGGGTGGCAATATGGTAGCAAGCAATCCGTTCATTCAGTTGCTGGCATACGGTCAGACCTCGGAGCTTTCACCTAGCTTTTTCCCCCTCCTGCAGTTGGTCGATTGGGAGCTCCTAGATCCGGGTTTTGCATACATTACAGGCCCGCCCCATCGGACGGATATCCAGCTCTTGAACGCGCATCATTCATGCGGGGTTCGCTGCTTCCCGTCCCTACTCGAAATAACACCGCCGGTCAAGGAGACTTGAAATGAACCTTCCGCTTTCGTCGAGAAAAACCACAGACAAGCTTAGTTGGTCCTTGGTAAGGGAACATTTATATACAATATTGCTCGTTCTAAGGACGTTTAGAAGTCCTCGGATTTCCTACGACTTTGGGGAGCCACCTTGCGCTCCTAAACAGCCCTTGACGTCCTGCCGTCCCTATGAAACAACGCACAGATACGGGAAGGCTGAAGTTCAGGGTACCTTATGACAATGATTGCGAAAGGGGGGGCATATTTATGCACTCTATCCAAAAGTATCATAGACTATGGCTTCGCGCACCAACAATTCCTCAAGCCTCTCTCTTGATCTTTAAGGTAGGTCAGCCTGTAAATTTCAATTACAATTCCTTCCATCCGCCTATTATCGACCATTCTACGGGATGGACCGGTCCGCCACAAGAATCCGAGGTTATGGAAAGAGATCAATGTTGCGTTTCGGGTGAAACCGCCCCATGCTAAGCAACACGTACATATGGTTTCTCAGGCTATTGCAGACTCCAAGCTTCGCTTACCGGTAAGCCTGATTCCGCAGTCACCCATGGCCATCCACCAACCAGTCCGGACAGCTTCCCGAATCCCAGAGGTGGAGGGGCACCCATGTGTATGTGCGCAAGTTGAAGGCAGGGTCGGATTTTACCAATTTGTGCGAACTACCGTTGGCCTAAGTGGGCGGGAGATCAGACTTGGTCAGTGGGAAATCCAACCTTTACTATCAATCCGTGCAGCAGAGACTCCGTCCTATCTGCGCTCAATCTTCATCCCCTCCAAATGGTAACAACCTCGAAGGCTTCTAAGCTAGTCTATCACAATGATTCGAGCCTAGCTTGATGGCGAGATTTTCAACAATGTTACATCGTTGATTGGATACTTCAGGGTGGGCCAAGACGGCAGTCAGGCAGACCCGATGGATAAACGGGAGGCTGAAAGATGCCCTGAGATATTACCATTCAGACCACCTCGCATGTTTGGTGTGGCATCGAGTCGTCCTCCTTCCTTTCAACAGGTCGCATTCTGTCTTCCGAACAATCGGAAGCAGACCGACGAGATCGCGCGAAACCACCTAGTTGCGACCCCAGGACATCAGCGTGAATTGCCTGGCAGCCTTAGACAGCAAAGTCCTCCAATCATAGCAATTTGGCCCTTCGTGGAGAGTCCTAATTCGACTCTTTCTCGTGGGAACCCGTTTCGGCCCTGCGCAAATAGTGGGATGCATGTATTCCAGACTTGCCGGTTACCGGGAGTCGGATACTGGCTCACACGCTACTGTAGGTATCAAGACGACACATTGAAAGCCATGCGAGTTGACTTGCCTTCTCGGCGTGTACATGTAAAGCCAGCTCGACACTATCACCCCTTGTCCGCAGCAGAGAAGGACTACCACACTTCTAGTGCGACCAATCAATCCTGGGTCCGCTTCACAAGCCAGCAATCCCCCCATCCTTACAGCCAGCGTGTCTCTCCTTGCTCCACCTCGGAATATGTACCAGTGGCAATCTCACTTGCTCACCGAGTAGTTAAAGCGCCATCTTCCAGCTCTCCGAGTGGGGGAGGGAGGCCCAAAAGCAAAGAGAGAGCTGCACTGCCAGCCAGCGCCTCACGGCTTCGGGCAAGAGAGCACCACAATCATCATTACGACGCGCCTGCTGCCCGCGGAGATGACGGTTTTTTTATCCCAACTTTCAACCCCAAGCCCGCATCTAGGGGTAGACTGAGGGTTCATCTGCGGGTTCTACCACTTTTGGTAGATTGTGAAGCTCCCTTTTATACCTTACACTCGTTCCTTTCTCCAGGGGTAGGTCTCATTCAGACGGGTGGAATTAGTAAAGATAAAATTAACGTCGCTTTTTTGTGCAGCACGAAGCACACGTCGGTAGTTTTCTCCACGTATTACGACCTGGAACGATTACTTGGCGAGTGTAAAGGTCTTGTCTGCTTTTAGTGCACCCCACTCTGGAGTGGACTCGACTACCAAGCCCTCGTGGAGCGAGCGACCAACAAGGTTACAAACCTAAGTCGTATTTTCCTGGAACAAAACCCTTACCGTGGCCTCGGGACAAGGGGGGCACAACAACCCAGGACAGAGACCGTACTAAAAGAAGAGCTCCACGACCTGAAGATAACACCATGTTCCTCAGCAGTATAATTTGCGGGAACTAGGTGAAGAATTCGGTGGCTTGCCTTGGACACATCGTAATTCAGCGAGCGCGCCGGTGGTCGTTCCTCAACGAACTGCTCGGCCGGGAAGCTGCATTTCATCCTAGAATCGACGGCGTTCCTCTCTGCCTTGTTTGCTTCTCTGTTAATACCTCCCTCGATACTATCATGTAAGAGTTCCGCCCGCTTGGGCCAACGTGGCGAGTGGCGGCTTTTCAGGCTTTCAAATCACCTCGAGGCCCGCAGCCGCATTCCAACTTGCATAACAGGTCTCATCAGAATTGCTCTTTCTACAATACGGCAAGAGTCACGGATAGAATCGCATGATCCTAAGAACGCACTTTCACTCACAGCGGCGAGAAGAACCCCGCCTCACGCGCGGGGATTGTTAAATTATGCTTGGTTTAGCTGACGGCTGTTCCTTAACCTTGCAACATGAAAAGAAAATACGGTAAAACTGCTTTGAATTAGAAACTGATGGGGTTCACGTTGCACATTCTAGCCATGTAGCGTCCTTGTATCCTTAAACGGGAAAAAGGTTGCGGGTAGTGCATCATGTCCCCCACGTCCCTGTCAACTTCTAGCCGAGGAACCAAGAGATGACGGGGCGGGCGGTGGGAATCCACCGCCAAGCCGAACGATAGCCCTCTTCACCCTACATACGAAACGGCCGCTATACCTCGTGTGTAAGATTACAGCACATGAGACCCTCGCACAACTTTGTGCAGATGAGCTGGCACTCCTTCATCGAAGGCGCCCTCGGGACCACCCGCCTCCTAACGTCCTGGCCCTCGGCATCAACGTGGGTCTCCACGGCGGAAGAGGCTCCAACACTCGTAGTTTCAGAGGCGGCTCGGGGGCCTAGTTGGGTAGCACTCGAGAGTTCCGGCTGAAGAGTAGTCGAGTGGATGCCGTAGGCATGTAGACACTCGTTTATGTGTTTGGCAGTCTTGATAAAGTTGGGAACGCTTTCATCGGACACGACCACATGGACGGAGGCGATGGATTTGCGCTCGTTGAGACGCCAGACGTGTAGTTCGTGGACGGATTCAATTCCAGGGATCTGGTGCAATATTCAGCCCTGTACACTGCGCATCTGGTCACTGGGGAAGGTACCACGTGTGGAATACGTACCTTTTCGAGATCGTGCTGGATATCATCTATGCTGACGCCCAATGGAGCAGTCTGCAACAAAATGGACCCGGAACTTTTGACAAGAGGGAAGGCTGAGGCGAAGATCATGATGGCAATGAACAAGCTTACGGCAGGGTCGGCGTAGAAGCGCGCGCCGCTGTTAGTCTTCCAGATTACAAGGGCAGCAATCATAACACCTATGTTATTGACGGCATCGCCCATGATATGGAGGACAACACCTAGCATGCCGAGGTCATAGCCGGGGTCTTTTAGGTCGATGGTTGCATGGCGGTGTTCATGATGCCGTTCGATGGATTGTTGGTCCTAACAGGGTGGTGTTAGCGAATGCTGCTGATGAAGATCAAGGTTGCTGCGGCTCCTACCGAAAGCTCATGGTTATGGCTATGAGCTTGAGAGGCTTTGGGGGTAATATCATGTCTCTGCTCCTCATCATGGCTCAGTGCATGATTGTGCTCATGGCTCTGGCCGTGACCATGATCGTGTCCATGGTCTAAATCCCTATCAGATAAAGCACAAACTGACAAGGAAGGGTCGACATACCATGGAGGAATAAGAGAGAAACGATGTTCAGAAACAGACCCACGCTACCCAATATTAATACAATCATGGGGTCCTCAACATCTATTCTTAACATGTTAGACGAGAAACATGGACTTGGCTATGTTGGGGATAACTCACGCTTCAGTTCAATGAAACGCTCGATTGACTGCAGAAAGATGCTGATGCCAAGAGCCAAGAGGAACACTCCATTGAAGAAACCTCCGAGAAGTTGTCCGCGCTGCCAACCAAATGACAAGGCCTTGGGAGTCGTGCTGCGTTCGGAGATCTAACATGATGCCCTTGGTTAGCGGCCGGCCTTGAAATTTTGGGTGCATCCCCACAACATAGGTTTATAGTCTTGTGGAGAACCGCAAAAACCATCCCAGAAGTGATGGGAACCGCTCCACAGCATTGTAGCTCAGGGGTAGAGCACTGGGCTCATAACCCAGGGGACCTAGGATCGAAACCTAGCAATGCTACAGAATTGTCTACTTTTTCTCTTTTTTTTTTTTTTTCCTATTCCTTTTTCTATATTTTTTCATTCTCCATTTTTCAACTTTTTATTTTATTTTTTTTTTTTTTCATTTTTTTTTCTGTTTTTGTCTCTCTCTGTCCCTGGGTCTTTTGCTTGCTCGCGAATATAGATGACAGAGAGCTTACCATGACGGCGGCAAGCGCGACAATGAAACCGATGAGGTCATTAAGCTAGCTGTAAATTAGCGCGATGGATGCGTGTATCCATAACTCCGAGGCCTACTAACATAGTGAAAAGCATCGGCGATGAGGGCTAGGGACCCAGTTCTAAAGCCAACTGTGCGGACTGGTGTTATTATAATAGGCGCGAATGGCATAGAAGGGTTCGACTCACAGATGAGCTCTGCGAGGAAGAAACTAAAAGAGATGCCAATGGTCACGAGCAACCTGTGTTTCTTGGTCAAAGATGGAATTTTGAGCGCCATTTTTCAGTGAGTGACACTCTCAGCTATGTGTTGAATCAGAGGCAAGGAGTGTGGAGGGAACAGAGAATGTTTTGGTGGAAACTGAAAGATCAATGATATGACTTCTCGTTGACTTATATGAGGAAGGAGGGAGTGATGTGACGACCGGATCTGAAGTCTAGGTTGACCCCCGACAATGATTCGAGAGCCTTCAACAGTGACTAGTTTCACCTTCTAAATCAGCGGAGCTGAGCCAACGTTTAGAGCTTGGGTGGAAGAAGTTACGTCGTCCGAAGATCACCTCTGGGCTGCGTTCGGAAGGAGCCAAGGGATACGCGATGGTACAAATAGAGCCAAGAACGGAATGTTGTAACTGCTTCATCCGCCCTTCAGCAGCCAAGTTCTGCAGTGCCGGAGAACGAAGGCGGCAAATCTCGTCTGCCACGGTAGGATTGGCAACCTTTGTGGGAAGCTATGTGGCTGGTGTTTGCTGTCAATGTGGGTAGCCGGCCGGCCGGACGGTCTTGCAACTGCCTTGACTGGTGTTGAATTAACCAATGCTTGACGGGACGGGATGACAGAGATATAGGTTCGCGGAGAGCCTCGGTCGGGGTTGACCGCTCCTGTCCAGGACCAGCGTTTCTTTGGTCCTATACCGGGGTTGCAACGGACGTCAGTAGTCACACACGGTTTCTGATGGCTTAACGACGGTGTGCGACAGCTCAATGTTGAAAGGGATCATCAGTAGGCTGCGATCCTGCGCGGCGAGCTACAATGGATATTGGTCAAGGATTAACATTCAACAAGATGTCGTATTACGCATCATAGAAATCGAGGATTTACAGAATCAAGATCAGAGCTACGAAGACGATGACGGGCACCGGCAGTGGCAACGAACAAATACTCAAACATATGCGGGATTCGGAGGCGTGCCGAAGCAAAGAACCCGTCATACTAGTAAGACAAAATCGGCAGCTGTGAAGATCAGCAGGCGTGGGGCGTCTCGGGGACCTGCGCACAGATGAAAATTGGCGACTTCGCTCAACATGTGTCTCCGTGTAAGTCGTATAAGCCGGCATTCGCTGATCACTAATTCCGCTGCTTGATTAACCATTCCTAGAATGGGCGCATGCAGGCGAGCTGTCGCCAGCAAGGGAAATAAACTGGTGGGAGGTTCTTTTTCCGGTTCGGATCACCAAAGTTAACTTCCATTTCCAGACTCCACGATCTATGTAAGGATCGGTCCGAGGCTTCTCTAAAGAAGTCGGATTACAAGGCATGGAAAGAAGAGCGTGAACTCCGATATGTGTTTCGAAACGTTGGCTGCTAGCCACCTCAAGGATTGATCCTGCGAGGCTCCTCTGATCAATTAGTCATCTGAGAATTTCCCAATTTGGAAGGCGGTGTGGCGGGGCAACCATTCTGCCGATCCAGGTCATCTCATCTGCTCTTCAAGCTCGGCGGCAGAACGACACTATATATACAAATTACCAACCAATTTCTCTAGATCTGCCGATGAGAAAGTGACCAAGTCAAAGAAATACAAACGTACCATCGCGATCTTCTGCGATTGTCGTGCCGATACCGACGAACCCATCCATGCCGGGATGCTGTCATTAGCTGGCCGGGAACCCGCGTAGCGAAGCGCTACCCTCGATCAATATCGCCATGTCTCGCAATGCGCCCCCGACTCCATCCGGTCGGAGAGCTGGAAATTGGACGCCACACCTTCGCCAGTTTAGTAGAGCTAGCGCAGATCACGGCTCGGCCGATCCACCCCGATCCCCAGATACCGCGTCGACTCTTTCCACCGCCCGCCCTGAATCGACGAACGGCCGCAAACGAAAGCTCGAACGGAAATGTACTGTTACTGTCAACGATAGCTATTCACGGGACGAAGTCTTGCTAAATCTTGACCTCTTTGGACACGACATCAAACCAGGGACTCTTGTCTCCATATCCGTCGTGAAGACAGAATCCGATAAAGGCTCCAATCACCAATCTAAGCAAGGCTCGTCCGACCATGGACGAAATAACAAAATAGGGTCCATCCAAGAGTCGGAATGCGACAAGTCGAAACATCGCTATGTATTCTATGCCAAGGATATGTCGAGAGATCTCAAGTCCCGCTATCCTCATGTCGAAGTGTATGTGGCCAAGCACATTGCCGGTAACTTTGGCATGAAGGGTGGGACCCCTGTTATTCTCGCTCCGGTATGTTGACCAACTTGACGGAGCGCATGTGGGTGCGAATTAACTGGAGAATTATTAGGTCGACGATAGCAACCCGGCTATCGAGGCATCGCACGTGGAACTCAGTTTCCGTGATCAATATCTCTCCCGTGCTGACATGTGGCGCATGACCGTTGGCGAACTCACCGAGCGGACAGTCTACAAGGGAGAATCGGTCTTATTCATGGGAAGCATCAAAGCGCAGGTCACTGCCGTATTCGTTGACGGCCAGAAGGTCCACTCGGCCTTCTTTTCGCGCAACACTCGGCCCATCTTCCGAAGCGAATCGGCTCGATATGTTCTCTTCATCCAGATGTCGCGCGAGATGTGGGATTTTGACTCTGATGGGTCTGGGGAGATCATGTTCAACAAAGTCGTAAACGGCTTCCTTCCTGCTGTCTTCAAGAAATGGGCCCTCCTAAAGGTCAGGCATCTGGTCACAATTGTGCTCTTTGCTCGCGTCGAGTATGACGCCGGTCTCAGCGACGATTTGGTTCTCTCAGCCTCCGATAGTGAGTACTATACTGGAGTCCAACCGTCGGGTCTGAAGAGGCCTTACAAGGACTTCTACCGCGTGGTAGTAAATGAAATGGCGAGCATAGAATGGGCCACCATCCTGAAGCAGCTCAAGAGGGAATTCAACGTCTTCCGTCGGGACATTAGCCTTCATCACCAAAGGCCGGAGAGTGCTTTCGTGTCCCGCGCTAGGGATTCCAGCGGCAACGCGATTGCCCCGAGCCGAGTTAAGGCGGTGCCTTGTCTTGCTATGTACGGAAATTTCCTAGAGGCCATCAGTCTCGCGTCATCCCAGTTCGCGCACGATTACATCGACAGAGATCTTGTTAGGACGGGCATATCCATTGTGGTGATAAGTCCTGGTCCCGGTGTTTTCGAAGTGGACTATGAAGCTTTGCGACGAACAACCGAATCGCTTGTTGGAAATGGCATTGGTATTGACTTGGTCTGCGTGCCAAAGATTCCTCTCCACTCTGTGCCTCTTTTCAAATATCGCAACCCACACTTCACAGAACTAGAGAAGGAAAGGTGGCCTCACAGCCGTGGCAGCACACCAAGGCAGGACACGCCTGTGGCTGGGAGCTACCAGTCGCTGGCTAGTTCATTTTCCCCATCGAAGGGATTGGATTTGCTTCACCGCACCGATTATTTCAGCGTCTCCCGTCAAGTTGAGGAGTGGTGCTATGCTCTGCCACAATGGCTCCACGTGTCTTACTGGACAGGCACGTCTGGAGACAACCTATCTTACCAGGGTATCGCATTATCTGTGCTGGATGTTGGAGGAGAGCAGAAAAACGATGAAGAATTTCCTATTCGATGTAGGATGTACGATTTGCAGATGCGAAGCGTGCTCGAAACTAATGAAATCGAGACCGTACCTCTGATGTCGGACCCGAATTTCCCTTCGAACAGCGTTACAGAGAGCGGAGGCGCGCACCGACCGCGGCAGACCGGTACAGATGAGATAGCACATATTGTACTTAAACGTGCCCCAGATGCCTTGTTCGACCACGTCTACGGCTTCATCAAGTTCGTTCCAGACCGTATGCTGAAACCTGGCGAGAAGTCAATATGGAAACGACTTCAGGATTTTGACAATTCTCGTGCTAAGTTGCCTACGTCTCGCCGTGTTTCCCACCCGCAGAAAAGTAGCCGTGAGTTAGACGATAGCGCACGGCGTCAACTGGCGGAAGACTCGGGCCTTTTTGGTACTTCATTGCCAGAAAGGAAGCCTTCCGCGTCGAAGACCACGGCTGCGGGTCGCAAGTTGTCAGTGAATCTGGGCGACAAGTCCAAGGTCGGCGCATCGCTCCTCAGCCCTGCCAAGAGCACTAGTGGCGTCAGCAGTACTACTCCTGTTGCCCCAACTCAGTCCCAAACCTCACCTAACAAACCGCAAAAGCTTATGCGGCACATCAGCCTCGGTCAACGGGGGTTTGGTATAGCGGCACCGAAGGCCTCCGTGGCCGAGGTGCGCGTCGAAACTGTGAGTGCAGCGGCAACTGCGCCGCGGCCCGAGCTACACTCGTCGGCCTCTTCGCAGACTATGAATAGCCGTCCATCAATCAGCCGGCGGCCAACGTCTCCACGGTCGATCGGCAAACGGCCAACGCCTTTCCCTCCGCCGGCCTTCTTGACGGATTCAATCGACTCGACTGTTGGAGCCATGCCTTCGACACCAAGCATACCGATTATAAAGAAGACGAGCCACAACGCAAGTCCTCTTGAGCCACATAATCAACTGAAAGTGGACTGGACTACAACGTCTCCTCTTCTACAGAAGAGCAAACAGAACGAAGATCGTGACGCCAAGTTCTCGAGTGTCCTCAGAGCGGAGGATGCGCAGAAGGTGTATAATAGCAAGCTGAGGGCGGGTGCCTTACCGGAGCTTCCTACCACTCTGTCTCCTACCTCTGCTATCTTGCCGTGGCTAACTGTTCTCAACCCTTCCAACCCTGATACCCACAAAGTGGATGATACGATGCTTTATAGTCGATGGCAGCATGTTTTCCCTCGAACATCCAAGATGAAGATGATGAAGTGGAAGGCCCTCTGCTGCCCGGCTGCTGTTCCCCTGACCACTGAGTATTTCCCTACAAAAGCTCAGTTCGATAAGGAGTATGAATGCAAGCCGTATAACATTGCGCAAAACGATGATGATGATATTGTTGAGGAGCCCAAAAGCCGCGAGGAATTTATGAGAGAGTTGATTAGCTTGAGGTTCGCTCAGGGTTTCCAAGTGATTGTGGGCCCATCTGTCGCTCGAGCTTTTGGCCAGAGGCTTCTGAAGGTCGCCGACATATTCACTCGGAATCAGAAATTAGAAGATGGAGCCAGCATCTTCATGTCTGTGGGCAATACTATCCACCAACTATCATGCGTGAACGGCACGGAGGTGGAAGTCAACATCTACTCGCGAAAGCCGCCCGCGTCTCCGCTCTTTTTATCGACGTCGATGTCTATGTACAGGCCGGCTATTCGAACTATCCTTGATGCCGAATACCGAACCCGCCAGCTCGACATCGCAACTCCCAGGCCGGAGCGAGACTGGAATTACATCGATTCGTATCTTGCGGGTCATACAGACGAGATGACGGAGAACTTGAGATTCTGGAGAGCGCGCTTCGTTCTCATTCCGGTGGAATTCCGGGCGTCATTGCTGCCAAGGATACACGAAGAAGACAGCCCAGAAGAGATTCGCCTGGAAGGCATCCGGCGCCTTGCCCAGTCCTGGCAGAAGCATCGGTATGTTGCGCCACACGAGCGTAGATTTCAATCTATGGCCCCGCGACGGAGGAGGGATCCAAACCCACTGGACATTGTGTTCAAAACAGAGGATCCGTCGGCCGTTATTGCGGCGGAGCTTGAGACCCTCCCCTTGATCGAGGGCTTGGAAGGAATCCCGCGGAGAGGCCAGCTTCTATCTCAAAGAGAGCGCTTCCGCAGGTCCAGCCTCAACATTGCCGCTCTTGCGGAAGCCCTGCAGCAGCCAGTCGAGAATGGTGGCGTGAGAATGCAAAATCGAAGATGGCATCTACGCATGCATTATAACTGTTTCATCGGGTCCGACATGACAACCTGGCTACTTGACAATTTTGAAGATCTTGAGAGCCGAGAAGAGGCGGAGGCTCTTGGCAAGATGCTTATGGTGTCGGACGAGGAGAGCTCCAGAAAGAAGGATAAAGAAAAGGAAGGTGACAGAAAGGAAAAGAGTTCCGGTCTATTTGTACATGTCGAGAGGCGCCACGATTTCCGCGATGGCCAATACTTCTACCAGATCACTGAGGAGTTCGCCAAAGCACCTCCGGTCTCTTCTGGTTGGTTCAACACAAGAAGGCGGGACACCACTGTGCCATCAACCCCGGCTGTTGAATCCATTATGCGGGATTCGCCTAGAGTAGCGAGGACAGCCTCGATGCATGATGAATCTCCACCGACGTCGGCCAACTCGACTCCGATGGTCACTCCGGTAGCTGGTGGAAAGCAGAGGGACAAGCCTCGCGTGGTGCTGAGCAAGGTGATGAAGTACGATGTCGACCGCTACAAGCGTTCATACCGCCCTGAGAGGATAAACCTTCACTACGACCGCCTCCACAATCCCGATGCTTGCTACCACATTAGGATCGAATGGATGAACGTCACCGCTAAACTCATCGAGGATGCTGTAGAGACCTGGGCCAGAGAGGCTGCCGGATTCGGGCTACGCCTCGTCGAAGTTCCTATCAAGGAAGCCTGCACGATCATGAACATTAACCCATTCAAGAGGCCCTACCTCATCTCGCTCAGTAAGCCACCGCCAGTGCAGTATCCAGATATGTACCTGGATCCGCCATCTTTCTCCTCGCACGCCCAATCACACAACAAGTCGCACAAGTTCTTTTATCAAAAGGCGATCCTTCGCAAGTTCGACTTCGTGCTAGACTACGAGGCGGCGTCGAACTTCCCCACGGACGTGGAGGTGCGATACTCGTGGGGCAAGCCCGACTTCAAGTATACCCAGTACATTCACAGATCCGGCGTAGTGCTCGCCGAGATTACGGACGAGGGTCATTTCCTCCTCATGGGCAACAGCCTCTGCAACAATCGCGGCATCGTCAACCGCGAGAAGGAGATGAAAGATTTGCGGTACAACGATACAGCCAACAACGGCGCCCCCGAGCGCCCGAGTAGGATGATGTCCATCGGAAGCTACATCCCCGAGCCCGTTGCGCCGCCAGGAAGCCCTCTCGCCAAGGGGTCCCACACCAACTCGCCCATGATCCGGCCCACCCCGGTAGGCGCGGACATGGGCGCTGGCGCCACCGCCTCGTCGGCCAAAGCCGTCGACCCCGAGACTATCAAGGATGAGCTGGACGCGTTCTGCCGCGACTCCTTCCGCCTCGAGGCCTTCTACAAGGACCTTCTCGAAAAGGGTCCCCAGCCTATCCAGACTCCGGGTGTCCTCGCTCCGACCAACGCCACGTCCGCCTTGTTCGGCCCCAGCAGCGGGCTCGAGGTCGTCCCCGAGGCCAACATCCCCTCCCTCGGCTTGCCACCCGGCGTGCTGAGGGGCGATGCGAGGGAGGTGAGCCCCAATCGGACGCCCGGAGCCGGGCCGCCCCCGGTTTTGGGCCCGCCTGCCGGGTTGGGGGTTGCGGCGTTTAGGAGGAGGAGTGTGCAGGATGGGATTGGGCTCGGCGGAGCGAGGACGGGGTGAGAGGTTTAGGCGCTGTAGGAGTATTGAACATGTAGTTGTAATGATGGGAAATGGCTGAAAGCTTTGAAACGGCGATTTCCATTGTCGGCCTTTGTCCGACGTTTCTACTTGACGGGTTTG
Source organism: Lomentospora prolificans (assembly GCA_029532625.1). NCBI lineage: Eukaryota > Fungi > Ascomycota > Sordariomycetes > Microascales > Microascaceae > Lomentospora > Lomentospora prolificans. The sequence continues at coordinate 2,070,818 of JARFXM010000003.1, forward strand.
CGAACAGATTTCGTGTTGGCGCAGAGATTTGTTCATATACAAGCAGCAAGTTATGGGCAAAGCAGTTATCGTGGTCTATTTAAACCTCTCGATCTTCATGGTATTCGTCTAAAAATACAATAATAATAATATAGCAAGGCTGCCCAGTCGAATTGTCGAAATATCCCTTTTTTTTTCTTTTTTAAAAAGAACCATCTCCCACCCAATTCTCTTGTGATGTGGGAATAGCACGCAAAACATTGCCGTAGTCCCCTTCCATGATAAACACCAAGCAGCCCTTCCCCGCTTCCGCTTTCAGTTCGCCCGGTACGCCGAATATGTAAAAGCACGATATGCCGGCGGATAAAGCAAATATCTAAGCCTCATAGCCGATGAGTGAACAAAGTTGGTTGTGAGGGGAACCCCCCCCCCCCCCCCCCAAAAAAAAAAAAAAAACCATGGCACGAGTATTTCCCTAAGCTCCGAGATCCTTGAAGATCAGACCCATCCCAACGAAAATGATTATAAGGAAAAAGAAAAAAGGAGAAAGAAGCAGGTCCGCCGCAGAAGTCTAGAACCAGTCTGGTTCAGCATCTCCATCCGCGTCAGCATCCATGCTCTGCTTGCGAGGTCGTCCGCGAGCCCGTGGTCTTGACGTCGACCGAGCGCGCTTCTTCCTACCGCCCGGAGTTCCGGTTCCCTTTCGTTTCCGACCTCTTTCAGGAGCTATGCCATCGTCTTCATCACCACTAGGTGTACCAGCCATGTCGCCGTCCATCTCCTCGTCTTCTTCGGCAACCTTGAACTCGTGGTCGACATTGAGCAGATCGACGAATGCGCGGCATTTTCGAAACATGGCCTCTTGTGAGTCAAGGCCTGCCATGTGGGACGTGACTTCTTCCCAAAATTTGTCGCCTGTGATACCTTGGACTTTGACCGGAGATTTGGACATGTCCTTCGCAGCCGCCTTCGCCTTGGGATCGCGTCGCTGGGTTCCCAAGCCGTAGAGACGGCGGAGATAGGTACGCGCTTCCCACATGGAGAGCAGAATAACCGCACCGGCCGCCAGCTGACGAAACCTCTTCTGGTCAATATTAAGCTTAGGTGGAGTCGGTTGCATTAGCATGCCATCAGCTTGACCATCTGGGCCAGAAGGCGGCGGCGCAGGAGCGGAATCCACATCCATGCGAACGTTGAACACTTCCGTTTCTATGATATGCGCGATCGCGGCACCGGTTCCCGAGACAATCTTTTCCATCGATGCCACAGTCGTCAAGACCTCGCCAATCGTCACGTATTCAAAGAATGCGAGGTTTTCGATGATGAATCTACTGAAAGCAACGTGATAGGGCGGGGCCTGCCGAATATCCAGCTTTGTGAAGTCGAAATCGATTTGCTGGCATAACCTTTCCAAGAATTTTTGACGATTTTTCGACTTGCTAATCTTGAGGATTTCCATGAGCAAGTGAAGCTTAGCTTGGAAAGGGTTTGCAGTAGCACCGCGAGTATCCTTCGCGATGTCCCGCTGATAGGCAAACGCGGACTGGACAGCCTTGGCGTATTCCCTCTCAAGGACAGTCTCGTGCTTCTCGTGCAGGGCCTTGTATTCTTGATATGCAATTTCCGCGATTTTAGGATATGATGATGTTTGCAGAGTGATGAGTGTGACACCAGTCTCCTTGGGATGGACAAGACCCTGGCGATTAATGCTGCCCAGTACCTCAATCGCAAGGAAAGCGTGGTCATCCTGAGACGTAAGTGAGATTCGGGTCAGTTCCTTCAGGAACCGTTGCGTAGTTGCACTGGCGACGTCATCGTAGTTAGTCCCACCCATAACGGTCAGCTCACGCTTCTTCTCGCCTTCTCCATTCCCGCTTGCTGCAGCCGAGGCGGCTTCCGACCTCTTCTCCTCATTAAAAAGGAATTCCTTGAATGAAGAGAGTATCATGTCCTCCAACGCAGGTATCTTCTCATCAAACACCTGTTGGAAAGTCGTATAGACGTTTGGCGACACATACGTACGCGGCCAAGACTGGCAGACCAAGCCAACAGCATCAAGAGCTGCTTTCCTGGCGTCCTCCGGGCGGTCGGGGGCCGCGAAAGGGAGAAGACAGTCGACCATCAGACTGGGTACTGTCTTGCCTTTCCACTTGGGAAACTTCTCCTTGAACAAATCCATCTGGCTGTCAAGATCGCAGTGCTTGCCAATCATGCCGACAATCACCGAGTAACGCTGGAAGACTTTGATATTTTGCGCATTCAAAGGCACCTGGCGAAGCTTTTGGATGCCCACCAGACTCGACAGGGCAAGCCGGGCTAGCGGAGTGATGGCATTGAGTATTCCGCAAACGATCCACACGCAAGCCACCACATCGTCAAGGAGCACCTTGCTTATCTTAGCAATGCTTCCTAGCAGTTGTGTTCGGACCTCCATGAAGAATTGCGTGTGTACAGCCGAGAGCTGCGGTAGAACACGCCGATATATAACGACAGTGGCGCGGAAGACATGCAGATCCTCCACCGTGGTGAAATTCGAGAGATGCGGCTTTAGAAGCTTGATCTGCTCAAAAGTGAATAACTTGGGTTCGGCTTTTGCGAAAGTCATCAGAACCTGAAGAGCATCTCGGCCAGAAGGAATGGAGGGGTCATCAGAGTCGAGTGTATTGATAAGTTCGAACATAGTGGCCACGAGCTTGGTGCATACCGCGAGCGGCCCTTCCGCAAGTTTAGTATGGGGACCGAGGATGGACTGCAGAACCTTGTCAAGAACGGCGGCTGCGTGTCCCATTTTACTAACTTGGACCATGAGGCTCACATGATCGGTTAACGATGCTTGGAAGGCCGGGGTATCCTCCGCGTTGTTGTAGAAGGGTGCAAACCAAATTTCTTCGATCATTTGGCGAGCGAGATCCCTCACGCCCTCGTCTGGATCCTGAACTCGAAGTAGCAAGCCGCTCGCAATCGCAACCCTAATAGACCTATTCTTATTTCGAAGATAAATGTCGCGCGCAAGTTTCATAGCCCTCTTACGAGCACCAATACCGGCATCCATGAACCGGTCGACAACCCGGGGGGTAAGCTGCTCCTCGAGGTGGGGTCGCATCGACATGCATTTTCCAATCAAACCTAACGCCGAGTCTCGGACTTGCGGAGAAGAGTCGCTTGAGCATTGGAGAATAAGCTGGATAACAATAGAGTCACCATCTAAAATGGCGGGATCAGTTTCCAAGACCTGGTTGACGCTCTTCAAACTCTTGCTTCGAACAGTCGCCTGATCACTTGCCATAGCGCCAAGAACGATGTTCAAGATGATGTTGAACGATTCGCAAAGCTGAGACCGGAGTAGGACGACGGCGTATGCAAGCTTGGTGTGGGTTGGAGACACCGTCTTGAAGGTATACTCGTTCGACATCCACCGTCGGTCATCGAGCATCATACGAAGTCTGTAAGCGAGGCGGCCAAATTCCATATCCCGCTCCTGTTCCTCACCTTCCAGAGACTCAAAACCGGTGCAAATTTTATTCGCCCAGTCCGACATAACTAATGATATGGCGCCCCTGAGGTGAGGATCATTGGAGCACCTCTCCTCTAGGTGCTCGAGCGTTACGCGATAAGGCCCGGACCAGGAGACGGCGTACTCGGTCCGGGCTCGCTGCTCCAGAGCGGATATTGCCAGCCCTGCGAGGAAGCGGCCGAGTTCATCCGAATCCCCGGAATCCAGGGTACTGGCGGCCTTGCGAACGGTGGACCGTAGCCTAGAGATCGCAGCACCCATAGTGCCGAGAACATCTAAAGCCATGTTTTTGGCCGGGGCAGCTGTCTTTTCCCCCTCTGAGAGCTGGACCATTCGAATCATCATGAACCGGAGCAATAACTCCGCAGCCGGCCAGTCTGGCGAATCTAGGCAGGTCGTGAAGTCTTCCACGAAAAGGTCGAGCAAGTTTCGATAAGGTGTGTCGCCCGACTTCGTTGACTTTAGTGCACGGTTGATGATGAAGCCGACCACATAGCTTGCGTTTCGCTTCGTAGTCTCAACCAAAGGTGTCACCGTATCTCCAAGTTCCTTGATCGCGATGTTGAACTGTTCACACCCGTCTTCTTCAGTCTTGACCATGTACATGATACGGCCGCCCGACCCCGACTCCTGAGACTGTTCATTGTCCGCACCCTCATTGTCCGAGTCTTGTAGAACATTTTTCTTTCGTTCCTTCCCTTCATCTACCTTACCAGCGCTGACCTGTACCAATCTCATAATCAAGGCGGAAACCGGCTGGATGCTGCCTCCATCAGCAAGCTTAAAGTGCCGAGCACTCTGCTTTCCGATGGGGAGCTTCTCAAGGGACGTTAGGATTTCGTCGAAAATGCCCTGTCGCTGACCGGGGTTCATCAGGAAGATCTGACACAGCATATCCATAGCCACTAGACGAAGGCCATCGAATCTCTGTACGCCAATGACTGAGTCCTTTTCGTAGTGAGCGTTTTCAACGAAGAGTAGTTGTGTAGCCAAAAATTCCAATGTGTTGATGACCGATTCCGAGAGCTCGATACTAGTAACCAGCGTTGCCAGCAGAGCGAACAGCCGCTGACCGTTAGTGAAGATAGGCGCGAGTGCTTTTTTATGGGGCATGAGCAACTTGAACAGGACTCCAGGAGGACCGGAGTTACGAAGCTCAACTATTGGGACAACGATGCCATCCATTACACGCTTGAATAAATCAAGGCATTGTTGAATAGTTTCCTCCGAATAGAGCCGCTTGTCTTCTCTTTCCCCAGACATGATACGAAGCGCAGTCCGAGCCGCCTTGAGAGCGGTTTCGATCTCGGGAATGCGATAGATCCATTGGGCGATTTCCGGCTCGCCCCAAGTGTCGTCGATTTTGAGCTCCAAATTTCCCGTATCTTTGATACTACCCTCACAGAGTTTCTGGTACCTAACAAGATCCTCTATCGGCATTTGGTCGTAGACACCTAGGCTGATGACCTTCTGAATTGCAGACTGCACTTTCTGATGCATCGGCGCGGTCAGAGTAGGCTCATTCGACTCATTGAGAACTACGAGATGGCCGACACCAGTATCGCCAGAAAGAGCCTGGCCCACAGCGCTGAACACCTCATACGTGATCTTCATAAGGTCCTGCAAGGCAGCATCTCCCCGCTGCCGCTGATCAAGACTAGTTCCGAGAAGTCCGTCCCCGTCTAGCAGCTCATCCCTCTTTCGCTTCTTGGCAGACAACTGGGTCGGCGCGTCCGGAGAATCGGGAACGTCTACGTATTCGTCCTTGTTGAGAATACTAGTGCTGAGTTCTACGGTGATTTTAGGTTTGTCGGACGGCTTCGGAGTGGAGTCGGCCATAGGTGAAGGCACGGAGGCAGGCTGGGAGGCAGGCACGGGGGCAGGCACCGGGGTAACGGTAGGCATAGGTGGGGGTTTGATCGGTGTGATAGTAGGAGGTGGAAGGATCTGGAGATCAGAAGGGTTAATTGTCGCAGTATCCGGGACATGAGCGACGGGTTGCTCCTGCTGTGTTTGTGATGGCTGCAGGGCCGCCTGAAGCTTGGCAGGGTCAATAGACATGGGCTGCTCAGATTGAGAAGGAGCGCCCGCATCATCGAACTCGATATAATCATTGATGTTGATCGGCTTCTTAAGCGGAATGGCAACTTCAATCTTGGCCCTATTTTGCGCGACCGATTGGGTATTCGTAGTTTTGCTCGGGGTGATAGTGGGTGTCTCCACCTTGATCGTAGACGAGCTCTTCCTGCTTGAGGACTGGGGTCGACCGTTCATTTTCGAGGACCCTGTCGCGTCTTGCCCGGCATATGTAAAGTTTTTCGATACGCGGTCGAAGAGGGTTTTAGCCAGCGGCGAGAGACCTTCGGCGGGATTGCGCTCTGCACCCATGGCACCCGTAACCCGCGGTATCAGCTTGAACTTGCTAGTTGGCCATTAGCAACCTGAGATATTCCGTTGCAACCTCGACAGCAACTTACTAAGCTGTGCGTTCCTTCGGTTTTATTTCCTGCAAGAGGATGTCGGCAACTTGCTTGATGTGCTTTCGGTTGGGCGTTTGCGCATCGCCGCTTCGGTTAACTGTATCGAATTCATCGCGAGTGAAGAGGTCGGTCAGTCCAGCGCCGAGGGAGCCAGATCCAATTATCGGGTCGGGGATGAGATCTACAAAAGTTAGCAATAGATATATCGGCAAGAATTTATACTTGCGACAAGCAAGTAGACGGACCTGGCGTGAAGGGTAATATGGAGGTTTGCGGAGAATACGGCAGCGCCTCCTGCAGAGTGAAGGGTCGCGTCACATGATTCCGAGAGTCATGACTTTCCCCATCGTTGGAGAGGCCGTTCTGCTGCCCAGAGTAGGCGTTTGCCATCTTTAGAAGACTGGCTCACGCCTTCGAACGGTCTCGGAAGGTTTCGAGAGGATGGATCCGGCGGATCGAGACGCTTAGCACATCGGAAGGTACTTAGGATCGCAGCTCAAGATCATGGTAGGTTTGATGATAGGCTCGGGTAAGGAGCAGACGCTAGCGAGTTCGTAAATAGGGCTATCGGCTTCGGATGAGGGAATAGATGCGTTTGTTTGCGGGAGGGTCGTTGGGAGCTTGAAGAGATGCAGTTCCATCGACAGCCCTGTAGCCAGTATGGTCGGGACAAGTGGGACTGTGCGTTTGGTAGCCAACGCCTTGCCGTGCTGGTGCAACACGGTCGTGACAACCTATCAGTTTAACCGTAGTTCTTCCGTTATCAATTCTTCCCACCCTCCAATTTTTTTCCCTCCACCAGATTCTCAAAGGGATACATCAGATGCAGTGGGTAAGCCCATTACCTTCATTCAAAAGACTGAAATCCTCCCCGTTCCGCCCGTAGCCGCTTCTGTCCTATCAAGGGTCCAAATTCTTCTACGATGTCCGCAATTGGAGGTATCGTTTTTTGCATGGGCTGCGGCAACCTCCTCCCCGAGTCCAGAGGAAGCAAGAAGAACATCTTAAAATGCGAATGCTGCGGACTTGAGTCGAAGGGTAAGTCAGGATGCTGCCTCAACCTTCCCAGGGTCCTAGAAGAGAGAGTCTAATATAAACTTGGCGGAAGATATCGCGCAAATCAAGACGGTATCCTCGACGGCCCCGAGCGACTTCCCTTCCGTTCTACGACAAAAGCTACACACAACGATCCAGGAGGTAGAGAGACACGAAATCGACACCATGGCAAAGACGGAAGAGAGATGCCCGAAGTGCGGCAATTACGAGGTTCGATTCACGACTCTTCAGCTTCGAAGTGCGGACGAAGGAAGCACAGTTCTCTTCTTCTGCGACTGTGGACACAAGTATGCCTTTTCATTTTGTGGGAAAGATCAAGTAACTTTGTTTCAAGAGGCTAACATAAATTCATAGATGGAACCAAGACAACTAAGCCTCCAGTCTTCGGTCCGAGTACATCATTCCTTCGTACAAATAACCACCAACCCCTACGCATCCTATGCCGAAGCCTGCGCCGTCTCAGGTATCAAAGCGTACTCAACAGTGTTGCTCCTTTCATACTCCGCCATGTCCAATGCAACGATGACACTCTCGCGAACGACCTTCTCCGCATCGTTGAGGAACTTTCTCAGGGTATCCTCAACACCTTCCTCGTCACCTAGGCTGCCAAGGGCCTCGGCCGCCTCATGGCGAACCATACTGGCTTCGTTGGTATCACTCAGCGCGGCTGTGAGCGCAGGGATCGATGCAGGGTGCGAAAGTTGACCAAAAACAAAGGCAATCTCGTGCCTGAAAAGCTCGGAAGTATCCTTAAAACCCTCAGCGAGGGCCAGGACGGCAGGGACGGCAGTAGGGAGATCGGGAGGAGAGGCTAGATCCCTGAGGGCGAACATGGCACGATATCGGAGAAATAGGGGTTTTGAAGTATCCATGAGGGTCTTTCCAAGCTGCTCGACAGACTCTTCGGTTTCGGGCATAGGCGGGGCGGGATCGACAGAAGCAAAGTCGCTGCAGGGTAAATGGCACTCGGTCAGCTATGTCAAAAAGAAAGACTGGGGTGCGACGAGGATTATAGAATTTTGATAGAATAACAAATAGAACAGCGATGTCAAAACGATCGTGTACTCACCTCTGCTTCAGCTTCTCGGCCTTGCGCTGGGCCGAGTTCTCCCACTCGATCCTGTCAATGGCAATCTCGCAAGTCTCTTTGACAGCTACAGATTCGCCCTCGCGATCCCTGAATTGCCGGAGAAGATCAAGACTCTCCTGATCGCCCAAAGCGCCAAGCGCCTCAGCGGCCTCATGACGGACCATGGGGTCCTCCTCGAGATTCTCGAGCGTCTTGCGGAGGCTTATCGCGGCTGCAAGGTTGCCAGTCTGTCCAAGGCAGTAGGCTAACTCGTGTTTAAGAAGGGCAGAGGGGGATTTGAGGGCCGCAGCGATAGCGTCGATGGCCTCGAGGTTCTTGGGTTCTTCGGAATGCTTCGCCAGGTGCTTGAGAGAGAAGAGGGCACGGAATCGAACAGGGAGGTGGGTGTCTTCGGAGCAGAGAGACTCGCGCAGGCTCGCAACGGTGACGTCCGCGGAGGGCGACATGGTGGCGGTGATTTTGATCAAACACGGTAAAGGTTTAACTGGATTAATTGTGCGTTCGCCGCTATTATTGTGATGATGGATCGGGGCATTGGTACTTCAAGGACTGCGATGGAGGGGAAGGAATTTTTTATGGTGGGGTAATTCTTATCAATCTATCGGGCAATTTGGCCCCAGTGGAGAGTCAGTGGCCAACGAGCCAGATCCTGAACCACACGACGAGGATGTTCCACAAAGGGGTCTTTTGCCAAGTTCTAAGGTTAGCAAACGAACGAGAGAAAAGGAAACAATCCATCCGCTTAACTGCAGTGCCAAAATCTGACTCGATGTGGAATCTGATACTTTGCCGCCAAAGTCCCCGATGTCGGCGGGGTTGGCAGGACTATTTTCATCCATGGGTTATTGAGAGCAATCAATGTCTTTAGCTACAAATCATACGTATAAGGAGAGGTAAATCCAATCTATATTTCTCAAGGTATCCCACTAGAGGTCTGAGTTCGTCCCATCACTTGCATCTCCAATTGGTGTATAGATGGCACTTGAAAGCCCCCAGCCAAGCACACATATCAGCGGTCTCGAGATGGGTAATTTTAAAGCAAGTGACATTCTTCTAAGATGTTAGAAGTCTCATTTATTGATTAATCTAGCCATTCAAAAGTAAGAGGCTCCTACTTTGGGCGCTGCTATTTCCGATACTGTGTCTGAAAGAAGGCTATTCAATACGTGTAACATCATGGGCCACGGTGAACTACATTTGGGGAAACCATAGACTAATTAGGAAGGAAAACAGCTCTAAAGCATACGCATCCATTCTTCTGACGAAGAAAATACAGGCTCGGGTACTCCTCAAACGCTCCACTGTCGCTGCGCAGCTCAATAGTCCGGTCACTAGCTCGCATCACTTCGCCTGGGAGATACCACGGCTGTACATGTAAACAGTGTCATGGATACTAGGAGACTAAGATGCACATATGCAAGACATGCGGGATCAATTACTTAAGCGACCGTGCCTTAGCAGCAACTGATCGCCTCGCCTTGCATTTGTGGTGGTGTGATAGGACGCTAAGCCTTTAAGGGGTACCTATCCCTGCACTATAATATGCAGGAGTTAGGGGTACCTCATGTATTTAAGGTGTCCAAATTAGCAGCTATCACCCACCCAAAAATAATCCCTCTAGACTAATCAATTAATTAACTAAATATTCATCATTAATAATCAATTATCATCATCAATCCTTCTACACTTTAAAAATAATTATCTATTATTAGTAATTCCTTCCTATTCAAAATAAGTTAAATATTAAATATTTTACTAAATTAAAAATTATCCTAATTAACTTTTCCTCTAAAAATATTAGATTACTAATAATTATAAACCTAAAAACCCTTTAATAAATTAAAAAGAATTACTAAAAAAGAATATTAGTAATATTATAAAGATCTATTATAGAAATAATCCTTATACTAAAAAAGATTAATTAAACCCTTAAAAAGTATAAAAAAAGAAAAAATAGATTCTTAGGATAGCTTTAATACCCCTATAATCCTTATCCTAATAAAATAGTTAGATTATATATAGTAAGAAAAAGATATTTATATTAAGGTAAAAAGCCTTAAAATCTAGGACTATATTAACCTATAAAAAACTTAGAATCTACCTAAAGTACCTCCTCTCCTTATAATATCTAAATATATTAAAGAGAAAATAAGGATTTTTAATAAAACCTATTAACTAAGATTAAGTAAAGAGTATAGAACTTATACTATATTAATAGGGTAAGAAGTACTTAAGAGTAAGTAGGTAGTATATAGAATTTAGCTAATAACTCTATACTCTACTAACTAATATATACTCTTAGCCTACTATATAAAATCTAACTATATAGAATTAAAACTAAATAGCCTCTAAAAGTATATAAAGTAGTTAATATAAGATTATCTTACTTAAGTAATTAAAAACTCAAGAACCCTAAAGGAGTCTCTCTAAACCTTATAAAGAATATATTATATCTTTAAAACTAATATATACTAGTAAGTAGAGTAGAAATAGTATATAATACTAGACCACCTAGCTTACAAGAATCTAGTAGAAATATAGATTAAAGATATATCTGTTACGGGCTAGCTGCGGAGTGTGGTCTGCAGCACAGGGCCCAGATATGTCTATTATAAAATAACTAAAGAGTAAAAGGAAAGAATAGGAAAAAAGGGATCTTCTACTATAGTAGTAGTTATATAGGGGCCACTTATAGGGGTGCGCACACCTGTAGGAGTAGGTCTACAGTAGGGTCGTGGACCTCTAGGCAGGGGTGTGTATGCTGTCCTACTGTAGCTAGTCTGCTAGGAGATTACTTGCAGGCTTCCTAACAGGGGGGTGTGTAGGCAGTCTTATTACTATAGGTCCACAGGGGGATTGCTAGTGGACCTCCTAATAGGGGGGGTGTGCGGAGCTCTGATTGTAGTAGGCCTAGTAAGAGGGCACTATCCCCTTTTAGAGGGTGTAGGGGGTGCTAGTATTGCTGGCACTTGTATTCCAGGGTTTAACCTATTATAGTACCCCCCTCCTCCTATTAGAGGGCCCTTATTAGGGGTTTGTTGTAGCTCTATGTGGTCTCTAGAGGTTATCATATTCCTCTATAGGCCTATCTGCTTCAGTAATAGGTCTATAGTGTACTTTGTAGGCATCTAATGCTACTATGTCCTGTATATATTCTACTAGTTCCTAAGTGGGAGCTATGTAGCCTTCCTAATGTACTAAGGCTTTGTGGAAATAGCCTCTTCCTCGCTTCTTCTACCTAGTGCAGAGGATTTGCGCCACTTGGTATTTATCTTCTCTGCCTTTGTGGAGCAGTAGGGGTTATGTATTATTAGTTTGCTGGCCTGGTAGTAGGTTGCTATATGCTTGCTGTAGGAGGTCTATGTTGAAGTACTTATAGATATTGCTAGGGATATCTAGTTCTATAATACTGGTACTTAGTACTACTATTACTATATATTTATAGTGGAGCTAGTCTAACTTCTTTAATAGGTATAGTGAGCTATAGTTCTTCACCTAGAGCCAGACCTTGTTGCTAACCTTGAACCTCTTAGTTAGGTGGTGCTGTATATTTGCTGCTTCTTCCTATTAGAGTTAGGTGGTAGCTATTACTGCCTAGGCAAACCTAGTAGCTTTGTAGAGGTAGGTATAGAACTTATTAGCTTATTTCTCTTCTATATTATAGGGAGTAGAGGGAGTGCTCTCTATAATACTAAGTGGATCTATATTATAGCTATATTCTAGGAAGAATAGGCTTATCCTAATAGTAGTATTTACTCTATTATTTAGAGCTAACTATGTAAGTGGGATATACTTGCCTTAATCTGACTAGGAATAATAGATAAATGCCTGTAGGTAGTATTGTACTTCCTGGTTTATTTATTTAGGGCTGCTATTAGTCTATAGGTGATAGGCTGAGCTTAGTTAGTATTTGATCCCTAGCTATTTATAGAACCTTCTCTAGAAATAGCTTATCTAGTTGCTACCTCTGTTACTCATGATTAAGTTAGGAATTCTGTGATACTAGTAATAGATAGTGAGGAAGTGCTTAGTGTAGGCTTCTATAGCTATAGTTATTATTGGTTCTAGTATTATATTCTTAGAGAGGTGGTTAATGATAACCTATAGGAAGGTTACTCTATCTAGACTAGTAGGGGGAAGGTTAGTTATGAAGTCTATAGTAAGCTCACTCTAGGTCCTCTCTGGTATAGGGAGTAGTTTGAGGAGGCTATGTTTAGTCTATCTCTAGATGGTTCCTCTTCTATAGATATTATAGTTCCTTGTAAATTGGTGGATATCTTATATTAACCTAGGCTAATAAAACTAGTGGGTTATTATAGTGATGGTTCCCTTATAGCCTGGGTGGCTAGTAGTGCTTGTATTGTGGATGGCTTGGACTATATAGCCCTATAGGGGGTAGCTTATACCTTTACTAGGTACCTATAATTAATCTCTAAAGGTGAGCTGGTTGTTTGTATTGATGTGGTATTCTGATATCTATAGCTTAAGGTTTAGTATTAGGGGAAAACTATAGTCCCCCTAAGAGACTATAGTGAATACTCTCTGATAGGTGGTATCTTCTAGTAAGGTGTTATTCTAGAGCTATTATAGCTCTAGTTCTATCTAGAAGATATCTATAGGGCTTATTACTAGGGGCTCTTCTATAGGCTTACTCTATGCTATCTAAGGTGGCTCTAGCAGGATAATAGTAGGTTCTATAGGGAGTGTGGAGGTAGGAATCAGTTGGATGAAATATCCTATTTCTTGGTTATCTAGGTTATCCTAAGGAATATCTTGCTCTTAGTAGGATAGGGTATCTGCTATACTATTTAGGCTCTTTAGGTAGTAGTATAGGGTGAAGTGATAATAGGATAGGAGTTCAGCCTAATAGCTTTGCTGTTCTGTTAGTTGCTACTTAGTTATAAAGTAGGTAAGATTCTGATAGTCTATAAGTATGGTGAAGGTACTATAACTAGTTAGTTCTATAGACTATTTAGAGAGGTATTATATAATTACTAGTATCTCTTTATTATGGATAGGGTAGTTATACTTAGTAGGGCTAAGCTATTATGAGTAGTAGGCTATAATATAGTACTACCTACTTCTATCCTCTTAGGAGAGGATGCTACCTAGGGTGGATCTAGAGTAGTCTATCTTGACCTAGGTAGGTTATTTGGGGTCCTACTAGTAAAGTATTAGCTTCTTTATAAAGGCTACCTTTAAGGTATTAAAGGCCTCCTACTACTCCTAGCCCTACTAGAATAGGATCCCTTTCCTTATTAGCTAAGTTAGTAGTAGGGTTATTTTTGTGAAGTTGTAGATGAATACTTAGTAATAGTTAGTAAAACTAAGGAAACTTTGGATACCCTTTATAGAGGTTGGCAGGGCTTATTTATAGATAGCCCTTAGCTTTTCTAGGTTATAGAAGATACCTTTTCTAGTAGTTATTATGAACCCTAGGTACTTGACTATTTTTATACTAAACTTATACTTCTTTAGGTCTAAGTATAGTCCTATATTAGAGAGTGCTTAGAGTACCTTCTATACTTTTACTTTATAGTTACTCTAGGATCCTCTTAAATAGATGAGTATATTATTAATATAGGTAGTGATGAAATTAGTGAATTTGTGTAGGGTTATGTTGATGAGCTGCTAGAAGGTTATAGGAGTATTAAATAGCCTAAATAGGTATACTAGCTATTTGAAGAGTCTATATCAGGTCTGGAATATAGTTTTCTCTTTATGGCCCTCTACTATGTAGATCTTGTAGAAAACAGTGCAGATATCTAGTTTAGTGAACCATCAGGTGCCAGCTAGGTTGTATAGGGTCTCTATGATTAGTAGGAGTGGGTAGCAGTCCTTTTTTAATATAGTGTTAAGTACTTGGTAGTTGATATAGAAGTGGAGGCTGCCTCCTGGTTTCTATATGAAAAGTACTAGGGCTACTACTAGTAAGCTACTAGCTTGGATAAACCCTTTATTAAGTAGCTTAGAGAGTGTCTAGTAGAGGACTAGTAGCTCCTCTCTAGATATATAGTATAGTAGACTTTATAGTAAGGGTGGTTCTATACTATCCTTATCTAGGACTAGGTTAATCTTATGGTCTACTCTTAGCTAGTGAGGAGGTAGTCTGTTTGTGGAGTCTTTAGAGAAGAGTTAGGGGAACTCTTTGAGGATATATTATAGGATATAGTCTTCTAGGTTTGTGGGGGCCTTCCTTTTGAGTACTTTATCTATATCTATGATACTTACTACTCTTAGCTATGTAGATATAGGCAGTTTCTTATAGTAGAGGTGCCTATAGAGTATAGTAAAGGAGTATATAGGGAGAAGGGCCACTACCTGGATCTCTTAGAGTCTTGTAGGCTCTTCCTTGCTTATAAGATGGATGGTGATCCCTACCTTTCTATAGAAGAAGTACTACTAATCTACATAGAAGATAACAGTATTTCTTTCTAACTAGGGTTTACCTAGGAATAAGTCCTTACTTAGGCTAGGGATAATATAGGTAAAGAGGTGTTCTATAAATCCTCCTATCTCTATATCTAGTATAGCTATACTTATAATATATATAGCTAGAGAGTTATTAGAGAACCCTTATACTGCTTAGGGGGAGTGATTAATGAGGGGGAGGTGGAGCAACTTAGTAAGGGATTTGCTAATAGCTATATAGGAGTTATACCTAGTGTCTACTAGTACTTTAATAATTTTTTTATTAACTTAAGTAGTAATTAGTATAGGGTTCCTATCTATTCTTAGCTTAAAAGCTTCCTAATCTTACTTTTTAGTTACTAGAGGCTCTAATACCTAACTTTGTACTAGAGCTAGCCTTTTTCTGACTTGCTCTCTTTACTTGAGGATTCTAGAGTGCTCTCTGTATCTTCTTTTATTTGCCTGATAGGGACTTCCTTTAGTGGTGTGGATGAGTGTTTGGAGTTGCTATAGAGGGAACTAGTATTGAGATAGGAGGGCTGTGTTAGTTCCCTCCTGTTCTTTGGTAAGTAACTGTGGTTCTATTTTTGCTTAGTATGCCTATCTGTATGGGTGTGGTTTGCTCCTATTATCCTTATATCCCTATCTCTATTAAGTTAGGGGTGATGGTCTAGAGTGTACTAGGAGCTAGGTTTCCTTTCTAGTCTCCTGGTTAAGTTGGGGTTCTAGTAGTAGGCTAGGTGTAAGCTCTATTCTAACTATTTGAGCTTACCTATAATTTCCCTAATATAGTTGATCTATAGGAAGTACTTAGTAGGGAGGTTTATGCTAATCAGTTTTTTGTAGATCTCTTAGTGAAGGCCCTTCTTAAGAAAGGAGATCTTAGTTTTATCTACCTAACTAGCTATATTTGCTTCTACTATTAGCTATTCATACCTTAGTAGATAAGATAAGTAGAGTTTATTATTTCCCTGTTTCAGGGTATAGAGTTTGTTGTAGGCTTGGGCTCTTTAGTTCCTATTAGTATAGGTCTAATCTAGATAGTCTATAAAGGTATTGGGGTCTTGGAGACTATTTAGTCTACCTTTAGTAAAGAAAGTTAAGACTATAGCTTAGGGTGTTAATCCTAAGTAGGAGTTAATGATATACTATATCCTTTTATTATCTCTAATGAGTAGGCTATTATAGCAGATCTTATTATATATCTGCCATACCTATATATTGTAGTCCTTCCACTTCCCTATGAATTTAGGGGGGTCTAGTAGGAGTTTTGGTTTAACTGCTCCTTAGTGAGTGGTAGGGAGTGTCTCTTTAGTAGGGGGCTTAGAGGGCTAGTTGGAGAGGGGTGTTTGTATACTTGGAGTAGAACTGGTGAATAGGGCTAGGTTCATTATTATGGCCTATATTATTTATAGGGTAGTAGTTAGCTAGGCTAGCTATTCCTATATTAGTTGAGTGGCCTGGTTTATAGCTTGCTTGACTAGATAGTTTGCTTAGTTAGGGTTTGAAGAGGTCTTTCCTTTTAGTGAAGGGGGGTTGATTGTGAAGGGAATACTTAGAGATGCTATAGTGACTGACTGTTGTTTCTAAGGGTTCTTTTGTAGAGAGTTATTTTATAATATGTTATAGGCTAGCTGTAGAGTGTGGTCTATAGTGTAGGGCCTAGATATGTCTATTATAAAATAACTAAAGAGTAAAAGGAAAGAATAGGAAAAAGGGATCTTCTACTATAGTAGTAGTTATATAGGGGCTGCTTATAGGGGTGTGTATACCTATGGGAGTAGGTCTATAGTAGGGTCGTGGACCTCTAGGTAGGGGGTGTGTATACTGTCCTACTGTAGCTGGTCCACTGGGAGATTGCTTATGGGCTTCCTAATAGGGGGGTATGTAGGTGGTCCTATTACTATGGGTCTGCAGGGGGATTGCTAGTGGACCTCCTGATAGGGGGGTGTGCAGAGCTCTGATTATAGTAGGCCCATTAAGAGGGCGCTGTCCCCTTTTAGAGGGTGTAGGGGGTGCCAGCATTACTGGCACTTGTGTTCCAGGGTTCAACCTGTTACAGTAAGTAACCTAAAAAGGATAATTAAGAAAATACTAGATATATTATAATATATAATCCTATACTATAAAAAGCCTTACTAAGTACTTAGAAATTACTTCTTAAAGCCTTTATAGTATTTAATATAAGTATATTAATTAGTATTATAAATAATCCAATCTACTTTATAGCTATTAGGATACTAGAAATACTAGAATATATACTTACTAGTAATAGCTAAATTAGGATTAAGGCCTTTAGTAGGATTACTATATCCCTAACTAAATACCTTATAAGTCCTAAGAGCTTCCTAATTATAGAAGGGGCCTATATTCTATTATTTCTAACTACTTTAATTAGTAGCCTAAGAGTCTATATAAAAGGACTTTATTTAGATACTAAAAACCTAGAATTATATAATAAATATAGACTAAATAAGCAAAAAAAAGCTATTATAAAATATAAACTAATTAGAAACCTTTTCATAATTAAATATAAGTAAAAGTAAGCCTAAAATACTTATTTAGCAAAAAGTAAAATAATATTACTACTAGCTAAAGAAGATTAGCTAATATATCTAAATAAGGTAAAAGAATCTAAAATAATTACTTTAATACCTATAAAAGAAGGTAGCTAAAGTAATAAACTACACTAGGATACTTTAAATAATAACCTATAGATATAGTATTAAAGAATAGGGTATCTAGGATCTATAGCCCTGAAAATATTACTATAAAATACTCTAGGAGTTATAAATATTAGAGAATACCTAAAAGGGATAAATTATAAGGTATATATAATTATAAAAGCTAAATAAATAATTACTTATAAAAACCCCTACTCCTATATAACTATTCTAGGAATATAGCTACTAGTAGACTAGTTCTCATTTAGAATTATAGATAATAATATAAACTACTAGCTCCTTTTTACTAATAAAGCTTCTAACTATACCTAAATAGAACTAGAAGTAAAAGGAGAAGTTAATATTATTAGTAAGTTTAATAATTTCTTTATAAAAAGCTAAAATCTTTATTAAATTAGGTAGAAATATATTTAGATTAACTTAAAAGATTACTTAGCCTAGGAATAAATAGATATACTCTATATAGCTAGGGGTATTAAAATAGAAAAAGTACTAAAAGCTACTCTAATATAAAGCAGAGGATATAAGTATACTAAAGGGAAGATTACTATAAGAACTAGAGCCCTATTCTTAGCCTTTAGCCTTCTATATAAACTCTAGCCTAAAATTATTAGTATAGCTATATACTTCTATAATATTACCCTAAATCCTAGATAAGCTAGTAAAATACCCTAGGAAATATAGTATACTATAGCTAATATATATTATAGTACTAAAATCTATATTAAAAAACCAGATCTCTTATATCTATAGATAATTAGATACTAGGTATATACCCTAAATAATATAGGAAAAGTAATAGCTACTAGTAAGCTAGCTAAAAAAAGCTATTACCTAAAATTTAGCCTAAGGGTAGACCTTAGATATCTAGTTAGATATAAAACTACCCTAGTATCTTAACCTTTAATTAATATCTTCTAAGTTTAGATTCTAACCTTAAGGGGTAGAGGTATACTTATAATAACCTTAAGGGATATATAGTTTAATAAAAAAGTCTTATATAAAGATAAAAAAGGTCTTAAACTAGAGAGTATATTATCTATAACTTAATCTATTAATCTATAAATATATATCAAGGATATCAAAGACACTATTATCATAGGCATACTAATCCAGATCCTAATATCCTTTAAAACCAGAACTACCTCAGCTAAAAACAATAAACCTTATAAAGAATAAAGCCAG
Organism: Lomentospora prolificans; assembly: GCA_029532625.1. NCBI lineage: Eukaryota > Fungi > Ascomycota > Sordariomycetes > Microascales > Microascaceae > Lomentospora > Lomentospora prolificans. The sequence continues at coordinate 2,089,217 of JARFXM010000003.1, forward strand.
GAAGAGCAGGCTAAAAAGGGCTAGCCTTCATCTAATTATATATAGCTTATTCAAAATAAAGAAAACCTAATAAATACCTCAGCCAAAATACTATAATCATATCAACTACTAACACTAGCAGAAAATGATCATAATAATAGGCAAGTATTTCTAGTAGTATTTTATAGAGGTACTACTAGACTTGAAAAATAACTACACTAGGATAAACTACTACTACCTCCCTAGACCTATAAATACCTTCAAAGCTACCTATATATAGAAGGTTTTTATAAAATAATAGAAGCAGAATTCCAAAACCTCTATAAAAGTGAAACCTTTAAAATATATAATTATAAAGAGGCTAATAACTACCTGCTTAGACTATAATAAGTATATACCTATAAGTTCAATGAATTCAGCCTTCTAGAGTAATATAAGGTACAGCTAGTAGTCCATAGTAACTAAATATAGTAGAACCAAGAAGCTATATTTACTTATACCCTAGTAGTAAAAATATTTTACTTATTACTAGTAATTATTACCTATTTTAACCTTAAGGCCTATCAAATAGATATAGTTTTAGCCTTTTTGAATATAGAGCTAAAAATACCTATATATATCTATATACTACCTAGTTTCCCTTTAAACAGGTAATACCTTTAACTAAAAAGAGCTCTCTATAAGCTCCTACACTCTCCTAAACTTTAGTTTAACACCCTTATAAAAATATTCAAGAAAATAGGACTATTAGTAATCCCTAAAGACCTATATATAATAGTGAATAACTAGATTATTATTTTCTTCTTTATTAATAATATTATAGTGATCTATAGACCTAAAGATATAGATCAGGCTATATATTTTCAAGTAGAACTATTTTCAATAATAAAATATAAAGATCTTAGACCTTTATCTTAGTTCCTAGGAATTAGAATAGTAAGAGATTATAAAAAGTAAGTAATCTAGGTAAACTAAGCCTTATATATTAAAGAGATCATTTATTAATTTAAGCTTAAAAATACTACTTAGATACATAAATATCCACCCTAACTACCCAGGACTCTTCAACCCTATATAGTAGAAGAAGAGCTAAGCCCAGAATTAAAAAATCTATTTTAGGTAAAGATTAATAATATCCTATATACTATAGTAATAACCTGGCTAGACTATATAGAAGTATATAATATACTAAGCTAATTTCTATAGTAGCCCTCTTAAAACTATTAAAAGTTAGTAAATACTATAATCATCTATCTCTTTTATACCTAATAGTAAAGCCTCTATTTTAGAATCAAAATAAAGGGATTAAATCACTTATAAAGTACTTTAGATACCTCCTTTACAAATAATCATAATTATAAGTATATATAAGAGATTATCTTCAAACTTTTTAGAGGTCTAATTCTATAGAAGAGCTAAAAGTAGTAGACTATTACCCTTTCAACTACTAAAGCTAAACTAACTACTTTATTAGCCAGTACTTAGGAGCTAATAATAATATAGTACCTAACTAACCAACTTAGGCTCTCTCTCCCCTCTACAAGTACTTATATTTTTATATATAATAACTACTAAATAGTCTAAATCATATAAGAAGATACCCTAAAGGTCACCACAAAGCTAAAGTATATAGATATTTAATAATACTAACTCTACAAGGCCTAAAAAGAAAGTATAATAGATATCAAATAGGTACCTATAGATAAAATACTAGCTAATAGTTTAACCAAGGCCCTTAATAGCCTATAGCACTAAAAATAGACCAAAATAATAGGGATAGAGGACCTCCTAGGGGCACTTCACAATCCTAAAAGGCAGAGTACTAGGAATAGCAGTAATCAGAAGGTTTTAGAGTAAAAAGTTAAAGAAGATCAAAAATCAGACTACTAAAAGTAAGGGCCTAATATACCTTCAAAAAGATTTCATTTATTTTTAGTATATCTAGATAGTTTTTTCACAATCCAGAGGTAGAGGGGTATATAGTAGTGTAATAGGATGCTAAGCCTTTAAAGGGTACCTATCCCTACACTATAATATATAGGAGTTAGGGGTACCTCATATATTTAAGGTATCCAAATTAGCAGCCATCACCCACCCAAAAATGATCCCTCTGGACTAATCGATCAATCAACTGAATATTCATCATCAATAATCAATTATCATCATCAATCCTTCCACGCTTCAAAAATAATCATCTATTATCAGTAATTCCTTCCCATTCAAAATAAGTCAAATATCAAACATTTCGCCAAACCAAAAATCATCCTAATCAACTTTTCCTCCAAAAATATCAGATCACCGACAGCATTTCGATCTTACCTTCAATGATGAGAAATCCAATACAAATGGCAATATTTGGCGTAAACGTACATTATTAATCAAGCGCCAACGTTCGTTCGCACACCAGGTTCTCGCTCCAACCCTTACTTAAATCTTTGCCACTTCCGCCAAACCACATACCCGGTGCCTGAGGGGACTGTAAATACAGATAAGAAGCCATGGCGCCCGCATTGGACATCTCACCTGCGGAGGAGATCCAAGATGTACTCTCCAACCCTCTTAAGCAAAAGCCGCAGCTCGTTGCGCCCGAACCCGAACACTGCCCCGGCCCGGAATCCGAGAGGGCGGGCACGGCGGACTCTTGCGCCGGGTGCCCGAACCAGAAGATTTGCGCCTCGGCACCCAAGGGCCCTGATCCTGAAATTCCCCTCATCGCGGCGCGGCTCGCGGGCGTGAAGCACAAGATCCTCGTCCTGAGCGGGAAAGGCGGGGTCGGCAAGAGCACCTTTACCAGTTTACTAGGACATGCATTTGCGACGAACCAGGACAAGACGGTGGGAATTATGGACACGGATATCTGCGGGCCGAGTATACCCAAGATGATGGGTGTGGAGAACGAGACGATACACGTCAGCGCCACGGGATGGTCGCCGGTATGGGTGATGGACAACCTCGGCGTGATGAGCATTCAGTTCATGTTACCGAACAAGGATGATGCAATCATCTGGCGGGGACCGAAAAAGAACGGCCTCATTAAACAGTTCTTAAAGGACGTCGAGTGGGGAGAGATGGATTTCCTCCTCGTCGATACGCCCCCCGGTACGAGTGATGAGCATCTCAGCGTCAACACATTCCTGAAAGAGAGCGGCATCGACGGCGCGATTCTTGTCACAACCCCACAGGAGACCTCGCTCCTGGATGTTAGAAAGGAAATCGACTTTTGCCGCAAGGCTGGTATCCGGATACTGGGCTTGGCGGAGAATATGAGCGGCTACGTTTGCCACTCATGCAAGCACGTCAACCGCATCTTTAGGGCGACGACCGGAGGAGCGAAGAAGTTGGCGGAGGAGCAAGGGATACCGTACCTCGGAGCTGTGCCCCTAGATCCTAGGATTGGCATTGCCTGTGACTACGGGGAGAGTTACTTTGATTCATTCCCGGATAGTCCAGCGTGCACAGCGTTCATGGGGGTTGTAAAGGGAGTCGCGGAGCAACTTGGATTGAACATTGACGAGGTGTTGCCAAAGGACTAAGCCCAGTCTCCATTCCTTCCAGCTCGGCGTTCCTCACAATCCCCGATCCTTTCAGTATCCATCCCCATATCCTCTCACAGTCATAGAACATTTCATAGATAGCGCGGCGCAAGTATATTATTCATCAGCATCAATGCCAAAAATAGGCCATGAACCAATACGAGGGGGTTGGGAAAGGCTATCCATATGGATCCGTGTCTTGAGCATTCCTGAGCGCCCCGGCTTTACATACACCCCATTCCCTGCGATCTTTTTTTACTCTGAGCCCAACTTCTTCGGTATGTCCTCCAAGTCGTCGACGCTTTCGATGTCGATCACACGGCCAACCTCGCTCGTGTTGCGCATCAGTTCCTTGGCTCCGGCGTACAACATTTTCAGCTCGTTATTGCACGTAATGGGCAGATAGTACAACAGGACGTACGGAACCGACAAGCGACCGGATGGCTACAAGAGAGGCAGGACAAACAAAGTTAGCAGACTGTGATCTGGCGGCGTCTTCCCTTTTGACGGAAAGCTGCAGTGCTCTTATTGCGAGAAGGGTTATATCCCTGGTCCAACTATCGTGGCAGGACGAAGGGAGGAAACCGGATGCGGCAAGATTGTACAAGGGAGACAGAAGTGGGCGCATGTGCTGTCGTGCAATGCCTCACGGATTCGTGTATTGGAAAAGGAAGGGTGATGTGTTACGGCGAACGGCAGGAAAGCGCGCGGCGGTGCATACCAGTGTTAGAGGGTAGCTAAGCAGCACGAATCGCGGGGCATGGTCGGGGAGGTCATCGCTGACTTCCTCGAGCGACTTGTAGACGACCTTGTCCTCGTCTTGCTTGATTTCATAGGTCGTCTTATCGATGTAGTCTATGGAGAACCCAAGGGGTTAGCACGGAAGACCAGTCGGTGGGATTGCTATCCGAATCAAGCGGGACGAGACACAGAATCGGTTGGCGAGGCAAGGGTAGACAGAGTACGCAATCACATAATAAACATACGTACAAATCACAGCTTGAGGATCATTGGCGCGCGAAGTCCCGAGGCGGAACTTGCGTAGATGGTCCTTTGTCTCTTGCGAGAAGGTGTAGAGTCTCGCCTCGGAGCTCTAGCTCAGGGCGGAAGCATTATGTCATGTCAGCGGGGTAGAAATCGCGACGGGAGCAGAGACTATTTGCCCCGCATCAAGGAGGATTTTGCGCACCATTTTTCTTATGACGCTTGACCTGTTGAAGTAAATTTGAACGGACTATTCGAATATACCTAGTCTAACGGGAGGGATAGGAGAGTCGGGTCGAGATGGTGCTAGTTATCGGTCGTGGCCTCGTTGCTGAGGAAGAGTCAAGCTGGCTAAGGAAGGAACACACTCATGTCAGCTTCGTCTGAAGTTGGATAAGGCTCGCAGCCCCGCCCGCACAGAATTGGTACAGCATTACCATGTACTTGACTACAAAGAATTGAGCACTGGGTCCTATAGAGGGCCTACGAAAGCCAACTGGCGTAGGGTTTGGTGGGAGCCAGCATTCATCTGCATTTGATTAGCTATAATTTTTATACTCGTAGGTAAGGAATATACAAGAGCTTACAGCTGGCGTTGATCATCAAACCGACCTCTTTTATCCACTCTGAATGCCCCTACCTCTTCCGTCTCACGGCGTCAATGCTATGGAAGACTTTGATGTTTCTAGAACAAGGTTCCGTGTCCAGCCAGGTATTCAAAGTTCTCACGTTGCCTGAGGTGGCGGCTTGGAGGGGTCGTGGTTCGGTAATATCAGCTAAGACACAGGCAGTAAAGGCCAATGCGACAACCCCAATATTAATTCCCACCTCACATTTGATCTAGTCACAATTGGCACATTGCGAACCACTGCGCACTACCGAGCAATTCCGCGAACCCTGGTGCTCTCCGCCCCCCCATCCTCAAACAAACGACTCCCCGATATCGCCCAGCCCATGATATCCCGGTTGTTACAGGTTGCGAGACACCTCTCGGCTTCATCTCCGGCCCTCGCCAGAACTGGACAGCAAATTTCTAATATACTTCCGAAGAGGATGGCTTCTGCCGACGAGCGCAACGCCCGGGCGATACATACCGCGGCTTGCCTCATCATTGGGGACGAGGTTCTCGGAGGAAAGACTGTCGATACCAACTCGGCGTACATGGCGAAATGGTGCTTTTCACTTGGTATTGTAAGCGATCTCCATGCATTCCCGGGAGCTTTAGCTCTTCGAGCCATTGACCGCCTCGCGAAGGCTGATCCGGGACACCGGAGGTCGTGCGACCGAGGGAGCTTTCTCATCTAACCAGGTCAGAACCTAAAAAGGGTCGAAGTCATCGCAGACGATGAGAGTGAAATCATTGAAGCAGTCCGTCGTATGAGTAACAACTACGATTTTGTGGTTACCAGGTGAGTTTTACAACTTCATTGCCAAGCAATAATCCACGGATTTTATGAGATTGATGCGCTTGCTAACCTCACGCCGACAGTGGGGGAATTGGACCGACGTATGTATCCATCTGTGATCCTGGGACACCTTTCCATGTAAGAGACAATTAACGCCGGACGCACTTATGTCTAGCCATGATGATATCACATATCAATCCATTGGCAAGGCATTTGGCCTGCCTCTGATTCTCCACGAACCAGCTTATGAGAGGATGCGAAAGATCTCCGTCCCTCATCCCTCTCAACCCACATTCAATTGGGATGATGACACTCCAGCTAAAAGGGCCAGGCTGCGGATGGTCCAACTTCCCATTGATGAGAAGAGAGATATCGATAAGCAAATCATCTTCCCTCACGAGGACCTCTGGGTACCAGTTACTGTCGTGAACGGAAACATTCATATCCTTCCCGGCGTACCCAGGCTCTGTAAGTGATCCATTCTTCAGAAAAGAGTGATGAGTCTCAAAGCAGTTAGATGCTAAGATTGATGACATCACAGTTCAAAAGCTCCTAGATGGGCTGGATCCCTTTATCCGCCCTCGGCTGGCAGAAGAGGGCAAGGGCATCTTCCGGGTCATCATCTCAACTCCCCTCGCCGAGAGTCTTGTTGCTGATTACCTCACCACCCTCGCCGAGAGAGTTGAACCTAAGGGCGTCAAGGTCGGCAGCTATCCGAGGTGGGGTGAAACGCACAATACGGTTACCCTGGTGGGTAGAGACCAGGTGTTCCTCGAGAGTTTGGTTGCAGAGGTGGAGGAGAACGTGCAAGGGAAGCGAATCGAGTCGGAAGATGTCCTGGACGCCGAGAAGAAGAACACCGCAGATCTGTCTTGAGGGAGCCAGACCAGTAGAATGAAATGATGTCCGGCCTCTCCGGCTGTCGTCTATATCGTGACGATCCCTTTGGATATCTGGCACAGAACAGAGGTGAATTCCTATTTACAATTTTTTTCTCCTTTTCATTACCGGTACTTCTGTGATCTGTTAGTGCGAACATCAGGTGGGACCTTGCGATCTCTAGCATCTCGGTGAGCGCATTGAGAAGGCCCGCGTGGGGTGTTTCCTCGCGATAGAGCCCACGTGCTGGCAGCCTCTGGCCGAGAGCAATTGGACGCCATCTAGAAACACGCACCGTGAGTTTCATACCCCTTACAAAAGTTTGAAGTCCAAGGTCCTCATCCCGCGTTTCAATTTTTTAAGAGTAGAGGTCGAGTGGGATGGATCTTCATCGTAGCAGAACGCTGGTTGAGCCATATATCTCGACTGGTCTAGGATGTCAGGTCTGCGCTTGGCGTTCAAAGAGGACCAGCCTAGTGGGAAGCCATTGGTGCCTTCGTAACCCCCCAACGGTCCCTGGTGTTAGCCTACTTGGTAGTTATCCATCCATTGGCTTCTCCTGGGCTATCCCTTTTCTTTTTTTTCCCCTTTTTCCCCCCTTGCTGGTAGATTCCAAATCGAAGAATTCTAGGGCCGGGAATTTTTTTGAATAACCGGGAATGCGCGCATCATCTCGAACGTAAGTAGTAGAAGCCGAAGGGACCCTGGAATGGAGCGATGCATGCAGCTACCCCCAAAGGGAACATGCCACGCATACGAGCTCCATCCCCCCACCAGGCCAAGAACAAATCTCATGGTGTGGGCAGATGTGGGCTGGCATCACCAGAAGAGGGCTTGAATAGTCGAGACGATTCACGGGAGACTGAACAGTCCCTTAGTGACCTGTAACGAACACAGCAGGCCTGCGCTTTTTTTTTGTCACAAAGTAAGTATCCGCTCCCATGTTTACTTTCTCGCGCTCGGTGACACGGCAATCCCAGAGCTCTGGAATGAAGGGATTGCGCTGCTCTGGGGTCATGTCTGTCATCGAACCAAGAGAAGGGCCCTTCTTGTCAAGATAGTCAAGGTGCTAAGTTAAAGATGCCAAAAGGGTGGGTTTGACGAGCGAAGGCCAAGATCCAGCTGACCTTCCATCTATGCATGCAAGCCGTTGAAGGGGGTAAGGATGCTTGGAACCGCATTCCGCTAATGTGGAGAGAGCCCCAGTCACTGCTGGTCTCCATTTGAAAAACGGTTTAATATCGCATCCTCGCCGGGGCTGACAAGTCGTTAGTGAGGCAAAGTCAACACAATAGGGGCCCTATTAACGTCGATACCTGGCAAGAGTCTTCGAGGTGGGGTTTACTACCACCAAGCCTAAATCCATGGCCATGGATGCTTTTCTAGAAAGCCGCGACGCCGCCGATATGGTTCGCTCGGCATAGTATCCACAGTCTCCTCTCAAGGCCAAGGCTAGGCCGTGGGATCTCGGCTTCCTTAGCGTTTCCCCGGCAGTAGGGTTTTCCGCTCTTTGCCAGCCGGTCCGCACTCTTACTTATATTGCGGTTGGTGGTGAGTCTACGAAGGTACGATTCCGATAATTCGCACCAGTTGTGTGCTCTGCGCTGCACTGGCCAACGGCTCTGCAGCGCGCACGGGCACTCCGGTGTATGATGAGATCTCCTTCGAGTATGCGTGGCACCCGCCCCGCGCCATCCGAAACTTTTGCCCCTCTTTCAAGGGCGAATGTATATGTGTGTGTGTGTGTGTGTGCGCGTGCGTGCGTGCGTGTGCAATGGATGTGTGTGTGTGCGCGCGCTCCAGAGGGCCAGGGTTCGTTTTCTGCTGGCTTTCCTCTGAATTTATATTATCTAGATATATGCGGGGTGCAAGCAACATAACTGCATCGCTGGCTAGCAACATTTGGTCCGCGTTCCAAGATGAAGTAAACTCAGTGGAAAGTCCCTAGCGAAGAACAAAGTCTAATTCATCTCGAGGCATGGTCCCACACGCCGCTTTGATGAAAGTGTTGTGTGTGTGGGTGTGAAGACCCTCATTCAAGATTTACGAACCGGCCGGGAGGGTGGGCGGCGGGCTTTGGTTTGCAAGCGTGCCGGGGTCGGCATGAACCCCAGGTGGGCGACCTGGCGGCGTCATGGGCGATAGAAACATCCATAAGACTTGCATACATTGATTTGTCCAATCAACATGGCATTGGTACCATGGTCTGTTTGATATGGCCCGCTGCAAGTTATAGAAACAGGATATTAATCGAAAGACCTCAAGCTCGTCACGAATCTCGCCCGTAGTGGGAGTGAAACAAGCAATCCAATTGATGGATATTCGAAAGATTTCAGAGGATTGAGATAGTGATCACCCAAAAAAGGGAGGGAAAAGGGGGGTGCAAGTTCCACGATACACCAACAATGTTGGTAAGAAGAGCGAATGGCGTCGCTAGAAGGCGTCTCGGGTCATCAACTCTTAGCCGCCTGGATACTGTGTCCGGGCCAGCGACCTCCATGGCTCTGTGGCTGGCCTAGTTGAAGAATCAAGGCTGATGTGATGGAATTGACGAGTAGTGTGATAAATATAGGACTTCCGTCGCACATCCTGTCTCATGCATGAGACACTGCTATGTTGGGCGCATCGGAGAGCCAGCACATCTAACGGTTTGGCCTTCTGGCTGGCTGGCCTTCTGCTCCCAGTGTGTTCTGCGTTTGCCGCCTCCGAGTGGTGAGCCGCCAATGCAGGTTCGTTGGGGGTAAAGCTCGTGCTATGGGTTTTGTGGTACCATCCAATTGGACGGATCTTTGCTGGCCATGAGGGGGGGGTGGACGAAGGGTGCGTTCGTGAGCGCTGCTACTACATTGGATCCAACTCAGTACACTGGCGGAGCTGAGAACTGCTCAAGGGGCTCTCGATATGCCGATTTTCGTAGACATCTCCGAAGAGTTAGGAGGTAAAGAGAGCAGGGATCTCAGGTCTTTCTAGAAGAAGGGGAGAGTGGAAATGTTCGGAAACTTTGTTTTGGACCCCGCAGCAAACCCAACTGCCAGGATTGTAGAATTCTTTATCCTTTGTGGCTGGCCATCTTTGAGCTTCAAAATCAAGACTACCGTCTACCTAACGATAATATCGTACTCAGAATCACAGACGGAGTTGGGCACGGCTTTCTGACCACAGATCAATTATTGATCCTTTTCCCTCCTCCCTGGGCTTAGCCCGTCAAGGTGGCCAATCCCAAGTTCAAGGTCCCACAGCAAATCTCATCAGTGAGCGCATAGAAGCCGCCGGAGTCGATTGTGTGACGGGCGAAAAAGCGAGTGATTCGATGGGATTGAAAGATACAAGGCCAAAGTACTCCGTATCCGCGGCGTACACTCCGCACAGCTCAGGTTCCTTCGACTCCTTGCAGGGTGCCTGCCGCCGAGCAGCAAAGATGTGAGAATAAGAAGTGGATGGCTGCGGGATGCATGCTGCAGCCAAGGGCAGGGGTCCAAGGCGATATCTGGCTTTGAAGCAGACGGGCATAACCAACGGTTCTAATACTTGGAGTGTCGTCTGCCCTAATTTGCTGCCGAGGGAAATCCCAGTGACACAAGATGGAATTCTATACGCCGAAGGGAGGATGGGAATGAATTGACGGAGACCAAATACAAAGTACCTGCAACCAAGGGCGGCGAACGCAAAGTCACACAAAGCTCCGGTTCGTCGGCGAGGGCAAGCAAGGGCTTTGAAAATTTATTGAGGCGGCAGTTACTTGCCGCATTCAGACAGCCAAACACGGCAGTAGGCGGGAAAAGGGTAATACGGAAGCTGTGATATGGCCTAAACGAGGCGGCTTGAAGCCTCGACGGCCGAACATGGTTGAGTCGACAGACAAGAATGAAGAGGCGGGATTATTACCAGTATGTCGACGGCCAATGTGGTACATTTTATCCCCAGCAGCCTAGAGTATATTACTGGTATCGCTTGCTGGCGCTGGCAACAATGGATTTGAAGTTGCCAGCCAGCGGTGGTGATTAATATGGAGCCTGGCTAATCCGTATGGAATTAGGGCGGATATTAACCACCCCCTTCCAGAGCATACAAATTGAATTAGTTGAAGGACGGGGAAAAGGCAACGGATGAGGAGTAGCCCAATGCTCATCAGAAATCAAACGGCAACAATCGGGAATCTGGAAACATGGCGAAAAAGCCGCTTTTAGGATAGCGCACTTGTATATGCCCTTCCCACGCAAGTAAGTAATAGGGCGACTTGACCCGAACCGCATGGCTGGCGGTGCTCCCTTGCTGCTGGAAGCCACAAATCGTCATCTGCGGAAACATTCCAAGATGAGCGTGCAATAATGATCGAATGGACGATGGTTTGATCATGGCTTGCGGCCCACCATCCATCGTAACATTTAGACTCTCTTCGCCCCCCCGCCCGCCCCCCACTACTAGCAAAAGTCGGGAGCACCCCCTGACGCTTGTCGCATGCTCTGAATTTTGGACACTGGCAAGCCAGGCGGGTTCAGAAGTACCCCGGATGGAGCAACGACTCCCTCATGGTGTCGATCCCATAACTCTGGAGAGTAAGCTATCGGCCCGGACAAAACATCCAATTAGCTCAACTCGAGCTGCATTGAGTTTGGGAGTGGTGGAAGGAATTATCGAGGCGCCAGGTAATAGTGCAAATATATTCCTGGCTGGACGTGATGTGAAATCGGACAGGAGACTCTTCTCGTGGATGGCTGGCCGAGTCTTCATAACGCGCATTTGGTCGTTTCTAGTAGTAGTGCGCAATTGATGTGGAGATTGTCCATAGTTGGCGTATGAAGGCGCGAGCAGTAATAATGCAATTGGGGGTCTAGTACTTCGCACTCACCGACACGATTGCATCTGGTTGCGAGGGTGACCCTCGATCAGTGCAACGGGGCTCCTGGGGTCTACTAATACTTGTACTTCATTGGGACCGACTGCAAAGTTACAGTGGCATCGAAATTGCTTCAAGTACTGCTTGTGGCTAGTCTCTGGAGCCAGCCGTATCTTTCCTGGGTCAACGATGTTCGCTTCTTGAAAGTGGCGGGTTTTTGTCGTCTTCCGAAAGTCCAGCTGCTTCGGACCTGCGCGAACGAATCATGGGCTATGGTCTGGACAAGGCCCTATAGACGCGCCCGAGAGCCAACGGTCGGCGAAATTGACCGCACGTTGTTCCCACCGTGGCCTTCACCCCTAGCCACGTTTTCGTATCAAGCTTGACTACGACATTCTCCTCAAGCCATTCCAGCCTTCCGGCGCCATGCTCTAGGGCCATCTTCCCGAGAGGCTTCTACAAGTGCGAGGCTTCCAAAAAGAAGGGATCAATTTTGATAAGGAGAGCTCCCTCGTCGTTGGGAAGAACGGCAGATGTACCGATACCAGAGCTTAATGTGGTGGGAGAGCTTGGCTGGTCGCACTCATGTATCTGTGGGGCCGCGTTGATCTTCTATTGAAAAATACGGAGTAAGCAGATACCTTGAAAGAAAAAGGAGAAGCGAAGAATACAGCTATTCTAAAGGTAGTACGCTAGCATGCTTAAGACTGAAGAAATGACCTGTTCGCCGCCCCCAGTGTTGGACGGTTGGATCGATGCAACTGCAGTATACACGATATTTTGTACTTGTCCACGCAGAGCATGTACTGTACAACTGACATCCAGTTTCCCTGTCCGACGGGAAGGTGGGTTTCCACTTTCTGGGGAGGTACTCTATAATTGCGTGGGAAACTCTCGTGGCCAAAGTATCCTACCCTAAATTTCTCCCAATGCACGCCCCTCACCCCTCCCAACTCCCCCGGTCCCTCGCTCCGTCCCTCAGACCTGAGCACCAAGCCCAGCCTGCATGTACTCCGTACAGATACTGTCTTTGATCCCCTATTATCCTACCGCTTTTGTTTTGGCATGCCAAAACCCACTCCTCCCAATTCTTTCCTCACCTCCGCCTCTGCTCTGGTCGATTCCTGCTTTTGTACTCTATTCCTCTTCTCTCCATCCCCAGTTTGCCGCTCCATCGCAACAATCTTTCGACAACGAAGAGCCCTGGAAGTGATTTTCGGCTGGCCAACCACCTTATACCCCCGACGCCATCTCCTGAAGTATTCTTGTCTTCTCGATCGACCTCGAACTCTCACACCATTAGTCCCAGCTTATTTCGGTCTCGAACCCACCCAACCCGAGTGATCGTTGTCAAAGCCGGGCACGACGACTGTTTCACCATCGTAGTCGCGCACCTGTTTCCTTTTTAGCTTGCCATCACCTCCCTGATCTGCCTTGGTCGTTGGTCCACAGCGAATCTCCACATCTTTCTTAAGCTTCCCCAACTCTCTCAAATCAACAAACCTAGAAGCACCGCATTTACAGGTTGAGCGGTCCCTGAGTGCATCACATAACCTGCCGTCACAATGGCATCCAAAGTAAGTGGAGACTGACATTGAGGGCCCCGTGGCTTTCCCTCCCTAGCCCCTGGGGATATGGACTTGCGAATACCCAAATCAACTTTTCTGAGCTCATTTTTCACTGGCCCTTTTTTTCTCGCATGCCTGTTTCTGGTTTATACCGTGCGATGTGAGATTTTGCAAGCTAACAGTTGGGCCCTTTCACCACAGTTCCTTCGAGAATACAAGCTTGTAGTTGTAGGTGGCGGTGGTGTAGGCAAATCATGCCTGACTATCCAGCTTATCCAAAGCCATTTCGTCGATGAGTACGATCCCACAATCGAAGGTCCGTACTTGAACGCCGCCGTGAGCGCCTTTCAGCTCTACTAGACATTGGCATTGCGTACCCGAGCGCCAAGGGTATCCGAGCTAACCTTGGGTTTCCATTTGCAGACTCTTACCGCAAGCGATGTGTCATTGACGAGGAACTGGCGCTGCTCGATGTCTTAGATACTGCGGGACAAGAAGAATACTCGGCGATGAGAGAGCAGTACATGAGGACGGGCGAAGGTTTCTTACTAGTCTACTCCATCACATCGAAGCAGAGTTTCGAGGAAATCACCCTATTCCAGCAACAAATCCTAAGAGTGAAGGATAAGGATTACTTCCCTATGGTGGTTGTCGGCAACAAGTGTGATTTGGAGAACGAGCGGGAGGTCAGCCGGCAAGGTACGTGTTCCTCGACTCTTGGCAGTCCTAGAGATACCCGGTAGCTACCCTGTGCTTCCGATTCCGTGTATAGATGCTGACGAGCCGCTCACCCGTTCTAGATGGAGAATCGCTTGCTCGGTCCTTCAACTGCAAGTTTATTGAGACGTCGGCTAAATCGAGAATCAATGTTGACAAGGCGTTTTACGACCTGGTACGCGAGATTCGAAGGTACAACCGAGAGATGCAAGGATATTCGACTGGAAGCGGGGGTATTTCAGGAATCAACGGCCCTCCGAAGCCAATGGATATCGAGGGTGGCGAGAAGGAACCTGGCTGCTGCGCCAAGTGCGTGCTGATGTAAAAAGGTTACTAATGTCAACCAGCCGTGCTAGCGGAAGGGCAAAGACATTCTCTAATGAGCAACCGGGTTGCAAATTGACTACAGGAGGTAATGATAGGGGGAGGAGATGGCCGGCAACTGCAATATGTGTTCCACACTGGTGCGCGTTGTCTGAGCCTGTGTCAATCACTGGATGCTGGCGGATTGAGTTCGTTGGACTGAGGGTGGCATCGTTTTGGGGAACGGCGACCACCGGGCCAGTAAAGCTGGCCGGCCATATATAGCCATCAGTCTGGCCATGGCATCGTTGCCATCTTTCCTTTGTTTTCTTTTTCTTTTTTTTTAACCCTCTTGTCCTTTTTTTTTTTTTACTCTCTCCATATTTCCTCCTTGGCAGCGGGCTTAGGCATACTTCAAAATCTCGGATTGGAGATACCAAAAACGAACTATATTTCCATTGCAGCGTCCTGTATTACACACCTTGATCTCTAACTCGAAGTTTCTCCGCTACTCGGGTCTATATCTACTTGCCATCCAAGTGGCTCTCCTCATCTAGCAATCTAATCTTCGGCGGCGTATCCGTTCCCGGCTCTCATGGCAGGCCTTCACCCTCCTCTCTTCCACTCCCCAATCATTTTCCCGTAAGGAAATGGGAGTCACCGAACTAGCGCTCATGTCGTTCGCACACTCGAGTACTTTTGCACTTTTTATCAGAGGCCCAGGAAGGTAGTGATGCCAGTGTTTAAATCTGTTGATCCTGTCCCTGTTATCGAAAGGGTTGGTGGGACCTGGACTTGACCCGTACGGTCTCCGAACCATTTCTCCAACGTGTCTTGACTGCAATGAACGAAGCTAGCTGTATTATGCCATGCGACAGGGTCCCTTACCATGCCGTTGCATACAAGGCAACACCACATTGGGTTGAAGTTCCCAGCCACCTGCAATCCGGCCTGGTCGACTCCAGGGGCCTCTTGGCACATGGGACAGACGGCACCGTCGTAAGTCTGCTGTCGCCACTGTTGCATTATTCTTGCCTGACAGGACAGCTTGTCAGCAAGATAGAGGCGGTGGTACTCGCAAAGCGTGCGGCCCATGAGCTTGTCCATGCAATCGCATCCCGTCATGCCCATGGGTTGTTGCCCCCTCCACCCGCCGCGCACCGTGCCCGTCCCGTCAACATCCGCTTCGGGGCCAGGCTGCGCTAGAGGGTTGGTGCTGTCAAACATTCCGAAGACGTCATAGCCGGTTGCAGTCCAGAGCCTCGCGCGATTAGGGTCACCGTATGCTTCCGCGCACTCAGCGCAGAAATACGCCCTCATTTTCATGACGTCGTAGTAATCAAGCAAGGGCGTCGGGTTCGCGGCGTCGGGTTCCCAAACGTGCTGCTTGCTGCGACTATCGCATTCCAAACACACCTGGTGCCGTACAGGATGGCGCGTGTTCTCACACTGCTCCCGGCTGCGGGTGACGGGTTGGCAGGCACGGGTGGGGTCGTAGAAGCCAGTCATGCATCTCTCGGGGATGGAGAGTGCGGTATCTGGGCCAGGGGGGTTCTTCGGGATATCTTCGAGGATATTTCTCGAGGGCTGTAGCAGGGCCAATGCCATGAGGTCTAACGGATCCCCTTGCTCTACGAACCACCGTCTGAGCTGCCGTCTACGGTTCGTCCAGAGGGTGCCCTGGCAGACCCAGGGGCTCGACGACGCGGGTTCTGGAGCACTCCGCACGAACATACCCGGTTCCCTCAATTGGATACCTTGGCCGCGCTGATAGAAGCTCGGCGTCTTCTCTAGGGGGCCATAGTCGGCCCATAGTGGTGTCGTTTCGAGCGGGTTGGCGGTGAAGACGTTTGGTGCTATCTCCAGCCCCGAGGGGTACGCGTATATCAGCCGGGTTCTTGGACGGGCGTAAATCCGTCCCGGTTTGTTGAGCATGGGATCGTAGTGAAGGTCGCCCGGTTGGAGTTGTGCTGTCCAGGCCAGCTGAAGGTTTGGGTCTACCTGTCGGTTGGCTTCGAGTTGCTTGAGTACGTGAATCAGCGAAGAACGCGCGTGACCGTGGTAAGTATTGGGTGGGACTGGATAGTCGTCGTCGCTGCTATCACCACTACTGCCACCGCTACCGCTTCCACCGCTACCACCGTTATCACCGCTACCGCCACCCTCGCTACCGCCGCCGCCGATTCCGCCGTCGTCGTAGTCGTCAAACCCAAGATATAGCTGAGCGAACTGGGATGAAACCGGACTTGGTGCCGGTGTTGGGGGCTGTGGAAGATTGTTCGGAGGGGAAGATAGCAAAGGGTCCAAGGTTGGCGACTGCGGTGGCAGAGGTGTAGTATTGGGGACCGGTGGGACGGACCCCGGATGTGGTTGTAATTGAGGCTGGACTGGCAAGGCGATAAATGGAGGTTGAACCTGGCCTGGTTGTAGTTGAGGCTGGACTGGCAAGGGAATCTCTGGCGGCGGAGGTTGCGGCACCGTCGTCTGTGGTGGCGGCCGGGGTGCAACTGCGTATTCGGCATTGGTGAATGGGTGCTCGAGACGCTGCAGCGGGTTGGCCATTGCAAAGGACTTGTCGGCTTGCTCACGATGCATGGTAATTCTGTTACCCGCTACTCCCGGGGCTCCGTCTTCCACGTTCTCCAGAGAACGCGGCCTGAGATGAGGCGGGAACCACCCGAAACCCGGAGCCCTGTATTCGGTGGGATACCTCTCTAGGAGGTCCGCTTCGCGCTGTGCACACCGTTGCATCATGACCAAGTGATTCGCGGCCCCGTTTGGCCCTGGCTTATATGTGTGGTTGACGGTGGAAGTCTTAGGGCCGATCACAACGCGAGTCGGATCGTCTATCCTGCGGTTAGGATCATCAACTCCTCGAGGCCCCCGTTGCATCACCATGTAGTGGTTTGCGTGTCGGTCACCCCAATGTCTATCTGCGAAAAATGTCCCCTTGGCGAATTGAACCATTTTGTTACAGTCAAATACCCGGTCGACAGGAGGGTCGGTATTGATGCGGATGGCAATGGCACCCATATCATCGGGGACCGTAAGATACGGGTTAGCGTCCGACGTAGTGGTTTCGCATTCAAGCTGTAGCCCGGCCCGCTGGCAGAATTCGCAAGGCCGCTTGTGCTCGCACAAGAGACCTTCATCCTTGCACCGTCTGCATTTCATAAACGCGCGCCACGGCCCCCCGCGACCTGAGGCGCTTTCCATGAGCGGCTTCCAGACCCGCCGCGGCACACGCAGGTCCGTCCGGTCAAAGCAAAGGAGGCCCAGCTTGGCGCAGTTCTTGCAGGCGGTCGTCGAATTCGACTCGTAGCATGAGCATTCTGTGTTGGTATAGTAGCAGAACTCGCATTGCTCCCTTCCGCCGTATATGTTGGCATCGGGTTGTTCTGTGGGAAAGACGATCTTGTTTCCGTTTCCGTTACTCTCCCTGCCCGGGAGTATGAATGGAATCTCGGGAAGCGGGTAGACCGCCGATAAGATCATTCCGTCCATGCCACGACGAGGGAGCAGATCAGGGTACGGAAGAGAATTGTTGTAGTGGTCGGCATTTGTGAGTTGCGTTGACGGATCCGCGCTTGCCCAGGCTGGGTGATCCCCTGGCTTGTCAGGAGTATCAGACCAAGTGGAACACAAGCCGTTGCCCTTGACTTCCAGGACCTCGCAGTCGGCGCAGGGCTTGCCAGTTCCATAGTGCCGATTCGACCTGACCCAAGAGCACATTCTTCCCGCCCTGACACAGGCTCGGCAGATGATGCGAAATCCTCGCTCGAGGGCCCGGTTGAAATGCCGTGGGCCGAGGATCGACGAACCCTCCACGATGCAGTCTCTTCCCAACGTAGTACAGGTGGCACACGATACCGAGAGCTGCCGGTCAGCATCACAGAGACGCCCTTCCAGTGCGCAGTGGGCACACTGCCAAATCGCAGGAATCGTAAAGTCGATCTCGTAGCCTCGTTCCCTTTTTCTTTCCATAATCCTGCCGTCAGGATCTACACAGTTGTGGTCGACATTATGAGGGTGGTTCTCAATTCGAAAGGTTGTGCACCTGTCGCACTCGCTGCCCATTACAGGGTCGATGTTGCAAGCTGCCCGACCTTCAGCTGCGCAGTGGAGGCAAGGCACCTGATTGACTCTCGGTCTCTTGGGTGAAGGCGGGTTCGGGCCTCCTCCTCCGCCACCGTCATCCCCCGTTCTCTTGGTGCCTGCTTGCGTTCCCGGAAGTGCGAAAAAGGTCCCCGGCCCCGGATTAACCGCCGCCATGACTTATGCCGGCTATAGTTCTTGGTTCAGAAAACCCTGGATTGTATCCTTGTTCTTGTGTATTGACGTACACCTAGTCTCTATCCCGGATGAGTGTATCCATGCCCAGGCCTTGCCCCAGGATGAGAGTTCAGGACATATAAGTACGCGAGAGTCTTTTAGTCCTCCTCGTGAATGACACTACAGATTATCGTTTCACCGAGTATGTCCATTGTTGTCAAGTCTTTTGGGGCTAATAAACGAAGAGGGTCAATGGGATCACTCATTCTTCCATGGAATGCCCTCAGAATATTATGCCTCGAGGTCTTTGTAGAGGATCTCACAGGCTTCCTCTCTCCTATTTGTTACCGTCTTTCGTAATCTAAAAGCAGATGAAAGAATAGCCACGGAAAAAGGACTTTGGAATGGATGGATGAGTGGCCATGGCTCCTAAAGAAACGGACAGGCACTTGGGCCTTTGAACGCGGGAGGGCTTTCAACTGTTACGACATATCCTCGAAGGATGATGATATACTTCAAGATGCTCGAGACGCCAAGGACGACAGAATCTAGGAAACATGTGAGTGTATACCACGAGGAGAGTCTTTCCCATCAGAACGAACGAATGAATCAGATTAGGGGAAGTGATTGATAAATTCCTGGTTAGACCCCCAATAGCACAACCATAGCGGTTGTGTTATGACATTCCATGCTTGACCCCTAGAACGAAAACAGAAACAGGGGCGAGAAAAAGAAAGAAGAGAAGGTAGAAGAGATCACCACGTTTATTCCCTCAGAATCCTTATCGCTTCATTAAGATCTACACGCCTCGTGTTGAGCCTGTCCCTCTGCGCCCTTGTTTTGGCCGAGTCGCCCACCAGCAACTCGAGTTGGGCAGCACTGAGACTAATGACCCATTCCTGGCTGAACACCCTCAAAGGAGACTTGTCCCCGTTCATGAGGCAGTAGTCGACGGCTTGCAAGTACAGGTTATCGAGGAAGCGCTTCTCGGCTACCTTGTAGTAGGCTCTTAGCGAATCGTGGATCTCATCGTTGAGATGATCAACGTTGGCCTTGTGATTACTTAGCTCGTAAAGGGTGGCTAAATCGACGGTCACTATGTTCGCGTTGGAGAACTGGCTTGAGGTCTGGTGGTAGGGCGCTGTCACTTGCCGTTGACGGAGCTGATCGCAGAGCCGATCGGATCGGGCCTCGTGAACCTCGCTACTGAAATAAGGGTTCAGAGTATAGGGGTTAAGAGTCCGTTCAACGCGGGTGAGGAACACGGCCGTTTCAAGGCTATGTTTGTATCGTGCAATGACTTCATCGGAGATGAAAGACCAGATCTCGTTAGCCAAGTCTTTGGGACAGAGAATCGCCAAGGCGCGGCGGAGAAACAAGTGAATAGTTCTGATACAATCGCTGACATATGCCTTGGCAAAGCTATCCCAGCGTTGCGATTGCTCTTTGAAGGCGCTGCAAAGGATGGAGCTGCCAAAGGAGCACAGCTCTGGGCCTCGGTATCGCCTGTAAACGTCCTTGATCCAGCGCTTGATACCTAACTGAGGATTCCTAAACTCGGGCATGTCATGAAGAAACTCGTCAAGGCCATCAGAGCCAAAAAGGGATGCATCCATCGTAGCAGAGCTAGACTTCTCATCACTGGGGCTGGATTCACCGTCCGAGTCACAATACTGGTTGTCAGCAGCAGCAGGGAGCACTAATGCGGAAGAAGTTTCGAGGTCAGACTCGCCGCCTTCCTGATCATCTGAGACTGCGAATTTCCATTCGTGTCCCTTTTTGGAAAACTGCTCGACGAATTCGTCAGCGCGGTTGACAATCACGGTGCTGAGTCGCAAGTCGCTGTCCTTGTCGAAAGCATCATCCCGGGCGTAGTGGCCCGTGAGTGCAGAGTTGACAAGGTCCTGGAATTTGCCCGCAATGGAGCTCAGGTAGGCTCGTTGCTGTTGGTCTGTCTCGCGAGGCAAACCAAGAGCCACAAGGGCCTGCTGGTTCTTGTTCTGAAGGTCAATGATTTCCTGTCGGAGGGGGCCATACTCCCTCTTTGTGATCTCGCTTAATAGCTGGGTCAGCTGGGATTTGAGTGCCGAGATACCGACGCGCTCCTTGGGTAAGGTGTTCCAAGGGGCTTCGTTGAACATGAGCTCTCGTTGGGCAAGCGAAATGCTGGTATCCTCATCGGCACCGCGGTTGCGAACAACGTAGTAGCCCAGAGTAAGCGGCTTCTTCTTGCCCAGGACAAGGTTACAGATGACATTCTTGCCACTGCGCTCGGTAATGGTGTCCGGTTTCGTGAGGACACCGAGGGTGCGTTCGCCCTTGGGGTCGTAGTCCTCGGCGAGGGAGAGAATCTCTTGGGTGGCGATGTCGACGTTACTCGGAAGAACAGCCAGGATAATGGTGCGGCGATCCTTGACGTAATTTTCTACCATCTTGCGGACCATGGCCATGTCGTTGCGGGTGGTGATACCCTGAGGGTTGCGGAAGATGCCGGGGACGTCGATGATTGTGAGATAGTCCTCCTCGGGACTGCAAATTTCAATCTTGAGAACGTCATCGGTGAAGACGGTGCCGGTGGCGTTGCTATCGTCGTTGATATCTGTTCGGATACCGAGGCAGAGATTCACCTTTTTGACAGTTAGACACGCTGGGTAGGACAGTTCTTGGTTCTGATACACGTACCTCTCTCAAGAGCTCGGGGAACTTGGCTCTGAACTCTGTCGGTGTCAAGTGTGGATGGTTGAACTCGCTGAGCTTCTTCCTTCGCTCAGCGGAGGCACTGGGGCCAGGAATCAAGCTAATTTCGACGCGAGACTCGATATCTCGACGGGAGGTGATCTGAGTGGCGTAACGAGTACAGAGTTCCGCGTCGGTTGGGAAGGGGATGTTGGTAAGCGATTCCAGAAGAGAGGACTTTCCGGAGCTCTGGTCTCCAACGACGACCATCTGCCGCGGATGGTGTTAGCTCCGATCCGGTGTTGGAGAGTCCTCAGGCTGTTAGAGCAGACTTACCTGAGGGAGCGGGACCATGGTGCCAATATTGAGCTCTCGAAGCTGGTCAATCTTCCGCAGAAGACGCGGGCTGGCGAGTAACTCAGACATGATGAGGGCTCCAAGTAAATGATGAGGGAGTGGGTTTGGGGGTGTCAACTGACACTATAGAGAGAGCGCAGAGTCTTCACTGACTAGTCGGATGTCTTCGGGTGTTGGAGAACGAAAGACAGATGGGGGTAGAAGAGGAATATGAACACAAGACTGGAATATTGGTTCAATGGAAGGGATGACTGACTGGGGGGAAGCTGTCAAGGATATGTCCCAAGAAATTTCGCGATTTTATATACCCGTGATCAGGATCGAAGAAGGAGCGGACCAAGATCTTAGTGCTCCTGGCTCCCTCTTTCCTTGCCCACACCTCCTCCCTTCTCAAGGGAAAAAGCCAGCACTGCGTTGGTAGAGCTTCTCACACACCACCGGTTGGCCTGCGGCATATTTCTGAAAAGGCTTTGCGCGGTGCAGGCATCCGAGTATGCCATGCATCCCTCACTGATAGCGAATAGCAGTAGCAGTAACTCGTTGTCCATCTGCAGAAATTCCGTTCGCCTGCTGGCCAACACGCCAGCGTCCGCGCCTAGACAGCCTGGCCTGGCTAATCAAATCGCCCCTCCAGTCTCATTTGCTAGCAGAATTGCGCTCCAGAAACGTGAAAAACGTGGGGGCGGCCGTTGGGCGGTGGATGTGATGGCCAGCGCCGGCCCGTTTCGGAGGCCCGCGCAGCCTCCGCCAGCGAGGGTGCCCTACGAAGGTACAGCAAGGCCAGCCTGGCTAAGCCGGGCGCGCGGGCTGGGGAGCCTGGCTCAACCACAGCACCAACACGATAATAAGAATCTGTAAAAATTGGAAGGGAAGCAAAAGATGGCTTGTTTAAAGGAGTGTATATCTGGGTATCTAATTCCATTCATAACAATATAGAAAAGTCATAACAACATAGAAAAGTCATAACAACATAGAAAAGTCATCGCGTGCAGCGCAATTGCGTCATTCCAGCCATCAGCCAACAGGATAAGAAAAAAAAAACGAGAGAAAAAAGGAAAAATAAAAAGGATTAGCCCTTGTCTTCTTCCTTCGCATTCTTGTTGGACCTCCCCCTTGTCTATGTCCAGATGAGATGTTGACCAATGCCTAGAAAGACATTCTCGTAAGAAACGCCGACCAATGTAGGGAAAACACAAAAGGAAGATTGGTGAACCGGAACGGCTTCCTCAGAAAGCCAACTCCTGAATCGTAATTATTTCCCCTCCGCTTAGGTCAAGAAGAAGAAGCTGCCGCACAGGGCAGGCAAAATGAACGAGATAAGACTGGGCATGAGGGAGTTGCCCAGGGCTTGAGGGACAACGGTAGGAGCCGAGGTGGTGCCGCCGGATCCTGCGCTGCCAGGATCGCCGGTCGATGCGGATCCTGCGCCGCCAGGAATGCCGGTCGATGCGGATCCTGCGCCACCAGGACTACCGGTCGATGCGGATCCCTGCCCTCCGGACCCTGCTCCGGGGGACGACGGAGCAATAGGGTCGGCACTAGCCACCGTAGTCTCTCCACCTCCGGCTATTCCAGTCGGGGCCGCGGGATTATTGCCGCCCGTCGGAGGAGGGTTATTGCTGGGAGAAGGGTTGATTTGCTTAGGGCCGGTATTGGTATTAATCGGGTCCTGAGTCCTCGTCTCCACATCCGGTGGCGAACCCGTCACTACGGGTTCTGGTTTGTTGGGAGGATTAGTTACAACGGGGGTACCAGCGTCGCCGTCGCAATAATTGACGAACTGGCGGAACTTGTCATCGATATACGTTCGGCCAGCTTCCTTCACACTACCCGAGTTATCCACGACGCAAGAGTTGCAGGCCTGGAGTTCAAGACGGAATTGAGAGCCCTGCGCGCAGAGAGCATCGGTCTTGCCGGTCTTGGTCGTCTCGAGGTAGGCGTTGTTGCAATCGTCGAAGCAGACCTCGGGATAAATGGTCTCATCACGCTTGGCGAGGAGGCGCGCGCGAAGGTAGTGCGGATGCTTGGTCTGGCTTTCCGGGGTCTCCGACGGGGGCGGGTAGTGTGTGATGGAGGTCTGCGATCCATAGTTGCCCGTGGTAATGGTCGTCTTCTTACCATGGATCTTGGTGACGATGACCTCGGGAGGCTCAAAGATATCAAAAGACAGGCCAAAGGCTCGCGGGTCGAGGTTGAAGTAGCCCTCGGTCGGCGGGTACCACTGGGTCTCGTTCTCCGGCCAGTGCGTTTTGACGACCGGCGGAGCGGGGATACAGTATTGAGGCTCGCAGACAAAGTTGTCCGCGGGTGAGTCGGCCCAGAGGTTGCAGCCCTGGGGTTTGGGCGGGCTACAGATGTAACCCGGTCGGCAGCCCCAGGTAAGGTCTGACTTGGGATCGAGTTCCGCTGGTGGAGCGATGCCCGTGCCTGCCGAGTTGGTCGGGGCAGGACAAGCCAAGGCTTCGGTTATGGTTAAGGTGGTAGGCCCCGCGCCCGGGAGAGTGACGGTCGCGCCAGGGACGGTAATCGTCGGGCCCGGTTCACCTGGTTCAGTAACGGTGACACCGATGGAGGAAATAACAGTAGTAACGACGGTAGAGAACTCGGTTGTGACAATGGTTGTGACGACAGTTTCTCCGACTGTGATGGTTACAGGATATGAGGTCGGGATTGTAAGTGTCTCCACGACAGTGGTGGGCACAAAGTATGTCGTAGGCCGGTCGACTATAACGGAATTCTCCACTGTAACAGATCTATCCACTGTCACAGGCCTGTCCACAGTAACAGACCTGTCCACAGTCACCGGGTAGGATGAGACCTCGATCACGACCCGCTCGGTAGTAATCGTGGAGTACAGAGTCGTGGAGTCAGTCACAGTGTAAGGGATGCTCGTGGTGATGGTCTCGGTCGAGTAGAGCGTAGTCGACCAATACTCGGTGGCCGTTGTCGTCGTCGGCTGCACAACCGTCACTGGATAGGACACCGTAACGGGATAGGACGAGAGCTCGGTGACGACTTCCGTAGTAACGACGGTTGAGTAGAGGGTCGTCGAGCTCACCACTGTATAGGGTATGCTTGTCGTAATGGTCGTAGTATAATGATTCGTCTGCGTAGAGTAGATGGTTGTTGACCAGTGCTCGGTTGTCGGCACCACCACCGTCGCAGTCGCAGTCTCAATCGCAGTCGCCGTCGCCGTATCGTGGACAGTTTCTGTTACCGTGCGACAATACTGGTCCCCGTCTACGACATACTTCTTGAGCTCGCCTGGGAAATTCTCGAAAGCTGAAGCAGAAGGCACACAGCTGTAGTATGTAGTGATGGTATAAGGAACGGACTAGGAAGCTCGATTAGAAAATTGGCCCTAGGCGGGACTACTACCAGACTCAACCTGGAAGCTCATACCTCGACCTTCGTGACTGTGGAGTATCGATCGCTCCCAATAGTCACAGTATCGTGTACAGTTGTCGGCGCAAGCTCCGTCGTATACTTGGTCTCAGTATGGGTGATGGTCTCATAAACCGTCGTGCTGGGATCAACGTCAACTACAACCAACTTCAAATCAAGATCACTCTGAAGCACTCACGTCTTGGGCGGGTGGTCAGGCTTGTGGTCTCCGCAAAGCTTGTCGCAAGCATGGCAGATAAGCGGCAAGCCGACTCTCAGATCGATTCCGACATATCCGCCCTGAGCTTGGACGTCCGCGCCAACGTCAACAACCGCCGCACCCTCGTCTGCCACCCCGATATCGATGTCAGCGGTGACATTGACACCATCACGTCGATGTAGCGGCGGTCTTTCGAACTCGGAGTCGGCGGCGGAGGAACCCGCCGCGAATACCCCGGCAAGGACTCCAAGAGCCGCCCAGGCCCGCGGATGCCGCATCCCGAATGATGACCGGCGAACGGCAGAGCCGAACAAGCAAAATATTTTTGCTAGGGAAAGCGAAAAAGAAAAAAATAGATGGAGGAGAAGCAAGTTCAACTAACAACGCAGGAGCGGCGTCGATTATGAGGACCCTTGAAAAAGCACGCTTAGACGAAACGAGCGCAGGGCAAAGAGCAAGAATGGTTCGATTAACACCAGATGGAAAAGGCGGTGTCTACAAGCGAGTGCATATGACGAGCTCTAGATCGAAACCCCCTTGCAAAGCGGAAAGAAAAGAGAAAGAAAAAAGTGAGAGGTGAGGGAACTGCAGTAGCATGCGTTGGGAAATAGCTAGGATATGTATACGTATGCTACGTCAAATGTCGAGAGCACAAACCCGTACTTGAAGTTCGTTCTCTGCCCTCTCTCGACATGGAGAACCGGCAAAGGCGGAGCTGAGTATTTAGACCTAGCCATTGGTTCCCGGTTGGGTGTGCTCGTACTATCAACAGCTCTGCCCTCAGTCGGTCAGATGGGCAGAAAAGAGTGTGGATTGAGAGGGAAAGAGCTTCCGCGACGACAAGGTAACCTGGGCGTGGGGAGGTGACGAAGAGAGCGAAAAGCCGCTGGCTGGTAGCCCGACCCAAGTGCGCCATGCAGCCACCATGGCATTGGCGATGCTTCATTGGACATGCATGCTTGCAGGTGGAGTGTCTGCAGACGACACCGGCACAGCCAGGGTAGAAGACAGAGGAAATGTATGCATGGGCAAGTGCGCCGAAAGATGAAGTCGATACGTCAAAGTGAGGGTCAAAGGAGCTACATAGTATACGACGCTCTGCATTACGCGCTTACACAACTCTTGGTATCTCACCTACCCGATCGCTGGCTTCTTCTGGACTGGTCGGTCGTTTTCTCCGACATCAGAGGAGGATGATGTGCCACAACGACTTTATTTGACCGGGAATAAGCTTGGATCGACGTCGGGGACAAGGTTGCATTGACGAACGGGCAGGGGTCACTAGAAGGAATGGCTTGTTCGGGCTGGCTAACCTTCGCTGAGGTGACCTATTATTCGAATCCTTTGAGGGCTCGTTCTAGAAAGGTTACATCCAGAAGGAAAAGTCCCATCAACTCCAAAAGTAAGCACTTGAGCAGGTTGGCCTTGGAAGGGCAAAAGCACGCAGCCTGCCTTCTTCCAAGCATATCCGTAAAATCCTTAAACCTGGGCCCCGTTTCTCAAAATCCCCGCATCGCCAGCCTGCCTAACCATCCATTCCTCCCATGTGCCACTTGTTCGTTGGCAGGCTCGCCCAATGTAAGTATCCGGGCTCAGTGTTGCACGCCTCCGGAATCCGTTTCCGGCATGCTGGTTTTCTATTTGTGGAACGGAAGGGACAGAATCACTCTGCTTTGGTATTTCCATAGTTATCGAGGCTTGCAGCTAGATAATTGGGAGTTGGCCCCTCTGCCTCCCACTAGATAATTTTTGTTTCTTTGTCCTGATTTTGGCCAAGGCTGTCATCCGTCTTACTTCTGTGAAGCGATTGCCTCTGCGTGTAACCCCCGAGGGCCCCGATCCGGTAATACAGACCGCAGAGGCAAGCTTCCCGCCCGCCATCCCAGCCTCCGGCCCCGCTCGTTGATCATACCATGGAAAGCCATGTATCCGATACTTTGAGAACCAGAGAGCGGTCAGACGTGCGGATTCACAAGTTGTTGATCTGCGTTAGCGGGGAACATGATGTGTCCAAAGATGCTATTCAATAAAACTCCATCTCTTGAATGCCACTTTTCCCACACGACAATGAAGCTGTGTCAAGAGCCAAACAATGATCAAACCTTCCGTGGCAATGCAAACAGACACCCTTCGCATCTCTCAGCCTGGACAGAACCCGAACTTGAGGGGGGATTGGTGACCAAAAGACGCGACCAGGCTTTTGGGTGCCACCAAATGCACGGAGACATGATTGGCTTCATCCGACAGGGGTCGTGCTGTTGCTGTTGAGGCGAAGCTGCTCTCGGCACCCTTTTTGGGCTCTTTTCCTTTCTGCTGTCACCGACAACACATCCCTCGCATAACAGCCAACAAGACTCGTAAATCCATCTCTCAGCTTGCTCGGCTCGCATCCTGCTCAAGAAGCGGGGTCCGCCATGTCGGGTCGACGGGACCTTGGACGGGATCAACCTCAAGTCACCGAGGACCAGGCTCCCAGGCATCTTTGCTTTTCGCCTGTTTTGTTCCCGCCCTCCCGTATGCTGGCCTTTCCCCCGGCTCGCTTTCACTTCGTACATCAATTTATTATCTGCACATGTTGTTCTGGTGTTCTGTGATCAACATCAGGCTACACTTAATGCCGAACTGCGGCTGACTTCCCGAAGCCTTTGATTCGTATCCATTGCCGCCCACACCATCTTCTTGGTCGCCGCCTCTCCTGGATCCAGTAGGTCGAGGCCCAGGCGATTTTCCCGAGTGTGGCTCGTTGACCCCGGGATGCACTAAGACGCACAGCGTGCATACAGCATGCTCACTGAGTCGTCGTCGCTCAACCTCCTTCCCTTGGAAAAAAGTCCCTTGATGTTCCCTCTCCAGCCATCCAAGGTAGGCTGCCGCCAGCCTCTCTCCCCCATTCCCCCACGAGGTCCAAGGTTGCATTCCTTTCGTAGCGTCATGTAAATGTCGCCGGCCCTGACTGATTTGAGCCTTTTTTTCATTCTTGGCACTCCTTCGCGCTGTTCGCCGAGAATGGCGTGAACCTGCTCAGCCTTATGAACATTCTTGCCAACTTTCGTCTCTCGCGGCCCCTCGTTTGGGCCACCTGGTTTCCGCCCGATCCAATATTCCCTTGATCTGCTTCTCCTCGGCCATGTGGTGACCCCCCAACGTGAAGACCGGCTCTCCTCCCTCATATCACAAAGAGGTCTATGGAGCGACTGCCCTTTGGGTATCATTCCACCATCCCGCGCCTCACAGTATCCCCACATGTGATACCTGACGGGCCTACTGTGCCCTCTCGGATGCACCACGAAGCTGCCTATCATCCCAGCTTCTGTTTAGTCCCCTGTAAATTCGCTCTTTCCCAAATCTTTCTTTCGTCGTTTTAGTTTCCAAGACGGGCTACCCACTTGCCAAAATGATATTGTGGGGCCTCTTGATGCCGGTGCTCGGCCTCCTCGCCGGGCCGATCCGGGCTCAGCATTCTGGATGGGACCAGGGCCAGGTAAATAGTACTATGTGCACATGGAGGCTACCTCGTGGTAAGAATCGACGGGACTCCACTCGATGCCCCTCCACTGACATCAGTGAATCCAGTAATAACCCTCAGGGACACGGTGTATCTCGATGGGGGAGACATAATGTGGCTCCAGGGCATGGACACTGGCGAATACAAAAGAATCGCCGACGGTGAGTCTGGCAGACCTTTTCATCATGCGTGTGCACTCTAACCAGGGCGCAACTCAGGTAACCCAAAGGGACTCATCCTCACGTTAAACCTCACGACCCGCTTTAGCCTCGATCAAAACCTCACTCAACTCTTCAACACCCTTGCCAAATTCGGCACATCCTCTGCAGTCCCCAACTATGTCGACGGAGACCTCCTTGGAAACGACGCTCAATTCTTCACATACGGCGGTCTTACGCTCAAGTCAGACTCACTCCCTGACCCCGACAAGGACGAGACCCTCGAATACCAGGCGTACCCGTATGACAGCGATGTTGGAACCTTTAGTGCCGGCTTCGTCAATGAGAAACTCCCTAGCGATATCACTCGATACCTTGCCTATGGCGCTGCGGTTAATGCTCCTTCGGAGAACAAGGCATGGTACTTTTCCGGACTGCGGTCGCCATCCGGTGGGGTGATATACGACTCGTTTGCGATCCAGAGTGCGGTGCCGAGCAATATCTCGAATACCCTAATCACTCTTACTTTTGATTCGCAAGCACAGAATATTGAGAAGTGGGAGAACAGAACGCTACCAGCGTCCGTATCCGGTCGTGCGAGCGCGTCGGGCGTCTTCGTACCTGTAGGTGGGAATGGCATCTTGGTCTTCGTCGGAGGAGTCACGCATCCCGAGTTTGCTTCGTCAAAGCACAAATCTGATAACCCGCCCGCCTTGGTACGCTGTGCCCAGTTCCCAACCTGATGAGCCATGACTAACACCTCAGCAGCAATCCGACAGCGAGGCATTCATCAAATCAATCGATATCTACGATATCGGGAATGACAAGTGGTTCAGACAAGAAACATCATCTTCCGAATCCCCTCCCGTTACCGCACAAGGATGTGCTGTCGTTCAGCACGCCAGCGACTTTTCCAGCTTCAACATCTACTACTACGGCGGCTACACCGGCGAGGATCGCAAAGAAGGCTTTAGTGACGACGTTTGGATCCTCACTATGCCAAGCTTCAAATGGATCAAAGCACATTCCGGCACGGAAGCGCATGCCAGAGCCGGACACAAATGCGTGTCTCCCTATCCTGACCAAATGATGGTATTCGGAGGCTTCACTCCCAAGCTTGGCTCCGGGCCAACCTGTCTCGAAGGAGGCGTTATCCAGTTGTTCAACCTGACAAGTTTGGAGTGGATAGATTCGTACAGTCCGGACGTGTATGCCGAATATGGCGTTCCTGAAGCAGTACGCAAGGAGATAGGGGGGGAATCGTGGGGCGGGGCTACCGCGAACAGTCCCGCCGCATCTGGGGGTTGGAGTGAAGAAAGCCTTCAAACCCTCTTTGAAACACCTTACCCCAGCGAGCGGATCAAGACGTGGTATCCGTATGAGCCCGTTGAGCCATCATCGAGACCTGGTGTAAGCGTAAGTGGCGAAGGCAAGAAGAGTGGCAGTAAGCTCCCAGGCTGGGTGCCGCCGATGCTCGGTGCTGTTTTGGGCTTAATCGCTGTCGTTCTGGTAGGAATTGCCATTTTTGTCTGGAGAAGGCGCAGAATTCTGAGAGCCGGATCGCGACATGGTTCGGTATCGACAGCAGGGCCGAAGTGGTACGAGTTTGACAAGCACCGGAGATCTTCATGAGTGGATGACGATAATGATTAGTTTTATTTTATTTTTTTAACATACCCTCTTAAATTAAAATTGATAGTTTTCCGTCTCCCAATGTAGCTTCCTTAGCTCTCAAGTACCCAAGCTCCAAGACCTCAGGCATCCATCCTAAGAAGTGTAAGTCCGCGACGGTCACTACTTCCCAAATTGAATATTTGATCCATTAGATCATATTTGAAGCATTTCACATTCTGGCGTATAAGGGTCAGAAGACGAGAGTGGGTCATCAAGGCCCTTTCTATATTGCACACGTGCACGTGGACATTCAGCCATTTTCCCTAAAACTTGTATAACGGCGTCTTCCTAGAGCTGCCATCTTGTCAAGCGGTAGGCTTCTGGCTCAAAACTTCTTTGACTACATTGATAACCTGCGCGTGTACTGACGCAGGTGCAGCGACAACCCCCTTATTCTCGGCAAGTGTCCTTCCGATGCTGAAGTCGAGAGGCTTTCCTTGCACATCTGTAACCTCACCTCCCGCCTCCTTGACAATGAGATATCCCGCAGCGTGGTCCCAGATTTTCTCCTGGTAAGTCGCCTTGACGGGCAACCTAAGGTAAATATCGCCCGCACCGCGGGCAATGCTGGCGTATTTAGCCTGGCTATCCATACGCACGCTAGGCGCGGTGATTCCGAGCTTTTGGGAGATGACGGCCTGGTCATCGTGCGCGGAGTGGCCCGCCTCGACGGACTCACAGAAGCTCGCCTTGGACATGTCGGTCAAGGGGCGCATAGAGATGGGCTTGCCCTCGGAGAGACCGGCGGTGCCAAGTGGCCTAGAGGTGGCACCCTGTCCCTTGACGGCGGAGAAGATGACGCCGTGACCGGAGTCAGTTTGGTTGAAGCCAATGTCTGCGGTAAGAGGAGCGCTGTCGTCGACGGGAAGGTTGGGGCAGCCGAGGACACCGACCTTGACGTCGCCGTCAACCATGAGGCCGAGACAGACGGCGTACTGACCGCCACGAAGGAAACCCTTGGTGCCGTCAATGGGGTCGATGCACCAGATCCTGCCCTTCGCGCCACCCTTGCTACCGCCCAAATCGATAAACTTCAGCATGTCGTCCTCCGACTTGATTGGGCCGCCGATGACGTCCTCAGACTTGCCGTCGTCGAGCTTGGTTCCCTTGACAAAGTCCCAGATCTGCGTCTTGAGCGCCGCATTCTCGCGTAGTAGGCTAGACTCCTCCTCCGCGACAATCTCATCGTCGGGAAAGTTTGCATTGAGGGCGGAGATGATTAGGGCCTGCGCACCAAAGTCTCCAATGGTCACGGGGGACTTGTCGGACTTATCGACGGAACCCTTGGCCTTTTCGTGGAAAACCTGTTTGGTGAGGATGGTGGCGCGCTGGACAGCCAGCTGGGCGACGAGAAGTTCCTTTGCGTAGTCCGCCATGGTGAAGTCTAGCGGGTAATGCGCAGCACCGAGAAGCAAGAGATTGACTGCGGAAGGCCGAAACTGGGTGATACTTGATGTGGAAGGGCTGCAAGCTTTATCAAGGGAACGTTGTGGGGAAGGACGAAAGGCTCCAGTAAAAGTCGCCCCGCGGCGGGGTAGATTTCGTCGTGGAACATGTGCGACTGGACAATGGACAAAGGCAAGTTTAGAAAGGCGAGATGAATGCAATCTCGGGGTTTGAAACATAATAGTATTGAGCCAAATCTAATCTGGTTAATCCTGTCAAACCCCGACAGGGCCCGTTGAAACTGCAGAAGCAATTTAATTCCCCCATGTGCGGAGCGGACGCGTAGATCTATGACGACGAATTAATAATCGATCTAAACATTGATGTTTCGTTTGCTTCTTCAGCCGAGCTGCATCGTGAGCTGATTTTTTTCCCGCTCGAGTTCATGTACGACGTCCGTCTTTTGTCCGATTAGTGATCCCCTATAACTGCCGAGCTATCCCTCGCTCCACTGCGCAGGAAAGCCAGGAGAGGAAACGGCTGAGGACTTCACAGGAGAACATGTTATATGCCAGACGAGGCGTATGTCCGGATGCAAAACCAAGTCTCAGAGCCCAGCCTCTTAATTCATTATATGATTCGATCAAGCCGTAGCCGAGCCATAAATAAGACCCTTCGCCTACTCGGGTCCTGGTGTCGGCAACGATATCGGGATGGAAGAAGGGTGCTTTCAGCCGCGAACATGAATTTCAGACCGCCATCAATCCTTTTTTACATGTCACGCGCTAAAAGCTTGTGTGCACGTCAAGTGTAATATTAAAAATCTCTCACGCTTCAGGCATTCCCGGACGTTGCCAAGTCAGGACACATCGTTCACTTGGTCGCCCGACTCCCTCCCGGAACTCCGTGGAGGCTGCCGTAGCTATGCATTTGCTCTTGCGCCACCCTTACGCCGATGTGAAGAATATGCTGCCCAGTTAATCAGATTAAGAAGATGCTGCTGTCCACGTTTATAGGCGCGAAAAATTACCATAACATGTCGGATTGGGGTTCAGCGAGTTAATTGTAACAGCAGCCAGTTGGAAGGTTGTTCTTAGCCCAGTAGTGATTTTTACTCTTAATCGTCTAGCTCTAGCCCAACATAGCGCGACTTACGGGAACTTGATCGAAAATATGGCACCGGCTATACTACGCCTCTGGTCTTTGTCCAAGACTGGTCGGTTCATTCAACAACATCTCGTTCGTGACAAGCCGTGCGACCTCTAACCAAGGTTGTGGCCCCGGGACCTAGTGGAGTCTCCCGGTCCGACCGTTCGTTATCTCCGGGGAACCGCCCGGCGAGAATCCCCTTACCTATTTTAGTAGGGCCGCGTCAGTCAATCTCTCGACGACAAAATGACTTGGGAGGCTTTTGGTTCAGCTTTCCTGTCCTCATGTACTTTCGACGCCTGCGTCCGACGGATCCGGGGCTCTCTAGCGGCTCCTTGTGTACGGATTTCTCAACTATCATCAGATAAGGATGCTTTAAAGTGTTCTAGATTTTATAGACATTTGTATGCCCAATGCTGCCGAAACATGCGCCGCCTCTAAATAACTCAGATGCCCCGAAAGAAAAGAAAGAAAAAGAAAAAAAAGGAAAAAGGGAAGAGAAAGACAACATATATACAATTTATCCGAAGCCCCCACCCATTACACCTGATTCGCCATCGTGTCCTCCATTTCCTTCCGCATAAGCTCATTAAACTCCTCGGGATTGTCGAGGTAGAGATGATGTCCCGCCTTGGAAATCACCACGACGCTCGCCCGCCCATTTTCTCTCCGTTTCTCCTCCTCCGTGTTATGAAGGAGGGCTTTGAGCCTCGCTTCCTTGAGTTTCTGTTCCGCAGCAAGCCCGCCTGCCACATCCATCCAGTCGTTCTCGCCGTAAAGCATGATGATTGGGATACCGGTCTCACGGATAGTCTCCGTCTCGGTCTGAGATATGATTTGACGGCCAACCCTGTGGATTTTGTTGACGACTGGGTCACGAGCGTACGCTCCGGGGGCGAGAAGGTAGGGGAGAACGTACTCCCCGCTTCCTTTTTGCCGGAAGATGGAAAACGTGTATTCATGGAGAGCCCGCGCTTCTTCGGGTGGTAGGTGGTTAAAACGGCGTGAGGACCAGCCGGATACGAACCGCGGACCGAGGGGCCCGGTCATGCGCACGAGGCTGAACGGCGAGAAGTTGGCATCCCAGAGCCAGACGAGCCATGGTGGCAGTTTCCGAACAGGAACATTGGGTTGTGATGATTGGGAAGAAGTGGACAGTCTCTTGTTGGCCGGATTCGCGTTGCCGTGGCTTTGGGTTGTGGTCTCCTGATCCTCGATAAATTCGGAGGGCATTGTGGATTGATCGGGTTCGGGTAGCTTCTCGTTAACCGCGTATGGATTTTCAGGAAGGCCCGCTGGAGATGCCAGGATCAACTTCTTTAGGCGTCCGGGATATTTTAGCGCGTAGGAGACAGCGAGATAGCCACCCAAGGAATGGCCCAAAAGAGTAAACTTTTCAATCTTCCGCTGTATCCTCCACTCCTCAAGCGCGTCAATAAACCAAGATTCTGCCTCGGCAATCTTCTCTTTCGGATCGGTTGCACGGATTTTGAAGGGGGGTCGTGCCTATCAAAGAAGTCAGCAAACGGATATTCGCGCAATTGGAGACAGTGAATAGGGCGAAGGAGGCATACAGAGTTTCCCATGCCGAGCATATCAAGGGAGTATAGCCTCCAACCTGGTATCCTGGTAAGAGGTTCGTAATTTTTGTACCAAAAACCTAGGCCGGCACCATAGCCATGGAGCATCACAAGTGTTTCCTTGACTTCCTCGCCAATCCGCTCCACTGAGTACTCGTTCAACGCCCGATTCTTTCCGGACAAATTGACTAATTCGGTCTTCCATACTCGGGTTCCAAAAGGATCATAGGTGTCGCCAGATTCGGAGTTGCCAGTGGCAAAGTATTCGGCAGCCTCGCGTAGGTAAGGGATGAGAGAAAGGACGTTTCGTTCGGCGGTAGGCGGGGCAGCACTATGCCACTGTTACACAAGAAATAGTTAGTGCCCTGTGTTGCCTGGGGGAAGTAATTACGCTCCAATTGAGGCGAAATGAGGGCAAAGCGAACCCATTGGTATGCGGCGTCCTTGTATCCCATAGGGAAGAGGGGACCACCGGGGAAGCGGCCCCGCCGGCTCTGCTCAGCGGCGCCGGGTTGTTCGGCGGGAGCCTGTGATTCGGACCCTGTAGCCATGGTAGTCTTGAGTCTACTTGGATATCTCGGGGGAGGGTTGCGACTGTGATCGTCGAGCGAAAGCCTGCTAGGTGAGGGATTTGGCGTGCCCGTAGCGAGATGTGCTCTTGAGCGAAGGAGAAGAGCGGATGCTGTCTGCTGTTTGAGCATTCCGCACGGTGGTGAGGGTGTTCCAGGCTCTTATCAGATGCACGATCCGTCCATTGACACCCGGCATTGCCGGGTAGAATTTCCTTGGGCTAGGCACCCGAACCGCGCAATGAAACAAGAGAGCTGATTAGGTGACGTGGAGGGCGGACTTTACTGCCTCTTGCCATGGAGGGTCCGAGAGACCGGACTTAAGGCTTCAGGAAGGGGGAAAAAAGTGCCCTGGACTTGTTGATTCCCCCGACTCCGCTGGAATTAACCGAAGCTTAACCCCAGTTTCCGTGACTCCCATGGATAGACAAGGATGGGAACGCCACATCCCCAACACAGCCCGTAGCTATTAATACTAGCCAGCTGATGAGGAATGCGGACTTTGTACCTCCATAGTATGCATGGATGCGTAAAATCGAATGCCAGGATTCGAACTCGAGAGAATTCTCGAGGCCCAAATTTTGTTGGATCGCCTGGTTTGACTGTAGCTGAGGCGGCCACGAGGTCCTTTCACCCCGGATCGGGGCACTTCATAGTCAAGCCACCAATTGCTTTCCCATCCAAGAACGCTCCAGCCACACCAGATCCACATCGCATGAGCCGGCAGTCGGATTGTGTGCCTCAAGCCGTCAACGCCGTGGGCCGCGAGAATCACAAGCAAAGCAAACTTGTTGCGATCGACGGCCCACTGCCAACGAACGAGCTCGACAACGTTAACAGCCACTGAGCCGGCCCCGAGCCCAACCGCGAACTATCGGTGTAATGATGCCCTGGTCGCCCTAATTCTACCAAAGTGCGCGTGAGCTCAAAGCTCAACGATACAGCTTGGGCGGCCGTTGCCTTGTTCCGCCGACGGACTGCGCTGGCACTTGCCGAAAAGTTTCATTCAATTCAATCTCTAAGAATTCGTATTGGTCCTCATTTTTGGGACCTCAAAAGACACGGAATTTTTAGCCCTAGGTCCCATCCTATTCGCGGGGATCCCCACACCTCCTTCAACCCGACAACTCACGGCATGGAGGAATCTATCGACTCCCTCGTCAAGGGTGCTCCCCAACCCGGCATCGTCAAGTCGTTGGGCGGGACGACGCCGATAGGATCCACAGTCAAGGAGGGTGACCCGTTAAATCATGCCCCGAGCTCCCCTTCCATGATTTATCTCAACCTTCTCGTCCTCGAAGCGTCGTTACGTGCTCAATACCTCGAACTCAGAGCCCGCCGTCGGCATCATACCTTCTTTCTATCCCTCCTCACACTATGGATCGCCGGCTTTGGCTACGGCTTATTTTTTGCGCCCAGGGAGGATGGCGGTCATGGCGGGTCTGTGTACTGGGGAGTCGAAGTGGCGCAGAAGGTCTGCTTCATGGGCGGTGTCATAACGGCCATTCTCGTCTGGGGGACGGGAATTTGGGATCG
Organism: Lomentospora prolificans; assembly: GCA_029532625.1. Taxonomy (NCBI): domain Eukaryota; kingdom Fungi; phylum Ascomycota; class Sordariomycetes; order Microascales; family Microascaceae; genus Lomentospora; species Lomentospora prolificans. Next base: position 2,125,889 of record JARFXM010000003.1, read on the forward strand.
CGGTATCAGGTGGCCAAGGAGATGGTTCGCCGTCTCGAATCGTGGACTCAGAGGGTTCAACTGCAAACTAGTGCTTATCCGACGGCCCTGGTGGGCGGAACTAGCCTCTAGTGTCGGCTTTTTCCTAACTTATGGGCTCTTTTCGCACACAGCTAGCTCCTCATATCGATACGTTGACCCGTCCATCCTACGCGAAGTGGAAAAGGAGCTCAATATCCGCAGCGATACTCACACCACTCTGCCCATCCTCGTCGAAGATGAAGAGCGTGGCGGCCATGAAGAGGACCTTGCACCAGGCGGCGACTATGTCAAACTCCTTCTCCTGCCTAAATACTTTACCGCCAACTTCCGCGAGAACTGGGAACTATACCGCACCGAATACTGGGAGAAAGAGAACGAGCGCCGGGCCCTGCTGCGGTCTAAACTCAAGAGCAAGAGCCGCGAATATGCAAAGCAACGCTGGGGTATATTTTGGTGGCTTCCATGGCATCAAAGCGATATCAACAAGTACTTGTCTCGGGAAAAGACTAAACCCGCAAGGCGGTTCTCGGACGTTCACAGGCACCGTCGCAATAGCGTTCGACGGGGTTCCACCAGTTCATCCCGGAGTGCGACTCCTACGTTGGAGATTGATGATCCTTCTGGGGTAATCAGGAAGGTGAGCTCTGGCTCCAATGCCTCGGACAAGGCGAGGAAGAGGCTGTCTACTGCATCTGGGTCACGGAGGCGGCCTGAGTCGAGGTCTGTAACGCCGGATATCCCGTCACCGTTAGCGAAGGAAAGTCATCCCGGCGAAGACGGGCTCGATGCGGTAAAAATGCATAGGAAATCATCTGGCGCCAGCCTCGGCTCGGCCAAGGGGATGAAATAACGGAAGACCTTCCTTGTAGGATAACATTATTAGTCTCCAATTTCTTAGGTAATAATACATCCCGTTTGAACAATTGATATCGGCTATGCCCCATCTCAAGCCGTGTCTCTTGGTTTTAACCGTTGTACAACTTGGCGCGGTGACGGTCAGACTTATCGGGATCTGGAGCTAGGGTGCTGTCTGCTGTAAGAGGAGGAGAAAGATGGGTATGGCGATTGGCCCTTTCTCTCGACATGCCTCCACCAGGAGTGGCCAGCCAAAAAGGGAACAAGTGGTAGGTTTTGATCCCATATGTCTGGGCCCTTGGAGCGTGAATAATGATATCACGGCACTCTATATTTGCAACCGCCTAATATGAGAGTTTTGGAACATATGGAGTAAGCATGTCTTCAATTTCATCCCTCCCTGTTGGACTTGACGTACGCCGTCGGCCACGAGACTTGAGATACTAGAAGTAGATATCCTCGGAATTCTAGGCATTCCGGAGGAACGCGGATAATGCAGCGTTAGGACTTGATTTACTGATGCCACCGGCAGATCATTGAACCCGATCAAGGCCTATCATCAAGATTACCCCGAGTTGGCCTGATTTGGTGTGCTGTCTGGAGAGAGTTTGTCTGGTAAACCGAGATACTGTGCTCCCAGTCAAAATCCATGGAGGTGGTTACTGGCTTGCTTCCAGGAAACACTGAGCCCTCTTTAAATAAAATACAATGGATACCAATTGATATTATCTTATAAGATCAAGACGGGGTTTCTTGGGTTCCCTTGCCGCAAACAGGATCACTCCTTCCTCGTCGCTGCCCTTGACTAATGGAGTAGACTCAAGCGACCTTCATAACGGGATCAAAACACCTCGTCTCTCAAATACGAGTTCGATAAAACGGGATTCCCCCCTATTACTGGCATCCCACGCAAATTATTATGGGGTGGAAACAAGATGAAGTACAAGACTGCTGTATCAGTTGGACCTTTCTGTGCTCGTGACCCTTGAATCTAACGTCGTTCAGGGTGATTCGTTCCACAAGGAAGCTCATGATGGCACACCCTCGAGTATTCAATCCCCTTTCTAGGACTAGGACAGTAAGGGAGACATGGATGGGGCTGAGCTAGGGTGCCCCAGAGACCTCCAGGCAAGGAGCCAAGTCGACTCATTTAACGAACGTTGACAGGCAGCGAGTATTCAGAATTCGCGACAAGAATGCTCGTAAGATCATTGCTCTTTCTCGCGCTGAGAACGTCTCACCAATATCATGAAGTCCTCTCCCTCGGTGCATCGCTTCCCACTTTGTGCGAGGCTTTACACAAGCTCGTTCTCATCCCGGAGTCAGCTAAGGTCGGTTATTTAACCTCAGACTCCGGTACGAAAATGACGAATGACGAATATTACGATTTCAGGGCCCCAGGAGATCGATACCGCCAGCATCGCCAGCGGTATCCTCGATCCCTCAGGCGGAAGAAACCCTTCTCTCGCTGTGCCGCAACAGTCAGTGGTTGGACGTGCATCGGGGCCGGGCCTCGGGGCACTTGGCGTGGTGCGCCCATGACTGACAATGGATTTACATTATTATATTATTGCCGACATCCAAGACCTGTCGACCCTTGATCCTGGTTCGTCTGGTGCTCCTCCTTCCTCTGGCAGCACTCTTCTGTCCTCTTGCAGAGGTTCTCATTTCAAACCCACCGCTCCACTGATGCTCGAATACACAAGTCCGTTTCATCGGCTCCCAGGAATTCCCACAACATACGAAGTAATACTGGCAGTGTCCATGCGCTCCTCCTCCATTCAGCCAGAGGCGTGGATTCATCGAACAATGGCACATCCTGCTCCCGCCAACTGGTCTCAATTACCCTGCGGTCTTTGGGAATGGTGATGCCACACCCCACCAGGGACACGATTAAATGACAAAGGGCTTCAACCCAGCTGGGAAGGCGCGGAGGGCCCGAGAGTATCCCCAGACCTGCCATTTATTTTATCGAGTTGGGCGCACACCGTCGTCAAGAGAGGGGAACTTCCGTGGACTAAGGAACCGGTCTCGAGCGCTGGCATGTCCCTGGTGAGCTGAGCCAAGCAGATTTAGGGGGGCCGGACTAGAATAGTACTTGCATCCATGGATCTCGCAACAAGGGTAGCCGGCCCAGGTAAAGGCCAGCTGGCTAGGCGTTGGTGGTGGGGCCCTGTACCTCACTATTTCTGCACTTCCAAGATTGGACAGGACAAACGGACATGGTGAAGGAGGTTCAGTGCCCCAGCAACCAGCGATATTGATGACGAGCGCCCCGGTTGGCCAATTCTCGACTTGTCCTCGAGGATAAAATCGGAACTTGGTTCTCCCACGCCTGCTCAGTGCACGCATGGGGTAAATGCTTCCTACTGTCCACCAGGTCACCAAAAGAGATGCCAATTTCCATCCGAAGCTGGGATCCTTGGCCCAGGCTGAGCTGCAAGTATAGAGGGAGGAATCCATGGGCCTGGCGATGATCTACCCGCTGGGCCCAACTTAGTGGGCACGGACAAATTGATACTTTGCCTGCTATCTGCGGTTTAACTTCCCCTCATCGTTACATCAGCAGGTCGAAGTTCTCTGGGCTCTAGGGATCCTAAACTAGTGTTCCTTGGTTCAATCTGTTTCCTTCGACGGCTGAGGCTTCTCTCAAAGTCCCTCCTGTGCTTCCATGAAGGTAGCAAGTTTACGAGGGTGAGAATTCTTCTGAAATGCACCAAGGACAAATTCGACGACGCTCCAACCCCTTCAGGAATGGCCTCTCCGCATCTCCGTCCGTCAATGGACGGAGCCAACTTCCCAAGTTCCCGAGCGGACTGTGCACTCCTCACTCTTGCACCTGGTGGCGCACTGCACCGTATTATCCACCTACGCTACTCAAATAGGTTCCTTGGCCAAAACCTCTTAGCCGGCGCGCGCTGGGACAACCTCCCCTGCTCTTTCGCTCCTGTCTTTATGCTCTGGCGTTGTATCCGTACCCGCTTGTCATGGGCTATCCCAGAACCCGATGCTTGCGCAAAACATCAAAGGGGTTCTATGGGTCACGATCCTCGTGTCCCAGGATGCGGAATGTCCAATAATATCCGCATCGGGAGACCCTGTAATACTCCACAAGAAGTCCGTGGAGATATTGGCTTTGCATACCTGACTGATCTGGAAAGCAATCAACGGTGCATAGTTGTTGCAACGGACGCCTTTCCATTTTGCGACCTTTCCTGTCGAGGAATGTCGCCGCTGTATCTGTACTTTGCCCCAAGGTGAGGGAGTCTGTGTCCCCACACCGTCCATTCCTCAGCTGCGTCTTTGGAAATATTTGCGAGGACATCGCCATCAACCTCATCCGCCCGCTCCCCCAGCCATTTCCGGTTAGCCCAAGTGAGGGCACGGAGGTAAACCTGGAAGTGACCCCGCCATGTATGTGTCCCGTTGAGATCTGGCGTAATACTTCTCAAGGGATCCATACGGATATCTTGCTTGCGTACCTTGCCTTCGGCCGCGCCGCGTTCGAGGGACGGCCAGGTCGGGGGACACCCTCGGGCTTAAAGCAAGCTCGCCACACGCTACTTCATAATAACACACTATTTCTCTTTCTCCCTCTTATCCTTTTTAGAGCTTTCTGCATGGCCAGCCTCGTACCCACATTCTCCTGCGGAATCGATTGCACTAGAAGCATGCTTATGCCGGGTCGGTCTTGGCTGCTATGCCTCCTTGCATGATCCATCCCCCCTCTTATACCCTGCAGCAGACCTCGACAGGACGTCTTTGCTTCTTCTGCAACCTCTACCATTAGTACACTACCCTTTGATGTGGTTATATTCTTATACAATAGAGGCGTGAACCGGGCCAAAGAGTCAAACAGTTGCCTGGACATCATGCCTCCCACTGCGGGCCCCGTCACTCCACCTTACGACGACTACGGTCGTCGCCGGAGTTCGTCTGTCCTTCCATTAGATCACTCTGAAGCTGTAGTCCTGAAGAAGGCGGACGAATCGAGGCCTCCCGTTATCCTCTCCCCCCCCCAACTCCTAAGGCCTCTCGGCGTAACAACAATGTGGCGCGATTATCCCAACGCCTGCGCAGCAACTCGGGTCTTTCTCTTCATGCTAATGAGGATGCTCTCCGCCGGTATACGGATTACAACCCCGATGGATCCTCAAGATCGCCCTTGTTTACGCCGGTAAACTGGCAAGGAGGAAGCAATGGAGAAAAGGCATCTCGGAGGTTTGATAGGCGGAGTTTGCACATTGACTACGGGCCACCAGAGACGACTTTGCCTATCCCCGACTATTTTAGCCAAGAGGTGTTCCACATGGTGCTAAACAACCCTTCGGCCGCTCATCGATTGTTGAGGTATGCTCAGAGGAAAGGATGTGGTGAGAATATGGCCTATCTTATGAAGGTAAGCATATACGCAACGTTTAAGCTAGCACTTCTTTCGGTCTGGTGGGCTTTATACTTACGTAGCACCTCATCAGGTCCAAGAATACTCCGCATCTGTTGATCAACTTACAACCCTTCTCGCCACCATCTCCACTAACTACACCATGCTTTCCGCTACTTCGCCTATTCACCTTCCTAGCACTCTCACCAAGTCTCTTAACGCCGACATCAAGCACGTAACTGGCTCCATACTTCCAGGCCTCGAGAACCTTTTCCTTGAGTCCAAGACGTGTATAGAGCAGCGCCTAGTCCGCGACGTGTATCCGTCTTTCGTGAAGCGGCAGCTCTGCCTCACTACCACGCGTGCCCTCGTCTCGGAGCGATGTTTCCGCGAAACCGAGTTTCCAGGTCTTGGAAGTGCGTTTTGCATTACCGACGTCACGCTTGAGGGTTGCCCTATCGAGTTTGTATCTGACGATTTCCTCAAGCTGACGGGCAGGAGAAGGGAGCAGGTGATTCATCGGAATGGCATCTTCTTGCAGGGTCCGCTGACGGATCTGGCGAGCGTGTTTAGAATTCGGGAGGTTTTGTCGAGAAACGAAGAGTGTGTCGAGCTCCTGATCAACCATTTGGATGACGGCACTCCATTTTGGAACCTTGTTTATATTTGCCCTATTCCTGGTGCCGGGGGAAAGGTGCGATATTACCTCCATGGCTATATCAACGTATCCAATTGCTTGCGCAACTCGGAGGACGTTGTCCGGATCATAAATTCCGGCCCTCTGCCGTCCGATACATCTTCCGAAAGTTCCCCTGAGCGAAAGGAGCGCTCCAGCTACCGCGACAGTGTCTCCCAGGAGTCTACAGACTATTACGATGGGTCGCAAGGCAGGGATGACAGCATTTCGAGGAGCAAGTCCTCTCGCAAAACTTTCTTCCGCTCCTTCCGTAAATCCCCCGAGTCCTCTTATCCCCAAGCTCAGGCGATACAACGACCGGACACGGCGATTTCGACCATGGCAGCAAGTGGCACTGGGAATCAGATGGAGGGCAGTTTATCTCGTTTGACGGAGGATTACGTTTCCGAGGTGCCTCGAGAGCTTCCGTCGACGCCGTACTGCCGATTCATGCTTTTAAAGCACACACCCGGGTTCAAGGCGCCGAAGCTGGCAATTACGTTTGCTACCCAGCCGGCACTCGATCTACTCAATCTCGGGCTGGCGGCCGATGCTATTAACAACAAGGACGTCTTCACAGTTTTGGCCGAGCAGGCGAACTGCCCGTCTATTAATAAATCGTTCAGACAATCGGTTCGCGAAACGGTTCTTGTTGAGAGACGACAGGCCGTGGCGGAAATTATGGTCTCGGCGCCAACGACGTCACGGAAGGGGAGCCTTATGACTATAGGATGGGGGAACGAGGAACAAGGAAGGTCAAGAACCATTGGAAACAAGATGATGCTCATCCAGAGCTTCTGGACGCCGCTGAATGACGGGGAGGGCAGGCCCGCTTGGGTCATGCTAGTTTTGATTCCAACATCTACATGAGGATCGGATTTAAGGGGATATATGGCACATAAGTGTTGGGGAAGGCAATCTCCTTTGGAAGAATTAGATATATGTACGGAGTGAGGCGGAGTTTGATATTGTACTACCACGACAGGCATTCCTCTTCCCTTTGTCACGACGCGGAAATTTGATACCACGAAAGTTCTATACCTATACCAATAGCCATGATATTAGTGTACACACTGGCTGGACCTAGTGTCCCGTTCTCTCCTCCATTCTCTCCGCACATTTAACCACAATGAATTTGATCCCCGTGTAGTCGGATGCCTGATTAGGAGGGAACGTCGCTTAGGAAGCAACGCATCATTTTGAAAAAGTAGGATTGGTTCAATAGTGAGTTGCAGCTTGAACGGGGTATTCGAGACAGCTATCAAAGTTATCGAATCGAGTATGAAGCTGGCTACTCCCCTCATCATGAGGAAGATGTATGCTTTTGGACCTCTATTCTTAGTATCTGTCTGCGAAGTCCTAGTTGCATGGTGCCCACTTAGCCCATTGAACTTGCATCGCGGGTTCCAACTGTATCTAGAAGTGAAAAAGAACATCTCTTTGGTTCTGACGAGGCAGGGGCGGCAAAGACATCTCATGCAAGCGTGTGGAGTGTGTCCGGGTAGGTGCCGAGCCGTCTTTGAAGAAACACTAGGAGGTAGGGTGTGGGAAGGGACGTGAAAAAAGGTATCCCATGGGCTGGACATCTCGTGAAATGTTAGAGACGCCGCCGCACATACTAATGGCAGGAAGGATGTAGGGAGAAGGTGCATGAAGAATGGCAGGGTCGGGATCAGCGTCAACAGGAAAGAGATGCCGTAGCGGCCCAAGTTGCAGAAGTTCCATGATTGGGGGTGCAATATAACTAGGCTCCCCCGCCTTCCCCCCACCCGCCTGGGTAGAAGGGCTCCGAGTCTAGAGGGCATCAATTTCATTGTCCTTGATCCGCTCCCCCGTGGCCGACGTTGACTGGAGTAGGGAAGGCGTTGAAAAGCAAATGTTCCGGTCTTGGTTAGCTCGCGCTGCCCTTTCTGCGGCATATGACATATCTTTATTGATAGGGACGGCAGTGCCTGGAGAACTTGCTCCGGGAAACCCTTGGGTTTCGAACCCGAATTATACATATCAGGCCGGCATGCTGCAGGACGCAAGTGTGTCTAGAGGGTAGTTGAATGAGCAATAGAACTCGTGCGAATGAGGCTTGAAAAGGCCACAAGGGTGAAATGATAGGTCGTCTATATTCAAAATGATTTTTAAGAAGTCAACAGCTCTTTCTAACCACTAGATCTTCCTACAGCCAAGAATGGCGCCCCGGTTGAGTGCCGGCAGCGGCAGAATCGCGGAAGTTGATGTGGAGCAGAGCGTTCCGGAGCCGAGACGGACACCGGCTCCATGGCCGGAGCCAGAAAGAATCGCAAGCACTGGACTAGCCCTGGATAAGAGGAAACGTGGCTCCGGATATCCACCGTGAATTAGTGAATTGATCCTTGGCTTTACCTTCACCTTCGCTGCTCTTTTTTTTTTTTCTCTCTGTTTTTGTAATTCCTGTCGGTCATCTACGGGGTTTCTTTTGCTATTGGTTTTCTATTGGTTCTCAAAGTTACAAATCGAAGCGGGGGTTTTGCACGGGTACAAAAAAATACGAGCCTCTGTTCGCCTCGTTTTGAGATTCTTATCCGAGGATGCCAACGTTGTTCTCTCCTCACGGTCGGATGAGCCTCAATACTTTTATCGAAAAGCTGCGCAAGACTGCGCATGTTGTCCCCGCGGAGGTATATATATTTAGGGCCCACTCGAGTGCTCCTCGGCATGCTCCCATGTCTTGGTATATCACGCCTCGCCAAGCTTCAAAGAAGGAGGACGGTATCCCAGACTAATTTGAAAGAGAAGAGCGAGGCCCGTCCTAGCCGTATGTAGAGTTTTAGAATATAGATAGAATACAAAGCTGGGATGAGAGATTCTATGAGGAGTGATGTTGCTATGGTGTAACAGTACAGCAGGGAGACTGCATTCAAAACGTACCCCTGAGAAACCGTTGTGTGGAACATTAAGTGCCGTCTTTCTAAAGTAGTAGACCAATTTGATGCTACTCCGAGGAGCAGCAAGGATTGTTTTCCTTTAGGTGCACTCGCAATTCCTGATCAGAGCACGCTCGCAGACGCCCAACTTCGATCTGTAATTGCTCTTTGGAAAGACCATGATCCTTCACGGGTACGTCGTTCTTGGTTAAAAGTCTCTCTAACAACTCTGGGTTTGACCAGTCGTATGATGCATCGGTCGGCTGGCTCAGAGAGTTCTGGACCGGGGTTGTCGACTGGCTGCCAGAGCCTGGTAAGTGACTCGCCAGCTTCTGGAGAATTCAGGGATGATGTGCCCTATTTGGCGGTCAATGTGACCCGATTCTTGCCTTTGACCGGCTGACATCAAGTGATTCCTAGAGGTGAAAGCATCTGCCCCGGCCTGGCTGAAGCAGAGGCAGAGGCAGGTCACGGCTGTGGTGCCAGCCCTGATGGCTAATCCAATCAGGGCTGCTGCCGGGCCGACTCTGGAGCTTACCGACGGCTCAGGCCCAATCGGCTGATATGTGAGCAATCTGCCACCTGCCACATAAAGTACCTCTCTTACTATATTACTTTCGTAGATAGAGTGGTAATGTAGCTATTACTCTGCGGAATAACTAATGTTTAGCCGTGCTTACTCGTGCTCCCGACTTTGTAAGGCGGGAGAGTGTCAGGGTACATGCGTGTTACGCAACGGTATCTCCATTACCATTGTAATTATGGTGAGAAAAGGGTACTGTAATGGCTGCAGAAGGAGCGCCCGTGGCTATTTGCGGGGATATCAACACACGAATTGATTGGCTTCCGGAGTGCGGTGCGAGCTCCGATTGGGCGCGGAAGGCGGGGCACTGAGATCTGCTTAATTTCTGGAAGATGATTTGTGACTGACTGGTCAGCCTCTCCCAATGCATATGTCGTGGCCGATATCTGACACTCCTCGTACCCCTATTCAGGGATCACACTTGTTAGCCTACAACCAAAAAATACAAGTCTAATCCAATTTAGGAAGAAGTAGAGATACTTATTAAAACACTATATTTACATATAAAAGAAGGTACTAGTACTCTTACTGTTAAGGTCAAGTACCAGTTACAGCCTTCTCACCATCAAGTGCAATAGATACCTAAGGAATCCAGTCGTCGTATGTTTTACTAGCAATATTGAGAGGACTTGAGGATCCGAACGCGAAGTCGTTCATCGTGAGTAAGCTGCTTCTTATAGGTCATTTGTGGTAGCTGCAGCTCAGTGTCATCGTCTATCAGGTTTAGGAGGAATCTAATAGTGTTTATCTGCCTTTGCTATAGGGCTAGGCCGGTAAAAATAGCCTTAATATCTATTATGGCCGTCTATTGTTCTATCGTGGGTGACTATGATCTCGTAGAAGTCATCAGTGAAGAAGGCTTTAAAAGCCCGAGGCTGAGAAACGCGACATCTGTGGTTTGTTTTGGTAGAAGTATCTTACTATATAAAATAGTATGCGGGGTACCTTGCAGGGGCCCCCTGTAAGACAAGCTTGAAGTTTCGCGCTAACAAGTCTAATCCCTCTGCAAGATATACTTTCTTGACTCCCTGTACCCTGCACGATATGCACCCCATGGGGCTATCCATGGATTCCACGTACGAGTACCAAGGGCTCGTCTCCACGTCAAGCCTTGGACCCAAGTAAGAGTACAAGTACTCGTAAAACACGACAGGCAATGCCAAAAACTCGTCTCTGCGTCAAGCTTTGACGATCGATCTGCTCCTGCAGTACTCGTACTTTTCGTACCCGCAACTAAGTGGCGACGGCCGCTAAAGGTTCAAGTTGGCACGCCCGGTTTTTGCTTGAGCTTGGCGAGCTCACTCTCACATACCGTACTACTCGTACTCGTACGCTACGCTACGTCTGCGCTCGCTACCGTAGTGTAGCATATATAAAAGGCCATGACGCCGGGCCGTGTGAACGGACGCGATGGCCCGTCCTTGATCCCGGGCCTCCAAGTCGAATGACTGCAGTGATCATCTCATCCGGCAGCCTAGTGTGCTCCTAGTGGCATGGCTGGGCGCTTTTCCTTTGCCTTGATCTTGGGCCGGGCTTAACTTGCAGTGGTACAAGGTCCCGTCCGTGCCCGCTCGCTCGAACCCCGGGCTTTGACGCAAAAAACGCATGGACATTGATGGACAGTATCCGAGCTACGCTACACTACGCTGCGAAGCGTCGCAACCGGGATGTTTGCAATTTGAGTACGAGTAGTAGATAAACCCCAGCCAGGCCTGTTCCAGATGAATGCGACGTGGAGATGGATCGTCCCCTTCTCTACTCCCATCCGTTCCGTCCCTTCTGCTGGGTGCATTAGTTTAGTCTGACCTGACGGTTTCGTTGTTCCACGACAAGTCGGTTACTGTTCGATTTTTCAACGCAACACCACACACACATCGACGGACAGGACATCGAAACTCGTTCTCAAATGGCTGGCGAAGAAGGCGGCTTCCCTGCCGGGCCTCCCCCGGAGTCCCTTCCCGGCTTCCACGATGACCGGTCCGGGCTGGCCATCTTCTGCGTCGTCTTCTGCCTCACAGTTGTCACCATGGTGACGGGTATGCGTATTTGGACGAGGAAGGTCATCATCGACAAGCTGGGCATGGATGACTGGGCAGCTATGATCACACTAGTGATCATCTGGGTCGAGGGCATTGCCATTGCACAGAGTACGTTACGTTTCCAAACCATGCATCATTGAGACTTGAAGCTGTGACTGACGGATTATCACTTCATCAGCGACCAGGTACGGTCTCGGAAAGCACATCTGGGCTATTCAACCCCCTACTTTGCTTATGGAGTATTGGAAGGTATTGTTGCGCCTTCCTTTCCGCATTTCGCATCAACTAGACTGACTTTCGTCTCGCGTTAGTGGTTCTGGATCACGCTGGTGTTCTACGCTGCCGGCCTCTTCGGAGCCAAAATGACCTTACTCCTCCAATACTACCGCATCCTGGCCGTCCACCGAATGCGCATCGTCTACATCGCCGCCCTCGTCGTCATCGGCTGCTGGGCTTTCGCACAGGTTCTGATCATGCTGCTCATCTGCCGCCCCATCCAGGGACTCTGGGACAAGACGGTAGAAGCAGAGTGCATGCCCAACGCGCCGCAAATCTACGTCAATGCCGCGGGCAACATCATTACCGATATTGCCATCTTCTTGCTGCCAATGCCGACTATCAAGCATCTGAATCTGAAGAAATCGCAAAAGATTATGCTTTTCGGCATCTTCTCGCTGGGATTCTTGTAAGTGAAGCGAACCGAAACCCTGCGATGCATCCCTGATGCTTGATTGATACGTTGCTAATCTGGAGTTTTTTTTCCTTTTCCCTAGCACCGTTGCCATTTCCGTTATCCGCATCAAGTTCCTCAACATCGGGAACTCCGAGGGGGGCGATGTCACCTGGCAACACGTCGAGTCATCCGGCTGGTCCCTGGGCGAGCTCGCTTCCGCCCTGACCTGCGCCAGTCTGCCCACGCTACGGCCCTTCATCTCGAAGTACTTCCCGCAGTTCGGCATGACGTACTCGCACCCCGGCACAAAGCCGGGCTACCACCAGTCCGGCAGCCCGGTCGGCGGCTGCGGTCGAGATCCGGAGTCGATGGCGACGTCGAGGAACCTCAACTCCAAGAAGAGCAATGCCATAGGGAGCGGCGATTCCTCCGTCGACATCATGGAGCATGAACTTGATCCCTTCGGGTCCAAGCCCAGCAGCACGCATGAGAATAACCACAACACGTATGACCATAACTGGAAGTAGTCGGGTCGAAAAAGTGAAGCCCCGACTTTCAGAAACACATGGGGGAGGGGTTACTTGGCAGGTTTTTTTGTTCGTGCGTGAATCGCGTTGGCGAGGACTCCTCCTGTTTCATATCGAGCTTGGATTCGAGTTTGACTGGGAATTATTGCGAGCGGAGTCTGGTTCAAAACCCGACGAATGGTATTCGCAGAGGGTAGTTTTTTCCCCTTCTCTATGGATCATGTATGTACGATTTACAACTCTCTCGGGTCGTCACTGTTGGCCTTTGAAATGTTCTGCCTCGGATTAATACTGCTTCGTCCTTAACTGTGCTTGCTTCGCTGATGGCCACAGCCTTCAAAGTTGTCCCCTGAATAAAGGAGCTAATGCATCCATCTCAATTAACTCTGGCAAATAGTTAGTTGTGAGACAGCAATTGGTCGGAACTAATGCTATTCATCATATCATAAAACTCAGCGTCTGATGAGGCCACCCAAGAACTGGACAGCTCCTGGGAATACCCGACTGTTCCGATGGAGCTTATAAGTCAATCTTTCGCCCGCCCCCGTTGCAACTCTTGATCTACACTGACTCTCGGGGGTTCCCTCAGTGAGCGAACCTAAAGTCCAGCCTCTTCATCCCCTCGTCGGTCGTATGCAGCAGGTAGTCCTCCTGCTCCTCCTTCGACAGGGCGCTCCACTTACGCTCCCGGGTCCTATTCCGCCAGATATAAAAGGCCTTAACAAGGTAGAACAGCAGGACGTTCCAGCAGCAGATGCCCAGCAGGATGCTATTCCCGCGGCGGTACAGCGGCTTATCGTCCTCGCGGTAGATATTAGACGCGATAATATTGCCCGACTACACCGTCATGTTGTACAGTGCCGCGCTGAACGACGATGTACCCGAGCGACGACGCCACGTACGCCTAGTAGTCGACGGCGAACTTCTTACTAACCCTACTACGACCCTAGGCCCGAGTATTAGTAGAACAGCACAGGGTACTTCTATAGGTCGAACCCGGGCAACAGCCTCTCGACGTAGTTAAGCTCGACGATATTATCGCCGTCGCCGTCACCGTCCACCCTGAGCGTCCCGTACCGCAGCGTCGGCAGGTCGTGCTTCTCGACCATATACCGGAGCCATTCGTTCGTCTCTACCACATGCTCGTACGACCGCGGGTTGCCGGGCGTGCTGACCACCTTATACCACGGGATGTCCGGCCCCTAGTAGTTAAGCAGCGCATACCCGGCCCCGCTCGAGAACGACACGCCGTACACCGCCTCCTGGCCCACGTCCGTGACGGGGGCCATGCCGGTGCCGTTGAGCGCCACGCTGTACACGTGCCGCTGGATCGACGATTCCCTCGTCGACACACGCCTTCGCCATCACTCTCCTGCGCCTCACAACCGGGTGGACCAAGAAGTTCGTCTGGTTCATCATTGTGTCCATGAACATCCTCATGGGCATCTCCGTTATGTCCTTTTGGATCCAGTGCAGGCCGTTGCCGCTTTCGTGGACGCCCAGCCTGAGGCAGACGGTGCAGGGGACTTGCTGGAGTCATGATGTTCTCGCAGGCGCAACATGTCCAGCGGAGGTAAGCTCGACACTTTGAAACAAGCATGATCTTGTGAATAGGCCCCCGCTCCCTCCCATGTCCTCATTCATATCCCTTTTTGCTTCCTGCTTCCTGTTTTCTGCTTTCTATTCTTCTATTTCGAGAGCGAGGGGCACATCCGTGAATTTGTGATAATGGCTGGAAATAAGAGAGTGGACTAACTGGGTACCGCTGTAGCGTATTCCGCTGCTATGGATTTTATCCTTGCTATACTGCCGTGGAAGCTCCTGTACGGGCTGCAGATTAAGGAAAAGATTGGTATTGCCATTGCCATGAGCATGGGTTTCATGTAAGTGGATGGCCCATAGGACTTGGTCTCAACGCTCCGTTTCCTTCTACGCACTCTCCCCATTCTATTCTCTTTTTTCTTCCTCCTTCCCGCTAACTGATGTGTCTTTCTTTATTGTCAAGACCGTGAAACTTCCTACGCTTTCTTCCCCCGACATATGTAAGTACACACACCCCCATCGATTCCAAGCCGCCCCCCTCCCCGCCTCCCCAAAGAGCACATGTTTTCTTTTGCGTCGGCGCATTTATTATTCATCTTTACTTTTTTTTCTCCTCTGCTCTGACGCATAATAGATGACGGCGCGGAGCTCGTCATCTGGGACCACCACTTTGGACGTTAGAATCGCGGGGAAAGGACATAGAGAGTTATTCTAGGGCCCGCTTGACTTGTGGCAGACCTCCAAAAGGACATGCTCGACCTTGTTTTTCCTCCAGCGGTTGCTGAGGCGTGAACGGGGAGCCGCATTAAGAACTACGCCTCTAAGACCACCCCATGGGTCTCCCGGTCCCAGTTAGCGCCAGCGGATGTGCTTTCTGGGAGCCCTCCTACCCTGAGCCTGGAAGCTGGCTAAGGCCAAGGATTGGGATTGTCTAGGAACGGGATCCTTATAAGAACCGGTATGGCCTCTGCCCAGACTAGCGGTAGCTTGCCCGTCCACCTATGCGACCTAGATCGTTCCGTCTGTACCACAGTTTACACAATTCAAAAGCCATGCGAACCATGAGACCACCCACGCCATACCCGAACCTCCCACGAGAACGGTCGGGAGCAGAGCGCATTCGACAAAGCCGCAGCTATATCACGGTGCGCCGAAAGATTCGAAAAAATTCAGACGATAGCAGAGCGACTGGGCACTATGTTCGAGCAGGTGTTTGTGAGTAAGACAGCTGGCACATCTGCACCGGCACCCACCCACTAATTGATCGATAGTTATCACCCTACGTCCTTTTGTCTTCATTTTAGCTAGAGGCAAGGCGATAGTTGAATTCTACCTACTGTGATTAGTTCCTCCTGGCATCCATGTTTTTGTCCATCCCGTGCCTGGTTTGTGGCGATGATGGGGTGCGTTCGTGGCTTCTTCGAGGAACGCTGTGAGGGAAGCGTGTAGTTGCGGGCATTTCAGTCCTGCATGTCAGCCGCGGGGGGATGTTACACCCGCAGGTGGAGCCAGCGCTGACCAGTATGGCCAGTGGCTATGCAGGGGCGTTTCAAGCCCTTGCGCTTACTGCTTACCGTCATCTTCTCGACTCTGGTCGTTTTTTGGCGGGCTGGCTTCTTGTGCATCAGGGATCTGACCTCTGACGGCAGCTGAGAAGAGGGAATCGTATGAGCTACTTTGAAAAAGTCGGTGTCGAGCCTCAAGGGATGGATACTTGGTCGATCTGAGACGGAAGACATTGGATGGTGGGGATTAAAGTCAGGCTAAGCCAGCCTCACTTCCCTTTTCCGAGCTGCAGCTTTGGAGAACCTGAAGAAAAGGATGGGAGAGGAAAGGGGAAAGGGAGGGACGTCCTGGACTGGAGGGCTTGTGTGGACTCTACAGGGCTCTCGAAGCACCCTTGAGGACTCTTTAGCACACCCAACTGCGTCAGCGCTTTCGCTTGCACCTGCAGTATACAGAGAAGGTATAGGTAGGCTGTGAACGCTGGCGTGTCACTCAAAGGTCCATCCTTGTGTTCATGTTGCTGGCTGGCTGTCGAGAGATTGAGGACTCAAACATGGCTGGCCAGCGCTAAAATCCATTCAACACGCCCAACCATTTTTCTTCGAATCTTCTTTCAGTCGCTGGCCAGGTGGATGAAAAACCAATTCCGCCAGCCAGCCAATGGATATTCATTGCACAAGTGTGCGCCTTGTATTAGCCTGAGGAGCACGTCCAATTCAATCCCACATCATGCAGTGATACCAACGATGGATGGATCAGTGGTGAAGGCAAGGGAGCCAGCCACCCTGGTAACCGGGGGGGGGGGGGGGGTTCCCTCGGTAGGCTTAGGCATCATACAACTGCGCTAGAGACCCATCTACATTTACAGCGACGATATGGCTCTGTATCTTCTCTCCGTTTCTTCTAGCTTATTTTTTTTTTTTTGCGACTGTGCCCGACATGTTGCTAGGTCTATTTTGTCATTCTCTTGCGCGACTGGGCGCACCGCTGAAGCCTGCAGAGGGACGCCTTATTTATATATATGCAGGCTAGGAGCGGAGACCGGGTTGATGCCTCCGTACCTAAAACCGACAGCCCCAGAGATGGAGATATCTGGGAAGGATCTCTTTCTCCCGGAAAATAAGCCAAGCCAAGGAAATGTCTCCTCGCGGCTGGAACCGACAGAATGTGAGGGAGGAGGTTGCAAGGGAACAAAAAAAGGTTCTTTGGGGAGAAGCGCCGCAAGGAAACGGCGAATATACGCTGCAAGTAGAGTTGAATGGACAAACGGCCAGCCAGCGAGTACTACCACCGGGAAAGACAATTGGCGAGGGCTGGCGCGGAAAAGCCAGCTAGCATCCGTCCATCGAAACCGGTGAACAAGTTTGTAAGTGCTGGCGCGCCGTCGTTCGTGGCCTCGGGGCGGGGAATGCCAGCGATACAGGGGACCGAAAGCCAGCAAGCACTGGCGGCTACAGTAGTTGCACCTTGATTCTTCCTCTAGGGCCTCTACCGTGGACACGTCTGGGCCGAGCTCGACTGGGCATGAATTCTCGATTCAGCAAGGTGCAGTTCCATGCTCCTTGGACAGGTGCTTACTATTTCCTGCCCATCGATCCGATACTGGATGAAGCCTGATTTCGATGGGCTTGATGGCACTTTAACAACATTGGCCTACTGCGGCTGGTTAAGGTCGGTTCGGATGGGCCTAGTTGAGTGCAGCTCGGTTGCACCCGATATCAGGCTTCGATTTGTCGTTTAGAAACTCGATAATGCCATTAAATGCTCGCCGCAAACATGTTGATACATCAATGATGGAGCATGGCCCACAGAAGAAAGGAGCCAGCGAATGCCAGCCAGCAGCGCTGAGGTGCGTGTTATGTCTCAGTCGGCAGTTGACAGGCAGTAACTCATCGTTGTTGCATATGTAAGCTGGCTGGGTGGCGATTGACATTCCTAAGGAAAAGCGGGAAAAGGCCAGCCAGCGATGACAGGAATTGATAGCCAGCAGTCTTCAAAAAGGGAAATGAGATGAGAAGAAGGAATGCATGGCTAAAAAATAAATAAATAAAAAGTTTAAAAAAAAATTGGGTGAAAAGAATTGTGAAAAAAGAAAGAAAAAAGGACTGAACATATTAAGTGGAAAAGAGCAAAGACAAGACCATTAGGAGAGAGGAAATGCCAAAAGGTTGGGCCAGGCCAGCTGCGCCAGGCCACGAGACAACCGACAGATGTATAAACATACATAATAATACCACTTTGCCAGGCTGGCACATATTCGTAAGCCAGCAGTATACACAGCCTGGCCAGTTGGCTGGGTACAATGACTAGGTAATCTCAGCTGCACAAAATTTCACTGTCCCTTCCAATTCCACTGTTCATAGCTTCAAAAGAGACGCTTCCGTCTTCCTCTTATTTTCACGCATCGTGAACCGCGTCTTCACGCGTCACGCCCAGCTCTGAGATAAGCCATCAAGATAGTGCCATGCTGGCCGATAGTTAATTGATAGATAAGTCTCATTTCACGCCGAGCCAATCCGTGATGGGCCTCACTTGAACTTTGCTCATATATTGATTCTATATCTTACCCATCACCAACACTTCCCACCCATTCGCCTTCATTGTCGCCATTGCTTTGGCCTTTGTTGGAAATCCCCCTGGCACAACCCGCCCTCCGGTCCGCGCCGGATGACAATGAGGGAACTTTCGGACCAGTTTTCGCTGGCCATCTCCGCCGCTCGCTCGACTGTGGACGCCATCAAGGTTTACCGAGATGTGCTTGTGCAGGCCCCTGGCACTTCTGATATTCGGGAGAAGCTTGATGGCCTCAATAGAAAGATACTGGAGATACACGGCGTCTGCTGTTCCGGGCTGTTCGTTTCGAGCCATGCTACTCCACTCGGTCGCCCTTCCGGTACGCAGCAGGGCTGGACTTCTGATTATTTTTACCTCGAGAGCGTGATCCGTATTTTCGAGGAGCTCCGCAACGCCGCTTCTCAACCATGGCAAGCAGACCCTCCGGATGGCCCGGAGACCATTGGGGAATCATCTCAGCCAGTCGTTGTTCGCTGGCCACCACTTACACTCGCTCAGATCGAGTCTGCGCGTGTGAAGCTGCAGCGCTTGCACGGCCATCTTCGCCGGGTTTACTCTTGTTGGGACCTTTATAGCCTTCATCACGCGGTCTCTCAACCCGCGTCAATCAAGTCCATACCTTCGGACCATTTAGGCTTGAAATCTGGGTCCTCCGAAGACCCTCAGCAAACAGCCCAGCGCGCCCTGGATGAGCTCAATCAGCACAGCCACGACCGCTTCCCATCCCCGTCTTACCAGGTGGAAAGCACAGCTATCATCGCTAGAAACAACACGAACCCGGAATATTCGGCCGCCGCCGTCGTATGGGTGTCACCTGCAGTCAACACCCACTGGCAAAGATTTGGATCTTCAGTACGCTTGCTTCTTGGGATCCCCCTTCAGAAGCCAAAACGGGCCAACTGCGTTCAATGGATCTTGGAATACAGCCGGCAGTCGTGGCCTAAACATTTTGGCCCTGCCCCGTTAAGCAATCGTGCATTTACCTCAATAGCCCAGCTTGCAAGACGGGACGAGACTTTGCCGTATCACATCGCCGCCGCGCTCGGTCTCTCTGAGCTTTGTCGAGAGTTCCTACAGGGCGAAATCCCGAAGCCTCAGTTAGAAGAGTCTAAGCTACTCTATAGCGCTTTGTTAGGCCCGTCGATTCTACTTCAAACTAGTCACATGACGCCGTGGGAACGCATAAACCAGCCTCCGTTCAGCCTCAACCACGCCGAGGTCATTCGTATGTGCCTCCCCGTCCAAGCTGGGTGGATATCCTCGCCTCTATGGCTTTGGAGTCCAGATACAATCCCCCCAGCGCCTCTAGACTATCTCGCGTTCTTAGTCTGTCTACGGCTAAAGGACGCGGACCTATTCATGGACATATTTATTCCTGGTGGCCGTACAAGTAAAGATTTTATCGAACTACTTCAGCCTGGTTCGTTCTGGGAGCCGTTCGCAACTTCTTACGAACCCTGCTCTTCGGATGAGGCACGTGCTTATATGAACGAGGTCCTGGTCCGACTTCTTGATAGCTTATTGCCATTGCTGCGTGATGACAACCCACTTGCCGCCACTGAAAATGTTGCTGTTTTCGATGGGGCATTTCGCCTGGGCCAGAGCTTGGGCTTAGAATTCTCACAACCTGGTCACGTGTGGCCTGCAGACAGTATAGCGGATGCGGACTTCGAGGACGAGGTTCGAAGCCATGTCCGCGAGAGCAATACTTCCGTCATCCGCCGCTTAATACAGGACCCTAGGTGGAACCCTAGCATTCCCTACAGCCCAGCCTCCCTCCCCGCTGAGAAGGCAGGGGGCGGGACTCTCCTACACCTTGCTGTCGAATACAGTACTTTTTACAACATAGAGGCGGTGGAAACGATACTTGATGCTGGCGTGGATCTGGAAGGTGTTGATGAGAATAACCGAACGGCTTTGATGCTGTGTGAGGATGCTAGCACTTTCCGAATATTGGTAGGGCGCGGCGCTAATACTAAAGCACGCGATATCAAGGGCCGCACTTGTTGGCATCTAGCTGCTGCGAACTCCGATATAGACGTCTTGGAATGGCTGGCACGTGAGGATCCCAACATGAAGGAAAATTTAAGGACTGCAAACTACGCCGGATATACTCCTCTAGCGGAAGCGGTAATTATTGCCAACGATGTTTCCAGAGGCATCTTTGAGGCTCCTGAGGAAGGGCTTGAGGCTGCCCAGTTTCTCTGCGAGCTTGCTGAAGGCGATAGTAACTGCCTAAAATCACCGACGTCTCTCCTACATCATGCTGTCCGGTGGGGGAACGAACAACTCATCCGGTCCCTACTCGATTTAGGTGCGGACCCCAACCAAACAGCGCTGGATGGTAGTAGTCCACTCCACGACTTAAACTTTTCTGCTTCTCCTAGTATGGTTCGATTATTACGCGACGTCTGCACTGATGTGCCGGTTCAGAGACCTTTGGATAAACTGACTCCCCTCGAGACGCTATTCTTAAGTTGCAAGCCGAGGAAGGCCCCGCCGAAGAACGGTTCGCAGCCGACCAATGATCACAATCCCTCACAACCCTCCCTTCCGCTATTGGAAAGAGAATTGTTTGAGGCTTTGATCACCATCCCCGGGGTTCTGGAGTCGAGGGATGATCAGGATCGCGGGCTTTGGGAAAGGTTTTGCCGGATTATTGTGGAGAGATGGGACCCAGAGCATGAGATCACCTACTCATTCACCACTGTCGGCCTCGCCATTCAGTGGCTCGCGGAGTATAAAGCACTACGACAATACGAGGAGCAGAAGAACATATCAGGGATTCCGCTGTTTCAGGAGTCTTCTGCTCGACTTCCGTTTCCGCCGGCCACACTCAGCGCACTATATGGCACTTTGCTTGCCGAAACTACACGCCTGCAGCTCTTTATCGAATCATCGGCCGCCCTGAGCCTTCTCAACTCCGCTGTGCTTGTGAACGCAAGTGATCTTCTCGAGGTCCTCTTGAAAAATGGTGTTTCTGTCCATCAGCGGCCCGTCAGCGATCATCACCGCAGAACGGCCCTAGAAACCGCCTGCTTCCCCGGAGCTAGGACTACTAAGTGTACCTTTGAGAAGCTTCTCAAGTACGCAGACCCGGAGCGCTTAAACGATTTAGATGCGTCATCCCAGGGCATTATCCATCTCTTAGCAAACCCGAGCGTGACCCATCGCAACGGAAAGCTGACAGCCTTTTTGGATAGAGGGGCAAACCCGAATCTAATGCGATTCGGGAAGACCCCGGCACTTGTGTCCTACATCCTGGAAAGGCAGGTTGAGGCAGCGCTTATCCTCCTCAACAAGGGTGCCGATCCCAGCCAACCGACGAAGGAGGGTATGGATGCTGCGCTAGCAGCCGCTTCGCGCGGAAGTATCCGACTTCTAGAGAAGATCAAGGCCGTCGTACCGGATGATTTTAACTGGGCAAGGACTTGTAGATCTCACTTCACCATCATCCACCCCGGTGGTGCACAGGTCACAACAACGGCATCAAATTGCAACGCACTTCACCTTGCTGCTTTCAACGGGTACGATCTCGTTCTCCAATACTACCTTGTCCACTTCAACCTCGATGTGAACTCTCAGATTCAGGATGACTTGCGTCGTCCAATCCACTTTGCCGCGATCAGCGGGTCTGGCTCCTGCATTCGCGTCTTGCGTGACCACAAAGCCGACCTGAAGGCCCGTGCCAGAGATGGAAGTACTCCCTTGCATACAGCTGTCCGAGGCAGCCAGGCCCAGGCCGTGAAGATCCTGCTCGAACTTGAGCCGCACAACCTAGAAGATAATGAACTCATGACTCCCTTCATGCACGCATTGAGGATTGGTTTTGGAGATATCATTACGCTCTTTACTAGCCTCGAAACATTCAGACCGGAGCCTCAAGCACGTTTCCTTCGATCACGCTTCATAGGTGAAGCTATCGACGCGGTAATTAAGGGGGGAGATGTTGTTCAGTGCCAAAGCCTACTTAACGTGACGTCAATTGAGGACTTTGAGACGAGCCCACTGAAATGTGAAGGATGCACACCCATCATCCTAGCCATCCGAGAATCGAAACCCGCCGTCATTCAGTGGTTACTGGAAAAGCGATGCCAAGGGTTCATCGGATCGTGCCCATCGCATTTCCGTCGTCTTCGTCAGCTAGGCTTCAACGCCCTCAATCTGATATGCGAAAAACCCAAGCTGAATTCCATGATCGCACCCATGCTCTCCGCCTATCTTCGGGAAAACATCGATTGGACGAGCGCTTCCTTATCGCCAATACATTCCGCTGCCAGAGCAAATGGCTCGGGAGCTATCTCGCTCATTGTCAATCACATCAAATCGCACCCCATCATGTATAGGTATGTAGAAAAGTTTAGTCTCAATCAGCAGCCCTGTCACATAGTACGCCCGCTAATCTGCATCTTACTTCTTCATTTAGGCAGCGTTTCCGTTTCGGTGCTACGGACCCGGTTATGGCCGTAGCTCGGGATCCTGAATCGGTGAAGAATCTCACCTGGCAACTGGTCCAGCACGTTTTAAACCAGCGGACCACCGGTGATGAGATCCCAGATGTCGCTGCTCGAGGCTCGACCCCCCTACATATCGCCGCTAGTATGTGTCACGAAGAAGTAATGAACACTCTTCTTAAGCTCGGTGCCGACCCTAATGTCGAGGATGAGGATCTTAACCGACCGATCCATATAGCCGTGCGACACAACTTTGATGCGGGTGTACATCTCTTGATAAAGCATGGGGCCGATCCTAATCGCTTCCATGGGCAGGGGTCTACACCTCTAATGGCGGCGGTAGAGGCTGGCAATCTTGATGTTGCGCGTATGCTTGTTGAAATGAATGTGGATATCAATGTTATGGATCCTGACGGCATGAGCCTGCTCAACATTGCAGGTGAGAGGACCAAAAACCCAGCCATCGTGCACTATCTTCTCAGTCTTGGTCTCAGCCCTTATAAGCGGGACAAGGCGGGTTACATGCCTGTGGACGACATGATTCTTAACTTTGATATGCTTGGTTACGTGATGAATGGCCCGTTCGATTTCACAGAGCTGCGCGAGCTGAACAAGGGATACATATCGCTCATTATCGAACTAAACCGGAGCAATGCGCCGTCCATTCTCCACAGGTTGTTCCGGCGCATGAAAAAACATATGATCCAGGAATTGGTCAATGCGACTCCAGAGCGCTTCATCAGCGCTCTTTGTAATGCAGTCTATCGTGATATGTTCGAGGCTATCGATATCCTTGTCAAGAACGGGGCAGACGTCAACCGAGAAGGCTCCTTTGAAGGAACGCCGTTAATGGCAGCGTGCGCAAGGGGAAGGCTACGGTCCGTCAAAAAACTCGTAGCATATGGCGCTCGAATTGCGTATACGACGGAGGTGGACGGCGAAACAGTGGTGAAGAGTGGGGTGGAGCTAGCACGCCGATCTGGGTTCTTGGAGATCCAAGATTGGCTCCTCGTTAGACAGTTTACTGACAAGAAACTTATAAAAAGCTGTGCGGGACAGGATGGCCCAGCCCCCAGCGTCACGATGCCTTGGGCTGGACCATGGGTTGCATCTTACCCACTGCAGGGCATGTTCCATGAGCATCCGCGTCAGCCGAAAGAGTCAAGAATTGCGTATCTAAGTCGCATGCGCGTTCTACGAAACGCCCTGCGCGGTCAAGTCTTGAAAGGAGTGACTTTAGTACGACGGGTCGATGAGGCCGCTGCTATTCCGGATCTTTCGATCTGGGATCTCGAAAAGCCCAAGCCATGGAACATGGATGCCGTGATCAGAAGAGCGAGGCCGTCGCCAGCCGCAGGCCCGACAATGGCAACGCAACTCGCTGATAGGACGCTTCGTGGTTCTAGTGGCCATGTGGGCTCATAACATCGACCAACGATCAGCAGCTATTCGCGCTCGTTATTGGGAATATAGACGGCGGCGTCAAAAGAAGAAGGGTATTTAGGGCTGTAAACGAGTTACTTCGGGGTGTACTATTCGACAAATCAACGATGGATTGACCAAACTGAGTCTCTCCTGTCTTGAGCCCTTGCTCAACCCATGGCGTAGCCTCTGCTCAAAACTCACCTGGCTTCCCTTGATCTTTTTGTTTTCTTTTCTCTTTTCTCTCTTTTCAAGTCTCTATTTTCGCTCTTTCCAAGTATCTATTCACGGGGGACCTCTACGATGTATAAGACGGCTTCAGCACACAACATATTTAGGTTTCTATTGTTTTCTTATCACGGCGCAATATGTTGCTATACATGACGCATTCTAGGCGTTGGCCTTTTCTGAATGAACAGACAATTCATCCAGTTTACCACTTTTCATGTTCCTTAACCCGGCTTACCGTCGCTCGCTCGAAACTCGGGGCAATAAACGGTTTTCACCCGATGTCAGCCTGCTTTTGTCGAACCGGCTTAGCGAGACTAGTCAGCCATGGAGACAGTGCACTAATATACTTGTAGAGGGGAACGGATGCTGTTCCTACCCTCGAAGAAGGAAGATGCGGCGATCAAAGTTAGAAAGGGAGGGTCTAGTGTGGCACCAAAAAGGCTCTACGAGACTACTGGGCCGGCGCACACTCGGCAAGGCCAGCTGGCTATCCACACCAACAGATGCCAGGCAAACGAATAAGGCCCAGCTACGTCTCGTCGTTGCGTTGGCGGGCACCACACGGGGATAGGCAAGGCCGCCAAGGCCCCAGCTTCGCGAGCTGCTATTCTCATGCAAAGGGGAGGAGAAAATAGCGAAAGAAAAGAAGGCAGAACGGCTATTTATCGAAAATACGACGCTGAGAGGTGGCAAGAGGCGCATTTTGACGATTTGCTTTTTCCAGGGTTGGCTGGCAATGAGGTCAGTGCCATGGGGGATGAACCAGGGCACCACGTTGTCCGGGAGTGCACGGCAGAGCCATCTAATTTGTGGACTGGAAATCCCCGATGGCCGGATTCCGGGGTGCGACCAGGGTCAAAGTTCGGTAGCGGAGCCGAGGGGACAGGAATTCTCTCTGAGATCGACGAAGCTGCAGCGGCGAGGACCCCATGGTCCCCGTTTTGGTGCTCTTTGGGGCTCTAGCCGGATGAAGAAGAGCTTGGTCTCCGTGGTGGTCCTGGGTCCTCAAGAGATTGTTTATTATGATCCAAGTCGTTCGGCTAACCACTTGAGAACCGTCTACGCTTCGATGTGCAGGGACTGGCTTATGATGATATGTATATTTCGCGTTCAATTAACTATACAGCGATTAGGAATCTTTCTTTCTCCAAGTAACAGGCCGCAAGCTCTGCTGCATTCTGCGGTCACAAGGCTCAAAACTCGTCCGTTGCGACACGGTTGCAGCAGACCGAATAGATCCCCTTTTAGCCTAAAGGTTCTCGGCCAGACGTGGGAAGGTAGCTGGCCTATAGCAAGAGAATGTAACACTAACACAAGCTAATAGCGCAGAAGAACTCTTGAGCCCCAATTTGGTGATTCGGAGGAAGGCGACATGGGAAACTTGCTGCTCGACGTCGAGGTTGCCTTTGTGAGGGTGTAAGCGCGGAATCGTCTTGGTGGGAAAACTACTGGTGGATGGTACTCTGGATCATGGGGCTGCGTCCAAGTTCCCACGGCCGCCGAACGAGGCTACGTTGGCTCTGGGCGAATGGCGCTGGATGTGACAGTCGGGGGAAAAGAGAAGACTATATAAAACGAGGCAAGGCGCTGGCGAGAAGACTATCGTGGAGATTCTCGACGGGCCGGAGATTCTCTACTCAACGCGATCTTCTCTCTCTCTCTCTCTCTCTCTCTCTCTCTGTCCCTCTCTCTGTCCCTCTCTCTGTCTCTTGGACCTCTCCCACTTCCCCCACATACCACCACACAGGCCCGAGACCCAGATCTTCTGGTAAAAGTCTACTTCCATAGCTGGCTGCCAGGATGAAGAAATCCTTCATTCTCCTCGCATCCGCCGCGGCCGCCCAGCAGAGCGGCTGGGGCCAGTGCGGCGGCAACGGCTGGTCTGGACCCACGACCTGTGTCTCCGGCTGGACCTGCACCTACCAGAACGACTGGTACTCGCAATGCCTTCCCGGGTCTTCAAACCCCAACCCTCCCACCACAACCACCAAGCCTCCTAGCTCCTCCATCCCCACCACGCTGGTGACGCAAACATCGACCACCTCCGCTCCCGGCGGCGGAAGCTCCAGCTGTCCCTCCACCCCTTCGGGCCTCGGAACTGCCAACACCAACCTCAACGACCCCTTCACCTTCCACTCTGGCGCCAAGGTCACCACGAAGCAGGACTGGACGTGCCGCCAAAAGGAAATCTCCCAGCTCATGCAGCAGTACGAGCTCGGCACCCTCCCGTCCAAGCCCACCGTGTCGGCGACCTACTCCGGCTCCACGCTAACCATCACCTCGACCGCCAACGGCAAGTCCGCCTCCTTTTCCGTCACCATCAACAAGCCCTCCGGCAACGGACCCTTCCCCGCAACCATCTCCTACGGCTCCTACGGCGCCTCCATCCCCGTCCCCTCCGGCGTCGCCACCATCCTCTTCAACAACGACGACGTCGCCCAGCAGCAGGACTCGTCCTCCTCCCGCGGCAAGGGCAAGTTCTACGACATCTACGGCGCCGACCACTCCGCCGGCGCCCTCGTCGCCTGGGCCTGGGGCGTAGGCCGCATCATCGACGCCCTCGAGCTCACAAAGGCCCAGACCGGCATTGACCCCACCCGCATCGGCGTCACCGGCTGCTCCCGCAACGGCAAGGGCGCCATGGTCGCCGGCGCCCTCGAACCCCGCGTCGCCCTCACCCTACCCCAGGAGTCGGGAGCCGGCGGCGCCGCCTGCTGGCGCATCTCCAACTGGCAAAAGAACAATGGCCAAAACGTCCAGACCGCCTCCCAGATCGTCACCGAGAACGTCTGGTTCAGCCGCAACTTCAACTCCCACGTCAACAACGTCAACGCCCTGCCCTTTGACCACCACTTGCTCGCAGGCCTCATCGCCCCGCGCCCCATGTACGCCATGGAGAACCCCGACTTCGAGTGGCTCGGCACCATGTCCACGTACGGCTGCATGGGCGCCGCCAAGAAGCAGTGGGACGCCCTCGGCGCCACCGAGGCGTTTGGGTATAGCCAGGTCGGCGGGCATAACCACTGCTCGTTCCCTAGCGCGCAGAGCAGCGAGCTGAACGCCTTCATCAGCAAGTACCTGCTTAATCAGAGCCCCAACACTGGCGTCTTTAGGACGGACCAGACCTACAACAACTTCAACATTAATACCTGGGCGCCTTGGTCCGTCCCTACCCTTCGTTAGATGAGCGATGTTGGGGAGCATGTGGTTGGGAGGAGGATTGATAGATGATGTTGAAACGAAGCTGTATATAGGAAGCGAGGTCTCTTGGATGTAAATACTTTTTCTTTCAGTCGTATCAATATGATCAATTGATTTTCAAAGTCATTGGAATTTACAGCAACGCCCGATTCATTCATCTCATTCTGTGTGGATATTATACGTCATACACGGATAGGAAACCTCCGCCTGCAGAAGCATATCCTCTATTTCAAAAAGTCCGGAGGCAAATCGGGTCCTGCGACATGTTAGTATTAATGCATGCTGATGGAGCATTGGACAAATGAATCGAGGTGTCAACCTACCCCAGACGTGCAAGTTGTCAGGGGACGCCGGGGTCCTATGCGTCGGCTCGGTATCGTCCAGCAAATCGCCGTCAACGTAGTGCTCCATGACGAAGCCAGAAGGGTCGAACCAGTAATCAAAGATCTGGCTGCCCATAATGTGTCGGCCAACGCCCCAGCAGTTCTTGTAACCCTTGTGCCTGAGCCAGTCGTGGCCGAGGACCTGGGTGTCGAAGTCGTGGGTCTCAAAGGAAGAGTGGTGGACGTGGTACTTGGGGCCCTCGAAGAAGAAGAAGACATGGTGGTCCACGAGTTCCTTGCCACGGTTGATACGGTAAAAGACGGTGATGTCTTTGCCGTCGGGGGCGTGGACGAGCTGTTCAAGACGGTCCAAACGTCAGCACACTGCGGGTTTTGGAAGACACAAAGCTTGGGCATACATACCTCGCTAGGGAAAAAGTTGAAGTGCTTAGTATAGAACTCGTAGCACTTGGCAAAGTCGGTGACGCAGACACCAAAGTGGCCGAGCTTATGCACGGGTGCAGGTCGCTTCTTGAATCGCTGCTTCTCGTTGACGCCACGATTCTTCACGGTGGGCTATGTCGACGGTGACTGGTTAGCGAATGGTTCCAGGCCCGAAACATACGAAGACGGGCTGGCAAAGCTTACGTAGTTGATCTTCAGATCTGGGAAGTCCGGGGACTGGGCATCGATGGGGGTCCGGCCATGGACGAGGTGGAACTGCCAGTTATCAACAGGATCCCGGAAGGTAACACACTTGCCACCTCCGGGGGCATCCTTTAGCTCGTAGATCTCGGTAGCCTGCGGGAGGGTCTTCGAAGCATATTCGAGGTCATCCAGTGACTCGACGACGAAAGCGGGACCTAGGAACTCATCCTCGTCACCCTCCTCGGCGGCGATGACGAAGGGCTCAGTACCGTAGCCTCGGTAGTAGGTGCGGTTGCCAACGCGGGCAGTCTCGGCGAAACCAAAGTCCTCGTAGAAAGTGCGCGCAGCATCGATGTTCTTGTGCTTGTACACGACGAAAGCGATGCGCACGAGTTGGATCTTCTTGTCTTCCGCCATGGTGGGCAGAGAAGGCGAAGCGGGAGTGGCACTTATCAATTGGAGCTTACCAATGATGCAAGGGACAGATAATCAAGAGCGCTTTGCGTGCACAGCTAGCCCAGCAGTATTATACACAGGTGGGAATATTGGAGTGGGTATGGGGAGAAGTACGAAGTCTAGTAGCTGGGGAAGGGACCAACTTTAAGGACAGGACTGGGGCCCGACTTATAAAAAGCAAGAGGGGGGTGAGACTTCTTTCGGCGCCGATCGGGCCAAAGTACACATTTAAGCAACACCGGGGGGGGGGGGACCAAGTCGATGGGGCGGTATTCTCGACAGCATCCATCGCATCTGGGGTTTGCGGCGGTTTGGTAGTGTAGGAGACAAGGGAAGGGGGTGTGTGTGTATGGAAATAGAAGACGGCGCAAAGGGGAAGAGGGGTCGTAGGACCCGAGTCCGAAGTAGTGGAGATGTCTATTTGGAGGTAGCAGCGTGGTTCTAACCAACAGCAAGAGTAGCGGCACAAGAACATGTGGAATACTCCATCACGACAGGTCGACGACGCCACGCCCATGAGGCCGGGAAATGGACGTGTAAGCATGGACTGGGGCGTGATGAGAGCGGCGCAAGGCAATAGAGAACGGCAAACGGTAGGGAACCATCCATGGATGTGTGTGTCTGTTGGATTTGGTCTGTCCATCTAGCCCGGAGGTTTATTCCCCGCATGGACTGTGACAGGGCGGGCAGGTTACCCCACAGAGCCCCGCCAGGGTCAGACAATCGCCGCTCGGTACTTGTGTTTAAGCCTGGAAGAGCGGCAAATCGGTTGTGACGCCTGGCCGGCTTTTGAATGGCACTGAACAAAGCCTTGCCAGTGCTGTGCTCCTCCGCTGCCTTTGCTGGCTAGGAACAGAGCCAAAGTGAACAGAGAGCTGGGAAGCCTGCTTGTGGGAGTCCGACAGCGGATTGATAATGGGCAACAGCACGCGAGAGAAACAGGCTAGCCAGGCGAGAATGCAATTTACACACTGCCTAACGCTCCATCAAGCGCCCGGAAGAGCTTCGGGGTTCAGCAACTATGCACGAAACGATCGGGTCTCCGGCCAAAGGTCCGATGGGATATAGGGAGCCCGCCCAATTATTGCGTGAGCCCAGGATCTGGGAGGGCACCTCGTGTCCGGCTTGGCCGATGATGGAGTAGGCGGGATTTCGCTGCCATAAGCCCATTTACCTCTGAAGACAAGTGCCGAAGTCTGGGAAGAAAGGAAGCTGCCCTTCTGAGGCTTATTGAGATTGATGCGATCCAGCTAAGTCCGGCCCGAGAGAATATCCAGCATCAGTGCGGCTCGCGCTGCAACAAGAAGCACGGCTGGAATGGCACTAACCCCTGCACGAGGGGTCATCTCGAATTGCTGTAATTCCGTATATCCGTCTTTTGGAATCGGGCGACGTCTGTCCGCCCTCCATAGGATCCGATCATGTGATCAGGGGTGTGTCGATATCGATCCGACCCGGGATTCTTCACGGCCTCGCCTCCAGAAGGGGGGGATCTGAGGTCATTGTGCACTCGAGAAGAGCTTTGGGCGAAGTTCTCCAAAAATGGTGCAGCCAGCCTACAAATAGAGCTAGCAGGGTGCTGACTAAGTGCATCACTGACAATGGCAGGGGCGTCCTGAAGAGACCCCCACAACCAAGGCCTGGCGAGAAGGAACATTGGGATGCACCTGTCCTTCGCTTTCGTCGCGGTAACAGCTCTCGTTCTTTCTAATACAGCCGTCACAGCTTCTTCTTTCTTTTTCCAAAGTCGGACAATCTCTTAGCGATGATAAAAAAGTTTACCAAGTCGTCTTCAGCGACCCCCGCCCCGCTTCCCTCCTACATTCCGCCCTCCCTAAACCCCGCCATCACGCCGTTGCCCCTCCCCCGTCTCATCGTCTTCGACCTCGACTACACGCTATGGCCCTTCTGGGTTGACACCCACCCCATGCCTCCCTTCCGCGCCGCCTCCGATCACACCTCCGCCTCCGACAAGACGGGCGAAACCTACGAGTTCTACCCGGACTCCGGCCCCATCCTCTACTCTCTCGGCGGCCACCTTAGCATCAAGGTCGCCGCTGCTAGCCGAACCCACGCCCCCGAGCTCGCGCGGGACCTGCTCAAGATGCTATGGGTATACCCTCCACCCCTGCCGAGCACCTCGTCCGCCTCCACTGGCGAGGACGGGAGCACGGGCTCGGCGCAGCAGTCGTACTCCTCGTCCAAAAAGGAGAAGCCCAGGAAGGCCATGGACTTCTTCGATGCTGGGCTGGAGATTTACCCCGGGAGCAAGATACGGCATTTCGAGACTCTCCACCGGAAGACGGGGATCGCGTACGACGACATGCTATTCTTTGATGATGAGAGTAGGAATAGGGATGTCGAGTCGCTCGGTGTCACCATGTGGCTCGTGAGGGACGGCATGACTTGGTCAGAGTTGGAGGACGGGGTCAAGGAATGGAGGCGGAGGAAAGGTCATGTGTGAGGGGAGAGGTGAAAGCGTGGTGTAGAAAAGACCATCATCTATGTGGTTGCATGGCTGCTGGGCAGTCGACACCGGGTCTTATCGGGGTTCCATCATTTCAGCACGTCGGTTATTACGGTGTTACAGGTTAGGACAAAAGTACAGTACATTGGCATCATAGATCGCACATGAATGGTTTACGCATACGCACAACCGGAATCTCACGAAATCCAGACGCGCAATATAAAACATCTTCCAACTTTCCGAGTGTCCCGCCTACCCATTTTTGGTGGTAACGCAGCATAATTGTTCACATCAGAGACCTTGTTCTGAAGCCTTATAGTGATACAACTCTAACCCAGCACGCCCCGAAGAACCCAAAAGGGGACCAATCAGATAGAAGAATCCAAGATCCAAGTACACATGTAGATTTTTACCCTGGTATATCTAGACTATAAGATGATTAGCTCTGCCGAACCGAATATGCAACGCCGCCCGGGATTGCTCTGGCTGCCAAATGCCACTTCCTTTCGTTTCCCCTACTCTTTTTCAAAACCCAAACACGCTCAGTGGCCCTTCAAAGATAGGGCACGACGGTATAAAATTCCATCTTTAATGACTTGTTTCTTATGCAAACATAATGGCCTTTCTCTCCTTGATGCGCTGTCCACTCATGCAACGGTGCTGGGAAGCGCGGGGGACACGGGCTTCTCAACCGCGCCGTTGATCTCGACAGTCTTCTCCTTCTCGTCAGGTTCAGAAAGAGCAAGCTTGTCCACTTCACTGCTGAGGTTTGTAGCTTCTGTATCAGCCTCTTGAGTGTTTCCAGCGGAGCTCTTGGTTTGGCAGAGTGCCTGGCCACCCCAGACGTTATCCTTATGCACAACGCATATCCTCTCCTCGCGCTGTTTGCCACCCTTGGAACCGATGCCGATGCACTCCATCTTCTTGCCGTCGTCAATCTCGCGCCACACATGAGGGCCGGTGGGGAAGCTGTTGTGGCCGTCGGCCCACTCGACGATGCCGTCCCAGGCAGGGTCAACGGTAGGAAGCTGGCCCCAGTTAAAGTCTAGCTCGCCACCGTACTTCTTGGGAATGTTCTTCGGATCGATGAATTGGCGAAGGGTGGATTCGACTTCGTGAGAGCCAAGAATGAAAATCTTGGAGACCGTGATTGGATCGAACCAGCGCTTAATCCAGCCCCAGACGGTGGAGAAGAAGACGGGAGCACCAATAATCTATACCGGGACACGGCACAGTTAGCGACAAACACTACGCGTACAAAGCTCACGCTACTTCATCTACATACGAAAATTCCTATTACATGTAAGGTTAGCATTTGTCGTCCTCAAACGGCACTCACTACTGCAAACAAACTCACTATCCAAGGTCTCGGGGTAATGAGCAGTCGCAAGCTGGCTCGCCGCCTGCATATGCGACTTGAGATTCCAGAATTGCTTCAACCCGACACCAGAAATATCGACAATGTTAGTTGTCATAGTAATTGGGGTGTTAGGGAACTCGCGGTCCTGGAGCTGGGAGCAAAACGGCATGACGAAGTGGGTGAGGTTCTCGTAAAGGGCAAAAAGGCGGAGGAGACCAGGAGGGGTCTTGCCATCGGGCTTAGCCTTGCTAAAGGTACTTGCAGCGCCGGCGCGCTCGTACTCGGCAACAGCTTTGGAATCGAGCTGCTTGATTTCGAACAGGTAGAGAGGAATCCCCCTGAACGAGAGCTGTCAGCCTGCGTGATTGCTTTGCGATATGCTTCTCATTGGGTATGCTTACCTTCGATCCCTCCTGCCAGTCCATTGAGGGTACTATATTTCCTTGTCAGAATCCCGATTCCAAAACGTCTCGGACTACAATGCCGACTCAACATACCATGCGGCGGCTCTGTTCGTAAGAGTCCAGCTCGATCGTGTGGTAGAGGACATCGAGGTCATTAGCCTTGCGCCAGATGTGGCTCTCCTTAAATTGCTTCAACGCCTCAGCGGGAACCCATCTCCTGGCTCTCAAGTACCTCCTGGAAGCAGCGGTCAGCAAATGTTGTTCTCCAACAAAATGTTCGGGTTACAAGCGCCGACGTGAAGAAGCGCGCGGAGAAGAGCGACCATGAGATAAGCATACAGAAGGACGGTATCATCGTGTGAAGGCGGGGGACCAGGCGTGTATATGCCCTCCTCTTCAACAAGCTTCTTAAATGTATCGAGGGCCTCGGTTTCGTTGTCGCTCAAGTGGCCGAGGTGGCCGTGTGGATAGCCGTGTTCACCGTCGGGGGGGGTGCTCTGGATCTGGAGGTCGGGTTCGGAAGCGCCGGAGTTGGTAGCCATGTTCACGAAGCGGTTCTGCCGCGCATGCAAAATCGAGGTCGACGGGGAGTAAGCAAAATGGGGGAGAAGAGATGGGAGAGGGGACAAAGAGCGGAGGAGAAGGAAAGAAGGGCGGCAAGAGAGGCTGCACGATGAAGGGCAAAGTGCAGAAGGGTACTTCGGGGGCTCCGCATCAAGGAAGTTGGAGCACATCACAAAGGATTCCATTTTCTCTTAGTGTAAGACTAATATTAGTTGACCCAAATGACGCAGGAGCCGCTGGTCAGGGTTCTGTACTTACGCCGGTTTAGGAAAATGGCGGGGCTTAATGAGCCAAGGGACAAGGGACGAGCACAGCTGCCCCGCCCGAAAGCTGCGCATCGCTGGCATCAACACCTGGAGGGTGGGTATCACTGGGGTTCAGGTTCTCCCACGCCAGCCTCCCAATGCCTAATACAGCCCGCCACTGTACCCTCAGTACACCCTCGCCAGTGGGCATATCCCGGGCTCGATGCCGATCTCTAGGATCAACGTCGATGGCGCCTACCGCTTAACCGGGTACGCTTCCAAGTGGCTGCCCCTGAGATGGCGGAATGGCGGAAGGGGACAGGTTTCACGAACTCGTCCTCCGCTTAGAGGACGATAGGAATAACCAATATCAATTAATCAATATCAAAGCTGCTAGCAGCCCGATGCGTCTAAATTTTTAAACGCGGACTGTCGAGCATCCCAAGGTCTTCCTTTTTGCAGCGGATAACAGGACCTGTGGATGGATCAATTTGATAGAGAATTGCAGCATGCTTTTATTGGAGAAACTCCCTGCGCAGGTGTCATCCGGGCTGCCAGCAGACCAGCTAGCCAGCTTTTCGTACTGGGATTAGCGTGTCAGACGCTCGAGGGAGCGGCACAGCGGACCTGGGTACATATGTGTGTGCATTTATAAATCTTGTGCTGCGTCAATCATTGGGCACCAACCAAACCGGCATCGAACATTTGACAGCTGGCACTGTTTCGGTCAACAGCTGTTTTCTGCCGCCTGTTGCGGGGCATGGGGCGGGACATTGATGGACCTGGCAGAAAAAAAAAGTTCGCACACCGACTTCAGGAAAAGGCCTTTCACCCAGCGCCATCGCCATTGCAGCTTCAGTCGGTCACACCAGCACAGAGTCCTAACGATGCCCGCCGCAAGCACTAAAGCCTCGGGCAAGGCCCGATTGAAGGCCAACACAAGGACAAAAGAGAAGAGGCAAGGAAAGCGCGAAAAGGGCCTTGCTGATCTCCAGTCTCTGGAGAAAGCCATCGCCGAGTTTGTACGTGCCTTCCACCCCAGCTCGGATCTTGGCCATGGTTACTAACGAAACTAGGATCCGAAGACTTCTGAACCCACCAAATTTTCCGAATTGCCCCTTTCCGAGCCCACTGCCTCCGGCCTCGACGCCTCGCATTTCCAGACCCTGACCGAGATTCAATCTCGTGCGATCCCTCTCGCCTTAAAAGACCTCGATATTCTCGGAGCTGCCAAGACCGGCAGCGGCAAAACGCTCGCTTTCCTCATACCGGTGCTCGAGAAACTCCACCGAGCGAGATGGACCGAGTACGATGGGCTCGGCGCCCTCATTCTGTCGCCGACCCGCGAGCTCGCCGTGCAGATCTTTGAGGTCTTGCGAAAGATTGGCAGGAATCACCCATTCTCCGCTGGACTGGTAATTGGTGGCAAGAGCCTAAAGGAAGAAGCCGTGCGGCTGAGCAGGATGAATATTCTTGTGTGTACCCCCGGCCGGATGCTGCAACATCTCGACCAGACCGCCGGCTTCGACGCGAGCAACCTTCAGATCCTGGTCCTCGACGAGGCCGATCGAATCATGGATATGGGATTCCAGCAAGCTGTCGACGCTCTAATAGAACACCTCCCGATATCACGACAAACCCTCATGTTCAGCGCGACACAGAGCAAAAAGGTGTCAGATCTGGCGCGACTCAGTCTCAAGGATCCCGAGTACGTCTCCGTCCATGAAAAGGCATCAACGGCGACACCTGCCTCTCTCACGCAACATTATATTGTGACGCCTTTACCCGAAAAGATAAACACGCTCTTTGGTTTCCTTAAATCTAACCTCAAGTCCAAGATGATTGTGTTCCTCTCGTCCGGCAAACAAGTTCGGTTCATCTACGAAAGTTTCAGGGCGTTACGGCCCGGTATCCCTCTATTACACCTCCACGGCAGGCAGAAACAAACTGCGCGATTAGAAATCACCTCTAGGTTTACAACAGCTCAGCATTCCTGCCTATTTGCGACTGATGTCGTGGCTCGCGGAGTAGACTTTCCAGCCGTTGATTGGGTAGTGCAATTCGACTGCCCTGAGGATGCCGACACCTATATTCATCGTGTCGGCCGAACCGCTCGTTTCCAAAGTAATGGACGTGCAGTGTTATTCCTTGATCCCAGCGAAGAGGAGGGCATGCTTAAGCGGTTAGAACACAAAAAGGTACCGATACACAGGGTGAACGTCAAAGAGTCGAAGAGGAAGAGCATCAAGAACGAATTGCAGCAGCTGTGTTTCCAGAACCCCGATATCAAGTATCTCGCGCAAAAATCATTCATCAGCTACACTCGGTCGGTTCATTTGCAGAAAGACAAGGAGGTGTTCAAATTTGATGAACTAGATCTTGACGGCTTCGCAGCGAGCATGGGTCTTCCCGGCGCTCCTCAGATCAAATTCCACAAGGGAGAGGACATCAAGAAGATCAAGAATGCGAGCCGCATGAACATGTCGAGCGATGAGGAATCAGAATTTGATGAAGAAGGCAACCGAAAGAGGAAGAGGAAGAAGGGAGAGGTGCGCACAAAGTACGACAAGATGTTTGAGCGCACCAACCAAGACGTGCTTTCAAGCCACTACACAAAGCTTGTGGGAGATGTTGAGGATGGACATGATGCTCAAAACGGCGAGGGTGACGAAGACGACTTTTTATCAGTCAAGCGAGTATTGAATGACGAGGACCTCGACGAAGTGTCCAAGGATTTCGGTTCAATGCCTAAGACTCTCGACTTGGGCGGCAAGGAGCAACTCATCATCGACTCGAAGCGGAGAGAGAAGCTCCTCAAATCGAAGAAAAAGCTACTTAAGTACAGGCCGACGGGCGAAAGGCTCGTGTTTGATGATGATGGCAATGCTCACCAGATCTACGAATTGAAGAATGAGGAAGATTTCAAGCAGGAAGGCCCTGTCGAGGAACAGAGGAAGAAGTTTATCGAGGATGAGGCCGGAAGGGTCAAGGAAGCGGATGCGGAAGACAAAATGCTAGCTAAGCAAAGGATACGCGAGAAGAGGGAGAAGAGGAAGGCGAGAGAGCGAGAAGAGCGGGAGCTAGAAAAGGCCGAACGTACGGGCGCAGGTACAGTGGTGGAATTGGCCGGTGGTGATGATGATGACGACGGGGCAGATCCGCTTGCCCTCCTAAGGAGTCTTCCGGTCTCTGGGGGGGCCGGTGATAGTGACTTTAGCAGCGCGGATGAAGAGGAGGAAAGGCGGCCTAAGAAGAAGGCCAAGAAGTGGTTCCAGGATGATGACTCGGACTCGGACTCCAGCAATAGGAAGAAGACCAAGAAGCCAAAGAGGGGAGGTAAAGTCATTGAGATTGACCGCGATCCCGAGACTTTAGAAGACCTTGAGGCGCTCGCTACCGGGTTGCTCGATTAGCCCCAGGCTAGCAGGAAGAAAAGAAGCATAGACGATTTCTAATGTAGAATATACCTCAGCAGAGCTTCAGTTTCCGGTGTTTCGATACCCAACTAGTAAGAACCTATCAGCAGAGATAACGATGATCTCGTGGTGTAGTTTTCTCCGAAAATCAGGACAAGGTGACGCTTGGCCGGCTGACACTGGGTCTATTCCCACATCTCGTAGGGCCAGATGCATGGACGCATGTAAGCATGGGCTGACGTGTGGAGAACCAGCGCGGATGACCCTTGCAAGCTACCGGCACTGCGCTGGGGCTTGCAGCATGGCCTGGCAATTGATCAGTTTTGATTCCCAATCTCGGATGGGCTTTATTATCAGTATGAGTAGCACCAAGACGCCATGGATGCGGGTATATCGACCCATCGCGGAGATTTAGACGGCCAAGACTTTCCAGATATGCACAATCCTAGAAGGCCGTTGTGTTTGAGTCGACCGGGGGGCCGGACAGGTGTAGTGCTTGAACCGTGGCCCCCAATCGCGTTCCCCCCGCAATTCTAATTTCAGCCGCGATTCATGCTGCAGCGGCTGCCGGAATAGCCAGAGATGGCACTCCTCTAGCAGGTCGGTGCTTGGCTCGTCCAGTCCTCGGCAGGGCTCACGCGCCAGCGTGGGATGGGTGAGGCAAATGGCGCGGAATGTGTAGAAGGCGAAAAAGAATTGTGGGGAAGAAGGGCAAAGGAGAGGCCGGATAGGGGTTCCAAGTTAATTGGAGCGACTCCCCACGAGTTCCACCCGTGGCTTCAAGGTGCCAGCCAACCTGACTGGCGTTGGAAGAAGGGGAGCATACTATATAGGAAATGCGCTAGGCATCTTGGATTTCCCATCCCGCCGAGGCAAAGTCGACAAAGCCGAGACAGGGAGACGGCACACCAGTCTAGCTTCTGAAGATGGAGGGGGGAGGCCTGGCCGTGACAATGGAACATGAACACTAGGGGACCTCCAGTCTCGCTCGCTCCGCCAGGCCAGTGGCCTCCTTCGTTCCTGATGTTACTGAAGTTGCGACATTTTGTAGGCTGTTCCTGCAGCTTGACGGCGGCGATGCCACCTGAAAAGTAGAGGGTGCCAGTGCAGATTCCGATCCATGTCTTCCAATTCCATGGGCTGGCATCGACATCGACATGGATATCGGAACTGGACATGGGATTTGGGACGTGGGACGCTCTTTCCATGCAATCTGGACCCAGTCGGACGGACTTTCCCTGTTTCCACATCCTTCCATCTGTTCGATTTCCTTGCCGAGCTTTCCCATCCCGTCAATCCATTCTTTCTCCTGTCCACTATCTCCGCCAACCCCAGCTTCCTCTCATTTCCGTCCCGGGTCCCAAGTAATTAGTTGCCTTCAGGGACGGGAGACGGCTCACTTGCCCGCTAATAGAAAGATCTTTTTTTCGGCTTCTTTTTTCTCCTTCTATTTGCATTGTGAGATCTAGGTCCCTTGAATTAGGAACAAGGCCGATTTGATTGCTTTCCCCCTCCTCCGCATATATTTTGGGAGCTCTCTTCTAGACTACTTCGCCTCTTTTTTTTTTTTTTTTTTTCTTCTTTTTCCACGGTCGCATCTTAATATTTCGCTCCGGAATTTTGCCCCTCCACGCACGCCGCCCGCCGCACCAACTTCGTCACCACCGAATCCCACCATTCCCACCTCCAAACCCGCACCCTTTGCACACAGCTTCCCCCCCCAGGCAGCAAAGGATCCCGCAGCTTGTAGTTTGCTGCACGCCTTCGACTGCCGCCCTTCTCAGCTCCGTTGGGGTCTCGTTGCTCCTTTTTACAGTCTAATGGCTTTCAACACGACCCTCCAGTCCATTCGATCCCTCCTCCGCACCCCTCTCTCCAAACGCTCCAAATCTTTCTCTACCAACCAAACCGTCGTCTCCGCGGAATCCGACGCCGTTCTCGCCGTCGCACCCATGCCCGTGGCTGCGGCGCCAAACGGCATTTCGGAATCGGGGAAGGAGGTCGTGGTCACTACCACAACCACTTCCATCTCGGTATCTGAGTCAAGCACAACTCCCGCTTTCGAGCTTGCCGAGGATGTCTGCGTCGCCAAGGGTGTCATGGTGAACGGTGAGGATGAGGGGGAAGCTGTCCACGACCTACCCAGAGTGTGCGCCGCGCTCGACGAAAAGATCACCAGGCTCCTAGAGGAGGAGCCGGCGGATGAGACGATGAAGGGCTTACAGGAGAGGGTTCGTCAGTCCATGGACATTATTGCTGAGGCTCTGCGCCGGTACAAGTACGTAGCCACTTCCCGGAAGAACTATGATTCCTTTTCCCACCTTAAAAGCATGAGCAGCAGCCCTACGCGGCTGTTTGCCATATTACTCTCGTACGGTTTCTCGATTGCTGACCCCGTACTCCTCGCCAACCCAACTAGGCCCGAAGAGCTCTCCATGTCCTACAACGGCGGCAAAGATTGTCTCGTCCTCCTCATCCTCCTCCTCGCTGGTCTCCACCGCCATTCCAAAAATTCCGACGACCCGCCTGCCCCTCCGCCAGAGACACTTCAATCCATCTATATCATCCCCCCGCATCCCTTCCCCGAAGTCGACGCCTTTGTCGCCCGCTCTTCGAAAACTTACTCTTTGAACCTCACTCGGTCCACTCTTCCTATGCGCCCTGCCCTCTCCGCCTACCTTGCCGCCAACCCCGCCATCCGCGCCGTCTTCGTGGGCACCCGCCGCACCGACCCTCATGGTGCCACCCTCACCTCCTTCGACGAGACCGACGGTGACTGGCCCCGCTTCATGCGCATTCACCCTGTGCTCGATTGGCACTATACCGAGATTTGGGCCTTGTTGCGCGCTCTTGATATCGAGTATTGCAAGCTGTACGATATGGGATATACGAGTCTAGGCGGGACTACCGATACCCTGCCTAATCCCGCCCTTAAGAGCTCAGATGGTGGGTTTAAGCCGGCTTATGAGCTTGTGGCCGATGATGAAGAGAGACTCGGAAGGGAGTAGACTCTTATCTTAGCCTCTCCCTTTTCTCCTCTCTTGGCTTCTACTATGACTGTTTTCTTTTGGCTAGGTTGGGAGGTCGATTTCAGAGGGATGGTCACTGAAATTGGGGCATTTTTGAGGGGT
This sequence comes from Lomentospora prolificans, assembly GCA_029532625.1. Lineage (NCBI taxonomy): Eukaryota > Fungi > Ascomycota > Sordariomycetes > Microascales > Microascaceae > Lomentospora > Lomentospora prolificans. The sequence goes on from JARFXM010000003.1 coordinate 2,166,485, forward strand.
TTTACGTGATGGATGTGGCCCCATTGAAGGAGAATCGGCGTACTCGAGGTCTTTTTTTCCCCTTTGTCTTTTCTTATTTCCCATTCTTCTTTGTCTCGCTTCTTCCGACGTTCCACGCCCGTCCTCTTCATAAACCTTGTCATTCCCATATATATATCTCCGAACAGGGACTACATTACATATCTCATCCTTTATACCACCAAAGACCGGGGGCGGACACTAACAAAACATAAAACCGCCCCAAGGCGGGAAAGGGAAGAAAAGGAGGCCTTATTTTTTGACGATGAGCTGAAGAATATTCGGTCCTGCTGTTTCACTTGCAAAAGAAAGATAACACGCAGATGCACACACCCATTTAGACTTTTTCTTTTTTCTCTTTTTTATTTTTATTTTTTCTTTTTCATGGAGATCCACAACCGGGGGGGGGGCGGCGGGGAGTGTGGGGAGGGAGCGGTGTGAGGAAAGATGGGCTTGTAGAGGATATGCATATAGATATGAACTCGAGAATCGAGATTCCGCTTTTCTTTCTTCTGCTTCTTTTTCACTCTTCGCTTCGTACTCCATGTCCACTGGAAACCTCCTTTCTTGACCCCTCCGGATAAATCTGCTTCCACAAGTGGTGGCACAGCAAACAAGGTTAGCTACACACGGCACATCTCTCTCTCGCATGCCGGCCTTTGGTAATATTTGACATGGAACAAAGCAAACAGTTCAGACGGGGACATGGAATGGGCAAAGACCAACCGTGGGAGAGCGGCTTAAATAAAACATCTATATATAAAACTCAAACAAGAGGTATCTTTTCTTTCAGCGTCATCAAAGAAAAAAGAAACACCGTACCAGGTATGATCCACCTGCAAAACGCCAGGACTACCTAGGACACGAAGGAGAAGAACGAAAGGGAGGAAAAAAAGAAAAATAAAAAATAAAAAAAGGAAAACAAGAAAATAAAGCGGACAAACGAACCCAGTTTACCTTCGTAGCCCGATGTCAAACAGAACACATGCATATATAGACCTTTCATTCCTTGACCTCCACCCCGTTTTTGGTGGCGTCGTATACCCGTCACAATCCGTAACCCCTCTTCAGTCCAATCCCGCCGCTTCATCGTCATGAGCAACTTCTCCGTAGAGCCTCACCCGATAGAAGCACGTCTTGAGCTCGTCTCCGTAGTTCGTCCGAGAAATGAGCTGTATGTGGTCGGTCGTCACGCCCATATTGGCGAGTTCCTGCGAAAGCCGGTGTACGTACACCCCACCCTGGGGCTCGCTTGAATCATATTCAAAGCGGCCAATCTGAAGGAAGCACCCTCGCTTGTCGCATGGTTCCGGCTGGGGGCTGGCTCTAGAAGTTCGCGGTGCAGAGGACGATGTACCAGAGCGCGCGTCCGTATCGGGGGAGGCGTGGGAGGCGGGAGATCTTTTAGGGAACTGGGCAGCCGCAAAATCGAGAAGGCGTTGCTGTTGTCGGACACCCTCAATATACGCCCAGATCTCCACCTCTTTGGGTCTGGCGCCCGGGCTCAATGTGGCTCCGGGCAAAATATGTTCGATGACGACGTATTCGGGCGTAATGACTTTGCCGAGCTGGATCGACAACTTTACGGGCATGGGTTCGCCAGAGTGGCCCACACCAACGGCGCCGCACCAAGCATCACCATCATTCTCCCACCTGTGGAACACGGCGCTATGCCCGAGAGGGACAGGAGTCTCGTAGAAAGTTTTGAACCAACCAACGGTGCCCACTCTCTTTGGTTTCGAAGGCTGGTATGTTGGTGATGACTCCTGAACGTTGATCGTGGCTCCAGTGCCGACGCTAAAAAAGTTGACCCGGTTGCGCAGCTCGTTGTCCCAGGAAGACAGAATCTGTCCGTTGGCTAGCGCCCCGAGGTTAGCAGCACTGACAGCCTTGCGCACGGCCGTGTCGACAAGTGCCTTGACTTCGTTGCTAGACAACCCCTCCTGCACCTTAGCATCTACTACATTCTTAATGACCGTTTCGACGTGCTCCTCCAGTTTGCTTCGGAGCTCTTTCATCTCAGCTTGGATCTCTTGTCGACGAGTCACGAACTCGGGCTGGATAATTCTCAAGAACTCCTCCCGTGTCAAGAGCTCTTTCTGGATCTCTGGGCTTCTTAGCCTCTCCCGGATCATCAAATCCAGATTCTCATCAGGCAGTGTAACTGTGCTGGATGGGGAAGCACTGTCAACTCTAAGAATCCGGGATACCTTTGCGCGATTGGTCTCGAGCCACTTCTCCCAGGACACGGGCATCTTGCCGGTTTTCAGCTCAGCATCCATGCCGTTCCGTACGGCGTCCCAGTGCTTTTGCGACGTGAACCGGTGGCCTTCGCGAGACTTTTCTATTTGGACAACGTCATCGTCTCTCCGGACTTTGTCTCGCAGCGCGTGCCAGAAATCGTCGGTGATAACAGGTTTGCCGCCCCTACCAGGGGTGATATGAATTACTCTCGGAAGCATTGCGCTGAGCTCATTTAAAGCTTCCTGATGGGTCTTGGAAGAAGATTGCAGCTTGGCTATCTCGTACTGGGCGTCCCGGACGAGGCTGAGATATTCAGTGGTGTTCCCATCCAGGTTACGTAGACCGTGACGGACCGAAAACGGCATGAGCTGCCCAATATTGTACCCCATATTATCCCAGCCATACCAATCGAAAGTCGGTGATCTGTAAGTGACCAGATTTATGGCTAACCACCAAGCCAGAAGCGTTGTGAGAACGACCATGGCCGAACCGGCATAGTGGAGGATGCGTTGATAGAGACTTCGCGTCTTACCAGGAGAACTTTTATAGTGGTTTTGGGGTTCCCCCCTATCAAGGCCTTCACGAGGCGGCAGTTGTTCGTCGTCTCTAGGTTCCGTTTGACTGTTTGAAACCTGCCCCAGTCTTGCCCTCATATGTGCCTGCAGGCGAGAAGCAATCGTATCACGGACACGCTCCGAAGATTGTGATTGTGCGGGGCTCGTGTCCTGGCTTTGCATCAACCTTGGGCTTCGTCTTGGGGTAGGGACGTTGTCAGCGCCGTCGGTACCAGACGCGCCATCAGTGTTGCTCGCACCAGTCGTGGCAGCTAATGCTTGATTTCGAGGACGTGATCCTGGCGCACGAGGAAACAGCCTACTTGCTTGGCCAACGAGGTAATCGACAGTCTTAGGGACGTTGATGCTGCTCCTGACCAGGGAAGAGCCGAGACCACGGGGGGCGGGGGTAGGTGTCAAATCGAGGTCAGAGTCGAGCGCATCAGGACCAGCCGCCCGACGGTTAATACTACTTTCCGCTCCGAAGGAGCGGTCGGATGATCTCGATAAGAGCAGGCGTCCAGGGTTCCAAAGGGACCGGCGCGGCTGTGAACCAGGGCCGGGGGTCACGCTAGGTGCATTTTGAGCTGGATTGACCGTTCCAGATGCCGAAGCCATCCGTATCATCGTAGGCGGTAGTTCTGGTTCTAGCGGGGCTTCCGGGTCCGTTAGCCTCCGTACCATATCCGGTAGGGGGTCAAGGATGGGCTCCAGAGGCGCAGCAGGTGGTGGCGAGGTTGTAGGAGGGGAGTATTCGTCAGAAGCCTCCACGGTAGCTTCCCGCAACGCCTCGCCGATAGCTTCGTTCAGCTCTCTCCTCTTCCCTCGTCGAGGATTTATTAAGCGATGGGTTGTCTCAGAGCCATAACTGGTTAGCACCCTTGAGGGCAAGGGAGGCATCTCATCCCGGACAGCAACGCCATATCTGGCAGTTTCCGTTTCGCGGGGCTGCGACGACCTCGCGCGGGTAGACGCCCTTTTAGGAGGCATTGGGCCTCGATAAGGGTGTGAGAGAAAAAATGAGAGGACGGCGACTGCGCTGCGCGGTGAGGATCTCAGATAGCAGCACGCCTGCTTCGCCAGGCCTATTCACCGCCTAAATTAACTAGGTGATGGAGTGATAAATTGATAGAGGGCAAGGTGGTGAAAGAAGACGGTACGAAAAGAGAGGAGAAAATGCGAATGAGGCGGATTTGGAGGGGATGGATGAGCTTGGTGAGAATTTCTCAAGCCAAGGAGGATAAGGTTGAGTCGCGTGAGCGGGTGGTTGACTAGGAGAGTCGAAGAAAGCGAGGATCGACTCAAGGAAAACGCGGGCCAGGCCCTTTCGAGATTGATTGTTTTGAGTCGTCGAGAGCCTTACAAGAGTGGATTGTGACCAGACCAGCCTCGACCAAAGAGTCGGTCACAACTTTGAGGATGTGCTGCACCTGGAGTAATGCTGAGGGTCCGTTTTGATATCGTTGCTATATGGCTAGCTGTAATAAGGTTGCACACCTAACCCAATGGGTCCTTTGAGCTTTACACGTCCTAGATGAAGAGACAGGTGAAGGTCCCATGGCAGGCGTGGCTATCCGAGAGATGGAAGGATGTTGGCTGGGGATGATGACGATAAAAGACTTTGTTAGGCTGAGGAAGGGATGGAATTCTCTAGGTGTGAGATGGGTTAGGAGGAATGTGGAAGGTGGAAGGATGAGAATAAAGACTTCATCTGAATTCTTCCAAGTCGAGGCTCATTGTGTCGTTTGCAGCCTCTGATATGGAGGCCCTTTGGCCATCCGAGTCGGAAGGAATGTTTTTTTTTTTTTCCTTTCCTCTTTCCCAAGTCTTCTCAAGTCGTGCCTCCTTTGAGAAGTACATGCATAGGGAAACGGGAATAAGCCAATGCCTTAACACGGTCTCCCAAGACCACCTGCACAACGTTCAATTCGCTCTTGACATTGTCGGAGGCTGGTCGCGTCCAACTGTTGCACACCAACTGGCACTGGCACTTCACTTGGCCAGGTGGTTGGGACATGGCCAGCGTGGGACGTGGCGACAGCACGCGTGCGCCCAAAATGGCATGGCTGCAGAGGATTGGCCAGACAGGTTTTGCCGGGATTGAAGCGGCAGATACCAACGTTGTTTCCGCTCAGGCCCAAAATTGCCCAACGCTGAAGCCCCACCGAAAATATTCCCGATTAGTCATTATCCACTCGTAATACCTACCCAAATCCACAGTTCACTCCCAAGCCCAAGGTGCTGAGCCCAGCAGCAAATCAGGGTCGCAGCAACAAGCCAAGCACCAAATTCGCAATGTAAGTACCTTCGTATGAGCTCGCTCATCCATTGACCCCAGATGATTGATGTCCGCCCCAATATACTTGCGTCACTCTGCAGGCGGTTAATTCATCCAACTTCGACCTCGATCAGCGAGCAAAGCCTTCGACGGCTTCGATAGTCGAGATAGTCAAGAATCAATGTTCCACTTTTCCCATTCCTAGCAAACCTGCAATCTGACAATTGGTCACTGTTCTCATTTGAAGCGCTGGCTTTGGCCAGCTGTGAGTGGTGCGCACTAACGAACCCCGCACTCTTCCCCAAGTCTTGGTGTTGAGGACCACATCATGGTGCCTGCAACCTTTCAGAGAAGCTCCTGGGGTCCTCACGGTGGCTCTTCCTGAGGACTTCAAAGATCAATTGATGTGTCTCCAAGTTCTAGAAATGCCATCACTCGGACTCGAAGACAAGGTTGATGCATTTGACTTGTGCTTTTACACGAGCTTTGCTGTCTGTGATGGATGCTGAGTACAGCCCAAGGCCCCTTCCCCAGCCCGCGAAGAAAGATCGCGAATTAGAGAGTGAGACAGGCACAGAAAGAGGCGCAGCTATAAGTGTGCCTGGTCTTCGTCACCAACAACACCACGACTCTGCAGGAACGGAACGTATTATACACGAAGGAAGCTCGTGTTTGCGTCGCACAAATAGCTCCAGCCGCTCTCCGGGCAGACCAGGTGTAATTAGGACGGGAATACATGCGGTAAGCGCAGGAATAACGAGTGCTTGCGGTACATTCCCCTCAGTCTCCCATCGAGAAAATAAAATAAAATAAAATAACGAAGCGCAGAAAAGATGGTGAGGCGGGAAAGTGTGATTCTTCTTACTGTTATGATTTACACACCTGTGTGGTCCACCTCTCTCACCTCCCCGCATCAAAACCATATTCTCACCTCCACACTCACATAACAGTCGCAAAGTGACATCGCTCTTTTATCATCGCGATCCGCCTCTTTCCCGTGTCGTGTAGCTTAAGAAACTCTGCCAGATCTCTCTGGCTTACCCTTCTCCTCGTAACCCTTTCAACCTCTCCCCAATTTCTCTGGCATATACCCAAATTCCAGAAACTCTCTCATAGTCCACAAGATGGTTGTTGGTACCGTTCTCGTCACCGGGTGAGTTAGCTTGGGTGAATATGAGGGTTACCCGATGCACCCGCTAATGTATCACAATTCGCGACCACCATCGCAGCGCAATGAATCGCATCCAGGCGCACACCATCCGGAATGCCTCTTTTAGCTAACATGGCACGCTTTTGCAGGGGAACCGGGTACATTGGCTCATTCACGGCCCTTACCCTCCTCGAGAATGACTACGACGTCGTCATTGCGGACAACCTCTACAACTCCTCCGAGGTCGCCGTAGATCGCATCGAGCTCCTATGCGGAAAGCGCCCGGCCTTTTACAAGGTCGACGTAACCGACGAGGCCGCGCTCGACTCGGTCTTTGACAAGCACCCAGCTATCGACAGCGTCATTCACTTCGCCGCTCTAAAGGTAAGCTCATGACGGAGTGCGACTGCGAAATCGGAAAGGCTTCGCTCATCTTCATCCTTCACCTCACACCCTCACTCGAGCCTCTTGTTAAACAAAGAATATTTACCAGGCTGTTGGCGAATCCGGCGAGATTCCTCTCGAGTACTACCGTGTCAATGTCGGTGGTACCATTGCCCTCCTCAGCTCCATGTCCAAGCACAACGTCACAAACATCGTCTTCTCCTCCTCCGCCACTGTCTACGGCGACGCCACTCGCTTCCCCAACATGATTCCCATTCCTGAGACTTGCCCCATCGGCCCTACCAACACCTACGGCCGCACCAAATCCGTCGTCGAAATGGTCATCACCGACCATGTCGAGGCCCAGAGGAACAACCTAAAGAAGGCGGGTAAGACCTTTGACCATTGGAATGCGGCGCTCTTGCGCTACTTTAACCCCTGCGGAGCGCATCCCAGCGGCATCATGGGAGAGGACCCCCAGGGCGTGCCCTACAACTTGCTGCCCCTGCTCGGAAAGGTTGCGACCGGCGAGAGGGATCAGCTTCTGGTATTTGGCGATGGTACGTATTCTTCTTCTTAGGCTTTGGGTTGGGGGGTTGCGATTCGTAGTTCGGCCAATGCGACAATGTGCTCTGGAATGGAAGATGACAACTCACCAACACTGGAATCCAGATTACTCCTCCCGAGACGGCACCGCCATCCGAGACTACATCCACGTTCTCGACCTCGCCAAGGGTCACCTCGTCGCCCTCAACTACCTCCGCGAGCAACATCCCGGCATCAAGGCCATCAACCTGGGCTCGGGGCGCGGTAGCACCGTGTTCGAGATCATCAAGGCGTTCAGCTCCGTTGTTGGTCGTGACCTCCCTTACAAGGTCGTCGAACGACGACAGGGAGACGTGCTCGATCTCACCGCCAATCCGGCGCTGGCAAACGAAATCCTTCACTGGAAGACGGAACTTACCATGGAACAAGCCTGCGCGGATCTTTGGAAATGGGTTAGCAACAATCCAAAGGGGTATAGGCAGGATCCCCCCGCTGAATTGTTGGATGCGCTCAAGAAGTAGGCCAAACAAAGCCTCGGCTTCATGTAATACATGGTCAAACCATTAAAAAAAAAAATTAGAGTAGATATTGGGTAAGGAATATTTAAATTTATATTTTCAAACGTACACTCTACCCCATGCCGTCTCCTATTTTCACCTTGAAACCGCGGTACATATTCATTCACAGCAAGTCGCCTCCTATCACCCAGGCTCTCAGTCGCATTTCAACAGCAGCTTGCCAGTCGTCTTTCTTCCCTCCAGATCCTGATGGGCCTTGGTCGCATCCTCTAGGGAATAGACCTCGTGCACCTTGACTGAGACCTTCCCAGTAATGACAAGGTCGAAAAGTACTCCGGCGTATCTCTCAAACTCCTCGCGTGTAGCGACGTAATTGTTCACAACAGGTCGAGCGATCTTGACATTCTTGGCTCCAAGACGGAGAATGTCAAAGGGAGGTACAGCGCCGGACTAGGAGCATTCCTGTCAATACTTCGTTCCTCGTGCGTAATAATGTGGAATGGGATGCGACACTTACAGCATTTCCGAAAACAATCAGGGTTCCCTTCCTCGCGATCATTTCAAGGTCGCTGTCAAAGGTTGCCTTTCCGACACCGTCGAAAATGACATCCACGCCATGGCCGTCCGTAATCTCCTTCACCTTCGCAACTACATCCTCATCCTTGGATTGAATAACCCAGTCTGCGCCGTAGCTCTTTGCCAGCTTGCACTTCTCCTCACTGCCAGCTGTGGCGATGACTTTGGCTCCAACGGCGTGGAGCATCTGGGTAAGCAAGCTGCCAACGCCACCGGCAGCAGCATGAACAAGCACCCAATCGCCGGGCTGCACCCGGCCAGCTTCACGAACAAAAGTCCACGCTGTCAAACCCTGGAGTAAGGTAGCGGCAGCTGTCTTCTCATCGAGGCCTGCGGGTAGCTTCAGGACCTTGGCGACATTGGCGATGGTGTAAGCGGCGTAGGATCCATTATTGGAGAAGTATACAACCTTGTCACCAACGTTTATTCCAGAGACCGAGGGATGGACTGCTGCAACCGTACCGGAGCCCTCGCGGCCGGGTGTCAGGGGAAGAGGGGCTTTGTAGAGACCAGTGCGGAAGTAGGTGTCGATAAAATTAACACCAGCATACGCATTCCGAATGAGAACCTCGCCCTCGTTGGGCTCGGGAACAGGAATGTTCTTAACCTTCATGGCCGTCGCATCACCGTGTTCGTCGACCACAATGGCCTTCATAGTAGCGGGAGTCGGCGCCATTGTTGCAGTTGTGTTGGTGAAGCTCCTAGAGTATGGATTCGAGGATCGCGACAGGTTACAGGTGAAAATGGTAAAACCGAATCCTTTGGGAGGGACAAGCGAGTTTGGGGACTTGCGTGCTTTTAACAAGCTGCCAACAGGACGCGAAACAACTCGGAAGATCATGAAGTAGTAGAATTAAGCTATCTAGCAAATGGGGAAAGTTCAGGGAGCTGAAGAGGGGTAGCTCTTGCGTAGGTCGGAAGCTCTGTAAGTTGCGGAGCACAAGAACGGCTGTTCACGGCTTCGGCTTCCATTATTCATCAATGAATAACCGCTGGTCAGCTTACAATCGTACCTGTAAGGCAAGGCCGGTCGCGAATTTGGTGGCCGAGGTCTGTACTGGCACCACACTGACACCATCCTGCCCGGATCGCCCACATTTGCGTGATAAATGCATCCCTCAGTGCTCTCTGTATGCGCTAGCTCCGGATGACGTAAAGAGGGCCAAATTCCTCAGAAAACGCCGCCGCGGGTTTCCAGTTTTGGCTCACCCACCGAAGACTTTATCTGGACGATGGCTGATTAAACTCTGGTGTAAGATTTGACACATCTTTTAGGTTGGATATAGGCTGGCCTAGCTAACCTGGATTGGCCGGGCTTTCTCAAGTCATCAAGTTGTCGAAATATGCAATTCTATTGGCCATTTTCGTGGGCTTCCGCTGACTGTTATGTGATATCTCTTGATGTCCAGTAGGTTGCTCATGGCTATTCCTTTACCCGGAGAAAGGGCCGGATATCATGTCTTTGAAGTCGGGGTTCTGATACCATGGGATAACCGTGGTTGGGCAGATTGATCCTGACTCCTCTGAATAAACATCTGAGAAACCGAGAGATTTGACGATTGGAAAAGGCGGACTAACATCTCAGATTGTCACTGGTGTTTACATGGGAAATGCATTACTATACATGCAAGTATTATCTTACACTATTCCACAGCTCTCTAGAAATATTTGCTGAGAGGGATAGATGTCTAGGAATCCCGCTCTCCATCTCCCTTTTTCCCCAAGTGGCTATACAATGGTCCGGCCCTTCCACAGCCGAGTCCAACTATTCCTCCCCATCTTCGGGCCCATTTGTGGCCATCACGATTTCCCGTCTCATATCGCGAGTGTCAAAATGTACACGGCCATCACCACGCGGCCAGGTTTCACACAAAGGAAATGACATGTCTATGCACCCACGGATGATATAGGCTCGATGCTTCAGTCGATTTCCTCTCCCTCTCTCTTTCGCTCGTTTGCTTCTGTCAACGACACCTCCCTTACAACATCACCTCGCCAATATCGATATAGGGGGCTTGCCAGGGCTTAGCTCCGTCGACGAGCATATCGCTAGGTACGCGGGGTTCTGCGCTAGGGCTGTAGAGATACCATGCCTTGAGGGCATTGATAGACGCCTTCCACCTAGCAAAATCGAGGCTGGAGCCTACGCCCTCACCGAGCTTGTCCTTTCCGCTATAGATACCGACGACGTAGACGGGAGTCCTAGACAGACGACCAGTTTCGCTCTCAAGACGCGCAACGGGGCGGTCGAATCCTTCCCTAGCGCAGAGCTTCGAGAGTTCGATAAGTGGGGCGTGGAAAGTGAACATTTTGTCGACCTCAAGGTTCCGAGAGAGGATATGGGCCTTGACAAAAGACTTCGCCATCTCCCGACCACAGTGGAGGTAGATGGAGCCCACAAGGGCTCGTACGAAGCCTGCGTAGGCATTGTTGCGGAGGAGTTCGTGCTGTTTTCTCCTCTCCGCGATGATCTCAGCCGGCAGTTTAGGGGCAGACGAGTCATCCTTGTGTTCGTTAACGTGAACAGTGTCACCGAAAGGATCATCGTAGACAACGCGGCTACTCCAACCTCGTCGCCACTTGAACTTGTCAAGGTATGATGCTTCCGTTCGTACGTATCCCCACGCCTGGTGGGTAACGCTCTTGGACGGATCATCGGTCCACTGGAGAAGACCAGGGTCAACCTCGCCGCCAGGCGCAGCAGCGCTTTCTACACCCCATCCCTTTCCTACGTTGTAAAGGGACTCGCTTCCAGCAAAGCCGCGCATCGCCTCAAAGAGGACAGCCATAGGAAGTCTGGGATACTTCGCGATGAGCCATTCCGAGGTGTGGTAGTTGATAATGGTACCGCCGAGATAGGAAAGGCGAACGTTGTTGAAACTCGGGTTCTCATCGGCAGTCGGGTCAACTAAAGAGCGAGCAAGAGTCTGCAGGGGAAGTTTCGTCGAGAGACAGAGACGGGCATGAAGCGCGGCGAGTTTCGCTGACTGGAGCGCGGCACTAGGAAGAGGCGATGGGTAGGGGCTCCTACTGCTCTCAAGGCTAGGGATCGGGGGCTCGACGCCGGTAGTGTCGGATGTATGGAGTTCGCCAGACTCAGTAGGAGCGGAGTCGATGTGTATCGCCGTGGTGGACTGCAGACGAATTGGAACAAGAGATTGCTGTGGCCTCACCTGCCTCGCAGCAAGGCAAGGTCTACATCGCACTTGGGATTGGGCCTGGGTCAATTGACCGGACCACCTTTCCAGCCTTAACCGCTTCATAGATGACGGTTGGAATTGACAGGAAAGAAACCCCGTCGCCGACTTGATATGTATGAGAAGAAAGGAAGGAGGGCGGTGATTAGAACCTCTGTTGCATCTTCAAGCTCAAAGGGGATAGCGAAAAAAAGTTTCCTTTCGAGTCGTGTGCACCCAAGAAGCTGAGGCGCGACCGCCAGAGAAAAGATAATATTATGCGAAGTTTTGCCGGATGCGTGGTCAGGTCCTCTGTTCCTGTCTGTAGGCCAATCAGGGACCAGTCAATTTTGATCGAAGGAGAGATGTCGAATTAACCCGTCGACATCATCAAATTGCTCGTCCCTCAATTGCTCTGGTCAGTAACGTCGAGCTTCAATTGGAGACATCATCAAGATGGTAAGTCGATTTATCAAAGGAAGACGGAATACCTCTTTAGTTCTAACAATTTCTTGCAGGGTGGCCACGTCAACAAGATCCCGTGAGTCGCAATACTCCCGTACGAGCCCTCGCTAGCCCGCTCGACATCTAACCTTTTGAAAGATACCCCAAGCACGTCTGGTCGCCTTCTGGTGGTTGGTACTGCCAACCTGCCAACTGGAAGCGGAACACTGTCGTCCTCGGCGCCGCCGTCTTCGGCATCACTTGCTTAATATGGAAGATCAGTGCCGAGAAGGAGCAGTTCGCCCACAAGCCCGAGCCCGGTCGGTTCTACCCCAGCCGAAAGTTAGTTCCCCTCCTCGTATTTACAATGCTCCGAATCGTCGAATGCTAATGAGTCGCGGCAACAGCTGGACTAGGCAATTAATCAACTGGGAGAAGGAGGACAAGCTAAAGGCCGAGCAGAAGAGCGCGTAAAGAGACGAGGCAAGACGAATGAGGCCATCGACTGTACATTTATAGAAGGAATACAAAGCATTTCAGCCTGCCACTTCTCGTATTTCCCCAAGTTCCACCGCTAGGACGACCGAAACACCGCCGGGCAATGATCCTTGTATTCGTTAACGCCCGTCCCATTCCATGAATTCGATGACAATGATAACTGAGATCGAAGTATCGATCCAAGCGTGGTCTACCGCACTACTCCTCAATTCTATGTCCTAGATCTAAGCAATTCAAGCAAGTCTTGTGCCCTTGAACGCAGCATCTCGCTGGCGCTTTCGGGGCCTTGGAAACAAACCAATAAGGACCCCGTAGGATGCATTCGTGGACACGGGGGATCAAGTCGTCTTCCAGCATAGCAACTAATACACTACCAATTAGTGTTATATGCAATGGTTCACTGCCTACCAGCGAACCATGGCAATGAAACTCAGCTGGATGAGCAGGGAAGAGCCCTTCACGAGACCTAAATGGCGGATTCATCTTCAACTCTAGTTATATATTTGTTTCCCAATAGGCACAATTGTTTTTCTCCTAATATGATTGGAATATGTGAAAATTTCCCTCCTTTCCTCCATGACCATACAAAGAGGTTAACTCTTTGATTACCGCTTTCCTGGTCATGTCAGGGCAATATGTCAGGGCAGCCGAGAATTTGCCGAGGAAGGAACTTCCATACTGATGATCACCGAAACAACATCCTCTCGGTGAATAACGCGAACCTCCCGAGCCACAGCCAGCAGGAATTGGCTTGTGTGGGTTATCCAATTGCAAGCCCAAGCAGGCTGAATAGCGCATCCAGCCATGTCGTTCCCAGCCTTGCGTGCTGGAAGTGCCCTACGGGCCTTCCGCTCCCGGGCCTCGTCCAATTCTCTCAGCAGCCCACGCCGATTTGCCTCAACCCAGTCCTCAACCCCGGGAAGCAGCTTAAAAGTGTTGCTGTATGGCTCCGCCGCTGCCGTTTCTGCCGTCGCAGGCTACATATACCTCACCGACACCCGATCCGCTTTCCACCGTTTCATCGTCCCACCCGCGTTAAGAGCAATCTTCCCCGACGCCGAAGACGCCCACCATGCCGGCACAGCATCAATGAAGATGCTTTATAGTCTCGGCCTCCACCCTCGCGAGAGGAGGCGAGCCCTCAACGATCCCAGCGAGCCCAGCCTCGCTGTCCAGGTTTATGATACCAAGCTCGACAACCCTATCGGCATCAGTGCAGGCCTAGACAAGGACGCCGAGGTGCCAGATGCGCTTTTCGCCCTTGGCGCCGGTATCGTCGAGGTCGGCGGCTGCACTCCCAAGCCGCAGAGCGGTAATCCTAAGCCGAGGGTTTGGAGAGTCCCCACGATTGACGGCTTAGTAAATTGCTACGGACTAAACTCGCGCGGCGCCGACGCTATGGCCAGGACACTCCGCGAGCGATTGCGACTATATGCCCGCTCGCGCGGGCTTACCGAGGAGGATGTCTTGAGCGGTAGGGCCGGCGTACCGACTGGTAGTCTCCTGCCCGGACGTCTTCTATGTGTCCAGGTCGCCAAGAACAAGGACACCGACGAGAAGAATGCGGCCTCCGACTACGCGTACTGCGCGAGCAGACTTGCTCAGTATGCCGATGTAATTGTCGTCAATGTTAGCAGTCCGAACACTGCCGGCCTTCGTGACCTGCAATCTGGTGACAAGCTTGTCGGTCTCCTAGGCGCCGTCGTCAACGCCGTCGAGACTTCAACCAAGGGCATCCGCGCCACGCCTCCTAGGGTCATGGTCAAGGTTTCACCTGATGAGGACGACGATGCTCAGATAAAGGATATTGTCCGCGCTGTATGGGAGAGCGGTGTTGACGGTATTATTGTCGGAAACACGACCAAGCGCAAGCTTCAGTCTGTCCCCACTGGCGTTCCCATCACCAATCGGGAAAAGTCCGTTCTAATGATGGCGGATGGTGGCTTCTCTGGTCCGTCTATGTACGGCCGCACCCTTGACCTTGTTAAGAGGTATAGGAAGTGGCTAGATGTTCCCTCCTTCAAGGATAAGGAGAGAAAAGTCATCTTCGCGACTGGTGGTATCACGAATGGGAAAGAGGCTTTGGAAATCCAAAATGCCGGCGCGGATGTGGCTATGGTCTACACAGGAATGGTATATGGCGGTGCGGGAACGGTGACAAGGATAAAGGACGAGATGAGGAAGGAGATTAAGAGTATCAAAAAGGAATAAGGGTTTATGATAGAGTATGTACACAATCAACCATATGCTTAGATAGACCAGTTATTAAGTTTATATATCTCATTTGTTGCTTGTAACACGAGCTTCGGAACCCAGAGCGAGTCGGTCGGGAATGATTCCATCATCCATCTATTCGCGCAAAGACGAGATATTATTTAATGCTGCTCCATTCGTTATCCATCAATGACAGTATTCTTAGCTGAAGAGGTCGCCCTCCCCCAACTTATGCGCTTGACCCTTCCTCAGTAAGTGCCGGTAATATCTGTCCTTCTGCGCTGCCTCTTTTGTCTCGCGTTCTTTCTTTTTTCGTTCATAGATCGCTCTGACGCATTTTCTAATCTGGTCTTTACCCTCATCATAGTTGGCTTTTGCAAGTGCAGATATCTTGTCAACCTGCTCGGGGCTATAAATGAAATTCCAAGTGGAAAGGAACTCAGTGGTACCAGGATTGACACCCGGTACCTGTGGGTTGGAAAGCAAGGGGAGATACACGATAGCGAGGCCTGCTGTAGGAGATGATAAGAGGGACCAAGAATCCGGCGACGCGTCGATGGCCTTGCTCGGTGGCGGGGGAGAGCTCGACCGCTCCTGGGTGCTGCCGACCCAAATCGTACAGTATCCGAGATCTTTTGACGCCTTCTCTACCTTCTCTCTCTCCTCGGTACGCTCCCTGCTGCGTGGCATACCCTTAGGCTTATCCAAGCTCAATTGCTCAGCCTGAGCTTCTGCGAGCTTCGTGTCTGCTTCTGCCATGGTGGCCGCCGTTGCCTTGTCTAAGTCCCTTCCCGTCTTCTCCACCGAATCCTCCTCTTTGGGCCATCCGACGCCCACCGGCCACCCTTTTATGCCACGTTGTCTGGCGTACCCATCGGTAACCGCTAGCCAGTTATCCTGCCTGATGTCTGCAGAGTTATCAAACGCAATGATAACATCGACGTTCCTACCCGGGCGAAGTAGCGGGTACATAGGGAGGTTATTGGACATTCCCGCATCCATAAGTTGCAGGGTTTCATTCTGCAGGAGGCTTTCTGGTGTGGTCTTTGGCAATTTTCCGTACATTCCATAAGCAAAGTTAGGTAAGGTGGCTGGTTCAATGGGGTGGACTTTGCTTAGGTCGTCACTCCTCCCCGTGATAAGTTCGTCCACGACTGCGAACCCCGTTAACCCTTTTACGATAGGCCGAATCTCACGGTAGTAATGATTGAGGGTCGCGCAAAAGGCACTTCCGAAGATGCCCATTAACAGAGGCATGCGGAGTTCCGGTTGATGCACACCGCTGTCTGGGAGGACGTCGCTTCCGTTCTTGAATTTCCTCCCCATAGCCCATGTTGGAATACCAGCAGATAGCTCCTCGCAGAAAAATTCGTAGGGCGTTATCTCGAACCACTGGAACCATGATTCCCGCTTAGCTCGTTGCTTCGCGTCCTCCGGAGCTGAAGGCTGCAGATTAGATGGGTCAGAGGAAGCCTCGGGAATCTCATGCCGCACGGCTGTGTATATTGGGAGAGGATTCTGGCCAAATTTGATGTATTCCTTCTGATTCGAGATCTTGAGATCCTTATCGTTCACCTCGAGCTCCCCAACCGGCACAAACAACCTGGCGGCTAAAAGAAGTCCGTAGATGTCAACTAGGCCAATCTCCGCATGGCTAGCACCCCTAAGTTTCTCAACTAAGCCACGCAGCAGGTACTTGTCAGTTGGTGCGGAGATGAGGGTTTGAAGAGCGTTGGGAGGATATGCAATGTGGATTCCGGTACGGTTTTTGAGGTGATTGAGAACCCGCTGAATGCTACACTTGCCAAGGGAGGAGAAGTTGATGGCTTGAAGCCAACAAGAGCCACTGACGCCCGCTGTATATGTTACGCAGTCGAGGAGGCCATCCTGTTCAGCTGCGAGGAGTGACCCGGCGCCCGCGACCAGTGCCCTCAAACCACCCCCAGATCCGCACACCGCTATGGTCGGAACGTCGTCTGGGTGCACGTCTCGTTCGTTAAGACCAAGGTACTTTGCGAGCGCAAACCTGGCTACCTGTCTTCTTCTCTCAAGGAATTCCTTTTCCTCGTCGCACAACAAATTGGAGACTCTGACATGCGCCGAATAGCATATTTCCGGATTAAGGGTGGGGTCTTGAGCTTCCTGCCAAATCTCTTCCGCAAGCGACCCACGCTTGTTGGAAAGGTCATCCTGAAGCTTCAACAGATAGCCAGGCACAACCTTGGTCCATTCAGGGAGGATGTAGTCAACGATTTTTTCCGGGAGTGCGCTCCATTCTATGTCCGGAAGATCAGGAAGGTCCGGTAAATTGCCGGTGACTACGGATGAGACGGGCCGTTTGTCTTTAGCTTCAGAGTCAGCCGGCAGCTTCATCGACCGTGGTTGAAAGGCCAGTTTCTTGGCTTCAGCTGGCGGAGAAACCCAAAGCCAAGTAAGAACACCTGCCGTTATGACTATCGCAGGCCTGATCGCCCGCCTCTTCCGGGGGACTCTCGGGCGAGTGAAGAAGAAACGGCGATGGGATCCATTAGGCTGGTGGCGAGCAGGTATTATTGACCTTGACCGGCGCGTGAGCGCCGTCATGCGAGTCTGGAACATCTTTCCGTAGCACTGATATGGAGCTCGTTAGCCTCCAGAGGCGCCGGCGAATGGAGCGGAATTGGCGAGAATATGTTCAATTGCGTTTGTGGCATCCTTTCGGGAGAAAATTGACCGGCTGAGAATGAATGACGTTCATGGCTGAGCTTCAATCACCAGAGACTAGCACCATTGTACCTGGCGCCGGTCGCTTCCGAAATCAGGAAAGATGGCTAGTGATGTAAGTGTTATCAGAGTACGATGATTTTGGTGTTGATATCACCTTTATTGTAGGTACCTCTATATGAGGTGCTTTCGGAATACAAATTTCGAGATTTACTGATACACACATGTACCTGACTCGCCCGTGCCGAAACAAAGAAAAATTCCGGGTAGTTTCATCAAATAGAAGCGCCCGTCAGACCGTGGTTTCTTTCAACAATCAGGCGAATGCACTCAAGACACTTTGCGCCATGCTGGCTGTGTACCTTCCTGTTGTAGGCGACAACGCTTGTGGCAGGCGCCAATTGACATGTGGCAGGCACTGCACGGGCGCCAGCGGTAGCCTTCTCCTGGCGCACCAGTCTTGAGAACCTCAGGCTCGAGAGGCGCGCCGAGCGTGCGTCAATTGATGGAATGTCCCTCCGTAACAAGTGGTAATCATTAGAGGAAACTACGTTCTTACCACCATATTCTCCACCATTGATGTCCACATAATTCTGAAGAAACGTTTCGGGGACCTTCACATCCGAAACGAGCATATGTAGACAACAAGCGTTCTATTGGTAGATCTGACATTGGCCGTCGATTTTGCCTCTACCATTCATGTTGATCTTTGGTGTAGCTAAGGTATGTTATGTAATCGGTTCAGAGACCTTTCAGTCTGATGACCTGTTGCAGATCAACGCCAAAGGAGTGACGACCAAGGCGCACGGTAATCTCGAAGGCTAGACAGTTGGGAAGACGGATCGGCTCTTTTGAAGGGCTCTGACCCCCTCTTAACAGTGCTGGTATTATTAGTGCAAACCTGTTCGCTCGACTGCAATGACACGGGGCTGGGTGGGCCGAGCTTTGGTAGCGGTCACTGCTTTGCAGGGTCCGTACTCAACGGCCACTGATCGAGGCTTCTAAGCATCTCTGGAGGGTTGAAGGAGGTCCGGCGCATATCTTGAGTGTCCGGAATTTCGCCAGGTTCAAGAGGGCCAGCGACTCGTAGCCGACTTGAGTACTGATTAGCATAAGTAAGGTCTTGGTCTAGAAAAACAACCTTCCGGGTCAGACCCTCCTGAGATTAGAATGGAGAAACAACTTTTCAAGTGGAATTAAAACAACTAGCTGTTTGCGTCCAATCATCAGCGTCACTGCGGTCTGCCAGATGCAGCCCCTGCCGCTGGGGACATTCCCAGCCATTCCCAATCCGGTCTAGGTCAACCATCCACCCCTATTACTCTAAAGAGTCGACCATGGCCTTCTGCCCAGAAAATTACCGTGAGAACACGGAATGGGCTTGCACCTTAATATTGTCCCTTGTGTATTAGGTAGTACGCCTCTGAAGTACCTGTACCTTGCTCCCATGGAAATTGGAGTGGGAGGAACTGTGAAGCCACTGAGTCGTTCTGCGCCACTGAAGGAGACAATTCCGAGGTCATGTCAGAGCTCCCCGTGAAAACTGGGTGTTGTATCCACCACATACACGTGTAGAGACGGTACTGCACCTCACTAGGCTTTGATGCAGGCAAGGTACGGGAACACGTACTTGTAGGACGCGACACTCCTGCTGCTTCAAGCACAGTGTTTCCCTAGTTCTTAGAGAATTGCTGGTCAGGGGTAGGTCGTAGGATAGACACAGTGTACATAGCAAACTTTGAATTTCAGCGCCACATCTGCCTTTCCATCGAAGGACCGAAGTACTTGGACAGTGCAAGTGCCCAAGCTCCCTAGGTTAGGAGGAAATGGGGACGGGCAGGAACGAACCACATTCATCGATCCTTCCCCCTCCCCTGTTCGCTCTCCAAATTAGGGGAACAGTGAACAGCAACGAAAAAAAAGTCCAATTTCAGTCTTCCATCGCACCCAACCTCTCACCTCTCTATCCTATCTCCTTCCTTGTGCCCAATCCCAACTATCCTTTTCGCGTCATTCATTGACTTCTACTGTTATTGTCCCGATCTTCGGCTCCCATCTTTTCGACATCTCGCCTTGTCGGCCAATTTCTCGTTTTAACCCTTTCGCCTTCGATCTCTATCCCTTATTCATAGGTATCTTGCGACGTTTCGACGCAGGCAGGCGCAGGTTCTTTCCGCAAATAGTTATTCAGTAGGTGTTATCCCAGCATCATCCCCTTACATCTCCTTTCTCCTGTGCCGTCGTCGTGGCTCCATCGGTAGAAGGCGGCTGCCACGCTTTAGAGCTGCCAGATCACCTCACGCTTGCACCTGGGTCATCAGACGACAAGAGGGCGCTCCTCGCCTCTCGAGAGGACACCTTGGTGCCGCTTCGGTTGATTGCGCTTCCAGTGCACCTTTCCTTCCCCAGCCATCGCCGTTCAGCCTCCTCTATCCCACGCCTCTCTGCCGCTCCTGCTGTATTCCATTTAACTGCACCGGCCCTGTCACCGCCCGAGTTGCCCTTTTCACATTGCTAACCCTCGTTCAATCGGTCAGATACCCCTTTCCACCTCCCACAGCGATCTACCCCGAGGTAGACCTTTTATTTTTCAGCACATATAATCGTTATGGGTAAGAATTTCGCGTGGAAACATGATCCGTACTGTCCAATTGCACGATGCTTGGTCTGGTAGCGCTTGCGATTCCCCCAAGGGCAGTCACACCCAAAAAGGGGGCTCATCGACTCAATGGCTGCGACCCTGCTTCTGTTTGGCCGCTTCCTTTTGCTTCTTCTCCTGCTTTCGGTCCACTCCGATACGGATTCAATTCTGGCTACAACACGGTCGCCCCGGCGTTACGCTCCTTTTTTTTCTGGCATCGTTCAACATCGACTCTCTCAGCATCATATCCGCCAATACACCCGGGCTTCGCCTCATCTCTGAAGCACACCGACGTTCTGCGGTTATGGCCGGAATGCCGAGTCATTGAGGATCATTTGTGTTCTCGCTCCCGTATCAGCAATCGACACCCAAATTGTTTATCCCACCAAATCCCGCATTCACTCAAGCCACCTGCGAAAGCTGGTCGTCCCCAACCCCGCGTGCTACCACCCAGCATCGCCTTGGTACACGCCCTGATGTCTCCGTCAGCCCGGTAGCCCTGGACCTCGATTCTCTAGAAGCCTCAGTGGAATCGAAGGGCCTTGATTCTCCCGCTATCTAAGCGGCGCCTGGACTTCCATCGTCCTTTGAATCAAATGAGAAGCGGGAGAGACAGCCGTCGAGAGAGGAGCAAACTCCACTAGAAGCCTGTCTGGCCACAACAGTAAATGCCACGGGACCGCAATCTGCTCGCCAACCAAGCACGCAATTTGTGACAGGTGCCCTATTTTCAAGCTCATTCGCTAACTTCTATTGTTTATAGACCCCAACGGTTCCCCCATCGGCGCCGAGTCGCCACAAGTTGGCAAGCAGCCTGATGAAGTTTCCATCGGAGAAGAGTTGGCTTCTAACACTATTCCTGCAGCCCCTCAAGCTGTCAATGATCCCAGGAATGTTGTCCGTAGGAAGTTGACCGGATATGTCGGTTTCGCCAACCTCCCTAACCAATGGCACCGCAAGAGCGTCCGAAAAGGGTTCAACTTCAATGTTATGGTAGTCGGTAAGTCGATACTGGCCATGAATGGGTTCTCCGCCGGCAAACACTAGCACCTCAACACGGAAGAATATCTCTTGACACTATAATTTAGGTGAATCCGGCCTCGGAAAGTCCACTCTCGTCAACACCCTCTTCAACACTTCGCTTTACCCCCCCAAGGAGCGCACAGGACCTAGTCACGACATCATTCCTAAGACTGTCACGATCCAGTCGATCAGCGCTGATATCGAGGAGGCCGGCGTTCGCCTCCGGCTTACTGTCGTTGACACCCCCGGCTTTGGTGATTTCGTTAACAACGACGAGTCGTGGAGGCCCATCGTTGAGAACATTGAGCAGCGATTCGATGCCTACCTTGATGCTGAGAACAAGGTCAACCGCATGAACATTGTTGACAACCGTATTCATGCTTGCGTTTTCTTCATCCAGCCCACCGGCCACTCCTTGAAGCCTCTTGACATCGAGGTCATGCGCCGTCTCCACACCAAGGTCAACCTTATTCCCGTCATTGCCAAAGCGGACACTCTCACTGATGAGGAGATCCTCAGCTTCAAGGCCAGGGTATGATGAAATTGATTTTTTTTCAACTCGCTGTTGATTGTTACCCTGCATTGTGCTAACTGCTTGTCTCAGATCCTCGCCGATATCAAGTACCATGGGATTCAGATTTTCGAGGGTCCTCGGTATGAGCTTGATGACGAGGAGACCATCGCCGAGAACAACGAGATCATGTCGAAGGTTCCCTTTGCCGTCGTTGGTGCTACCAATGAGATCACTAGCCCCGACGGCCGTAAGGTCCGTGGCCGCCGCTACCCCTGGGGTGTCATTGAGGTCGACAATGAGGAGCACTGCGATTTCGTCAAGTTGCGACAGATGTTGATCCGAACCCACATGGAAGAGCTCAAGGAGCACACCAACAACAACCTGTATGAGAACTACAGAACCGACAAGTTGCTCGCGATGGGTGTTTCCCAGGACCCCAGCGTCTTCAAGGAGGTCAACCCTGCTGTGAAGCAGGAGGAGGAGCGCGCTCTCCACGAGCAGAAGCTCGCCAAGATGGAGGCCGAAATGAAGATGGTCTTCCAGCAAAAGGTCGCCGAAAAGGAGAGCAAGCTCAAGCAGAGCGAGGAGGAGCTTTACGCCCGCCACCGCGAGATGAAGGAGCAGCTCGATCGCCAACGACACGAACTCGAAGAGAAGAAGGCTCGTGTCGAAAGTGGTCGTCCACTGGAAGGCAAGAAGAAGGGATTCTCGCTTCGTTAAGCCTTCTGACAACCTGCTGCGTCCGCGGACATTGGTTTACCGCTTCGTTTTATTCAGTTTCTGTGTCTCGAGTACCTATGATGTCTCTTACAATACCATCCATGCTGTGTTTTCTTTTGTCTTTTCTACGTTTCTTGCTCCCACACCCCTTTTGTATCTTCTTTGTTTTATTTGTCAACCACTTCTCTAATTACTACAATTCCCCCTGCCTAATTTGACACCCGTCCTCGATGGCGTTTTCTTATGACTACAAAAGAACTCGTTTGATTTTGACGGATGACGGGAATTCGTTCTTTTTGATTTACTTTTGGCGATCGGATCTGCAGCACGGGGCTGGATGCAGGGAGAGACGGCGGTATCGCGAACTCAGTCAAGGCAGTCAACGAATAGGGTTGTTATTGTTGGAAGGATTGTAGAGGCCCGATACCTCAATCTTAGCAGTAGACCCCAGCTTTTTTGTTGAGATGGCACGTCGCCGTCAACGCAAATGGCCAGGATGTATGCTGCCCGCGGCGGTTCGACTTTACATGTATCAACCCTGTACCATAGAACTACAAGTAGCTCCCCTATGGATGAGTGACACGATGAAGGTTTTTCTTTTTTTAGAGTTCGCATCGGCCCTGTGCATCCCAGACTTGACTGTTGGTTTAACTTGTCTCCACCTACTTTGGAGTCGTAGCTCCCGTAATCCAAATAGGGGAGGTGACCTGGTGCTTCTTATGTGCGTAGGTGCTTCAACGTGAGGGATGAAGCTGACCCAACGGAGGAGAACATCCCGTTCTGGCGGGGTCGAACACACGGGGCAAAGCAACGAGCAGTGCGATTCGTGTTTCTGAGAGTAATAGTAGCCCAATCTCAAGATCAAGTGTAGGTATTCAAATAATATACATTGGGTACTTATACAAGTACTTAACAACTCTACCCGTCTAGATACTCTGCCGCCATATCTTATCCGCGCTCCGCGTGCTACTTCTCTGAACTATGATACAGCATATATAAAGTGTACATTAGACACCGATACCTACGTAACGCTCCCCTCGTACCAGCTTATCCAACGACATCGGCAACAGAATGTTTACCTTCTCCTAAGGTACCATGTGTAGGCCAACTGATTGACGTCGTAGGGGAAGGGGGTAGGAACCTCGGCGAGGCCACGGCGGGCGACAGGGTGGCGAAGGTAGACGGCCGCGCAGATGTTCTGGTTGACCTCGAGGTAGCGTGGGATGAAAGCAAAGGGCTCGAGGTACTTCCTGGGCTGCCAGGGGGTGGCGTAGGGCTTGGAGGGGTCAACAGGGTTCTCGTCATCTTCTTCGTTGGCGCGGAGGATCTTGCGGAGCTTGCCCTGGTCGGCCGCGGAGAGGATGGTGTCAACCGTGGCAGCTTCGGTCGTTTCGGCGGACTCGCCGGGCTTTACGGCAGTGACGCTAGACTCATCAAGCTTGAAGCGAGAGAGGTGGGAGGAGAGCTCCTCCATGAGGTCATCGCTGGTCAAGTCTTCCTTCTGACCAAGAGCCTTCTTGCTCGCCTTTACGAAGGCTCGAAGCTCTTGCTTGCGCTTGGCGTTAAGGTCAGTGTCCTCCTTGAGGATCGTCTTCGCGGACTGGATAAGGGCCTTGATCCGGCGACGCTGCTCGGCCTCGCGTTCCGCGTAGGGGATTTCGGAAAGGTCAAGCTCCTCCGCCTCTTCGGCAGCAGCGACTTCCTTCTCGGCCTGAGCCTCTGCCTTCTCAATGGCCTCGCCCTCGGCCGCAGCGGCGTCAACACCCTCCCCGAGCTCTACGACGGCCTCCTCTTCGGCGACGGCTTTGGCCTCCTCTTTAGCTTGTACCCTCTTGACCGCAGCCTCTAGGGACGCCTGGTTCTTGTCCTTGCCTGCCGCATACATGACCTTGTCAGGGTCGACTTCGAACAAATCGCCGGGGTTAAGTTGGTAAGAACCGTAGCGCATCTGTTGAGGGGTAGATTAGCTTCTTGAACAAAGAGTGGACAATTGGAAGGGGACGAGAGCTAGCGGACCTTCTTGCCGTTGACTTTGACAGCACCGTGGATACAAAACTGTCTTGCTTGACGGGGACTGCTCGCGAACATGGCCCGGAACATGGCAACTTCAAGCCTGCGCTCGAGAGGCGCAAAGGCCATCTGCATGTATGGGGTCATGTCCTGAATAGGCCTCTTGAGAAGGTTCCTCATTGACCTAGGACCAGGCCTTTGGAAACGAGTCTTGGCAGCATCCCTGGCGTCCTCAGCAGCGAGCTGGGCTCTCCTCTGTTGCTCAAGGATGGAGAACGAGTCTGCTGTCACGGGCGGTGGCGCGTTCTTATCGTTGGGGTCGTGCTCTTTGCCGGAACCACGGCCTTCAGCCTGCTCAGAACCGTCATAGGAAGCGAGATATTCGGGGGGCATCTCAACGGCGGCGGTGAGACGACGGCTAAAGAGACGATTCCAGCGCTTCTCGCCGACGTGCTCGCCATGGTAGGCACGTGTCATGGATTTGGCGGCCCATTTCTGCTGGAAAAAGGTCTGTGTAGTGGTACGGACCGCGACTTCGTGTCGGTGAATGTTGTAGAGGTTGTATTTATTCCAGGATTGCCGTAGTTTCTATATATGGGGTGGAGGAATGTGGGTTAGCAAAGGAGATGGAAACTATGGGTTCATGTGGCGTCCTTAAAGACGGATAGGAGGCAGACGGAGGAGGGTCACGCAAAGTTTCGCAATAGGGGTAGGGGGGGCGTACCGGCCGTCCTAGGACGTGGCGCTTCACAGCCTCTCTCATCTTGAAGAATTGGCTGGTGGTGGAGGAGAAGCGAGTGTGGACAATTCTGCAAGACGGAGATGTATCGCCAGCACGAGATCGTTTGATGCGATTTCTCGAAGCTCTCGAGCCAAAAATTTTGGCGACGACACGGCAACTTCCGAGCTCAGAAACTGTCCCGTCAGCCGCTGGTTAACAGCTGGCAGCGCGTCCCAAGCCCGCCGCGCTCATCCATGGATGCTAGCGCTGGCTCATACAAGATGAATGTATCCTCCATCCTGCCAATTTTTCTGCTGTGGGGACAAGGAGCAACGCCACGGCCCCAAGGTTGGTCAATGCTCTGCTCTTAGCACACACACGCACTCTCTCTCTCTCGCGCCTGCACATGCAATGTTCGCTCGCAGGAAAAAGTGAGGTAAAAAAGTACAGCAAAAAAATTGTCCGCCGCCGGCCAGCTTCGACGGGAAAGAGTCAGACCTGACGGATGCCTATTTTTTGTTTCCATTTATTTTACCTTCCTCAATCCCAATTTCCCTTAGACCAAGCCGCCACTCATCCAATTCCCTCGAATTAAGAGGTCGGTCTTGGAGGCTTGTTTACAGAAGAAATCTTGCTCTCGTTGCTGATCCAACTTACTAGCATTATACATATACATACCTTCCTCCAAACTGAAGGGTACCCCACCCCACCTTCCCGCCACTTTCTTCGCGACTTGCGATTTTGATTTTCCTTCCCGCTGAAATTCTTCTGTCCCCACCAAACTCTTTTCCGTCACCAATCCTCTCATTTTCCTCCCTCGAGTCGCATTCACTGTCCCTGACGTACGATTGCCGGTATTTGACCCAATTATATATACTCAGTTCAATCAAAAACTAGGTATAATGGCCGATGAAGCCACCAAGGCCGCCTCCGTTGAGGCTGCGGTTCCTGTAACCGCCGCACCCGGATCGGAGCCCGTCGCGCAGCCCGAAACTGCCCAGGAGGAAGTTGATGCCGCTGAAACCAAAGAAGAGGCCTCTGAGGAAGTTGCCTCGACGGATGCGCAGAAGGAGACTGCCTCCAAACCCGCGGACACTTGCAACACGGCGGCCCAAATTGACCCCAAGAACCATGCCAAGAACGTCAAGTCGGATCCCAAGCTTCTTCCAGTCACCGATGACCCCAAGGCCATTCGTAGCCAGGTCAGTTACCACTGTTCGCCTTAATCTTGTTCTGTACCTAGCAAGTTGCTAACTATGGCGCTACATCTAGGTCGAGTATTACTTTGGAGACTCCAACCTACCCCGTGATAAGTTCTTGTGGGAATCGACTGGAGGACAGGAGAACAAACCCGTCTCACTCAAGACCATCTGCACCTTCCAACGAATGCGCCGATTCCAGCCCTACACTGCTGTCGTCGCCGCCCTCCGTGACAGCACTCGCCTTGTCGTTGAGGGAGATGAAGGCAAAGAGACCATCAAGCGCAAGTACCCATACAAGCCCAATAGCGAGCGCAAGAAGCAGGCCGAAGCCGCTACGATCTACGCCAAGGGTTTCGGCGACGAGGTAGCTACAACCCAGTTCGACATCGAGGCTTTCTTCGCTCAGTATGGACCTGTCAACTACATCAAGCTCAGGCGCACTCCCGAGAAGCTGTTCAAGGGCTCTGTTTTCGTCGAGTTCCAGGATGAGGAACTTGCAAAGAAGTTTATCGAGATTAGCCCCAAGTGGAAGGACCAAGAATTGAAGATTATGAGCAAGAAGGACTACTGTGAGGAGAAGAACCAACTTATCCGAGAGGGTAAGATGGAGCCCAGTTCCGCCGCTAAACCATTCTACGAAGGCCGAGAAGGCTCTTCTCGAGGCCGCGGCCGCGGTGGACGCCAGAATGGTCGTGGTGGCCACGGATCTACGGATCCTAACGATTGGAAGAAGCGCCGAGATGAGGATCAGAAGAACGGTTTCAAAGATCGACGGGGCGGTCGCGGTCGCGGTCGTGGACGTGGTTTCCGCGGTCGGGGAGGACGGGGTGGCCGTGACAATCGGGATGACCGCGGAGGTCAAGAGGAGAAGAAGGCTCCTCAGGAGCCCGCCGCACACGATGTGAATGGGTATGTGGTGTTCCGACTTTGCGCAAGCATTCTCTCTTTAATGGTTTTAAACTAACCAAACTTCTTTTGATGCAGAGTCAAACCTAGGATCAACGTCAGTGATCCTCCCAAGGCGGCTTCCGAGACCAACGGAAAGCGTGCTCGTGACGATGAAGGGGCTGCTGGAGAGCGCCCTGCGAAGAAGGTGGACTCGAAGACTGATGCTGCTGCCGAAGCGTAATTTAATGTCGAGGTTAGCTCAAACCGCAAGAATGTGCGGTGGATTGAGTTCGAAACTAGGTTAGATGGATTATGACTGGTTTGATCAGACTGTCTGCTCCGGAAAGCCGAGCAGAATAGTCCATGTGCCATATCTCTCATTATCATTTGGACGGCGTTCGGGGGGTTATGGAATCAACTCGTGTACTACAATTTCAAATACCACATCTGTGCCGGGCTCTTTCCCCATCCCGGTCTGCAAAAAAAGTTTTGTTTTGATGCCATTTAGCGCGCCAGGCGACCAATTGATTTCACAGTAAGAAAAGTGATTCGAAAAGAGTGGCAATTCCCTGTCAGTTAAGCGAGGGAGGGTATGATAGGTATCAACTCTCGGCCCCGGGTGGCTCATCCGACAGCAGGACATGGCCTGTCGAGGCATTTAGCTATCTATGTAGATAGCTTTTGGTCAGGCATGGGCGAGTATTCTGTCTATTCTAGGCCCCAACATGTCACCGAGCGCGATAAGTTGAAGATATACGAGTACACGGCGAGCCAAGTGGATCGGCAACTCGACCTTCGACGTGTCCGCTGGGAACGTCAGCTCCGTCCTGAACCGAGTATCTGAAGAAGGATCTATGAGATAGCTCAGCAATTGTACCAGATAGGTATCTACTCCACGACGACCCACAGCCTGGCACTGTGGCGTACCGCTGAGGTGGCATATGTGATCAAGGTATCCATTGTTATCCCACGCGACGTCGTTGGCCTGGACCGTAGTTACTATATGGTTACGTTATGGAAAGAGATAAAGTCTCCGAATCACCCAGAGAGGAAAGTCTCCGTCGTTTGGCGAGGGAGGCAGTGATCGGAGGCGTGGCTGGTTTTGTACAGGCATCTCGGTCGAGGATGGGGGCAAGTCATGGGAGGAGACGTGGAGGCGACAAGGGGCTTCAGGGACGTCGACTCTTGCCATCCTTGTGGACATCGCTTTCCGAGAGACTGCTGTAGCAAGACTAATCGGGAGAAGATGAGGGAAGAAAGTGGAACGTGACTAAGTGGCTGTTGTGGTGGTGTACATCGTACGTATTTCGGGGACACTTGAGCACGAGGGAGTACTACTCTGAAACTGCGGCGTTTCCGACACCTCTCCAGCCCCAAGAATCCCATAACCACCTGAGGATGAAGCTGGTAAGCTAGTACCATTGAAGAAGGAAGAGTACCGGGCTTTTCCTTGCTCTGGTTGATCGTGGTCGGGGGCGCCAAGTCTGAAAGTAGTAAAAGGGAGGATCCAACATACTGTCTGCCGTCCAAGCTGACAGTAGATGAAGATTGTCTGGCGTGAAACCAGAAACTATCAGTGATTACGCTATAGACCGGAGCCTGTCATGTTGGAGTGGCTTTCGTCCAGTCCCAACAGTTATCAGGGCCAAGATAAGCCTTGTGACAGGACTGTGTGGTATTCTGGATCTGACTGTTGAGGAGATCTAGGGGCGGTATCAATGAGGAAAACAAACTCGGTTAACTTGAAGAGAGGGACGGACGATTTACGGTCAATTTCAGGTCAGTTAAAGCCAAACAGGTACCGGACGGGGAGCAGCTAGAGGGCAGCGTCTAGGACGAGGGTTGGGCAGGTCGGGTTCACTTCAATAGATCCCTTGACCCTGACTACAATATCGACAACGACGGTGTACGCCTGCTCATATGTAACAAGAACTATATGATAATTACGTTTAAGGGTCGACCAGGGCTGTCCGAAATGGTCTAACAGGGACGAGCCAAAAGGTCGATGTGGTCGGGGGTATATGTAGAAGCACTGCCAGGATATCCGCGAACCCCAGGAATCCAAACAAACAACAGGCACAATTAATATTTGTTATATAACAAATTGTCCATCCGAACTAATTGTATTCTTCATAACCTGTCTTCCGCGGCTCTTTTCGAAGCAGCTGTGCCAGTTATATCCAGTGTTGGACAACCGCGTGATGTCGAATCTCTTTGCAGCGCCGCGAAAACGGGATACATGATGTTCGGCCTTGGTCGAAAAGGATGAAATGGCTTTCTGTGTTGCGGATATATTTCACCTTTTATAACACAAAGTATCCCATGTATTGAGATGGTTCTCCTGTAGGATTCATTCTGTGTTCTGCCTTCCGTGTCCTGGATCGACTGGAGCGCTCCTGCCTAACCGTTTCCGTGGTCTGGACTCGAATGCATCGCGAACTCGACCTTTCCCGGGGTTCTCAGCAAGTTTTGTCAGAACTCTCCGTCGTTTTGTGATCTCGGGCCAAGGTGCAAATTTTGCTCAGCGTCCCTTCACGATTGGACGAATTTGCAGCCGTGCTGCTCCCTTGAGGACCCTGATGGACAACCCGGATGGCTCAGAAGCCCCCTTTCCCTTCGTTTCGTCTTTCCCTGCCTCCTTTTGCAGCGACGCGGTAGCAGCGACCGCCAGGTATCTCTCTCATAGTAGAAGCAGTAGAATAACCGTCTGGATAGGCGAGCGCTCCGCAAGTATTCGTTCCATGTCCTTGGGCAGAAACCGGGAGGGCGGGAATTGCGCTCCTCGAGGCCAAGAACTGTCGAGTATAAGGGCCGGGGAAGCCTCCTTCGAGATGAATTTCGACGACTCTCACCTGTTTTCGCCATTCAATATCGATTCGAGCCTATAGCTGGGTACGCTGAACACCAACAGCGGTGATGTTCCCAGATCGGTTCTCCTCCAGGTCTCCCACGAAATCCAACTCCGACCTCTTAACCAGCTGCTCTGTCACCCCCATGGAGAGGAGTAAGAGGAATCCCCCTCTTTTCCCTGGCCAGTTTGTTTGTCCCACGAGAAAACCCTGCCCTGTTAGTCCAGGATGCCAAAATCGTTTCTCTTAGTTAGCCCAGACATCAGAGTGCCCAGGTCTCTCCCACGCTTTCCCTCTCACCCAAGTTTTGGGCCTGCCTCTCTCGTCTTGGGGCGTTATGCCGAGCCTATAGCGGAAAGTTCCAAGACAAGCTTCGCGCATCAGCTTCCCCTCTTCTTTTTCTCCCCCCCCGCAGCAGCGGCGCTTCCGTTCCAGGTTCCCACCTAGGTAATCTCCCCCCTTCCGAAGTTCCGGGCCCAACGACGGGTACGGACTGATTTTCATGACAAAATGCCAAAGACGGATAGCCCAATATCCCTTTTCAATCAGTCACTTAGTCAAGTGCCCTCCCACATCCAACCACTCCCAAGCCATGTCATCCCACACCAACCTGCTGTGCACCCCCACTCCACTTTGTCTGAGGGTCAAGCAACCATCCGCAAGGCAAGCCATCGTCTCGACCCTGATGCGCGTCGACGTGGACGTCTCGGCGGGTCATGCTGCTTGACCACGAGGGTGGTACAGCCCTGGTACCTCTGCCGAGGCACTTGCTACCTTGCAGCATCCACGGCCGCCAGAGGGGCCTTTCCATTCCCATCCGTCGCCCCATTTCCAAGACAGTTTTCGAGACCACTGGCGAGATACCCTGATTGGATTAGAAATCTACCCACGACCCCACGATTGTGCTGATGGGGGCAGCTTGCGTATCTAGCCCGGACGCGCTATCCGGTGTGAGAACGGAGCTGGTCCCTTTGCCTTGGAACCCACTCGGATGGCTGGCTGCTATCCGACACATCCCGCTTTGGGCGAATTTTCCTTTGTCATTGGAATACCTTTGTCATTCTTTCGTCTTCAGCCTGGCCGAGCCATTCAAAGGAGGCATACGCCCGTGCTTCTTGTTTCCCGTTGTGTGTCGACAGTATTGCGAGGCACTCTTAGGTAGGCATAGCTTGTGGGACAGTTGCATCTCATTGCCAGCTGCGAGCCTCCAGCAGAGCTAATGTCAGCTCACCCGAGGTCGCTTCGCTTCGGGACTTTAGACCGGTATTCTAGCCGTCTTTGGCCGGTAGACCATACTAGTCCGGGTCTCTCTCGCAGTATCAATCGATCAGGAGCCAATAGCAGCCGGTCACAACCCAGCCCTGAGGTTTTGTTCTGTGCAGAACCAGGGTTTTTTGGAGGGTGTAGGTTCCTAAAAGGTCAATCGGTGTATGGACCACCCGCGCCGTCCCGGTTTCTACAAGTTTGTGCCCTGATGGATGGAGGACCCTGGCCTCCGAGGGCATCTGGACATCCATGCTAGTTCCCCTCAAGCTGCGAGGCCATTCGTCGTGGGTTCAGTCACCAGTATGCACTCCCACCTTTCTACTATCCGCGTCGACGCTTTTTTTCCTGGTGGGTCTACCGAAATGTTGCGGGCAACAGTCGCGCGAAGGGGTGTAGAACTGAGGCGTCCACGGCGTGGGGTTAATTCCAAGGTTGGCCGGGTCGAAACTCTGAGATTCGAGGGGGAGTATGAGGGCGAGAAAATGTATAAATGGAGGTGTTGCCTCGCCCTCGAATGCTTTCTTCGT
This sequence comes from Lomentospora prolificans, assembly GCA_029532625.1. NCBI lineage: Eukaryota > Fungi > Ascomycota > Sordariomycetes > Microascales > Microascaceae > Lomentospora > Lomentospora prolificans. The sequence goes on from JARFXM010000003.1 coordinate 2,198,149, forward strand.
CTCTTCTTTTCTCTCCAAGACAGCTTAGTCGAAACCCAGTTACCATCAACACAATAAACAGCTCTTCTACAAAACTTTTTGGTTCTTAAACCCCCCAAACACAATCAAAATGGACCCTTGGTAGGTGCTAAGGAAAGGCTGCTTCCCTAGCTCCAGCAGCGTACTCCCTCCTCGTTCTTGGACGAAGTGTGATTAACGGATACTTCACCTTCTTAGCTCTTGCGCCACTTGCGGATCTCACCCCGACTGCACCTCTTGCTCTTGCTGCTCTGTAAGGCCTCCTCCTCTTCATCCAGAAAGTGTGGCCTTGAGGGCTGCGGATTGCTGAATGCAATGGCGTTGGACTAATTCTTCTGGATGCAACAGCACTAAGTTAGCCATGCTTGCTTGAACCGGAATCTTTTTCGGCAGATCTCGCTATTAGTTTAATACCGCCGTCGCTCCGATGAACCGGCGAGGCGGGTGACATTGTTTTTTTTTTTCCCGACTCTCGGCGATAACTCTCCCGATATATCGGCGATAACGACGGCACGGCGTCTCTCCAAGCCGGGACGATGGGAACGTGGATTATCGGCTTTGGCTCGATGCGGAGGATGGTTCTTATAAAATGGAGAGTTGGGATCATGCCTATTGGACAATTACCACCCCTGTGCACCTCTTTTGTCTTGCTACTTGACGATGGCGCAAACGCAGACCAATGAATAGATTTTGATCTCTCTTTCCGCACAGACTGGGACCGCGCTTCGTACGAATTCTGATTAGTAGGCTTTGTCGCGTAGAATTGCTCTTCTGGATTTGGACGTGCTTTGCTTAATGAAGCAGCCCTGTCGGAGATGGATTCCCGTGTTTCCGCAGGGTGTGGCTCTATAGTTATTTCTCGCATCCACAGCACATGGCAGGCAGGGCATTGTCTGAATGGAGAGTTTGATCATCATGGATTTCGGCGAGTCCTTCTATATTGCTAATAATGAAAAAAAAATAGTCAACTCTGGCTGTGCCCGCCAAGTGTGTGGTATCTAGAACGCCCAAGACAGCTAAAAGTGATGAACACAAGGAAACAAGGAACAAGGGACGCGCAATGTCACAACATCTGTATGTGTCTTCCACAATATACCTCCCTTTACACCACCCTCCCCGAGCCTTGCCGGACGAGATCCCGGCTCTCGGCAACACGAATAGCGTGCAGAGCCCTCGCATTCTCCACCCTCTGTATACCCATCTTCTCCTCCCAATCAAAGAGCGCCGCGGCCTTCTTCCCCTCGTTCTCCAATTCGAGCTCGGAGACGGCCCTGGTTCTCTTTAGCATCTCCTGCGTGAGCATCTTTTGGTGCGCGGCCTCCGCGCTGCGCTCCTCCTGGCGCGCGCGCGCCGCCTCGCCGGCGAGGTCCTGCTCGAGCGCGCACCGCTCTCGTATGGCGGCGAGCTCCTCGTGGTGCCTCCCCTTGCGGGTGAGTGCCTCGAGGTCCGCCTGCGCACGGGCGATCTGGGCCTGGAGCTCTGCGAGGGCGCGGGCACGGGCGAGGGCGACGGCGTGGTCCTCCTGGTCCATGGCGAGACGGGCGAGGCGGGCCTTGCGGGCCCTCTCCTCGCGGAGGAGGTCGTCGGGGAGGCCGACGGCGCCTTCGGGCTGGGGACCCTCGTGGGCGTAGAAGACATCGTCGCAGCGGTTGGCGCGGAGGAGCCAGTAGAGCTGCTCCGAGTGGTGGGTGCGCAGGACGCGGCGGACGTAGATGGTGGGGGAGTAGGTGTGGGTCGCGTCGGTGTACAGGTTGAAGGGTTTGGCGATGTGCTTCCACATGCCGGCTTTGAGGAGGGCGCGGGTGGTGGCGACGGGGTTGGCGGATTCGAGTGCGAGGTGGAGGGCGGATTTGCCGTCGGATTTGATGGAGAGGTCGCTGCCGGTGTCGATGAGGTAGGTGAGCATCTTTTCGAGGGCGCGCTCGCGTTGGGGGTCGAGCGCGGCAGAGGAGGAGGGAGAGGACGACGAGGAGATGGAAGGGTCGGGGGTGGAGGACGTGGAGGCGTGGCGGCAGGTTTCGGCGAGGGCGGTGCGGCCGCCGTGCAGGGGGCTGGGGAAGTCCACGTCGTGGCCGTATTTGACGAGGGTCTCGACGGCGGGGAGGTTCAGCTCCCTTGCGGCGTTGTGGAGGGAGCCGTCGTTGCGCGAGGCACCGGCGGCGAGGACGCTGGTCATGATCTGGATGGAGACGTCGCCGCCCAGCGCGACGGCCATGGCGAGCGGGGACGCGCCTGTGGCGTCCGCTACGCCGTCGACTTCGGCGCCGCCGCGCAGGAGGATGTCGACGACGTCGGGGCGGCGCGAGCGGATGGCGAGCATGATTGGGGAGGTGCGGGTGATTTTGGTCTCAAAGTTGACTTTGGCGCCGCGGGTGACGAGGACCTCGATGGCGGCGGTGCTGATGCGTTTTTGGGGCTGAAGGAGCGCCCAGGTGAGGAGGGTGACGAGCTCTTCCTCGATGTCGGGGTGGAGGCGGCAGAGGATCATTTGATCGTGGTAGTAGCCCGCGTCGAGGAGGAGCTCGAGGATCCGTACTGAGCGGGGGTGGCGGTCGAGCGCGAGGGCGAGGATGGGTTTGCGGATCGGGTGGGGGTACATGACGTCGACTCGTGCGCCGTCCCTGTCGTAGTCGACGATTGCGCTGAGTAGAGAGGCGGCGTCGTCCTCGTCGAGGTCGGCGTCGAACACGTGGGAGAGGGCGACGGAGAGGGCGGCCGGGGTCGGGGTGGAGTTTCGCGCGCCGGCGAGGAGGGCTTGGAGCCACTGGAGTTGGGCGGCCGATGCTGCGAGGTGGAGGGGTTTGCCCTGCTCGTAGTTTACGTCAACGCCGTGGTCGAGGAGGGTCATGGCGAACGAGTTGGCGAGGTCCGGGTGGTGGCTTGGGGCCAGCTCCATGATGGTCGTAAGAGTGGCACCGCTAGTTCGTTTCCCGGGGGCTTTGTTGAGGAGCATCTTGAGAACGAACAGGCCCTCGTCGGTGAACCATCTCGCCGCGTCCTCCTTCTTGAAAGAGGACGTGACGATGTGGTCGAGGTCGCCGCTCGGGTCGTGGTTCGCGAGCAGACGACTGAGAATCGCGGTGCAAGTGCGGACCGCGGCGTTTATGATGGCTTTGCTTTTGTTGTGGAGTGGGGATGCGCCGTGGTCGAGGAGAAAGTCGATGAGTTCGAGGTCTTGCTCCTCTTCGTTGACGACTTCCGTCAGGGTGAGGTGGAGTTCTGCCGTCACTTGAAGGCCGGCCTCAAAGAGCCACTTGATCGTTGTGAGGCGTGTCTCTCGGCTGAGGGTCCAACTGGCTTTTAGGGCCTCGGACAATGTACCGACACTTGGCTTCTCCTATCGTAGTATTTTAGCATCATGAGGCTGAATCTAAGTGTAAAACACGTTTACGCACCTGGTTGGGGTTGGCAAGCTCACGGCCAAGAAGCAGCTCCAAATTGGGCAGAGTCGCGCTCCTCACCGCCACACAGACGGCCTCTCCATCATTGTAATTCGGCGTGGCGCCAGCGGCCAGGAGCATCCGCAGCATCTCATGGCCATTCTCACCGTACCGCGCCGCCGAGATGAGTTGCTCGTTTACCACGTCGCCGGACACGCCCTTCTCCAAGAGCATCTCGAGGATCGGCGTCCGAATCTTCAAATCGCCGACTTCGGTGGCCGCCTGGAACGCCTCCTCCAGCAGCTCCTTCTTCGGCTCGGGCAGGCCGCCCAGGAGCATGGCGAGCATCTCCGGGGACCCGGAGCGGCTGGCCTTGACGATTCCATGGCTGTCGCAGTCCGCGAGACTAGCCCCGACGGAGGTCAAGAGTTTGCCTAGTGCGTAATCCACGTCGTTGACGGCGGTCAAGAGGCCGGCGGAGATGGCGGCCTCGGGGACATTGCTCTTCAGAAGCAGTTTGGCGATATCTAACCTCGCGGAGCGGTCTTTGATCTCCATGGCCTGCTGGAACGACTTGTCGGTGTCTCGCATTGGCGACTTGGCTTTTTTCAAAAGCAGGGCGACGATGGGAGGGCTTTCTTTCCGGATGGCCCTCTTCAGCGCAATGCCGTCCGAGATGTCGCCGTGTTCCGCGAGGAGCGTAAGGAGCGGCATGTCGGTGGTGTGCGCGTCGATGCAGTACACCAAAGCCCGGGTAGCCTCTAGCTTGGGCGCACCGGCCTTGATGAGCCGCTTGGCGAAGGCGAAGCGGTGTTGGGGGTCTTGGCTGTGGATCGCGTGGGGGAAGGCGAGCTGCAGGGACTGCGTGCTGGGTTTCGCCTTGAGGAGCGGGTCGACGATGTCTTTGTTTGCCGAGCTGATTGCTAGGCAGAGCGCTCGCGCTTTAGAGGCGTTGACGTCGGCTTTGGCGGCGAGTAGAGTGGTGAGGGTCGATAGTGAGAGGTCGTCTGCGTCGGTTTGCGATGCTGAGGTGACTTCGAGAATGAGGGCTTCGTCGAGGTCAGCTTGGGTGAGGCTTGGTAGGAAGGCCTGGAGCTTTGTGGTCTTGGTGTGGGTGGAAGGGAGTTTCATTAGCCCCGTTAGGTGTTCTCGAACCAGCTCGGTTGAGGGCTTGGAGAGTTTTAAAAGAAGCTTGAGGATAGTTGGGTCCGGATCATTGATCGCTACGTTGACGTTTAGCATCTCGAAGCCAACGCTAATGAATTTAATGAATAACGTACCTAGATTAATCGCCTCGCCATTTTCAAAGCTGACATCGGCTTTGGCCTGCTCGAGGAGGAGCCGGAGCATCCTCACATCAACAGGCTTAGACGAAAGCGTAACCAGCACCGCCGATGAGATGTTTTCCTGCCCAGCATTAGCAGCACCAGCGTCCAGAAGCAGGCCCATCGCCTCTCTCCTCGCATCCACATCTTCAATCTTCATCGCACTTGCCACTGCGTTCGCGGCCGTAGAAGGAGATGCTGCTCCCACCAAGGTTCGGATGAGGCTCATGTCTCCCTGCTGTATAGCCACGGACAACCCGGCTCCGTCGCTAAAATTCACGCTCGCGTTATGCGCGAGGAGAATGGAGATTAGTCTGTCGTCGCGCTCGTTTGGCTCCTTGGAGATGGCTCCTTGGAGAGCGACGTCTAGAGGCTTTCCGGAAAGGCCGGCGAGAAGGAAGGCCTCAACGATGGCGTACCGGGCGTCGTCTGAGGATAAAACGCATGCAGCGGGGAAGATTTGGCCCAGCGTTTCCAGGGACGGCTGGGCCGAGAGGAGGAGCTTCGTCATTGGGATGTCGCCGCGGGTCACCGCTATGCTGAAGGCGAGACCTCCCTTGTGGTCGACAGACGCGACATCATGGCGATCGTAAATGGCCGCTGCCGGATTGGCGGGGGATAGGCCGGCATCGGTAATCCTTGTCCTTGGAAACTGTGGAGTTAGGAGGAGGCGGGCTGATTCAACATCTCCGGCTTCAACGGCATCGACAAGAGCGTTGTGAAGGGGTATGCCATTGGCGCCACGGCGAAGCAGATGAGTGAGGATCACATTGCGGCTTTCGGGCGACGTCTTTGGCGGGAGGAGCTCGACGCATTCGGATGCGTCAAGGGAAGAAAAGCTGGAAGCGCCGGAAAACAAGACCTCGACCAGGGTATGCTGAGCCTTGGTGACGGCATTTCGCACAACAAGACCGTTCTGGAATGTAAGCGAGGCACCATACTTGACGAGCAGGCCGACGAGCTCGAGAGACTCGGACGCGGCGGCGTGAATCAGGCCGATATCGACAGCTTCTCCAGCGGCACCGGCGCAGAGTAGGAGCTCTGCGATAGCAAGCTTGTCGTTCGGGCTCATGTTGAGCTGCGTGAAGAGGATGGTGACGGCTTCGTCTAAGCCGGGCCGTTGCGGAGGGTTGTTGCTCATGACTATCGAAAGGGCGATATCGCGTCTACCCTGGCCTATCGCTATCCGGAGGGCCTCGGCATTGTTAAAGTTGGCATCGGCGAGGGAATGGCTCAAGAGCATAACCGTGTCAAGGCACCCAGCCGTTGCCGCGTCGACCAGGGCTTGCGATAGGCATAACTGAGCCGGCTTCCCGTCGGATCTCAAGATGAGGCCGACAATATCCTGATGTCCACCCTCGATGCACAATTTCCGAAACTCATCTTGCACGACTGTAGAATCACATACCCTGGCGCCATACCGCAGAAGAATCTCGATGACCTCAAACTTCCGTAGCTGGATGGCAAGCGCCACCGACGCATCTAGCGAGGCGGGATCGGCATAGGGGACTAGAACGCTGACAACATCGATTGAGCCGCTCCGCACAGCCTCCTTGAGAACCTGGCCCCGCTCCTCGAAGCCATTCTCATGGCTCTTCCTCCTGGATTGCAGTAAACTCTTACTCTTTTGACGAGGCGCGACGTCGAGACCGGCGCCCGCTAAGCCGAGGTGGGCAACGAGGGCCTCCACAACGCCGGGAGAAGCCGATCCGGTCCGGACGTACTCGAGTAGAGTATCGAACGCCAGGCGGGCAGACTTGGCCGATTGAGGCTTTTTGGAGGAAAAGGGACGCTTAAGTAAAGGGGTTGAAAAGGAAGAAGATAGAGTGGGTTGGCCCGGAGGTGCAGACGCCGCCGTTTGCTGGCGGTGCCGAAGCAGAAGCTGCTCGGCGACGGCGTCGTCGGACGGGGTCCGGAATGACAAGGGTTGTCCGGGCCGGGTGAGCGGCGGGGGTGCGGACGACGGCTGGAGGTTTAATAGGGCCCAGTTGTCAGCGAGCTGGATGATGCGCCGTTGCCTGTCGGACGGTGAAGGGGTGGAGGAGAAGGAGGAGGAGGAGGCCATTCTAGGGGTTGGCGGAGGTGGTGATGAGGGTAATGGCGGCGCGGGAGGGAGAGGCGCCATGGTGTCAAGGACCATCATGGTGCAGAGTTCTCTGATGGATCACTTGAGGTGAAACGAAGCCAAGGGGGAAAAGGATCGGGAGGCGTCGTGGTTATCAGGAACCAGAAGGCGGGAACAAAAACGACAAGGAGGCCGCAATGCGACTGTGCGACGGACCAAAATTAGGCAAACCGATCAATGAGGCAGAATGTGAGGCCCTCGCGATAGATTCGGCTGGCACAGTAGCCGTGAATGAGATGAGACTGCATAGCCAACAGCACACAGGTAATTGAGGTTGTACGATTTGAGTCAGGTGAGGCCGGATTTGGTTTTGTACCTATTGAAACAGCCAGCTGGATGGTGTTAAAAAAGGGATAGGTTTCGGCGATTGAAACACGTTCATGGATAAACTTCCAAGTTGTTAATCCCCCTTGAACACTTCGCCTTGCTCTACAATCGAGACATGCATGGCTGAGTTCGCTCTGCTAGCAAGGGGGAGCAATTGGATTGACGTCAGACTGTGCCTGATCGACTGGCACCAAGCCTGGCCTTCGCGAGCTTTACGAGTAGCTCTCTGCCACCAGCGGCTGGCCTGGCTGGCATCGTCAGCTCTGACGCGGCTTTATAAACATCAAGCTTGCATAAATTTATAGGCGAGCCCTCCGTCTCCGCCTGGCCATGGGGGCACGCACAGCTGGAGCCATTGTTGCCATGACTGTCATTAGGAAGCTGGCTCGCCTCGCCTGGCGTTGCGTGTTTGCCTGCACTGCTGGCTGGCTGGTTGGGTTGCACCAAGAATACTAATCCATTGCTTCGGCTTTGGCTTCGGCTTCGGATTCGCATTCGCATCCAGTGCCAAGAAGAATTCGTCATGGTATGGATCATTGATCCGTTCCGCCACACTGCGCATCGCCGCACGCCCACTACTCGTCCTGGCCCTGCATCATCCCCACAAGATCAATATTTTCTTTTCTCTTGGCTCTACCCTCAGAGGGGACCTGGAAAGCTGGGAATCGACTAAATTATATTAATCAATGGGGTCCTGACGGCTCAGGGCTTCGTCGCCCTCTTCACCAGCAAAGTCCCAGACTATTTTTAGCCCTCCATCCATAGGATCCACCAATTCTGCTGCGGCTTGTTTCTCAACATCCATGGTGAATGCAGCCTCGGCAGGGATAGTGTCCGTGACTGCCCCACGCTAACCCCCAGTTGGTCTGCATAGCCACTCTCCTCTAGCACTCAAAAGCCCCGGGCTCGCTCTGTGCGACCCTTGCGTTACTGGATCCTTTTTGACGAACCGCCGCGACCGCGTGGTTTGGAGATATCTGTATTGAATTTAGTGATGAGTAACTGAAAGTTAGGCTAAGCCTGAGTAACTGAAAATAAGACAAACGTTCAGGACCTGCCACGCACGGGAGTTATGATAGAGAATGACAGACAGCCTAGATTTGGCGATAGACCTACCACAGCCTGGCAGCCGTGATCCCTTGAAAATCGTGCTCCTCATCTGTGTCTCTGCTCAAGTGCAAGCTTTGAGTCTCTATCGGCAAGGACACCACCCAACCCTAACCCTAAATGAAATGGGAAAATCACTTTCTGGCGGTCAAGCCCAAGTCTTAACGAAGAAAGTCACCTCGGAACCCAAGAAACCATTTGCGCAGCCCGTGTTTGGTAAAAAATTGCAGTTTCGTACAGAAGCCTCCCACCTTGAAACCCCCAGCGTCGCAGTAGCCCTTGTGCTCCGAATGGCTTGACTGCGGGCTCGACGGGGATGATGCACGGAGATGACAGATAAAAGCTGCCCCCAAGAAGGGCAACACACCATAGTTGAATATTCATCAAGCCGTTCTCCCAACCATTGGTCCCCCGTGCCCGCCAAGATGCCGAGCTGCCGACCGAGATCGGCTCCGGCTTCTCGTTCGGGTGGACGCACGGACCTTGCCGCCGAAAACCCAAACTTCAGCACCGGCCGCGCCCCGGCTGAGACGTTCCTAGCCCGTGACTTCCGGAGCTTTGAACATTCGGGCCATGAGGTAGGTATGAATGGCAAGTGCGGACGTATGTAAGCATAGCATCCTGTGCAGTGCCTTCACATGCCGTCATTTTCGCCCGAGATGAGCATTCCGAGCGCTACGTTCCCGCATGTAAGCAGACTGGCCGCATCTAAGGCTCTATAGAAGTTTACATGTCACATCATAAGCGAAGCTTTTCAGTGATACAACGTCGGGTTGCATGTTTGTTTGTCACTGCGTTTTCGCGAACCCTCTGCGTCCAGGTCGACGCATCGCCGGCTCAGTCATTGTCGTACCAAGTCCGAAGGCGTCGGAGTTCAGATGACCTACAGTGGCCAGCCGCTCAACTCCGACTAAGGATCGCGCGACGGGAACTACCGCTTTGAGCCCCTGGTTGCAACCTACTGTTTTACCTAGTCTGTCCACCGAGGCCGTATGTTGGGAGTATTCCTTAACCTGCAGATAGTAATAGTCGGGGAGAAACGGCCGACCACCACTGGCGCGCGGGCGGCAGGTTCGGAGTGTCCCATCCATGATGGTCTGGAGGTTATCGAGACAAGTACTTGTAGAAAATGAGTAAGTGTTTTCATAGATAACAGACTTGATGATGGTATGTAAATTGAGCCCACTTTCCAATGTCAAGGATGGGAATATCATTTGGGTATTCACGGCCATATGCACAAGTTCTCCCTCTGATATACTTCGCACAACAAAACGATCGTCCTTAGCCCCAATACCGGCCTCCATTGTCTTGAATTTCTTTACACCCATCCAACAGCCGAACCTCTATTTGTGGGGTATCCCCCTAAGAAACACCCAATCTCCCTTTTCCAGTCCTACCCAACGCACTTACACTGAGCGCCGGCACATTGGTTCCCCTGCGTTCGCGTTATTCACCTTCGCCCTCTCCCCACCCTATTATATGCCCACCCGAGCCATGGTTTCCGCCCTATCCCCAACCACCTCCCCATCGCCTACATACCGCTTAGCCAACCTGGGCAACCTCACGCTTGGATACACTATATCCCCAGCCTGGACCTGCCTATCAGCCAAGTCCCACATGGAATCCCCTCCCATCTCGAATGGCTCGCCACATTCCAGCTCATCTCGCACAATCCAGATACCGCCGGGGGTATACAGCGTCCGACAGCTCGTAGCGAGGACCACCCCATTCCTCGACGCCATCCTCGCCGGCCTCGGCCAGGATTCACCTACCACTCCCCCGCTGCGGTCGGTGCTGATCGACGGCCTCGCAGCCTCGCTGTCTACGAATGGCCGCGAGTCGACGCTGCCGCTTTCCCGCTCGCCGCACGACGACGCTCGCGGCGAAATTATAAACCAAGCGGATCGGATCACGAAGACGATTCTCAAATACGTTCACGAGAGCACGAGCACGAGCTCGACGGCCGCAGCCGACGATCTCCACCTTCGCAGCGCATGCGAAGGTCACCTATGGACTCCGGCCGTGGTGTCCCTTTTACTGGGACCACGAAGCGACGCGAAGTTCATGGAACTGTACAATGAGTGGCTCCACCGTATGATCCTCCTGCGAGACAGCCTCCTCCCGTTCGAGAACTTCGAAGACGTTCCGCTGGTGATACCCGAGGACTCGACAATGGGCATCCGCGACGTTGAGGAGCCCCGGAAACTCTTCCTCGTCCACTGCCTCACAGGTGCCATCCAGCACACGGCCATCGTCGACCTGGCCAAGGTGTTCGCGGCCCGCGGCCTCCCGAAGGGTGGCTACGGCTTCCAGTACAGCCAGGGTCTGGTCCTGCCGGCGTTTCTCTCCGGGTCGCGCTCCCTTCACCTCCTCCGGTACCACCCCGCTAGGTTGAACCCGGGGGAGCCGGAGGTCCTCTTCGATTACGAACACGGGGAATATTTTAACGCTCCCCGGACAGAGCTCTCCGTCGGTGAGGCCGTGTCTCCGGCTCGGTGGAATTTCGCCTCTCTCTTGACGGTTGACACGCGCGTGACGGAGTCGGAGCTAGCCATAGACGATGGCAAGGATGACCGGCGGCGAATCGTCAAGCTGAGGTTGACGCTCGACTCGGGGGCGTGCATATCTGTCGATCTAGGGCAGATTGCACGCGGTCGTCGATATGCCTACGAGATCCAATCAGAGAAGAAGGCCCGACTCTCGTCTTCCCCACAGGATACCCCCTCTCTCGCTACGGATTCGGAAGCAACCCCGTCTCCCACCAGCGAGGTCCCGTACGCTTTTATCCACAGTACGGCAGATATCCTCTCTAGGCCGGGATTGGTAATCTCTCCCCGGGTTAAAGCTGGCCAGGCAAACACGATGCACATTATTCCCACTGCCGATCCTGTACTTAGACTTGCCTTATTGGGGAAGTTGTATCCGGAGAATGTCATACTCTTAAAGAGAAAAGACGACGTATATTCCCTGGGGAACGTCGGGAAGGGCTTCGCAGAGCGGTTCATCATCTTGGAAACAAACCTAAGGGAGCTGTCCGTATAAGAGCGAAGAGTGAAAAGGATAGCGTGGGTATCGTTTTGGAGATGGCCATCTCATCCATACAATCACACCTCATACCTCGCCCAAATCATTAGATGGAAAATGCTTCAATATCCAAGTTCAATGCACCACTAAGCCTTCACCATTTAGCATGCTCCAACATTAATATCTCTCTTCAGCGTCGCAACCATAACACGAAGTCGCGTTATATCCATATATCCATATCCCGAGCAGGATGTAGATGGCGTATAATCGTATACGTTTAAACTGATCAAGAATTCTACCCACGTCGGATGCAGCTTGGGGCTTTGGGGGACCCAACACAACTCAACAAAGGGAAAGGAATAAAAAAGATAAAGAGGCGAGGATTGAAACCGGAGCTTCCCCTACTCTTCCGCCAGTGGCGAGCGAACTGTGGATATAATAAGTCTGGTAAACTCATCAAAATCGTCATATGAAATCCTGTAGGAGCTGCCTATGCCTGTGCCAGCACTCTGAGCCTCATTTTGATCAGCGGCCATCTGATTGAGAACTTGCCGCACCGTAGGTCTACTTCGAGGGCCGTTGGCCGCGTCAAGCTGGGCCTTGGCTATGAGCCACTCCTCCGGTGAGGAGGCATTCCACAAGACATTGGGAGCTGGAAGTGCCATATTTTCAATGAGATTTTTGTCGAGCGGCTCGTAGTAGTACGCATCCTGTCTCTGAGTTTTGCATGAGAGCGTGTTAATGGTATTCACAAGGAACAACGTCCTGCGGATCGTCTCATTTATGATCCACTTCCTCCAGTTGACCTCTTCGCTATCACCAGCTATGTTGGAATGAACATATTCCTGTATCAAGCGTCGCGTCATCTACAGACGCCAAGATTCTGTTAGTTCAGGTGACACATTACCAGTTTGCGTTCTGGTAGAATACCTTTAAGAAGAATGCATTCTGTAGCTCGGTAAGGCGAACCTGTTCGGGGCTGTTGCTAATGAAAAACCCAAGGATCTGGTAGATGCACATGGCGTGCACCACCGCCAGCATGTCTCCGTCTGACCCTGACCATTTGTGCTATACCGACTTCTAGTAAGCTGAGGGCTCACAACAACAACAACAACAAACGACGATGAGAATAAAAACTCACAAATTCCTTCACGAGCGCGCCACTCTCCTCGTTCAAAAGGGTGTAGACGTAGTTCTTGCTTGTGGGTACCGAAGAATAGAAAGCGCCGATGCAGCAAAACGCCTTGGCCAATGGCTCCGGAATGTCTCCAGTGGAACAACGATACAGCTTGTGGTGCACAAATGGTGGGTAGTTTCCAGGCTGGACCATGATCCTCGGGTAACTCGAGATGATGCGCACAAGCTCTTCGTCTGAATGCAGCTTGTGGAACGAACGGGCCGTAGGGCGAGAAGTGTCGCCGCTTCGGCCACGAAGAGTCAGGGTCGCCTGGTTAACGGCATCGTGGAGCGTAGATTGGGCGTGTTCGTTGCCTCGGGCTCTGCCGATGAGACTTGGGTCAAGGTTGTCAGCGGACATGTCTAACCCTAGATTCAAGTTATCTTGAGATATTCCAGTGTGTAGCAAGCTTTCCATGGAGGTTTGTTCAGGCTGCAGAGCCGGCGTAATGCGATTCCTGGACAAAACGCCCAGAGAACCAAGCAGATCAAAGTTCAATTCGTCACTTGGGAGACCTGACACGGAAGAAGTGGGAATGTCATTGTTCATTCCGGCCGGCCTACAGCCGTCCGGTGTCATTATCGTGCCCCTCGATGCCCATGGATCGTTCGCCTGCCATAATTGAGGTGGTGCGTCGCTACTCTCGCCTCCAGTCGCCTCAAAAGGATAAAGGGTGCGTCTAAGCCAACCAGGACTCATATTCGAGTCCCCGAATATGCCACCAGACATATCGTCGGGGCGTTCTTGAACCGGGGAAGGCTGATCCATCGGCCAATGGCCGAGATTAGGATTCAGAGACGAATGTATCAAATTGGAAGGCTGCTGGGCTGCAAGGTCCAACATGCTCGGGCTAGCTCCACCACTGGGGTCGGCAAAGGTCCTCATCGCGTCGTCAAGATCCAGGGGAGAGTCTACAGGGCTCGCTCCGTGAAGCGCGCCATCTTCGCCAACAGCCAGGTGGCTTTCGTTACTGGAGTGCCGGAAAGGGCTCCCGTCATGGTGAGTCCTGGGGTCCGACAGTGGAGTCTGCGGGTCACTCTTGTCGCCAGACGTCGCGGGTGTAGAAGTTGTCGAGACATACTGGCATCGCTTGTTCCTGTTGATGCATCGCGAGCATGAAGGTGTACCCAGATCGCAACCGAGCTTCGAGGTGGCACATGGAACGCATGACTTCTGCTTTGATGTTTTTTGTCGGCTGGCAGCTTGTATACAGCGCCGCTGATGTTTGTCCCTGTATTCTTCTGTTCAAACAAGGCGCGACCGAAAAAAAAGTGGCCTCCGAGGTTAGCTTTGCAACGCGACTATGCAGGTAAAGGAACACACACACACGCCCCCCCCCGCCTCCCCTTCCTCCCTTTCTCTTCCTTTCTCTCCTCCTTCCCGCCCCCCTTTCGACCCTCCCAAGAGCCCGGCTAAGCTTGCCAGTCAATGGTGGCCTCCATACATCTGCCCCAGGGGGAGGATGGTCGGGACGCCGACCTGCATGATACACCCGGCAGAAACGGAATTGGCCGCCAAGAGGGAAAGATTTTCACATCGCACCGCATGAAAACAACTTACTCTGAGCAAACTCCTTGGGACAGTTTCCACAGCGCCACGGACCCTGTCGCATGCTATCTCGCTTCTTACGAGGAGGCCCAGATGGTCCTCCCGTCGAGCTGTCAGAACCCGAAGCAGCCGCCTGCATGTCTTTGAGGTGGAGCTTTGACGAGTACCACGGATTAAAAGGCAAGGGAAGGAGAAATACCCCAAGCGTTAGAGAGAGTCTGCCGTCGATCCAAGTACAAGGTACATCCAACGATGAAGGGGGGAGGGGACCCGTTGTGAAGGTGAGATAAGTGAGAGTTACAGCAATCTCGGAGGTCGATAGATACGGGAGTCGGAGGAGAGACAATGGCAATGCAAGGTATAATAGTGAGTTGTGACTAGGGCTCCCTCCCGCCCAGGAGATAAGACACGGGCTCTAATAGCTGGTGGACGTCCTCGTCTGGTTAAGACGCCACAAGACCTAGAATGATGCACTGTTGGTCGATATGACGGGGGTAGAGGCAACGGAGGAGGGAGTGAGAGTAACAACTAGGCTAGTAGTATAAGAAGAGTGGACGGCCCCCGCCGGGGGGGGGGAGAATAGGAACCGAAAGATGGGAGAGTGGAAACAGCAGGAAGGAAAGTGTTCCAGGATCATGCGGCGACACCCCTTATTGTGGGTTGTATGGGTTCAGGCCATGGCAGCGCCTCAGCCAGGGATGTGCGGAGAGAGCGAGAGAGCGAGGGTGACCATAATGGAACTGGATTATGTTAGGCTCCGCGAAGTATCCTGGTTTGCAAGCTGTGCGTGAGCTCAGTAGGTGTATGTATCAATGTAATTGATCAAATGTATGTAATAATGGAGAATTGGAAGTGCGTCTACGTATGGCTACTACTAGGCTATGCAACAGAGCTCTCTGCTACTGGCCACGCCCGGATGGCGCAATAGCTTGGTTGGACAGCCGTGGCCCACGGGCCCGGGTCGGTGGACCAGGCAATTGCCCAGAACGGGCTGGAAGCTGATCTCGCAATTCTGTATGCCGATATCATCATCTGCAGCCAGTCCGAGCGGGCCATCTTAGCCTCCGTTCTTTATGCATATTTCGTGCTATGCTGATATGTAGCGTTATATCGGGGCGACCGTTAAACACCACGTCTGCTCGCGTGCCTGCCATCCAACTCCGAGAGGGCCTAGGACCTCAAACTGCATCGTGGACACGGAAAATATTTTGGGGAAATTGTTGGGAATCCCACTCGCTTCGCCTCCTCAAAAAAAGCGCCTTTACGACAAACCGTTGTTGGAGCAATCGATGCGACACGTTCATCGAGAATCCGCGAGCTCGCCACTAACACGACTCGACGAAGCCAATTCCGTATCCACCAAGGGATGCAGGACGCCGGCGAGCATATCCGATGCTAGAGACAAGTTTCTAACTATCAAAACAGTTCCGGCCTTGCCATAACGAGTAATAATTCCTTTCCTCGAGCTCCGATATAATGGGTACCAAAATCCGACGATACGAACACCACTTACACGCGAGGGAAGAGCCCAACCCAGCCCGAAACAGAAGCCCACGCGACTAGGCACCAGAAGAAGTAATAGAACAATGCCCATCTCTCTATAACACCTCGCTCGTAAATGGAATTCGGGGGACTTTGTTTTGTTCTCGTAAAGAAATGCTCGAAATGAGTAGCAGCGCCTCGCTTGCCGCCACCTCCCAGCTTCTCAAGGATGGATGCCCACCCGTATCCATAGAGCATCGAGCCATTCATAGTCATCTTCAAGCAAGGCACTCTGTTCAGAAGACTCCACCTTGATCTAAAATGCTGGGAGGCATTCCAATGACTTTGCATGCAAATATTCAAAGGCGCAGTAGAACAGGGTCGAAGCGAGGGCCGTAGGAAAAAGACCAACCCCGTGAACTGAGCACGTCACCGAGACTTGCGATGTTGCAGCTGTAACCGTACCAGCTACTATACAGTCTAATGGCTAGAGATAGCAAAATCACCTATGATGCCATCAGACGCCATCTCCCACGTACATCTATGAGCAAACGTTTACTTGATGCCTTCACTTCCTTCGCCAAAAGGCCGGCATCGCTCATACGGCTTAATAATTTCGTTGGCTTTGCTTTTGACACACGTCGATGATGAGATGCATGCTTTGTTCTAACTGCATCAGCATGGATTATACAACGCTCTTACTAACTCCAATACCCTCAAGAAACATGCGTGTCTTAGAGCCTATTCGCCAGATGCCCGAGATATATTAATAGACGCCTTGGTGATTCAAAAGAGAACAGAAATACGCAATTCATCTCGGCTCGAGAATGGCTTCTAAACAGTACAGATAGAAGTAGCCACGTAATAGAAAGGCTACCACCTCTTCTTAGACTAATGGACTATCCAGCGGATACCGAGTAGATTACGATGAACGATCCTGAGGCGCCCGTAATAGGAGTAGGCGACAAGATCTCGATCACCAAGCCAGGACACCATCCTGTGGGAGAAGAACAGGAGAACGGAGGATACAAAGATCCTTGTGCTGTCCATATAATGCTATGCTACCTGACGGGAACAAAGAGAGACTCGGCTTCCGTCTGCGAAACCAGCTCTTTGTCCGATAGCCTTGCTTCGTCCGAGAAGGCCGCGACGCATATCGGGATGGCACTTGGGATGCCCGTGGGTGGCTTTCAATACGGGCATGGAATTCAACATGGGCATGGAAGTCATAACATCGGCCCTGTGCCATCCTAGTCATCAAGAATTGTAATTACAAACGTGTCAATACATTGGGTTCGGCCTCCCGCTTAGCGGAACTGCTGTCGGCTCTCCGCCAGGGCCTTTCTGCTCCCAACTCCGGAGTCACACATTGATTCCCTCAGCAAGACAGCCCAGGCCATCTCCAAGGATTGATCCCTCATCATTACTCCGGCAATCTGTATCCGGAGCGCTTGTTTCGGTACTTGGTTTTGCGGGGTCAGCCCATACGAGGCAGAAATTTTCACCTGTTTCGGACGGCATTGGGCATCGTCGCCCTCTCCAAAACCAACGCAAAGGTGTGAGCGGTCCGACAACGAGTCCATCAGGACCCAAACGCATCTATCCTAGGCAATAAACACAAGCAGACATCCTCTCAAAATATTTGCCTTCTTACGATAAAGGCCGGTGCCTTGGTGGATCATGACCATTCCCGGCCCGACGTCTACCAGCGGGAACTTGACGCGACAACTAAAGACAAACTCCATCCGACTCGTCCGACTTGACATCGCGTCTTTAATATCCAATCCATCTCTAGAATCTGAACAGGCTTAGCATAAATCTATGACACCGACTTCGCGCTTATCCGGCCCTGGTGGACTCGCCACCTGGCTGCTGGACCAGGCCGGCGCCTGCCGCACTACCTAACCCACAACTTCGAGCCCGAAACTACCATTACCGCCGGAAATCTTCCTCTCTGTATTCTAGGTAGGTTCCTGGAATACTAGTAATTAAGCAGACGTATCTCTACCCAGACTCGTTTCCCGCTACCGAGGCATGTCGCGACCATTTCCTAAATCCCGCTCTCCCTACGCGAAACCAGGGACAACCGAACTCCCAAAGACATGAATTGCGCCAAGCTTCAAGACCGGTAAACGGAGAATTGGAAGTCTTACAATATCCTAGACTGATAACACCAGTGACATCCAATATCTCACATCTCTCGTCCAGGAAAAGTCGCAGATGGGCGGCGTCTTAGTAGTCGAGGCGATATTTCCCGAACCGCAAACGTCACGAAATGAAATGGTCTCTTCACCTCACTCAAACTATTCCCATATCTTTTAATAAGGAACGATTACCCATGCGATAGACGATAATGACATCCAACGAACGACATGTCATCCTCGGTAGGACGCTAGTGCCTGGAGCCTTGGACTATACTTGGTTAGCATCACAAGGCGATACCAGAGAGATCCGTGGATCGTCCGCTAGTTTGGCCAAGTCGTTCGATCAAGAACTCGAGATATGGTCAACCCTTAAGAATACCACACCAAGGGTCGCGGCCGCCATTGCGTTCCGGCCAAAGGCCTAAGCACCGCGATCGCTCCTTCCCCCGTCAAAGCTCGACAACCTCGCGACTATACTTTATATACGAGGATTTGGAAAGACCGTCCAACCGAGTAGCTCAAGCACCAACCCTGCGACCGATGGCCTAATGGTTACTCGGAGCGCTCAGAAAGCCAGAAAACCTAGGACTTTTTCGGAGTCTCCTGCAATGAGGCCGGGGTCGAGTTCGCTCCCCCGGAGGAGCACGAGCCTTTACTTTTTTTTCCCGGGGGGGGGGGGTGCCTTTCTTTTCTAAGTTGTACTTTTTTCCCGTAGGGCCTTTCTCATATCCTTCCGCCGTTAATCTAATTTCTGGGTTGGAGTTTTCGTTTCCTCTGCGTTTCACTGCCCGCTCGGTTGATAGACTACTAAATCGCCCAAGGGTAAACACAGAACATGCTTCCACAGTCTCAGCTGGTGGTGTACTTCGCACTCGGGGTTCGGAGGAAGACATCCGTAATCCTTCCTGGCTCATCTGGAATGCCCCGAGCTAAGGCTTTCTTTGATACCTTGGCCTAGGTCAATGATTTCCGCAAAATCTAGTCACCTAAGAAGGCGGGGCAGACGGCCAACTCCGATCCGGCTCCGACGAAATTGGCAGCCCTTTCGGACTTGGGTTGACTGCATCGGATATCAACGACTCGAGCCCATAACTTGGCGTCTCCACTCCGCGCGAGCGTTTCCCGTCATCACGTTCGGGGATAATGCCAAGGGTTTGACAAGTTTTGACCCGGGGGGACCAACTAACACCATCCTATCCCGAGACTAGTTCATGAGGAGCGAAGCGATAAGAACACTAGTAAACCTCCGGGTGGTTTTCTTCTTTTGGAATCCTATTCACCAGCAAGAGCATGAGGTAAAATTCTGGCTCGTCCTTAATAAGGAGATATAGTAGATTATAGAATAACACTTAATAGTAAAGTTAAGTACTATTATTTTATCCTAATTAGTAAGGAAACTCTTCTTAATTAGGGATAGTTTTATTATACTATTATTCTAGTAGTAAACAGTGATGCTTCCTGAGGGATATTCTTTTGTCCGTGGCTCCATCATCCCTGACATCTTCCATCGCCAGGCTGCAAGTCGACCTATGTCGGTTGTTCGATCTTATTGACAATTTGACCTCCACTGTCTGCCTTTTTACTAGTCAAGTATGCTTCACATTTCACGGTATATGACGCTACCTCGGAGACATGAGCTTAAAAGTCGAGTAAAGATCAATTGACTATGCCGCTACTATATCATGCTAATAAACATATCCACTGAGCTCGGCCTTGATACCGTGCTACTCGTTTGATTTTGCGAGAGTGCAACGTTGGCTAGATCCTTCCTCTCTCTTGCAACCGAGTAATCTTGGCTACTCCCATCCAAGCCCCAACTCTCAGGATCAATTCTCGAGGCGACTCTTACGATACTCGTTTTGCCAGGACACCGGATCCGCATGCCAGTACCGAACCGTCTTCCACTCCGTCGTATCCTCAATTAACTCATCTCACCACTTGACGTATTCGGGCAGCTCTGGGCGCTCGAACCACTTCTCTGCCACAAACGACACGTACATCCGGGCCCAGGGTGGGTACGGCTCTTCATCAGCAGCTTGGTATGGCAGCTTCGGGAGAGGCTTGCCATTCTCGCGTGCCTGCATTGTTTCGCGGTCGAGCACCCAGAGCCACACACGATTACCTCCAGCTACATTGAATGCATCTAATTCATCCTCAGGTGCTGTAAGTGGAGGTTCTTTGGGCAGCGTCAAGAGGGTGTCAAGGGACCTGTCGTCGACGATCAGGCACTTAGTATTCCTTAAAAGATGATACTTTGCGCGAATGTGTGGTTCTGTCACATTGGGTTTCCCATGCGCAGCTACAGAGGCAATGAATGCGCGGCCAACGGGAGAGAAGTCCTCATTGCCATTGGGTACGTCAAGACCTGCCACAACAGCTTTTTGGTCCGGATAGTCTTCTATGATCTCGTTCCAGAACCGGTCAGCTACGATATTTGCTGGCGTGCTGGTACCCTGGCTGCCGAGGGCGTTTTTGGTCTGGAGAAAGTTGTGTTGGGGTTTGAAGGGGTGATATATTGTCCTTCCAAAAATACTTCGCAAAAGGTCATGATGATGAGGCATCTCCTATTAGGCTTCATCTTGATTAAGTTCACATAGCTTCTCCATTCACATGGTAGTTTATAAGAATCTCCTAGGCCTTAGCCCCTTGGTCCTAGGATATAAGCCACCACGGAGACTCAGGCACAGACAAGGAAGTGAAATCTAGATACTGGCTGGTACTGCTTAGAGAAGGCTAGGTATCCTCCAGGACCACAAGTTATCTATAAACTGCATTCCATAGGTGGTCCAAGCTGCTATGATGGCACCACTGTACCAAGCAGTTAGGAAGTAGGAGAGGAATATATTAGATTCAGGTTATAAGGGTCTTAACCTAAGAGGAAGGTCTAACTAGAAGCTAGTCCTAAGTGTTACAGCTTGGCCATGCTGCTTACTTGCTAGCTGCTAAGCTGCCAGCAAGTAAGTCAGTAAGGGGTTCTATGACACTATTCACAGAGTTGCTTGTGGTCGCTGTTTCATGTACGTCACCTCTGTATAATCTGTAGGCATGTAGGTAGGTGTCCTTGTGTGATGATAAAATGGCTTGTTCTCTCTAGCTAGTATATGGTTCCTTGCTTCCTGACCTCTGGTGTCGCTTGCTTGCTTCCGAACTTCGGCCAGGGTGTGCCCATGCTTGATTGACTTGATTTCCAACTTTTGTGCTACAGATCTCTGGCAACAGCCTTGTCCAGTGCTGGCTATCTGCACTCCATTGTGAATAGCATTGGCATTGCAAAGACTATCGAATAGACGACAATCAACAGCTGTCTCTCTTATATAACTTTGTGCTCGCTGTAGGCGCTTCATCCTTTGTCGAGAAAGTTGGATGTTGAAATTTGTCCTTGGTCTCTACCTCTGACGTGTTCCTGGCTTTCATCTTGTGGACCACATTCGCCGCCTGTAAGTCGATCTCACCGTCTCTTTAGCTCGTGCTGGACGGGGATCAAGGTGCCTAAGGAATGCCGTCTAGTATACACTTCCCGCGGCACTCAAAACTTTGCCATCGGAGTATTGGTCTGTATTTTCCTCTCTAATGGTGCTTATGACATCGGCTGGACTCTTCTATGGGCTTACCCTGCTGAACTCCTCCCCTACGAGGTTCGCGGCCGGGGTGTCGCTTGCCAGACGGGTATCATGCACGCTGCTGGCTTCTTCTCTACTTTTGTGACTCCCATCAGCCTACAGAATGTTGGGTGGAAGTACTACATTGCGTACATCGTTTACACGTACCTCTAGGTATGATATGCCGTCTAACGAGATCTTGGGCAAGCCTACTATCACAGCCCTCCGTAGCTCGTTGCCGTTTGGTACTTCTTTGTCGAAACGCGACGATACACCCTGTAAGAAATCAGCACGATTTTCGAGACGAAGGGCATCACTTGGAAGCAGAAGCGTAATCATAAGCCTCCTACTTCGCTTCAGGATTCTAGCCCGACGGAAGAGCAAGGAGATGTTCAGAAGAAGTCGATTGTGGTTATTTCGAAGAACTATAGAATGCGGCACTGTCTTTTTACTTTTAACTCTGGTCTAGGGTTTGGAAAGATGAGTAAGGGTCAAGGGAGCTTGCAATCACCACGGTTACAAGAGGTGCATACCATTTATAGCGAGTCCAGTCAAGAGCCCGAGGTTCTGATTTCCATTTTTTACTTCATTTTTCACATTTGTGCGCACCTCAAACGGAAGGACTTTTGTTAATTCTATATTAGACGGGCAGAATGGCCGAGCTCTGAATCCTCTGTAGCCCAGCACAAGACCTATCATTACTCTAGGGTCAAGCAACCGCAGGCCTATCTCTATCGTCGCCATCACTTGTTGTATAGCTGCTAACATCGTCCTCGCGAGCCTCGCAGGTAGTTGGATGATCCCGGATCCAATCCGAGATGCAGAACGAGTGACCACGGTCGTAGATGGGTACTTTGAAGAGAAGAGCCCGGCAAACCAGGCAGCGAATATCGCAAAAGAGTTCCCTGCCCATGGTGTCTCGTTTTCTGCTTGTGGGTCTATGGGTTGCTTGCAGTGATATCCCAAACGCAGAGCCTGTTTAGAGACCGGAACGCTAGGGCTAAATAACTTGGATTGACAACCCCACCGTGTGGTCTATTAAAAGAATATTGTATTGCCTAGGAAACAAAGTCGTGGTCGGTGTAAAGGCCGTCATACACAATAGATCCTGTCCGTCCCGCAGACCACGCCTGCTTTGATCGATTCCCGCCCAACGCCGAAGAAAAACAAACGCACCATGCAAACTGAGAAAGGAGTATAGACATGATGTTCACATATGACTCTTTATCCAAGACTCGGAGTGGGCGTAGCCACTAACGGCAAACCTTGGTCTCCTCGTCTTGCCCTCACCAACTCCAAGATCCAGATATCACAACATAGAAGTGGTATCGCGGCCACAATGAGCCACCAGAGCTCCGCTGTCAAAATGGTCCGAAGCCATCTCGCCCAGCGATGAGCAGCGGAGCGGCGATGGACGCAGACTTTGGTACCATAGATGAGGCAACCTAGGTCTGGCCTAGACTCGCACTCGAGATGTTCTCTTCTCCGTTTCATCAAAAGGCTAAACATGCTTGTTAGCAGCGATTCGCATAAAATGACGAGGCAGAGCAAAGAAGATAATAGACATACGCGACACTGCCCCTGCAAAACCTCACATCACTCCCGAGATCGCATCGTCCATTATTGGGGCATTCAAGGTGAAGACTGCGGCGTTGCACGAGCCATTCAACCTTGAGTGTTATGCCAGTGTATACGAGGGCGTGGAAGTAGCGGTTAACATGCTTGAGCGAGAGGGCGTCGGGATAGATGAGATATTTGGCAATGTGGAGATGAAGTTCGGGTGGTAAATCCATAAAGGTGGGACCCGGTGACCGGCTCGAGATTTGGTCCGGAGCGGGAGAGGCCGAAGCGGTGCTTGAGCTTTCAGGGTGGGACGCGGGTTTCGCTCCCGGCTGAGCGGGGCGACGGAGGCGGAGGAAGGGCGCGGACATGATTGAGTGCAATCGCCACCGGATGGGACCAGGAATGTTTCTCTTTCGTGCAACTAATTAATGTAGGGTGGTTCAAGGACTCGGTCGACAAGATGTTCCCCAGGACAAAACTCAATTCTAAGTATATAACTGCTGCCTTGGACCTCACGTTTCTGGTAATTTGGCTGCCTGCCTTTGGGCCCATCAACCCCTGATGAGACACGGTGGCACCAGCCTCAGCCTCGCTACCTGCGCTAGTGCCCTAGTCGTGAGGCGGGAATACGAGAGGAGCGTTCCGGAAACAACAAGGGGTCGTGCACCGGGGAGACGGTGATAGATGGCCAGCTTGACGAGATTGTTTTTGGGGGATTCTGTGAGGAGCGGAGAAGCTGGCCGGGCTCTGAACGGCTGCCGTCCAGCTGAAACTCGGTGTGCTGGTGAATACGGAGTGACAAGAATGATGTACATTAATCTCTCGAAGGAAAGCAGGCATCATCAACTGACGGCATCTGTGCGCCAACTGCCGATCGCATCCTCCAAGCACATTGCAGTCACATTGCCAGCAGTGAGAGACTCGAAACGATGAGCCGATCTGATGCATTCCAAAGATTGACATCTCTGCAAGCGAGCTGGGTTCACGCGAAACAGGAGAAATACCCAATTCCCAGCATCAGTGGTGCACTAGGGGCTGGCTAGCGTGCCTTAACCTTGAAATTGGGCAGTGGCTCAGCCCTAATTGACTGCCTGAGATTAGCACTCACCGGCCCGAGTTAGTGCATTGGGACAGTGGATGCTACCTCAGTCAGGCCTCAATCCACAAATTGGTCATCCCCTGGACCGATCTCCGAAGGTGACTAGAGGCTCCAAGGCCCCAAAACTTCCCAAAGCCAGCTTGCAGATCTTGTCAGGTGACTTCGCGCCTTTCCGTTCTCCATGCAGGTTCAGGACCCTTGAATTAGGCCGCCACCTCGACCCCGCGACGCGGAGTGAACCAAATCTTCTTCGCTTGCTTGGCCTTCGAGTCTCCCCTCGCCACTTCACCATGCACTCAATAGCCTTTGTGGTTCGACCGTGACAATGACCACGTTTGCTCCTCCGTCCTTTGACGATTACTATGACTTGACATCTGAGGAGGAAGCTCTTCTCATTGATCTTGCTTCAAAGATCGTGCCCACTCCTCCGGCCGCTCCCGCAGTCTCAGCTACGACTTCTGTCTCTGGACACGTCTCTTCAGCTGACCTTGTAACCGCCAGCGGGCATGTCCATCAGCACTATGAGTCGGTCAGCGTATCGTCTGTGGCTACCACAAATTCAACGGGTGCTGGGCGGCCACCAGGGGCGTTCCCTTTATCACAGCCAACTTCCCAGCCCCAGCAAGATACTGTCGTCTACCCGGATTGTAAGCTTTCTTTCCTTTGAATCAAAAATACGAAGCACAATTGGCTAAAGGCTTCTTGTTGGAAGCGCCCAGTGAGTCGTGCCTTGGCAGAACTACCGGCTGAAAAGACGGAGGCACCACCCGCCGTAAGCGAAAAGAATGACGATGAGTCCGACATCGAAGAGGTTAGCGCCGACGACTTTTTCAAAGACGAGAGGTCGCCACTTGTGCGGTTTCGTACCTTTCCGAAAAAGCCGTTCTCAGTCACGGACTTAACGTCAGGTGGAGCATGGTGTGAATTACAATACTACTACACCCTGACAAGGCTGCCGTGGGGAAGGAAGACCAAGACGGCGATCATGAGAGAGGGGTCAAAGGTCCATAAAAAGCTGGAGGATCAGGTCCATACAACAGTCCGTGTTGATGTGGATACGAAGGAGGACCTATTCGGCCTCAAGCTGTGGAACTTTATCCAGGGTTTAAGAACTCTGAGAGATACGGGCTTAACTAGGGAGCTCGAAGTTTGGGGAATGGTCGACGGTCAACTCTGCACCGGAATAGTTGACAGCTTGAGCTATAGCTGTCCTAATTCTGACTTTGAGGACGAGATCATTTCAAGCAGCCAAGACTCGCAGGACGCCAAGAGTGACAGCAAGATGCGCGCCACGCCAGCAGACAACTCTTCCCAACTAGTATACCTCTGCGACGTAAAGACAAGGGGGAAACCGTATCCGCCCAAGGGAGCAGCGATGCTGCGGCCTGTGAAGATACAGCTCTTCCTCTACCACCGCTTCCTTGCCGAAATGATCAAGGGAAACCTTGACTTCTCACGAGTTTTCCGGCGTCTCGACATCGACCCAGACGAACCTTTCACAGACGAGTTCATTGCGCAGGTCGGCAGTCTGCATGATGAGGTTTTCTACGACGCGGATCCCGAGAGCTCACAGGAGAGCAATGGCAATGGGCACGCCTCGTCCGATTTTGTTAAGTATCGGACGCTTCGCGAGCTTCTACCCCTACTACGGGCGGAGCTCAAACTGACTTTCCCTAACGGCGTCAACTCCCTAGGCCTGCTTCTGTCGGTCGACTATCGATTTAGAGGCGACGGCAGCATCATTGGAAGCTATACTTTCCCGATGGATGACCAGGCGCTTGATCTCCACATCGCGTCGGATATGCAGTGGTGGAAAGGCGAGAGGGCGCCCAGCGGTGTTGATATCGAAGAGACCTTCAAGTGCCGGCTCTGCGAGTTCTCCGAGGAATGCTCGTGGAGGGCGAAGATGAACAGAGAACGGCTGGCAAAGGCGAAGGAGAAGATTCGGAATGGCGGCGTTTAACTAACAGGAATATTATTTGAAGAATCGTGGGGCTCTTCCATTGTGTTCTCATGCTTGGGTTGGCTTGGTTTATATCCTATTCCCACTGACGAAGTTTACGATCTCTTGATGTATTTGTGGTCTACCTTGGTATTGTCAATTGAATTAGGAAAGGAGTGGTTTTGCATTTCCACTTGGTATCTTGGCTTTTACATCACCCAAAATATCCCAAGGAGAACAAGTGTGGCTAAGAAGAACGGCGGTGGCGTTGTGTTCCTGATTGAGACACCTGGAGATTGCAAGATGGTGCCAATCGATGTGGAGAACCAGCAGGCTTGCCTAGAATTTCAGCCGCTTCAGCTCCCTCTCTCGCTTGGCGCTGCCAGGCAGAGTTATGCTTTTCAGCTCGTCAAGAGTTCCGAAGCTCTAGCGTTCCGGCCAGACTCCCATAAACAAGCAGACCTCTGGGAAAGCTCGGCAAGCGTTTCAGCATCGGTCACAATTTTCTCGCACGAAAAGTCCGGCCAGACAGCGAGAAGAAGAAGAAGCTGCACCGCCACGGTACCAACTCTGAGAAGGACGTCGCGGTGTGGGGTCAAACAGGTCCAGCCTCACCGTTCCAAACCCAAAGCGGCAGGACGCCAAGAAAACAAAACAAGTTTTCTTACTCACTTAGAGGCTAGAACGCGGGAACGAACTGTAGCATGGTATTAGGGCAGGATGCGCTACTCGTAGTTCAGGCTGTTCCCTCTTCTCATCTCATGACATGACAAGCTCTTGCTTGACGGGTCGGGTTAGTCGGTTGTTTGCCGCTTTTCTAAATACGAGAGCGCATCCTGCCTCGGGGTTGACTATGAAGGAGGATGAGGGAGTTGAATGCGCATGAGCTTCAGGGCCTCAATTCGGGTCACGTCGTTTCATTGCATTGCCGAAGGGCGCACCTAGGCGCGCAATGCTCACCAAGATGGGCGTAGGTCGTCGAGAGACATCGGCACGCCTGTCCCGCCAGGCGTACGGAAGCGGTCCACTAAAGGTGGGAGGATGGGGCTGGCCTCTCTCTCTCTGCATTCAGTTCACAAGCTAGGACCGAGCCCAGACCGCCAGCTCTCTCCTCGACCGACCCTGAGTCCATGGCCCAAATTCGACGGGAAAGCCCAAGAAAAGGAGAACAATCTTCTGCGCCTATCGTGTCTTGTTCCAACCATTACTATCAATCCATCGTGGAGGACAAGAGCAATCTGTGTGCCGACTGTGCTCTCGAGACTTCATAATAAACGAGGTGGCTTGTCTGCCTATTCAACCTGTCTCCCTTGCACCAGGAAGCGATGCCCGATGCCGCTAGTGTCGGATGCCGTGGCACGGAGCTCGCATTAATGGGAGATAATAACGGCTTTAGCGTTCCTTCTGGTTATCGTCTGTGGCTGCTTTAGGCAAAGAAGCAAATCGTGATACTGGTGCGGAGAGGACACCCCCCAAAACTGATTGGCCACGGCCCCCAATATCGGCTGGGGCTGAAAAGAGCAATCTCACGATGGAACATGACCCACCCTACCACACGCCACCAACTCGACAACCCTTGGTTCACAGTCAGGCTCGGCTCGGGCAATATTTTTTTTCATGGCCGGGCTGTTCGTTTTTTAGAGCCTGGCGGCGGCATTTCATCACGCCGTCGATAGGGTCCAGTCTCGACGACAGAGTCGAGGCCGATGCGAGACAGAGAAGAGAAGAGTCTAATGAAAGCGACCCTCTAATGGCCTTTTTTCCGCGTTGTCAGTTTTCCTAGCTAAATAGTTTGGAGAGGATCGAGATTGACCACTGGCGCTCCTCGCCCTCCCCCTCGAGGAGAGGGGACGTGTTTAGTGCCTGGCGTGGCTGAATCGACTCGAGATCTCCTCGCACTAAATACTGAAGATGGACAGCCGCCATCTCCACTTCCTCGCTGGCTATGCCCCTGCACCCTTACGAGGCCCGACAGGCCACAGGCATTGAGCACTCACAAGCATGTACCCACGTGCCATTCAGCCGTCGCATCTTCCCTAGAGCCAATATCCAGGGGCTGTGTGGGTGACCCAGAAGCAAAGATTGAGACCTCTGCAAGAAAAAAAAAAAAGAGACTGTTTAGACAAGGGCAATCAGAGCCTGGTGTTAGTGACAGGCGAGCGAGCGCCGCACCTGAGTAAGTGCAGCGCTGGCGAAACAAAAAGGGAGCGCCCTGCCGCCACCTCAGCTCCTCACAGCCCATCCCGGCTCCCTTTCTCCTGTCCTTCGTTTTCTCCTTCTTCTCGTTCCTTCTGCGTGTGTCTTGAGAGTTGGTCCCGTGGTGCTTGCTGCTTCTTGCTTCAATAAGCTTTCCTTAGACGTGATCCTGTACACTCCCTCCAATATCGTGAGAACCACCCAGTAATAACACCGTCGCCATGTCGCAACAATACCAGCAGCCCGGCTACCCTCAGCAGCAGCCCATCCCCCTCCAGGCACAACCTCAGATGGCGGGAACTCACGCTCCTGCACCTGCTGTCGCCGGTGGCGGCTCCCCCAGCAAGGGATTCCCGAACGTCGTCATCGAGCCTCCTACCTGGCAGCTCATTGTCCGCGGCGTCCAGATCTTCATGTCGCTGATCGCGTTGGCACTGAGCGGTCACCTCATCCATGGAGCTTACATGGACCCCTTTGGCCTTGCCATCGCCGTGGTACGTTTGACGCATATTTGCAAAATTGCGTGCCTCGAACCGCGCCGCCCCCTACCGTGCTTTTTTCTAACCACTCTGCTGCGCAGGCCGTTCTCACCTGGGTCGGACTCGCCTACATCCTTCTCACCCAGAAGGTGGCCAGCCTCAAGTCCGCCTACAATGTTTTCGCCGTCCTTGGCGTAGACGTCTTCCTCACCATCATGTGGCTCGCGGCCATGGGCGCGACCGCTCACATGAGGGCCAGCTTCAGGTATCCCGCGTACATTACCGGGTGCTATGACGACGGAAGCCTCATCGACAGCATGACTTGCTACAGGAAGATGAAGCGTGACTCCTTTGTCGCGGGGAAGGTTGCGCTCGCCGAGATGATCGTCGTCGCCATCGCTAGCGCAGTGAACTTGTAAGTCTCTTCCACTCTATCAACATGGCACCGAATGCGCGGTTTGCTTTTTTTTTTATTATCAGGGGGAAGAGAGAAAAAAGCTCACATTTTCTTTCAAAAAGTGTTCTCTTCGCCGTTTGCTTCGTAACCACTCTCCTTGCCTACCTCCGACAGCGCAACACCGCCGCTCCCGGCGGCCCCATCATCGACGGCGGCGAGAAGCAGCAGGCAGTCGTCAACCAGCAGGCTTACGCGCAGCAGCAGCCCGCCGCCGCCGCCGCCGCTGTCCAACACCCCATCCAGCCCCAATACACCGGAGGCTTCCCTCAACAGCAACAGCCGGTCCAGCCTCAGTACACCGGAGGCTACCCCCAGCAGCAGCAGCCCATCCCTCCCCAATACACCGGGGGTAACTTCAGCACGCCCACGCCTCCTCCCCAGAACGTCTACGAGGCACCCGCCCAGCAGCCCGTCCAGCCCCAGTACACCGGCCACGCTTACCCGCCCACGACGACGACGCCTGCCCCGGCCTACCCCCAGGAGCTTCCCGTTAAGGACCAGCACGTATCGCCTCCCAACTCTCCCCCTCCTCAGCAGGGCCCTTATGCGACTCCTCATTAAAAGGGGGGAGAGCGAAGGCTTGAGTGGGATTCGGGTTCCAATTATTACGGTTTAATCGGGCTTGGAGCATGAAACGGGAATAGACGTAGCGTCTCGGTGATTTTTTATTTCCTTAGTACATAATACCAGTTAAACAGCAATATACGCATTCCATTTTTCGTCTCAATCACGTTATGAGTTGATATCTACGGTGACTTTGTGGAAAGGTTGGGGAGTGAGCTTGGTATCTTCAGAGGCGACGAGTGTTGAGCGTCCAAAGTCGTTGGGATAGCTAGCTTGCTTTTGGTGTTTCTTGTCGGCCGTACCCGGGCTCGCGATTTGCTGCTCGCACAGGCCGGCCGGAAAGGGCGCGGGGGAGGCAGACTCACAAAAGGCATCTAAACTAGGGCTGTGGATGTTCTGGGAGAGACGTATATCTCATGACTGACATTCGCTATGTGCACCACGGAATAATAATACAAGCACGATCAATATCAAGGCAACTTTGACTCTTTCGTCGGCTCCTTTGCCGCAGCTCCGACCTCCCGCTTCGTGTCTTCGTCCTCACCAATGTCTTCCCCCTTTGGACCGCTACTCTTAACCCCCGCTCGCTCACCCTCCTCGACCTCAGCGTCGACTTCGCTATCCACTTCAGTGCCGACCCTCTCGAGGTCGACATCCGACCTACCCTTCCAATCCGCAGGCCGCACTTCGGGAACCTCCTCCACAACCTCTGGCTGCCTGACCTCCTCCTCAGCACCAACCGCCCGCCACACGACCTTGATCTTGTCAAAGGCCTTGGGCATCTTCATAATACCTTTGAGTCCGTCCATTTCATCCCACGTAATCTCAAAGACGCCGCTACCTTGAGCCTTGCCGTTTAGCTCGGGCCCGCGACCCTCGAAGAAGACGTTGAACCACGCGTGAGCGACCGAGGTGACAAATGTCGGGCCCATGGACGTGGGGGCTTTGGAGCTCCGGCGCGCGCTGATCTTGACGTCGCTCGTTTGTGTGAGGATTGGTGACGTGGGTTTCAGTATAACGGCGGCGCCCCCCTTTGCCTCGGCTGGTGGGTTGCTGTTGTTGGCGGCTTCGACCGTCGAGGCGGGCTCCGGTCTCAGCTGGCTATTGTTAAGGCCGATGCCATCGGCCTTGGTACCGTTCCGTCCCCTCTGCGAAAAGGAGCGGATGATTGCCTTGGCTTTCTTCGTCTTAGACTTGACGCTGCTGACCGACTCCGTGGCGCTCACATCAGCTTCGGACTCAACCGCCGAACCGGGTTCTTCTCTCTCAACGCTGCTATCTCTCGACTTGGCCGGCCCATCGACCACAATCTTCTCCTCGGCGCCAAACACGTGCAACGTCTTCATCTTCTTGCCCTCATCCGTAAAACCCTCAACATCGATTCTCACACCGTCCCTCATCCCCAGCACATGAATCTCTACAACCTCCACCTCCCTATCAACGTACTTCTTTCCATGCCGCGCCCATCGATCCACGTAACTCACCCACCGCCTCTGGCTCGGAATCGACACACCTTCCCCGAACCCAGGCCGCATCCTCCTCTGCGTAAATCTCGCCATAGCATCGGCCACCGTCCACCCGCACTCCGCAATAAGGTAACTGCAGGATATCGTTCCACTCCGGCCCTTTCCAGCTTTGCAGTGCACCACTACTACCCTCTTGCTTTCCTCCTCCTTGCCGGCCGCATCCGTCGACCCGCCAATGCCGCCGCTCACACCGCCAACGCCTCCCTCCTTGAGCTCCCCGCCATGAAGCCAGTTCCTCATGCTCGCCAGAATAACTGGCATAAGTCTAAACGGCGGAGGATGGTGATCGGGCCAGGGGTAGTGCAAGATGCGTCCGTACACGGCCTCGTCGGGATACCCCGTCCCTTCGGCGCGAAACTCCCATATCGCCCAGTCCTTGCCGTGCTTCTCGTCCAGGAAAGAGACAAGCTGGTCAAGAGGGTTACGATAGGCGCGCTTTGGATAAGATTGCGAGGGGCCAGAGCTAGAACGGGAGTGAGAAGGCGAACGGGGAGAGCTAGGGGAGGCCAAAGGTTGCTTACGTGACGATGATGTTCTCGGTAACGTAGCAAAGATCTAGTCCCGTGTCCGCATGTCGCACGCGCGGGCCCGCGACGATCTGCCGTAGGAGGGAAGTCATTCCAACCTAGCTATCTCTTGAGCCTGGTTCAAGAGACAACCTTCAAGTGTATGCGAGGGCTGTTGGGTTATTAGACGGGAGTTGGGTGTTAAATTATGAGAATATGAGGAGCGAGGAACATAGATATGCATATATATATATTTGTAATGTAAATGGATTGAAGCAATTGAAAGAGCCGCTATGGACCAATCCAAAAGTTGCAAAATCAATTGAGT
The DNA here is from genome assembly GCA_029532625.1 of Lomentospora prolificans. NCBI lineage: Eukaryota > Fungi > Ascomycota > Sordariomycetes > Microascales > Microascaceae > Lomentospora > Lomentospora prolificans. The sequence continues at coordinate 2,230,065 of JARFXM010000003.1, forward strand.
TCTGACGCGGGAAGAAGCAAAAAGTGTAAGACGTCGACACAAGATTTGAGCATCAATTGCCAGCATGGGTGAGTGAGCGAGGTGTTGACCAGTGTGCTTCAGCATCATTGATGACTACTGCTGGTGGTACACTGCACGCGCTGGCTACGTCATCACCTCGAAAGGTGTGCAGAGCGTAGATCGCCTATCAAGCTGGAGAGCTTCGCCACCTCAATCCATGGCTAAGAGAGTCACTTATGGGCTCTTCTTTTCTCCCTTTTCCTGGGATATCTCGTTACGAAGCTACACTTGGAGGCAACCTGGGAGTGATCGTGATATCACAGCTAAGGTTTTTAGGCTTGGCATATTTCAAAAATAGACAATATCTCGCCTTAATGATGCGGCTATCAATATGATATAAACCGTTAATTCAACAATTATCAGACAGCTTTCCTTCCTCTTCCAAGCATCTTCCCCAAAGGGTTGGCCTCTAGCTCGAGCTTCGCATTCCTCTGGGAGACAATGTCTATTGAGTTTGGCCGCTACTAGATGAGGTTGAGGAAACGAGCAACCAACACCCACCCACCTCCGTAATACAGTTGAAATCGTTTATAGACAACAGAACAAAAGGTACTGGATGAGAAAAAAAAAAAAAACAATGCATTTAATGACAAATTCTGAAACTAACACCACTCGAATATCTGCTTTTGACTTGCCATGCGGATGTGCCTTCTAGGCACACCAAAGGGCCGTGCTAGTGCAGTTCCGCGGTCATTTCTATGCTCCCCCGTTACACATTAATTTCTCGAGGTCATATCGTCATCGCTAGTGCTTTGGTATCGTACGAACTAGGTTCTTCGCGTCGCGTGTTAATGGTGCCTGTGATGTCGCTATAATGGATGGGAGGTTCGAATCGGCACCGAAAAAACTCAAGAGCGCCATAATCCCGGACCGAAATTGTATAATATCCAGGTATCTATAAACCCCTCCTTCACCGGATATGGATTGGGCATTCACGCCGGATCAAGAGCCCATCTATTGTTCTTATCGGCTGAGGCACTTTACGAAGCCTTCTTGGGAGCAGCCGCGCCGCCATTGACGTACTTGTTGACGTCGGTAGCCTGGTAGAACTGACGAATGCCACCCTTGACACCGTCCCAGACCTGGCGGGCAGCAGGGGGAGTGCCCTGGGACCCCACGAGTCCGTCAATCTTAGTCTCGAACTGCTGGAATGCGTTCTGGACGTGGGGGCTTTGGGCGAAGCGCGAGCGGAGGAAGACGGTGTAGATACCAATGAGGATCCACGAGCGTCGCTGGAAGGTGATGGCCGAGAGAAGAATGCGGACCCAGAGGAGGATCTCAAGAGAAGATACGATGGACATGGAGTCATCGTAGTACGCCCTGACGAAGGCGCCAATCTTATCGCAGAGGGGGTTCGGCGCATACTGGGGCTTGCCATTGGGAGACGAGGTGGGTGCCGAGATGACCTTGGGAGGTTGAATCGTAGGGATCAAGTTTGCGCGCGTATAGGTAGCGACGTGGAAGACGGAGTAGACGCAGTACGGGAGCATGGCGAGGGGGTATTGAGGGCTGAAAAGCCAAATAAGCGCCATCCCTGTAGCGGGAATTTCACCTGGTCAGCTTCCTCTCGTTCACCACGTGCCGTCTTTATGCTTTGGAGGGGAATTTTCAGAGGGAAGAGGCGGAACATCTGAAGAGCGGTGCGCGGCAACTTACCAAGGTACTGTACATTCTCGTCACCGATAAGACCAATCGGCGTAGGAGGACGAGCGCCAGTCTTAGCGCGGGCCTTGAAGGTCTTGTAAACGACGATGCCGTAGGTCAAGGCCGCCGCGACGAATGATGTGCGGTAGGAGAACTGGGCCATGCCGCCATAATAATTAAATCGGATCCAAGAGAAGGCATATCGAATAGTGCAGAGGATCAAAGTCAAGTGGCTGGTGAGGGTCTAAGTTAGCAAAGAAAAAAAGAGCTCGGCGAAAGATAAGCAATCCAGAACTAGCTACGCCGATGTTGTTGGCCTTTCTACCAAACATAGTTCATTCGTTTGTAGCTAGGGTAGCAGCAACGACGGCGAGGGAATATGTCATAGCCTCATGAGGCACAGGCCAAGACAAGGGCAGGGTGGGGAATGGTGCTCAAAATTCTGGACACGTACCCAACAAACCAGGCAACTGAAGGAGACGAAGGGTTAGCACAAAGACAATCCTTTCTTAGGAGAACATCCAGAACGGAAGGCAGGATTGAGGATGTGGAAAGGTGCTAAGCTTCCGCACGAAGAAATGGCAGGCACTGCACCAGAAAGCCAAGAACAAAGGGGAGAAACGTACACTGGAGAGTCTTTGCGAGTGTCAAAAGCCTCTCAGTCAAGGGGAGGCTCGCAGACGGTGGAGGAGCCATGATATCGACTGACGAGAACGAGTCGCTTGGCTACAGATAAAGTAAAAAAGTGTCGGTCGGCACAGATGCGCGGGAGATGTCGTCACGAGGTATGCGTGACAGGCGGAAATTCGGCGGTTCGTGGTCGAGCGACAAGAGTTGAGGGTGCAAACAGAGAGGATCGGAGCGCAGATGTCGGTCGCAAGACGATGGTGAGGTTAACGCGACAGGAGGTTGCGGAGGGATAGCTAGAGAAAAAGGAACAGGAGATGAGGTGGTGCAAGGAAATCTGGAGGAGGAAGAGGGAAAGAATGACGGGAGAGGAAATTTGTCAAGAAATGATGTCGACAGGTCCAAGTACCGCCGCACTGCTCGGCTGGCTGGCTACCTGCTGGCTCAGGTCAAATGTTAAAACGTGGGTGGCTGGCAATTCCGGTGTGTTCGGCAGCACAGCCAGCCAGCCAGACACCAGCTGGGCCGGGCCTGGCCACGCTAAACTACAACTCGAATGTACTTGACCTGATCCAATGCGCCAGCCAGATCCAAAGTGCCCACAACCACATTGATCGTTGTTGATGCTTGCAGGCTACACCGGCTGGCTGTGCTCTGATAGTGCTGGCTCACAAAAAGTTACGTAGCTCGCGCCCACTAAGCCCGCTAAGTTCCAGTCCACGTCACAAACGGGAAGGTGTTTGGGGCGCTCATTCCAGCTTCGGCCGACATGTTCATGCCAAAAAACCAAGCTCTGCAACAATCGTCAAAGCAAGGTGCCTATCCACGAGCTGTTTAGAACAGATCCATGAGTGTATTCCCGAAGTCCCTTGCGGCCAGGTGGCATACTGAGGAATCAAGGTCTCCTTAACCAGAAACGTTTCTTAAACCGTTGCGCAAGCTATTAGGCTACTGAACTAATAATTATCATGACGACGACGCGGGTTCGTAATCAGCACATGCCGGGCAGCCCTCAGAGACAGAGACGCGAAACGAAGCCAAAAGAACCAGTCCCCTCCCGCAACACACAGCATGACATTTATGACTCGAGAAAAGAGGCCACCTAATAAGCTACAAGCGGGCCTTCGTTGAGACAAACTGCAAATTGAACATAGCCGATCCTTGCAAGAGCCAACATCGATTTAGTCTTTCAATTGTTAACCCTCCAGTCCGTACCCCGACTTTTCGTTGTTCTATAAAACAGGAAGCCTACGCTTGGGATTTCATCTTTTTTACCAGAGCTTCATCTCACAGTGTCGTCATCATGCGACGTCACCACACTCGCTTCGCCGGAAAGTAGACAGTTCACTTCTTCTAAAATCCAACTACTCGCCATATTTGGTTGGACGGTACGTGCCGATTTCTTTCGCACCCAGCGGACGTCCCGAATCCGGCCGCGGTTGCGCTTAATTGCACGGCCATCGCCAGGTCTTGTTTCTCCTCGAGACACAGCAGCGATCAGCAGCCATTTACTCAAATTCATTGTGCATATTTGTAACATAAACTAGCGTGCTCTTATTGCGCCCTGATACGGCCATCTATATCTCTTTCGACCAACAGGTGCGATGACAATTCCCTTCAAAACCACTGTCCCTAACGTACAAATTGTCCGTCCGTAAATCTCCATGCAGCCTTGAGCGTCAAATAGGTCGCCTTCTGAGAGTGTAATGAGAGCAACGCCTCAATTTGGTGGTTATCCAGCTCTCGCGTTCTCGCCCCGCCTCTGGTTTGCCGCGAGTAATGCACTATGGGTATCATGAGTAGAAATACAGCGCCTCTCCAATGCAATGGTGTGTAAAAACAGATGGAAATTTGAGAAAGGAGCCATCAAGACATTTTTCGGGTCTCCAGCTCTCAGTGATATCGGCGACCACTGCCACTGCCACCACCCCCGCCGCCGCCACCTCCACCTCCTCCGCCTCTTCTATCGTGAGGGTGATTATGGTTGCGAGGGTTTCTAGGATATGGTCCCCATCCAGCTCCACGACCACCACCTCCACCACCCCCTCCTCCCCCTCTACCTCGCCCTCGAGCTCCGTGTCCGTGTCCATGTCCACGATCTCGTTGGCGGGGATTATGCTGATTGTCTGGGAATCGCTCGGGCTCGGGGATCGGTTCCTCAACCTCGACCTCAATCTCTTCGTATTCCTCTTTGAAGTATTCTGATATATTGCCTGCCTCCCGCCTCGCCTCCTCACGGTCGAAGACGAAACGGAGCGTACTATTTGAGTGTTTGTTACCCGGCTTGAGTGAGTTGTAGGTGGCCGTCATTGTAAGGGCAGTAATAGAGCCGGGGCCAGCGCCGGGTGCGGTGGCGGCTTGACTCTCCGCCACCCCTCGCTCGACACACGGCTGGCAAGAGAATTCGTGCCGCGACAGGTCCGGACTCGCGTCTAGTTCTGCATTGATCTTGATCTTAACATCGATAAATCTAGCGAGATCGTAACGCTGTCCGAGCTTGGTCGACTTGTGGAACTGGGTATATAAGTCAAGGAGATCAAGAATAGTCTCCATGACGCTCTGCCGCGTGACGTTCCAGCGTGCTGGATTAATTTCACGCACAACATCTACGTACTGGCAAGTGACGCGAGAAGTAAGCTCAACGATAGCCAGGACCATCGTTAAGCAGGTCTGCTTGATGGGTACAAAGGTCTTGTACATGTCCATAGATACCTCGTAGGCGATCTGTAGGAAAGATCTGCCTTCTTCTGGTCCAAGTAAACTGCGGACGACCTTCATGAGGTACTTCTGAGGGTAGCGTGTTCGGAAATCGAAGCTAATAATTTCAAGCATCATTCGCTCGAGTCCTACCATAACCCGGGAGGGTTGCTCAAAAAGCTACGCACGAGATGTATTAGCATGCCGTGAAACGACTTCAATGGGACGAAATTCTTGAGAATGCACATACCTTGTCATCAGGTGTCGTCTGGTGATCGGGATTTTTGAGGTTGTACGCAGCACAAAGGATATCTTTTGCCTTCTTTATTGTATCCTCCACTTTGCACGCCAGGAAGAGCGCTGCCATGGCCGAATCTTGGAAGTTATACTCGACCTCTCGATGTCGAAGACGGAACCGGTGATAGTATACGACAGCTGTATCAAAGGTTCGAACCGGCCTGCAGTCGTTGATTAGACCCAGTACCTCAGTAGCGTAGGCTTTGCATACGTGCCGGCCTCGCCGCGAAGGGAAATACGAACAATTGGAGTGCCTTGCGCACGTTATCAATCATCTGAACCCCCTGAAGTCGATAATTGTCCTCGCGGGTTGGATCTGACCCTGCAGCCCTCTGCATTTGGCGGATATTTTGCTCAAATATGTACTGCTCGGGAACAGTCACGATGCCGGGATGGGGCCCAATGGGCAACTCGGGTGCTGCGGAGGCGTCATTATTGTTGTCGGCAGGCCCGGCAATCGAGCCAGCGTCAGGGTTCGAGTCACCTCGTGGTGCGCCGTTGCGTGGTTCTGCCATGGAAGAAGCGATGAACGAGTATGTAGTCGCGCGTCGCGACCCGACACCTCTTAATTCCTGAGCAGGAATCCTATTATTAGAATCTCAACAATCTGGTCACTGATGTATTTCCATACAAACTCCCAGCTAGTAGTAGGATATTCGTTTATAGAAAAGGTTGGAGTTGTTGTGATGTAGATGTGGTTCAGTGGGAAATGTCGACGGTGTTGCGAAACCTGCATGAAAGCTCGACATGTCAGAATCTCTAGTGAGCTTGGACAAATCTGCCCCGCGATTACCACTTTGCAGGCCGTGCTGATACATCCACAGAATCGCACTTCACACGGACTCGTATACTGGACATTTTGAGGCGCTTTCAAGATATTTTTGATCATATTCATAAATAGGTTTAAATTATGACTTTTAATAGTATTTCAAAGGTGTTCTACAGAAGCATTAGGGCTCTACTTTTACAAGTTATAAGGACAAGCACCGGGCTTGTGCAGCTTCAGCTTCCCTGGGCTGTAGGCATTTGTTAGCCACTCCGTCTAGCACAGCATTGGCTTTAATAGGTGAATCGATAATAAATAGTATTTCAGAAAAGAAAGATTTTTCATAATATACTTCAAATCCGTCTTGAAACATAATTGAAGTGGATTTCATCAGGAGGAGGCGGCGAGGTAGGAAACATCCCAGGTTTGACTTACCAAAGAGCTCGAGTAATAGTACCTGTAAATACCGTTGATGCATCGCGCTGCTACTAAAGAGCTATTAAGCTCGTTTGCCCTGGAATGTAAGCTGCCGGGGGCCTCGAAAAGGCATGGCAATTCGCAATCAAGGGGGTGCTGTCAGCATAATATACACCGAGACGTCGTGTTTTTGCGAGGTGTAGTTTTGGGGTGGAGGTGCGAAGCGAAAGAACCTCCAAGAGTCGAAGAACAATCGGGGCTTAAAGAACTTCGAGTCGCATTGGTGCCTTACATAAGCACATGGTCGTGGAGGTACGTACCATCCCCGGGGGGTTCCCAAGGCAGCCGTTTAATAAGATCACCACCTCATTGTTTCAACAACGAGCTGTGACTCCGGTGTTCCGTCCACCTTCGCGAAATCGACATTTTTCACCTTCACCAGGATACAATTTTAGAACGTCAATATGCGGTGCATTTTTCTTTCCGAACTCCTTCTCGCCGCGACGACCCTCTCGGTTGTCACATCGGCTGCGCCGAAGCCCCACGCCGATGACGACTACGAGACTCCCCTCCCGCTGGTTATCTGGCATGGCCTCGGTGACTCCTTTGCCGGAGATGGCATGAAGTCCGTCGGCGAGCTTGCTGAGGATGTCAATCCTGGAACCTTCGTCTACCAGGTCCAGTTTGGCCAGGATGCCAACGCCGATAGGACCGCCTCTTTCTACGGCAACGTTACTGCCCAGGTCGACGAGGTTTGCGCCGCCCTCGCCGCACACCCTATTCTCTCCACGGCGCCTGCCATCGATGCTCTCGGATTCTCTCAGGGAGGACTCTTCCTCCGCGGCTACATCGAGAGGTGCAACAACCCGCCTGTCCGAAGCCTCGTAACATACGGCAGCCCCCACCTGGGAATCTCAAAGTTCCGAGCCTGCGGCGACACAGACTTCCTCTGCCAAGGCGCCATGGCCCTTCTCAAGCTCAACACTTGGTCTTCTTTCGTCCAGGGCAAGGTTGTGCCTGCTCAGTACTACCGTGACCCCCTCGATTACGATCGATACCTCGAACACTCCAACTTCCTCGCTGACATCAACAACGAGAGGCCTCTCAAGAACACCACGTACAAGGAGAACCTCGCTACCCTCTCCAACTTTGTTATGGTCATGTTCCAGGATGACTTGACTCTGATTCCCAAGGAATCGTCTTGGTTCCAAGACGTCAACGGTACTGAGGTCATTCCTCTCCGCGACACAAAACTCTACAAAGAGGATTGGCTTGGCCTCCGCGAACTCGATAACAAAGGTGCCCTCAAGTTTAGGAGGGTTCCGGGCGATCACATGAAGATTAGCGAAGAATCGCTCAGGAAGACCATGTCTTCGTACTACGGACCAATTAGCAAGGAGTTCGACCGCGGCGATGAGCAGGCGGAGGAGCGCATTTCGCTGGAGCTCTAAGCTGTCTTTTCTTTTGTTGTAATTTTGCACACGGGTTAAACACGGCCAAAAATGGCCTTAGGGATCAATTGGGAGTTACAGTGGGATAACCAGGTCATCAATTTTATATTAGCGAGTACAATGTAAGAACAGCCGTAAGCAGACTGTTTCGAGGAACACAAACGTTTTCTTTCTTAAGGATTCCAATGCTATGTATTTACACTGAATTTTTGATGTTGATTATCCGACCCACCCAACGCCAGTACAAAACTAGAATGATATGCCATACTTGAAATTCAATCCAACGCCGCCTTGGCCTTCTCCTTCTGTTTCCGAAGCCTCGTCTTGGTCTCGGCAATCTGCTTCTGGAGGGTAACATCATTGCTAGCAGGCAACTTCTGCTTCTTGCTCAAAGGCCCTTTCTTTTCCTCTTTATTTCCCTCAAGGGACTTTCGCTTCTTGCCCACGTTCGCCTTCTCGGGTTGTTCAAGAGTCTTGGCATCAGAGTCGGCAATGACGTCCTTGCCATCGAGCCAAAGCTCCTCGGTCTGCCATATGGGGAGGGCGGTGGTCTCGGACCCCTTGACAAAGATGCTCTTGACATTGTTCCACTTTTTGGGCACATGCTTCTCGACAAGGGCGGTAGCGACGGCCTGGATGTTCTCGGCGATCTGCTCGGGCTCCCACGAGGCGTAACCGACTTTGATAGCAGTGTTGGTAGAGGGGGTAAGAGCAACGAGTGCCGAGTTGATAGCCTTCTCGATCTCTGCCGCGATCTCCTTGGGAGACGCGGCGTTGATCTCTTCCTCTCCCTTCTGCCTGGATGCCCTCTTGCCCTTGGCTTTGGGCCTCGACTGTTGAAGGACGACGGGGATGGGTCGCTTAGACGTGGTCTTATAAAAGGTTTTGCCCAAGGCCTGAGGAAGTCGGTTAATTATCCTGTCATCGCCCAAGAAGATGTCGTGCTCGCCAAAGAGTTGACGCTGAGCTTCGTATTGTCTATACTTTGCCCTAAGCTTGGTATATCCGATAACTCGGCCTATCCTAGCCCTCAACTCGGCAGGGAATTCGTCCGACGCAACAATGTTCTTGTACGCCCTCTGGGGGTCAGCCGTGATGAGGCAGATGGATTCGTGAACGTTGGTGTGGAGAGGGTGAGGGAGGGGAATCTTGGCGGGCTTCAATCGATTGGTGTCGACGATGTGGCGCTTAGTAGTAAGGGTCATCCAGACGGGAGTTTCCGCGAGGGTGAGGCTGCCATCTTCCTCAATCTCATCAAGGATGTTCTTCTTCCCAGTGGACTCGGACTTTTGCTTCGATGCCTTCTTAATGTGGGCTAGAAGTGCCTTGGACGCCTTGAGAGTCTGCAAGGGGCAACGTTAGACAAGACTTAGGAATAATCACGGGAAGTAGGAATTCCGTACTTGATCAGGGTCAATATGCGCATCGCCTTGAGGGGCGGCGACAACTTGCTTCGAAGGGGCCATTTTGTGTGGTCGAAATGTTCAATTCCCCAGATCCGTTGTCGGATTATTGAACTTTGGAACTTTATCGCAGACAGAAGGGAAAAAAAAAAAGTTTGGGAGGTCGGTGTAGTGGGGTCCCCGGCAGAATTTTTTCTGCCGAAGGCGGGCAATAAGCTCATAATACACCGAAAAGTATTAGCCAATCAGATATCAGTGGGACTTCGGTGACTTCGGTGAGCTCGGTGGTACCCGCCCCGAATATCCCCAACCTTGAATTCCGCCATTTTAAGCAGCAGGTCGTACGGGATTATAAGTTGATTCGGATATTCGTTTACCACTCTCACTGGCACACGCTCGCAGGTTGGCTTTGGACGCGAGTGGGAGATCTGGCTATTTTATTTCAGCCCACTACCCGCTCGACTCGGCTTGAGCTTGACGCGCCATGACACGCTTGCCCCTCGTTCTACCCCTCGGCACACAAATTGGACCCCCACTGGGAGTATCCAGTGGTGAATGTCCTGTCGGCGCTTTCTGGCTACCCAAAAAATACCAAAGCTCCAGGGTAGCAAGATGGCGAGGAAGCTCAAGCCTGAATTTTTTTTTGGGAAAATCTATGTCGAGAAGGAAGCCAAACAAGGGATACTTTCAGAGCAGCGATAAGCAAGTGCACCATTCTAAGAGCCATTGCGAGGGATATCATGCGTGCTTGCAGAATCACGAAAAAGAAAAAAAAATACCTATGCAGTTTCTTGCAGGAGGTATTCGAGGGCTAAGACCAGACGCAAAAAGTGTCGATCTGCATGGCCTAGGACAAGAGTAGAAACGGATACATGGTGAATGGAGACAGTCACGCTCTAAAACTTGGCTCGATGGAGTCGGAGGCTTTGTCCTTGCGGGGAATGGTGTAATACCATGGTCCATCCAACCGTAGCTGGCTAGGATTGTCTTACAAACTGGGAGGGAGCGAGGAGGTAAAGAGTATTTCTTTCCCAAGGCGGGAGAGTTCGTCTGGTAGCCACATGGACTACATCAATAGCTATATATATAACAAGAGAGAAGCAGAGAAACACTCGTTGCATGTAATCAGACAAGAGAGCTTTTGATCATATCCCTAGTCGCCATGGCTCAATATTCGGACGAAATGAGTGGGCTGGCTGATCTCGCGTTTAATAGTTTGCAGCTATGAGAGAATGGAGACTAATAAGTCGCAACGAAATGGCAGACGCGCCTCTCCCAATGGCCGTGATCCCTGCCACAGTTTTACGTTTGCAGCAAATGCTGTCGTATAAGGTGGTATTAGAATCGAGTGGGGACGTGGATGGGATATTGCTAATGGAGAGGAGCAGGTGGCTGTATTACCCCATTTCTAATTACACGTCGTGTCTGCGCAGGTCTCCTCAGTGCTGGCTCAAGATGTCACTTACGACTTTTGGAACAGCTTGAAAGTGTCTCCAGCGTCTCGTCAATGTACATGTCACGGTTGTGCATATCTTATGCTGGTCCATAGTTAAGATATGTATGAACTTACCAGAATTTTCTGGTTAGCGTTTCCTGACCTTCCTGGAAGGAATATCGATTGCAAGAAAGTACTTCGCGAGCGAAAGGGAAAGTAGAACAGAAGGCCAACGCGATTATAGGTCTCGAGCCAAGCATCAGGTCCGCGGCCTAGGTGTCTCGAGACGGAAATCATTCGCCTTGAATCCCGTCATTCATCAATGAGTATCAATCACTGACGAGCTCAAATTGAATTGGGCGCACTTGGGCTGGCTGCCTAGTGATGTCGTGAGCTGCCGTCCCCTAAATGTCGTGCACAAGCACCTGTAACTGCTTTCCTGATAGGCGCCCACCCTGCTGTAGGTCAGGCGGGGTGAGCACTGGACAACGCCCGTTCAAGGTTTCAATTGGGTGCATACAGCCGCGGCATAGCGCAGATGCAGCGCTGTACAATAGGTACAATGCACCAATGCACCACTACTACGGGGCTCCATCAAAAAACGCCAACGCCAACGCCAACGCGTGCCCACGGACGAGGGAAAATCGCGTCTCAGGCGGGACCGGCAGAAACACGACCACGACTTCGACTCGTCGTTTAAAGCCACTCGCCCTCCCCTCTTTACCCAAAGAAGCTCCTCCCAATCCCACACACACGTATCTCACATTTTCCATGCGGTCTCTCAAGACGGCCTCCCGATAAACAGACCGGGCCTGGCCTTTTCCTTCTTTTTTTATTTACTCCGAACTTCGAGAAAACCATATCGTCACCAGATCTTGACTCGGCGTCATCCCAGATCTCAGCCACCCTGCAGCATCTCGACTCGACGCCTCCGCCTCCACACCAACCCCAACCTCTTGGATTATAAGGCTCGAACTGTACTGGTGCACGTTTGCAACTTCCGGATCGTGGTGGATTGTGTGACACCGCTCGTGGGTTTTGAAGAAACATCGCGTGGGGAGATATCAAGGAAGGTGCTGGCTGCAAGTGAAAGCCGGAAAGCACGCGCCTGACGCGCTCGGGATTCCATCCCATTAAACCCACAACTCGACATAAACTCTCCCTTAGATTCTGACAGCTCCAGCATTCATCTTGATTGTCCCCTCCAATCTCCCTTTCCACCATCTACATGTCAATCCCCCATGACATGATCTCTGCAGCATTATAATGGACTCTTCTCCGCAATCTAAGAATACCGAGCCGACGCTGCCTCCTCCGGCAGCCGGTACCAAGCGTCCGGCTCCGACACTTCTCCCACCCTTCGAGCCTCTCTCCTCCTCGCCAGGGCTTCCTCGCCCCGCTAAACGCCAGGCTCGTGCCGGCTCGATTGGGGGCAGTGCGTATCTTAAGTATCCGACGCCTATCCCCACGTCTAGCACCGGCATCCTTTCGAGCTCTCCTCCCGGCGTGCGGCGGAATTCGCGCCCTCAAGCCCTCACTCACTCGCAGTCTTCCGTCTCGGAACGCGCCCCTTTGTCCGCGGTCCCTTCTATCGTGCTCAACGGCAACGGCGAGACCCTCTTGATGGGCCGTTCTAGCAATTCGTCTAACTATCAGCTGTCTGCGAACCGTCTCGTATCAAGGGTGCATGTCAAAGCGAGATATATCCCGGCATCATCTCCTCTCGAGCCCAACAAGATTGAAATCCTCTGCAATGGTTGGAATGGACTCAAGTTGCACTGCCAGGGACGCACGTATGAGCTATGGAAGGGCGATTCGTTCACCTCTGAGACAGAGGGTACAGAAATCATGTTGGATGTTCAAGATGCGCGTGTCATGATCCAGTGGCCTAAGAGAGATACGCCGTCAAACCTCTCCGACTCGTCGTGGGACGACTCTCCACGTTCGCGAGCTGCTCCTGGCAGTGTACTGCAATCAAGTCCTCTGCGCCGCTCAACCCGAATCGAATCTCCAGAGTCCCCCACGCCAGCTACGAATCTGCTGAGCTCGAAGAGGCTACAGATGCTCCTTCCGGACGACAAAGAGAACGATACCCGGGGCGAGAATGTGGAAATCTATGTAGATCCCAGTAGCGATGAGGGTGAGGCCGTTCAACAGTCGATCGAGGTCGTGCAGGACCCCAACTCGAGTCACTCTACGGACATGACGCACTCATTCTCGTCTGACCTGAGTGAACCTGATGATGATGATGAGAACGACCCCGATGAGGAGAATGATCCAATCGTACATTCGTTCGGTCCCTTTGGTGCCAACTTGTCAAACCGCCTCGCGTCCATCACAGCCTCGTCCCCTAAGGTCAACAAGTCCCCGAAGCGCTCACGAGTTCCTCCAGTCTGTGAGCAGCGTGACTTGGCGCCCAGAAGCCCCACCATTAAATCTGAGAAAGATCGATCCACTACGGCCTCGGCGGAGCCAGAGGCGGAGTATTCGAACCCTGTTGTTTCGAATCACGTCATTAACCAGCTCGCGTATTCTCGTCTTTCGTCAACCCCTCTCTCTACTATTATGCACAACCTGCCCATTGAGGAGCAAAAAACTGTTACCAAGGCTCAACTGCAAAAGTTGATTGAGTCGACCATCTGCATTGGTATCATCGAGCGTCAAGGCAAAGATGCAGCGGGCAAGCCGCTGGAGAGCGAATACTACTATGTTCCTGAACACGATACGGATGAGCAGAGGCGAGCCGCAGTTGTAGATGGCCTCAGGAAGCCAAGTCTACGTGCCTGTCGAAAGCAGCACAAGGTAAGCAATTACCAGCCTAGGCACTTATCACTACCCCTAGTGCCCTGATCTATTTCCTGTCCGAGATATTCCAGAATCGACGGCTAACACATGTGTTCACAGCAATACTACTGGAAGCGACCAAAGACGCCGTAAACGTTTGAAAACAATTCCATGGTCGCAATCACCCCGGATCGAGCCTGGAGGCCCCCGCTTTATCCAAGATTCATCAACCCGGCATCGAGGAATATGCCGGTTCAGCTGCGGTGATACCAGCTCGGATTTAAATCTCTTCATGTACATTTTCACAGTCCCTTACTGCTGCATTGGCTTCTTACTGCCAAAACCATACCCTCGGTCGGTCTCGTGTTTACATTGTTCGTCATAGAAGTCGGATCGGATCCGTCACGTCTCACCTTTTATTTTTCGTTGCCTTCGGCCTATGTTATCGTCATGCTTGTACGCCACAACGGATTGCGAGATTGTGTTAGCAGGGAAGTGTCCCAAAATTGGCGGAAGAATACCTCACGTTTTTTTCCCGTGAAGATGTGGGATGGGAGGGTATCCCTAAATTTGGAGGGCAACAAGCATAGCGTCAGGCGTTACACCTTTTTCACCAATTCATACCAGGCAGATGTTTGTGTTTAGCACTCCCTTGTATTCCTCGCGAGGCCTCTCAGACATAGGCGTGACCTTGACTTCGGTTGTGCTTCCCATGATAATGCGGCGGCATGCTCGATGATTTGTTTCAAGAGTTGTTAATGACTGTACCTTTCAGTACTTGGTGCGGGCTGTATGGGCCAAATTGGACGAAAGTTTCCACCCTGACGCAAGTGGTTCGATATGTTCTCAGTGTCGAGACTGAAGACTGTGTTTGTGGGTAGCACTTTGTGTCGCGGCGGAGATCGACGATGTGGCATGCGATCATCCGGTGAGGTTGTGAGATGGCGGAAGAATGACAGAAGATGAGCATGAGATGTTCTACAGACACATGTGAGGGCACAACCGATCAAATCGGAGCATTTCCTCAAACATTGAGGACTTTGTCTCCTTTCGCCTTGACATCCGCGTTGTCAGTACTAGATATAGTCTTTGTGGCGGCCTAAGCATTGGTATCGCAGAGCCAGCTTGACTCAGGGCTTGACTTCGGAGGCTTGGCACTCTAGAAGTGATATGGTTCGATCATTGCGCGGATCGATTTTTAGTGAAAAGGGGGTTCTCGTACGGTTTCCGTTAGCGTACCATACTCTATTAGTAAGAAGATCCTTTCCTATGCTATCCTCGCTAGCTATTCGAAAAACTAGGGCCGTCTATCGTCTATCTCGAATTCTTCATCGCCAATGAGCCAAGGCGATTGGATCTCCATTAAGCATACGGTGGCGATATATCCCAAGGCGGGTCCCCTCACAACCCTCCATGTCACAAATACCTACCTACGGCTTCCCTCCCTAACCCAAAAACATAAACATGCAGGGTGGCAGCGGTCCAGGGTTCCCCAGAAATGCGTGGAGGCGAAAACGCTGGCCCGTCGACTTCACTGCTAAATCATTGTTGGCGCATCCGACTTGAAGAAGCTGCAGCGAGCGCTCGGATGCAAGCCCAAGCGGCCAGTGGCCATCGATTCTACCATTCGTGATGACGTTTTCTTTTTGTCTTTTTTTTTTATTTCTTCGCCTCTTTCTATTCGGCATCGATGAATCTAGAGAACCCTCTTAGGTGAACACAGCTTTAACCGAGCAAGTGGTGACAAGTTGACTCGAGAAGAAACATTGAACCAAACATTGAACCAAACATGCCGTTTTTCGGAGTCCGGTGTCAATCAGTCTTAGCGTAGCCAGCGGTGGCGTGAGTGTAGCTGGCATGGGGCTAGACTCAGGGATCACACTCTTCTCTCTTCCCTCTCTTCGCTGGCTGGCGGCTCCGTCCGTTCCAGGTCTGCTCACCCGGACTTTTAACTTTTCCTTTTTTTTTTTTTTTTTTCATCTTCAAGTGTCCCTTCGCAAGGTTCTAGCTGCTGGAATATATTGAACAGTATGATCACGAGCATAGCACAGAGAAGAATTAGACGACGGGAGTAGAAAGACGAGCAAGTGACGGCAAGTGGCAATGTTGGGAGTGATAAGCTCTGTTCAGCTTTCACCTGATAGTGTCCGCAAGTCTGAGTGGACTACGCACCTCTAGGCGCCGGTACCTGGCGAGATACGGCGGTACCGGAGATCCGGCGTGGTAAAACTTGTTGAGTTGGAGGGTTGGTGCGTCCTCCGTCCAACTGTCTTAAGTATCTCGGTACGCTAGCCTGTCGTGGAGGGGCGGATATACATATATATAAAGATATCAGGACACAACCGCCCATCACCTCATCGCTCCTCCTGCGATTCTTTCTTTCCAATGTCAAACCATTTATCGAATAAACAAGCAAGAACTCAAATATAATACTCAAACAAACCATCAGTCAACCACTTCCCTTCACCGAAAAAGAAGCACCTCGTTGCAGACACCGACAATGGCTTCTACACAACGACCACCCAACCCACCCCACCACGCCTCCGACCAGCACCAGGCTTCGCGCCCACCCGCCGTCTCCAGCGCGACCGCCCCTCCCAGGACGGACGGTGCCGCCCACGCCGAGCAGACCACCCGCGAGTGGAAGCCTGCCTATTCTCGCAGGGAGAGCTGGACTCTTGAGGATAGGAAGCGGCTCTTGCAGATGAGGGGGATCAGAGAGGAGGATATGAAGCGCGATTCCTGAAGCTGTACAAAAGTTCTGCTGGCAATACAGACCGACGTGCTCTTCTCTATCGGCATCCTACACCCTTTTTCTTTTTTTTTTTTTTTGGTTGTATTTTATGACGTGATGGAGCGACAACCATATGTTTGAATAATGAGTGGGAACAACAGGAAGCAAAGCAAGGCGAAAAGAAAAGCGGGCGGGATATCGTCACGTCGCACAGAGTTCAGACGAGTGTACGGAAAACACATTGGAACGGGAACAGCAACGGAAGAAACTGTACGGAACAGGCCATCGGCAAAACGACTCTTCATATAATAACGCTTTCTGTAAAACATGGTTCTAGCAGCACTTGAAAATAATGTATTGGATCAACTATTTGCCTTCTGCAGGCTTCTTTTAACTCTTTCGTCTTTTTTTTATTAGAGAGAGAGAGAGACGACCTCGGATTGCATGATATGAAGGGGAACGACAACAGCACGCGCACGCCTCGAAGGCTCTTCTATCAACGATGATGATAAGACGCTATCACAAGCACTGGACCGATGGAGGTCTAGTATCGATTCTCCTCCTCTCCATTTCCGCCAGTCTAACGGCCGTTCATTCATCTATCTAAAATGGAAGTCATATTTCTATAGTTTTAGAAATGAGCGTTAGCGTAGCCTCTCGTAGTAATCAATCTATTTTAGGACGGACCTAACGATTACCTCGCAGAGCTGATAGTAATAATAAATGCTGAAACTAGATATGGTCGCATTGTTGATCGGGCGACAAAACATGCCCGCGCAACCGAGTCACCGAACACCGAAACGCCAGAGCAGGGATATCCAATCCTCCAGTCCCCAAGTCGAACCATAAGCATCGCATAGAAGTACACGTCGTCCTGAATACATTCTCAGGTGGCATCCTCATCTAGCATCCACGAATTTTGTTCAGAGGAGTCCCTTGGTGCCTTTGCCATCTTCACCTCCCGTGGTAAAATATTCGTTGACTACCGACCCAACGTATACAAGCCCAGCAATCCAACCAGCCCCAGCCGTCATGCGCCATAAGACGTTTGAGGTGTTCCCCTTGGTACCTCGACTACCATCATAATTGGTGTTCGCGTCTGAGGACGCCGCAATTGAGTCGTACTTCCTGAATGGCGGAGGGGGCTTGGAAATGAAGCCAGATTCTCCTCCTCCGATCGAAAGATCACGGTCATAGCTAACATACCCAGTGGGGCTCGTAAAATTTCCAATATTCGGAGTCACCGCTTCACTACCCATCATATCGATGGGATTAACAGCGGGAGCCTGCGAGGCCACCCCTGAGCCCGGCCCAGTTGAGTTCGGTACTGCAGCACCTGTTGCTCTCCGTAGGAACACGGTGCCGGGTTCGGTCGCTTCACGAACTTTGCGAAACACTAACACATCACCACCACCCGACACAGCCTCATACCCTTGAGCTTGGAGAGGGCCAAAGTGAGGTAAAAATTTGCCTGGGCTTGATAATTTGAGCATCACCTCACTTGGCGCCAGCACTTCCTGATAGTTATCAATTACAGAAGTCGCATCGGCCGTCGAGATGTCCCCAGTTTCAGAATCGTAAACCAGAATTTTGTACAGGTTCGTCTCACTTGGCGCCGCCGGATGGTTCGCATCCCCAAACGCGCCCCTGTCGAAGTTTGGCGCCTCTCCCTCTGAAGAGGGAACTGTATGACGAGCCGAATGGGTGCCTTTGATCGAGGACAAGATTAAGGGTGGTTCGTCGAGCTTCCCATAAGACTCTTCGTAGATTCCCCGAATTTCCTCAACCAATTCACGATGCGAAGTCGGCTGAATTTTGAGTGGCTCCTCTCTCTTCGGATCCCGGCCCGGACCCGGAGTCGGAGAGGAATCCTCTACAGTTGATGCAAGAGGCTCAGCGGTGACTCGATCCAACGCTGGCTCAAGCCGAGTAGGCGGTGATTTGGACTTGGGCAGGGTTTCCTCGCTCCGATAGTGTTCCGACCAGGATGAAGCGAAGTCTTCTGGGAAGTCTCTCATGTAATACCCAGACATAGTTTTGGTATGGTTGGTCTGTGAAAAGTCGTTGTTTTGCCTGCCCGAACCATCCTTCTCGACGCCCTGGGAGGCAGCCACCTCAGGGGAGGTGGTTTGCGAATCGCTTCGTTTGTCCATGACTTGACTTGTAGGCGCCTTCTTTGTGGGTTTAGGTCTAGAGGAGTCTGGCCTTGTCTCTGTCACTTCGTATTTTATAGGCGGTTCGCTTTTGGAGGCGGTGTGATCCTCTTGCTCCTGTTTAACTACCCTTCGATTAGTCACCGGATCGATATAATATCGAGCCGGCTCCCGGCTGTCTGCGCTCAACGGTTCCGTCTCTTCACTATGCCACTCGCTCAGTTTGGTCGGCTGAGACGTAAAGGCTCTTCCGGATTCTTTAGGTCTCTGTGGTGCACGATCTCTGACAGAACCTGAATGTTGGTTGTCTTCTGAGCCATGAGTTTGGAACGGGTTATGATGGCAATCCCAATAGCCGGAACTAGGCGACGTGTATGAACGGCCCGCCGACGTGCTATCCCGGCGTGGGCAAGGCTGCGTGCCGTTGGTTCTTCTAGATCCGGTAGTACGATCAAACTCGATATCGTGGGCCCATTTTTCGAAGCGTAGCATCTGGTGCATTAATCCCCGCAGAGGGTACCGATCACCAGGCCAAAGACGAGGACGCGGGAAATCCCCATGGATTTTGGCAAATCTCTGCCATAACTCCTGGTGATGGCGCGACTTGTTGTATAAGTGATCCGGGTCCCACTGCGAGGACCAACGGAGGCGGAAATATCGAACTTGATGGCGGTTGAGTGCTGATTTAGGCTCGCACGAGGTTGAAAGTGATACTCGAACTCTGGTGCCGAGAGACCATGACCTCAAGGGGTGCGCTTGCGGCACCGAACGGGGCAAGGAGGCAGGCATACTAGCGGTAGATGGATTGCGACACCATACTATCTTCTGTTGTGTGCATCGACGCCACAGATGTAACGCTGCTCTAGGGCGTTTCGTAAACGAGGGTGTGGAGCTTGATTTGAGAGCACCAGCGTCTTGAACAAACGCTTGAAATATTGCCCAGGTGGTCCAGATGAACCCTTCGAAGCCGCTGGAACTAGGCAGGTGAGGATATCTGGGTATTCAACTAACGCGTTGCCAAGCTACAATTGTCCAGGGGAAAAGGATAGTCTAAATAGGGCTGGATCACACAAGGATATCTGTCTGTTTATGATTAGGAACAATCGAGCACCTGCAAGGTGGCAAGATGAGGAACCAGGTATTGGCCGAGTTAAAACGAGCGTTGACTAGAAAATAAGTTTGGAGCTAAGAGAAACGCTCGATTGATTCGTTCTTTGGCTCCCGTACTACTCCGTGGGATATAAAGGACTGAAGAAAGAAGGCAATCTAGGATTTGAGGGCTTAGGATAGGCCAGAATATGCGGTTCACGAAAGACTTGTGTGGGATGGATGGATGATGAATCTATACGACGAAGCGGTTTGGTGAGCCTACAGTCGGGAGGTGGTCCAGATATAAATTGCGGGGTAGGACCGCAAATCAAGCTAACAGCGGCATCGATGGATTGATCGATGCTGACCTCGACTTCTCAATCACTGGTCTACTCTACCTGTTAGGGACAATTACTCCTGTGGAATTAATGTTAATGGGGAGGATTGGGTAGCCAAGGCAATGTGTGGTAGCACCAGTACACCGAAACAACTCATCCTAATGCCAGGACGAGATGCAGGGTCACTCGTAGGTATACAGTGCTTTTTCTTATTGGCGATAGTACCACCGGATACGCAAGAGCTTGAGATCGACCGGGGAGAAGGAGGATATCAATTGTCGCTTCTGCGCGCACAGCTGGTCCATTTCCCCCAGCACTCACAGCACTGTCTGGACACATCCAAGAACGACAATACTAAGGTCCATCTATCCACGGAAGCCATACCTCGAGTTCCGAGTAGGATCAATGATGGCTCATCTAGATCTTGGAAGACCTTCGGTGACAAAGGCTTGGCGGGGCAGGCTTATTTATGACCATGACGTGACGACGTAATTTGCTGACTAAGGGTGGCCACTTCTTGGCGAGAATGGCCAGGTGCGTAAGGGATCCAGAAATTGAAACATTGAAGCTTACAGTTGAAGAACGCTGTGACTAGGTTGCCGCCAGCCCCGATGACTCCCTTCGGCCAGTGGTTCCCCAGGACAGCCTGGCTTGAGGGATTACGAGCTAGGGCTCTGCGTAAAGAACGCGGAAGACACAAACTAGCCGATCCCACCAAGATCGCGAGGCTGCAAGGCATCCTCCCCAAATGCTGGGTTGGGAAATTATTTCATCGAGGTTTAGCAAAGTGTAGAAAGTCCCCTCAGCCCTGACTGGGATGAAGGCGACGAAAAATGAGTCGAACGTGAGATGCGGGGTGAGAAATGCCAGATTCTTTCAAGCTCCCAAATATGCAACTTCCTCGATATCTCATCGAGTCTAAAATATAGCAGATAATTCCTTCTTTCCTTCTACTCTTACCACAACACGTTTTCTACCGCACGCCTCCCGGATTTTGTATTAAAACGAGGCTTAACCCAGAAGAGTACTCATCCTGATCTCCTTCCTTAACATCCACTTGCTTTCTATGGAGCTCCTGGCCGCCCTAGAGTTGCGCCTCATCCATGACAGGAATAGAACCGCCCCACCAAGCCGTCATTAAGCCTCTCATCCCCTCTTATCCACTTCAAACACTTAAAAACAATTCTATCTCTCGACAAGGGAAGCAAGGAACGGATAGGGAGTAACAAGCCCAGGCCTACGGACCGCCTCTTTTTTTCCTTTTTTCCCCGCCTAGGCTGCTTCGGCTTAATACTCGTTGGATTAGAACCCGGGTTTCTCAGAAACAAACCGCGCGCGCCATGAGTCAACAAGCATCTCGTTCCGGTCGTCAAACGCCGGTTGGAGGATTTGGCGCGAAGTCTAGGACTGGCCGCGGCTTTGGCGGCTTCGGATTATCCTCGTCGGGAAGCGAGCTCTCATATCTGGCCGAACCGCCAGATCTCTCTGCTATATCCGATGCGCAGGTGGTTGTATCATACAAAAACTTGCTCAAGAAGGACAGCACCACAAAAGCGAGGGCACTCGAGGAACTATTGTCCCATGTTAAAGCCCATTCCCTCGAGCATGATAGCAGCCCCGAGGAGGCCATTCTCGAGGCTTGGGTAAGCACATAATTTGCGCCTAGACTCGCCTCAAGAGAATAGTTGGCCTTTTCTAACAACTTATTAGGTCAAGGTATACCCTGCCGCATCTATCGATAACTCACGGCGCGTACGGGAACTCGCACATTCGCTGCAGTATGAATTCATGAAGGCCGGCCGCAAGCGAATGGAGCGCCATGTCCCCAAGATTGTTGGCCCGTGGCTCGCCGGTCTCTACGATCGCGACAAACTTGTCGCCAGGGTCGTAAACAACGGCCTTTCATCGTTCCTGAACTCACCTGAGAAAGTTACGGTTTTCTGGAAGAAATGCCAACAACAAATCCTCCAATTTGCAACCAGAGCTGTTCGGGAAACGAAGGACTCTCTCAGCGATGAGAGATCCACTACGCCCGAGGATGCCGAAGCGAAATACTTCCGAGTCCTGGGTGCCGCGCTTTCCTTGGTTCTGAGTCTCCTACAAAAGCTGCGTGACGAGGATACGGCCAAATGCCAAGAGAGCTATCATGAGTTTCTAAATGAGGATGTGGTGTGGAAGTGTATAAATATCGGGGATTCCTGGGTTCGTAAGTCCGCGTGCCAGCTACTCGAGGTTTGTATCGACCAACGGAAATCCATTCTTGAGGAAAAGATGCCGCGCCTTAAGAAAGCCCTCATTTCGGAGGGTCTCAAAATCAACCACACAGGATCTGCCGGTCAATTTGTCAAATCCCTTTCGGCTTTTACTGAGGCCTTCCCTGATGTTTGGCGGCCCACCTCGGGGGACAAGAAGGCACCGATTTCTCGACTGAACCACTTTTTAGAAAAGGGGTCCCAAGGCAGTAACGCGTCTTTTTGGGAACATCTCCAATCTCTACTGAAGAGTATTCCGAATGAAGTTCTTTCTCTTGAGGCAACGACCGCGTTGGCAAAGTCTATGAGAACTGGGATTTCCAATAGGGAAGAGCCGCGGGCAAACGCGCCTCTCGCATGGCGATGTTATCTTCAAGTATCTCGAGCTTTCATGACTGGTATGCTTTCCAGTGCAGACCAGGTTTTATTTGCCAAGGATGCCTTATTTCCCCTTCTCGAGCATTACTTGCATCCTTCAGCCACCGGCGCATCAGTATGGACTCTAACTGCGTCATCGGCGTCCGTTATCGTGGAGGGTTGTTACGCCATCACAACCGAGTCTGCCCCTGAACCTGTGAGTTCGGCTGCGAGAGAAAGGTGGATGCAGCTGGCGAACGACTTTTGTTCACGTATAACCAACTCTCTTCCCGAGGTGTCGCGAGAATTTCAGAAGTCACAAGAGTCCATCGCTGAAGAGGGGAATCGGTGGTTCTCCCTGATCGGTCAGATACAAAACACTAAGTCAACCTCATCGAGAGGAGCCCCCGAAACAGCACTCGATCAAGCTGCGCTTGAAATTATTTCTTGCTGTCTAGACGTTCTCTCCCGGAGGAATATGAAACCTTTCGGGGCTGCCAAGACCATTCGTCGTATGGGTGATTCGACGATGTATCTCGGGAATAACGAATCGATCACCACTGCGCTCTACAATTTCCTTATGCAAGCTGGCCGTGACCAGATGGACCTGGTCCTAAAATCACACTCTAGACTAGATTTGGTCGATTCCGTGCACTTATACTCCAAGAATGTTAGCTTGCAACAGAAGTATGAAACCTTGTGGGACACCTGGACGGACCGAGTTCTTCAAGAATCTTCAGAGCCAACTGTGCTCAGCACTCTTGCGTCACTAGTCTCGAACCAAAAGGCTTCATCACTGTCCCAAAGGAGCGGCGCTCTTCAGAAGTATATCATCGATGACGCTCTGGCGTCACTCTCAACTCCCACCCATGAGTGGGACCTCCTCGAATCTGCTTTAAGAAGCGGAGCATTGACTCTCAACTCTTTCAAGACGCTTGCCGAAGGTGTCCTGGAGCACCTTCAAGCTAATGATGAAGACGTTCGGGGAGCTCTTGGTCGCTTGACTATCCTAGCAAAATATGGTGCTGGCCTTCTTGCACAGGATGACGACATGTACTTGAGTCTGGTCACGCAGCTTTTGTCCCTAGCTGAAGCACCTGATCCAATCATCTCCTCTAAAGCACGGGATCTGCATCAAGCGCTTGATCGCCAGATGGATGGAAAGAAGCCCACATCATCCATTGTCAGGACCAACCTCGACACAGCAAATCAACATTCCCTTGAGTGAGTATCTTTAGTCAGTTCCTCTCTAAGCTATATTCTAACCATATCTAGGATCGATACCGTGATTCAACTTGCAGTTCAGGATATTTCCACGAGGCCAGATTCGATTCTAGAGCTACTACCAAATGTTGAGCTTTGGAGACAGGGGCTGTCTGAACTCACGTCGAATGGTGTCAACCCTTCTCTCTCCATTACCAGTATTCTTGGGGGTGCTCAGTTTCTTGTCAAAGCTTCTTCACCGGGTGAAGCCAGCCCTATTGGCGGAGACCGGAGCGGATACTCTGCGCCTGCCCGTATGGGCTTGTATCTCCTGGGTCTTTTGGATGAGGGAGTGGAGATTCAAACACTCCCAAGCGGTACTTTCTTGGAGCTCATCGCTTTGTTGCTCGTGACGGTAGAGCTTGCGTCTGAACACCTAACCATGACGGAGGGCGATGGGTTATTTGAAACCATGTCTCCAACGATACAATTGGCGGTTGACAAGTTTGTGTCTTCTGGTCGCAAATGGATCAATGGCTTAATATCCAAGTCTACTGGGTGGAAAGATGAAGAGGATCCACATGCCCCTGAACGCTTGATATTTGATATCCTAAAAGCACTGCTTGACAGGTCGAAGGATACCACACCGTTAGCCTTTTATCATGCGAAGGCTGCCGGAGAGATAATTCAAGCATTGACGGAAGAGCATGGACCCCCTGACAACTTCGAAACTTTGCTTTCGGAGCTATACCCCTCAAAAGAAGCGCCATCTGCTATATTCCCCGCCATTGCATTGCTTCGAGGTGTTGGGCAGTCTTTGGATGCACCGGAGTCACTCAACACGATATGCAACAGGCTTATCAGTGACGCTGCCGGAGCTAGTCCCGTTTCCGAGAAAGCCCTTGCTACTCTTGTTCTCTTGACATCTTGTCTCAGCTTTTACGAGGAAGGTGACGTTCCGGTCCAGATGAACAGGCTCGTATTCGCTGTCAAGAATATCACCAGCTGGTTTGAAGCTGATGGCCCCATTGATCCCTTTTTTGCGGCGGAAAGCTGTCGTTTATTAGCTCGGCTCCTCCCCGAGATTTCTTCCGTCTACGGATCCCACTGGGAGAATACGCTCGAATATTGCACTAGAATCTGGGGAACGGCTGGAGAATACCCGCTTGATATATCCATGTCAGCGATTCATGCATCTCTGAAATTGTACACTCTGCTCGAGTCATTGCCTGAGCCAAACGATGATCTCGAGGACACACTCAAGGAGATGGCCGAGATCAAAGCTAAGTCATTGATCAACCTACTAAAACTACCACGGGAGAATGACTCTCAACCTCTTTCAATCATCGACTCCTTCCTTTCTAGACAAGTAGCCAAGATCCCACTGAGATTTGTCGACGACCTTTCGGAGCTCTATGGGTTGCTGGCCTCCAAATCACGGGACATCCAGACGGCAGTATTTAGGCTTCTCCATCGGGCCTTGCCTGCGTTGCAAGAGCAGCTGTCTGTTGACGTTCTTTTGGATAAAGAAAGTAAGTTGGTCTTTTTAGGGCAGAGTTTAGCAATTGAGGATTCTAACCTTTGTGTATAGGTGCAAACTTACCGGATGAGATGATGTCCCTTCTCTTGGAGCCGCCAACCCTGGAAAAGTACCCGGACGATGTCCTGTCGCAGTTCCCGTTACCCGTCAGAGCCTATCTTCTTACCTGGCATCTCATATTCGACTCCTATAGCACGGCATCTCTGGCGGTCCGCAATGATTACACGGAAGATCTGAAGTCGGGCAACTACGTTCCACCTCTTCTTGACTTCATGTTTGACGTGCTTGGTCACTCGGCGGCTCACCCAATCAGCCTCGACAAAGAAGGTATAACAACGGAGCAAATACGAACTTATGATGTTCAAATTGCCGACTCGGAGCCCGACGAGCGAGCCATGCACTGGCTTTTAGTCCACATCTACTATCTCTGCCTCAAGTATACACCAGAGCTGTTCAAGTCGTGGTTCATTAACTGCCGGTCTAAACAAACTCGTATTGCTGTGGAGGGATGGATGACGAAGTATTTCTCACCGCTCATCGTGTTAGATGCGCTTGACGATGTTGCTCGCTGGGCGGAGGCCCAGGAGGCTCCTAGTCATGATGAAAAGGAGCTGCTAGTGAAGGTGAGCAGGACAGCGAGAGAAGTCACGGCTGGGTATGAAGTAGACGAGTCTCTGGCTTCTATTACAATTAAAGTCCCTCCCAATTACCCTATTGAAGGAATCACAGTCTTGGGTACCAGCAGGGTGGTGGTCAATGAAAGGAAGTGGCAGAGTTGGGTCAGGACGACGCAGGGGGTCATTACGTTCTCGGTGAGTGAAAGGCCTGCAAGATATCTTTAATGCGACGCGTCTAACCCTAGCAATAGAACGGGAGCATCATCGACGGACTTATGACTTTCCGTCGAAACATTGTCGGGGCTCTCAAGGGCCAGACAGAGTGCGCCATCTGCTATGCCATCATTTCTACCGACAAGAAAATGCCAGACAAGCGGTGTCAGACATGCAAGAACTTGTTCCACAGGACTTGTTTGTACAAATGGTTCCAAACGAGCAGCCAAAACACTTGTCCGTTGTGCAGGAACCCTATCGACTACTTGGGGTCGGACACGAGAGCGCGGAGGGCGCAATCCTAGAAAAGGAACGATATCGACAATGGGAGAGCTGGAACTGTGTTCCAATGTAAGACGCAGGTCAGGGACTTTACCTCAGTTGAATGGTCATAACTATTATAGAGCGTTCATTGTCCAATCATGCACTCATGCTCAAGTGCCTTTGAGATTTCGTGTTAAACAATCGACCAAATATTGCGGAATATGGAAGAAGCTTGGGCATACCTTCTCAGCAGTGAACCTCTCTGAACTCTCGAACTTGAGCAAACCAGCCACCAAGGCTCTGAACTCCTCTCTAACGCCGCTAAATACTAGTTCGGGAGGCCTCACCTCGAACAGCCTCCACATACCAAAAGGCGTTGTCCTAAATTTTGTGGCCTCGGGCCAGGTTTCGGGTGTTGGTGTGCCAAGTGTGCGGAATATGCTGAGGATGAGGCCGAGCTGGCTTCCATCCTCATGTGTCGGCGGGGACTCGAAGATTGGAGTTGGGTTAGGTGTATTTGTTGAGGCGGATTCCGAGAGCAAAACGCCAAATGACCACATGTCGGCAGGTGTAGAATATGATTTGTTGCCGAAAAGAGCATCAGGTGGCCGGTAGGCTCCTGTGCCTATATCAAGTATCATTGAACCTGGGGGTTCAGATGAGGAGGAGAATTCCGGATGCCATGCTGTCCCGAAGTCGGAGAGATAGGCTGGCCCATCAGCACTGTCAAGAAGAATCGCAGAGGGCTTTATATCTCGATGAATGATGCCTCTGGCGTGGATGTAGGCTAAGGCGCTCAATATGTCCCTGAAGATCTTGCGCGTTCTTGCCACGGTAACAGGCCCAGAGTCGAAAAGATTGGCGAGTGTGAGGGGTTTGAAAGGGAATACCAGAACCAGGCGCTGCTCTTGGTCGCGAAATGACTCTAGTAATGTGATAATGGTAGGATGGTCGAATGATAGCAGGATCTTGACCTCACGCTGGGGATTGTGTGGCTCAAAGTTCTGATAAGGATGTATAACTTTCAGGGCGCGGGTGGTAGCCGGTGTGGAGGATGGTGATCCAGCACGGTACACAGTAGAAGTGAGTCCATCACCGACTGGAAGGCACCCCTCATATGGACCTATTCGGAACCCTACCGAGGTATCGTTGCGGCCCGGGTCTGGGAAGAGGAGAGAAGGCGGCTCTGGTATGGTGGCTGGAGTCGGCCCAAAGGAGAGGCTGCACGCTTCGTCATATTCTTCCTACAAGATTGTAAGAATATGTGTGCAAAGAATGGACGAGACTTCATGTTTAGGTCGGTGATACCCTTGTAGAGCATGACTCGAACGCTTCACTTTCTATTCTGAAAGCTTCCTGTTGGGCTATCTCTCTTTTCTCAGGGCATTCTGTGAGGATTGTGTGGGTTCTGTGAGGCAAGTCAGCACCGAGTAACACCGATATGAAACACAACTTACATCCGCTCGATGTTGTCATATCGGGAAGAGGCCGACATGGACAGTTTCCAATCGTCGGATGCCATCTCGATTAATTTCCTCTGCAGAGTCTAGGTCTGTGTGCACCTATGAAGCTTGGGAAAGTGGCTTTTCAAGACTTCGACTCCGAGCAAGCTTAACTCTGTTTCTCGCGGGTGCTATGACGAGCTGGGGGAGCTAGGCATGGATAGCTTCAAGCCACAGACGAAAGACGTCGACTGATGGCTCAATCAATCTCACAATTTCCCTCCATGGAAACCAGTGGGAGCTGTGACTTGGGCCCAATTGATCGGTCTAATATTGATGGGCAGCAATATTGCCTAGTTGGCACTGTTCGATACTCCACGGCTGCAGGGCCCGTGCATGAAATACTGTCTCAATACTTTCTGTGCTTACCACATTGTCGATGAAACATAGAGCTGGCATAGTATCTTCAAGTACCTCGCAGCTTCATCCCCAGATTCCGGGTTTCACTGGTGCGCGGTTCATTGAGACTCCATACTGTGGGATCTAGCGGCCGCCACTAATTTTGGAGGCCTGGGCGATGGGGATAGTGCTGCAGGATCCCATCGCAGGGCCCAGGTGTAGGGCCATAAAGGGCCGGAGATTCGTGACGCGGGTCATTGAACCACTAACCTGACACAATCAGGAACGAAACTCGAAGGATTTTCCGGGGAGCCCAGGAGCCAGAAGGAAGGAAAAAAAAAAAAAAAAAAGAATAACTCCGACCGAGACCAGGTGAATTCATCCTGCTTGGTCCGTTCTGGTCCCATTAATCATCATCGATGCTCCCTCCACCTCCGCCAACAGCGTCACATTTGACTCTTTCCTCTTCCCCGATCCTCTCGACTGCCCGCAATTTCCGCGACAACATCATTATCGATCGTGCTAGTGCTCCTCCTGGCTCGTCCGCACTATGCATGAACTCGCCGGCATCTTCGCCTAAACCTACCTTACTAGAATAGTTAGAAGACCCCTCTCTCAACGACTCGTCTAGCACCCTCTCGAATCTCAAGCCCAGCCACTCCTAATCCTCACGATGGAGGAGACCACGAGAACCGAGTACCCAGCGATGCTGGTAAGAACGAACCTGGACCTCGATTCTAATTGTTCTTTTTTCTTTTCCTTTCGTCGAGCCTGGGCTCAGCTTCGACAATGTGGTCAAGCTGGCATTGTCGGAAGCTTCGCTCTCGCTTGCAGTTTTGCCTATACATGGCTGGATGGCCGGTGGCTAATTGTGCAATGTCCCGTTCCTTGGGGTTCTAGGCGTATCTCCAACCATCACAAGCAGTCCATGTTCTCAACGACCGGGTGAAACGCGTCACCAAGCTCAATGTTGAAATCGCCGACTGGTTACAGGTACGCTTATTCTCCATGCTTCACTGTCGCACCGTTCATCTTTCTGCGCCTATGCCACCCATTGCCGCCCACGCCTTGACGCCGCCGACCTATACCTTCCTCTCTCCGATCCATCCAGTCACCTGCGGCATGCTCAGCGAGCTAACTTTCATGCTGTATCCAGGAACGCCGGAAGGTTGAGGAACAATATATTCAGGGATTGAGGAAGTTGATGCAATTCAAGGTCCCCAATGCTGCATCCGAGCTGGGGTAAGTGTGTGGGAACTGGTTCCGCTCGTACTGGAAAGATCACAGCTTCTTTGCGAACTATGACTAGGGATTGGAACTGACTGGTCCTACCGGGCAGTGTCTTCCAGGGACCATGGGACAAAGTCCTCCGTTCAGTCGAATCTACCGCCCACTCTCACTTCCTCTATGCATCGCGTATCGAAAAAGATGTCGAGGTTCCTCTCAGAGCTTTTGGCCAGAAGAAGGAGGTGCACAACATACAGACTATTGGGGCGAACCTTGCCTCGATGGCTCGGGAACTTGAAGATGCGCAGGACAAGTCCGAGAAGTTGACCAAGAAAGGCACCAAGGCCAGCACTCAAAAAGTCGATGCCGCCGCCTCAAGATTGAGTGCCGCGTCCCAGCAGTGGGAGTCGCAGGCCCCTTTCATCTTTGAGACCTTGCAAGTCCTCGATGAGCAACGGATAAACCAGCTTCGCGACCTACTCACCCAACTTCTAACCCACGAGAGCGATCAGGCCCAGAGGAACCAGATCAGTGCGGGAGAGGCCCTCCAGGCTATACTCGACATCCAGACGCCGAAAGAGGTTGAAAACTTTTCTAAGAAGATCACGGACGGAAAGGTGAAGCAAGAAAAGAAGTCCGCGCCTACTACTCGTCGCCCGAGTGCCACTGGAAGCACCTTGACCCCTCCTGCCACCGCTACCACAAGGGCATCTCATGAAGATGAGACACCAAGCGAGCCCGACGTTTCGGAACCAACCCAGCGTTAGTGTTTTTTTTTTTTTTTTTTTTTTTTTTTTTTTTTTTTGTTTGGGCTTGTCGAAATATGTTTCGTCGGAGCTGACGTCGGAGTGTGTAGAGACCCCTCGCTTACGGAGCCGAATTGGAACTATGCTTGGCCGAAGGCGACAGAGCATTCACGGCGGATTTGGCCCAATTTCGCAGAAGAACTCGGGTTCCTTTGGCAGGACCCTGAGGAGCAGCCACGGCCGCGGCGTGTCTCCCCGCGCATCGATGAACGACTTGACCTCGTCGACCAAACTGCCGTCGCTCGCCGAAACCCCCGATCCCTCCAAGGATACCAGAATCACAGAGGCCGAAGAGAACCCGACACAAGATGCGCCCCACGAAGGCACAAACGGGATTAAACCCTCACCAAGTCTCGGAGACTTGGCTGCGCTCTCGGAATCACAAGGGGCTGTCAACGGTGCCGGCGCTGGAGAAACGACAGAGTTCGCCCCACCCCCAGGCCCGCCGCCCTCTTACGTCAAGGCTAGCGAGGACCAACCTAGCAAGGACTCTGAAGGTTTCACTATCCCGCCGGCCATGAATGATCCGATCTCCCAAGCCCAACGAGAAGCTGCCCTCGAGGAGGCCGATCAGCTGTTCAAGCTCAATATCCAGAGCACTCCAGTTGCCCAGGATGATCCTGAAGCGACCCAGGCTGCTCTTTCGAACGTAACCAACGCCCTGACCCAGATGGGCATGCCATCACGAAAAACCGGTACTATCCGAGGACGAAGAGACGTTCGTAACACCATCTACGTGCCTGTACCTAACGGCGCGCCCTCTTCCCCTGAAGCTGCCGCACCCTCCACGCCTCCTATCCCCACGGTCTTCTCGAAGCCGTCAACCTTGACGGCCCTTACGTCTGAAGCTAGCATTGCAGGTACCTCAGATACCCAATCTGTTCGCTCAGGCAACTCCCTCGGCACTCTTAATCATGCGAAGCACCCTGACAAACTAGGCTCGGGTCTCAATGCTTCAATCATTGAGACTGTTGCCGCTTCCTTTGAAGACGGCGCCTTGAAGAACGCTAAGATCAGCGGTGAGATCGCTTTCTGCTATAACCCGGATGAGGACACCGATAGCAAGGCCCGTAAGTCGAATTCTGCCTTCTTAATTTCTTCTCCGTTTTCTTCCCATCTCAAATATGAGGGCGTGCTAACCTTGGTTGCACCAGTCGACAACCCGATGATTAGGATTAATAATTTCCCTCGTCTTGAAGTCATCGGCCCGAACCGAATCTTTGTACAGAATGCTCTTCCGGACCGCAATGATCAGTTTACTCTAGACATATCTCACATCGCCAAGACCTCAACCGCCTTCAGCTACCGTATCCACAGCGAGGCTGATGGCCTGGACCTCGCTGCGCATACTCCACTTCTCATAAAATCTCTCTGGAAGCCAAAGGGCGAGAAGTTGGAACTCCTGATGCAATATTCGCTCAATCCTGAGAGCGCATTTACCTCCCCCGTCTTGCTACGTAATGTAGTAGTGTTCGCTACTTATGAGGGTGCCAGAGCAAGCGGCGCCCAGACAAAGCCTTCCGGTACGCACTTGAAGGACAAGCATCTCGTCTACTGGAGGCTCGGAGATATTACCTTGACGTCCGATCCTCACAAGATCGTCTGCCGCATTCTCGGCGCTGAAGGTGCCGAGCCTAAGCCTGGCCATGTCGAAGCAAGGTGGGAGTATACTCCCGGTGCAACAGCGACATCGTCGTTGGGCGGCATTTCCGTATCGAGACTCGAAGAGACTAAAGGCAAAGAGAAAGAGGAAATAGTGGAAGAAGATCCATTCGCGGATAGCGACAACATTGCGTCACCACCGCTCCCTCCCGACCACAAGTGGGTCGACGTGCCTATGGTATATAAACTTGTCAGTGGCAAGTATGAAAGTCGGTAATCAGTCTTGCCTACCTTTTGATTTTGAGACGATGTTATGATCACAAATTTGTTTCCTATCAGAGTCTTCTACCTGTCTCGATTTTGTACCATTTCTTTTGTCGTCTCAGCCCTATTACCCTTGTTTCACACCTTATAAGCTCAAGAATGGGCTGGATTGCTGATGAACAAACCTCGATATATGTCACCTGGGAGATGTTCATACCCTTAACTTCTGCTCGCTTGAGTTTTTTTTGTTAGTCTCGTCATGGCTATTATATTGTCCAATATTTAGGGAAATGCGTTCCCTGAACCCGGCGGCCCCCCCGGCCCTATTTTCATTTCACTTGGTAAAAGTGGCCTTTTGTATATCATGAAATCTCGGAAGGAATCTATCTGAGCATCCTAGTGTAAGAGATGAAGGCATATTTTTTCTTTTCGGCTCTTTGCTGTGTCATGATTATGTGGAAGTTCTGTGTTCAAGTTGGTTGAATCGTTGTCATAAGCAAATCATTGGCATTAATGAAGGCAAGAGGATCGTCTGGCTTGGAGCACAGAGATCGGTTCGATGTTGATCTAAGCATGCTTTTACTATTGGCTAAAGAACCCTCAATCTTGGAAGCAAGGATAGCCTCTTGCTTCGGGAGCGGCGAATCTAGTGATGAAGGCCAACTACCTCAGTATATCATAAGGTGATTTTTTTTAAAAAAAAAACCACCTCGCTTGCCAACTCGGGTGGGACAAAGTACAATCCTGTAAAGACCTAACAAACCGTTCTGACTCTAGCATCCTAGACGTTTTATTCCTCACTCCGTTCGCCCTCGACCTTCGCTGCAGGAGCCAAATGGATGTACCTTCTTACCGGTCCGCATCCAAGCCTCAACACCGGCATACGAGCAAGCCCTGGTTTAGGCCTACACTTTGTCGGGGTTGCCTCCATCCTCAGCCTTTCCTCCAAACTCACAGTCCAGTGGTTCCAGCCCCACGTGGCTTTCTCTAACTCTTCGCACAGAGTGAGAGTGAACTGGAACTCGGTCGAGGACCCGGGATCTATATAAGCCGTATGGTCGAAGAATCCGAATGGCCTCGTGGTCGCTGCTAGAATTTCCTTGCCTTCTTGCGGGAGAGCAAGCCCTGGGCACCCAAATGGAGCATCGAGAATGAGGAGTACATCGGCTGGGACCTTAGGAGAGCACAGCGTTTTCTCAAAAATCTCCATGAAGTCTATCTTAAATCTAGGGTACGGATGAAAGATGCCGACGGGTGGATGGATGGTGAACGTGGTCGAGCTCGTTTGTGCTGGGCCGGCGTAATAGACGATGATGAGGTCGTTAGGCCCCTTTCTGTCGATCAACCTGGCGATGGCAGAAGCGAAATGGGGTTCAGGGTCGCGCCGAGGCAAGATGCAATGGGTCACCTTGTAGTAGTACCCTGAAACAAACACGTTCTCAAGCCTCTTCATCGGCGCGGGAAGGGCGGCTGCGGCAGACCCGCCCCAGCGAACCATGAGGACTTCGGCGGTGTGGTAGTCGACGTGGCGGCGGTGTCGCACGACAATCTTCTCCTCAATCATGTTGGGCATTCTCTTGTTATCAGTAAGTTTCTTCTTCTTCCTATCGTCCTCTTTATCCTCCTCCGTGTTTCCCCCGGATACCTTGTCGGAGTCGGAGTCCTTGGGCTGTCTTACCCTGAAATCTTTGCATGTAGGACAGTCCTTACACTGCGGCCGACCATGGCAGATGAGGGTAATCTTTCGCCAGCAGTCCTTGATGGCATGCGTTTTCGAATTGCTACATCTCGAGGTCTCGTGGCAGTTGATGCGGCAACATGGCTTCGCTTCTGGGGCACCCGACTGGACATCCGACTGGACACCCGACTCGCCGCGCCTGGATGGCGTCGAGCTGGCCTTTTGAGGCCTACTGTGACACTCATCAAGAGCCGTGTAGCAACTTGTGGGATGTGTGTAGGAGCAGCTCTTATGAGGAAACTGCCTATGGAAGAGCGCTTCGGGGAGCTGGAGTTCAGAGGGAGAGTCTGGGAAACGAGATGCTCCGGCTGGCGCGAGCTCATTCAACTCCATCGACTGGGTCGGGTTCGTCTCCTCGGCATTCGCATGCTCGGACTTTTTAGCAGAGAATGTCTTTGTGAGAGAACGGAAGACGCTCTTATCATCGGAAGAGCCGAGGACCACGTCTTTCTGTCTCTGGGATTCGGTGCTGCTAGTCGAGCAAGCGAGTAGCTCTTCGACGTTATATCTTACCGAATCTGGAGTTAGTAGATGGTCATCCGGCCACGCCTCTACAGCAGCCTTGCCCTTTTCCTTATTCATGGGCTTCCCTGATAGGATATCGGAATACCCAATGAGGCTTTCGTCGAGAAGCCCCAGTAGAGGTTGTTCTGATACCGGCGAGGGTGTGGAAGGTCTCATCTCGTCGTCTGTTGTATTGAGACCTCCTTTGTCGGAATACTTTATAGAAGCCACTGGTATTGAATGACTTGGTTGATCTGAGATGGCTTTCGTATGATTGACTCCGCCACGGCCCGAGCTCAACACCTTGAAAGTGAAATTGGGAGGTTTTTTAAAGCATTGTATACTGAGTCAACGGATGAAGAGAGGTTTGTATGGAAAAGCTATAGAGGAAGAGGAAAGAGTGGAAGAGGGCATCAGCTGTCCTCCCATGCTCATGTTTATACCCTCGATTACATGATACCATCACAAGCCGGCGTCGGTATACACTTAGCGAGTCATCTAGCTCATGCTTTCACGAGCACTCAGACGTGACCAAGTCATGTATCTTCATGTACTATGCACCACTTAGAGATACAAGAGCTTGTTTCCATTCCTAGTCTTTGAGTGAGTTGGTCGTGTTTAGACTTATGGGGTGATTATCTCCCAGTATATAGGTTTGGGGCCCTCTGGTCATCGTTTGCGACGGCGGAGCATTGAAAATGGAGAGCTAGCATGAAGGGTGCCAGCTTGCCCCATGGCACGGCCGTGAAAAGTATCGGACGTAGGTTCGCACTGGCACTGGAGCCTCTCGTTTCGGAGTAGTGTCTAGGGACGAGCGGATGGTCGTCACGGGTTTGGATATTGCACGCTGTCTTTTTATTTTTCTTTTTTTGGTGAATGCCACATGCGGAACGCACCGATATTCTTGAGTAGATTGGATGGAGGACCAGGTTGAATAAGAAAGATGCAAGTTGTCGCAATAGATAGCTTGCCACGCAGGGACCGGTATATCGTTATACATTATCAAATACACAACACCTCCTAAAGACTCCATTAACTCCAAGGAGGCCAAGATAGGCCCATTTTCATTCTTCAGTCCCTCGACGCCTTCGTATGCTCATCGTAAAACTCCAAAGTCAAAGCCGCCAAGAAGCCCGGTATACAACCTTTTTCCCTCACCCAAAACTTGATCTGGTCATTAATCCTCTGCGCAAACGCGCTCCTCGGCCCGCCGCCAACCTTCATCGTGCCCTTCTCGCCGTCAAAGACTATACTGTTCTCGTGCTCGTCCGACTGGCTGGGGTAGTACACGCTCTCGACGCGCATCTTGCCGTTGGGGATGAACGTCACGGTCCAGCCCAGGGTGCTGAAGATGGCTTCCTTGAACTCGGCGCTTTTGGCCGTCCAAACTTCCTTGAGGCGCTTGGCTGACTTTTGCGCGGAGGCGGTCTCGGCCTTGGCCTCCTGAACCTGGCGTTGAGCAGCCTCCAGCATCGAGGCAGGCACGGTGGGGAAGGAGCTCGCGTTCTTGGGGTCTTGCATGTGAGCGAGGAGCTCGGCGTTTTCTTTTTTTAGCGCCTCCAGGGTCGACATTTTGATGGCCTCGAAGTTTGAAGTGGGATTGCTTCGAAGGGCTAGAATTCGAACCCCGCTTCGCTTCTTAGCTGCGCGGAGCTGCTCTTTGGACACGGAAAGTTCCTTCTCGCTAAGTGCAAGCTTTGTCTGGACGGCGGACAGCTCGTCCTGAAGCTTTCGGGCTTTCCTGGCCAACTGACCTAGTTGCTCATGTGATGGACCGTTGCTGGGTTCGACGGACCGCTGACGCTTGTTACCGGTCGTGGGGGTTGCCGGCTCGGCGGATGCGAGCTCGGTGTGTAGCTTCTGGACTTCGGCTTTGTACGTATCGACCAGGTCTTCGAGTTCTTGGATTCTTTGGGCCCGCACTTGGTCGTGCTGCTCGGGTTGGAAGGCAAGGTCTTCGGCGTCGAATGTCTTGAGTTGTGCCCTCAGGTATTCCACCTCTTTGGCAGCGAGTGCGCGCTGTCGTTCTAACCTTGCACGTGTTTTGTCGCCACCGGACGCAGCGCTTGATGCGGCAGCATCCTTAGCTTTCTCAATTTCGGCCCTGAGCTGTGTCTTTTCATCCTCCAGCGCTTGAATGATAGACTCGTGAGCAGCCACATCCGCTTGCAACAGTCCCATCTTCTCCGCATAGGAAGCCGACGTGAGACGTTCTTGGACAAGGGCGCGCGCAAGTTCTTCGGGGGATTCAAACTTCATATCCTCGCCGCCAGATTCGGCCGTAGATTGTAGGTACGCAGTCCATGCAAGTCTCTCATCCTCGAGGCGTTGCCTCTGCATCCTAGCCTCGTCAAGCTCAGCTTCTAGAAGCTCAGCGGCTTCCAGTTTCCTCTGAAGCATCCTCTTCTCTTCCTCAACAACCTCAACGGCTTTATGAATTTGGCGCAGGTGCTTAAGTTCGGAGAGCTGTTCGCGGTTTGTCGCCTCAAGCTTCCGGATATGTTGGACCTGTTCGGACAACTCGCGCTTAATCACAGCCATGGTCTCAGCATCCCCAGTCTGCGCCTTCAGGCGAAGCACCTCGGCTTCTAGGTTACCAATCTGACCATCTTTCTCAGAAAGCTGGGCCTGTGTAGCCTGTAACACGGCTTCTCTCGACGCGCCCTCCTGCTCAAGTTCCTGGACGCTTCTTTGGGTTGTGTCGAGCTGCATTTGGATGTCCATAATCTTCTTTTCGTTAATACGCGCAGCATCATCCTTTGCAGTCACAAGTTCCTCCATCTGCTCCGTTAACAGGCGATTTTCTTCCTCTACATCCCTAATCTTCTTGTCAAAAGTAGATTTCTCCTGCGTAGCCGTCTCGCGTAGCTCCGTGAGCTCGGTCTGCGCGTTCTCCAGCTGGCGTGCAAGTTTGGAGCTTTCGGCCTCGGCAACTTGCTTCTTCTCAAAGTCCTCCTGGGCGCGGCGCTTTTGATCCTCAATCTCCGTTTTGAACCGCGCCTCCGCCATTTCCTTCTCCTGCTCGAGCGTGCTCAAGGTGTACCGTAAGGTGCCCAGTTCGGCCTTGAGCTCCTCTATGCATCGGCGGTGGGATTCGTACTCCTCGGCGTCGGGTGGCGCCATGTTTTCTTTGGAGCTTTCTCTGGATACCGGGCGTATGGATTCGGGGGCGTAGCTGTGTCTCGAGGCGGGACGTTGAGTCGTCGCTGATTGATTTGTAGTTTCCCCCGTAAAAAGATTATATGTCGGCTGGCCGGAGCGGTAGGAAGCAATCTTGAAAATGGATGAAAAAAGAATCAGCGTACTTGTCCTTTACGCTCCGACTCACGGATGCAAGCGATTCCAAGTTCCAGACGATTTTGCTCTGTTCATCCACACTTACCCGTGATTCCCTTAGCGAGGTGTTGGGGCGCGGAACATGGCTGCCGCTTGGCGTACGCAACCTCCCGGAAACGGAGGCGCGCCTTTGCGCATCCTCAGTAGCCCGTGTGTTGCGTGAGCTCATGATGGTGGCTTCACGGTTTGTTTGGCGCGTGCTGTTTGAAGATCTAGTTCTAGCTGCCAAGTCTGGAAAGTAAACAGTGGTCTGGTTGCGAGGTCGATTCGGCGGTGGTCACGTGCCTTTGTGCTCATGGCCCGGGGTGCTATACTAGGATCAAACAATCCCCTGCCTGGCCCCGATTCCAGAGAGGTCTACATCGTACAGAATTACTTTACGGGAAGCGGTTAAGCCGGTCGTTCGCTTTCGCTTTGATCTCCGGTGATTAAGCTGATGACTTGGAGCGGCCTTCCAATTGATTCAAGATGCCGAGCCCATATGTTGCGGGTACGCACGTCTTTGGAAGATTTGGCTCGCGCCGGAGTGTACCTGCCTAGACAGAGCCAGCATTCAGTTCGGCCCAAAGGTAGCTTCGTAGCTTCGCCAGGCAGGCCGAGGAACCACCACTCTCCCAAGCCCGAGGAATATTCTAGCTAGGGGCCCCGCAAAGGAAGAAGATAAAGAAAAGAGATTACGACATATTAATGCTAAGAATACACTCCGAACCTGACCCTCTAACAGTGACGTAGTTGACTTCTGGCTATCCGAGTCTCCCCAGGGCCGATCTGTGCCCTGATCATGTCCTCTTTAGTGCCGTGGAGATACATGGGTACTTGCACCTGCCAGCTCAGGTCCACCATCCATCCATCCAATCCAGCCCGGCATCCGGCATTAGGGAAGCATGAGCTGTTGCATTCTCCGAAAAAGAAAAAGCTCCTCTGATTCCCGTCGAAAGACACCCATCAGGCGGCCGAAACCTCGCCTCCACTCCTTCCTCTCCAACCATTACTACTTGCCAGCGCATGTTCACCATTCTCGACCCGCACAACCGTGGACGACTAAGCGGACCGCCTGATTAGGGCGGACAAACGCTACTCCAGTCCTTTGTCCACTCCATCCTTAGCTTTTGCTTCCTATGCTTTGTTTGACCAACATCTATCCAAAGAGCTCGCCATCTCTCCGTCGTCGGATCTTGCCGTCAGCTCGTCGATTGACATTGAAGCCCCGCCATCACCGCTTTCAGAAACTATTGTGAACCTTTGAATAGCTTCCGACGGTAGTTCAATACTTACCGAACAGAGTCGCCAAGATGGCGTCCTTACGAGTTGCAAACGTATGTTGCCTGTCAATTGGTGGGAGGGGCTGGAGGCGGTTGAATCGATGCGTACTATTCGCGACAGCTGCTAACGCAAAGCCGGCAGGTTGCGACTCGAATCTCTCCCTCTCTCGCGGTGCTTCCTCGAGCTTCCTTGTCTCACTATACCCGAACCACCCTTACCTATCGGTATCGGCATATCCAGCAACAGCGCTTGTTCTCTAGTGCCCAACCGCCCAAGGACCCCGAGTCGCACTCCAAGTCTGAAAACCCCACCAGCTCAGATTCCGATACAGCCTCGGTATCGTCGTCCTCTTCCTCTAGCTCTCGTTCCTCGGACAGTTCCATTGCTAGCACTTCTGCGACGAGCCACTCCTCTACTTCACTAGATGATGCCAGTGTCAAAGACTGGGAAGACTACAGATATACAGATGTCTCAACGTTCAACGATCTTCCGTCTAGGACGTTTGGCGTAAACCAACACATGCTCATTAATGCCGAACTGAAGACCGCCTTTAGTCACCTCCTCCGCGAGTTCCGCGCGCCCATCATCTTCTGTTTTGCCTACGGCTCTGGTGTCTTTCCCCAGAGCAATAGCGAGCGTAGCATCACCGATGCTGAATTTCGCGCCGTTCATCCAAAGCCGCCCGAGGCGCTCATGCGTACCCAGAAGGGTAACCCCAAAATGATTGATTTCATATTTGGCGTCTCCCACGCTGAGCATTGGCACTGGCTGAACATGAAGCAGCATCGCGACCACTACTCTGGGCTTGCCTCACTCGGCTCGGGCGCTGTAGCCGCAGTGCAAGAGAAATTTGGTGCCGGCGTCTACTTCAACCCGTATGTTACCGTTAACGGCATGCTAATCAAGTACGGCGTGACGAGCATCAACAACCTTTGCCAGGACCTCGCCAGCTGGGATACGCTTTATCTTGCTGGCCGACTTCACAAGCCTGTCAAGATCCTGCGAGACAATGCTGCCGTGCGAATTGCGAACCAGCAAAATCTGGTCGGCGCAGTCCGTACCGCCCTCCTCATGCTCCCTGAGGCTTTCTCGGAATTTGATCTCTTCTCAACTATCGCTGCAATTAGCTATCTTGGGGATCCCCGCATGGCCCTGCCTACTGAGAACCGAAACAAGGTCAACAACATTGTGACAAACAACCTGGTCAATTTCCGCCGCCTCTATGCGCCGCTCATTGAGAAGCTACCCAACGTCTCCTACGTCGATGAAAGCGACCTTGGCAGCCCCGAGTGGCTCGAAAGCCCCGAGAACCATATGCTGATGCAGGACATGGACCTTGTCAAGCGCGCCAACATGGTACGGCGCTTACCGTCCGCGTTCCGCCAGCGCCTGTACTTCCTTTACCAGTCCAAGTTCCACATGACGCGATCAGAGTTCAACAAGCTGATGGAAGAGACGACTGATGAAGATGAAAAGGGCTTCAAGAGACGCCAGGGGGGTCCCTTCGAAATGCGCATTGCTGAGGACAGTGCCCACGAACTGCAAGATATGGTGCGCAAGGCCATCAAGAAAACCATCTCGTGGCCTAGCACAACTCAGAGCGCGAAAGGCCTGATTACATCGGGATTCAGTAAGACGATACGCTATATGGGCTCAAAGCTAAACCGCTACAAAGAGGGCAACAGTAAGAAGGACGAGCCCGAAAACAGCCCAGCAAAGGAGTCGGAATCGAAGCCAGAGGAGTCGATTGGTGAGAAGACGGATATCACGGAGAAGAAGGCCGATGAAGCAAAGGACGAGAAGAAATCGGCCTAAGTTTTCGACATGTCCAAGCCAAATCCAGCCACCTCGAAAACGGTATGGCGGGTGTGGCCTCGCCTTTACTTTCCTTTGTTGTACCAGATTTTGCGACTCGCATATACGTGGACTGTGGATCATGTATGCAATCTTGATTTCCAGGCATCCCCGCTACTCACGGGTTTCCTCGGCTTTTCCTTTGGCGTCTCGATTCGAACAGAGGAAAAGCCGGTGAGAAGGATCGGCTCGGGGTCTGTTTAACCATCCTCAGTTTCGCAGGCACTGGTATAAAAAGCTGCGCATTTGTTCAGGAGTACATGGATAGAAGGGCATACGAAGGACGGTTTGGTCATGGAGTACATATGCAATTAGATGTTATTAACAATTCAAGAAATGTATTAACAGAACATGTTCACAACCACCAGCTACACAACCACACCCACATCCTATAACATGTGTTTGCCTATATTTCTTCAAGTACCAAGTTGGAGAGAAAAGCACTTTGGGCTCATCGCTGTCTTTTCCTCGACACGGGGCTAGCGAAGAAGCGAAGAATCACCATGCTCGACTTCGTCTCTAGCCCCGTCGAGTGTTGAGATACATGAAAAAAGCGTTTGCGGCCGTGTTCGCAAGACTAGCCAGATAGGGCAACACCTCGCTTGAATTATTCTGCAACTGGCCCCGAAGCTTCTCATTCTCCGCCGTAAACACGCCAATCCTCTTCTCGAGGTCTCCCTTCGTCTTCGAAAAGGTCGCGTGAATTTGCGAATCTGGTCCTGGACGCGCAGAGACTCCCGCGCCGCCGCCGTCTCCCGGTCCTTCATCTTGGTATGCTGAGCTCGGACTGAGGCTAACTGATCCTCCAGCTGCTTCACGATCTGGCTAAGCTCCTCGTGGGCTTCGTCTTTGCTCGCCATCTCCTCTTTAACGAGGTTGAGTTGCCGTTCGTACTTTTGCTGCATCTCGACGAGCTGCTCGTTGAGCGTATAGCCGGCCGCTGTCTCGAGGAGGGGCTTGCGCTCGTCAACCAGCTCGCGCTGGATATCGAGAACCACCCTCGGCTCAGCCAGGACCATTTTCATAATCTCCACGGCCGAGTCGTGGTCGCCCTTGTAGCGGACGGACCGAGCCCCTTCATCGACCAGGGGCTTCCAGAACTTGGCCATCAGCTCGTCCTCGCGCTTTGCACCGTCCGCCTCGGGAACATCGGCCCATTGGGTGGTTGCGAGGATTACGTTTCCGAGGGCGGCATCTCCGACTAGTTTACGAAACATGAGGAGGCTCATTCGCGAGGATCCCTCCATTTTCTTGTGCGAGATGGAGTGCAGGTAGATGATTCCAGACAGCTTGAAGCCCTGAGTGTAGACGGTGGACAGATAGGATGTGATGTCCAACAGAACATCGGTGTCGGTGCGGTACGTGTCATTGAATCCTGGAGAGTCCAGGATGGTCACGTTCATGTTTTGATACCTCATCCGGATACTTTGGACGGTTTGAGTGCCTGTGTGTTATCGAGCACGGGTCAGCACTGTTCAGTATTATGTAGAAACGAACCATCGAAGCCTGGGGTTTGGACACTAAGGCGGGAACTAACATGCTTCTAGCCCATGGCCGAGTTCCACATCTTGACCCGTGAGCTGCTTGATAAAGTAGCTCTTTCCGGCTCCCGTGACGCCCATCACGGCGAGAACAATCTCCTTCTCCCCATCTGAGTTGAAGCCATCCTTATCCACCAGTGGGGCCAAGGCCCTCATGGTGTCACGATAATAGCTAAGGACAAGTTGAAACTTGGTGGTTCTCAAGGAGCTATGCAGGGCTCCAACGATTTGTTCGATTGGCAAGCAGAGGGGAAAAGAGAAGAAGAAGGAGAAGAAGAAAGCGGGGGATAGCT
The DNA here is from genome assembly GCA_029532625.1 of Lomentospora prolificans. Taxonomy (NCBI): domain Eukaryota; kingdom Fungi; phylum Ascomycota; class Sordariomycetes; order Microascales; family Microascaceae; genus Lomentospora; species Lomentospora prolificans. The sequence continues at coordinate 2,272,675 of JARFXM010000003.1, forward strand.
AGAGACTCCTGACTTACATGACCGGGCGTTATCCCATCTCAATCTTATGCATCCTTTTCATGGAGAAGAAACAAGGCAGGCCACTCGAAAAAGGCAGCTGTTGTTGAAGGCTCGCAACTCACATCATTCAATTTCCCTCCCCCACCAAGAAGCCTCGGGTTGTTGGCGATGCATATGGAGGGTGGCAATCGAGGTGATATCGGACAAACATCTCCTCAATGGCGCTCACTTGTCGACCGATTGAATGGCCGCGCAGACATCCCAAGGCGAGGCGAACCGAAACCCCTGCTCGATATTCGCTGGCCGGCCCGAAGTACACAAAGGTAGCACGAAGTACACTTGCTTGTTCGGGGAAGAGTTGTTTTTCTGCCAAAGGGAGGGCTGGCTCGATGTGGCTCATCTTGCGCTTAAGATGTATGCTGGCCACACCTGCCTCTAATCCGGAACGAGAGCTCCCTCGAAACATGATGCAAAAGGAATTTAGCTCGCACCTTTTGCTGGCTTTAGCGTGCAAGTTGGAGGCAAGGCTCCCGGGGCGCCAAACATGCTTGCTGGCTGGCGATACACCCACCCTGCTGGCTTTGCACATCACCAGCAGCCAGCGCTCTCGATCGCTTGCGTACCGCTCGCGAGCTACGGATGGTATCACGATTCATAGTCTACAGCCCACGCTAAACCAAATAACAACTAAAAGGCCGCATACACGACACCTTTGCCTTACAATATTCATCATCCTATGGTGCACTAATGTAGTAGCTTGAGAGCCTAGACGGGATCCCTTCCCTTCTCTTCTCTCCCCCCCCTTTGTCAATTGCACGACACGGTGGCGTGCGCACGCCGCATGCTAGTTCCGCGTCACCATGGATGTTATGTATTAGTTCCAATGCGTATTCGTGCCACGAATACCCAATAACCTACCAATTCCAGCCCAAGGTAGCGCTCCGTGCCGATTTGCCCCGCGTTCTGATGGACCCCCGATGTCTTCATACGTAGAGACCAGGCTGTGCTTCTTGGCATGGGGACGTTCAGCGCAAGGCAGCTGAGGTCTCGGGGTCGCAACCGGCGCCAACACTTCGACCCTAGCAGGACACCAGACTGCCCACTCATCATCCCACCCCGTGCCATCGTCCTGGCCAATCTTGAGGAGGCCAGGTAGCAGGATAGCCACGATTGGAAGATCCACGGCGTTGGGCGGGCTACGCTTCTTTGTCTCCAACCGCGTGTCGGATGCGTTGAACTTGAGGCGTTGGGCCACAACCCAGTCCATATCTAGCATCTTCAGGCCGCAATAGAGCTTTCCAAGTTCCATTCCTAGCCTCACGGCCATCCCCGTTGCCTGTCGGAGGCTTTCCCATTTCGGCTCTTTGCATGTGCAAAATCTTTCTTCGTTCAGGAGAGGGTCTAGGATAGACAAGATTCTGCTTAGAAGTTGCCTTGCTGCTGGTTCGAGCTCAACATCGGCGTTTCGTAAGCAGTCTGCCTGCCACCTTCTGGCCGCACTTGGACAACCTCTTTCTAAATGAAGCATCATCATGATCAGCCTTGGCACTACCACACATCATTTTTTTTTTGGATTCCTTCTTCCTTTGGGGTGAAGTAACCTACCCGCCATCAACGTGAAAAATTCGCTTGAAAAGTGGTCCTTCATCTGCTTATCGTCAAGTCCCGTCATCGGGTGGACAAACGCATCTCCGTATATGACATGGAGGACAACCGACTGAATGGCATCCACAGCCGAAACGCCACAGGACGCAGGATCGACGCCCGGCGCGATAACCTTTTTCACAAGTCGATAAAGTTCGCCATTCTCATCGGCAATATCAAGAATCGTGGCAACATCTACCTTGCTCCCTCGGGCAAGCTCGTTGAAGTTGTTCAGAGTCCAGTTTCTCACTCGCGAGATGATTGTAGCAAAGTCCCTTTGGATCTCGCCGTGATCGCGCCCAGCCAAACGGTTACTCAGCTGGAACTCGCGGCCTTGATGCGTTCCGAGCAGCTCTTCTTCGAGCTCGCGGTTTCGCGCCAGTAAGCCGGCTTTTTCTGAACGTAACTGCCGGTTTTCGGCCTCCAGCTGTGCTATGACCGGGTTCTTGTTAGGACTCTGCGGGCGTCTCTCTTGTTAGGACTCTGCGGGCGTCTTCAAGTAGGCTCGAGGGTTTAACAAACCGACAAGGAACCCTGATTCTGGTAAGACTGGGGAGGTCGGGACTCCAGAAACCCCTGAAGGTTCGACTTTAGGTCTTGCTTCGCACATTTCCACTGAGGACCTGATTCTACTTCATACGTACCGGATGTTGACCCATCTCCATATGTCCTTGTGTGTGAGGACACGGTTCTTCTCTGGGGGAAATCCGTCTGGGTAGACTTCAGGAGTTGCTCAAGGATTATGCTTGAACCAAAGATGAGACTCTGATATGTGCTGACCGCACGCGGAACGCCAGGAACCCTTCCGAGAAACCGGTACACCGTCTCCTGGAATCGGGGATCTTCAGGGGAGAGAGGGCCGGGAACAAGTCTCGCGATGGAAGTAGCAGGATCAGGCAGGATCAGATCTCTCGGGCGGTTGGGATGCCATTCACTTTCACTCACGGCACTCGTAGACCAAGATCACGCCTTCTATAAGTTGAGATTAGCAAGATGAATTGCTCTGAGAGAATGTTTTGGAGATAATCCGGATATGTACCCAGAGATGCGTTTGGTGGGGGGGGTTCTCGCGAAGGTGATTGTAGCATGATATGAAGAATGATACGACGGAACCTCCCTGTCCTTATTAGTGATATGCTTGGTTCGAGTCGAGTCTGGTGGAAACGCCACAGCTGCGATGTTGCAACCATCAATTGAATCGCTTTTGACCATGATAGCTACGCACCGCGACCTATTTGTTCAGTTCATCAGATGCCGTGTCATACGTGTCATTGAGAGTATCTTTAGGTAGGTGCAAGTCACTCATCATCACAAGGCTCCGAGGCCCTCGCTCCAATCAATTTGACTCTAGCCCAGGCTCGGATTTGCTGCAGGTCTGGCACCGTAGCACGGATTCGGATGCATCGGCCACTGGGGCCTTATACGGACAACTCAGTCGTGCTTAGGATGTCAACCAGTACAGAATATATTTGGGACATGGGTCGTGATTTGAAGCTGACGAGTCTCTCCCGCTCGTCAAGGCGTTTGAAACTGTGTGTATGCAAGTAGACAAGATGGGTGAGCACAGAGCAAGCGCCGCGGAGTCTCCACCTCCTTCGTCTAGCGCGGAAACGGAACGCCAATTCCTAGTTGTCGGAGGTAACTCACCTAGCTCGAGTGTGAGATCAACGTCTAGATGCTAATATTGTGTTCTCTAGTTGATTTCGGTACCACTTACTCAGGTAGGCCTCTCGAGCTGGAGATCCATATATCCACTTGTCCAGCTCGCAAAAGTCCGCGTTTCGGCCCATCATTTCTCGGTGAGCTAACTATGTGGTGGGGTTATAGGCGTTGCGTACTCCCTTTCCTTCACTCCTTCGGCGATAGATCTCATCAAGCGCTGGCCAACTAGCACGGGCCCTGGCGGGAGCACCCGGGGATCCGAGAGTCGCGACAAGGTGCCAAGTGAGATAGCTTACAGTGAGAAAGAAGAAGGGAATCGCTGGGGTTATCAGCTTCTCCCAAACCACTTGAGATCATCCTACTTCAAGCTTTTCCTGGATCCCAATGCCGGCTCCGAGGCATACAATGACCCCAACTTGTTCTCTTCGGCCAACACAGCGCGACAGGATTTATCGATCCCGCGCCTTCCACCGGGGAAGGACGCGGTACAGACGTGTTCTGACTATCTTAAATTTCTCTATGAGCATGTCATGGGGGTGCTCAAGTTGCGGCTGCCCGATACTCTCTCGCATACACCCATCAAGTTCGTCATCACAACTCCAGCAATGTGGAGCCCGCGCGCACAGCACGACACGAAGACGGCCGCTAAGAAGGCAGGGTTCGGATCGAGACGCATGGACTGGATCGAAACTGTGTCCGAGCCCGAAGCGGCCGCTGCTTATGCGTTAAAGAGTCTCAACATCTCCAACGAGCTTGGAGATGTTTCAGCAGGTGCATTGGCTGGATTTGACGTAAGTACAAGGTCACCATCTTCCCGTCTGTCAAACGAGAATGAGATCTCTGAAACCGCTCATATTAGGTTGGAGACCAAGTCATTATTTGCGATGCTGGAGGTGGTACTGTGGTACGTTCATTTATTTGCATGCACATGCATTCATTCTCTTGAAGGCGGGCTTGTCTTGGGACTTACTGGCTGTCGTGTAGGATCTAGTCGTGTATGAAATCGAGAAAGTGCGCCCGTATCTCAAGGTATCGGAAACGGTCCGGCCCCAAGGTATATCATATCTATCATTCTAGGGTTGCCAATCTGGTCTAAGTTCCGGGAACAGCTAACATTGAGTTTATATAGGCGGCCTTTGCGGATCCACAGCGCTGGATCGCGCGTTCCTCGAGCTTGTCCGGAGGCGTCTCGGCAGCCAGGCATACCGGCTAGATGATCCTATGGTCTCTGGACGCGGAAGCCGCCTCATGACATCGTTTGAGAGCGTCAAGAGAAATTTTGGACGCAACGACTACGAAGACGACGAGTGGATTGAGCATGGTCTCCGAGACGTCGAAGAAGATATAGCGGCAGGGATCGACAGGGACAATATCAAACTCACCTAGTAAGTGAGAGGTGCTCGGAGACCAAAATCCGAGTGAGGGAATCTAATGTATGGTACAGCGACGAGATTGAATCCATCATCTTCAGGCCGACACTCAAGAAAATCATCTGCCTCATCGACAGCATGGCTGTGCAAGCAAGATGTGCAAACCTCAACAGTCCGATCAAGGTAGGCTGGACCCGGCAAAGAATCACTGCCGAATGAAAAGAACGGCGTGGTAACAAGGCACAGGGGGTCGTTCTCGTGGGAGGATTTGGCCAATCGACCATGTTGTACAAAGAAATTCGAGCCTGGGCTCTACAGCAGACGCCTCCGATGTTTGTTTGCAACCCGGCAGACTCGTGAGTGGAAAAACACCGCCACCCAAGCAAGTCCCTTTCTTTCTAACTCCAATCCTTTTTTCTAATACAGCTGGGCCACAATCATGAAGGGAGCGGTCTGCTACGGCCTCGAGGGCATCGTCCATCGAAGGAAGCTACCCTGCCACTTTGGCATCGAGCTAGACGAGCGCTACGATCCAAAGATCCATGACCCAGCCTACAACTATATTAACCAGTTTTGCGGGACCGAGTTCAATCGAGACTGCATGACGTGGTTTGCTAACATGGTGAGTACGCATTCAATCGGTTTGTTGCATGTTTACATGGACGGAAGCAAGCTCACGAGAATGCAAATCTCTGACGCTTACTTCTTTATATCATCCAAAAATCAGGGACAAGATACGGATTCAATCAAACGAATTTGTGTCCCGTTCAATGTTACCAAGTCAGAATCCCATCGAAGAGAGGACTCAAAGCTTATCTTGAGGTCTTGCTCATACCATGAACCACCTAAGACACGAAGCAAGTGCCAAGGGAGTAAGTAGCTAAGTTGCCTTGTCTCTCGCTAGCTAGGCTAACCAAAGCTGACCTCGCCTGGAAACAGGAGCCCCGCGGCTTCCGCCATTGGTTATCCCCATGGGCAACCTCCCGAGTTATGCGTTTGAGGAGAGGACGACAGGTGGCTTTTTGGGGCTTTTCACGACGACGTATCTCAGGTCATGCTTTACGCTTGAGATGGTGGTAGAGTCAGCATCGATCAAGTTCGAGCTTAGACATGAGGGGAACCTCCTCGGAACTTATAGATTTGATGAGAACAGGGCTACCTACGAGGCTCTTGGCGAGATCTATGAGCACTAAAGGCGAGTATCCGGGCTGGTGATAGGCCCGTGTTTTGGAGGGTAATAGATAGCTACGCCGGATTGACTTTAATGAAGGAAGCTGGCAGCGATAAACGAGGTATGGATTTCGCTTCCATGAGGATATTCTTGTTAGAGGTCGTGTTAAGTGTTATTTTCAATGAAAACCACAACTTGTTGCTGTTCACACCAGGGTTCGTTAACCAACGCCAGTGATTGATTTCTTTTCTTGTCTGTCCTATTAAAGCACAGTGGGATCCAGTAAAGAATATTGATTGATCAATAATTGATGATCCACAGATCTATCCATCTATTGATCGTTGTCAACCACGCCCGGCTTCACTCTCTGTCGACCTGAGAAAGAGATAGCAGCCCTCACCCACACACCACCACACATTTCCTTTTGTCTGCTCTCCAATAAAGCTGGACAATACGACTCGAAAAGACAAGACAGAGTGGGTGTGTGGATGGTTCCCCAAGGCGGGAAATCACCGACAAGATGGACGACTCTTCGGCCCCTGGTTCCTGCAACCCCGCCCATGATGCGATCGACGTTGGAAGAATTAAGCTTATTTGCCAGTTAGTTTTCTCTCGTCTTTCTGCCACAATCAAAACCCTGTGCCTGTTTTTCTGCAGGAACGTCTCGGAGCGGGCTCGCGTGGGCGATCTGATGATGCGCAGCGGAGGCTTTGTCAAATTCTTTATGCACCCATCTCATCTTGACAGGGAAAATCCGTTTGGTTTGGCAATCTGCGAAACAACGTGTGGCAAGACGAAAGCTAGATGTATGCGAACTAATAATAACATGTAGAACACCCGCCTTGGCAATCATCCAACCCCCTTTGTCGACACGAGGGCGACAACGATGAGTAGGCCACCTCGATTCTCTTGCTCGTCGGAACTGCCGATGGCTGGCTCGAGGCCAATCCAAGAAAACGATGCCGTCCCTGAGCACGTTTGGTCTTGCGACGCGGGACAGCTCGTAATTGTCGAGCGAGCGGCCGGATTGGGGGGTGCATTCCATCCAAGCCAGCCATCCCATCATCCCACCCGCTGCCATCCACATTACCCATCCGTTGCGATCGGTCCATATTAGTCAAAGATGAATAATCGCCATGACCATTCATCTACCTCATATTCCAGTCATGATAACCAGGTTCCAGGGCGTTGGGCCACCCTAGCCCGCCCAGCATCCTCGCTCCGAGTGAATCCCCCGGCCTGCCTTATCCGGGGGATTTCAGCCGGAACTTTTCTCTCCCCGCTAGTGCCGCCCTCTATATGATAAACAATTGACCGTCACCACCAATGGCTTTCAGAGTCAAGCCGATCTGAACGTGATGGCTTTGGCCTTCGTCTCCTCTTCACACCGGGGGAAGGCCGAGGACAGTCTCATGTGTGTGCTTGTGTATGTGTGTGCGTGTCTGTATTTACATATATGTGTGTGTATGGCCGTCGGATTCCCCTTCCGTCGGTGTCATTATCCCCCGTCACGCCTTGCTAGCCGCCACACACCCATCTATCTTCCACCGCGGCCCATCGCCTGTGTGTCCTGGACAACCCACGACGTCGAGTCTCGCTCGGATGAATCGGCCGTTCCAGGATCCAGAGCGAATAGAGACGCCGCCCGGGAATGGGCTCTCCCCCCCCCCCGGCGGGGGGATGCCTAGAGTGGGTAGCTACACCCAATGACATCGTGCATCTTCACTCCTTAAAATAGCAATTTTCAATATGGAGTAAGTGGGCGTGCATCTCGACTGGACTCTGCTACGCCCGGAATATCAGCCGCGTGGTGTGCCGAGTAGCTCTTCTCTCGTCAGTCCCACAGGGCGTAACTTGTTGACCATGATTGTGGTGGAGCTATCACTTATAATCAGCCAGTTTCACGCAGACGGACCATCTCTGGATCATCCTATCTTTGCCTTCCAGATTGTGCTATCCAGTATTACTTGCCCAGTCTTAAAAAGACATCCTTCGTCCGAGCCAGCTTTTCACGGACCCTCCGTTCTGAAGCCCCCATCTCACCACCAGAAAAACACCCTCTCCTACCAAGACAGTCAACATGGTACGCAAACTATTCCTCGCCGGCCTCGCCCTCCTCCAGGCCACCGCCACCCATGCCCTCATCGTCCCCGCCGACCTCCCCGAGGGCCTCTACACCATTCCCTTTGACTCCACCGGCGCCGCCCTCTCCGAGCCCGTCCGCGTAGAAGCCCGAAGCTCCCGCGTCATGCGGGCGAGCCTTCTCGAGGACCGCCAAATCCAGCGCTGGCAGGCCAAGTGTGGCAACACCGGCCAGATCCAGATCAACGATTTCACCGTCGCCAAGGAGAACCTCCAGAGCGAGTGCGACAGGGGCGTGACCTACCGCGCCAACATGGCCGTCGTCTACACCACCGGCAACGCCGTCGCCTACTTTTGCAACTTTGACCGCGAGAACAAGTGCTCCAGGGCAGAGTACGAGGATGCTATGCTCAGCCTTGTGACGCAGTGCGGGATCGGTGCTGGTGGCGAGGTGTACCTTGCTGCGCAAGATAAGGGGTACGGCGGCGATAACAAGGGTGTCGAGATTTGCTTGTGAGGTGCTGGAGAGCATTGGTTAGCGACGTTTCTAATAGGAAGTGTGGAATATGGGATAATACTCTCCGAGCATAAGGGACATGCGGGAATGGCGAGTAAATAATGATTGATATAGCATATCTGGGATGAGTGGAGGGCTCTCTTGCATCCTATGTGTTTTGAGAATACATTTGGACTTGTACAACTCCTATGTTTGCTTGTAACATGCCCTTGGCCAAACCTTACTATTTTATGACCTCATATCGAACTCTCGTAGTAGTCCGTGAAAGATTCTAAGCAGTGCAACTCAACTACGAAGGACAAGCCCTCGCCCATGCAAAGAAGTCGAGGTTTTGCAAGCAGGAAATTAGGGATTTGGGTTGTATGACACGTTCTCGGTGCCAACCAAAGACGTATTACTCCTTCTCGTTCAATGGAGTCAGAATTGTTCCCCTGGCTTACAATCTAATCCAGCACGAATGTTGGGAAGTCGGGAGAATGTGTCGGTTGCTAGTTGAACTAGAATGTAAGTTGGAGTGAAACTCGTCTTTATAGAGCCTTGGCGACTCATGAACACCCTCACCAGGATGCTTCCGGGTTATATTACAATCGGGCCATTCCTGGAATGGTGCTTCCGAAGACTAGCCTTCATTAATCAATAATTCGATTCAGCATCCTTCTTTGAAAACGAGGTCTTGGACAACGATACCGAAGGTTTCAACGTTGCAACGAGGTTGAATAAGATTTCCGGTACCGTGCTACCAATCAATACTTGACCTGGGGATCGTTTTTCATGTAACGCAATGGCTATGCACTTCATCCGCACGTCGGGCCGCAGCCTGCTCAACCCGGTTTCGCTTTCAGACAAGGGACATTTCGCTGGGTAGAAAGCTTCCTCTGCAGTACGAATATACCAAGCGAGCACCGAGCCGCCAGTCTAAGAGCGTTCCGCATAGCACCGTCACCTAGCGCATGGGTCACGGATGGCTTCCTTGCCAAAAAGGTCATAATCATAAGCGAGCTTCCAAATCCTTCATCCAAAACTCCTCCCCTCAAGAAACATCTTTTGCCCTCCAGTAGCGACATTAGATCCCTTCGATCTTACTTCTTAACGTCAAGTATATCCATCCAAACATGTAGCCACCTTTCTTCAAGAGAGACGCCGGGCTGCACGCGCCTTCACAGTACTCAGACCCGGACATGAATTCGTTACATAGGTACGGAATCCCCTCATACAATCTTAAATAGCGTTTTTCAATCTACAGGGACTTTACGGAGCCCTCATCTTGCCTATGTACCTCTTCGCCCATGCTCTAGAGATGCACGCCATCCGTTGGGCAGATCGTTGTTGAACAGGTTGTCTCACAGAGCCTCGCATGAACTTGCGGTGTGCCTCATCTTCTGCTGCCTCCTGAAATCGGTTGTCTAGTGGGAGAGGCCTGAGGAAACGCAGCGTTTCGACGCCAAGTTTCGAGTTGCTGATGGAACAGAAAGCAGATGGTACAAGTTGGAAGCATAGACGGCAAGCCTTGGAGCACTCAGTTCTAAGCATCGTGTTGGTACAAGTATCCGTGCCACCTTCTTCATTCTCTCTCTTCTACTACTCTCTTACCTAACTTGATTGACGCATCACTGGTGCGAAATATCTAGGCAAGAAGAACTCGCTCAGAAGGAACATCAGCTCAGTAACAACCTCAGGCGTGAAGCTCCAGCCGAAGTGGCAGAGAGCAACTCTGGCCAGGAATGAAAGCGCGCCCCAACCGGAAAGCCATTCTTTCCATACCTCCATCTGAGGAAATACCTCAGTCCTATCGAGCTTGTCTTCTTCTTTTCATTGTGCAAGCTGCCAGAAGATTGGGGCCAATTCGGCTGACTCTCCGCGTGACGACGATGTTCCAACTTTAGAAACATCATTGCTAAGAAACGGACCTATTCTATGCAGTTATCTTAGCGTTAACCCCCCGAAAGGTCTCGCTTGGGCTTGATATTGCTCTGTTTGCTGTTTCAAAGAGAGCTGGAGCTGGGAAGACATGGTAATAAGGACGGCTATGAAGGCCCGGGAAACCGGGTTAGTACGCTCATGTACTTGGCAAAGTAGAATCGATATGTGAATCCCAGGCCAACACCCCTAAATATACACCGATATTGTCCAGTCCCACAGCTAATCCTCCTACTTCTCTATTAAATGATATCTCTCAGCTCACGCAGTTTGAAAGGATGGTACAGTATAGTACAATATCCTCTCAAATCAGAAAAGGGCAGATATGCGCCTCCACTATGGATAACTGTCGCTGATATTAAGCTTCTCCCCACATAGGGCGTTGGTTGTTCATATCGCAAGTGGAGCTCGGCAATGACAAGAAGAATGAGCCTGACCATGGAGATTGTAGGTATTCTGAATTATTACCAGCGCGATAATGGATTGAGCTAGACCAATCCAACAGACCATCGTAGGTTATCTCATGGCGTCCTTCCAGAGAACGACGTAAGGAACGATACTAAAATTGTATGGCTTGAGGATGTTGATCTTAGGCTCTCGCATGCGACATTTAGTTGCCAGCTTTCAGGTTAGGGTTAGCTGGACGAAATTCCCGTTCGGCGATTCGAGATGAGGTGGATCCGCCAACGTAGCGGGACACGGGATGAAAAGAGAAAAGTAATAGGGAATTTGTATAATCCAGGGTATAAGCCAAGAGCTATACCCTCTTTGGCTCGGGCACTCTAGCCATAGGTCTGGGTAAAATCGGATCCGGACATGGAATCCCCATTTAGCATCATCGTGACACCTTCACTCAATACTTTAGATTGAATTAGGCCAGAACGCGGGATCGCATGGGGTCACGCCTTTTATGCTTTGTTTTTGCCAATTCATTAAATAAGGATTCTCAGCTATTGAGGCATCCCGTCGGCGTACGGAGGCAGGAAAGCCGGGGGATCTATCCTGGTATGGCAACCTGGCACGTATATGAGAAAACCCACCATCTAGATGAATATAACTAGCAGCATGGCCGAGAAATAATTGACTCTCCTCTTCCGTTCGGGGGTTTCTCCTGGCTGTTCTTCTTGGTATACTTGACTTATCGTCGTGAGGAAATCTAAACTCCTCGCCGTCCAAAGGCCCATTCCAAAACCGACCCGTATAAGCCGTTTCTACTCATCGCGATGGTCCACTCTGCTCTCTTCGCGTCTATACTATTCGCCCTTGGAGCTTCTGCCCAGGTCCAGAGCCGCTGGGGACAATGTGAGTTTATACTCAGCGTCGAATCTGAGCAACGAGAACTAAGATCCCGCGGATAGGTGGCGGTGAGGACTACGACGGCCCGGCGATCTGTCCCGAGACCTATTACTGCACAGCCGGAAAGTAGGTAACACCAGTGCTTTGTCCGCATATCTCAACTTGGAAAGTCTACTAAAGAAACCGTAGCCGCTGGTACTCACAGTGCGTTCCCTTGCCCGGAAGTCCCGACGACACAGCGATCCGCAACGCTCCCGACACGCCCCTCCAGACCACCAGCTTCCAAACCGTCGTCACCATCACCGTGATCGCCGAACAAACCGTCATCCCTTCCGTAGTAACAACATACATCACCTTCATCACCCCCGAGCCCACCCCCTCCCCCCCTCCAGCACTATCACGCTCGTCCCCGACACCCCGATCAACCCCAAGGACCGCCGCGAGGACGCCCCCAAGGCCAAGGACGAGAAGCGCGAACCTCTCCCCGCCCCCGCTCAAGCCGGCGACCCGACCCCGTCCCAGCTGCAGGACGGCCAGCTCTGGATCCGCGCCGTCACCGCCCCGCATTTCCACGACTACCTACAGACGAACCCCCAGAACGAACCCGGCGTCGCCATTCTTGGCCCCAAGGGTTCCGCCGGCCAGTATAACATTGTCGACGGCCAGCTCATCAGCGGAGGAAGCGCCGACAAGCTCTATCTCCACGTCGAGAAGCCCGACGATCTTACGCAGCGCAAGCTCGCCACCTGGTTTAACACCACCCAGAACGAATTCGGAACCTTTGAGTTCAACGGCGATGCTGTTGTATGGTCTACGCCAGAAGTGAGGCGAGAAAACCTCGCGGCTTGGCTGGCTTGCGAGGAAAATGCGCTGTTCATCAATACGGGTGCTTATGCGTACAATACGCCTGCGGGTTGCAGCGATCATACCGTGAGTTCTGAAATTTCCCATAGTCAACTACGGATAGAAAGCTGACTTTTCCCTCCACAAGATACACTTTTACAACGGCGCTACTACTGACTAGGTCAGTGGGTTCGGAGGGTTGTAGGTTTGGCGGAACCTTTGTAGCGAGGATTATCGGCTGCTTCACCTGCGAGGCCCACCACCGAAAGTTGGTATATGGAGGAGTATATATAGTCTTTAAATCCCACGTATATACAATTGTGAAGCTGCTTTGAGACTGGTAGGTTTCCAAAGCCGCCCTATTTAGAGCTACGGAAACCAGCCTCCCTAGCCTCAGGATCCATGTCACCATGCCGTGCGTACGAGCTCCTAGGAATGCAGGTGTGGCCGCACCGCAGATCTTGAGCCCGCTCCTCGACCCGCACAGTACCGGCCATTGATCAAGCGAGGATTATCGAGACGGGACGGCCGAAGATGGGTTGGCTAGTTTATCCCGGGAACCAATGTCCAGGTTTTCAGGAACCTCATGCCGCCTGGACGCGTAAGTGGGCCGCGTGGGTTTATGGTCTAAGTCACTTGGTAAACCTGCATGCTACTGAACTCATTGGGTTATCGTTAACATTGATTCGCACACATCTATGTTCAAACGCCGTAACAACCTCGTCCCGTAAACTACTACATTATGATCCTCTTTATATACACTTAGACGTAACACTTATTTGATTGGCTGTGGCGCGCTTGAGCTCTGCGATCCCTTCTGTGCCATTACTTCCTCTTTAGGAGGCAGTGGTTGCCCCATTTCCGTCGGAACTTGTCTGGGACTAGACTTGACTCGGGCACCCAAAGCATTCTGCTGATGGGATGCGTGCGTCCCGCATCGAGGAAGGGGACACACTTCACAACTTCCCAGTCCTCCTTGTCCGCCACGTAATCCGGTTCATTCGGTGGAAGCTGGCCCTCATGTAGCGGGTACTGAGTATCGACGAGGAAATTGCACGCGCGGACATCTACATATTTTCCAGGATCCTCCTCGTTCTTATCATTAAGACCGCTGGTCGGCAGCCAGGTTCCGCTCCAGAAGCCGAAGTCAATGTCGGCTTCGGAGAACTCTCCGGGCAGAAGTCCTCGAAACTCGGATCGGATGAACTTGGCATGCATGCCCCGCGGAAGGAAGTAAGACGAAGGGAATCGATACCATTCTTTGCCGAAACATACGAGGTCACCATTGCCTCCGATTCCCTCCTCTCCTCTAGCTCCGGCACCTAGAGGTTCGTATAGCTTCAAGGGCGCCGAGTAGGCGGAGTAAATACCGTAGATCCTGGTGAGACCGAGCATAGCAGCAAGAAGGAAGACGGTGCTGACGGCCAGTAGCCTAAGCTTGGCTGGGATCTTGGCTACCAATGACTTGGGGTCTTGAGTCCCGATCGCGGTTAGGAGAATGTGAATCGAGATGGCTGCGTTGAGTGCGAGGAAGGGATAGGCCGGGTACATGAATCGCTCCTCTTTGTGAGGCTGGGAGGTGAAAATGCCTAACCATAGGTAGAATGGCATGACAAATATGGTTGTTCGCAGACCGAAAGCAGAGCCCACCTTACGATCGCTGAAAAGTCGCTGCAAAGTGAAGAGTGGAAGAGCTAGCAGGGCAAGGAGAAACCAGATATTGAAGTTGAGGGTTAGGTTTTTGAAGTAAAACGTCCAGGGCTCGGTGCCATAAAGGTCTGGGCCACCTGTCTTGGAGAATATATTGTAATTGACAATGTTCCAAGGTATGACTTCGATCTTCTTGTAAAAGAAGGCGTTGACAAACGTGTCGGCGACCTTTTTCTTGATTTAGCAAGCAATACCTTTTAAGGACCCATGAGAACATGATAACTCACAACTAGCAACAAGCACGCAACGGCGCCTCGGAAAAGGCGGAAAGCAGACTCAAACATGCGCTGCCCATCACCAACCACTGCAAAGAGGACCTCTTCAAGAACAAATGGCGCGGCGAGGGCCATGGCGAAGGGCCAGCCGAGGATCGCACCAACACCGAACCAGGCAAGCCCTAGAGAGGTCTTGATACCGCCACGCCAATTCATGAAGGCAGCAGTTCCCACCATGACCGCAATCATGGCAAAGCTCGACGGAAGGAAGGCGGTGCTGGCATGGAAGTTACCGGGGCTGAGAACCAAGGCTGCTACGTAAAATAAGCCGACGCGTGGATTAAGGGTGAGGCTGATTGCTCGGAAGAGCAAAGTCTGGGCGAGAGCGCATGCGAAAGCGAGAATATACCGGACGAAGTAAAACTCGGCAACCTAGTGACGTCTGGTAGTGAGCGTACGGGTCGGGGGTAGAGACGAGAAACTCGCAGCGCGCGGGATAAGGACCCGTACGTACCTTGTTAGTTCCTGGGAGAAGCCGGCGGAAATTTCCAACAATTGCATGTAGTGCAACGTATAGCCAGCTTCGAATGGCAAACTCGGGGGAATATTCCCAAGTTTGCAGGCCATATCCATGGGAGAGGTAGTGCGTCGGCTCCCAGTAGTTGAAGGTCTCATCGCAGTCTTGGATCGGCGCGAAGAAGGCGGCAATGAGGTTCGCGATCAAGAAACAGTAAAAGATCTTGATGGGTTCTACGCCGTAAGGGCTTACTTTCCTACAATCCGAGCGTCGAGTCGTTAGTTGGAAACCCGAGGCGCTGGTGAGACAAGCGGGGGTTCAAAAATTACTTCTTACGAGCATGGCCGGCTGCAGGATGAACAAACGGAGTGCCTTCTTCCTGTGGAGGAGCCATTGCGACAGGTTAACCTCAATTAGGGGATGGCATGAAGCGATTCCGATCTGTGAGCCAAGCTAGGGCAGAATGTTGAGTTTGTTGGGGTTTGGATTGAATGCAACATTCTCTTACATCTTGAGTGAATGTGGCCATTGCGCGAAAAGCAAAGAACGTCATTGATAAGAGCTTTATCTTATCTGATTAGCCGAAGATCTGCCACATGGAATTTCTTATCGGTCTTATCGGCCTTTTCGTCTCTTTTTTTTTTTTCTTTGGGGATGGCCACCCCACTATCACTTGTACACGCCTTGAGAGGCTTTGATGCATTCAACACTTCCTAGACGTTTTCACCTCCCATTTCTGCTTCCTCTACAGATATTATACCATATTTAAGTGCTGCTTCCAATTTCACAGTCCATATCGCAACTCACGTCGAAGTAAGTCGAATACATTAAGGACAGTCTTTCTTCCTGCCGATTGCTCCATCCCCCGCCATTCGCGATATCAAAGGATTGAAGCCCCGTGGAGAGGAAGAGCCCAGACCGCACTGGCTCATATACCTCGTCATGTCTTCTTTCAACATCCCCGGATTGGGGTTCGCGAAGCCGAACGAAGTTCTTCCTCTAGCCCCCGACACTACTCCCTCTCTCTCTTCTGCGCCCATAGAGAACTCTGGCCCAAGCGAACAGGACTCGAAACTCGAACAGCTAACTGCGACGAACACCGAAAGCCAAATTCATCAAAATGTAGAATCAAAAGACCGTGATGTGGCTATGTCAGAAGCCACCGGAGAGGTTGAGGCCGTTACGCAAAAGAAAGAGACAACGCCGTCACCGATTAACACCGATATCACCTCCTCAAGCCATGACGAACAAAAGGTAGACGCGGATATGAAAGACGACCAGGCGGTTGGCGAGACTTCTGGCAATGGCGTATCCGTGACTTCTAGTGATCCGATGAAGGTTGACGAAGGTCCCGCAAATGGCGCTTCAATCACCGACGACCTCGAGGCGGCTATTGGCGGTCTGGGCCCATTCCAAACCGCCGCCCCGGAAGAACAGCAAGTTAACAGCGAAGGCCAACCACAGGAGGAAACGGGCGGAGAGCACCCCGAATGGGAGGTTGATTCCTCGCCCTACGAATCGTCATCGGAGTCTGACAGTTCCGACTCGTCCTCTGACGAAGACTCCGACAATGAACAATTCAAAGGTCTTAGCATCGAGGAGACTGCTCGTCTCCTTATGGAAGCCGACGCGGGGTCCGATGATGAAGAGAGGGGCGATAAAAATCCTCGAGCACAAGTCCGAACCAAGAATGAGTTGCCAGAGGAAGTATTGCCCAAACCAGACGTCACCATTACACCAGAGATGAAGATTGAAGAGCTCGGCGCCATCGAGCACATTGTTGACACGACTCTGGTCATCAAGGCATATACTCCCGGCGAATACCAAGTTATTGACACGGGCTCCGTGCTGTGCACCGCTGATCGTGTTGTAATTGGAGCTCTTGCTGATATTCTCGGCAAAGTTCAGGAGCCGCTGTATACTGTGAGGTTTAATACCCCAGAAGAAATAGCCGAAGCTGGGCTGAAAGTGGGCACCAAAGTGTTTTACTCGGTAAACCATGCCAATTATGTGTTTACACAGGCCTTGAAGAACCTCAAGGGCTCAGATGCTAGTAACTTGCACGACGAGGAGATCGCAGAGGACGAGGCTGAATTCTCCGACGACGAAAAGGAAGCAGAGTACAAGAGAAAGCTCAAGCAAAAACGGAGAGAAAGGCAAGGTGGTGACTCGCGGGGTCGTGGGGGGCAGCGAGGTCCACATCCACTCAGGAATGAGGTGCCAAATGACGGCTCGTCGGGCGCTCTCAACTATGATGATGCGGGTGACGACGATGGTCCTTACAAGCCACTTACTAGACCTCCAGGGTATGGCGCAAGCGGGTTTGGTGGTCCAACTGAAGAGGCTCCTCCAGGCGCTTATAGGCCTCGCGGAGGACGTGGTGGTCCCTCAAGGGGACGTGGCCAGCAGCGAGGCAGAGGCTTCGGTCGCGGCCGGGGGGGATCCGGAAATGGTGTGGGCGGCTCGCGAGACGGATATTCGTTGCCGCCTCAGAATCAGCAGTCATATTCACACCATCAGCCTCCTGCGAACCATGGTGGATCGAGCCAACCAGGAGGTTTCAACTTCCAGGTCCCGGGCACTCAACACCCCGGCCAAGCTGGCGCGACACCAGCAGCTAGTTATCAAGCACCGACATGGCCGCAGCCATTCCCGAACCCTCCGTTCCCAAATGCACAGTTCCCTCCCGTGAACTGGGCTGGCCAGCAACCCCCCGCTGGGCTCCCACAAAATGGACCGCCTGGACCGCCTCTCCTCAACCCAGCATTACTCGCTTTGCTGTCAAGTATGACGGCGCAGAACCAGGGCCAGCAGCATACCCAGCAGCACCCGTCTTGGCAAGGCCCGCCGCCAGGTCAAGGAGGCCAGTGAGACATAGGGTGGGGCGGTCTTTGGTCGTAGACTGATGAGGGATTAATATCTCTGGACGGAGAGGAAGACAGACGGACTGGACATTGCCGAGGGTATGGCGGTACTTTCTTTTCTTTCCGTTCTTTCTCTTTTATTATAGGGCATTTTTTTTATTGTTATCTAAAATGGCAAACGGAACGGAAAAGTTATGATACCAGCATTACTGTAGTTTCATACATACACAAGGATCACATTTTGGTCTTCACATAAACTGCTTCGGGATCGGCGGGCCTGCTGATTCTTCCATCAACTTGTCCCCATGATACGGGTCTCATCGTGAAGAGAGGCGGGATGTAACGGCCAAAAAGCAACAAACATGGGCGCAAAACTCTTGACGGAAAGGTTGGGCTGCAGCCCCCGTCTCACGAGATGAAGGCATCTGTGGCTGATACGTTCGATATCCTTGCTCGACGGGGGAGAGGCAGTCCCATGTAGGTGATATTACGGCAATTTCCCGCACCCCGTCCTTGCCTCGTCCCATTCAGCGATGGGAGTAAGCGAAGTGGGCTTGGCCTGGGCTATGAGGAGAGGCTCCATTCCAGAAAATCTGTCTTGCCATGACGTCTTGCTATCTCGGAAGAAAGTCGGTCACGGGTAGATCACGGTATTGCATGGCTGTAGCGGGATGTGGGGTTAAGATTCTTTTCTCTAAAATTGGCTCCGTGATTAAGGGACGCTCTGGGTCACTGTGGTATCGTGAAACAGCGGCCTAGAAACTTAAAAGCCAGCAGCATCGTCTTGGGACTAGCGGCGAGACGTCATACTGGGATGGAACGACATTTTGTCGAATGCGGGAGGCCTCGGATTTCAGAGGGGGGTTCCAAGCTTCCAGACCCTATTACCTGTAGAAGCCCGCTCTTAGCGCCACGCTTTGAATGCTGGCCGGATGGCTCAGTCAAGTCTTGGTATTTCATAACGTCCACTGGGGTTCTCGAATCCCGTCTATGGCTTCAAAAGCAGCGAACTTCTGCTTTGAGATGACCGACGCATGCTCACCGGGACTCGAATCGCGTTAGTGGGATGGCGATGTGTTGATGCAGATCGCTGGTTCACATGCGGTTGGGCTGCAAGTCGGAGGAGCCGGGGCCAGAGTTGCAGTGGAATTTTCGACGAGCCCATCAATCACGGATATTGGTGCGAGGATGAGGGCGTGAATGACGCGCTGGAAGGTATTGACTCCGAGGCAAATCGGCCGATTCGATTCTTGAACAAATACGAAGGCTCCATGAGGAACGCATCGTGTTGGTGCAACCGCGTCAGGCGAACGATCTCTCAAAAATTCCCTGGGACCTGGGAAGGACGTGTAAAATTTTGGCACAGCACAGCCTCTTCTCGAGTTTGGAGGGATAGGATCGATATCCACATTCTCCCAGGGTGGCGGAATTGGGAGCCAGGTTAGAGACTCCAATCAGTGATCCAGCAAGAGCAGACAACGAGTCGCTGGACTCTCTCGAACAAAGCCGGGCAATCGGCACAAAAGAATGGGCCTGCCAAGCGACAATTTCTTTCCAAGGGTGAGGATGCTGAATTGTGGGAGGCGCGGGCTCCACAGCTGTTCTTCATTTCGGGAGAAGCTGTCGGCCGCGCTTGGCTTGGGAGCGAATTTAGGTTGTTTCAGAATCTTGAACGGTGAAATTAATCGGTCGAACTTCAAATGGTGGCAGGTTGGGCAGTCCCAAGTCCACTGAAGAGGCACCTTGATAGCCTGGCGTCCGCGTGGCTGGTAGCGCGGAATCAACTATGAGATCAAACGTGGCATAGGACGAGTATACATCATAATAGTAGCCCTCCTGGATGTCGCCAGGCTGGGAATACCCCTGCCAGCGTCCCGCCACCGGTGCCATAGACGACATCCATTCCATCAACTGGTGTATCCATGAATAACGCGCTGGGCGTACGGTGCCCCTCTGCGAAGGAGAGCTTCCGCTGGGACATTGGATGTCCAGAGTATTCTGTGCTGGTACGAAGGATCTGGGTAGACCCTGCACTTCGCCCGGATTTTTTGTGCAAGGGAGATTTCCTGTCCCGACAATGAACCCATTCCCCATGTTGCCTGGAAGAAAAATCGGGACTAATGATGACCCGCTGGGTTCTGGAGATGATGCTGAAATCAGCAACTCTGACTGCTAGCTGCTTTGTCCTCGGCAAAGCACCCTGCGGTAATATTCGGGCATCCAAAGATAGATCGGAGAATGGCAGAGTCAGGAGTGAGGCTGGCCATGCCCCAGTCGAGACGAGAATTCAACTACTTGGATGAACGAGGTCCCATCACAATGTCTGACTGGCGGGCCGGTGTCTGTCAAACCTCTCGAACGGGCTGGGGAACCGCTTCCATGTTTTACTGCTGAGAAGGCCAAGACAATGCCGGACGTTCATAGCCGCTGGTCTCGCGACGATCTCTCCTCCCAAGTCTCAGAGGTTCGTTCAGTGACACCTGCCCGTTACTGTCCTTGATCAGTGAGGGCTCGAACCGCTGGCGAGAAGGAATGGCGGGGGGCTTCCATTCCAGTCAGCTGGCCGTTCCCTGGCTCGTTGGGAGTGATATTCCGTGTCGATCATCTCCACATTGCTCTCCCTCATTGGCCGGCCCCATGTTCCTCGCATCTGGAGCACCATAGCCCAGTGCAACCCTGCAAATAGCGGTTCGTGTCAATCCTCCATCTCGGATAGGACTTTATTCAGCCAATAGGAATGTCTTAGTGCCTGAATGGGCGTTAGAGCTTATTAGTGCACTGTACGCGCTACAAAGGATTTACTGTGTCGCACTGTAAACCGTTGATCCGGTTCCTCTTTGAGCCGAGTCATTTTGGAGTCTTGTTTGCAAGGGGGACAGTGTTGAGACGAAGGCTCAGGTGCCGTACCTGCGCTAGGGCCAGGGGTTAGCTCATTCCCACAGCACGGAAGGAAACACAAGGAAAGTCGTCCAAGGTATAACGGGAGCATAATTTGTGCACTGCTAGGCACGGGATCTGAGTTTAGAGGAGTACAAAACCTGGTTTTTGTTTGTTTTGTTTCCGCTCCGGCTCTGTCTTGCTTTGCCGACTGGCAAATGACCGGCTGTCTGCGTTTGACGGCGTCTAGCTGGCCATTGCCAGCCAATTTTAGGTCCTCCTGGGTTTTAGTTTGAATCGCCCCTCGGTGATCTTGAGATGTGTCTCGGACACATTGGATGTGGTGTAAATACGTTGCTCGCATGCTCAGGAGACATCAAATGCGTATTACTACGTCTTCATCATGTTTCGTAGAAGCAACGACTGCACCATCTATAGTATTACTTCTTCGCGCTGTTGTGCCATTTGTGGAGCGATGATGCAGCTGCAAGGCCCCAAATATCACACCAGCGCTGGGGAGGAGACACTGGACATCCTTGCAGGCCAGCTCATCAGTTCATTCCATGGTTGCCTCTCATCTTTCCAGGGTGTACGCGGGTGTTCAAACCTGTAAAGTAATCCGAGTACTCCACCGTACGACTTCGCGCGTGTTCAAGGAGGGCAGGCACTCCAGAGTGTATAACTGGTCCAAGGAGATGAGGGAGAGAGGCCAACTTACTGACTGCCATCATTGATCAATACTGTACAGGGTACAAGCAGATAAATTAGATTGTCCTGGGATACAGGTTCATCAGATCTGTGAGGTAGAGAAACTCTTTTGTCAAAGCTTCATGTACTTCGCATTGCGCTGTAAAATTGCGCTTAGAAGGCTAAGTCTCGCCCTTGTGTCAAGGTACCCGGACCTGCCAAGCTCTATGTCTAGGTACTGCCAATCCCAACCCCAGTCTGTACATCGGCCCCCCAGTCACCACAGACCTTTGAATTTTCCAGTGCAACCCACTTCAACCCCTAAACAAGCAGATTCCCTGCCTCTGCTCTCTGTGTTGTTCTGGTCCTTCCTTTTCTAATGCTGGCATCTCAATCTTATTCAGTCTTTCATTCCTGTCTTCTCCCCTTCCTCTCCTTACCCTCACCCAGGTGCCTTTCACGGTTTCTGCATCTCTGAATCTGTAACCCCACGGCTGCTCTCACTCTTTTGGCGCCGCTGTTGTTACAGTTCGTCCATTCTTTTTCTGATTCTTACACTCAATTCTTTCCAAAACACATATCTCTTGGGACCTGGTGTACCACTGGCCTTATCATCTGCTTCTGTGGTGAGCAGGACAAAGTGAATTTCGATTTGCCCTCGAGTCCCAAACGACCGCCTCCCCCTCACGTTCTACCACGACTGTTCTTTCCTCCTTTAGTTGCTCGGCACCGAGTTAGGATCACTTTCAGCAAAGCGCTGCTGGACTTGTCAATCTTTGTTTACCCTTCGTTTTCTCTCATCGTACCGACGACAGCAGTTGCCCCGAGTACAAACACGCGACATTCCGCCAGAAAATCAAGATATAGGTCTGATCAAGCACGAACTGTAGTGTTTTATCCCTTAACCACAATGGACCACTTGATTCATGTTCGCCAGCGCCGTCGCCAGATGGAAGCGAAGAAACTTGCGCTCCGTCAGAAGGATGACGACGATGAGGAGACCCCTAAGAAGGGTAAGCGATACTCCCGCCTATCAGGAGCTTGGGGACGGCGGCGAGAAGCATGGGGTTTCTAACCGATTTTTAGGCCCTGTCACGGTCGTCCGAACCAAATATAGAACTCTAAGCGCCACCTTCACAGGAGAGGTAGGCGGATACACGACTGTAGGAAAGGATGACAGCACGAAAAAGACAACGACGACGAAGGAGCGTGCTGTCACTACAACCTCACCCAAGGCCACCCCGACCACGATCGAAGAAACCGAAGAACCCGATGAGACCGATCTGAGCACGAAAACCACGCTCGCTATCGCTCCTGATGCCGACCGAGGGCTAAGTACCTCAGCTGTCGGCACTCAGCTTCCCATCGCTAGCGAGTCCAGCTCTTCCAACGCATCAAGCGGTGGTGCTAGCGCCGGTGCTAAAGCCGGCATCGCGATCGGTGTCATCGCCGGTATCCTACTCCTTGCGGGTCTCGTTTTCTTTTTCGTTAAGCGAAAGAAGAAGCAGGCTGAGCGACAGAGTTTGGAGGATGATGAAAAGCTCCATGGCGCCTTTAGCCCGGCGAACTATACCCCTACCGCTGCCGCCGCCGTTACTGCAGCCTCTGTTGCCTCGAGCCCAGTCACTTATGGAAACTTGAACGAGAAGCATGTCGCTGGTGCTGCTGCCGGTGCCGGTGCCTTCAATCGCAACCAACCTCAGCGCCAGCCCCAACCCCAGCACCAGCCAACTCGTTCCGGTGGTAGCGGCTGGGAGCGTCCCATGACTAGCCAGAGCCAAAACCCGAGCAATCCCTTCGGTCCCCACGCTGAGCTTCCGGGTTCGCAACCTCCCAGCCCATCCAGCGGTGCGCCTATTGCTGCTGCCGCCGTTGCAGGTGCCGCGGCCGGCGCCGCGGCCGCCCATGGGGTGCAGCGACAGACGTCCCGAAACCATGGCCCCAGGGCTCTCGATCTTACAATTGCTCCTCCCCCTCCCCTCCAGGCTGTCCCTCCCTCGCCCGCTGGTACCGAATATAGCATGAACTCAGTCACTTCTGGTCAACAAGTTCCTGCTTCCACTGGCGCCGCGGCTATTGCTGCCGCCGGCGGTCCTGCTAGTTCTACTGTTCACCGCGTTCAGCTCGACTTCAAGCCTACTTTGGAGGACGAACTTGATCTCAAGGCTGGCCAACTCGTCCGACTGCTCCACGAATATGATGATGGCTGGGTAAGTCATGGCATATAATCCGCTATGATCTTTCATCTCGTTTGAATGAATGTTCCTAACTCGTTTCCAGGCTCTCTGTATCCGATTGGATAGGTCCCGTCAGGGCGTTGTCCCCCGAACCTGTCTTTCTACTCGCCCCGTGAAGCCTCGCGCCCCCGGTGGCCCCAACGGACAGCAACGAATGGGACCTCCCGTGAACCCTAGCGGCCGCCCCATGACTCCCCAGAACGGTGGTCCAGCTCCTCTGCAGATTCGGCCCGAGTCTCCCGCTCACCCCGGAACGCCCAACGGCCCAAACTATCCCCAACAACAGCAGTCTCCTGGTCCTCGCTACCAGCCAATGCCGCCTCCTCAGCGATCCGGAACTCCTAACAGCATGGGCGGGCGATCAAGCCCCGCCATTCCCAGGACCATGAGCCCTGCTCCAGGACCCCTTTCGGCTCCCATCCCTGCGTCCATGGCCGCGCCTGCACCTGCACCTGCACCTGCACCTGCCTCGCCCGTCCAAGCCCCTGTTCCGGCTCCTGTCGCTGCTCCGGCTCCGGCGCCTGTGGCCGCCACACCAGCGGCGCCATTGGCAGAAGTGGCAGAAGTTCCTAGCGCTGTCCCAACGCCTTCTGCGAGCCCTTCGCTGCCTCCCGTGCTCGCGCCCATCCCACTTTCCGCCCCTCTCTCGGCGCCAACAGCTCCCGCTGAAGTAGCTCCTCAGCCTGTAACGTCACCAGCTCCCTCTGTGAGCTCAACTGTCTCGCCCGCTTCTCCTCGCCCTGGCCCACCGTCATCGGGCTCGATAAGCCGCAAGCCCGTTCCCGGACAGGCGATGTGAGGTGCGCAGACGCAGTTGCCTGCATACCATAGCCACGAGGGTTGTGGCGAATAAAGCTGGGTTTTCATCATACCAGACGGGTTGCTTGACAAATTTCGTTTCATATGGGCTTACGGGCGTTTAGAGAGGTGATACACACCAGTGTTTTTTCACGGCGCATGACGGTTTTTCCATTGTATCGATTCCAACTGACACACTCGTTTCCCTTTGTTTTTGTCCGTCATTTTCTCTCGGCCTGCCAATCCCACCTGACCAGTTAGTGGATTAAGGGTATGACAGTCGAAGAGTTTAAGGATGGGAATTTCTCGTATTTCGTTCAAGACAGTTCTTATTTTTATTTTTTATTTCTTATTTTTTTTTTCACCGGTCATTTTTACGCGGGATAAGCAGCTACCTACTTACAGCGGCCCGGGGAACGGTGTTCGATTTTCGATTCTTTTTC
This sequence comes from Lomentospora prolificans, assembly GCA_029532625.1. Classification (NCBI taxonomy): domain Eukaryota; kingdom Fungi; phylum Ascomycota; class Sordariomycetes; order Microascales; family Microascaceae; genus Lomentospora; species Lomentospora prolificans. The sequence goes on from JARFXM010000003.1 coordinate 2,297,525, forward strand.
ATTCCGTCCAGGTTTTCAAACGCAAAGCAACCACACCTCTTGCCCGCAGACCCGTTTTTGCAACGGGTGGGCATGCATATTTTCTAATGTGTACTTGGGTGGATGAAAGATGCATGATGACCTCTCAGCATAGTTCGCGTTGCCAAGAGTGGAGAATAATGCAGGCCGGTATGAAACTTCTTTTATTCGAGAGAGCATGATAAGGAGGGGATTGATATGGCGGTTGGGTGACATGAGGTGATGGGATTCATTTTTTATTTTTTTATCCTTCTCCTCTGTAGGGATTAGAAGTGTTGCAATAGTGGTAGTGTGTGTATATTGAACGTTGAGTGGAAGTACATGAGCCATGAGCATGTTCACATGCAAATCCATGGCCCGTTATTGACGCGAGATTTTGACCTTCGCTTGTGCTCGGGAATTTCCAAGCCATCAATTTGCATCAAATCATTAATTGATGGTAGGCAGGTGAGGTGACCCAATACACGACCAGCCAACTGCAAGATGAAGTTGAACCCTTCCGACAGGGTTTACCAAAATAAACATTGCAAGCTGTAAAGGCGAAGGCAGCAAAAGGTAGAAGCCAAAAAAAGGGCGAAGGGAACTATGTTGGGCGAAGGCGCACGGTCACAAGGCACACTGTGGAGGTCGTCATGGAAAGATGGGGAAACATCAAAGCCAGGCTGGGAGCGGCTCGGGCAGGCGGAAAGAGGTCACATTGGGGCCGGTTCTCTGATGATGGGTGGTGGCGTGGGGAGTGGCGTCTCTGGCTGGAATGGTCACAGAAGAAGGATGAGAGGCCGCTTGGGATGGCGGCTGGGAGAAATAGAGAGGAGGGGCATTGCCAGCATTGGATCCCATCTAGCTTGGCAGGTTCATCTTAAATGTGGGATTTGCATCTCTTTTGGGTGTTTGAATCGGTATACTCCGAAGGACACGAGGGATCATGCAGCCTTGCGAATTAAGGTGAGGAGGGCTGGCTGGGCAGGGACGAAGGTTAAAACTTGACGGTCTTGAGCCAGGCTGGCGGTGGGATCGTTGATTGATGGGGAACATTGAAGAGTCCAGAAGGTCCTCCCTAAAAAATTCGCCAAAGGTGGGGGAAAGGGAGGTGGGGTGCGGGGATCTGGAAAAAAGAAAAAAAAAAAAAAAAAAACGAAACAACCCTCTCGACCGAGGCATCATGCACGATGGCAGCTGGCTGCGGCGTGGCGTAAGTCCGAGAAAGATTCTAGAGGAGCCCTCAGAACAAACGAGGACCTGCGAGGGATTTTCTGGATGGAAATATCGAGATGGAAAAAAAGAAGAAGTAACCTGTCAATTGACATAATACCTCGATTTCCAATCGAACTTTACTATGACTTGAGGAGGGATGGAATCTCAGCCTGCGCCTGTGCCGGCCCTCGTCTTTGCCGGTGGTGGTGCTTGTATCTCGGCTTCAATCACAAGCCGAGCCAGGGCACTTTTCTATCGGTAGGGAGCTAGCTGGCTGATGGACAGCACAGGAGTCCAAGCTCACCGTAAGATCTCCAAGCTTACCCCCCACCACAGGAAACGTCCACCAAATCCATCAATCCCCATCCTTCCACTCCTCTTCCACTCCCCACACTAAATCGCTCGCCCTGCCCCCCCCACTAATCGCCGGCCGTCCCACATTGATCCTCCTCCACCCGTCGGCAACCAGACAACCAGCCTGGCGCAAACCTCACTACAACCCGCAAGCCGGGACCGCTCCAACCACCAAGGCCCCTGAAAGTCCGTCTTAGCCTCGGCCCAAGCCTGTGACGTAAACCTAGAAAGGGTCTTTACAAGTGACCAGGGAACCGCGCGTTGCTGCCAACCAAACCCCCCAAAACCTACTGGTACACACCCTGCTCGGCTCACAAAGAACCCCTAGATCTTCTCCATATTTCTCCCTCTTTTCAAAAGGCGGTTCCCCCCATTGGCCTCCTCCTCCAAATTTTCGTCCTCTGGTTTTACTATTATTATTATTATTTTTTTTTTTCATTCACTTCTTGTGCTGTTTGGAGATAGATCTCGAAGGAGCATTGGTCACGTGGATCTACCAGGCGAGTCGACTTGGACTCAACTGGAATACCCTTAGCTGCATCCGAGCTCCCTCTTGACTGGTACCGACGACGTACTGCGGACCTTTTTCCCTCCGGCACCCCGAACACCTTTAAACTACCTTGATCCCACCCCCGGCGAAGGTCCCCCTCAATCCCTTTCCACTCCCGTCCCCTCCGCCTCTCTCTTTCTCTCCTACTCCCCGAAACCCTCCCTTGCACCTCAATCCGGCCCAAGATGTCCTCCAAGCAGAGCGTGCCCGCGCTCGCCGCGGTGCCCACCCCCACCACCGCCGACGCGAAGAGCACCGTTCTCCCACCTACGACCGAGCCCCCCAGGACAGACGCCAAGTCCGAGGCCATGGCCCAGGTGCGCTCCTTCGTCGCCGGCGGGTTCGGCGGTGTCTGCGCCGTCGTCGTCGGCCACCCCTTCGACCTCGTCAAGGTCCGCCTCCAGACCGCTGAGCGGGGCGTATACTCCTCCGCCATCGATGTCGTGAGGAAGAGTGTCGCGAGGGAAGGTTTGAGGAGAGGCTTGTACGCCGGTGTCAGTGCGCCCTTGGTCGGCGTCACCCCCATGTGTAAGTATTTCTTGGCCCCCTCTTACATGGATAACATGGGCTTTTCTCGGAAGCGCTTCCCGGTGCGATCCGCTTTATTTTCTTCTTTCTTTCGCAAAAGAGTGGGTGGAAAGGATCTCGAAGAACCCCGTCGCTAACCCCAAATCGCAGTCGCCGTCTCCTTCTGGGGCTACGACCTAGGCAAGACCCTCGTCCGCAACTTCTCCCCGCCCGCCACCGCCAACACCCCCCTCACCATCGGCCAAATCTCCGCCGCCGGCTTCTTCTCCGCCATCCCCATGACCCTCATCACCGCCCCCTTTGAGCGCGTCAAGGTCATCCTCCAGGTCCAAGGCCAAAAGACCCTCGCCCCCGGCGAGAAGCCCAAGTACTCGGGCGCCCTCGACGTCGTCCGCCAGCTCTACAAGGAGGGCGGCGTCCGCTCCGTCTTCCGCGGCAGCGCCGCCACCCTCGCCCGCGACGGCCCCGGCTCCGCCGCCTACTTCGCCGCGTACGAGTACATCAAGCGCCGCCTCACCCCCAAGGACCCCGCCACCGGCCAACCCACCGGTACCCTCTCCCTCACGGCCATCACCTGCGCCGGTGCCGCCGCCGGCGTCGCCATGTGGGTGCCCGTCTTCCCCATCGACACCGTCAAGTCTCGCCTCCAGACCGCCGAGGGCAACGTTACCCTCGGCGGCGTCATCCGCGAGGTCTACGCCAAGGGTGGCCTCAAGGCCTTCTTCCCCGGTTTCGGTCCCGCCCTCGCTAGGGCCGTGCCCGCGAACGCTGCCACCTTCCTCGGTGTTGAGCTGGCGCACCAAGCCATGAACAAGATGTTCAACTAAGTAGAAGCGGAGCTAAAGTAGAGTTGGTGGCCATTGTGAGGAAGTAGGGTCACACTGTTTTCGGATCTTTTTTTTTTTCCTTCGGGGTCACTGGGTGGAGGGAAAGAAAAAGTCTAGGGAGTTGAAGTTGGATATGGGATGCTCGACATTTCTTCCCTTGTTTCGTTCATGGCTGCGGGTCGTCTTTCACACTGGCGGATAGACTTGTTCTAGCATATCTCTATTTTCTTGCGTTTTAATAGCCAGTATACCTCGGTCCGTTTTTGGGTTTCCTTACAAGTCTCCTTGTATAGCATTCCTCACCACTGTCACTTTGTTTTGCGATAACATTAGATAAAAAAGTTCTTGTTAACGAAACAATTTCTTCATTTTGCATATTCGTAGCTCTGAGTGGAAATGTACATATCGGGGTATCTATTCTACTATCTCGCTTTCGCATTTGCCTTTCTGTCCGCTTTGCCCTTGCGCTGTGTGTAAACTATCCTGACCCTGACCATGGGAGGGGGAAAATAAAAACGTGTGTAATTATATAGCCATGCCTATCGGCCGGAACCCTCAGCTCTGGTGCTGCGTATTCTTCCTGTCCGCACTGCCCAGTTCCGCGTTGAAGCCTTTACCGCAATCCTTGGCTCGCAACGTCGCATGCACTACCAGGAACCATCAAACGATAGGCTTCATTTCAGAGCGCGCATCATCGCTCGTTGATGGTCCAGCGCCTTCGCGGCTCTACCCTAGGCGCAGACCAAAGACCGCCTGCGCCACCGCCGCCACCTGCCGAAGGAGTGAAGCCAAGCTGGGTGGTCATATAGTCGTCCGAGGCTTCGGAGGCCTGCCTCGATGGCCCCAAAGGCCGAGCAGGGGGAGTATCGGGAAGAATCGCAGTCGAGGACAAATCAAGCGGGAGACCTCCATCCTTACTGGGAGCCGTCCATGTTTGACCAAGGCTGCTTGTGTTAGTTGTGCGCCTCTCAAACCGCTTGTTGTCGAAATCGGGGAAGTAATCGTCTTCATCTTCATCCCTGACGGGAGACCAGAGGCCAAGCGACGATACGCGAGAGTGCGCCGATGTCGGCGCCGCGAATGTCATAAATCCGCTCCCAGGAGTCAGTGGATCGTTCGAGAGATAAGACGGTCCCTTTGACGTTCTCCTTGTAGGTCCAAAATTGACCGAAGCACTCATAGAACTGCTTCGGCTGCCGCTGCCGCTGTGGTTGAACGAATCGGCGTACGTAAATGGTCGAAGTACCGGAGATTCCGTTGAGGACATGGTGTTAACTCGCCCTCGGAATCCCCCGCCCATAGACGCGGATCTAGCTGAGTGGCCAAGGATCGGTGATGCAGGAGCGGTAGGTGCCCCCCTAAGGTGTTCTGAACTTGCCGTCATCTTGAGATCGTATGCCAAATGGACCGCGGGCGTTGCTCTAGGCGTCTCAGCCGCATCGCTGTTCCCAATGCTGCCAGAGGCCTCGTTCCATTCTGGCTCTTCAACTTCATACCCGTCCCCCTTGCGCACCGCCATAGTGATTGATGCAACGCCAACATCCATAAGGGCGGGCTGATGCGTAATAGCACCGATGAGGGCATTGCAACCAGCTCCATGCGATACTAAGATAACAACAGACTCCTCTTCCACATCTTCCTCTTCGGTATTTGCCTTCTTGGTGCTGTGGCTATTCGCGGTTTTCGAACCAGCGTGCCCGTTAGCCATATCAGATCCGCTGCCGGCCTCCTTCGTTGCATTTGAGTGGGTCGACAAGGTCCACTTGAGCTCTGTAGGGTTGTCACAGCTTGCGTACCAGTCCACCAAATTCTGAAGGCCTCTTCGGAATCGCTTATGCATAGCAGTCCATTCTTCCCCGTACATCCCACCATCACCAAAAGCCAGGGGTGGCCCCGTCGAGTCCCAAGTATAATCCACCGTAGAGCAGGCGTCACGGGCGTGGGCAACATATCCGTCCGGGATTTTGCAGTTATTAGTTATAGCGTAGTGTGGGACCGGGGCGATATATCCCATTGGCGGGGGTCGCGGTTGTGGTTGCGCTGCTTCGGATAGGGCATTTGCGAGACTTCCCATAGCATTCAAGGGGCCCTTTGTTCCTGAGCCATCCTCCTCTTTACTCTGCCATAGCTGACTCTTAGCGGTTGTAGGCTTGGGTCGGAGTCCTGGGTCGGAGTATTTGGAGTAATCCTCTCGCCTTAGCAAATCAGCCTTGGCCGAGCTTAGCATGGCGGATGTTGACGGGGGAGGAGTGATAGTCTCAAAGTACGCAGGTGATAGCCATTCACCGAGGAATGCATCGAGGCGGAGCACGCTTCTGGGAAATAACCGATGGTCGAATCTAGGGTTCGCGTCGAGCGGGTTCATGTTGGGATCAGTGGAGATGGGCGAAAGCACGGGTGAGGCGGTTCCTCGGCGAACTAAAGGTCGAGAGACACTGTGAACCGAGGCGACACTATTAGACCGCGTTTGGCGAGGGTAAGGCGCTGGTGTTCCCGGGGGCTCGCGTAGCCCGGCAGTGATCGCAACGGCGGTTTGGATGCATCTGAGAAAGGGAGAGCTATGGATCGCGACTTTGAAGAGGCGGCGCCGAGGTTTTCGTTTCGCGATCCCGGCCGAGTGTTCGTCTTCAGACGCTCTGTTCCTGGCGGTATCGTATTCGGCTTCTGCTTGGGTTATGATGCTCGCGATTTTGCCTCCGACAGTTCGGGCCTGGAGCCATCCACCGTAGGTTAATGGAGGGTCGTAGGGAGTTGCTGATGTGAGGACCCAATCCTTGTCAACGACGTCAAGCCGATTGCCATGTCTAATGTGCAACGTACTATGTTAGCAGCAGAACAATGCCATGACCTCTAGTACTTGTCATACCTTACGACAAAGATATAAGCTGGGGGTTTCCCCATGTTCTCTTTTCGTGTATTATGAAGGTCAGAAGCAATCGCAAGAGCTGAAGAAGGTATCTCGATATATAAGGTGGATACAGGGGCGGTACGAGCGAGGTTGCGTATGGCGGATCCCTGTCCGTTTGACGACCAGGGTGAGGCGCCCTGGTCTGTGTTTGAGAATCTTTGGCCAACCCCTCTTTCGAGTGTCGGATCACCTAAGAAGAATGGACGTTATACTTCGGAGATGAACCAGAACTCGAGCAAGGCAGAAGACCCCAGATATTTGAGGCTTTATGAAGCAGAGTGGGATATATCACTCTGGGTATGCACCGGGATGGAGACGGAGTCCAGCTCTCGAAAGGTCAGAGTGGGGCATGTAACGATAGCAGCTGTCCGCTAAAAAGGTCTCATGACGCAGTGATCGCAGAACGATAATTGTGGAGCTGAATCAAGGACTGGGCGTGTTGGTTGCGCGAGAGTGAGTATGAAAGAGTGCTATCATGGATTCGAGCTTGGAGGGAAGGCGACTGTGTCGTCGAGAGAATGGATGGGGGACCACAGTAGGTAAAGGATATCAGATGTCGATGCGAGGTTTCGTTGGAGAAGAACAGGGCGACCAAGCAGGGAGATGATGGGCGGGTTTATTAGACTTCGAGAGGAAAAGGGGGGAATTGGGGAAGCGCAGGTTGCTGGAGGACCTTGGGAGAGGAGAAGGGAGAAGACCCGCCCGGAGTATGCGGGGTGTTCAAGATCTTGATGGGCTTAAAAAGATGGAAAGCGCGTCCGTCCCGAGGGAGTCAAGTTCGCGACAATGTAGAGTGAGTCAGAAGGAAATAGCGCTCCTTGTCTCCTGTTCGTGATATTTTTTTTTTTTTTCCTCTTCTCCCACTCACTCCTGCTAAGGTTGCCTGGGTTGCAAAAAACCAAAAGGACAAGTCCGAGCAGCTCGTTCGAGACGAGAGATTTGATGCCGTGGAAACCAATCAGGAAACCGTCAGTCTTGCCTGAGTCGTGGTCAGGGCTGTTTGGCACCATCACACGTGTGCCGTATCTGCTGGCATGTGGAAAGGCCCAGGCACACAGAATGCAGGCGTAAACGAGCTGGCCCCTGTACGCGAGATGCAAGTTGATGTTGTAATGAGAAATGGTAGACAAGATAATGGAATGTTCCCATTAGTTGACTTTATTAGTTACGGATCCCAGCCTCGAACCACCAGAAAGTCCTCTCTTTCAAGCTGCATCCTGCTTATTGATTCCAGCGGTCCGACGATACCAATTCCTGTCGACATCGGAACATTTGAAAACAGCGAACAAGGGGAGGAAAACACACACACAAAGGTAGCCAGCGTGCCGAGCATGTGATTAGAGGGGTTCGATAGATCCGTCAATGGAGGCGGCGCATGGGCTCTAGTGCCAGGCGGATGCACAGTATCAGTTGCGCAGGTGGGGACCTCTTGATGGTCAGGTCACGCATAACCTGGACTGAAAGCGGGCTGGAGCCTTCTTAGTGGGCTGGCTTTGGAGCGAGACGAGAAGTCGCCAGCGAACCAAGTAGCACAAAACGGATATCAGGGTGCCAAAGCCAGCGGACGGAAGCTTGAGCTCCCTTTGCCGTCTAGCTCCACCCACCGTATTTTCATGTCGTCATTCCACCAGCAGGGGAGCGGGCCATTTCTTGGTCGTCCCACTGTTTAAGTACAACGCGCCACCAAATTTAACTCCGCCAGGCAGCGAAATAAAGTCGGTACAAATTGAACGTTGCCACTTTTTGAAGGCTAATTATTATTACGCCCGTACTCCCGTGTACTTTTTTACACCCAAGACCCCTGAACACGGCGGCATCCATGGGTTCGTGATGGAAATAGGTGTGGCGGCGACACTGCATACATCAATTGATGCTTCGCACCACCTGCGACTTGCTTCGTCCAACTGCAACCGAGGAAGAAGCTCTTCTTCCGAGTTACACGACACTTGTCGGGCTGCAGCCGGAAAAGCACTTCTAGAAGAAGCAGCGAGCCTCACGCCAAGGCCGAGACCCAAAACCCTGAACTGCGCTCCTGTCATCCGGAAGAAGGCCAACACCTTGCTTGATTAGTCATAGACTATAAAACCATGCTGATTAATCAGAAATCACCACATCTCCTGCCAAGACTTGGTTGGCACTCTGGCCGGCTCGGAGGCTCAATGCCTGCCTCCATTGATCACAGACCACCACCGTCGCGACGCATATCGAAGGCTGGCGTTCGGACAACCCCTTAGAATACCGCGATAACACACGTAGTAATCGTTCTCTTTGCTTCAATATCGCTGGTCTTGAACATGCAGATCTCGACGTTCGCGGTGCTGACCGCCCTTCTCGCTGCGCCGGGCGGCGCCCTCGCACAGCACACGAGCAATTGGGCTGTCCTAGTGGGCACTTCGCGCTTTTGGTTCAACTATCGCCACCTTTCCAACGTGCTTTCCATATACCGAACCGTGAAGCGACTGGGAATTCCCGATTCCCAGATCATTCTCATGCTCCCTGATGACATGGCTTGCAACCCGAGAAACGCCTTCCCCGGTACCGTTTACAGCAACTCCGACCGAGCCGTAGATCTCTATGGAGACAATATCGAGGTGGACTACCGCGGCTACGAGGTTACCGTCGAGAACTTCATCCGTCTTTTGACCGACAGAGTGGGCGATGAAATGCCAAGGAGTAAGAGGTTGTTGACCGACGACCGGAGCAACATCCTCGTCTACATGACCGGCCACGGCGGCAACGAATTCCTCAAATTCCAAGATGCGGAGGAAATTGGCGCCTACGACCTTGCAGACGCTTTCGAGCAGATGTGGGAGAAAAAGAGGTGAGGCAAAGCTCAATATCGACTCACGCGCCCCCTCCACACCAACCTATCACCAATTCTAACATGTCCCGTTCCAACATCTAGGTACCACGAGATCCTCTTCATGATCGACACCTGCCAGGCCAATACCATGTACAGCAAACTCTATTCCCCCAACATCATTGCGACCGGGTCTTCTGAACTTGACCAATCGTCGTACTCCCACCATGCCGACAACGACGTCGGTGTCGCCGTCATCGATAGGTTTACCTATTACAATCTCGAATTCCTCGAGAATCAGGTCCGCGACATGAGCAGTAAGAAGACTATCGGGGATCTTTTCGATAGTTATGATATTAGCAAGATTCACTCCAACCCTGGATTCCGTTACGATCTATTCCCCGGCGGTGCTAGTACGGCCCGTAGCCGCCTAATCACCGACTTCTTCGGTAATGTGCAAAGTGTCGAGGTCCAAGGTACCACCAACAATACTCTAGACGAGGAGCTTTTGTCTCTTAGTAAGACCATTGCCGAATTGCGGAGGAGAGCCGACGAGCAAGAGGCGGCGGAAAAGAACGCCACCAGCCCCGCCGCGCAACCTATTTCCATGAAAGAGAATGTGAAGCTGCCGCTGGCGAAGCCCTTGACGGATGACAACTGGTGGGCGAAGAAGATCTACGGCGCTACGGCTGTTGCTGGGTGCGCCCTCCTCTGGGGTATTAGCTCGTATTTGGAAACTGCTAGCTAAGGATCGCGGCCAGGGCGATAAAGTCCCAAATATACCCTGTTAACCGACCTGCTTGCATAGCCGACATACATTCCTGGGACGTTACGACTAACTCAGATATTCCGTCATCTGACCCGCAACACCGACTTTCAATTGAATATGGACCCGAAATAAGGGACTCAAACATAATGCCATACAAAGGCAGGAAGTCCGCGGCAGTGAGTCCTCCCAAGAGAGCTGTACGATTCACAAAGAAGCCATATGTTGCGCTTTTGTACATTATCTAGCCAGCCTTGCCGGCATTTCGTTTGTAGAAATATACCCGAATAACAAGGATGGCAAGCCGCCAAAAACATGTGGAATAAGTGTAATTTAGATTCAAGACGTTGAGTCTCGATCGATGATCTTGCACGGATCTTCAAATTGAGCAACTTGGGACCAGGAGCTGTTTGAAGATGGAGTGAATGTGTCCCATGCCATGTCCATGTCATCCTGCGGTGAATCTGGCGGCTGCTGCCAACCGTCCGCTTCTACACTCAATTCATATCTCACCCACATGTCGACTGTTAAACTTCCATCCGGGCGAGCCTCTACTCATAGAAATTGGTGGCATATGAAGAAATTGGAGTAACCCTTGAGTGCTTCAGTATGTCCGTTTTAAACCTATACTACCATAACTTTGTTTCTCTATGAAGCAATGTCGAAAAACAAGGTAGGTGGCACTGATTTCCAGCCGCCACATCAACCCAGTCTGACATGCAAAGACCCCTCCGTTAATACCACTTCGCGTGGGCTCGCGCTTGTACGCCACGCACTCGCTCGCCTGGTCCTGTGACGGCGAGCTAGCAGTAGCGGGAGATGACTCTCTGCACATCTATCTACCCCATTTCCGGGATGAGGGTGGCCACGGCGACGAGGGCTCCGGCTCGGAAGACGGGGAGGAGGACGGCGCGGAACCGGCCGAGGACAAGCCCTGGTTCCTCAAACTTTCGCCGATGGGAAAACCGCAATATTCCACCGTGCCTCTTCGGCTGTTAGTGCCACAAGTTACGGACCCGCGGATGAACCAGAGGCTGCTGGCCAAGAAGGGGGCTACGATTACGTATAGCGAGGACGAGGACGAGTTCATGGGAGCCGGCGTGGGAGTCGTGACCGGAGTCGGTTCCGCGCTGAACCAAGTAGTGAGCGTGCAGTGGTCGCCGACCGGTGTGGGGCCGAACCTCCGCCCCGTCGTCACGGCTTTGCTCACAAAGGGTTACCTTTTGGCGTATGGCGAGGTGTTGGATCGCAGGAGCGCACATATGGATATCAAGACGCGCGACTTTAGGTTTTGGAAGCTGCTTTGGGGCATAGGCGCCACCATACCTCTTGCGGATGCTTCTTCCACGACGGGGTTCTCGGCGCGGGGGGACAAGATTACGTCGTTCTCGTGGAGCCATGCCGTTGCGCCGGGACAGGGGCTTTTGGCGTATAAGACAGATGCAGAAGAGCTTCTTATCATGGCGGTGCAATACCTCGAAACGGTTAGGGCAAAGGGGACGAATAGCGATGGGGGTCCCGCGTGGAAAATCGATGAGCTTGCTAGGATTGAGATCCCAGGCCCTCATCAAGCCCTTGGTGTAAGTAGCCTCAACCGCGCGTGCGAATCGAGATGGGAAATGCATCCCGGTCTAACACCGACTCAAGGTTCACGACCCAGACTACACTCCGTCCGGGTCCGGTTTCTCCCTAAAGTGGGGACCCTGGCTCGTATCAGATGAGGGCTCTCGTACCTCAGTGATATCGTATATTGCGCCAAACTACGTCGGGTTCAAAAGGGTGGTCCTAGGTGCGTCGTGGGAACGAGGCGAGCTTCCCAAGCTCGAATTAAGCGACAAAGATATCCTTGGGATATGTACACATCTTTCAACGGACGCCTTCCTCGAATGGGAGGATACAGTAAGACGTTCAACCCCACCATTACCTCGACTCAGCTAACAACAGTCCCTACCACTAGATATGGGATACAAAGGGCACAAAGCTATGTCGAGGGGTGATAGCTACACCGTTTTTGCCCATACCTTTTGAGCTTGATCTATTAGGCCAGGCTCCCGAGAAGCCAAAACACCACCCACGCGCGTGTAACAGCTTATATCCTGCAACGAATGGCCCTGATACCTTCAACCCGATTTCCGGTACGTTCGTCCCTCCTAACTATATCGGAGGATTGCCTACTAACCCTCACTCGGAAGGCGTTGTCGTCAGCATACCACCTCCATCTGCCAACCCTACAACACACCCCGTTCCCATCTACACATTAACGCGCCTCTCCGCCACGTCCACAAACGCAAACTGGTTCCAGCACAACGACCCAATCTCACCCTTCACGCCTCCAACATGGGCCACAGCCATCAACAAGCTCATCAACGCAAGCCTCCCAGAATCCACATCCCAGTACCTGATCGACTCTGAATCAGACTCCGACTCCAGCAACTCTCTACCCAGCGACTTTGGGGAGGACGAGGACGAAGTAGTGATCGAAGCCCCCCCCCAACGAAGCCACCGTGAAACCGCAACGCGCGAGAATATGGAGCATCGCGCATTCTCCGGGCGCATCCACCACGGCCATATTGTACTCGAAGCACAGCACTCTTATCCCTGACCGCGTCTGCCGGTCCCGTGTCGCCTTCGATACCCCTCCGATAGCCACGTCTAGACCCACGTCTAGGCCCTCCACCCCAGAGGCTCGAAACACCTCGACTTCCCAGCGGATCCTTACTTCCGAGGCAAAAGTCTGGGAGTGGATGTATTCCGGCGGACCAGCCGTCCCCGGATTCTCGACAGAGGCAAGCCCGAAGCTGGCCGGCGTGTTCAGCGAGGCCATCGAATCGGCCGAGTGTCCGCTCTGTACCAAACCTCTCGAGTTGGCTGGCAAGGACTTCATCTGTTCCGCCAGCCACATGTTCTGTAAGTGAGGCGCCCACTTCTATCTCTCCGTTAAAGCCTAAGGGCTGCTTGCTTACCGGCCTCGTTTTAGCGCGGTGCGTCACTTCTGGTCTACCCATCCTGGCGCCGGCGACGTTTCGCCTCTGCGGCCTGTGTGGACGCGCCAACATGCTCATGGAAGAGCTCCTCCGCGTTGCTTCTGAGCATGGCCTCTCAGCTGACGTGGTATCGTCGATTTCAAAAGACCTGTGTAATGGGTGCGGAGGAAAATTCGTCCTGTAACTACAAAAGGTATCCGCCCATGTTGACGATGCATGAATTGGTATCCTCTTTTTATTTTTATCATAAGTACATGTACACTGAATTCATCAAACCAGATTACAGCTATCCAAATGCTGCAGCCTGTGTAGGCCCTCCTCAAAGGGCCACATTGCACAACCGCCCTGCCTCACTTGTACACTGGTATCCAACACTGTACATGACCCCTTCCTTTAATGAGTCTTTGGCCCGTTGGCCTTCGAAGGTCCGCCGGTCCTCCCAAATCCACACCAGCACGTAGCATCGCCTTCCCTCTCCACCTGTACCACGAGGTCCATGCCGTTCCTAAGCAAGAACTGTCTCACTCTGTCCCTCACGTCGTCTAATGAGGATCCCTTCCCCGCCACAACGTGCACGATGCCAAGCAACCTCCGCCCACCAACACTTCCCACCTGCTCTACCTCGCTTTTCTCCTTCTTGTCGTCTTCTGTAGTATCTCGATCATTGAGCCAGAATTTGGGCACCGCGCATCCTACCACGCCCTGCTGTTGGCTGATGCCTGCCAGGATGTTCCGCAGGCTATACTCGACGTCATCCGGCACGCTCAGGAGCAGCCTCTTGGCGGAAGATATGACCAGTGGCCTCGCGGAGAGGAAGATGAGAACGGAGATAAACACAGAGGCAGTGGGATCCCAACCGCCCCAATTTGTGAAATAGGTAAGGATTGTGGAAACAATCACCGAGGCGCTACCAAGAGTATCTGCGAGAATGTGGAGGTAGATGCCGTGCATATTTTCGTTGTCATGAGAATGGCCGTGGGCATGATCGTGCGAATGAGAGCAGCCACCATCGTTCTCGTGTCCATGACTATGTCCATGACTATGCCCATGGTCGTGGCCGTGATGGTGGTGGTGGCCAAAAGACGTGATGCCGACAAGGTTGACGAGCAGGCCAAGAATACTCACGATGAGCAATTCACCAAGACGCTTAGGCTTAGATCCTTCCCATATCCGCTCGACGGCTTCGAATGTGATCTCGACGCTTAGGAGACTGCCGAGGGAGAGCACCAGTTAGCATAATACACGGCGGCTATGCACATCAATTTGCTACTCACATAAGGAGGATTCCGTTGGCGAAGCCGCTCAAAGTCTCCATTTTACCCAGGCCATAGGGGAACCTTTGGCTCCTGGGCCACTTGCTGGCTACAGCAGCTACCAGACCGACAAGTAGTGCCACACAATCGAAGAACATGTGAACGGTATCACTGAGAAGGCCGAGGGATTCTGTCACATAACCGTAGAAGGCCTGAACGACCATGAAGGACACGTTGAGGCTACGGAATACCGATTAGCGGAAGAACGTGGGGTAAAGTTGGGATCTAACAGAGTAGAGTGGAAGGTACATACCACATGTAGTAGAAGATCCTGCGGGAATCTTTCTCGGCCAGGATCGCGTGTAGAAGCGGCCATGATGCGCAATACTTTAGGAGCGCCCGCGTCAAGAAAGATTTCTCGCTGCTGGCTCCATGGTTATGTCCATGAGAGTGGTCGTAGGAATGGGCGTGAGCGTGAGAATGGGAATGAGAATGCGAATGAGAGTGGTGGTCATGTGAATGGTGTGCGTGGTCGTGGTCATGGTCGTGATGCGAATGTTGGTGTGGATGCGCATGGTCATGTCCATGATGTTGATGATGGTGCTCGCTACACGCCGTCTCCGTGTACCGTGGCAGCTGGTACTTGATAGGCATTGAGCTCGTCGCCGGAGTCATGAGAATCCTTCCGCCCATTCCCTCCTCCTTCCATGACTCGGCAACGTTTATAGGTGCGGGCGGCGCCATTCTCTCTCTTGAAGCATGGCCGTTGGCCACGGGCTCGTAGCCGGAGCTTTGGCGCCCCAGCTGTCCACCCCCTCTGCCGTCCCCTTCGCCAACGGGACTAAGTTGTTTTCTGGAGCCATTGGCTGATTGCGCTTCGGGACTAAGGTAGGAGGATATCGAGTCGTTCGTTCGGAGGGTCTTGACAGACGGCGGCGATTGAGAAAGGGAATTGACGCTGCCACTGGAGTGCGTATGGGAGTGGGAATGGGAGTGGCGAGGGTCATGGATGTGTTGAAGCGGGGGGGTCGGGAGCGAGTAGGACGAAGTCATGGCTGCGATCAGGAGGGCGATTGAGGGCCCTCAAATATATACAAAAAGCTTTGCGCGGTCGGTTGGTCAGTTGGCCGGAAACTCGGGGTGCTCGATGTCGATAGTCGCGGGTTCGCCTATCGACAAAGGCTATGATGCCCTTTTAAGAGTTATGCGCGTGGCTGCAAGGGGCCGAGAGAGATGGCCTCGGACTATTGTCATGAAGTCATGGGATGACGAGCAAGGAAAGGGCAAGACCGATGACGGGGCTGAGGAGGAGAAGAAGAAGAAGAAGAAGAAGAAGAACAATGTCTCAGTTAAAGGTGAAAGCTAGGTTGTTGAGGGAGGGGGTAGTGGGAACCGGCAGCAATAAAGGCGGTTGCTTCCCAGTCCGGGGCTGTCCAATAATATTTAATGGCCAGCAAGGGTACAGAACACTGACACGAGCACAGTTTGGGGGGGACTCGAGGAATACTACGGGCCTTATCTGGGCACCAGCGCAATGCGACTCAATTGGGAAGGAGAATGGATTGACGGGTTCAGACACCGAAAATCTTGGTGACGAGAAGTGGATACGGCACTGCAGCCAGCGAGGCTAAAAAGGGTTCAGTGTTCCTCGGTGGCCGACGGAAACGGAAAACAGACAGTCGGGAGAGAGCTGGAAGGAGAGCTGAAAGCTTTAACGCTGGCTGGCCGGCATTGAAGATGGCGCACCGTTTGCTGATGATATTGATCGGGGATAACACTCCAATCTCGTACTTGGACCGGCCAGCCATGGATAGGGGCAGAGGGGGAGTCGTAGTCGGCTCCATTTACGGTAATGTGGCGTGCACCCAAGACGGAAGGTTATTGGATGCTAGGCCCTAACAGAGGAAGCCCAGGTTCCTGCATCCGCTTGCGACCCAGTTAAGATGGGGAAAGCCTGTGAACCGCTTCAATGTACGTGGACTAACGACCAAGATATCAACACCTCCCTGTTATCCTTTTACGGTCGACGGTCGGCGCTAGAGAAACCTTGAAAAGATGATGGTGTGTTGACGATGCTGTCAAGCAGATCTGTAAGGAGGAAAAAAACAATAATTATCGCACCCAGTTAAGGCCCAAATACGGCCTCGCCAGCCAGCTGTGCGCATCTTGGCGATCGCTAGGCGGTATTTCTTGATATTAACAAGACACTCCTGCAGATGATTGAGGGCATGCAAACCTGGGTGATGGAGGGCGTCCTGCGAGAAGGTGGGTTGTGCAGACCAATCTATGCAAACCTTTACGTACACCGATTTGCCTCAGGGCTCTCGCCAGCTGTTAATCTGTGCTGGCTTATGCTTGGCCACCGGAACTCCCTGAGATCGCCAGGCTCCATTCCAGGCGCTATCGTTATCGGACCCTCCCGTTTCCCCCTTAATATGCGTCAAGCGCCGCCCTTCACACCCTCTAGAACTCCATTTCGGCACCCATGGACCCGTTACATCTTGGGGTATTACGAGGCCCCAATGTCATGGACAAATGCCACTGCAAAAAGCCCCAAGCAGCTGCCAGTCATCAGCGTTGGCACCTGCCATATCTGACCAGCCGTATGTGGCAGGCGGATAAATCCAATGATATGCATCGCGAAAGTCTGTGTTGTTAACGAGCAGCTGTCCTCTCCTATTAGACAGAGAGAAGGATGTGTGCATGTTGGAATGTTTAAAGCATCTCTCTTGATTTATCGTTCTGATATCAAATTATCAGGTGGGTGGCCGTGTATATATATATATATATACATAAATACTTTTTATATCGCAATCGCGCCTTCCGTTGATCGAATCAGCGCGTACCCTTCATTCCGTCCTCCGCCGCGAGCCCTCGGCCACGTGTGTTTTTCAACAGCTTGGGCTCTTCGAAATCTTCAAGCTTATTTCAAACTAAAACCAGCCACGCGTATCAGGAACGGTGTTCTACGTTTATGGGGCTAGGAGGAAGAAAAGACTGTGTCTGAGGCTACGACACGTTTGGAGCAGTCACTGCGACACGGTAATTCTTTTAGCCACCGACACCCAACCGCTACGATGTCTGCCACCATCGCTTTCGCTTTCACGTTCGTTGCCGGCATCGTCGCCGCCCTAATCCTCATTTCCTTTTCCAAATACCTATTCAAGCTCCTCCCGAGTCGGTATCGGCCCGCCCAAGACCCCAAGCATGACCGCTACCAAATCCTCGTCCTTGGCGACATCGGACGTAGCCCGCGCATGCAGTATCATGCCCTCAGTATTGTAAAAAGCGGCGCCTATGTCGACCTAGTAGGGTATAAAGGTATATTTAATCAACTCACATGTGTCTCTAATCAGGAGCTTCTAACATGGATCGACGAATAGAAACTGCTCGCCATCCTGGACTTGTAGGTAACCCGCAAGTCGGGCTCTACCCGTTGACACCACAACCTGAATGGCTCCGATGGCAGATGAGCCTCTTTATCGGTCTACCACTCAAGGCTGTATGGCAGTCGTATGACCTTTTCTGCACTCTTGCCTACACTGCTCCGGCTGCAAAGTGGATCATTATACAGGTTTGTTATCGCTTGATGATTCCGTGTGCACCAGCGGCTTACAACGTCCTTAGAATCCGCCGTCCATCCCAACTCTCCACATTGCCTACATCGTCTCCTGGCTTCGAGGCAGCAAGGTCATGGTGGACTGGCACAACTACGGCTACACCATCATGGCTGTCAACCGGAGCCCTAGCAACCCCTTGGTCAAGCTGTACAAGCGCTACGAATGTTTCTTTGGCCGCCGCACTCCAGATGTCAGCATTACAGTGACCGAAGCCATGGGACGCGATATGCGCAAGCCTCCTTTCAGGCTAAAGATGCCTATCCTCACACTTCACGACCGACCGGCAGCTACATTCCAGCCCATGACCTCCCGAGACGAGCGTAAAAAGTTCTTGCTAGGCCTCCGCGAGACCACAGACTACGCCGAAAACATCATCGCCGGAAAGACCCGACTCGTGGTCAGCAGCACCTCGTGGACACCCGACGAGGACTTTGGCATCCTTTTGGAGGGCCTGATCAAGTATGCCGAGGGAGACTCGACTGACGGCTCCGCGAAAGGACAGGCCACTCCTCTCCTCGTCATCATCACCGGAAAGGGTCCCCAAAAGGCAGACTTCGAGCAGATGATGAAGAAGCTCAAAGCTGGCGGCCACCTCCCCAACGTTGACATCACCACCGCGTGGCTCTCCACCCGGGATTACGCCACTCTACTAGCCGCCGCTGACCTGGGCGTCTGCCTTCACCGGTCCAGCTCCGGCGTTGATCTTCCCATGAAGATTGTCGACATGTTTGGGGCCGGCTTGCCGGTTGCTGCCTATTCGGCCTACGAGAGCTTCAACGAACTCGTCCGGGAAGGCGAGAATGGCTGCGGTTTCGAGACGGCGGATGACCTGAGCGTAGTTTTAAGAAGGCTACTGTCGGGTAATGCGGCTGAGCTCAAGGGGTTGCGGCAGGGGGCAGTAAAGGAGGGAAGTAGGAGGTGGGATGATGAGTGGGGTCCCGTCATTGGAAAGACTCTCGGCCTGGTTGCCTAGAGGGGGCCAAGCAGTTCCTGTCACTTGTATTTGTAATGTACATGTGGGATACTCCTGGGCTGTGAGATTCGCTAATTTAGCAATAGAGGATGATGCCTTTGAGAACTACTAATCGAGAAGCTCACACTTAACACCTTGATCCTTCAGTTCCCGTGCTAGCCAACCCCATTACTTCGCTAACCGATATGCTCGGGGTTTTCAAGAGATATACCAAGCTGGAAGAAGGTAGGAAAAAAGACCACATCCATCCACGCCAGTACTTGTTAGTTATGCACGCTTTGAAAGGAAGAAATCGAGGCAAGGGGCTGGGGATCCGGCCATTCCCCCCAGTCTAGCGGTATTATGATTACCCAGGAGGCCACATGGACTGCCTGGCGGGGGGGGATTCCAAGATCCCAAGCGAATTCCAGAACCAGGGGCGGATATCCATGGTTTGTCGGTTGCAAGGCGACGCGGGAACCCCGTCTTCAATCCTCTCCGAGACTCGCCCTAACACAAGCCCTGCACCGCTTCCTGAAATCCTTGTGTTTCCCTTCCCTCTCTTCCCTGAACAACCTCGCGGCCTCGACATTAGCGGGCGATTCGTCGTTTGGAGAGTGGAACAGCGAGATGACGCTCAAAAGGATCGTCTCGGGTGTTTGGACCGGGCTCCACCGCTCGGAAGCGGATTCGTAACCGTACATGTCATCTCCCGGTGGGTGCAGGATGGAGATGCACAGCTTGCCGTTTTCGTAGATGTTGGGGTGGAAGGGGATGGGTTGTTGAAAGGTCATCGAGGGGGGCATGAGGGGGTAATTCGAGGGGAAGTTGAGGTGGGCGCGGAAGTTGCCTCCTGTTCGACACGGGCCTCGTTAGTAGCGAGCTCATACCAGCCTGTTTCTAGGCGAAGAGAGTGTCCCCGGGGGGAGGGCTCACCGCCGTAGTATTTGCAGTCGTCGTTGATCATGAGCATAACCTCCCACTCAAAGATGTTGTCGTCGTTGACCAGGCCGCAGGAAATGCCAGGGATGTCCTTGCTGCGCTGCATCTCCTTCAACTGTCGACGTAAAAGTGACGCCGCCGCGGCGCTAGAAGAGGAGGCCATGGTGGAATGATCGGCTTAGGCGTCGGCGGAGGTGGTCCCTTTGCAGCCTGGCAAGTGGCTATTGAGCTAAAGTCTGGGTGTATGAATTTTGTTCGGTGAGACGGCGGCGCAAAGTCATAGACTAAGAACTGCTGTTTCGCACTCGAGAGAGATATTCGCAGGGTTGCGGGAATGGCTTAAAACTAGGAAGGCGAGGGCTTCGTGTGGATTTTTGTAGGTGTCCTCAGGCCAGACTTGGGGATGCCGGTGGGAAGTGACCGAGTGCAAGTTTCGGGACGCGGGGCAGAAGTGGCGGGGTTCAGTGGTCTGCTACTTGGGCGGGAAGCCACATATTGATGCGCTTGTCGCTCGGTGAGGCCTGCGGAGCCGCGCTGGTTCAGGCGATAACGGAACCAACGAGTCTACATGAGGAGAGGTGACATCAGAAGGAGTTTAGTCCTACTACGATTCTACAAGATGAAATAACAGACAGGTCTATTCCGTTGGAAGCGGGTGGAGCGCACAATATCGTTCCTCATCCTCCATGCATCCATCTCTCAATTTAAGGCTTGGCTTCAGGTTAAGCTGGCTATGTTGCCCTAGAGCTTGGCTTGTTCTACCTAAGCGCCTAGTCATAATACGCCGAACCAATTGACTTGGTCCACCCTTTTTTGTGATATTACCCCTATGATTATCTCCATATAACAAGCCCGACTAACATTATCGAGCCCAGTCAAGTTCTTCCGCTCGAGTGGTCTGCATAGGCGCTCGATTGGGTTCTCATCGAGGGACTCATAGCGCGCGCCTCGGCCCTTCATCCTCGAAGAATTGACCATGTCCTCTGCCATGTTTGAGGGTCGAAGTGGGCAGAATGGCACCCAATGCCACTCGAATGTTGATGATTTCTTTGTTGCCCACGGGCATTTGGCCGCCGACTGGGCAATGGGGACTGTCCGATCCTCGGAATTATCAAGGTAGATTAGGCTGCGTCGTTCATTTCTTAGAGGTTCCAAATCCTGTGAACCCCATCTGCGCCATCATGTCGTCCTCGTCATGCTCGCCTTCTATCCGCACATCCTCACCGTAGTCCATCTTGGCCTTGGCCGCCTCCTCCTTCTCAGCCTTCTTCTTCGCTTCCTGTTCCTTCCTTCTCTTCCGCCTCTCTTCTTGCTCCTTCTCCCTCTCCTTCTCCCTCAACGCCAGTCTATCTTCCAGCGATGTCGCCTTCTCCGATTCCATATCCTTCCTCTTCTGCACATGCCATAATATCCTCTCTCTGACCTGTTCTACAGTGGCCCGCTGTACTTTGCCCGTATGGCCCGTCGCAATCAGATGTTGCATCGTATTCAGGTGATCGATGAATTGCTTATTATCCTTGAAGGTAAGGTCACAGGCCTCACAGTAGAAACCCGCACCCCTACCACGCTTCCCCGTTGTGGAGCCCGCGGGCACTAGCTGGACTTTGCCCACGCGATCGCTCACATCGAGAGCTGCCTTTCGCGCAGATATGAGGGCCTCGTTACCAGTCGGTTGCCGCACGTATTTCTTCCCAGCTAAGCGGGCTTCGTATCTAGCTTTGGCTTCCTCGCGCTCTTGGGCTTCCTTTTCCTTTGCGCGGGCGACATACTCTTCCGGGTCGTACTTTTTACGGAAGTCGGTGTCGCCAGCCGGCGCGCCGTACGCACCACCGCTTTTGGATGACATGGTGGCGACGTGTTTCTAACGCTTTATCGAGGATGCAAGCCGCTGGTATGGTAGTGGATCAGTTGAAAGATTGACAAGCTCGGCTGTGTGGGGACGTGGACTGGAAGGTCTTTTTCTGCTTGATGAGGTTGGGTGGTTGAGGTTAGATCCATGGTTTCGGCGAGCTTTTGTTTTCTCAAAGCTCAGGCGCTGTCACACAGCACCCTACAGGGGTGTCCCTAGTTGTCATCGCGGGGTACGTGGGGCGGGCATTCAGCATCGTCGCTCTGCCAAAATTTCCTTGAACCCCGCCAGTATCGCGAAAGGCCTGGACATTCATTTTTTTGTTCGAGTCGCATCCAATTCTTCCTCAGGTACAACGTTGGAAATAACCGTCCCCGTTGACTTCTAAAACCGCCCTCGTGATGTTGTACCTCGTTGGTCTAGGTTTAGGTGATGAGACCGACATCACACTGAAGGGTCTCGAAGTCGTCAAGAAGTCTGCGCGAGTCTACCTAGAGGCGTATACCAGCATTCTTCTCGTCGACAAGTCCATCTTGGTGCGCCTTCCCGCCAAGCTGATTACAGCAACAATCATATACATTGACTAGACTAACGCAATGGTCCTACGATAGTAGGAATCCTACTATGGCCGTGAAGTCATCCTTGCCGACCGCGAGATGGTCGAGTCGAGCAGCGACGAAATTCTCGAAGGCGCTGACGCCGTAGACGTCGCATTCCTCGTTGTCGGAGACCCATTCGGGTAGGTTCGCATCAGATTCTCTTTGAACTCCTCTTTGCTTGCTCTTGCGCGACTAGTAGCTAACATTTCTATCCAGTGCCACCACTCACACCGACCTTGTCATCCGCGCCCGCGAAAAGGGCATCCCCGTCCGTACCGTTCCCAACGCTTCGATCCTCTCAGCCATTGGCGCTGCCGGCCTACAGCTTTATCACTTTGGCCAAACCGTGTCCATGGTCTTCTTTACAGATAACTGGCGCCCGGCCTCCTTCTACGACCGGATACGCGAGAACCGCTCTATCGGACTACACACGCTCGTCCTGCTCGACATCAAGGTCAAGGAGCAGAGCATGGAGAATCTTGCGAGGGGAAGGAAAATCTACGAGCCTCCGAGGTACATGACTGTTGGCCAGTGCGCTCAGCAGATGCTGGAGATTGAGGAGGAGAAGAAAGAGGGCGTGTACGGGCCCGAGAGTCTCGCAGTTGGAGCGGCGAGGGTGGGTGGCGAGACGGAAAAGTTTGTAGCAGGAACGCTGAAGGAGCTTTGCGATGCTGACGAGATCCTTGGAGGGCCGCTACATAGTCTTATCCTTCTAGGAACCGGCACGCACGAACTTGAGCACGAGTATGTGAGGGAGTTTGCGCTAGATAAGGAAAACTGGGATAGAATCTGGGCCGAGAACTACCAGACCAAGAAATAACCGGTAGGTATGGAGGAAAATACACGATTCTAATTATTATCGTTTTCGTGTTTTTTGGCGCCCGCGTCTGCACTGAGCTTGATATCTTTTGATCTCCATTGAGAGAACATTGCGCTCACCAGTAAAATTTATGTCAAATTAAAGGTTAGGTTGTATTTGTGTTGCATTACCATTGATGTATCCCCTCGAGGGTCTTTTTTTTTCTCTTCTCTCATTTTCTTTTTTTTTTCCTTTTCTTTTTTTTTTTTTTTTTTTTTTTTAACAATATCGAACCCTTTCCGTACCTTAAGCAGCAGTGGTCCCGGACCTCCATGCCTTGATCTCAGGATCCGTAATCTCAGTCAACTTAGACACATGAGCCGGCTGCCCCGTCACGGCTCCATGAACCACCTCAGCCGCGCGACTAAACAAATTCTTACCAGACAGCGAGTACGTCGCTGTATCCATCTTGACCCGGATGAGGCCCAACCGAGGATCGGACGCGGAGCCGTCATGCTTCCCATCGCCGAGATCACCGAGCCAGGCTTTAAGCACGGGGTTGTAGTAACGCTCGATGACGGCGCGGTCCGTCACGATGACGGCGGAGCCAGCGATGGACGCCCACTCGCCTGAGGCATTGACAAAAGAAACGTTTACGTGAGGGTCGACACTAAGCTCTTCAACCTTGTGAGAAGAGGTATTAGTGAAGAAGAGGAGGTCTGTGCCGTTGGAATCCTGGGGGGAGGGGGCAAATTTCAGTTAGCTAGTCGCACGATAGCTCGTTCAAGATATAAATGTAGACGTACAGTGGCAGAGAGTTCCATGCAACGAGAGGCGAGCAGCCCATTGTTGGAGTCTCTTGTCGTGAGCATGCCGTACTTGCACCGCTCGATAAAATGGAGGAGACTTCCCATCTTCTCTTTGAGCGGCGCGTCGGTGTGGTTCTCGGCCGTGTACGGGTCGGCGGGCTTGTTGCCGATCATGTTGTTGTTGGGGTTATGTGATAGCGTAGAAGTCATCTTAAAATATATCCTCTGAATTTCTTTATAAATAGATTTATCTTTGAAGGATTTTTTAAGTCAAGAATATAGATAAGAGTTGACAGAAGCATCTGGTAGATATATATATTTCATCCCGCTCCCTCGTTCGCAAGGCCGATATCACGTTGAGCCTCAACGGAGCAATCATGACGTCAAAACAACGCCTTGTGAGTTCGGTCACCCATTTGATACATGGTAGTTTCTACCAAACTGGTGACAGATGACGCTGATGAGCATCCGATGGCATTTTTCCACCATCTCCCTTTTTTGCTGCTTGATTATTTAGTTGGTATCCATCTTCAATCGTAAGCCATGGAGTCGCCACGGTAGTGAAGCGCCTCGCGCGATTCGTGCGAGCTTAGTAGCTTGGTGTTCGGGGGCGAGAGATGTACCACGGTTGTTGAGCCACAACGATGACTTTCTATAGCCTTGAGCGGCTCCGGAATTAACGGGGACGAAAAAGCTCGTCCTAAGTATTGCTTGCGCACGCTACTGTTTATTCTTGGGGCTTGCTAAAGTAGGGAGACGAGGAGGGACCCAAAATTGGATCAACGACGACACACGGGTGTAGAGACTCTTTGTTGCGGTGGGCCTCACTTTATGATTATTTCCTACTATAAAGAGTTCTAATTTGTATGGCTTCTCAGCCCCGCCCAAATTATTCTTAGCAAGAGCTTCTGATGGCACCGATCATCATAGCTTTCCAACACTCTTGAGTGCCTTGTCCCCATCAACAAGAACACACCATCCCTCATGACCTCGGCCTCCATCACCAGCTACTACCGCCTTAAACGCAGGGTCGTCCTGCGCAAAGCGCAGCACCTCGTCATTGAAACTTCCAGGTTGAAGCCAGACAGCGGGGACACCGAGCTTCTTAGCGTCGTGCAAAACTTGTAGTGTGGCAGCGGGAGGCGTGACGATGGACAAGGCTGTCTCGCCAGGCGAGGGGAGAGCAGAGATATTGGGTAGCGCGGAGAAGGGCTCGGCGCGGCTGGCGAGGGTGATGGTGCCAGCAGTGGGGTTGATCGGGGTTACGGGGAGGTTGCGCTCGTGATACCAATTGAAAACTATAAGACAGGAGAAGGTGATAGTTAGTAAAGTATATCTTGATGTCAGGAGACCACGGCGGCCGCCGACCACACGATAGCGAGGAACGGATGGGCCCCAAGGTGATCGTTCCTACGTAGGCGAAGAGCAGAGGTATATGTGGGCGGGTGGAATGCGCTACTTACTGATGTTTCCGTATTTGGCGGGGTTTGAGCTTGCGCCGACGACGGCAAAGGCGGGGAAGGAAAAGAAAGTCCTCGCGGCTGCTTCGGTGCCCACCATGATTGCGACGGAGGTTGGGACTATGCGGAACTACTAAAAGTGTACAGGAGTCAAAGAAGAGCCCGTATCGGGGATCGTATCGGGGATCGGAACCTGGGGAAGCTGGGATACGGCTGGCAGAAGGAATGGACAGGCAAATAATAGAGCTTGATGATGCAATCTAGTGGGGGTCGTTTTCTGGTCCAGTTTAGTCTTGGTGGTTGGATTGGCTTGATTGAACATGTTGGATCAAATCGGTTTGCGACTACCGCGGCTGTTTCGGGAATCCGGATTGCTGCCGAGCGAGCTACACTGGAGAGGGTGGGATGGGCATGAAGAAAGGTTACTGTTTTTGCTGCCCAGCTTCCAATCTTAGTGACAATTGTTGTCTATGTCCAATTGGTTTTTTTTTACACTCAAGTGGAAGCTCGCATAACAATTGGACAATGTCAATATTTGGGTAACCGAAGCTGTCCTTCCCACTTAGTCTCGCATCATCCTGCTAATACGAGTGTTTAGACGTACAACCTATTCGGCTGCTAGTTACGCGGCATTCAGGCCATCGTATCCCGCCTCTCTCTTCAGCCGAGTCCTGGCATTCCATGACAAGGGAGCTTCTTCGCGCTCAACGTCTGACCTAGGGACACTGCTCGACTTAGGCTGCGGCCATGGTCTGATATCTCGGGCCTTGGGCCCTCACTTTCGCCGTGTGATCGGTGTCGACCCCAGCGCCGGCATGGTTGAGCAGGCCCGGTCCATGACGGCCGGAAAGGCAAACAATATCGAATTCAGACAAGGGAGAGCTGAGGAGTTACCGTTTCTCGGTGACGGTGAAGTTGACATGGTTGTCGTAGGACAAGCGGCGCACTGGTTTGACCTGGACAAACTCTGGCCAGAACTTGCACGGGTTGTCAAGAAAGGAGGCACTTTAGCATTTTGGGGATACAAGGACAACATCATCGTGGGCCAACCAGAAGCCACCAAGATTTACGACGACTTTACGTATAGTACGGAGGAAGTAGCTCCCGGGATGGAGAGTATGAACGCCTACTGGGAGAAGCCGGGGAGAGACCTAATCCGGGATTCCCTGAGGGTAGTTGAGCCGCCCCCAGCTGAGTGGGAGACAGAGGTAAGGGACATCTACGAGCCGGACAGAGCGACGTGCACGGTGGGCGAAGGAGAAGAGGATGCAGCGTGGCTACGGCGAGACATGAACCTTGGGCAATTCGAAGGATATGTTCGGTCATTCAGCGCGTACGTAGGTTGGAGAGATAATCACCCTGAAGCGAGGAGTCGAGCCAATGGAGGCAACGGCGATGTTGTGGATGTCATGTTTGATCGAATCCTCGACGTTGTCCCTGAATGGAAGGCAAAAGGGGCAGAAGGATGGAGGGAGGTGGAAATCGAAGCTGTTTGGGGAACAGTCTTGATCATGGCTCGCAGGAGGTGATGGGTGGAAAGCCGAGTTTTGATGAACAAGAATAAACATAGTGCAATATGAGTTGGAAACGAAGCGTGACCCAATAAAGTGCTTGCGTCCGGCATTTGACTACCCCTTGTTTGGTGCTGTTTTGATGGCACAGCCTGGCGGTTGCCCGGTTACCAACCATGCCGACCGGTGGCCCCTCTCGAAGCTTGGATCCCGCGCACTATTTTATCCACGCGCATAATTGGAGGGATATGGCGGTGTATTATGGCCTGGGATGCCCGTATTAATATTGGTCTTTGCTTTGACATTTAATCCCTGAGATTAGAAAGGCCTTGCTTGACGGACCCTCTTTCTTCTCCTGGACAATCTCTTCCTCTAAATTCAAACATCGTCTCTTCTTCAAACTCGACATATAGAAAACCGCCTTTCCGTCGTGTCTTACTTTCGTGGCCGTCCTTCTAAACACCCGCCCATCTATTTCCGAGACTATCCCACACTTGTCACAATGGTGAGTTTCAAGCCTGTCCCATTGCATTAGCTGTGTTTACAGTGGAGGCTGTTGCCCGGATATACCACCATCAACGTAAACAATGAGCCTGAGTGGGCAAAGATGCCCGCTTTTCTCAAATTTTAGTGCCTCTTGCGCCTGAGTCCGTCGCTCTCGCTGCCACTTCAACTTTGTGGTTTCCTTGCTACTTGCCCACGGAATCAAGGCTGCTTTGCCTCCAAGTCGTTTCCATCCTCCATAAACAGACTGCATGACCCGTACTTGGGAGTCCTTGAAGCCAAGTGATCCCGTCCGAAAAGAATCGAAGAGGGAAAAAACGCAAAAAGCCATTCTACCTTTGTTTTCTCTACCACCGCTTTTTTCACCGTCTCCTTGTCCCTGCCACCAGCGCTAGCGACGAGTTCGACAAGCGAGCCGAATACATAAGAGTGCCGACATTTTACTGCCATCACCATGTCTAACCAGTTCGATTCGCAGGCTTCGACCAACTACAAGGAGGCTTTTGCCCTGTTCGACAAGCGAGGCACTGGCCGTGTCCCCGTCGAGAGCCTTGGTGACCTCCTTCGCGCCTGTGGCCAGAACCCCACCCTCTCCGAGATTCGCGACCTCGAGAAGAACGTTGGCGGCGAGTGTACGTGTATCGACATCCCCCGCTTTTTCTTGCCTATTTTCTGACTCTTTTGCCAATGAAATAGTCGACTTCGAGACCTTCCAGCGAGCCCTCAACCGCCCTGGTGGCTTCCGCGATCCGGGTGAGCCCGAGGAATACTGCAGGGGTTTCCAAGTGTTCGATAAAGACATGACGGGTTTCATCGGAGTCGGCCAGCTCAAGTATATCCTCACGAACCTCGGCGAGAAGATGAGCGAGGAGGAGGTTGATGAGCTCCTCAAGGCTGTCGATACGAGCTCTGGCCAAGTCAACTATACTGGTATGTTTCACCCACCCGGTCGATCTCGGGAAGCCTTCTTTAAGGATTAAGTAGCTAACTCGAGTGCCTTGCAGAACTCGTACGGACGATCCTCGCCAACTAAGAGACGAGATCCGAAACTTCCCAACGTGTACTCTTTTTGTTCTTCGGCATTGTTTAGTTTGACATGATGACTTGGGCCACCGCGGGTGAGCGCCTCCCGTAGGCGACGCTGTGGTCCTAGAATGGGATATGATGGATTTGATTTTCTGGCATGGTTGGTCCGGGACGCTGGGTTATTGGCGTTTGCCCATTGAGAGTCTCCTTTTAATAGATTCTATATAACACTGTATCGTCTACTGGCTCTCTTGATCTAGTCTACCCGTGCCTGGCTGATCGTAATGCAACTTCATGGGCCCGCTCTGGCTCCGACAACTCCCGTTGACATGGTATTGAGTTACGAGTTATACTCCGTCTGCGGGGGTGGCACCCTATTGTGGGATGGACCTGCATCGCGAGCGTGGCCCCATCAGCCCGTCTATGCTCTCTTGCTTGAAGTGAATAGCTTGTCGACTCCCTTCAGAAGCGCAGGGGTGTTCACATTCTTTGTCTGCATTGATCAGCATCAGCCAATAGAAACAGGCTTAGATTTCGAAACGGGCTTACTGAGTTGAATACATCGAAAACCCCTCGTCTTTCCCGAGATTATCCCTTGCTTCGCTAGATTCAAGGTGACATTTCACTCCACCTGACACTGGTGTCGAGCACCATGGCTCGAGCCTGCGAGTCTTGTCGGTCCCTTAAGGTACGGTGCCGCCTGGTGGAAGAATACACAGCTACGCCAATCTGCCTAAGATGTCAGTCAACCGGCAAAGAGTGCATTTTCACGGAAGCCCGACGGACGAGGCGCATCAGAACGGATGCGAGGGTGACTGCACTTGAAAAGCAGATAGAGACTCTCAGCCAGCTTCTACAACAGAGTCATACCTCAACGAGTTCGGACCAAACACCTTCATCAGCTGGTCCGAGGAAGCCGGCTCATCCTACGGCGAGGAGTCCGTCGGCCCGGTCTTCGCTCAAGCACGGCGGTGATACTCTCAGCCAATGGCGACCGCCACTTATCGAACTGGGAACCCTCCGGGCTCACGATCCCGTCACTACTGGTCTCGTCTCTGACCAAGAAGCGGAGTCGCTCTTTCAGCGGTACATTACCGATCTCATGCCCCAACGACCCTTTGTCATATTCCCAGAAGGAACGACGGCCGAGTCTGTCCGTCAGAAGAGCGACATCCTATTCCTAGCAGTTGTGGCTGCGTCTGCCACCACCATTCCCGGAACCCTCGGCGCAGTTCTCAGCGAAG
Source organism: Lomentospora prolificans (assembly GCA_029532625.1). NCBI lineage: Eukaryota > Fungi > Ascomycota > Sordariomycetes > Microascales > Microascaceae > Lomentospora > Lomentospora prolificans. Next base: position 2,327,022 of record JARFXM010000003.1, read on the forward strand.
TTGCTCACAAGGCATACGCCGAAGCCGTGATTGTCCGCGGGGAAAAGTCGCTCGAGCTTATCCAGGCCATCCTCGTCACGACGAATTGGTACTCTGCCCAGGCCACGTACGCACATCTCAACTTTTACCAATTTATCCACATGGCGGCCATGATGGCCCGAGAGATTGGCCTTGATCAGCCTGGGGATGCGGGGGACTTGGACGTGCTACTAGAACGTCGACGAACCCTGGTGGCATGTTACGTTTGCTGCTCAAGGTAAAGTTCTAGCATCTGTACAAGCGTTCGAGGTTGAGTAACGCAAACTAATCAAGTTTAGCTTGTCATGGTCACTGTATAGGCCACAGATGTTCCCATTTACGAGTTACATGGACGAGTGCCTAGACGCTTTATCGACGAGAGAGAACAGAGCGCTTACCGATTCAGTTCTAGTCGCGTGGGCGAACCTGCAACGGATCATAGACAACTCTGCGCCAACGTTAGGTTCAAAGTCTCTAGGAACGGAACCTGACCCTTCAGACACAGCCACACAGTTCAGCATCCGAAATTGCTCACGGCAGCTCAAGGAGTGGAGGGACAGTCTCGATGAGACTATAAGACCCGTTGGTAAGTTTGCTTCGCCTAGCACGATGCCTTAACCTACGGCCATCTAACAACGTACCTAGAACCGTTGCTCATACAGTACCACGCTCTTCGTTGCATCATCACTGAAAGTAGCCTTTACCTAGAGAATGACCCGACGGATTTCCGGCCTCCTTATTCTCTGGGGAAGCCGAGAGCATCTCACCGCCCCTTGACTTCCGCCCACGTTTCATCGGTTGCAGCCTGCCTGAACTCTGCACACGGTCTATTCGATGTTTTCCTGTCTATGCACGCTGCTGAACTCCAGGCAAGCCCTGTCTATATCTACGCTCGCCTCCTTCACGCCGTTATCATCGTCGTAAAGATAGCCATATCCACAACATTACAAGATGGGCTTCTGCACAGCGTCATGTCACTTGCTGATACCAAGGCCGAAGCATACCTCCAGAAGATTGTAGGAAAACTCACAGAGACGGCGACCGCCGGCTGTCAATTGGCTGAGAGGTTTTCAACAATCGTCCAGGCTACGCAGAACTGGGCTGCGACTCTATTCTGTCGTGGTGGACACGCACGGGACATTGATATCGAGACCATCGTGCCATTGAAGTATCTTGAGATCAACCAAGAAACTTCTCATGGTACTGAGCCTAGTGAGGGAGCCTCACTCTTTACCGACCGGGTTCGAGAAGCGAATCAAGATGAACTTTACGAGCCGATTTCCCTGGAGTCTGACTTTGCTGATTTTGATTCTTTTCTAGCTTCCCTATCAGAGCTACCACCCGAGATCGAAGGATGAAACAATAAACTTCAGCCAAGATGTGGAATAGGTGAACTAAACATAGAGCCGGCGAGAAAGTACACTGATGAACTAACTAATTTTCCGTGCTATGTACAATTCAACAACCCTCGTGTGTATGCAGTGACCTAGGCGCATATTCAATTATTTCGCGTGGCAATAAAACAGCTGAACATGCACACGCTATGACAACGAATCTGAGGCTTTCCCCCTATTCTCACGGGCAATTCTCCGTCGTTGCTCTTCGCCTTCTATACCTGTTTTCACCTCAGTATGCGTCTCATTCAGCTTCGCATCACGTATGAACAAGCAAACCAACAGACCCGCACCCGCATAAGAAACCATTTGAATGAAAACGTCCCGAATCGCGGTAAAGAACGCCTGCTGGACAATCACCCGCGTCGATTCATCAAGTTGATTAACTAACAATAGACTGGCCTGCGCACGATCACCTGAGAAGGCGGCGGCGAGAGCAGGGCCAATCTTCTGTGCGAGGTTGTCTCGCTGGGCGTCCATCTTGTTTGCAAACGCGACTGATCCGATGACGACTCCGATGCCAGAGGCTAGGTTACGCATTAAACTGAAGCTGGCCGTGGCTGCGCCATTCTCCTGGGGGGAGACGTTGCTCTGAAGTGCGAGCAGGGGTGCCTGGAAAATTGCACCGAGGCCGGCGCCCGCGATGATCTGATAGATGATGATCCTAGGCCACGACTTTGAGATCGGCAGGTTGTAGAACAGACCGGTGCCCAATACAGCCACCACGAAACCGAGACGAATGACCCATATGTAGTTCCCGGTGACTTTGAAAAGAATGGCGACAGCGGCCGACGCGAAAGAGAGTGACAGGACGAAGGGAAGAAGCATGACACCCGAGGCTAGGGAAGAAGAGCCCAAGACGGCTTGGAAGTAAAGTGGAAGGAAGTAAGTAACCTGGGTGAAGGCTAAGCTATGGAAGAGGTTGACTAGAATGGTGGCGAAGTTGGATACGTTGGCGTACAAGTGCATGGGGACTAGAGGGTACGGGGCAGCGACCCACTCCACGAGTATGAAGAGGGCCAAGGTGCTAGCGCCTCCGACAATGAGGCCGATGACGGTCGCCGAGTTCCACGGGTACGTGGAGCTTCCAAGCTGGAGCCCGAGCAGGAACATGACGATTCCGCCCGTGAGGGTTAAAGTGCCGAGCCAATCAATATACTTGATTCCCGCGGTGAGGGAAGTCTTGGGGGCTTGTAGCTTCAATGTGAAGAAAATGACGACGAAGGCTACACCTGATATCGGAAGATTGAGATAGAAGCACCATCTCCACGACACGTTTTTTGTGAAAGCGCCTCCTACGACTGGGCCTAGAGCTGCGGCAGTCGCCCAGACCATTCCTGTCATAGCGTAGTACTTGCCACGCTCCCTAGAAAGAAGCAGGGCGTCAGTCAGACGAAGAGAGCATGATGGTTATTATCTCGGGGAGACCAACCTTGGAGAATAGAGATCTGCAATGACGATGGTGCAGAGCGCCAGGATTCCCCCCGCACCGCAACCCTGGACGGCGCGGCCCAAGATCTCCATGGCGAGACTGACGGCTGTCGCACACAGCGCGCTGCCGACGAAGAAGACGGCAACGGTGCATAGTAATATTGCCCTGCGGCCCCAGATGTCGCTGAGCTTTCCCCACGTGGCTGTTACTGCAGAAGCCGCAATTTGAAAGGCGGAGCCAACCCAAACGAAGGCCGAGGTGGACTGGAAGTGCTCTGCGACGGTAGCCAACGCGGTCGACAGGATGGTGATGTCGAGGGCTGCTAGAAATATCGCGAGCTGGAATAACGATTCAAGTATGAGTGATGTGCCAAACGATCATGAGGGGGTCACGACGCACGCAAAGCGCCATCATTAAAAGGCTAGTTTGCAACTTAGACCGCGTCGCGGAAGAAGGCTGCTCTGTCAAAGCCTCGGGGACTTGGCTTTTGCCATCTCCCTCTCCTTTCTCAGCAGGAGGAGTGGACTCCATGATTGTTGTCTGACCCCAGTGGCGATGAAAGTGGTCGGAGAAGGGTCCGGTTCGGGTTGTCGAGAATGGTATTCCTATGCTTTGGTCTGTTGCGACATGACTTTCGCGACAGCCTTTTTACACTGATTACCGGGGCTCACTGTCCTCCGCTGGTGATGCAATGTCGGACTTGGTAAGCGCCGAACTCCGGGTGCAATTGCTAGAATGGCCAGCTGCAGTGCGTCACACGGGCCGTCTTATCGATTAGCTGGCTGTTGATCAACGACTTGCAAATCTGCTAACTCACACCATTTGAAGAAACCAGGATCGTGATGTGGAGACTCGAAATTAACTTCACAACATTTGGAGGATGAAACCTCTCGCAGCCTCGGTTTTAGACGACCTCGCAGCGCGCCACGAGGGGCTGTGACCCGGCCTACATCGCCGGAGAAGGGCTTGCCAGCTCTCTGTCGGCGGTATTTGATCCATTGAACATCTTTCGGGGTATTTCGAATTGGTAGTTGGAGCACTTATCGCCGTAGCGACCTACTTCGTATGTCTGGCTGCTCGAGATCGGACTTTAGAAGAGTTTCGTATAGTATCCCAATGGTACTTTCGCATCGACTTCAGGACGAAGCATCTTTTAGGCATCCGGGTTTTGGATTACAATTTTATAGGGACCAGCCCCTGGTCTGGCCTCGAAGTGAAGAACCGTCTGGTATAACTGCAGCTCGAGAAAGAGCTTCCATTTGCCATGGGGGACGTGTATCAGGGGGTGTTCGTTACCGCGTGCTTTGATCTTGATCACAGAAACACACCGTTCGGTAGGGAATGGGACTTAAGGGACCAATATTATTATCGGCGTCTGTTTGATTAAGCATGCTCTGAAGCGGATTTCAGAGATCCTCATACGGACTCACGCGTCCTTGGACTATCTCCATGTATGCGAAGCCATTGGAAGGAAGACTCCTAGATGAGGCGGGGAGCGCAATCCAAAAGGCCAGGAAATACAGCCGAGCAAAGATGGGACACCTACGTGCGTCCTCTATGTGCGCCCCAGTTTCATCTTCGAACTTTTTTTTTTTCTTTTTCTTTTTTTTTTTACCTTTACTAGGGAGAAGCCTGGGCCGTTTGACAGCACCCCACCGCCAACGCAAAGAAATGTGGACTTTAGGGATATGGTAGGAAAAACATTTTTGCGGAAACGTGCATTGCTAGCTGGCGAGCGGTGGACTTTTGGACTTTTAGAATGATGATGCTTAAATGGTGCTGATAAAGGAAGTAGTACTCTCTGTGCACTTGCTCGTCGGGGAATTGGTTCATGCCAATAGGTAGAAGAAATCATCGATAGACCCAAATCTACCTGTTGGCTCGCTGTACTTACAGAGGTGATAGTGAATCATGGCCAGCAGCAGGAGCCCTCAGAGTACCTAGGGAAGTCGGGGTGTAGTCAATTGGTGACTGGGTCGCTCGGTTCGTACCCACTGGCTGCATGTATCAAAATCCATCCCATGGATTGATACTTATTAAATTGATGGGGGCTGCTAGCGCAACTTCAAAGCCGCGCAAACCGACACCTCCAGGGCTAAGTTGCATCATAGCTGGCCTCTTCCTCATCGCCGTCATCACAACCAACTCTCCCTCCATCGCCCACCCGCTCCGTCACGTTCTTGCCAATTCACTAATTAACGAGCCTCAGTTCTATATATCAACATTTTGTATATAACGAGTAGCTTATGTACGTGACGCAGCTGCTCATACGACCGGGACCCTCCAATTGATATTCGCTGCGCACGTCTTTGTGCCGTCTCTTGCATCTGTCCCCACATACCTACAACAGTACGAGAGGTGCAGCAGCATAGCCAGCTATTACCTCATTACCACCTTCTCTCCAGTACTTTGTGTTACGGTGTTACCTGCCGCTTCTGTGGGCGCGTGCCATCGAATCATAAGTGAACTATAGCTCTCTTCCAATCCCCTCGTTACTCGTTACTCTTCACCCCTCCTCCTATTTCCCCCCAGTTCCCCGCAATTGAAGTTGGTCTTTCTTGTCAGCGTCGCCTCGGCCGACCGTCTTGTAGCCCAATCCAAAGCTCCCAGTGGTTCTGACTATTAGGTCGTCGCCAACCTGGCGCCTGTGGTCAGGTTCAAATCCCTCCTCTTCCCCTCCCTTCTCCTCTTCACCATCATAGCCGCCATCCTGGCTGCCCCACGCGCCCTCCCCCGCCTCACCTCCATCTTCCAACAGCTTCGACTACGTCCTAGCTCGAGCTCAGCGTCTGCCGTTGCCGCATCTACTACCATCCTACAAACCTCACGCCCACTATACACCGACGCCGCCATGGCTCCCGACAAGTATCGAAATCCTCCCCAGCCTCCGCCGCTCTTCACCGGGACAAAGGAGTCCATTGTTGCCGATGCGAAGAAGCTATGCGACTCGACTCGATCTCTCCTCGACAAGATTGTCGCCGATGAGACTGCCGACAGGGGTACCTTCACCAGCGTGCTTCTGCCCCAGCTCGAGGACGAGAACCAAGTCGGACTGACGGCCCGCATCCTCGGCTTCTACCAATACGTCTCTGCTAACGAAGATTTGCGTGGTGCTTCTACCGAGGCTGAGAAAGTCCTCGATGAGTTTAGCATCGAGTGCAACATGCGAGAGGACGTTTTCAAGCTGGTTGAGGGTGTTTACAACCGGAGGGACTCCGCTACCGATATCGACCCCGAGAGCTTGCACCTTTTGGAGAAAGAATACAAGAGCTATATCAAGAATGGCCTGGGTTTGCCCGCTGGCGAGAAGCGAGATCGCTTCAAGGAGATCAAGAAGCGACTGAGTCAGATCTCCATCGAGTTTCAGAAGAACTTAAACGAGGAGAACGGCGGAATTTGGTTCACTCGTGAGCAGCTGAAAGGTGTTCCTGAGGATGTCGTCAACTCACTTGAGAAGGGTGAGGGTGAAAACGAGGGCAAGCTCAAGCTCAGCTTCAAGTATCCTGACCTTTTCCCCACCCTCAAATTCGCCGTCAACCCGGATACTCGGCGAGTGGTCTTCACCGAGAACGAGAACAAGGTACGGCTCATGACTCCCAAGTGGTCATCTCGTTAAACGCTAAGGCGAATGTCTTCTAACCCTGTAAATTCTCATTTAGGTCAACAAGAATGTACCTCTCTTCAAGGAGGCCGTTGAACTCCGCGATGAGGCAGCGCGCCTCCTCGGCTATCCTGACCACGCTACTCTCAGAATTGAAGACAAGATGTCCAAGACCCCCAAGACCGTCAATGACTTCCTCGGTGATCTTCGCATCCGCCTGTCTCCTGGTGGAGAAAAGGAGGTCGCCCACTTGTTGGAGCTCAAGAAGGCTGATTCCGAGGCCCGCAGCATTCCTTTCGACGGCAAGTACTACCTCTGGGACCATCGTTTCTACGATCGCCTGATGATCGAAAAGGAGTACAGCATCGATGAGATTCAGATTGCAAACTACTTTCCTCTACAGTCTACTGTCACCGGCATGCTCAAGATCTTCGAGGAGCTGCTCGGTTTTGTCTTTGTTGAGCTCGGACCCGAAGAGCGAGCCAAAGTCAGCTCGACGGGCAGGGCCGAGGACATTGTTTGGCATGAAGATGTCATACTCTTTAGCGTCTGGGATGATGCTGGAGAGGGAGACGGCTTCGTCGGCTACCTATACCTGGATCTGCATCCCCGAAAGGGCAAGTATGGGCATGCAGCCAACTTCAACATGCAGCCTGGTTTCTTGAAAAAAGATGGCTCCCGATACTATCCTGCTACGGCCCTCGTCTGCAATTTCAGCAAGCCTTCGGGCTCCAAGCCTTCCCTTCTCAAGCATGATGAGGTTGTGACTCTCTTCCACGAACTAGGGCATGGTATTCATGACCTTGCTGGGCGTACCAGATTCTCTCGCTTCCACGGAACTAGCACTGTTAGGGATTTTGTCGAAGCCCCATCTCAAATGTTAGAGAACTGGTGCTGGACGCCTAGCGTGCTCAAGTCTCTATCCAACCACTGGCAGTCCGGCGAAAAGATCCCTGATGATCTCATTGAGAAGCTTATCGCCACCAAGCATGTCAATGGTGCTCTCTTCAACCTCCGCCAGCTTCACTTTGGTATCTTCGATATGACAATCCATACACCAAAGTCTCACGACGATCTCAAGTCCTTGAACATCCCTAAGCTCTACAACGAGCTTCGAGCCGATATCTGTGGTATGAAGGGCCCCGAGGCTCTTGGAGCTCAACTGTATGTAGTATCCCGCCTTTCATGCATCCCAAACGCTGGCGAGTATATAACTGACCAATATTCTTTTAGCGACTGGGGTAATGGGCAGGCCACTTTCGGGCACCTTATCGGTGGATATGATGCGGGCTATTACGGGTACCTCTCTTCGGAGGTGTACTCGGCTGACATGTTCCACTCAGTTTTCAAGAAAAACCCCATGGACGGAAAGGAAGGCCGGCGATACCGTCACACCGTTCTCGAGAAGGGTGGTAGTCAGGATGAGATGAAGACGCTGGAGCAGTTCCTTGGCCGAAAGCCAAGCTCGGAAGCTTTCTACAATGAGCTTGGAATTTCCCAGGAATCGGCGTAGAAACAGGTGCGAGCACTGTATTCTTTATAGTATAGTAGCGATGGTAGAAGGGACTAGCTTACCTCCGATATGGCCTTGTATTCAATAGCATGGCTTTGAAGCCAGTAACGACATACTGCAGTCGGCTCCTCGCACCATGTATTGGTTCAATTGAAGGTGGCGTCAAGCCTGATAGCAGATGTCGCGCGTCATCACACTGCATAAAACCACAAGTTCCGTTATGTATTATGGTAAGTTTGTGCAGTGGGGTATTAAAACTGAGAGCGTTGGTGGGGCAGAGACTTCTGCGGGCCCGAAGATGATCCGAATGTAAACAAACGCGGTGAAGTGAGCCAATTGACGAACGGAATTTAAGCACCTCGCCAAATAATAGCCCAGACACGTTATTACCACTTTAAGAGCTTCCCTCCACTGTCTTTCCCGCACTCTGCCAAACTTGGGATTGTGTCTTCTCTTCATTAATCCCAGTATATTTCTGTCATTCTTTTGCCGACGATTTTTTTTCTTCTCTTTTTTGGAGGGTTTCACAGTCTCCATAGAACCAGCTCTCCATAAACATCGAAACAACGTACTACCATTACCACGACTGGACCCCCGTGTAGCGATATCAAACACCGACCACAACAGCACCACAGCTCGAAGGACGACGCTCATCCAGCGCTCTCCCATAGGGCGCCGTTGAAGATGGAGAGTACAGACGAGTTCATCACTTTTGAGGCGCGATTAGCCTCGTTTAAAATTGTCCAGAAAAAGAGGGCCTCGACAACGGGATCGCGAGGCACCAAAACGATTAAGTGGCCGCACCCGCATATATCCTCTGAATTGGTGAGTACTTGCTAGCTCGGGGGCTATCTATCTGAAAGTCGCAATACTGACTGGCGTCGATGCGTGATAGCTTGCAAAAGCCGGGTGGATCTATCAGCCTCACCCCGAGCACCCCGACCAAGTAGTATGTTTTCTGTGTCGGAAAGGTCTTGATGGATGGGAGAAGGGTGATGATCCCCTACTTGAGCATTTAAACCACGCGCCAAACTGCGGATGGGCCATTCTGGCCGCGATCGAGGCGGAAATTCCGCAATATCTGGCCGAGGATCCGAAGAGCAAGCGCATGATTGACGCGAGAAAAGCCACTTTTGCGGGAAGGTGGCCGCATGAGGGCAAGAAGGGATGGAAGTGCAAAACAAAACAGGTGAGGCCTTTTTTTCAGCTCTTGCTAACAACTGGTGTGCTAACGCGTCTGTATCTGAAAGCTCGCGGAAGCTGGTTGGAAGTACACCCCGACGCCAGAATCCGACGACATGGCGACGTGCGCGTACTGCCAACTGATGCTTGACGGATGGGAACCAGGTGACAAGCCATTGTGAGTAATAGGCGTGAATCTCCAGTACAGGGAGCCCTGAAAGCTAACCTAGTCTAGGGATGAGCATTTCAACCGATCGCCCGAATGTCTTTTCTTCAACTTTGTTGATCCGAATCCTGCCCCCGCCAAAAAGCCTGCTCGTGGGCGGACAACTCGAGCTTCCAAGGCATCAAGAGCTTCGGTCCAATCTACTGGCATGAGCACTTTTATCTCTGACGGTCCCTCGACGCTGGATATGCCGGCCCAATATGAAGATAGCATCGTGACCACCGCCTCCAAGCGTGGCCGACCTAAGAAAGCGACGACCGCCGCGAAGGGTGGTAGGAAAACGCGGACGAAGAAGGAAGAATTTGTGGAAGTTGAGGATACCGAAGTCACTATTAGCGAAGACATGCCACCACCCCCAGTACCTGCTCCCAAAGGGAGGAAGAGCCGGAAGCCGGCAAATGAACTCGCAGAGGACTCGGCGATGGCCATCGACGAAGATGAGCTGGTAGCTGCGCCAAAGCCGAAGAGGGGCAAGAAGCGGACTAGCGAGGCCGTTGAAGACTCTGTTCTTACTGCAACGGAGGCACCGGCTCCCAAGAGGCGGGTGACGCGTACACAGGCGGCCGTTAACGATGCCGCTACCTCGCAGCAGGATACAGAAATGATGGAGGCGGAAGCTCCCTCAAAGAAAACTACTGCAGGGCGGAAGAAGGGTCGCGCCTCGGCGAAATCTACACGAAAGGCATCTGGCACATCGCTCCGTTCCACAGCGTCGACTGCATCCCTTCGTGCTGCTGCAGCAGCTCAGGATGATATTCCTGATGACGACGAAATTGAGCGACAGTTGGTAGCTGATCTCGAGAGGCCCCTCTCTGACGAGGAGGATATGGCTATGGATTCGGACTCGGAGAGAAGACGCAAAGCCGACCGCATGGCTTCTAAGAAGAAGTCGGTCGAACCTTACAAAGAGGAGTTTCGTGTAGGTGAACAGGGTAACTATGCCATGTTTGATCCTGCGCCCGTGGTTCCCGACGAAGCGGAGGTAAATGCCGAGCTGGAACGAATGGAAGCCGAGGCTCAGCATCAAGAACCGGAGCTTGAGAAGCTGGAGGTACCCAAGAAGGGCCGCAAGGCTGGCACTAGAAAGGCATCAAGACAAACAAAAAAGGCGAAGGCTGTGCCCGAGCCTGAGCCGACACCGGAACCGGTTAGCGAACCTGAGCCTGCACCCGAGCCCGAACCGGCTGTGGAACCCGAACCCGAGCCGGAGCCGGAATTTATGGCTGTCCCTGAACCTGAGCCTGAGCCTGAGCCAGAAGCTGAAGCTGCGGAGACTTCTATATATGAAGATGCGGCGGAGCCCGCGGAGCCGGAGATTCATGAACCGAGCCCTGTTAGCACAAGTGTAGCGACTAAGAGCGCTGTCTTTGACGTTGCTGCGGAAGAGGAAAAGCAGCCCGCTCCTGCCAAGAGGGGCCGGGGACGGCCTCCTAAGAAGAGGGGTTCTCGCGGACGATCCTCGGCGGCTTCCGTCAAGCAGCGTAGCTCGGTTGCTGAGCCATTGCCAGCCCCGCTGGCCGAGCCTGAGCAGAGTGTTTACAGGTCGGTCGAAACTGAGCAGCAGGAATTCGCCGAGGCTTTTCCTGCCAAACCCGTACAGGAGCGGGAAGAGGAACTTGTTGACTCTGAGCCCGAACTGGTAGTCGTGCCAGCTGAGGACGAGGATCCCATGTCCCCAGTTGCCCGACCTTTGCCTCAGATTCCTACCTCCGTTGCCCGCCTCTCGCACCACGCTCCATCAACTCCCGGTTCGCATGTTTCCCCCGCAGTATCTACCCGCAACGGTGTCTTGTCTCCGTCCCAGTCACCGCAATCTTCCGACGCTGAAAACCATCCTCCTTCGTCGAAGCCGTCCAAGATCAAACGACCAGTGTTGGCCCCAGTTCTAGGGACTAAGGGCACCCCTAACAGAATCCTTAACTCCCCGACGAAGCGGACAATGGTCTCTACGCTACAGTCGACGACACCCTGGACGACTGTGGACATTGATCTCGTACTTGGTTCGCCCGAAAAGAAGGCTGCGAGCGGCGACAAGGAGAACTCTGTCGATAGGCTTCTAAAGAAGGGTTCCGAGCTGACGAGCCCGGAGAAGAAGATGACGGTGGAGGAGTGGATCTACCATAATGCTGGCAAGGCCGAGGACGAGCTCAAGGCCAAGTGCGAGTCGATGGTGGGCAGATTCGAGGGCGAGGGTATGCGTGCCATGAGGGTTCTCGAGGGGTTGATTGTCGAGTAGGGAGGTGCTCGTGGATCAGATATGTGTATGATGGATTCCAATGAGGCTTTGGGCTGGAACTGGGGTTTGCAACGTATGGAAGGACGGGTAGTATCTGTGTACGTACGGGGGTTTGGGCATTAGGACTCGGCGTTTACATCTAAATTTCCGTAATGAATGACTGCATGAACGATTTCAAGATGTTTTTCGTTTGCATTCCCGCCTTCTGGAGGCTGCAATTTCCTTATTTTTCTTGTGATTGCGAACAGCCCGGGCGACTACAACATGCCAAATACTGGATACATGCTCTGCGAAATATACCAGGAGCAAGTTTCATGTGGAAAATGTTTCTTCAATGCGCGGGTGACTATCTAGTCTCAATCTCTTAGTTCTAGCCCCCTCTCTTCCCCAAGCATTACCACCTAGAGTTATGGTAATATCCTGATCCCTCTCAGGGCCTCTCAAGGCTGTCCGTCTTTCCAGTCCAGAATGGTATCCTCGTCAAATCGTTACAAAGCCAAGTAGAAAAGGAACCAAAGCGCAAGCTACCTGTTCCCAAAGCCAGGGAACCCATATTCCCTTCCCATCGCTAGAAGGGCAAACAATAGTCTATCTTTGAGGGGTTTAAGAAAATAACCAAAAGAAATATGACAAAAAGAAAGAAAATGAGTGTTGAAAAGATGAACAAGAATCGAAGTATCCCTTTTGCTCTGCTCCTCAATCGAGATGCCTAATCGTCGTATTCGAAGAAACTCTCATTTCTCCTCAACATGCTCAGATCGACAAGTCCCATTACACGGCCATCCCACCTCCTTACCCGATCGCCCCAGATCCACCAGACGGTACCAGCGGCCCCGGCGAGGAGAACCTGTGTACAGGCCAAGGCAACGGCGTGTCTCGCGAGGGCGCCACGGCTGGCCTCGACAGCCGAAGGTATGGCCTGGACCAGGATGCCGGTGAAGAGAGTGCGAAGACACCCTACGCCAGCAGACATGTCGGCGACGTTGCGGAGGCAAGTGTAAAGATTTGAGGAGGTGAACTGTGAAGAGTGGAAGATGAGAGGGGAGACCGTGGCATCGAGGGCGCTAAAGCCGGCGGCTAGAAGGGCGAGGAGAAAGGCAAGGAGAGGGTAGTTGAAGCCAGAGGCTTGGGAGAGAAGATTGGGGGTGGTGACGAGACCAAAGGAGAGGAGGCCAGACATGAAAAGAGAAGTCCCAGCAATGAGCGTGATGAAGTGCTTTCGCTTGTCGAATTGGGCTTGGTAGGGCTTATAGTACGTGACAAGAGAAACGAGGATGATCATGATCATGAACGGACCGCCCATTAGGCTGCTGATGCTATCCTCCCTAAGGGCAAAGGGCTCGGTAGTGAAGAGGAGAGAGACTGTCTCGGCCATGGCCCAGAGAGAACCGTAGGGCAATAAAGTCACAGCGAAAAGCAGGATGGTGGTAGGTGCGACGAAAGCCCGGGGAGCTTGCAGAAGAGTGTGGGTTTCGAGGTTTCCTTTGTAAGATGCCGGTGGGATCGTCTTGAGATAACTGAGAACATCCTCCTTGGTAATTTTGAGGGGTCCTCGAGGAATGAGGGGTCTCTGGAATTGGCTAATGGCGGAAGCGGGAGTCTGGAGTGAGACGCTCCAGACATGATCAAAAGTAGACTCCGCAGCACCAAAGATGAGAAGAGGGACTGCAACAGCGAGGAAAGAGTTAATAATCTCGAACTGAAGCGTAAAGCGGCCCGCGTTACGAGAGGCGAGGCCACCAAAGAGAGGAGCGCCCCAAGTAACGGCGACGGTGATGAGGTTGTAGATGGAGATGCGAAGACCGCGTTCATGTTCCTAGAGCTTGTTAGCCCTGTCCGGCGCTGTATGATCCAGCTATGGGGTGAGTACTCACGAAAAAAGTATCATAAATAGATCCGAGAATGAGAGTATCAAAAGCACCCCAGCCAAGGCCTTGGAAAACTCGCGCAGCCATGCACTCCCGATAGCTGTCTAGAGTCCTCATGTTCCACATCGACCCGATAAATACTAAAGCCATGGAGGCAAGGTATACCGGGCGCTTTCCCCATACCTTGGCTGCCGTGATGCTGGCTAGACCGGTAAAGGCGGAAAGAATCAAGGGTACAGCTGTGAGTGCGACTACTGCAGAGTAGGATACTTGATACCGTCGCGCCATAACGTTATTGACACTTATGAAGACGGTCTTCATGCCTGACACAAGAGCGACGAATACCATAAGAGAAACGTAGTTGAGCTCCTTCTTCCATTGCGGCCAGTTCTGCGAAAATTGAGTTAGCAATCTGCATTTTCGCAAATCTTTTTGTCGACCATGTCTCGTGTAAGTGCTTTTCCCAACCCGCACATTTCAGATCGCCATTACTTCTTTACCGCCCCTCAAATCTTCCCTCTCCCGGTTCTCAAATTCTTCCTGGTAACAAGACATACCAATGGGTCCTCGGGATCATCGCTAGGCTGCGGCGAGAGTTCCGTTCCCGCAAACTTTCCCCGTGTTGCATATTTTATCGTCCTTTGTGAAGTAGACACTGTGGTCGAATATGATAGCCTCTTCGTCGATGCTGTGTTCGGCCTATACCTCTCATCCTTTGGCGGCGGCGGCGGCGGAGGGAACGAAACACCTCGCAGGGCTGTGGAAGGCGGTCTCAAGGTCGGGGCGGCTCCGGCCGCCTCTAGATCTTTATCCATTTGACCGTGCAATGCTGCTCTATTATATTAAGCCGTCGATATCATCAGAGAATTGATTGCATTTAGTGAGCGTGTAAGTGAGTGTTATGATAAGACTTGATTGTCTGTTGGCTGGAGATATGCAGGTGCAGCTGAAGCAAATCGTCTAGATCGCAATACCAGCAGCCGCGTTCCTCTGCTTATCGTCTGGTCGAATGAGTGACTGTGATGAAGGAAGGAAGGAAGTTCGACGATGCGCTTTGACTCGGACGGGAAAGAAGAAGAAATGGAAGAGGAGAAGTAGAAGAGGAGAACAGCGAGGGATGTGACCAGATGGCAGGGGAGGGGGTGGTTCATAGGTCAGGGAGAGCCCGGGGAGAGGCGAGCGAAGATGTCATCACAGCTGAGGACCGGGAGGGACAGAAATCAGAAAGGTGAGACTGCGGAGCGCGAGAGTACATAGCTACGACTTACTCGGTATAGGATGCCTGCGTGAGGCGGCGCATTGTGGACCTCGTAGACGAGAAACATGCAGACATGCACGTTGTCGACCTTTGCCCGTGCACATCCACCCCACTGACATCCTACAACCCCCCGACGTGTACCTGTCGGCCATCGATCCCCGGACGAGTGTGCGGCGTATCCATATTTCCCTTTGCAAGTACTCTTCTTACTCTTTGCGGCGAGTTGAGCCAACACCGGTCCAGCATGGCACTTGCGTTCCCAGGTTCGTATCGCATGAGGATCGGATGCTCCGTAGGAAACGCACGGGGCAGCAGCAAAATCGAAAATGTGATCACACTGAAAGTCCCCCTTCAAGGTTTCGCCATGGACGATCCGGGCCATTCTAAGCTCTTACAATAGAAAGTGTATAAGAGGGAGGATGGTGGGCTTTTCGCAGAGAAAGAGAGCTGCCTAAGACGGCACCCTGGTGAACATCACGAAGTACGGTGTCAGAATACCTGGATCGACTCCTCGCCGCCTTTATGCAAGCTCTTCAACCAGAAAATCCAGTGAAGCTCGACGCAGGGGCGGATCGACCAGGCCAATTAAAAAAGTGATGTCCCTGGGCTCAACCGTGGGAGCGAAGGGTTGGCCTTCCTCCATCGGCGATGGGAGAGTGTTCTGTGGGTTAATACACCAAAAGTGAGTAAAAGGCGAGCTGTACACTCTAACAATGGACACAATGGACCTTGATTATACCAGTCCCTGCTGTCAAAAAGCAATACAAGGGTGCCGGTGATGGAAGGGTTACATCCTTTTTCCTTGGGTCCCGGAACATTGTCCCTGTCATGCCTTCTGGGAAGGGTGCTTTGACCCTGGATGTTGCTACGCTCTCTTGAGAGGCTGAAACTGACTTGACGCGGGGTGGTTGAGCATGGTACCTCGCTCGATCCTGGTTAACTTGCAGCAGGGGAAGAGGCTCAGCCTTGGCGGGCAGACAAGCGAGGGTAGATCGAGGGAGGGGCGGCGGAAAGACGGCGATGATGTTTATGCTTTAGTTCTGTTCTTGTGCAATTGTTGGCTGGAAGAAGTGATATAATGAAGATTATGTGTTTACCCGGCTTGACCGTGAACAACGTAAAAGTTACGCGAGCTCGAATCCAGGTAATTGTTAAAATCGATGTTTGCACGATCCTTCCAACCTGACGGGGAGGTTGTTTTACCTTTTCGCCCTCTGCCCGCCTAACAGAGAAAACGCACTGCCTACTCGTATGACTGTGCTTTCAGTTGAGATTCTCGACCAAGACATTCGACGTTCTAGAGGGTTAACGGAGGACACCGGCCAGGCTGGAACCGGAAGCCTGCTACCCAGAGCTTGGGATGGGTCGCCAGCTGGAGAGGTTGGGAAGGGCCCAGGTAGCATCCAGGTGGGACTTTACCCTGAAGACAACGTTAAGAAACGTTCCTGAGGAATTCAGACCGTCACCAATGCGACAAAATAATGGGACTCGGGAGCAGGAGCGGCCGAGCTCTATTATCGAAATGGCCATACAGGTAGGTATACAGTCCCCGATGCCAGTATGTACCAGCCAGGCGATACAATTTTTTCTCATGCGCAAACGGTTCAACGGGGGCTCAAGAGCCGTCGACGGGGGTGCAAAGGCAAGATCGGCTTCACTCATGCAGCTACCACTTTAGCTCTTTTGTCTCTCATTCATTCCTCTCTTCGGTTGGGGAAGGCATTGGTCCCGGCCTGGACGAACCGCCCCATGAAATAGATTCGCCTGTAGATTGATGTTTACGATCCCCGAAACTTCTAAATAGGCGGGATTGCCATCTGCGTATCTTGGGCTCTTGCTGCGTTCTCATGTGCCCTTGGAAGGTGGGAGACGGAATAGGCCTTCCATTGCGCATGCCAGTGAGAACGGGCATGATGAGAAAACGAGGCTTGGTTATGCATCGTCAGAGTACCGGCGTCAGGTACGCTCGATCTCTTAGCGGTGTGGTGTGAAGGAAGTGTGTCAGTGCGCGGGTATGCAGTGAGGATGCAGAGTTCAACTGTTCAATGCGATCTCGAGAAGGTGTACGACTTCGTCACGAAGCGAATTCCACCCTTAACACCGCATCTGCCCTCCTAGTGCTCATTAATCCATCGGAGTCGCCATCCCAGCCTCCGATGAGGTATCAATCTAACAATTCGATGTTGGGGCTGATGGTGACACGAAGCTAAGGATCCGGGTCCTAGATTATCCCCCAGTGTCCAGAAAATACTACCTAGATGTCAAGTCGCGGGGACCTGGATCGAATGTCGGTATGATCGACTCGAGATGGGTGCCATATCCAGACTACTAAGACCCGTGTGCGACTGGATGTAGCTTCTGCCGTGTCCTAGACCTGCCGAGTCCTGGTTTCGGCGCTCAGGCCAGTGGGGCGATTGCGAATCTGTTCCAAAAACGGATCAATGATGCCTCTTGCGGCCTCTCCTCTTTTTTCCGAGCTTTGGCAGGACGCGAGGTATGGCCTGATCCAGGAACAATGCTTCTTTCTGCCCTGTGAGGAGGTTCTCGCAGTCCAATTGTCAGGTCCGCACCGAAAATCGAGAGGTCGGGCCAGCTTTGTAGAATTTTGCAAGCCCCACGCAATGTGAGAAAGGCGAGATGCGAGAATGCAGGGGGAACCGAGGAGTGAGCCTCTTCCCTTGTCCATCGTCCTTTCCTTGCCATTGTGATAATGCCTCGATCTTGAGCTTCCATCACAGCTGGCGTGTAGAACCTACAGGGCCGCACCTACCCAACCAATGTAGACTCATGTGATGAGACCACAGCTTGGAGTTAGCGAAGGAAGTCCCGCTACAGCCACTATCTTAGATGCGGTCTCAATCCTCCAACCTTTCTCCGTCCTGGGACCTTGGCTATCACGGCTGGCTCCATCCCCGAGCAACAACTACTTCAAGTGTTGAAGACGCAGGTGCAAAACTGCCCCACTGTAATGCTTGCTTCTCACGATGACTCGGTGACCCCTGAAGCTGTCACTAAAAGCCCTAGCTGGCCAGTCTACCAGGATCGCCTTGGATGTCTTTGCTCGGCCTGCCAAAAACAATTAATCACTCGACACCAAGAATTCACTGCAGGGTTTCGAGATGGTCGGTCTTGATGAGAACGCCATTTTCGAGACATAAGTTCCTCTTTAAGTCAAAAGAGCCAGGTTCAACTGAAGACTTTCTCGGTGGCGTGGCTTCACCTGCATATGTCAATCCATGGAAACCTCTGAACAAGAACTGGTGCAGGCGGCCAGGCCCTGCAAGCTGGCATTAGAACCAGTTGGCCTGCAACCAAGGGCTATCGTGTCCTGATTGCTGGCTGGCCAAATCCCGCCAGGCTTTCGACCTCCCCTCTACGCCACATGTTGTTCTACACTGGAGTGTGCCTGGCAATCCTGATTCATGGACAGCCAAGAATTTTTTTTCTTTGGCCCACCATCACCGTCGTCGATCCGCTCCCTTTGCAGAGAAGGAAAGGTCGAAGGTGCGCATATAAGACTCCTCTAGGATTATCGAAGCCGGCATAGAAGTGGAACAACAGATAGTTCGTTGCCCCTGCAGAAGGCATTGCAGCAGAGGCTCAGGACGGCCAGGCTCTCAGATCTCATCCGGGAGGGAAGCTCCAAGTACTTCGTATCTAGAGAGAGGAGGTAAGGATGCAGTGCTGCTGGCTACATTTCAGCTTGACCCATCCGTATTATTTCTCCACTGACATGGAAAGCTCAATTCTTTGTTCCTTTATTAATAATTCCACAAACAGCATCTTGACCCTTGCCTCCCCAACCTCACCACATGTCGGCAGGTAAGACAAATTGAAACTATCAGGACTCCCAACCAACCAACCTTGGAGATCCTGGGCGCACGATCCACACCTCAGCCATGTAAAGCAGGGAGGCAGAGCATCCAGCGTGTCTTCACCGCCAACTCAGAGAAACAGGTGCCATTTTACCCTTTCAAGGGCCGAATGAGAGCGCATTGACCGGCTCGCGGGATGAAAAGACGCGTGTGGCGAAGGCGACTTTGATAGCAGCCATATCGTCAGCTTCCCCAAGCGCCAAGGTGCGAGTGAGTATCCGATATTCGCGAATTGCATGAATACAGAACTCGCGTTTTTACCAGACGAAACTCCGTCACCTTGCATATCAAATGCCGTAGAATAAGCCTTAACCTGCCGCGTTTCCAAGTGCCATCACATACACTCGTAACCTCATGCGCTTGCTGGTAAAAGCCTCTGCGAGTTTAGGAATTGCACATTGAAACTTTTGAAAAGAGCCAAATAAAGTCTCCTTTTTGTTCCAGACGAAAGAGAACGTTTCGCTACAGAAGCGCGCTAAACATTGATCACTAGGGTCACCTTGGTTGACTGATCTAGGATCAGGGGTCGGAGTACCATGGTAGAACGGGGAACACTTGTGATAATAAATCTTTTCGGGTGCTACGCCCGAAACTCTATTTGACCTGCTGTACCTTCGTAGGATATCTACCCAACTCGGTGTTCTATCTTGCCCCATGCCACGATAGGACTGCCCTCCGTAACAGTGAGGTTAGAACGAATGCATATTTTGCGCGCAAAGAAAGACTTCCACTGCTTCGGTCTTCGGAAAATGCGCCTGTAAGCAAAAGATATGCTGCAAATTTCGGCCTCGCCGAGAGTTGTTTTATGCCTCTCCCGCATCGTGGCCCTTGTCGGTAACGGAAGAGGCTTGAAACTCGAAACAATACCTCGAACAGATCCTAAGAACGTAACCCGCAATGGGCAGAAAGAGACAGCACGATTGGAAGCCATAAGCATGGCGGAGGCGCCATCCAATCGACCGAGCGGCGAAATGAGCCAACAACGGCCCTCACGCAGGCTGGACGACGGTCAGAGCGGTGCCAGATATATCGACAGACTCAATGCATGACTGATCGACAGCGATAAGAAACAGCAATGAGCGAACGGCGACTCCTACAAAGAGAGTGACGGAATGTTAGCATCGCCATATCAATATAGTAAGCCAAAAACTATTTGCCGGATAACTCTTGGGGCAAGTGAGTCCGGTGTAAAGTCAAAGCCAAATTGGCAACCCACCTAGATACCTGAGTCTGTAAGACACCGCAGGCCTATCGTCCACACCTAGTAGGATTGGCATCTCTGCTGCTGGTGATGGCACTACATGAAAGCGCAATCCCAGATGAAGGGTCGACCCCGTCCAGATAACGTCGCCCTCGATAGGCTCCGCATCTTGCACAGGAGCCGAGGCCTGCGCCAGCCACTCCCGCTTAATCTTGAGATGGCCTTCATGGACGGTAACATGGCTAGGATAAAGTCCTTGGCGAGGGTCTCGCCTAATGATTGTACAAGCTAGCAGATATGTCTCGTCTTCACCCTCCGGAATAAACACTTCCATAAAGGCTGGTTCTGTCCCGGCAACGCCTTGCTGTCCATCGAGGTCGGCTAGGCGTGGTTTGAACCAAGAGTGCCATCGCCGAGGGTCGCCTGGTGGTGGCGCACCGAGCCCACCTCTGGTTTCGGGGGCGCTACCGTCACCAGTAGTCTCCAAATAATCGCAGACAAAATGGGGTGCAGTGAGTCGAGTACTCTCATGGTAGCACTCGAGCACCATGTTCAGGTCAGGCAGTGCTAGATCATAGCGCAGGCGAACATGGAAGATACTCTTAATGCAAGTAAAAAAACGCTTGTTGACCCGAAGGATATGAAGTAAGCAGTGTGTTGGTAGGTAGGATAAGATGATGGAGAGGAGCTGACAAGTCGTTAGTAAAAGTAGCAGACATGAAAGAGCGGGCGGGGACGGGTAACCTCAGTTGGCAGGCCCTCAATACCAGAAAGTGGATGATTAGGAGGTGTGCCCATCGCGCTGGTAAGAGAGCTCACCAGTTAGAGGCAAACCCTAAATTGAGTGGGCAAAGCAACTAAAACCTATGAAGTGTTTGGTGATGGTGAGATGGTTGTCAGAGAGCTTGCGTTGGGGAAGAGGAGCTGAATTAGGACTGGCAAATGTGATTGGTTTGCCTGATGAAGTCATCGTCCTCCTCGATGAGAATGCCTACAAGGAAGGAGCTTCCTGGAGCAAGTTGCCCCTCCCTTTTAAACCATCAATTAGGATTGTGGACCGTCGTGTCCATCAATGGGTTCACCATAATAGTGGTTCTATAGCACTGGCTTATTGTTGCCACTCCTAATCTCTCTCCTGGAGCTTGCCAAATGCTTGTTCTCAATGGTTTCCAAGGACACCCAAGCTAGCTATCATTGATGCTAGCGATGCGATCCAGCTCTGATAGTAGGAGCCAGTCGACTTGCCAACATGTGATGGGATAACCTAATCCTTGGTGAGCCTGGCTGGGTCCCACTTCCCCGCGCCACCCCGCGCAACGTCAACATCACCTCTTACTGAAAAAAGCCCCATCATGGGGACGAGCGCCAGGGATGAGATGGAATTTTTCAATAAAATGTCTAGAATGTATTGGGTCATATAGTAGAGGTTAAATCTCATAACTGGCCGTCTCTGATCCGTCTATATACAAATGGCCCAAAAATCATAAAGCCGCCCGCAACCTTGATCCTGAGGAAATACTCTCCCTGGAGAGTCTCAGTTATATATAAAGGCTCGTCAAGACCGCCGAGCCAGGGTTCCCATTGCGTCGAATTCTTTTCACGCCGCGACCGCGGGTCCGGGAATCTGGTAAGTGCTTAGGTCCGAGGAGTAAATGTCGATCTTGATGCCGGGATCGCTAGCGGAATAAGCTCCAGGGAAGCTGACACCAGCCGGGGCCGAACCACCGCCTCCAGAAACCCTTAGTTGCTGTGGAAGACAGTTAGAACGCGTCCTTAAAGAAAAGAACCAGAATTCGGCTTTTAACCTACATAGCACGACATATAGAACTGGGCTCCTCCCTCTTGGCCAGCAGCGTGCAGGGCAATGGCTTCTGCCCTGAGGAGGTAGTCACCTTCAGGGATGTCGGAAGGAAGGTTGACCTCAAACTGGCCGCAGTTGTCGTTGAGCACATCGGTACCCCACTTCTTTGTCGCGGCGTCATAGCCAAACTCGCCAATTTTGAAGAAATCGGACGATCCATCGGCGGTTGTGGCGTCGTCGACTTTGCTGAGGTAGACCATGACGGGCCCAAAGTGGTTGCCCCCGATGGCAGGGCTACCGCAGTCGCGGTCGTTGTGCTCGTGCATTTCAACAGCAATTTTGTCGCCAGCTACCGTCGCTCAGGTTAGTCGACTATGGCCTACTCGATAAAACGTTTTCTTCTCTTTCTCCTCTCCATCCTTCCCCATTCTGTGAGCTAGGGATCTTACCGATAGCCTCGCAAACGTTGGCGGCTGGGCTGGGCGGCCCGGAGTTGCACCGCATATCGTTAGAGCTGACGTCGGTTACAGGGCTGTTGCTGGCCTGGTTACATGGGAATCAGTATGAACTGTCCAGAAAGGAAGAAAGACCGACGCTCGCGACTCACCGGCATGCGGACACAAGAGGATTCATGGTCCTCACCGTTGATCCAGAGCTGCTGGAAGATAGAGTGGCCAGCCACAACGTTGGCAGAGGACAGAGCCAATAGAGCAAACCCGAAAGTCTTCATCTTGAAACGGTTGAGATTAAGCAATCGAGATGTGGGATAAAGAAGCCGTGAACGAGTCCGGGAAGTCTTGGGAATGGTCAGGTCTAGGGGTGCTTCAAGGTGCTCCCGACAATGTCTTTGATGCTGGCGCTTGTCTTACAAGAAGATGGCACAAGATAATTGTGGGAGTGCTTGTCTTCTTATAGACTTCATCTTCACCATTATTGCTCTCCTCGAGGAGCGGATATTCGGACGGAACTCCACTGATGCATGCATGAGCCTTGTATCTCAGAAACCGACAAAAGAATCACCAATATCGGCCTACACCAAGATACAAGCGCTTGTGCCAGCATCCCCTGCCTTCATTTAATCAGGCCCAAATTGGAAATGCTCAGCGCCATCGAGTATCAAGAACATCATTGCCATCATGAGCCCTCAATTTACGCTGCGGCAACTATATTTCGAGAGTGGGTACTGCCGCAGCCCTTCAATGACCAACGCTGGCCCAAGACGCTGCTGGCAAGGCTTTGTGTTTGGCGGCATGGCATGGCATGGCTTGGCCGCAAAGGTTAGTGGAGGAATTTTATTGTCGCCCACGCCATAAGCGTGTGGGCGGGATCGCCCCTATATTGTCATATATTGAGGTTCCATCCAGAGTTAAATCTAGAATCTTGATTTCGTCGTGGGGCGAGGGCGGTTTGGGTTGCCCAAAGTGGATCTCTGCTCTCCTTGGAGGGTTCATGCGGTTTTGGGGCGATCCGCTGCGCCTGCGCTTCGAATTGATTGCGGCAACCGACGGAATGGGAAGTAATGAGAGCACTTACGGGCTGGGGAACGCGATGAAGCGGGAAAGACTCCCCGAGATTGAGCACTTCGGCAGGCGACAACCGAAGAGAACGGGATCCGCCCCATGGGGTCCTAGAATGACGAGCTATGGCATTCGAATCTGGGGCTTGTTTATTTATTCGCATGCGTGCTGGAGTGGTCAGCAGAGTCGGCGACGATCTGCGCTTAGTGTGTTGCATTGATCGCTGGATGGGAAAATCATGCCGACGTCTCGGGTTGATGGTGCGAACAAATGGAAAAGGAGAACACGAGCCAAGGAAGGTTGCCACCCCGCTTAAATCCTGCCATTTGACCTGGAAGAGTTCATGCGATATCCCGAGCCGGCTCGACAGATCTTTCGCCACATTGGGCTTTGGGAGCAGGTGTTATTCCTGGAGTTGTTGGCCGGCGATCCGAGTGATGTGAGGGGGGGGATCCTCACTAATGTCATCTCTCAGCGAGTTAGTGAAGCCAAGTGGCTCATCCAACGACGATATCCTTAATCTGGGCGGGCCGAATTGATGCGTATAAGGCGATGATGGATGTCGAGCCTAGCTTCAACTCCTCATGGGCTAGACTTACACCGGTCCACTCATCTCAGCAAGGTCCAAAGGCCACATGCAATGGGCATCTCAATGACATTCAAACATATCTGAGGATAAGCCGTAACGCCAAAACCAGGAACGCTATCGAAAATGCCAGAAGGGACCGCAGCTCATTGTTCAAGGTTGGGCAACCCAGACGATCTCGGGCCCTGTGAGCGCCTTATTCGCCACGTCGGCCGCACTCAGGCCGTTCTCTTCGCACACGACCGCCCATACGTGCCCATATAAATGCCCTGGTACATCCGCTGCTTCATCTCTAATTTCTGTAAATGTAAGGTCGCCGTAGGGCCCGAACCAGGCGACGTATCTCGCCTTCCCTTTTACTTTAAAGTCTAAGTTAACTGATGTGACCCGGCCTCCGTTGGGAGACGTCTCTTTGATTGATACTTGCAGGTGAGGAAGGGGCTTTTCAAATGAGGGACGGTCATCTGCCGAACAAAAGGAAATATATCGTGAGTTAAGGAATGAGTATGCTAGCTTCGAGGGGAGCAGGGCTTCTCCAACAGCTGCAGTTGCAGTTTTGTTCTGCATCATGTTGATGAGGCCAGCTGCCCTGCTTTTGGCACCTAGTGCGGACGCCAACGCTGGGGCAAGCCAGACGTCGTCTTTGGCGGTGGTTGAGGCCATGAAGTCCATGTAAACTCCAATCTCTAAGAGGATGAGGGTTAAGAGTGTGGAAAGAAATGACTCAACCGTGGCTAGTGGGAGGTTATACGCGCAGGGTTCTGGAAGGGGGACCTTGAAGTGCTGCAACGGGGTGGTTGCTATGGTGCGGTGGATATATGCCTGCGCAGAGATGGATGACAGGCTCTCCAATATGGTAGGCGGGAAGACGCCACGCCATTCACCTTCGATGAGGCGAGTGTAGCCGTATAGGAGCGTTTCGAGAAGGATGTTGTCTGTGAACTGGAGAAGCTGAAGGAACGATGCGGTTGGATTGGAAAGAGATTGTCCCCAATTATACGACATGATTGGACCACCCCCGGCCCGGAGCAAGAATGATTGATCAACGTGACCGATCTCGGGGATAGTGGAAAGAAGGCTTGTGTTGAGGAGACCTAGATTCAAGATCGAGCCGTGGACAGATGCGACCATGGAGTTGTTGACTGTAAGCTGGCCTCCCTGAGGAGCGTATGGGGGAATAGTGCTTGGGGATGCCTTGCGGGCCTTTTCGACAAAGGCTTCATAAGTCTCGCCATCTAGTGGTCTACGCTCGGTCAACATTAAGCACAACCTCGAGGACATGGTCAGACTTACGCATTTATGCTTCCCACCATCCCCTTTTGGCAGTGTGAATCTGTTGGCTGAGCATCATAAAAGTATATGGGATCGGTATCATTGAGCACGATAGAAAATCCCACGCCTGCGGAGAACGAATCGATTGGGACGAAGCCGCTTGAAAAGCCGCCCTTGAGGGGATGGCAAGGGTTTTTGAAAGTGGCTTGGACGACCGAGTTGTTCTAATCGTGTCAATACAGATACGGCGGACTTGAGAATGTCCGAATCTCAGATCGCGTACCTTTGGATGGAAGTGGAACTGTACAATAGTTCCAGCCAGCTGGTCTCGGATGTGGCTTGGAGAGAATTTCAACTCATCGCCTGCACCCACGTCGATGTTGAGAATACGTTGGCCCCCCCTTGGTATGTCGTCAATAGCCGAACTCTCCTCTACACTGGACGCTGCTACCCTGAAATCTGTAAAGAGGTCTCCGCCGGATGGGCTGGGCTGGTGTTAGGGATGTCAAGCAGGGTAATGTTAGGTACGGGAGACATACGGGTTGATGACTTGGACCATTCCCTGTTGACAGCTTCCAGCCTGACCGCTGTACACATAGGTGGGATCAGTCTCGTTTACAACGATCCTCCATGTCACCGGTGATAGGCCGTCTTCGGCAGACACGAAACCGGAGTGAAATCCATTTTCCAAGGGTTTGCATGGGTCCTCAGCTGATGATTGAGTGACGGAGTGATCCTGAACGAGGAGTCAATATGATACGGACCAAAGAATACCGAAGGGAATCGGACATACGCCGGAATAGAATGTGTATGTTATTACATCGCCGGATTTTGCAGATAGAGTTTCGGGCTTGAAGGCTAGGCCGCCCCGGGCAACTTCCACGGTGTGCTGGGCCGCTTTGGCGGCGGCGGGAAAGGCCGTGAGGAACCAGAGAATCCGTAACCGTGGGCGCGCCATGTTTTCCTTTTGTTCGACAAAGAGTCCAGGAGACGTGAAAGATGCCTGGGTCAGAACAGAAGGAGAAAACGACCAGGAAAAAAGAAGTTGAACTTGATGAGCTCAGTGAAAGGGATCGGCGACTAGATATTAGACGTGGCATGGATCAACTTGGACGGCAGCCAACACTCAGATCCGTGATCCGCATGTCCGCAGCTTCGAGGGGAGGCAGGCAGTAAGCTCGTCCTCGTCCGGCTGCTAGTAACACATGGCTCAGACCCTCTCGCAAGTATTTATGGGGGTAGGGTAAGGGTTTTCCTTGTATCGAATGGCATCGCGCGAATAGAGTGAGACAAGGCCAGCTGGAGAAAACAGGTCGAGAAGCCAGTGCACACTTTGGGGGGATGTCCTTCGAGAAGGCGATGCCTGTGCCTGCCTCTGCTGTGGCCCCTCACGATGACGCAGACAGATTCCCTGTCTTAGTCCCCTCATTTTTCATTTTGTTTACCACCTTATTTCTGACTGTCTTTACAACATGGCAATTCGAGTTTATAGCAGTGGTTGGAGAAAAGCATGTTCTGGGTCCTGGATTTACACACACACACACGCGCCTGGCGAGATTACCCCGGATATTCCAAGCTTGGCAGTGCTTTGTGCCCTGGATCGCGCGCAGATGGTTTATTTACCGGTGTATATTGCTCTCACGCGCTCTCCAGCAAGCTGCATTTTTTCTAAAGGGAACTTTTTGTTTGTCGGCCCTACTGCTGATCTCTTTCTTCAACTGTTATTCCCCGCCTGCGTGTAATCTAAGACAGGAGGGCCCTTCAGCCGGATGGCACCGAGTTGTCGTCTTCGGTCTAGGTCGCCAGGCTGGCTGGCTTCCTTGGTCTCACCTTGTCTGACGTGGAGTTCTGAGAGAAAAACAAGCTCGACTCTATTTATACCAGCCGGGCCATCATTTTTAACCCAGAAACCTCATTCTAGCCACCAGGATTTGCGAAAAACGAAAATTTAGAGATGGAGGAATACGAAGGGCGGGACAACATGGCACGAATGAACACGGCAGTGTTGATGAAGGGCGGACAATACCCCCGACTTCAGCCACCATGCATGACCACCGGGCCCATGAGCTGGGGGAAGCCCGATGCCGCCAATGACGCGGCGGGAAAGCTGCGAGTTGGGGCTCGGCTGGGTGTACCACTCGGATCTCCGCCGATAAGCCTTTATCCGGGATATTATTGTGCGTCTAGGCGTGTGTTAATGGCGCGATATCCGGGGTATGTGAAGATGTAATAATATCCATCTATGGACCGGGCATCCAGGCCGGCAAGTCTTTGTCGGAGCGGAGACTGGGGCCAAGCATGAACGAGGTCTGAGGTGTAGGGCAGAGCTGAGTGAGCGAGAAGGGGTTGAGTGAGAGAGAGAGAGACAAGACAGAAGCATCTTTTACCGGGGGGGGGGGGGGGCTGGGCTGGTCAAGAGAAGCTGTGTGACGGGTGGTTTATTATTATCCGTTCTCGTTCGCCAGCATGGCCTGGCCTGGCGATTGACCGGCTTGTGCAACGCCAGCCAGCGAGTCTTAATGAAAGAGCTGCTGGCCCAAAGAAACCCGGAACCACGGTTTCATGACGGCGGCGAAGCCATGAAACCGCCAGCAGATGAAGGGGCAACAGTGCATGGTTTGTACATTTCACCATTTTCTTTGCCATTTCTCAGCTGTTGACCGAAACACTTTCAATTGTTGGCTTTAACGGGTTGCTTCCCACCAAAATCGACTCGAAGCCGACGCATATCGCTTGCGATGAGCACCATCTTCTGTGTTCACGGCCCAGATGCGAGAAATCATCAACATCAACACCAAAAGAATAAAATAGAATCGCACACCGAAGCCGCCGAGAGGGTGAAATTTCGACTGCCACGATGGGGTTAACAACTTTCTACAAGCTAATACCTTTCGTCCTGTCCACGCTAATCGCCGTTCTCCTCATCATCGTGCTCGTCGCCGGATCCTCACCGAGCACTCTACCAGGCTTATACCTCGTAAAGGCAAGCCCACCTCAAGCTTCAATTCCGCATGCTCCTTTGCTCGCGCTCCCGCTCCCGCGCAAACACATAACTAACACATCGCTCCGCAATCCAGGTCGATACCACAAACCTCCACTTGCCCTCCAAATTATCAACGTCCCAATACCTCACAGACCTCTCCCGAGTAACCGGCACAGACCTCACCGGCCAACCCTTCAACACCACCACGCTCGGCATCTCCGACCTCTACACCATCCACATCTTCACCTGCTGCGCCCAGCCAGAGCATTGTTCCGCCCCCGCCCTCGGTCCGTCCTTCGACCCGCTCCTCCACCTGCGCCTGGGCGTCGGCGCCGTCGACAAGCTCTCCGACGATTTGGAGGATGCGCTGAGCCTGTACAAGTCCGCGTCGCCCATGCTGGGCGCCGTCTTCATCATCGCCTTTGTGTGCGTGCTCTCGGCCCCGAGCATAACGCTACTGAGCCGGCGAGTGTACTTTGCCGGCTGGGTGGCTATGGTGCTGGCCGGCCTGAGCGCCGTGTTGCTCCTTGTCGGGTGCATCACCGGACGGGTCACCAGCCAGAAGCTGTCGAGGGCCCTCAACGATGGGTTTGAGGACCTCGGGATAACGGCTGACGAAGGCGGGCTTTTGTTCCCCGCGTGGGCGGCTATCCCCGTGTGCTTTGCGAATACGCTTCTCATCTTTATCCGATCGAAGCAGGAATCTCCCCTGGATTTTATCGAAGAGAGGGAGAGGCTCCAAGAGAAGGAGAAGGGAAAAAAGGAAAAGGAAAGAGGAAAGGGGGAAGAGAAGAAGAGAATACTAGAGATTGAGAAAAAGGCCAAGGCGTCATCAGAAGACCACGGCTCAGGCGGTGAGTTTGGCACAAGCCACGATGGCGGCGTTTCGGACTGGGACCCGCACCAGGGCCGACTGATGCTGGACGAGGGCCGAAATGAGCCCCTCATGGGCAGGGTGGTCAACGGAGGCGTAGGCTTCAGGGAGAGGGAGAATAGATGGGGAGAAGGCACCAGCACAAGGCCGGATGTGGGTGGCGAGCCGCCCTACAGGACGTGGAGCGTGAGGCATCGCGATCCGGATGCGTGGTATGTCAACTACAGAGGCGTACAAACGGGGGAAATGCGCCGTTCCGAGACTATTCGGGATTAAGATGTTTATTATTTTCTTTTTCTTTTCCTTGCTTTTTCCTTCTTCTTCCCCCCTGGATTAGAATAATGATACTGGTTTGGGGCGTTTAAAAAACATCCATTGCTATCGAATTGGGCACGCGCGTAGAGCGACTGGGTAAAGCATTGTTAAAACACAGTCAAAAGACCTCACAGGATGGATCAATCTCACTCCACCTCTCTCCACAGCGTCTCAAGCTGCACGATCCTGTCTCTCAAAACAGGGTCCAAGTTCGCCGACGCAAGCGCCCACCGGCTGATCTCCGTGGGATCCGGGCTCGTCGCCTGGTAGACTTCCCCGTAATTCGCCAGGTTCTTTTGCGCCTCCTCCCTCGCCGCGCCCAACTTCCGGAACACGGCGTCCCTGTGCCTCATGATGGAGTTGAAGTCGGACAGCGCCAACCTCGCGTCCGGGGCCCTCGACGCTTGCGACCAAAACAGCCTCACACGTGGGCTGTAGAAATCGCACTTCCTCGGCGCAGGCACCATTGCGTCCCGATATGTCATGAAGATGGATAGCGGCGATCTGAAGACGACGTCGCGGGCGCAGTCGGAGCACGCGGAGAACTCTCCTGTGCCCGTCCACTTGTGACCCTCGGACGAAGGGATTGCGCCGGGGCAGGGAGGGGAGGTGGAGAGGTAGGACGCCGTGGAGAGAAAGATGGACGGCTCACCCTTTTCGGCGGCCTCTGAGATTTTCTTAATGTACTGGTCAAGACGCAGGTTCGCGCTGTTAAGTGCGCAGATGGTGCCCGGGCGAGGCGAATGAGTTCCCTCGATAAGGTAGTTGTCTAGGATCTTGATGGGGCGCACAAGAGAAGCCACGCAAGTCACGCAGAGAGCAAAGTCCCTAATGTCCGGAAGGGTGAACCAAGGCGTTCCAGGTTGGATGCCCGCCGGGTCACAGGGCGGATGGATCAAGACAGCCTCGGCCGCCCGCGTGAAGAGCTTCGGGTCGTCAAACTCTATCATAAGCCCAAAATTGACGGGTAGCTGCGGGTTCGCCCCGAACCCGCACACGATGCTCGGTTTCTGCGGCCGGCATTGCTCAAAGATGGTCTCCTGGTACTGCGTGCCTCCCGCCGCGTCGAGGTAGCATTCCTCACAGATGACCAGCCCCCGCGCGCGCACGTACTTTGGCCTGTACCATTTCCTCGAGTTCACGGCGACTTCCTCGGTACCCGCGCACCGGGGCGCCTTTGTCCGCCTCAGGGCGGCAATGATGAACTCGTCGTAGTCCCCGGCTTCGCAGGCCATGCGCCTCGTAAAGGCATTCCCAATGTCGCAAAGGGCCATTTGCGTGGGCGGCTGTTTTACCGTCGCAACCGGAATGGAGCGCATGAAGCTCGACGCCATGAGGTAGTCCTCGTAGCAGGCGTGACATGCGTCCAGACCGGCAGCTAGACGGTGCCATTCGAAGTCGTCGTCGGGCCCGACGGGGCTGGAGTATTTACATGACTTTACACGGACACGGTGGGCGATGTGGTCCTCTAGCTTTTCTAAGATGGCAGGATCCGAGTGCCTTATCGTGTACTGCGAGACAAGCGACTTGACTCTGGGAGTGTTAAAGTTGCAGTACCGGTCGGGGCCCGAGATGGTCTCGACGACGGGATAGAAGTGATCCTGTAGACCCGCAGGGATGATCCTGCGCTCAAAGCAGTTGGAGCAGGCATAGAAATCTGGAGTCTTCTCGAAGGCATACCACGTTGTGGCGTAGGAGATAGGGTAGGGGATGGGATCACGAGAGGGACAGTGACGGAGGGGCGTCGAGGCGAAGATGGGCGAGGTAGCCGGATCCATAGTGGTTAGATGCCCTCTGGGCGAGAGGCGATCGGACGAACGCAGAGCGCGAAGGGAAAAAGAAAAAAAAAATGAAAAGAAGAAAAAGGAACGAAACCAAGCTGTTGGATCGTGAGTGGCAAACACTTCTAGGGATATAATAATCTATTCTCGACCCATCCCGGAGCGTTCTTTTCCTCCTTGTGTCAGCCTCATAGCGTGTCCCACTTGGCCGTCATACCAGCACCGGAAGAAAAGGAAAAAAAAGGCTGCCCAACGAGGGTCTCCCTTCCACAAACACCCACAGCAGGTCCCAGCAGCTAGCCTATGTAATTTTAAGCCAGCATGATTGGATGAGGATGGTCGAATTGCAGGCTGTAGGATCTCGGCGGCAATCTCTCGAATGGCTAGATTCGTCGGGCGCGGTTAACGCTTGCAATTCGTGGAGATTGGGCCAATCTCTGACTCGGAGTGCGAGTCTGTAATATTATTACTTCCACAGGGACGTCTCAGAGGCGCCCGTTTGTTGAATAGCCCCGCTAATCTCTGACCAGCCAGCTGCGTGACGGACCGTGCCGGATCCGCGAATTGTCCATTCGAAATTATAGTTCGTACATTGTGTAATGTTGTAAATGTCACATTCATCATTCATAGATGGTAGGTACATTGTAGCTTCAACGATCCGTGTCTTGGGGCTTCTTTGGTAAGCTAACTCGGGGCATTTTAGAGTTTGTTCTTGTTTCGTTTCTCCAGGTTCTTGGTATCTTCGGGGTATTAATTCATCAATACCTCACTCTACCCAACCATCCATATATATTCCTGCAACAATGGCTGCCTCGACGACGCGCAACTGGCGCGACTATCTCTACCTCACCTTCTTCTCCATCTCCGTAGTGTCCATGTTCTGTAAGTTTAGCCATCCGTCCTTCCTTCCGTGGCCTGAACACTTACACTGGCTTGGAAATAAGTGGTCGACCTCGTCGAGTTCGTCCCTCACTCCCTCTGGGTCCCCGATTCAAGCCCCCTTCACTTCCTTCACCTCCTCCGCGCCTTCTACACCAACACCTACCATGACCTCTTCCTCTCCACCCCCTGGGCCCAACAGCCCACCTTCTTCCGCCTGTTCACCCTCCTCGAGCTCGTATACCAGCTCCCCTCCGCCCTTTGGATCTTGCGCCGCTTCTCCCTCGACGCCCGAGAAGGTACCGCCTCTGGCAAGACTGGTGGAACCACCCCGGCCTTGGAGCTCATGTGCTTGGTCTACGGTGTCCAGTGCGGCCTGACAACGTTGACCTGCATCTACGACTGTCTGCACTGGGAAGGCGAGCTGTACACCTGGGATGTCAAGAAGGAGCTCATTTTCAAGCTGTATATGCCTTGGTTCCTCATTCGTAAGTGAGCCCAGTTGCCTCCTTTTTGCATAGCGGCCTAACATGGACTCGCCAGCTTTGGGTATGTCGTTGGACATGTACGTGAGGATCCTGAACCGACTCAATGGTCAGCATAAGAAGACGCTGAAGGCCCAGTGAAACTGGTGATCTTGGTGCGACGCGTTTTAACCTCATCGTCTACGGTGTGCTGTCGCAATGTTGGTCCTGGTTTCACCGATATTGCCAAAGACCGATCAATAATCATGAAATTTATACCCTCCATCCAGGCGTATGTACTTTCGCATATATAATGTTGGCGCGAAAGATCATGTACAACACTTTTATCAAAACACAACGGGGGTGTACCCAAACTGTACAAAAGCTCATGGTGATACACATAAGAAGACCACTTTCCAACACCCGTCCGTGAAGTTGAATGCTCCTTTCATCATCGCAGTTCAGTCTATCCTCTTCGCATAACCCCAGCCGTTCCCGACGCCGGCGCTCATACCATGCCCAAGCGGCGTCGCCCCACCCAGTGCCCTTCCTCGTAGCCTCTCCGGAAGGACCTTGCCGTAAAAGTAAGCGCCGGAGACAACGGCGCCGGCCATAAAAGAAAACATGACGTAGAATACGGTGCTAGCAAAGATATGGCCACCCATGCCCTGCCACTCAACGGTTCCATCCGTGCGAGGCAAGTTAGGGCTAGGAAACCACCTGACGGAGAAGCGCAATGGAAGAGGATCGCCAATTATAATCCGGCGCGTATCGGAGTCCTTGGCGTGGTTGAGCGGGCTGGTACTGTACGCCACGCCGCTATCAAGAACACCGGTATCATGGGGTCGAATGCGTCGGTGAGACATGGTATGCAGCAGAACGTTCATGTGGGTGCTGATGTGTATGTGGCTCGACTGGAGGGTGCCGGCGAGCGCAAAGACGATGGGGACATACTCCTGCTCGTAGGGCTTCTCGCCAATAATCTCGATGTGGGGACGGGGTCGCGCGGGGAGACGGCACGAAAGGGGAGCGTCGGAGTGGATGTAGAACTCGAGGAGGTGGAAGAAGGGATCGTCGATGGCGGCGATAGTGCAGTTCTGTTCGCCTTCTACGCCGTACCGGAACTCGAGGGGCTTGCCCGTTTCCTCACACACGGGGAAGGCTGACCACTGGATTTCTTGCTTCTCATTTTGGATGTGCTCGCCGGTCTCTCTATTCGAAGGGTCGATCCGGAGTTAGACGTTTGCGCGCCCTTGCGAATGGCATGTAAAAGGGCTGGTTACTTACGAACTACGATTCATGCATTCGACGTGCAATGGCGTGCCATACCGGAAAGATGGAAGGCCGCCGGATGCCTCTGCTGCGGCATAGGAGGCGAGGCTAAGGGCCCAAAGGGCGACGGAGACTGCGCAAGGGAGCATGGCGAATAGTGTTAAGAGGCAATGCTCAGGGAAAACACGGTCTATTTCAGACGTGTCGCGCAAGTGCCGTTCGAATGGAGAGCGGAAACTCGTAGGAGCCTAGTTTGATATCTCTACGGATTCATGATGGCGCCAAGGCGATCCGAATTCAAAAGAAATGGAGGCAACTCGTCGACGAGTAACAAACTGTGGCAAGATGGGGATGGATGCTTGGCTGGCATAATTATTTCTCGACACTTTGGCCACGATGCCAGCTCTCTATCGAGTGCTTCAATGCCATGTGCTAACAGCACTGTCCCACCCCTTGCCTTGATGCCAGCAACATAGCCATCCAAGACCAATGCATCAATCCGTTGATGCGCATCCATTGATTAATCAAGCATCTGTTATTATAATAGTGGTGGTGCTGCCGCCTCCAGGCTAAGCCCACGTAACTGACAGCCAGCCAGCCTGGCCTCAGGACAGGAACAGAAGCACACGTGACTGTTGCTGGCCTGCCCAGCCAGATGGTTTGGCGCCATGTTGCTGCCATTGAAACGTCCATCAAATGGAACTTGATTGACACAGGATCAGTTGCCGATAATTGTCCAAACTCAATTGATATCCATGGTTATTTTCGTCATGGCGTGGTGACTTGATATGATCCAGTAAAGCCTCCAAATTTCGGCCGATTGGTGGGAATATCCGAGTTCGAAGTCCCAACACCAAAATTCGACTTCCACCATTGCCTCTGCTTCCATCCCATTTGTAACAAGATCCATGGATCCATGCCATGACCTTGGTACCAGTGCCCAAACAGCACCGTAAACCTTGGTGCCCTCAACTTGAGGATTTAGCTGCCAATATTGCGCCAGTTGATCTGATCCTCTGCATGTTGCCAGCCAGCCGAGATGTTCTCAACGCTGCTATCGCACTCACGTACTTGTTTGGGCTCTGACTCTAAGTAAGAAACGACCTCTCGACTTGACGCACCAGCTATGGCTATATGGGGGATACGGCGGTATCTCCTAGGCCATGCGCTGGGTGCTCAATCCATCCTCGTGGAAGGCCTGGTGAATGTGTTGCATCAATATTGGTTGGCCTCGTCAGAAAGTCTAGTCCTGGCCTTTTACGCCTCAGGCTCGGCTGGATCCGGGGCTAACACAAGTTGGTGGCTGGCAATATGAACGCGGGGCGCAGTGAGCATAAGTTGAGTATCTTATGCCGTGACCCAATCGACAAGGTATCAATTAGGCTTGATGGTTTCCACGTTTATGTACCTTGGTATCTGGTTGAGCATTGACAACCGGTTCACACGTCTTTCTAACAGCGGTAATTTGCATCTGATGCTTCTAAACTCTTCTCATGTAGCCTTCTTATGTCCTTCTCGTGGGTGATTCAGAATAATTACACAACAACAGTTCAAGTCCTACATAATGCCGCGGCTCCTGCAAGATAAAAAAAAAAGGAAGAAAGAAAGGAAGAAATCTCGTCCATCTTAGGCAAACCTCAAGCTCCCGGCCGCAATCCTTTCAACCAGGCTAGAAACCTCCCTCTTCAACGTCCTGATAATCCTCCTTAGCTCGGGCAACTCCGTACCCCCAATGTTGTTGCCACCAGGAGGAGCCGGAAGCGCCTTTTCGCACCTCTCAATCAAATCAACGAGACCCGGGCTCATCAATCCCGTGCCCTTCGCGCTGGCCCCACGTCTCCTAATCTCCTTCGCCCATGAGTCGATTACGTAGGCAATGAGTTCCACGAGACGCGTCCGTCGAGCCATGCCGGTGAATCCATAGTCCTGGGTGTCAAAGACGTGCTCGAGAACACGAACAATCATATCATGGGAAACTCCAACGCTAAGGAACAGCTGGACTGGCCAGGTCGGGTCGGCTCCAACAGTTGCGTCTTGGCCATTCACGCAAGCATAGCGGCAAACCTCAGGCAGAAGCGTGTGGATGGGGAAGATGACACTGTCCAACGATGTCCTGTGCGCAATGTTCTGGACCTTGACTGACACTGACTCATAAGGAAGGCGTTTCTCATCACCGGCTGCCTCCTGGGCGTCATCGTGCTCGAGCTGGATCAAGTTGGTCCAGGTTTCTGCGATGGTGGTAGGATTCCTGTAGTCGGCGGCATGATAGATGAGGAGGCAGAGATCATAGTAGCCGGCCTGGTCGGCGTAATCGTTGAAGAGCTTTTCGTTTGCGTTAGCTTGCTGAGTCTGGTCTGCCCAATGGGTTTGGGCTGCACTTACATCTGTCAGATTCTGAATCTTCCCGTCCAACTTCTCCTCGATCTCAAGTAATCTCTGGGGATCGATTCGGGGGTCAACTCTCAATCTCTCTAGTATGTCGTCCTGAATATGGGCGATCTCGAGTAGTTCTGAAATCTTGTGGTTGAGGACCTGTTGCTGTTGTCGTGCTACACCAGGCGACGAGACGTTCGCATTCGTCTTCGCCAAGCTCAACAGGTTGATCCTGTCCTTGATGCTGATTTGTAAGTCTGCTTGCGCGAGGTCGGACTGGACGACTGCCGCTTGGTAGTATTGGCCCTGATGGGTATAGAAGCGGCACAAGAGATTGGCGTGTGCTGCATCCTCCCTTGCGAGGCCCTCAAGGAACGTGACAACGTGAGGGGAGTCAATAGCAAGGATACGGTCAGTCCAGCCCTGGTCGATGTACCACTGGTACAAACCAAAGTGGAAGAGTTCGTCGTTTGAACCATTCACCACCTCGTAGGCTTCAAGCCTCTTAGTCGCCGTCAAGGTGAGCTTTCCATCGACCATGTCGGGCTCCTGGCCGGCTTCTCCATCAAGCCTCTGCAACACCCTGTGCACTAGGTCGTAGCAGAGCTTACGCTCCTGGAATGCTGAGACCCGATGGTCGTTAGCGGGTCGCCCGTCATTCACCCACGCGAGCGCGGCATTGCCACGGTCCTTTTCACGGGCTACGTTGAGGCAGAGCCTGATAGCGCCGGCATAGTAGCGCATCTTTATGTACTCCTCTACAGCGACCACCAAATTGCCATAGGAGAGGTTGCCAGCAACTCGCTCAAAGAGACTCAGGCTCTCTTGCAAAAGGCTTCGCGCAGCGGTGGAACCAACCGGCTGCTCCGATGCTCTCTTGAGCTGCTCCTGGGCCTTGAAGATAACCACATCATCGGGGCTACAAAAGCTGCCGCAGCGGCGCCTCAAAGCATCCGCAACGGTCTCGACGTTGGAGCCACTTTCGATGTTGCGGTTAACAATAGCCTTGACTAGCACTTTGGCGAGATCCTTTCCGGGAACCGTGGAAAACAGTTTCTCGTACGTCAGATCCCTAAGGCCTTGACGAGTTGCATCGTCGAGCCTGGTGTAGATATCGCTGACCCGCTCATCAAAGAGCATGAGGACAAAAGAGATGCCTTCCGATATACTCTCCATCAGCTTCTCAAGCGCATGTAGGGCTTGATGTTCAGCCTGCAAAGCAACTTCCTCCTTCTTGCTCGCCACCCTTTGTAGGTCTGAGGGACCAGAAAGACCCTGAATAAAGGATCGATTGGCGTCGAGGAATCGCCTTAGCCTCTCGAGATTATCTTGAACAGAAAGAAGTTTGCTGGTGGGGACCATAGAGTTAACCGCAACACCACCAGCCGGCGCAACTCCTACGGAAATGACAGGTGACCTCCATAGCATCCGGATGAGTCGTCCAAGGTAGAGTGCTAACGCATCATGTCTAGAAGATAGCTTAACCGAATCCGTAGTCAAGGGTGCCCCGTCAGTCTCAGCGATGGTGGGTTGGCCGCCAAAATCGACAAAGATGGCACGCGCTCGTCCTTCTGTTGCAGAGTCATTAGCTCGCGTGCCACCGGGTCTCGCGTCACCGCCGTGGCCGCAAGCTACCGCAAGCGCAGACGCGATCGTCTCCACCCGTCCGTACAGACTGATGAATTTGCGGGCTATGCTGTCAGCGCCCTCGTCACCGGAAGATCCGCGCAGCGAGGAGGCAAAGATGTCGACGAGGCGTCGTCGTCGCACAACGTGAACACCCGAGTTTGTAAGAATGGCGAACTCGCTAGGAGCATCGTCGAACTGCACAGCGAGCTCGTTACCGAACCCCTGGGGCTGCTTCGCCGCAGCGAACGGCTTCGTCACAAGGCCAACGGCTTCGACCCGACTCCCAAGCTCGATCCAGTTTCCATGCTCGTAGTAACGAAGAGGAGAGCCTTGAGAGATGTTGCGAATCCGAGCGGTCTCTGGGGCGGATACGAAGAGGAGATCTGCGTTAGGGTGGGAATCTTTGCTTACGAAATCGAGGAAGTATCCTGGCGCATACCGAACGCCGTTACGGCTTGTTTTGAGGGCTTCGGACTGGGTATCGGTCACCGCATCGCCGCTCATAATGAGGCTCGAGGACGGAAGTTGTGATGGGCGCCTCTCAGACGGAGGAAATTTTATGAATTGCACTTGCATACTCTGCGGGACAGCGTTGGTAGTTGCGCCTATTGTATACGCGGCCGAGCTCGTGGCGCTCAAGAACAGTCGGCAGCCGGTATTAGTCAGGGCCATGAGATGGAGTTTGGATGCCTCGCGGGATGAGATCGGGCTAATGGATACGAGATGCATTCGATCGTTAAGAAGCGGCGAGAAGTTGATCATATGGCTGATTTCCCTTAGAAAGCTGTTCTTCTCCTTGTCTATAACCTTATTAAGCTTATTAGGTGCCTCCATATGGTATGTACGGATTGTCGAACGAGAGGATAGAGTGTAGAGCAAGTTGCGTGAGTCGTCAACGACGATACCCGTCAAGTGTTCCGGTTCCTTTGCCGACCAGAAATTGCTCTGCAGTGAGACTACGGAGGTCCAACCGGGGTTAGTATGGTTAATCTTCCCGCAACGATTGGAAAACCACTTCTCCTCCTGCTGATAGTATAGTTCGTAGACGTCTGTATCGCTATTTCCACCGAAGAAAATGCGACCGCTGGCTGATCCGGCGATATGGCTGACATCCGCTCCACGGATAGGTAGGACCATCTTTGTCTGGTAGAGGGACACGCTGCGCGTGCCCTTGGGAGTCGTTTCTGCGGCGACACCGAGTAGTATCAACTCGGATGTGGTAGCGACGACGAGGATGTGAGTGATGGTGTTGACAAAAATGCCGGGTTTGGGTGGCACCAAGGCAATCGCATGTATGCTGTGGGGCTGGTCCTCGAAGCCAATCAACTCGGGGTCGGGTTGCGTATAGTCCCATAGGAACAAGCTGTTGTCGATAACTACCCAGGCATGGTTTAGTTCCGCAAAAAGGCCCATCAGTGTTTGAAGTTGGCCTGTATTGATATGGTCAAAGACTTGGTTTGGAATGGGGTATGTTTGGGCTTTCTGGAAGGGTGCAGAGGAAGAATCGACAGAGGAGAGATCATAGTCGGAAGAAGCGCCGGCTAGAAGAAGCGAGATGTTAGCAAGCTTTTGCGCCATGGGCCGAGACAGTTATTGATCTCAAACAGCATGCTACTGCTCAAGCTAATGACGTTGGTGGTTCCTTACGTCTGAGGTACGAGTCGAGATCTGGGAAGTTTCCATCGGATTGGAGGACCATGTTGATGGCTCTAGCAGCTTTCGCAACAGGTGAAGTTTGGCTGACTTGTGGGAGCTTCACCAACGGGTCAACCGAGGACCGGGGGACAGGGAGACC
This sequence comes from Lomentospora prolificans, assembly GCA_029532625.1. Taxonomy (NCBI): domain Eukaryota; kingdom Fungi; phylum Ascomycota; class Sordariomycetes; order Microascales; family Microascaceae; genus Lomentospora; species Lomentospora prolificans. The sequence goes on from JARFXM010000003.1 coordinate 2,366,367, forward strand.
AGCAGAGGCGCCATCTTCTCCCACAGACACGACAGGCGCCGAGCTGCCGTTGGCGAGAGGACCAGAAGAAGAGCCCGCTGGGTTGACATCGGGGAATAATCGACGCCTCACAGGGTCATTACCCTGAGCTGTGGATCGTGCTACCGCCGGAGTGTTGATAAACGCGCCAGGCACCGGCCGCATGGGCGTGGGTTGGGGAAACGACATGGTGCTCGTAGATATTTGTACCGCGCGTTCGGAGACCGACGTTGTATAGATAAAAGTCGGTCGCTGCGCGAAATGAAGAAGCACGCGAGTTGGAGAATGGCACGTCGGGGCCAGGAAAGGTGGTGGGCGCCTAGGAGATGGCACTGGTACCGGCGCCAGGAGACGGCCCAGCCGCGAGGATTGGTTATTGAAAATTCAAAATCCGAGGGAATGGCCAGCTACAGATGCAGTGACCGTTAGTATCTTCGACGGGGAATCGGGGAGGGAACAAGGCTATGTCGCCCTTCCTGGTGGTTCGCGAGGGTGGATTTCAAGAATAGTCGAATTGTTAGCAGTAAAACATTTTCGGAAAACATCGAGGCTGAGAGAGCAAGCTTGGGCCACCTCCAGCCTACCCACACCAAGCAGAGCAGGAGCAGTCAAGCTTAGCCAGACGCGGAACTTTCGCGACATGCCAGCCATGCTTATCTGGGTCTCCTCGCACTGTGCAGCTACGCCACAAAATTCGCGAGTGGAACCTGATTTTGGCTTGATGGCAGCATTGCAGCGTCCTGACCAAGACACTAGCCATCAGTTTCTCACAAGGATAAAGGTTCGGAGAACTCGTGGTCCAAGTATGATGTCTTTTAATACTATAATCTTACAGGTATTACGAGGTATCCTATCCCAATGCTCCCCTAAAAGCCTATAGCCACTGGTCTGTGCCAACCGTCAATGCTTCCCCAACTTCCCTTCCCATCACCTAGCCCACCAACTTTGGGAAGATGCTGGGTTTATGGCAACGGAATCCCCGTCATCTAGGGCCAGATGCACTTAGTTTTTTTTGGCTTCTCTCTCAGCTTTGCGCAAAGCGCGCTTCCTAATGTCCTGGTGCATCTTGAGATTGATAGACACAGTGATGGGGTGCATAGGCCCCACAGTCTTCTCGACGATCCAGAGGAAAAGAGCATGAGACCACCACGGGGTGTAGGTAGACGGAGCGGTCTGGTAGCTTCCTGTTCCAACCTTTCCAAGGGCCGCCTTGACGAAGCTGCGCGGGTTAGGGATCATCAAGCTCGACCGTCGAATCTTGGACATGGCAGTAGTAATGAGATAGCTGAGGACGAGCTGGACATCGACGCCCTGAGGCTTGAGCTCGGCTGCAAGAGACGTGCTCCAGTGTTGGAGGAACGCCTTGCTACCGGAATAGGTGGCAAGGTAGGGCGTAGGGGTCCAACCCGCGAACGAGCCCATGGTGAGAATGAGACCCTTGCGGCGACGGGCCATGATGGGGGCGACGACCTGGGTAGTCTTCAAAGTGCCGAGACAGTTGATGGTGACAATATCCTGTAGCTCCTTTGGCGAAGTCTCCAAGAACGAGACAGGAATGGAGTGGCTCTGGCCAACGTTATTGATTAGGATACCGATGTCGAGGTCGGCGACTTCCTTGGCAAGCGCAGCATAGTCTTCAGCACGGTCCTGAGAGTAGTCCATGGCCATGATCTTGACTTGGAGGCCCTTGGCCGAGAACTTTTCCTCGAGTTCGGTTGCGAGTGTTTCGAGCTTTGAGCGAGTCCTGGAGACGAGAACGAGATTGAAGCCTTTGCTGGCTAGCTGGTGAGCGAACTCCTTGCCGAGACCATCGGAAGCCCCGGTGACGACAGCCCAAGTGCCAGGCTTGCCATATTTGCGAAGCTATCAATGGCGGGAAAGAAAGAGTTAGCAATCGCATCCAAGCAGCGGAGAGGTCTGAAAGGAAGAAAAAAAAAATGGGCAAAACCGGCTGTGGGTAATGGGTGGGAGGAGCGAGCAATACTCACGTTCGTGCCCCCAACGAGAAAAATAGCTGAGAGCCCGCTGAGGTAGCTGAAGAGGAAGCGAGCGAAGGATAGAGCCCCGACACCCGCGAGGAGTAGCTGAAGGGGCGCCGGGATGGACGCGAGAATCTCGGTTGGTAACATTGGGACTAAAGCAAGGGGAGCCCGTTTTGAAGCAATTGGGGGATGTTGGGGCGATGGAACAGGCGAATTGGGAAATATGAAATTGGAGAATTTCGACTTCGACCCCGGACGCCGATGCACGCTAGTTTTAAACACTGTATAACGAACTGTACGCCGAGGCCAGGCCCAACCTGGAACGCTGGCTTCGAGGAGACGACCTCAATGGAGGTAGCGCAGAACTCGTATTTGATCTCCCTGTCAACGGGCAGCCCATGCAGCTCTCAGAACCACTGACTCCCACGCAGCACCCGACCAAATTTCGTCAACAGAGCCGCATCTACAGCTTAATGCTCAGAATCTCGACGAGTCTCCCAAGGAAACAAAGTCTTTACAATCAATAAATCCCGATTACTAGAGCGAAAATGCTGTCAACTCTATCAGCCTGGCTCCCTAGCCCAAATGGCTACCTGCCTTTTTACATGCTTATTGTATGGCGCATAACCTTTTCTCCCCGCTGTAGAAGAGCAGCCCACAATGCCGCTTCATTGTTCACAGCTGGGACAGGGTAAAGTACTGACGTGAGACATAGCTGTCCATTATCTCCATTGGCAATTCCGCCCAGAACCTCATCACGCTTCATTACACAAGGCGCGTTTACAACTCGCGGTTTGTCCGCAACCAGAAGCTTCCACCAGCATCCCAAGGCTTTGACCCTGAGGACTCCGTAAACAAACTTGTGCTCGCTACAAACAGCAAGGATGGTTCCGATCAGGTTACTCCTCTCGCCGCACGTTGCTTCGGTACCTGGACTCTCATCACTAGCATCGTCCGCCTGTACGCCGCCTACAACCTCCACCTCGGCCCCATCTACGATATCGCGATTTGGACTTATGTGGTCGCTTTGGGACACTTCGCTAGCGAGTTGTTAGTATTCAAGAGCATGACTCTTGGCAAACCTCAAATCTTCCCCCTCATTTTCGCCACAACTGCTTTAATTTGGATGCCCTCGGTTCGCGACCACTATGTTCAGGTTTCATAGATCCCTACGGGATTCAACCTAGCCAATCAACCTAGCCACGCCTCGTTGTATTAGGAAAAGCTCTCTGTATTTATACCTTGTCTCGCGGTCCTCCCTGCTTGAGACCAGAATTCACCCGATGCTCTAGCTTTGTGCTTCTAATCGCTGATATATAATCCAAGTCTAAAACGTTCACAAAGATTCGCGATACAATTTTCCTCCGCATTCTCGTAGGCGTGTCGCGGCCTGTTCTGGCGTGATATCACGCTGCGGTTCCGCAAGCATCTCGTAACCAACTTGAAACTTCTTGACTGTTGAGGACCGGAGCAAAGGCGGGTAGAAATGCATGTGAAGGTAACTCGAGTCGACCTCCTCGCTAGTGCCATCCAGAGGGGCTTGGTGAATTCCAGAGCCTAAAGCGCAACAGTTAATGGTAATCTTTCAGGTAGCTGAGACACAGGGCTTACTGTAAGGAAAACTACACTGGAATAGGTTGTCGTATCGCCTTGTGACTTCCTGGATAGCCTCGGCGAATTGCAACCTCTCTTCCTTTGTGAAATCGACAAGCGCCCTAACATGGCGTTTGGGCAACACGAGGACTTCAAATGGCCAGACCGCCCACCATGGCACTACAACTAGGATTCCCTCATTCTGCCACACGATGCGCTCCTTCTTCTCAAGCTCCACCTTCACGTAGTCGCCAAGGAGATGTCTTCCTTCGTTACCCGCAAGGTACTGCATCATCTGCTTCAGCTCAGTTTGTGGCTCTTCGGGGAACGAGGACGTTGCCCAAATCTGGCAGTGGGGATGCGGATTAGAACATCCCATAGCCGCTCCTTTATTTTCAAATATTTGCATATACCGCAGTTGAACATTGGGCGGGGATACATTAGCATCTGGTGATGCCGGAAGACTGTCAAGGATGCTCAACTCCGAGAGCGAGTTCTTGGGAGAAAGATGCTGGGCGTAGGCCCGTGTCCAGGTTTCAATGACCGGAAGAATTTCCTCACTCGTCATATCGGCAAGGGTTACGTTATGCTTAGCGGAAAAAGTGAGAACGTAGCACAGTCCCGTTGTTGGTTGTACTCTTAAAAGGCTCGATGACAGGTCTGTGTTCAGGTTAGCGCCTCGAAAGCTCACAGGTCCAAAACAGGAACCCACCATTCGCTTCTGTTTCTGGGCTATATTCAGCCTGTTGCTCCTTCACGGCACTATAGTCGTTGACAAACACGAAAGTGTCTTTATAATCCGGATTTTTCTCTCCTTGGGCCCTTGTATTGCGAGGGCAGAGGTAGCACTTCGGGTGGGCATGGTTAGTTACGAGGATAGCACCATCCCAAGCGTATGGCTCGCCGCACCTTATCATCATACTCTGGGAGGTCGATGGTCGCTGGATCTTCTTGTTGGCCTCTTTTATTTGGAACCGGTTAAGTTTAGAAACTGTTGTCACGGAATATATATGGGGATGAGAGGATATCGTACTGCCACGGCCTCTTTGTTCGATGAGGCGACACCAGCACCCAAGATCCCCGCAGCGGATTATACCTCCGGTGAGATATATCGTTGAGAACACAGTCAGCCATATTTAGGTGCCTTAATATGAATGATTTAGAACAGAGTTTCCGGAAAGAATCAAGTCAGTTCCATAAGCTCGAAGAGTTTTTGATGGCGGGGTTGAGGCCTGCTGGGTTTAAGAGCTTCAGGGGTTGCCCCCACCCGGCGCCGACCAAGATGGATAGTCACGCCTATCATTGCTGATCTCGCCATTATAATCAACATTTATTAAGTCTAGTACCCTAAGTCTGCTATGCTTTGACAATATTACCTTGAGACTTGCCTGTCTCGTAGGGATGAGGTGGAATGTGTCTTCCGCGCCAATCGCAGCTTTTGAGGAAACGAGCTCTGGTGCATCTCTCACAGCCACACTATTACATCATCATTGAGCTCAGCTCAGTTGTTGCTTTTGGTTCATGGGACTGACTGTGTCGGCTAATTTCTGGCAGAATACTCTATCAGTGGAGCCGTAACCGCGATGAGCCTCAGGTGGACAGGCAACAACCACCATCCCGAAATCCATCGATGACACCGGCACAAGGACAACTGCCATCAATTTCTTGATCCTCCGATCCATCTTTCATCAAACTACGCGTGTATACCTAATTGCAGCCCATCAAGATTTTCTTTGAGGCACATACTCCCGTCTAAACGCGCCTCTATCGCGCTGGTCGGCCCCGCCCGATACATCTCCTCGTCTCCCTTTGAACGTGGAATCTGGGGTGGATATTGTCCTCCCCAAGTAATCACAACCCACCCTGGACGAAATGGGCGTTATCCGCAAAAAAACCGTCGTTCGGGGCGGCGAAGGAGGAGTCAAATATCATTGCGATGTTTGCTCCGCTGATATCACTTCCACTGTATGTCGTCGCCTCGGCAAACCCATGGCGTATCGAGCTACCAAACATGGACCCGCATTTCTGCCTCCCATAGCCACCTCAATTCACTCCATTTTCACACCATCTTCCGCACCTTCCGACACAATATCGACTGTTTCCACCTGATGCACCCTATTCTCTAAGAATTTCTTACTAATCCTGTCCTGCGTTATAGGTTAGAATCAGATGCGCGCACAGCGCATGCAGCGACTATGACTTATGCGTCCAATGTTTCGCCAGCGGCGCCTCGAGCGGCGCGCATAAGCCCGAATCCCATCCCTACCGAGTTATCGAACAGAACTCATTCCCGATTTTTGACCGAGACTGGGGCGCGGACGAAGAGCTTCTCCTCCTCGAGGGCGCCGAAATTTACGGATTGGGATCATGGGCCGATATCGCAGATCACATTGGTGGCTTTCGGCACAAAGATGAAGTTCGAGATCATTATCTCAGTGCCTATGTCGACTCGTCGAAATTTCCCTTGCCAGAGAGATGCAGCCCACATGACATGGAGTTAGCCAACGAGATTTCGCGAGAGGAGTTCCAAGCCAAAAAGAAGCGGCGCATAGAGGAGCGCAAAGACGCACAGAAGAACGCACCTGCGCTACAACCAAAGACAAAGCCGACGGCGAGTGTACCGTCATGCCATGAGATTCAGGGCTACATGCCCGGCCGGTTAGAATTCGAAACTGAATATGCGAACGACGCAGAGGAAGCGGTGCAGTTGATGCAATTCGACCCCGGTGACGGCATGAACCCTCGGACTGGAGAGCTAGAGCCTGAGATGGAACTCAAGCTCACAGTGATGGAGATTTATAACTGCCGACTAACACAGCGAGTCGAACGCAAGAAGGTAATCTTCGAACACAATCTCCTTGATTATAGGGAAAACATCAAGACAGAAAAGAAGCGTACGAAAGAGGAGCGTGATCTCATTAACAAGACCAAGCCTTTTGCACGAATGATGAACCACGAAGACTATGAGGCATTTTCACAAGGATTGATTGACGAGTTCAACCTGCGACAGGCCATCGCGCAGCTTCAAGAGTGGCGTAGCCTACGGATTGGTGATCTTCGAAGTGGTGAAAAGTATGAACAAGAAAAGGCCCAACGTATACAACGAGCGATGCCCATGGGTTCGATGGACCGTGAGAGATTGGCGACCTCCCAGCGCAAGGCTGCTGCCGCGGCACCTGAACCCCCCAGCGGTGCTGCGCTGCTTGTTGCACCGGAGTTGCCCATCCGGTCCGCCGCATCCCCTAATGGCACTCTTGGAGCTCCAAATGCGGAGATCAAGGAGGCAATTCCCAACGGCAAGGTCAACGGAGCCACCACAAACGGAGGTAGCATTGTCGTAACTAACGGACCGGGCCCGGTGACACGACAAAGAGCAAACCCCCAGCCACTGTCTGGGGTTACGCCACTCCAGCTAACTCAAGACAATGCTCCAGACCTTCACCTCCTGACTCCGGAAGAGATCAAGCTTTGCGAGGTGGTGCGACTACAGCCTAAGCCCTATCTGATGATTAAAGAGCAAATCCTCAAGGAAGCACTCAAAGGAAACGGAACGCTGAAGAAGAAACAGGCCAAGGAGATATGCAGGCTTGATTCCCAAAAGGGAGGCAGGATATTCGAGTTCTTCATTAACTCGGGCTGGGTCGGTAAGGCGTGACCTTGGCTACAAGTTTTTGGAAGCGCGTAGGCCCTCAACAACTTTTGCGATTTTTCGTGGCCGAAATGTATAGGTGTCTTGTATTCTTATGATCCGAGGTTTCAAATCTCTGGCCTATCAGCACAGCGGGGGGGTTCGGGCGTCGTTATCGGTCTCGTTTTGGTTATTGTGTTTAGCAGCCTTTTCTTGATGTTGGGAGGGGGTTACATGGACGAAACGGAACAGTCAGGCTTTGAATTATGACATGTTGATATCCCAAGAAGGCAAGATGAAAAGAAGAGAGTATAAATTCTTACTGTATCCGACATAACTATGCCGCTGGTATCTTTGAAGCCATGTGGTTCTGGCGTGTTCCCCGTGATATCCACTGCAGTCATCTCGGATGCCGTGCATCTCTGCGTCTGCTAATATAGTAACCGGGAGTAACAGAGTAACACATGTGCCATCTAGCATCTAGGCGGGAAGTTACGAGTAGGCAGGATGGCCAAGGTAGCACCAGGCGGATGATTCTCGAATGTCTTGTCTCCTGCCAAGACCCTTAGGGCCCTTCGAAGAGCCAAGTTTAGATCAAGCTGCGCTAGGGGTGAATGGCGCATGATGTCTCGGGAGCACTAGTCGGGGAGGAGTACAAAAGTCCTTCGGGTCTTTTTCCAGAGAAGGCGGACCCTCCTCCTCCTCTCCTCTCCCGTTTGGTGGTAGAGGTTTGATGAATGGCCCAAGGTGTTTCCAAGCCCACCGAGTATAAAATTCGAGGTTTTTCGTTGATCAAGCTAAGCCCTGATCAATGATACAGTAGGACCCGTCGCTGCTGCATGTACTGTGCATGTGCACGCTACGATGCTCTGACCACTTTTTGGACAGACCAATTGCGCCTACAGTGCTGCCACCTGCCGAACTCGCCGATTGTCCCAAGCTCTACTCTCCCCCTCCGAACCTGTGGAATCTCTTCGGGCTTCCATCTTCGCGTCCAGGAGTTCTACGCGACTCCTTCCCGTTCTACCGGAGGCTTGGCCATATCGGTCTTGCCGTCTATGCACCTTTCCTCCCTGTAGCCCAAACTCGCATCGCAGACTTTTCGCTTTCACAGTAATCCCATTTGACCCAGCACCCCTCTTTTCGACCCCGCCAAATAGTTGCAGTTAGGCCTGGTCTTTGGATGGCATTTCATCGAATAAGTTGGCAAAGCAAAACGTTACACAGACTCAACACCACCTTCTCGCGTGGATACACAATGGCTAGCATTGCGAATCTCCAGCGCATCACGGCAAAGTCGCTCTCCGATCTGATCCTCGCTGAGGCAGAGGTTTCAGACCCGAGCTACGCCGTGATTGACGTCCGCGACGATGGTATGCCCTTTTTTTTTTTTTCCAAATCATCCGTCTAAGAGAACCAGAAAACACTAACCGAGGGCTCCGCTCCGCCCCATAGACCACATTGGTGGACATATCAAAGGTTCAATGAACGTCCCTTCGCGGACGATAGACGCCATGATGCCCACCCTCTTGCGAAAACTCGAGTCGAAGCAGACCGTCGTGTTCCACTGCGCTCTTTCCCAACAACGAGGACCGTCCGCGGCCTTGCGCTACCTCCGCGAAGTCGAGAGGCTCAAGAGTGAACGGTCCCTATCGTCGTCCGAAGCCGAAGCGGAGGCCACGGCAGAGGTTGAGGCGGCTAGTGATGCGATACAAAAGGCAAAGGATCGGGGACAGAAGGTGTATGTTTTGGATCGTGGGTTCGTCGGCTGGCAGGAGCTCTATGGGGAGGATGAGAGATTAACCTCGGGATACCGGAAGGATTTGTGGAAGAACGGGTATTGGGGTTGAGGAGGGAGGAGGAGGGAACCCAAAATGGCGGGGTCTAGGGGCTCCCCCATGCAAAGCAGCAAATAAGAGCTATGTTGGATTCGAGTGCTCTAGAAAGAACAAGTGTTTGGGAGGCGGGGGGTCCAATACTCCCTGGCTGGTCATCGTCCTTCTTGGCTCGGATGCCCGTTCCCACACAGCTCTTCCTCGGCCGACCCGTAGTTCATGGGTGGGTGGTCTCGGCCTTGTACGTCGACATGGCTTCATATTCCACGCTCAACTCAAGGTGACAAACGGTCCACCGCCGAGAAAGACGCGCCTCAGCCGCTCCTCGCATCCTTACGATTCATGATAGTAATAGGAATTGCAGACTACGACGTGACAAGTCAACACTTCCATGAGAGAATGGGCCCATGTGTCACTCCTGGCTGCCTATGATCGTTTGGATTTGTCGGTCAATTAAGTATCTACTTTCCCGAAGCCAACGCGCCGCTGCTTTGTTGGAGGACACTGTGGCCCGCACTTTACAGGTCCGGCGGGTCGTAATCGGAACGTAATATTGGAGCAGTAGATTACGGTTGGGAGTGTCCCCTGAGCTATCTTTTCCCGGTACGTTGCGGCGGTGGTACGAGTGAAGCACGCCGCGAGTCTCATGTCTTACGGTCTTCTCTACGGCCTCAACGAGGGCTGTATCGTCGGCTTTCGCTCTCCATTACTGGATAATCCTTAGTTTTAGGACAATGTTGAATACTGACTTGTACATTACTTTGAGCTACCAGAACGGCCAAGTTTCCGTTCACTCCTGCTAAGAGGCGGTATGCGGGAGTGAGTGCTATCTCTTCGCGACGACCAATGATGCAGCGGGGACAGTAATACTTGGGGATTCTTGGCTTGAAAGCTGGTCTCTCTGGGGTGCGTACACCCCCGTGGCTTCCAAAATAAAAGAGCAATATCAAGCCTTACGCGTCAATTCCTTTCCAGGATCTAAAATCCAAGCTCGTTCCTTCTAATACGAAGTCTCCGTAACACATCGCCGGGTTGGACGAATCCTTGTGATGAACACGTTTCATAATATGGCTGGTGGGGCATCAATTTTGCGGCAACGCAGCCGCTTGCCACGTTCACCCTCAATCATCATCTTCTTCTTCTTCATCCGTCCTCTTGCGGTTACCGGCTAACGAGCTAGTTGGGCAGATGGCTATGGCCAGCGAGGGGAATCGGAGGTGATGGAGGGGTACGGCCCCAAAGCCCTTCGAACCAGTGCTGCACGACATACATTGCGTGACTTTTAGTCGAGCCCAACGATAACTATCGCGGTGTATGACCCCAAAATCGTTTGCGCCTGCGGATGGAGAGCGAAGCATATCCGCGCAGCCTCCCATTTCTGAGAACCCGCGAGCGGGGAACCTGTAGCCAGCCGTTTTATCACACTTCAGCTGTCAGTCATCCACCCATCAACGCCCCTGTCACAATTGGAGGTGATGAAAGAAACCCTAGTCACGCCTCGAAGTAGAAAGGATTCCGGGCAACTGGAGGAAAGAAACGGCGCACAACATTAGCTCATGGAAACAGTGTTACATCCCAGTTTGACATGGTTTCGAGCCATCCCGGAGCCTGGGGTTCATGAGAATGTTCCTTACCTTCGGTATCATCCGCTCGGCGTTTGGCTTACTCATGGAGCCCGTAGCCATAAGGCGAGAATATCGGTATCCTCCGCCACATGGCGCGATGAAGACGGATGCGGACTTTTCATTTCCGACCGCCTCGCATAGTCTAGTGCATTTCGCGCCGAAGATATCGTGTGTTCAAGACCTGGTGATGGAATGATGAGGTTCTAAGGTTCGTAGTCCACGGCTATTGCTCATAAATCGGGAAAGAACACGAACCAAGGAAAATAGCTAATAGTTTCTAGGGGAGCGCACGCGGGTTCCACTTGCATTGACTCGCCCCCCTGCCACGAGGTAGTATCTGGGTGTCCATGTGTTGGGCACCTCTCCTGTGGTTGCGTGTTGCCAACGTTTCCAGTGGCTTCTGTGACTCCGCTACTTTTCCATCTATTGAAGCTTGCTTTTTAGTTGGGTCAAGTGAAATTCTGCAAACTCAGCTGCGTTCCGATACGAGTTTAAAAGGAAATTCAGATGTATATCCAACCTTAGTACGGCTGTATCTCTACCTTGGAACCTCGCCGTGGCTGGAAAATGGACTGGGAGAGGTTGAACAACCCGAACAACCCCTCCGGAGAGCAGTGCAAAAGCTCGCCCGTGAATAAGTGAGAGAGGGACCGGATAGTATTGGATGATGGATGGAGGCGGGTTCGGGGGCTGCCAGCCACGTGCGTAAGCCGGCAAGGGCCTGTTCGTGACATGCAGGCTTATCTGAAGAAATGCGTAAACGAACTCACCTCGACTTCAATTCCTCCCCGCTCTCCGCTGATTGTCATGGCCACATCCCGAGAGAGAAGACGTTGGATGCAATCATCAGTTTGTGTCAACTCTTCCTGCTCTTGTCTGAGACAAGCTGATAGACTACTGCGCTGGAGCTAAAGAGGACATACACCCAGGCTACCTCGGAGAATGCAGAATCGACCGCTGGCGGTGAAGTGCCAGCCCACATTAATTTTTCGTCTCGTAACATCGGAGCCGTTCCGTGAAATTGGAAGTCTTGAAAGAAGACCGAGCTCGCCAATATTCTCTTGACAAGCCATCAAGCTGGCATGGCCAGAACAGCACCCCGTTGCCTTGCTTACGATATCTACATGGTACGGAAAGGCCCTGGTTGGAAGGAAAAGGCAGTCGAATACGAGACGACGTTGTTGCTGGCTGTCCACCGTGCGTTTGAACGCTAGGGTGCTCCTCAGAAGATCTTACTGTAATCTTCCTCTAGCCTGTATGCGAAATTCCATGCGAGTCCGAGCCTGGTACGGCTGCGTCGGGGCCCCGAGCTTCGTTTGCCGTGCCCGACAAAGCAGTATATGGATATATCTCTCAAGCGCTCTATTCCTAATACTTATTCCAGGCCCGCCATTGTTGTTCACTCTGCAAGGTGGCTACTTTCGGAGACGCTCAGGAACGAGATGCTCAGAGATAGACACGCCGCGTCTGTTCTGGGCGCCTTGCAGGATGCGGATGGCGTCGGAAAGCGATTTCGGCCTTCTGCTGTCTCAGTGCTATGATGTTCGTGAATGCGGTACTGCTATTATAAGCCTAGCCATAAGTGTAACTTGGACATACATGGAACATCCACCTTTTCTGATGTCCATCTTCAGGTCAAGACTTAGGGCTTTTAATTTTTTTAAAAAAATAAATAAAATAAAATGCAAGTTACCTTTGCACTCTTGCACTCTTGCACTTTAGCTCTGCCTTGCCTTCTTCCCCGGGTCTCGGAACGTAGTGATAATAAGGGACATAGTGACGACGGAACCCAAGGGCACAGACGGGGCCGAGTGGGGCGTGATGTTCTCCCAGGTGCCGAAGCGTAGTCTGGGGGGTTGCAGCCGGTGTGGGTTACTTTATTTAGTGGTGACTCTTGCATCTTGCCCTGGCATCGCCGTTACAGACATTAGACGGCGTCGACGCCGTTTGGTCCTGTTGGAACCGAGTTGTGCTTCCCTTGCAAGGATATCACTCATGACTCGAGGTTGGGGGTGCTAACACCGGAATTTCCCAGCAGATGTGTCCTACCTACGATATCGGGAGGGTGGTTGGCGGGTCGGCCGGTGTGTTGGAGAGGTATGTACATAGTAACCAAAGGCTGGCTGTCCCGCCACCGACGGGCCATTAGCTCCGTGCGAACCGACCGAGAGCCGGATCGTTCCCCCTTTATCTGGCACAACACACAACCGGGGTTGGGTGCCTGAAGGGCCCTTGGTCTCCGCACAAGCGATTTTAATGGGTAGGTTGAAAGTCGAAATTTGCCTCAACTCTGATTTGGGAATAAAAAATAGACAGTGTACCTTACTACCAGACGGAAGTGCTGTTCGGATTATTGATGGGTGTGGGATAGTGATAACCCTGACGTTTGCTCAATCAAAGTGCCAACGAGAACTAGCTCTGAATCAAAGAGTGTGAGGCTCCATTGATGGTGACCACAAATAAGGCCAGGATGTAATTCCACCAGGGAATTTTCTTCATGCAATGTGCTGTCGTGTCTGCCTGCTTTGTAGCACTTCACCTTCTTTATCATAAAAAAGAGTGAAATGCAGATGGACGCGGACCAAGGAGCAAACTTCTCCCAGTCCTTAATTATACAGTATCTAGGCCTCAATGTCAGTCCACTCCTTGTTAAATCAAATACTCGCTGGCATTCCCAAATGCCAGCTTTAGCGCCTGGTATCTGTGGGTATAATACTCTCAATCATCCATGTACCCTTACTCAAGGTCTACTTCGAGCGAACCTAAAGCGGAATTCAAAAACAACACGACACCACTCTTATGCCTACAACCGTCAAGCGCTACGACCACGTCACCTGCGAGGTCTACCTGGAATACCTTGTGTGTAGATAATGCTCCATCGCAGTGCTTTCTACCCACTCATTCTACTCTATCACTCAATTTCGCAGTGCATCCGGGTATCTGAATCAAGTGAGGCTTCGTATAGTTGTCGTTCCTGCCTCTGCTATCACTTGCTTGTTTGTTCGTTCTCGGTGTCCTTGATTTGATGTACCCAACATTCACCTGCACTCGTTTCTATCCACGGAATATTCTCGTTATCGGATCCCATCTTCAGGACTTAATATGCATCACTGCATAATATGGGTCTTATCTGACTTACATCTTACCATCTCCAGGCCGTACGCTTTTCTATTCGTTCTCTCCGGGTAACTAACGCTGTGGGATCTAATTCTCTTCTAACCTTAGGCGGCTCAAAATTGGAATATTAGTGGTCGATCAGTATTCTCGGAGTTACTGTTCTCATATCCAGGCATGAGATCCGGCCAATTTTGGACCCATGGAGGTCTCATTGATGCTACGTAAGAAACATGTTAGCAGCTATGCCCATCCTCACATTATCCCGACCTCGCCCCCTCGCCCACGATACCGAAGGCTAAACGGCACAGTATGGTGCCGCGGATAACCTCCATCTAGGAATAGAATAGTTACCTATGTCTCTCCTCTCTCTCTCTTCCTTCTTTCTGAGGTATTACCTGTTGCCAACGATCGACAGCCATAGCCATATGTATGTGGCTCGCCCACTAGCATGAATGGCGGTCTTCAATCCCCAGATGTACCTATTTCCTGTTCCATACCGCTATATTCTGCATTATTCTGTTCTCTTCATTGGAATTTTTATGCAAGAAGCCCACAGCCCAGTGTATGCCACTAGGCTAGTATCTCGAAAGAGGAAGAGAGGGAGCGATCGGTTGAGGTCTTGCTGCCCGCTACGGGAGAGGAAGGAGTGACGTGTCCTATCCTTCGCTTCTCGCTCATTTGCACCTACCTTTCCTCCTGTCATGCATCTACAGGCTAGGCTTACACAGCTGTGGGCATGGAGGCAGGTGCGAGTCAAAGGGTACTCTAGATGCGGGTGGTGCAGGCCGGTGGCAGACAACGGCTAAAAGCTCTACAGACCATGATGACGAACGGCTTCCGAGACGCAGTTAGGCCGGGAACAAGTTTTGAACGCTTCTGTCCTGCATATTATGAGAGGAAGACGAAATCATCATAACTCCATCTACCGGTTTGTTGCAGTGCCGCAATTTCTTCTTGGTGACATAACAGGAGATAGATCTCAAGCGCCAAGCTTTGTCAACTCTCGAAGACTCTCCTTGTCCCGCGCCAGTGAAGTTGGCGATATCCATATAAGTCCATCACAGACCCCTTTTCTGTACACGTTTTAGACAGTCTGTTCTCTCACTACGGCCTCTAACAGACTGCCTATATCTATCTGTGGATTTGAGGGCCGCTCCTGCCGCGGTGCTCGTCCTATCTTTTGACCAGGCGACCTTCTTCCATTCAAACTAGACACATCATAGATCCATCTCGGTTCCTTCTCGTGGATTATCTATTTTCGATCTCGGCTCTCCCAATAAAGGCGGGTATAAACCGCTTAGCGAACCCTTCCTTGGGCTAAGGTCTAAGCTCTCCAGGGATTATTCCGGCCAGAGATTTATTCTCAACCCAGCTTCGGCCCCCAGCACTGTTCAAACAAATAGACGCCGACGCTAAGTTCACTCTTCTCAGTTAATTTCTACATACTCAAGGCTCTCCACTATGTCAGCCGAGTTCGATATTGGGCTAGCACCACCACAACGGAGTCCCTATAGACCGGAATGTGATGCTAGACTGTACAATACCCATGCGATAGCTATTTGTGGGATCGGGCTTCGTCTTCCGGGTGGGATAAAGAATACTGGGGACTACTGGGAGCTGTTGATCAACGGCAGGGATGCCTGTGGTCCTATCCCTCCCAGCCGGTATAATATCGACGCGTTTGACGATTCCCTGGGGGGAAAGGGCGGAATCAAAGCCCGAAAAGGGTACTTTCTCGATGAAGACCTATCAGCACTAGACACATCCTTCTTCTCATTGACCAGGAAAGAGGTTGAGAGCTGTGATCCTCAACTGCGCCGCCTCCTTGAAGTCGTGAAAGAGTGCCTCGACGACGCTGGCGAGATTAACTACAGAGGCCAAGCCATTGGCTGTTATGTGGGCACATTTGGGGATGATTGGTTGCTTATTGGCTCGAAAGAGACTCAGCATCAGGATGGATACGGATATCTCGCCACGGTAAATGGGGACATGATGCTGGCAAATCGGGTGTCGTACGAATACGACTTCCGAGGCCCTAGGTATCCGGTTTACCCTCCAAAGCTGTACCAGAATCAAGTCAAACTAACTTTTCATCCAGTTCCATCATAAAAACAGGATGTTCCGCATCGCTTGTCGGCTTACACGAGGCATGCCGTGCGATCCAGAACGGCGATGCAACTTCGGCTGTTGTGGCAGGTACCAGCATTATTTTAACACCAACAATATCCGCATCGTTTACGTCAGAAGGCATCTTGGCCCCCGATGGGTCATGCAAAACATTCGATGAGAATGCGAATGGCTTTGCTAGAGCTGAGGCGATATCCGCGATATATATCAAGCCTTTAGAAGTTGCCCTTCGGGAAGGTTGTCCTATACGGGCAGTAATCAAGGGGTCTGGAACAAACTGCGATGGTAGAAGCGAGGGATTGCTCAAACCAAGTGCGGGGGCTCAGGAAGCATTAATTCGCAAGGTTTATTCTGAGAATGGGCTAGATCCGAGGGAAACAGCTTTCGTCGAAGTCAGTCACTTGGTGGACTCTATCTTAGCTTCCACCTCATTCAGCAGTAGTTAAGAGCACTACTAACAAGGTCTTCTGTTTTAGTGTCACGGAACAGGTACTCCTACGGGAGATCCGATCGAGGCTAATGCCGTTGGTAATGTTTTCGGCGAGTCCGGCGTCTATATTGGCTCTGTGAAACCCAATATCGGACACGCTGAAGGGGCATCCGGCCTAAATAGTGTCATCAAATGCGTCCTGGCGCTTGAACACAAAATAATCCCACCCAATATCAAATTTGAGAAACCCAATCCTAAGAGTAAGTGAAGCTAGCTGCCAGTAAAGAAAGCCTTCATATTCCTTCGAACATCAGTTGGCTGACAGCTTCGCCATTTCATCTTTAGTTTCTTTCAGGGAGAAGAAGCTCTATGTGCCAACCCGGCCTACACAATTTCCTAGCGGCAAGCTGGCGCGCGTGAGCATCAACTCTTTTGGTATTGGAGGAACAAACGCTCATGTAAGACAAATTCCCAATCTTATCACCTGAATAATGTCTAATGGAACTTGCAAGGTTATTCTTGACGCATTTGAATCGTTTAAATCGCTTCCAGCGTCGCCTTCTTTGGAGCGCCCGGAGCTAATCCTCCTCTCCGCCAACACGGAAAAGTCTCTCCAAACATCTATAGCTCAATATGAGGATTTCATTACGAAAAGCTCTAAGATTTCGCTATCTGACTTGGCATATACCCTATCCTTTCGTCGAGAGAGACTCGCTCACAGGGCCTTTGCCCTAGCCCAAGACAGGAGCATTATTGAAACCTGGGTCTCGGCAAAGTCTCCAAGTGCGTCCCCTCAAGTATACATGGTATTTACTGGGCAAGGGGCAAACTGGCCTGGGATGGGGAGAGAGCTTATTGAAAAGGATGAGCTTTTCAGGAGCGACATTGGACTTATGGATGCTATCCTGTGTCAGTTGGCGCACCCGCCGTCTTGGTCAATGACTGGTAAGATAACTACTTGAAAACGGAACTTTTAACTACGTACTCTAACACACCCCGCAGACGAAATAATGAGATCCAAAGAGAGTAGCAGAGTCCATCTACCGGAGGTGTCTCAACCCCTGTGTACGGCGATTCAGATTGCGTTGTTCAATCGGCTCTCTCATATGCGCGTCCGCCCTGGCGGTGTAGTGGGCCACTCGAGTGGCGAAATTGCAGCGGCCTACGCTGCTGGTGCAATATCTATGGAAGCAGCGATAATAATTGCGTACTATCGTGGATATGTAGCTTCACGACTAGCTTCCCGCGGCAGAATGGCCGTTGTCGGCCTTTCTGTCGACGAGGTAGTTCCACTGCTTACCGAAGGTGCTGTTGTGGCATGCGAAAACAGCCCCAATAATACTACTGTCTCGGGTGAGAGTAAAGCAGTCTTAGGAGTTTTAGAAAGAGTCAAGTCTCTACATCCGGGCGTTCTGGTAAAGTCATTGAATATTGATGTCGCCTACCACTCCCGTAAGTCGCAGCCGTTTGAATAGCTCTTACAAGTTACTTACCTGTTGTCCAACAGATCATATGCATGCCCTCTCAGAGGAATACTCTAATCTATTATCTTCGGATTTACCAAGGTTTCCCTGCTCGCTACGGAGGCTATCGACACCATTATTCTCGAGTGTAACAGGCGAGATTGTCGAGTCGCTGCACAGCTTTGGAATAGAGTACTGGCTGTCAAACCTTGTCTCCCCGGTAAAGTTCTCAACAGCTGCCTCTTCAATACTCGACACGTACGGGGGCGGGGTCTTCCTTGAGATTGGTCCTCACTGTGCTCTTCTCGGCTGCCTCCGACAGATAGCAGCGGGAATGTCGCAGTCGTGCTCCTACATCAGTACACAGACGCGGGGCAAGGATTGCTTCGCAAGCTTCATGGTATCTGTTGGCAGACTGTACCAGGAATCCATAGACGTCGACTTAACATCATTTTACCAATTCCCGAAAACGCTATCAGATCTTCCTACATATTCATGGGATCATAGCCAGGCTCTTTGGTACGAGAGCAGAGTTTCGAAAGACTGGAGGTTTCGGGGATACCCCCATCATCCTCTTCTTGGTGTTCGTATACCGGAAACATCTGATATTCACCCTCAATGGCGGAACGTTATTCACTTGGGAGATGTACCGTGGCTTTCAGACCATAGAATTGGGCGAGATGTTGTCTTTCCTATGGCTGGGTATGTCTGCGTCGCTGGTGAAGCAGTCCGGCAGATTACGGGAACAGAAGGCGGGTATAGCGTTGGGCATGTCGTGGCTAAAGCAGCATTGGTGTTATCAGAGACGAAGGGAACCGAGGTCATTACAACTCTTCGGAGGCACCAGTTAACGGATATTGATGAACCCAACTCGTTCGAGTTCAGCATAACTTCCTATGCCGGCGCTGGTTGGGTTACCCATTGTGAGGGCCAGGTCAAACCTGTCTCCAGGATCATAGGGAACCCCCAATCTCATACAAGCCTGACACGACAGGTTTCACCTGCGCAATTTTATGATAACCTCTCGAATTCCGGTGTCAAATTTGGATCCTGGTTCAAACGACTAAAAAATACATCATCTTCAGTTACCGAGCCCCGAGCCGTAGCAGACATTGTCACCACCGGCGTGGAGCAGTCTGTCGCCTACACTCTTCACCCCGTCATCATAGATGCTTGTTTCCAGCTTGCTCTAATGGCGTCAGTACGAGGCTTGAGCAGAAACATCTCCAAAATCAGTCTCCCCACACGGCTCAACAGATTAGATGTCAGCCCATGGGCTGAGACGATGCATACTTTGACAGCGCTGGCCTTGACCCAGAATGGTTCTGTCGTTGTGGAGTGTGCCTCCGAACAAAAGTTCGCCGTGAAACTAGAAGGATTTCACACAAGCGCACTAGATGACGGTATCGAAAATGATGATGATCTCGGTAATAAAGATACACATGCTGCAGCGAGATTGGAATGGGTTCCAGATGCCGACTTTATTGATCCAGCACCACTGTTGAAGCCAGCCAGGTTCAGGAGTGACGAAATAGACTTAATCGAGGAAGTAACGTTTTTGTCTATGCTCCATACTGCGGGGAGGATTGAGAATCTTGAGCCAGGGAAACCGCATTTCCAAAAGTTTCGTGAATGGCTGAAACGAGAAATATCCGAGTCGACGAGTGGGCGCAACCAGCTTGTTCCAGAGGCCCATCAACTGGCTCAGCTGAGCCCGGATGAACGGTCACGAAGGATCGATATTCTCTACGAAAGCCTGATGAGAATGGAAAAGCCCGCTCTTATCCAAGGATTAAAGCGCATTCATGACAACTGTGACAGAATTTTCACCGGGGAACTTGATGCTATCGACCTCCTTACCGAAGGGGGAGTGCTGACCGAATTGTATAACGCGGTTAGTTTCGAATACAGCAGTTATGTTCGCCTCTTGTCAAATAACAGACCGACTCTTCGTATCCTCGAAGTTGGCGCTGGGACGGGAGGAACTACCGAGCTTATTCTACGAGACCTGGTGCAGGGTGGGCTACCTCGATATTCAACTTACACATTTACCGACATCTCTACCGGGTTCTTATCCCAGGCAAAGGAACGATTCAACTACGCTCCAAATATGGAGTACAAGGCGTTTGATATTTCAAAAGATCCCCTTGATCAAGAATTCGCCCTCTCCTCCTACGATCTCGTTATCGCTGCAAATGTTGTCCATGCAACCCCATCATTGAGGGGAAGCCTCTCGAACCTCAACAAGCTGCTCAAGCCGAATGGGACTCTACTTCTAACAGAAATATGTAGTGAACTCCGCGTCCCGGGATATATCTTCGGAACGTTTTCCGGCTGGTGGCTTGGAGGAAATGACAACCGAGAATGGGCCCCTTATGTGCCCCTTTCACGATGGGATGAAGAGCTAAAAAAGTCCGGGTACACTGGGGCGGAAACCGTCGCGCACGACGAGCAGTCGCCGTACACGTGCTGCATTACCATCGTCTCCCAAAAATCATGCCCCAAACATATCCCCTGCAATAGTAAGGTGGCACTCCTTTCTCTCGACTCAGGCTCTGAAGTTGCGATTGCGATAACATGCGCTCTTGAAGAGCAAGGAATCGAAGTGAATCACACTTCGATTGGTGACGATATATCAGAAGATCAAGACGTCATCTCTTGTCTGGGCCTCGAGAGGAATTTCTTCAGGGACATTTCCGAAGAGACACTGAGAAGATTCCAATCGTTCATTCGTCAACTAAAATCACAAAAGACACTCTGGCTAACTAGCCCAACTCAAATCGGATGTAAGGATCCATGGTCGGCGCCTTCTATTGGCGTGACTCGTACCCTACGATCCGAGTTGGCGATTCCTCTCTATACGCTAGAGATCGACCCAGACGAGCAACACTTTTCTACCTTGGTGTTAAGGGTATTTGAAAAGATACGTGGTGATGAACAAAATGAAAGCCTCGACTCCGATAAAGAATTTGCAATCTGCAACGGCAATGTTTGCATTGGACGATACCAGCCATTCTCGCTCGTACACGAGATGGAGGAAAAAAACCTCGAAGCGACAGATAGCACACTTGCCCTCGATATTGAACACCGAGGTTCATTGGGGACACTTCAATGGAAGCGACAAGCGATCAGTGAGACATTACCAGAGGACTCCGTTGAGATCGAATGCAGAGCCGTTGGTCTCAATTTTCGGGATGTGCTAGTCTCAATGGGAGTTATACCAAAGTCTACCGTCAATCCAGAACTTGGTATTGATTTCTCAGGAGTTGTTCGACGAGTGGGATCGAAGGTACACGATTTGCGTGCTGGAGATCGGGTATTCGGTTTTGGTCCTAACGGATCGCTGATGGCACGAACAACGGTGCCAAGCGCTCTCGTCAAAAGGATACCGGATAGTCTCAGCTTCGAAAGAGCTGCGAGCATTCCAGTCGTCTTCACAGCAGCATTACAAAGTTTACTAAACCTAGGTCATCTCGAGAAGGGTCAGAGCATCCTCATCCATTCGGCATGTGGCGGTGTCGGAATGGCTGCGATTCAAGTAGCCAGAATGGTCGGTGCCGAGATATTCGCAACTGTGGGCGACGAAGAGAAGATTAACTATCTGGAGAACGAATACGGGATACCAAGGAGCAGGATTTTTTGTTCTCGCGACGAGTCATTCTACGAAGGTGTTATGCGGGAAACCAACCATTGTGGAGTGGATCTCGTACTTAATTCACTCTCCGGAAACTTGCTTCATACCTCTTGGAAATGCGTTGCTTCGTTTGGCACCCTTGTTGAGCTGGGGAAAAGGGACCATCTAGCACATGGAAAGCTGGACTTGAACCCATTTCTTGCCAATCGGACCTATTCATGCTATGATGGGCTTCAAGTCGCCCACCAACGACCTGAGATGATGGGAAGGTATTTACACCCGCTTGGAACTATTGAAAAAAGGCACACCTTTCGATTGCTAACCATTGTAGGCTACTCGAGAAATTTCTCGGACTCTACGAGCTTGGTCTCTTGGGGCCAGTACCAAAAATAACCACATTTGACGCAATCGAGGCTGAGGCGGCCTTCCGATTTCTCCAAGATGGTCGCCATATTGGAAAAGTGGTTATTTCCTTACCGCAGGAGCTGGGCGTGGGGCAATCTCCAGCCTTTTCATCCTGTCGAACACTCAAGTTCGATCCCATGGGTGCTTACCTCCTTACAGGTGGCCTCGGTGGACTAGGCAAAACGACGGCCACTTGGCTTGTGGAGAGAGGTGCCCAGTCATTAGTCTTTTTGTCTCGAAGTGCAGAGAGCGAACATAATGAAGCGTTCATCAGGGAGTTGGAAGGCATGGGATGTAATGTCGTGTCGGTATCCGGGGCGGCAGAAAAGTTGGAGGATGTCCAGAGAGCAATCAGCAAGTCTCGTGCACCGATCAAGGGAGTATTCCATCTGGCAATGATCTTGAAGGTAAGAAGGGAGTGTCTGTAACCGTATGGAGATAGGACTAACAAGACTTCCTAGGATGCGCCACTTACGGATATGACTCCGACGCAGTGGCATGCGGTTATGAAACCCAAGGTTGATGGAGCATGGAACCTCCATACAGCACTTATTGATCATAAGCTTGACTTCTTCTTCCTCGCAAGCTCTATAGTAACAACCACGCACTTGCCAGGTCAGGGGAACTATTGTGCCGCGAATACCTTCCTTGAGGCCTTATGTCAGTACCGGCTAGGTCTCGGCTTGCCAGCTTCTGTCGTTGGTATTTGTCCAATCCGCGGCGCGGGGTTTGTCGCTAGCAGCGCCATGGCGCAAAGAAACATGAAGGCGCAAGGGATCTACAGCTTGAACGAACGAGCGTATCTCGACTACGTGGAGCATTCAATACTTTGCAATAAGACCTGGTTCACCGAAGCCGAACCTCTGGTGACGACCCAGTCAGCGTGGAGGAACGAATCGCACGTTATCATGGGCCTCCGTTCAGAAATGGACCTTAAAGATCCTAACAACAGAACAAATTGGAGACGAGACAGGCGCATGGGATTCTACCATAATGTTCAACGGCGAACGACCAAGCCGAGTTCCCTGGGTACAAACAGATTGAAGACGTTCTTAGAGAGGGGTACACGAGAAGGCGAGGCGGTGTTCTTGTCCGAAGAAGGAGGTCATTTCCTTGCTGAAGAAATCGGTCGTAAAATCAACAGTATTACACTTCGACCTGAGGGAGAGGAGATTGTCATTTCTGCGAGCCCTGTACTGCTGGGGGTCGATTCCCTGATGGCAACGGAACTGAGAAGGTGGTTTAGGCAGGTGTTTGGTCTCAAGGTCGGGACGCTACAGATCCTCAGTGCCGAATCCCTTATCCAGCTGGGACGTATTGTTGGCGAGAGCCTTGCGGAGAAGGCCACTGAGAAGAGATGAATGAACCCAAACCAGAGCTTTTAAGAGACATCTGCCAAACACAGGGGAGTGGAACGGGTGAGACGAGAGGATGGCGACTATGCCAAATGATAGATGCGAATGTACAGTAAAAATAGAGGTGGAGGGGGGTGGTTGTATTTTTTGATTTTTACATTAATTGACTGCTATCAGGTTTACTTCTTCCAGGATTTCCAAGAGCATGTCACTTTTGCTGAGTCTCCTGTTCCTGTTTGACCTACTCGTAATCACAACATCGAAGATTCTGGGGCTTCAAACAATTGCTGGCTTGCTGGCTGAAGATCGGATAAGGACAGCGCGATTCACTGCAGGGGAGGGTGATGTCATCTGCACGGTCAAACACTTGCCACTCCCCTGCCACTCCCCTGCCACTTCCCTTCGTCGCCTGGCACCTGGACGAATCATAAGCCGTGCCCTGAAAAAGCGGTGCCTCTCCTCGTACTTCGGAGCAGGAGTCCGATTAGTCGCTGGCTGGCTACGGACTCAGAAGTGGGTTGGACCTTCCAGCCCCGCCCCCGCCAAACTGCGCTAGCGCAGACGTACTTCGTAGTTTCAGTCAAATCCAAGCCAGTCTGGCAGCTGACCATGAGGAAACCGCTACTCGTAGCGAAACTAGTAGTGACTACCCACTACTTTCCTTCCTCTCTTTTTTTCTTTGGCTTCAGCCTTTCGGGTTCTTTCTGTTTTCAGATCTTGATTTTCAGCTCTCGTCCAGCGTGCTGATGGTGCCCCGTTCTACTTAACTTTTATAAAGCACTGTAAACCCCACGACCGAATTGGCCAATAACTTGGCCTAACCTACCCATCTATTGTCATCGGGCTGGCATACAACAAAATGACGGACCAAAAGCCCGACACTGATGTTAGCGACGCAGTGAAAAGTCAGAATGACCTATCAGCCTTGCCTTCTTGTTTCTGGTGCCAGCCGACGTAGTGACAACCCGCTAATTAAAGTCGCGTAGTATATAGATCTTGGCTTTGCAGCCACTGCCAAAATCGAGGGCGCGTGGACGGTTGATAGGGTTCTCGAACAACTCTCAGATGGACCGGCACTCCCTGTGGGATCGTCGTCACCGTTACCCTTTTTCCACCTCCTCGAGAGGCTGAAGACCACACAACGCGAGGGCTGGAGGCGGTTTGGCATCTCCAGGTGCGTACATTGTACTTGGACTGCCTTTGAGTCCACCCCTCCGCTCTCCGGCGGCGATAGCAATGCGCATACTGATTTAATGATCGAACAAGCTGCGAGTCTATCGCTGACCACATGTATCGCATGTCAATCCTTACATTCATGACACCGCCTGCCCTTGCCGCCCGAATCGACGTGAACAGGTGCATGAAGATGTGCCTGATCCACGACATGGCCGAATCCCTCGTTGGTGACATCACCCCTGTGGACGGAGTTCCCAAGACCGAGAAGAACCGTCGCGAAGCCGCCACTGTCGATTTCATGAGCTCCGGTCTGCTCGGAAATGTGTACGGCGGAGCACCCGGGCGCGAACTCCGCGAGATCTGGCAGGAATATGAGGATTCCATGACACTTGAAAGCCAGTACGTCCACGACATTGACAAGATGGAACTGCTGCTACAGATGTACGAATACGAGAAGAGGGGTAAGCACGAGCTTGATCTTGGAGAATTTGCTTATGTCGCGACGAAGATTACGCTCCCCGAAGTGGCGGACTGGGCGGACCAGCTTTTGAAGGAGCGGGAGCAGTTCTGGAGCGAGCGCAAGCACGTGCAGGGCAACAAAGGGGTCACTGGAGGGGTTGGGGAGGAGAGAAAGAAGCAGCAAGATGAGTATTACACGAAGGAGTGAAGGTAGACTCTGGTGCGGGCGACTGCTTGAAGAGGATGCTCGCGTATACCTAATGAGTATTGCATTGAGTACCGAGGCAATTTGCCGATGGTTTAGAGAATTTTTAGGTTGGGGCCATGTCCCGGCTACGCGGATGGTTCTAGGATTACGGTTAGAGACAGACGCATGCAAAAAGAATAAACTGACAGTATTTTCATGGAGCAAAGTTTAGGATTGAGATCCTTGCAAACAGATGGCACACATGTCAGGTACTACTTCGTAGCGCTGCGATCTGTACTGAGGCAGGGGTGTCGCCTTTGTTTGTGCGGGCAAAGATATTCTCAAAACAACACGTGGGGTGAAAACGCGACAGGTCGCAGATGGACGGAGCGCGATATTAATATACCGACCATGGATATCGCTGGCGAGGGTGAGGGGCACTTGCCGTCATGGCATTGGCCTTGGATAGACCAAATATTTATTTGATTTGTTGAGGTTGGCCTGGCACTGATGGCATACATTGTTCCTTCTTCCCTTCTCGCCAAGTACCCATGTGTTGATTTTAGCGTGGGTCCTCCTTGTTAAAGTACTTCGTCAGGTACCTTCTCAGGCCCATGCCACCAACAGCCCATGCACAAGTTAAGCTGGCGGCAGGTGTTTATGGACGCCGGAGCTTCCCTGTCCCCGTCGAGTCGGTCGTCATGCTCAACCACCCTTGCATACCCTTGTCACCGCAGCCTTTCTCCACGAGGAAATTTATTATTAGGTCACCTGGTGCAAACATAGCTCGAGAGGCTGTCGGTCGGACAAGGCGAAGAAAGAACAGCGGGGACTCAGACCCATCGAGCAGCTACCAGCTATTTTATCTGATCGATATACTTATTCCGCCGTATTAGCTGGTTATTCGACTCTGGTACGCGGTACGTCTCTCGCGCTGTGGCGACAAAAAGCAGCTCCCGCCGAGCGAAAACTCCGTCATCGACCTGCCGATTCGATCCACAGCTTTCTCAAGCACGAATAAGTCGGCTGTTTAGAGTTGCGAAGCCTTCTTTTTTTAGAGCCCTGTTATATCCACGAGCGCGAAACGATTTGCTGAGGGAACCTCTCTGCTTTAACTTTCCTCCGACAACCCGAGACATCAGGATCCGACAGAGTGAAATCGCCAAAACCATGACTTACTCCCCCAAATTCCACATTCCCGGAAGCTTCGTCGATCACCCGCCGCATACCGCCCCGACACTACCCATCTCTGGCGTCCACCCTGATGTTTTCCGACCCCCTACATCTCCCTCAGCATCGAGCTCCGCCGTTTTAACTAAATCTACGACTGTCGGGCTTGCTGGTGTCGAATCTCTAGTAGCTAGCCATGCCGCGAAAAGGAAGCGCGGGTCGGAGATTGGTACGAGGGAAAACACCCCTACGAGAGAATGGAACGGTGCGGTGTCGACATGGGAAGGGGATGCGAGTAGGCGATATGTGCTCGCGGGCCAGATTGATACCCCGGGAAGTAGACGCGCAGCTGTTGTCGACAATGGCGGAATCCATGTAGGGAGAAGCAGCGTTGAGGAATGTGCGACGATGGAAGAGAGCGTGTATTCCGATGTAGGATACAGGCGCGCTTTAGGCCCGGATGGCGATGCGATGATGGATTCACCGAGCGGTCTGTTTGGGCCTGTCAATGTCCTACAGCCTCCAACCCCATCTTCAGCAGGCTGGAGCCGGATTGCCTTAGGAGCCATAGGCGGAGTTGTTGGAAAAGTGTGGGAGTTCTGCAAGGCCGGCGCATTTAAAGGCTTTATCGCCGGCGGCGGAAAAGCCTACGCGGTGAACGGCGAGCAGGTCACTGAGCTAATACCAAACGGGGCACAAAATGGCGAGCATGCACTAGAGGGCGGCGCTTTTGTACCAGGTGGTTTCCCTAGCCATGAGTATGCCTCTCCTTACCCTGACACGGCCGTGGCTTCGGCGACTCCAGATTCGACACCATCTCGACCAGCGGCTAAGAGGAGACAAGTGAGAGAGGTGAGAAATGACGACGAGCTTGGTCGCAATTGGGTCATGGTGGGTGATCCAGCCGGCGACCGAAGACGGAGAGCGACTGGGGGCGGCGCGTACAGCAACAGTACCGCAACCCGCTCGTCCCACTCGAGGCGCTCGTCACGCAACATGTCGCCGTCTGTTACAACCGGCCGAAGAATCAACGTCCCCGTGCCGCGTCTTAGCACGGTTTCCACTACTCCCTCCTTCTCTCGTCGCCACTCCCACCGCGTCTCTCATGCAGGTTCGCCGTCGTTATCAGTGAGACAGCCAGCTAGCTATGCCGGTCCTCGCCCGGCATCCCAACCGTCCCCGCCAGCTCCTTCACCGTCCTACACCCCCCTTTCTCCATCGAGGATACCCGTTCCCTCAGCGAGAATGTCGTCATCACAACCAGGCCATAGGCGGACAAATAGCTCGGCATCGTCGGCCTCTCCACGGCGATCCTCCTTCCGAACCGATACCCTTCCTAAGGCGAAGAGTCAAGTGAACCCGATGAATGCGGTTCCAGTGCCGAGACTCGACCCCGAGGCGATTGAGTCTAGCCCACGATTAGACCCAGAGGCCAAGCAGCTTGCGACGAGAAAGCTGAAGGAAGAGAGAGATGCCGACGCTAGGATAGCAGCGTTTAATGCGAGGTTGCGAGACATGATTAGGGAAGGGAAAGAGGCGCTAGGAACGACGGTCGAGGTGGATATTGAAGGTGACGATGGCGGATGGATGGATGAGGACTAAGAATTTCTGTCGCGGTTGGAAACATTTTCACGAACGGACATTTCCGTTCACACGATTAGGGTGTTTTTTAATTGTTGTGATATCTATATTCCCTTCTTACTTCAGGCTGGAGCAACTCGAGGTTCTGTGTATACTTGAGGTTTCATTATCAGTGGGTATCAGTCATGACTCGAATCTAAGAATGAACCGTATTCCCCCCTGGTTTCCCGTCTTCGCTCGCGGCTTCGTTTCGCCTCCTCTCTCTCCGCTTCCCAGACCGTCGATGAGGCGTCCTCTGCGCTCTTCCATCATTTCTTGCGCTCTTCAGCTGATTCCCCTCCCACTCATCGGCTCTCCTACCAACGGGGGTTCCGTTGCTCAGACACTCTGAGCACCTCCACCCTACGAATGGCTTCTCGGCCGATCCACACTCCTTACAATGCAACCCGCAGAGATATCTCTGGCACTCTTTTACCCTGCAAGCCGGATTCCACCCACAATCCTGACCAAGATGGCTTCCGCCGCACCGACACTTTTTCAGTCGGCATTGGCCGCCACTGTGGCCCGGAAGGCCGCACATGCAGCACCTGTACCGGCAATCCATGGCGCGAAGATGGCGCTGGTTTCCCGGGGGGAACGGATTCCCGCACTTGCGGGAGCAGAGAACGGGACAGCTCTTCCGAGTGTGGTAAATGGGGAAGGCGCGGCATTTGCACCGGGCCTGTTTTGGAAAATGGCACTCGGATGACGAGTGCCTTGGCGAGGCGCACCAGCCGCAGGGCAGAGTCGGGGCGAGGGCGGCCCTGGTGAGTTCTTCTGCGGACCTTTCCTGGGGCGTGGGCGGCTCGTGGAACATGTCGGCGATGTGACGCCGACTAAGGCTCCGGCGGCGGAGGCGATGGTCTAGAGTTGTAAGCGAGGGGCAGGGGACGAAGAAGACGATGTCGACGCAATGGGAGAGAATTCGGGCCATTTCAGAGGGGCTGTTGGCCGCAGTGGGCTGTTGGATGATTGGGCTGGTTTCGTCTAGGTGTAGCGGAGAGGCGCGCCAGGGACCAAACCCAGAAAAGGCATTCTCGAGCGTGATGTACATGTACTCTCGGTCACTCGGTTCGCTCATGGAGCGCCTTGCACGAAGCTGGGGATAATTGCGGGACACTGTCTGAAGTCGGCGGGGGAGCGTCCCAGGAAGCTCGTGGCCGGGCTCCTGCTTTGGGATCCTCCAGCTGTGGTGGCTAGAGGTGACCGTTACGAAAGGAGGATTCCAGAGATCGGGGACCAGAGAGGGTACGGCAAGTCGACGGCCGTACCAAGTAGAATAGGCAAAGTCCGTTCTAATGGCATCTAGTAGAGAACCTCTTGAAAATAGGAAATTTTGGTGCTGCATCATGATCGGCGGGGCATACCGGGCAAGCCGTTCTATTTCGGACTGGATCCATAGGCGGTCTCCACCCCTCGCAAACGACCAGTAAGCGCTACCTCTCTTTAACATCTCCCTTGCCCGGAAGCGGTCGAGATCTAGGGGACCACAACACCATGATTTGGGCGGCGGGGCGATGAACTCCTTGGCTACCGCCGCGAGCCAGGGCCGGATCTCGGGATGGCTCGCTTCAAAGACATGACGCCGGACCGCGGCGAGGACCACGTGGGCTATCGTGCAAGTGAAGTCGTTGGCCTCTTTCGAAAGGAAGCCGCCTCCGTAGCCGACCTGGAAGCGATGCAATACTTCGATGTCAAGGGCTAGGTCCTCGTCATTTATTACGCCGAGGTTTATGAATTCTGTGATAGGCAGTAACCCCATACGCTCCGGGTTTCTTCGCGGATGCGGGTTAAAGAAGCGTGCCCAGAGGTGGTGGGCAATGATGTCTGCGGCTCCGAGAGGGCTGTGATGGTATTTCGAAAACGAAAGGTCCAAGCCATTTAGGGGGTAATGACGGGGCGGCGCCTCAGTAGGTTCTTCATCGCGGGAAGACATCCCACCGGGGCCTGGCATGTTGGCCATCTCAACTTCTACACTCGAACGTGTGGTCTTGTCCCAATGGTGACTTCTTTCAGGCGCACTATCGGATGGGGACCATTCTCTATCCGGGCTGGGCGCCGATTTCTAATCGACTTGAGCTTTGATAAAAAGCGGCCCAAGAAGCCAGTCGAGCTGCTGTTTCAGTATCTGCCACGACGCTAGTGCTGATGTCCAAAATTGAATCGTCCCCTTCGAGGCAGGCGAACGAAGGAATCACGAAATCACGTGGGTGACCCGAGAGCCGGGGCACACCTCCCGGCTTACACCCAGGCGAGACTAGCCACATGACAGAAAGGCCGTCGGAGAAGCAGATACGACTGAACTAGGCTTACATCAATCTTCCCAAATCATTCGCAATCTGATTCGATTCCATCGTGCTGGAAAAAGACAAGACGCCCAGGATGGATTGTGCAAGGCGGGAACTTCGGGATCTTGGGCTACTCAAGTGCATTCGACACGAGCTTGGTTCCATTTTCTTGGAATTGCAATTCAGAAGAGAAGTCAAGTCTTCATCAGAGGCTATCGGTGCGAATCCCTCTTAGAGTGATCGGACTCCCGGACCCCATGCATACGCGTCGATTGTAGAGCGGGGCCGGTAGGGACCGCGCTCCGCCGGAGCATCCGGGGTTCCATCGCCAACAATAAAGCGGGCACGCGCCCGGGTGAGCAGCGAGCGCAATACGTCGAGAATGTGCACACGTCATCATACCTTCCACGCTTCTAATCCCAGATCATCCTGTCCGAAGGAACCGCAGACCGTCTTCCTGACGAGATGAACTCTTGTCCCTTCTCCCCCTTGACACGGGGGCATCGTGCCGCCAGCAACGAGCACACCTCATGGACAGAGAGCCCAGGTGGTTGGTTGTGATGGGGTGCTGAGTGTGATGGCTCGTTTGGACTTATGCCAGCAGACTCGGTACCAAGCAATTTCGCATCAGCTCGTGGGGAAACACAGCTAACAAGCAACGACTCGTACGCGTGGGCCGGCAGCTTTGCCACCGAATTCGCCCAGCCACCTGGGCTGACTCGGGTCACTGGAGGGTTATGTCGGTCAGCACCGCACATGTGGACTACAGAATTGATTCGGCGAGGCCCTTCCCTCCCAGTCCCTCGCATATTCAGATCACTACCATGGAACACGCAGCACCACACATACGACTAGATAGGGGAAGGGTACAATCGGTCGAACCTTGCATTGCAAAAACCAAAATTATTAATTGCGCAGAAGAGGGTTGGCCCGATTGAGTGACGGCGATTGAGGAACCAGTTAATATATCCTGTACGGCGACTTTCATTTGGATAAATTGCGAGGACCCAAATGAGGGTTGCATGCGACCATAGAATCCGCGATGACCGCCCGTTTTCGACACCCGCACGCTGCTTGAGAGGGGTCAGACGGGCGACACCAAAATCGCCTTGATGCGAAGAGTTTGTTTTGCTGGGGGAGTTATTCAATTTTCACCACGGATGTCTCATGACATGGTTGACGTGTTTGAGCCCACGACTTCCAGTTTCTGAGCGCATGAGGAATGAGGAATGAGAAATGCCAGGCACACGCGGGGGTCATTTTACGGCATCCAGTTTCCGACAAAACATCGAGCCAGACTGGGATGAGATGAAAACCCCAATTATGAGCAAAAAATAGCCACATTAACAGGCGGGGCAGAAATGATTAGGGGCAAAAAGCAGATGGCAGACTGGGATGGAAAAGGGCAGCATATCCATCAATCCAAAGCTAAGGACATGGACGATTATTTTTAGATTTACGACGACGATCAGAGTCTCTCCATCATTCCTTAAACTCATCCAGCTACGGCGAGACGGCACATGGCTGAGGAAGAGCTAATGTAAGTTGATTACTGTGGAGAAAATTTACGGCAGAACGACGAAATCTGGATCAGGTCCCCGGAATCAGAAGTGAGCACAGGCACTGAAGATGGTGGGATGGGAGAGTTTGGGTCGTCGCATTCATTGATGGAATCTCTCTGGACCTGTCGATCCCTGCCCTTCTGCGCCAACTTCCCATGTGCACTTTGATTCTCAGGCACTTCACCTGCGAATATCACTAACGCGCCCAGACTTATCACCAAGGAAGAACACACTAGGTGGCGACTCAAGAAATGGCGATATTGGCCCCGCCTTCGGTCTTGGTACTCTTTCCGGCGGGAGTTCAACAAAAGTCAGCTGAAGAGTTCGACGGCTCGCTAACACTACAAGCCGCTCGTTTAGAAGCGGCAGAGGCTTGGGGTCGCGGCCTTGGAGAGCGGTTGTAGAACTTGGTACGCCGAAAGTTGACAGGCTGGGTTGTCGGGGAAGATGCCAGTCTGGACCATGATGTTGTGGCCACCTCCTGCAGGGCGATATTGTGGGCTCTGAACCCGGATTCGCTTATCACCTATCGGCCAGTTGATATAGGTCACGGTGGTAGACCATAAGAGACGAAAGCGACCCGTAGCCCTGTAGTGCCGAGAGCAGACACGCAGAAACAGCAGGAACGGGGGCTCAAGTTATAGAATGTCCCCTATCTGTTGCACAGGAACCGCTAACTCCGTCATAGCCTGCAGCTCGCCCATTCTTCATACGAGTCTCGTGGAGGGCCGCAGAAGCGGTGGAAGATGTCGGCTTATTGAATGTATGCATGGAGAAACTAGCCGGATCTCGCTTCGACAGATGGGGTGACACAGAAACGCCGAACCATGGCAGAGGATGTTCCTTCAGCGAAAAGGTGACCTGCCATTTTTCCTGGTCTAGCCTCCGAAGCAACTAGTTTTATCTCGAGCGGTATTAGAGCGAACGAGAAAAGCGGGCAGAAACGGTTATGGGGGGTATCACCAGGCCTGTGACATTGAGTTGCTTGTGAATTACCAAGGGTCCGGAGTGACAAGAATAGCTTTTAGTCAATTTAGAAATTTAGAAATCTCGATATTCAAGGTATCCGCCGTCAAGGCCGAGTCTCCGGAACGCCGGGATGGCCCCAAACCTGCCGTTTCTTTTGCTCCCCGAGCCGGTACCAGACTTGCACAGCCGGGGTTGGGGTTGAAAATTGGACTTGGACCTCAATCATCTGGGAGTCAAGGGGCTGTACGAAGGTTATTGCAGAAATTTAGGGCTCATGAAGATCTGCCATGGTTGGCCTACCTGAAGGACACCCAAATGAGCCCGGGGTGCCTTTGGAGATCGGTTCGTTCGTACCTTTCGCTTCCAATCTTGACACTTGAACCGCCCGCCAGGCGAGCGGCGGACTCTGCTTCGTACATGGACGGCCAGAAAATAAGAAAGATAGGCACGTTCACCAAAAAGGATTAGCTGGGTCTAAAATTAACCTGGCACTATACTGTCAAATCACCTTTGCCATTAATAACGTGGTGTGGGATAATAATATGTGGTGGAGGCTATTATATACCGATTTTGCCGGCTGGACCATGACAACCAGTCAACTTCTATGGATGGATTTGTCCATCTCAGTCGTTGACATCCATGACCCGAGCTTTCGCGAGTCTGGGAAAGGTAACTCCCTGTCCTTGCCTTGTGCGCGCGTTCATGCTTGTTCATGGATGCCCAGGCGAGGTTTCGCCTCCCCTTTTATTTTATTTTTCTCCATGTTCCGCGTTATTTCGCTTTACCGATTTTCTTCATCCACTTTACTGCCGCACCAGATTGACCAGATCAATGTTGCCAACTCCAACATCCAGATCAAATCTAAATCAAGTAGAACGACCCAATCTAGCCATAGACGCAAGTAAACAGCTTGACATGGATGGGGATGGTCTGGTAACCGCTGACTGTAATACTATAGCGCCGTCTCTATTCTTGAGTCCGCCAAGGCACCCTTCTGACCCAGGAAGGTGGTGGATTCCGGTTTAATCCAGCGGAACGACCAGCGTCCAGGGCAACCCGAGACGTCAAATCTCGGCCGTTCACGATAGACGTAATGTAATAATATATGGTCTACCTCATCCAAGGCCCTCTCTCACCACCCACCCTTCGTTCTCACTCACATTTCCATCCTCCTGAACCGGCCCACACCACCCCTTCTCTAAAAACCCACACCAACTTCGTCCGGATTTGGCCGTTCTATGGTTCACTTAAAAACAATATTGGACACCAAAGGGCAAGCTCGGTGCGATCACGATAGTACTTGCAATTTACCTTGCAGCAACGCTCTCTGCCCGGATCCGGGTATCCTCAATCATTGACAAAATACCACTCCCGTCAGCCCAGCCCTCACATGTTCCCGTTGAATCATTGATATAGACCCGCTTTCCCCGATTGTTACTTCTAATCGTCTCTGCTTCTTTTGGTCCGTACAACCCATGACACTGAGACATACAACCCTACGATACATCACTTTGTTCAGTGCCTAGCGCAAAGTCGCCCGCGATTTCCTTCTCTAAGCTCGATCCTGCATCAATTACCGGGGAAGGACCCAAGCAAGCTCTGAGGAAGGTATTGCCCGAAATTCCCGACAGTAGGCACCTTTACCACCACATCCCACAGAGTCGCAGTTGCACCTGTCTTAATTAGCGTTGCATCCGTCGCCTTGGTCCTAACATCCAACGACACCTCTACGCTGCAGGACCCCGACGCAAGAGATTGCTCCTCCCTATCCTGACTTGTATAAGAAGGCACGTCTCGTCCAACTTCCAGAAAAGACAGGTCGACTACCACCTTCCAACCCCCAGTCAAGATACATATAAAGAAGCCACACAAACCAGCTTCCGAAAACAAGACTCCGACTTCTCATTCCTTCACTCCACACCCTTCCGCATCTCCACACATCCTTCGTCACAGACAGTTACCCCACTTCCACGTTCATCATGCAGGTAAGCAGTCCTTATCAACACTTCTCTGCCATACCTTCGGAAAGCTGACAAGCTCCTCTCATTAGCTCCAAACCTTGACCTTCCTCGCCACCCTTTTCACCTCCGTCGTCGCTATCCCCGTCGGCTCGGATGGTCTCATCTCTACACTCGCCGTCGATGCAGACGTTGTCCCAAAGGGTTACTCTATCGAGTGCCGATCTGATGCTGGCACCAAGCTCTGCAAAGACAGCGACGAGGCCAAAGACTTCCTCCAGTGCCGAGGTAACGGCGAGGTCTTTGGCGTCGAGGGCTCCAGATTCGAGTACTGCGCCAGGGACTGCACATGCGTTAGCTTGAGCGGAGCTTGCGGAAACAGGGCAACCTGTTAAGTTGTGACCGTGGGGGCCATGACACGCGAGTTCACGGCGAAAAGCCAGCCGAAGACACGATATCCAACCTGAAAATGAAGGCAAAGCATAGTCATTAGAGGAGGGAGGGAACCCGCATTGGTTTTGGGATATGGAGTTAAGGTTGTTGTTTCAGTGCAGCCTTAGCTGACACTTGCACATATCATCATCGTCTACGAGACACAGGAAGCATACGCTCTTTGAACTGGTTGAAGAGGGACTGCAGTGCACGTAGCAGAGAGCATCCAGTTGCGCCAAGGGCATGGTATATTGTATGAGTAGGAACATGATTTTCATATGAAAAATGAATGGCTCTGAAGTGGACTGTCTTTTTGTCAACGCGTGAACTCGATTCTTTTTTCTCTTATTTTTCTTTTACCTTTGTGTAATGAACATGTTGGTGGCATGACGGGAGGCAGCCGGACACAAATCCACGGGTTCCTATGACCTCCAGCCTGCTATTCGGAGCTCACGATCCAGAGTTGAGTGCGCTGCGTCCGCACAAGATCATTGGATATTAAACCAGTGCTGCGAAACTCGTCGCGGGTCACACACAGCCACCCAGAAGCAATGCAATGTCACTACCCGTGGAATTTCTCCACACATTGGGGTGGCTGAAAAAAAAAACGTCCTGAAATGTTCTTGATTTTGCATTTAGCGCTGGGGGTGTCTGAGGCAGCTGTGGTGCTACTCAAGAGTCCTGAACACCATTCTTTCCTTGGGCTGCGCTGGGTGTACCAGGTAACCATGACTGATGATATAACCTTCGCCACCTTGAACCATAATCATTCCAATATGATTCGCACCGAAAATATATTGCTGGATTGCTGAGAGGGTGCAGGGGCAAGCGGAAATGGGGCCAGAGTTGGTGTGTGTTGAGGATATCCAAGGGGGACGTCTACAACTCTTGGAGGGGAGTGGGCATCTCTCGGAGGAGCCTTCGGCCTTTTCCGATTGTAATCCCCTGCATTCCCTCAATGAAGCCTCTTGGCTCGAGAACTCATGTTAAGAGAGATTGGCATGTAATTTGCGGACAGGGAGCCCTCTTTGTCTCAAAAAGCGCCACTAAAAACAAACCAGTTGGCGAAGGGACGATCGATCGCCGCCGGAGGACGAACGCGGCTCTCGACCATGTGTCGTCACTAGCGAACCGAGCCCCCGCACCCTCAGTCCTCAGAATGGCTTCTTTACTGGGACCAAAGTGAATGTGGCAAACGTCAAAGCGTGCTATGTTCGTGTGCAGCCAGCGGAAATGGCCTGTCTCGGTGCCATTGGCACTATT
The DNA here is from genome assembly GCA_029532625.1 of Lomentospora prolificans. Lineage (NCBI taxonomy): Eukaryota > Fungi > Ascomycota > Sordariomycetes > Microascales > Microascaceae > Lomentospora > Lomentospora prolificans. The sequence goes on from JARFXM010000003.1 coordinate 2,402,663, forward strand.
CGCTTCGCTGGCGGTCAACAGCACATGTCCTTCCACTGGGATTGAGTCGTGTCTCAATTGATCTCCGGTGACTTTGATACAGTCCAGCTCAAAAGCTCATTCCGCACTTGCCCTCGGCAGATTGGGCTCGACTTCCGCGATCCTCGTCAAAGGAAAGCTTAATCCTCGTGAAGACATGCACGGGTGCGAGTCCCACTTTGAGAATTAGACTCAGAACCCCTATCCTATCAAATCCCTGTCGCCAGCGATCGATAGTACTACGTGCCAGCCGGCTGGCTCACTCCCTTGCTGGCTTTTGCCTCTTGGCTTCAGGTAGTCAGTCCAGCCGCACCATTTGAACCAGTCAGGGTGTCACTGCCAAGCAGCACTATTCCGAAAACGCAGAGTTTCATTGAACACTATCAAGAACCAAGGCTCAACCTCAGTTTCCACGAGCAAAATGTGCCCAGGTTGACCTCCGTCTAATAGCTTTTGAACAGTCTCAGTCTATTCCTGTGGCTGGCTACTCAGCCCAGTGCTAGTGCCGTTTAGGGATCAGTTTGTTTTGTTAGGCTTCGAGGGAAATATGGTGTCGGCCAGCATAGCTTAATGCAAAGAATCGGTATTAGTATGGCACGCAATGTGATTGCCTCATGCGTCTGGGCTTGCTGGGGGGGCGCCCTCCCTCAAGAGAGACATATAGACGCGCGAACGCCAGCCGCTGCTCGAGACGCCGGCCGTATCTTGTATCCCTTTTTGTCTCTCTTAATCTCGTGGATCAGAGCCCATTGACGGGCAGCTCGTCTTTTCGGTCTGTGAGGAGGAAGGAGCCTGACAGCAGCCATCCGAGGAAGCTCTCCCTTATATGATTTTTCTTGCAGAGGTGTTTTAGGCCCTGCACTCTTCTCCATTCATTCTCCCTTCCCAAAAATCTGTCCACGATCTCGGTTTCTTGGCCCACATGGCTTACCAGCAGGCATCGCAACACGAGATCCCCGGCAGCATGGGGCCCGTTCATCCTCAATACCCTCCCGGATATCAAGCGCCCACTGGTTATGAGGGCGCAGGAGGATACGATATGCAGCAGAAAGGAGCCGAGGTCTATCGCCAAAGCCAGGTGGTTCCTGTGCCTCCTTCTAGCAGGCCCCTTCCAAATCATCGGCCCATCACGCTAAGATGGCCGTTCCTTTGCGTCATAATTGCAGTTATCATGGGTTATATGGCCATGACTGAATATGCCCTTCAACGCTTGCCTGCGGAGACCGGTAGAGGCGAGGTTAGACCTTACACGGAGCTAGAGTCCGACAAGAGAAAAACCATCGAGGCCGGGGGCATCACATCGACAATTGGACTCATCATCAGCACTCCGGTACGTTTCTTCCGTTCATACTAGACTATTTGGACTTTAGTAGATGGCTAACGAGAATTGCCGTTTCGAAATATACAGTCTATTACCCCGGCCCCAACGCCAACCGTGCCCGGTGCGCAGCGACGCGTGCCCCAGGAGGGTGCAGCGACGCCAATTGTTCCGCCGGCCGACAGCATCCCTAGCGATCCTCTAAGTGATCCACCGGCTGATCAGAATCCTAATCAAGATCCGCCGTCTGGTGATCCTGTCGACGAGGATCCGGGAAACAACAACGACGTTACCGTAACAGCGTCTGTACCCCCAGACAAGCATGGGAACTTGGAGACGACAATTCCGATCATCGAGACCCCTGTGCAAATTCCGACGGTCATCGACGGTGTCAGTACAACCGTGACGTCGACATCTACAATAAACAATCTTGTCACGACCGTGCCCAACTATATCACGCCCGATGTGAGGACATTGACCGATTCTAACGGTGTCCCGACGGCAACCGTGGTCAGCACTCCGCCACCAATGTCGACTCCGACGGTAATCACGACGACGAACAGCCTAGGACAGCCCACCGTCCTCACAACGGATGTCCTGGTGACGCCCTCGGTCTCGACATTGACTGATTCCAATGGAGTGCCAACAGCGACTCAAACTTTCTATCCTGCCCAGCCTACCGGGCGTGTGCTTGTCATCCGTACGAGTAAGCGGGACTATTTTGCCGGCTTTTTCCTACCCACAATATTGTCTATCCTTCTGGCGATACCAATTCGTATGATCGATCTGAACGTGCAGATGTATTATCCCTTCCACGAGCTGACACGTGCCGAGGGTGCGCCGGCGGACCAGTCCATTCTATTGCGCATGGGTGGGATCTTCAGTCTGCGGACGGCTTTACGTGCCATGACGCAGAAAAAGCTGCTTCCGCTTCTCTCCACGGTTCTTGTTTGGTGTTCAATGATCCTCATTCCCTTGTCAACCGAGGCCATCTCGCTTAAGCTCTACGGCCTTACAGACAGATGTACCATGGACAACGGTAAGGACTGTATGATGGTCCTAGCCGTCTACACGATCCCGGCACGCGCCACGATGGCTCTCCTCGCTTTTATGATTGTCCTTCTCTGCTTCATTATGATTTCGTTAAGAAGATGGAAGTCCGGGGTAGCACACAACCCTTGGAGCGTCGCTGGGATGGCCTCTTTAACGACCAACCCGCAAACCCGAGCCGCGATAGCCGCGTTACCTACAAGGACTAAGAACCTCCGGTATAGTCAAATGCTCAAGTACCTTCAACACAAATCTTTCCGACTCGGTTACTTTGTCAATACCCGAGGGGAAGTCGAATATGGAGTTATGGTCCAGAGCGAGGGGCCCCCCTTAGAAGTTCCGAGTTCTGAAGATAATAGTGATACGTGGGAGTTCGACGAATCCCCCAAGGGGAGGAAGGGCCGCCGCGTCCGGAATAGACTCCCCTTCCTCATGCTGTCCGTTGCGGGGAGGTGCGTTTTTGCGCTATTCCTTGCTGGTATCCTCATCATCGCCATTCACTACCGTTGGTTTACCGCTGACGACTCTGCGTTTAACCTCTTTATGAGTGAAACGAATTTCGGTGTCCGTTTCCTTTTCACATGCTTCGGTGTAGCGATCAACTTTTTCTGGTCGTCAATGTTCGAAGGTGAGTTTACGATTTTCCCACATCTGTTGAAATCTAGACCCGACTGACACAAGCTTCTCCAGGCATGTCGATAATGAGTCCGTATCAGCTGATGGCGGCATCTCCTCAGCCCGCCGAGCGCTCCATCCTTTTGTCGCCACCCTCGAACTCGTTTACAGGTCTCTGGTCGGCTCTCAAGCGCCGTCACTTCTACCTCGCAATCGCCGCTCTTGCTGCCAGTGTTGCTGAATTCCTTCCAATCCTCCTTAACAATGTTCCGTTCCGGGTAACCCAGACTTGGGAGACAAGCATGATCTGCACATACACGTCGATGGCTGTTCTAGCGCTGATGTTGATCCTTGTTATCGCAACCTTCTTTATGAGGTGGCCGGAGATGCCTGTGGACCCGACCACAGTAGCTGGAGCGATGTACTATGTCTGCGACTCGAGGATGGTGTGGAGCTTCTCCGAGCTGTCGATGGCCGGAAAGGCAGAGAGGAATGGTAGGATTAACAGAATGGGGGCGATGTACGAGTACGGACCCATCTGGGGCCTGTCTGGCCAGAGAAGACTTGGAACTGACATGGCGGACGGAAATCGTATTGGCTAAATACCGACACTGGCCACCATTCTGTCGTATTAAGGCATACTTCTGGAGTTTGGAGTCGCCAGGTTGTTTGGGCTACATGTAGATTTTACTATGGCACGGCATGCGAGGGCACCAATTTTGTCCTTGAATCTGGTATAATATTGGTAATTCAAATGCGGAAATCGGCGCAACCTAAAATCCACCTAACCCATGTCCTTCCGTGTAAGTCTGTGGGAACCTTGCCGCTGGGTCGTGTCTCGGTCGGCAACAGTGGCAGGTCGATGAATGTGGGGTGGTCCTGTGCTCTGGAGCATAAGCTTCACGTGACTGCCTTACCGCCTTGGACCTCACTCAACCCAAGCAAGTGATGCCTTCCCAAAACCTATGCTCGACCGATACTCCCACACAATCACCGACGAGTTTTCTTTCCCCAATTTACTTCTGGATTCCTCTGGAAGATGGTATTATGGCGTCGGCGACGTCCAGTTCTGCCATCGGTCGAGGCAGGGCAGGTCGTCTTCCTGCAAACCCGGCGAAGAATGGCGCTGCTCCCCCGCATACCTCACGAGGGCTGGTAGTTCCACCTGCTTCCTCAGCTCTCGCTCCCGGGGCGTCTGGACTCGGAATGAATACGCTCCCATCGTCCACGCTTGGAAATGTAGCACCTGTTTCAAATATAGAGCTCTTTCTGGCCAATTTGCGTATCTTAGACTTGGATCTTCTGCCTGACTGGCCTGACATCTCAGTCCAGACTTTTGCGTCGAGCACAGCTTCTCAGGGACAAAAAAGACGCGTCCAGGCAGTGGAATGGGCTCTTTACTACCTATTCTCTTTATGGGACGTCGAAGAGGCTCAAACCGTACGCGTCTTCAATGCCTTTATCCGCTCCGCCTGTGTAAAATATCCCCACTAACACTTGTCTCTCAGAAACTGGAGCCATTTTTCCCCCCCGCGGACCAAGTCCAGTCGCTGAACCTCCGCGCAGCTCTTTTGAAAAGTCTTGATCAGGTTAAGAAGAATGGATTCCTCGGTCGTGACACGGTTATTCGCAAAACCATGCTTGACGAGTGCAAAGGTGATAGACTAGCCGAGGTGCTGGCGGCCTTCTCCTTTGCGGTTGTGAGGAAAGTAGTATCGGATCGGTGTGAGGAGACGGGCGAATATCCCGCGCTGGCTCAAACCCTGGCACTGGAAAATAGAGGCTATGCAGGAGAAAGGTCCGAGCTTGCCATCCTCAAACTGGCACACCAGGCGTCCTTGAGCAAGTTGTTGCGAAAGAAGAACGAGTCCCGTGCCATCTTTGACGACTTTTCTGAGCTTCTGGATGTCAAGGAGCGCGGCCTTTCTCGGAAGAAGGAACTAGTCAAGAGCATTGATGCTCAGGAACACTCACACGCTGTGAGCGAGGCAGAGAAACTCGAGATTTGGCGTATTGTACGGAACAACTGGGCAGGGAACGATCGGTGGATGGAGTCGCTTTTACACGGAGATGCGAATTCTCGCCGTGACGGGCTTCTTAATACGCCCTTTGACAAGGTATGGAGGAGGGTTCAAGCCGGCCGCTTGTCGGAACTGGATGACCGCGGAACAGGCCTCGTGGAACAACTTGAAGGCCGAGTGAGATTTCAGCGAGAGAGACTCCAGAAATGGCGAAGTTTTCAGAACTCTTTGGCTGGAGACGTTGCCGTCACGTCGGCGCATATTTCGGATCGCTCTTCCGAATTGAGCAAAGGTCTTGGGCTGCAGCTCAACGCCCATCAAACTCTTCACCTTGGCCGTATGAGTCCACAAAAGCGCTCGAAACCCCTCGACACTTCCGAACTGAGTCCTGAATACTTCCAGTTGATAAGGTCGCTTGAGAAGGAATTGACTTCTGCCGGAAAGCCGCCCAAGAAACCTCTTAGCGAGCTCATTCCGAAGCCTACGGCAATCCCGTTCGACCGACTCTCCACAGGGGAGCCCAGTGAGCCAGAAGTTGTCTCCGAATTGGAAGAGGCGGAGGTGGAGCTATCAAAGCCTGTGGAGGCTCCTCCGCCTGTTGTGACGAGACTACCCCAGAGAAAACCTAGCCATCATACAAGATGGAGCCGTAAAGTTGCTGACGAAGAGCTTCCCCGTGCTGAGCCTCCATCTAAAGACCCCGAACAGTCACGGTCCCGCCGTGACCTGAAACTCCCGAAAGCCCAATCGATTGTCACGGCAGAAGACGACCCGGCCCCAGCCCCTGCGTCGCCAACACGCGAGCAGCCACGGCTGAATCGGTCTCCCACCAGGGACTTGATAGCGAGAGAAGCCGCTAAGGTGCGACGCCCTGATTCTCATCCTCCCATCCCAGTCACGGTACCTATAGAGCGGTTTGAACCGCAAAGACAACACGAACATCCAGAACCAGAACAAGGGCAACTAGAACCTCCCAAGTCACCCACCCAGCAGGAAGCAGATGACATATTGGCGTCTATCAACAATGCATCACCGTCCCCGGTGAAGCAGGCGCGGCCAAGGCATACCCTGTCCTTAGCGGAACGTACTCGGCTATCTATGGCGCGGATGTCTCGCTCTAACCAACTGTCAGACGACGAAGAAGATCTGGAGGAAACATTATCTCTCCATCGTCCGAAGCCAAAACCGGCCCCTGAACCTATTAGAGAAGACGCCTTCGACGAAAATGAAGACTTGGTGGCCCGAACCCGGAGAAGTATGGCAGGCTTCGAGGCTGCTCGCCAAAGGGCACAGTTGGAGAGACGTAGATCACAAAGGCAGTCACGGGCCCCCGCCCGTCGAGAGGGGAGTTATTTCCCTAAGCTGGCCGAGGAAGATGGACAAGATGACACTTCGATTCTAGCTGCGGAGTTAATGGAGGGAGAGCAAAACTACGAGGACGTATTCATGAGTCGACCCAAGATCAAGACCAGCCCCCTTCCGTCGCCTACGAAAGAATGGTCAAACGTGGACGAATGATCTCTCCATGTACGAGTTTAATACCTATTGATGGGAATTTCCATATAGTACCGGGGTAAACTAGATTGTTCATGGAATCTTTATACTGTTACAGAATTTCTATGCGTACATTCTTTCATATACATCCGCGAAGCAGTGTGTCGCGATTGATTTTGGTAGCGACAAATGCCGGACTGTTGCTGAGCATATTACCACCCTTGCCGGACCAACTCCTGGACCCTGACGACTGTAGCGTGGAAACCCTTCTTGAACCTGGCTCGCCACCTGGTACGCTTCAACCGCTTCCTCTTCAAACCGGGCCTCTCGTAGAATCGCTGTTGGTTGGCGATCGCGGGGATGCGGTTCTGAATGCAGCGCTGGTTCACCAAGGCAAAAGCCCTGGCGGCATTGACATGTCCGCTGACGTGGACGGTTCGGCCGGTGGAAGGGACGGAGCGGATAGGGACACGAATGGGTTTAGAAGAGTAATCGGGGCTAGCAAAAGCTGAGGTCATGTCGGCGCCGATAAGCTGGGCGATTGAGGATTTGGTAGCGTCGTAGGGGGGGGACGGCCGGGCTGAATTGGTATCGGCGAGAGGATCCTTGCCCTTAGACTTGGGCTTGGGAGGAAGGTTGGGAAGTCCGCGGCCGCCCTGGGCTAGTATGGATGAGGATGTCGAGAAGGAGGCACCAGTCGCGAGGCGGAAAAGCTGTGATGTCCTGGCTTGGGACCTCAAGACCGGCAAGAGCCGACCAGGTAGAAGTGGCGCCATTGTGCTAATTCAAGCACAATTAATATGGATGTAACTATGCGATCGAGAACGGAGGGCTAGAAACTTACGGTTCACCGAGCAACACTTGTCCACTCCTTTCAATTGGATGCCCCGGGCGGATGAAGCTAAATCTTGAGATGCTTTGATGCTTCTGGGAAAATTATCGCGGATAGGATTTGACCTTGCTGTGTTACATAAGCAGGCTCGGTTGATGTGTTTTGGCCCACTGTTGATTAGCCGACGTTGAGCCCCACAGCAGACTGGCAGGTGCTCAGGTTACCAAAGATTATTTTTGAGAGGCGGCTGTCAACGACATTTCCAAGCGAAGCCTTGCGACGACTCTGCCTCGACACCTTCACGGCCTCCAACCGCAGCGTCTAATTGCGCAACTAATTGGCACTAAGGACAATGTCTTATAATCCATACGGGCGTATGATATTGTTCTCAAACCCCCAATTACTGCCTCCTTCAATGACTAACGGCTCTGCCTTCACAGCACCTGGCTACGGCCCTCCGCCTTCCTATGGTGGCTTCCCCGGCGCGGCGGGACCGCCTGGGATGGCGCCCCCCCTGGACTAGGTATGCTGTGACTTTAACGCTTTTTTTGCCTCTGGAATACCGAGGACCTCTACTAAACTATGCTTATTTCTACAGGACCTCCCCCAGGCATGTCTTCCGCTCCGGGCATGGCACCGCCACCTGGTGTGCACCAACCTAGCGCGACGCAAGCTAATCGTCCAAGTGGTTTACCTCCCAACTTTCAAACACCCGCGAACCTGCCCAACATCAACTTCAATGCCAAGGTAATCCGGCTCGGAACCTCGACTCCCAAACCAAGCACGCCGACGGGATCCGGAAGGAGGGGTGACGACGGACCAGGCAGCTCGGCGGGCCCCAGGGCTGGTCTAGGTGCGGATCGCGGTGGAGATCATGGGCGTTCCTCGGCGAGGGAAAGCGCGCAGACGTTCATTCCGTTCTCGCACGAAGAGAGACTGCGGACGGTTTTCGTACACAAGGTTCCTGAGAGCGTCTCCGGTGACATTGAGAGGATACTGAATGCCGTTGGAAAAGTTAGGCGGTGGGATTCTGCGGCCTCGGTGCTGTCAGAGAGCACGGGCACTAAGTTTGGCTTTGCGCTGTACGATGATGCCGAGTCGTTCGCGAACGCAATCGACCTGCTTAAAGATGTTGATGTTCCAGCCAAGCGCCAGCAACCCACAGAGCCCGATACCGAACAAAAGGAGGGCTTTGACGGCATCGAAAAAGTCAAGTTGCAGATTTCAGTCGATGAGAACTCCATCAAGTACGCAGAGTCCTATAAAGAAAATAGGGGTAATGATGCGGGTGCGAGTTCAAGGCTGGAGGCTGCGAGAGCCGAGTTACAACGAGTTATCCGCGAGCTATTCTACCCCCCACCAGCGAAAAGAGCCGATAAGGACGGTGATGTCGCGATGGGTGACTCGAACGGAGAGAATGTTGAGGTTGTTAACATCCCCCTTACCCAGGAAGATGAGCTGGCAGATATTCCCGCTGAGATGCGTGAGATTGTGGCGGGTGAAATTGCGGCGTTCCGCGAGCGTAGCAATAAGCGAGATATGGAACGCATGAAGAGGGAGGAAGAGATGGAGGAAATGGAGCGAATGCGTTCGAATCGGGCGCGTTCTCCACGAGCCTCGTCACCAGGTGGTACGAACAACATTCCTCTTGGCCCTAGGGGCCTTCAGAACATACCATCAGGGCCGAAAGGCCAAAACGGTTCCAGTCGGGGGGTGACTTTTGTCAACGGTGAGGGTACCTTTGAGGACGACACTGATGCCAGCGACGAGGAACTGCACCGCAGAGAGCTTGCGAAGCAGAAAAGCGAGGACGATCAGATGTACCTGGAGGCCGAGCGAAAGTGGGTCAACCGAGAACGATCTAGGGCAGCCGCTCTCGGCCGTGAAAAGGACCGCGAGAAGCAAGAGGCCGAGTCCCTGGAGAGGCGGCGGCAAGAACAACTTGAGCGTGAAAAGGCATGGGATGATGAGAAGGAGTCGGCGCGGAAGGCCCATTTGTACTACAGAGACCATGCAGCGTGGGCACGAAAGCGAACTGGGGATAGGGCGGATGAGCAGGCTAGAGACCAAGCTGATCGCCGCGCCGAGGAAGAGGAGAAGCGGAGGGAGACGGTCGAGCTGGAGAGGACGCGCGGTATGGCCGATTCGTTCCTCGACCAGCAAGCCAAAGAGATGGAGCAGCGGGAGGCGGCGCCGGCACCTCAACCCTTCAAGCTCTCGCTCGGCGCCGCGGCTCAACGGGCACAGGCTCAGCGAGCCGCGCCGCAGAGGCGCACAATTGCCGAAGTCGAGGGTCTCCTCGACGACGAAGAGCAAGACCAGACTGCAAAGAGGCAACTCATTCCCATTCAATTCGAGCCGTCGACCACAAGCAGCATGTCGGAGGAAGAGCTCTCCAAAGCTATGCGCGCGCTTGCCCAGGAGATTCCAACAGAAAAGGAGGGACTCTGGCGGTGGGATGTTCAGTGGGATCACCTGGACGATGCTATCATGCGCGAGAAGCTGCGGCCGTTCGTTGAGAAGAAGATTGTGGAGTACCTGGGTGTGCAAGAAGAGGTCATCGTCGAAGTCATCGAAGAGCATCTCCGGAACCATGGCAAGCCTGGTGACTTGGTGGAGGAGCTTGCTGAGGTATGGTTTTCCTCCCATTATCTTCACCGATTATTATTTTTGTTGTTGTTGCGATTGCTGACGTTTCTTTCTTTCTTGCAGGCACTCGATGATGAGGCAGAGGATCTAGTGAAAAAGTTGTGGAGAATGGTCATTTTCTTCACGGAAAGCGAGAAGAGAGGTCTTCCGGCATAAGAGCCGTGAGAGCATCATTTACTAGGACGCATGGGTGTTCGCATACCCCGGGGCTCTGCTGACGAGCCGATGCTATTCAAGGAGGAAAAGAACGGACCGCAGGTGGCGTGGTGTATTCAAGACTCTGCATTTTGCTGCATACAATCGTGGAACCGTCTGGGAGGGCTCACATTCCAACCGTGTATTTTTTTTTTCTAAAAACTCAAGCACAAAACTTGGTTTCACGCGATGAACTGTAATAAAACGAAAGGATGATTGAAAAAATGAATGGCTCGCATCTACTGATGATAGCGGTGTTGTATTTATTGGACATGTCTGTAGAAGGATCCGGATCTCGTTTACGCCTCCAGTCCCTTTTCTCCCGTACGCCCCGTACGCCTAGCATGTGTGAGTTTGAAGCAGTTGACCCAATACTTAAATTACATTACCGTCCACGTTGACTATGCCATTGCGCACGTCGTTGTCCCAAAACCGATCCCAAACATTAAAGCTAAAACAGGCAAATCGCATAATCACAAGTGTGAGATATTCGAAGGGTATCGGCCCGTTAAAAAAGAAAACAAGTCAAGGAAGTGTCGAGAAGCTGAAAAAGAGCAGCGGGAGGAAAAGATATGGCTCTTTTTCCTTTTTTTTTTTTTTTTTTTCAAAATCCCCTGATGGCTCTCATCTTGGCCAGGGAGCGAGTGTGCAGCTGTCGGTTCAGGTCGTCCCTGAAGGCGTAGCCGACGAGGGTAAAGACCATGACGAAGCCAATGGTGCCGCAGACACTCCAAAAGTACGTCTCATCCCTGTTGGTGTTGACGATGCCTTGGAGATTCATGCCAAAGTATGAGGTGAAGAAGGACAGGGGGAGGAAGATGATGGTTACGCCTGTGAAGAGGAGGACGGCCTTGTTTTGGCTGTCTGCCACGATGGCCATTTCGTTTTGTTCGATAGATCGCAGTTGGAAGAGCTATGACGGACGCAGTTAGCCCTCATTGCTCGGAGAACAGCCGCAACGCAACAAGGGGACCTACCTCTGTAAGGGCCGTTTCAAAGTACTCGACCAGGAACTTTGAGTCCTGCCTCTGCTCCTCCACCATGTCAATAGCCCAGTCGATGCGCTCCTTCATCGTCTCCATCTCGTCGTCCTGGTTGGGGAGGATGCCTTCGTCAGCGTACTCTGCCTCAAAGCGCTCGGCGTCGGAGAGCATGCCCCGGAGTATCGCGAGTTTCTGCCTCGCGAGATCGGTGATGGCGCGGAGTTCTTCGAGACAGTTGAGGTACTTGCGCACGAGTCTGGGGGATTCGCCTCGTTCCCAGGGGCGTTTCTGCCGTTGTTTCTGGAACGGTCTGGTTAGATCGAGGCACAAGAGTAAACGCATATGAGGGAGGGCTTGCTTACTAGTTCACGCGCGATATCTTGGTAAGCAGTGAGGAGCGATATCGAGTTCCTGCCTTGGCGGATGTTGTGGGGGACGGTGGCGGCTTCGGTCATGAGGTAGACGATGAGCCACTCTACGGTTGGGTAGTGCCATCTTGACGTGCCCGAGGCAGTAAAGTTTTCGGCGACGTGAGCGAGAATGGAAACTTCGGAGTCGTGCATGAATTGATCCGGCTGGTCGAGCCACTCACGGAACGGCTTCCCCAGGTAATCGATGCCGGTAGTATTAGAGAAGGTCAAAAGGTAACCTGGAGTAAAAACAATTCGTTAGCCATCATTCTGTCAGGAAACGAAGCAGGAGGTGTAAGTACGCACCATCAGAACGGTGAAAGGCTCGGAGCTGACAGGTCATCAGCATGGCATTGAGGAACTGCTCATGATCGCTAATGGCTTGTCTGTCATTGTCCGTCGGCAAAGGGCCCTTGACATTCGTGTTACTCGCCTGACCCAAAAACCTCTCGGGCAGCGGGTTGGGGAAATCGGCGCGGACAAAATCCCAAAAGTCGATGGTCCTGCCGACGTGCTTGGCCCTCCACTTAACATCGTTTTGCTGGCGCCGAGTGAGGCCTTGGAGGGGATCGTCGCCGACGCCGTTGGCGAGGACGTCAAGGTTTGAGAGGAACCGGAAAGCGTCCATCTTTTCAATATAGCGGTTGTGGTTGACGAAGCTGAGCATGCTGAGTTCGGGGTAGTGCCAGGCCGGATCGAGGGAGCCCTTGAGGAAGGGCTTTCCTATCTGGCCGCTACCAGTGTAGCGGAACATATCCTCGATGGTAGACTGCAAGATGCCCTTGCCGAGAGGGACATGACTAAAGCTAGGGTCAACAACGGGATGCGACGTGCGCGGGGTGAGAAAGCGTCGAAACTTACATCCAGCGAACGTGCACATCGTCAGGCTTCGACTCGAAGACTAGATAGAACAGATGTTAGCGCCGGAGTTCGCTAGTCGCGCGAGCCCGAATGCATCACCCACATTTTTCGATGTTTCCCAAAGTCGAGTTATACCGACTCCCGCTCTCCCTCTTGAAGTCGCAAACGTGAATCGGCACAGACGCGGGTTGCGGAAACCAAAATTTGCACGCCTCCCTCGCATCGCAATCCTCCGGCTCGTAGTGCATACGCAACTTCTCCGAATGGGTCGTGACCCTCCAGAAATGCGATATCCTTGACCGCTTCCCAGGCTCCGCTACCCTCTCCATGGCCTCGAGGGCGCTCTTCCTCTTGGCCTCCCACTCGGCGCGTCGCTGCTTCTCCTCGGGACTAGTATAGCGCGGCACGCTGCCGGAGAAGTGGAGGAGGATGTGGCGCGTGCTGCGGGTGTTGTTGGAGCGCCGGCGGGCTTCCTGCGCGGGTTGGTTGCTGAGGGCGGTCGCCATCTCCGAGGGGAGAGGCCGCGTGTACCTCGGCGGCTGGACAATGACATCCGGCCCTGGGCGCTGGGGTACCTCGAGATGGGCGGGGCCGGGCTGGTTTGGTGAGATCTCATCGGCCACGGCGGTGTTGCTACTGTTAGTTTCGGGCGGGACGTCGCTGTCGTCGGAGGATGACATTTTGAGGGTATTTGGTGTCTCGAGAGCACCCCGACGCCCCTCCTCGTTCTTAATTGATCCGCGACTCAGGAGAAAGTCTAGGCGGCGTGGTGCACAGAAACGACTGCTAAAAGGCGAGACTGTCGCAGAACAGACAAAATATCAACCGCATCAGCAGAGCAATGGCAGTGATTTTTTGATTTTTTTTGGCGAAAGGTTCGGCTGAGCAAAACGGCAGCAGGATGGGTATTTCAGGATGGATGACCCTGGTCGTGGCAGGGCAAATCCATCAAGTCCTGGCGCGCAAGGTTGTGCAGCTGGGATGCAGGGCGGCGGAGAGATGCTGGGGTAGTAGGCTCGGCCACCCGTCCCTCGCCATCCAAGTTGACTCTCCTCTCGTCCACCCCGTCCACCATCTGCATGTCTAATAATCTAGATTGTACCTTCGTACGTAGGTATCTGGGGCTTATATCCTTGGTCGATGCAAAGCCGTTGTGCTCCTCTTCTCCGGCCCTCCGATCATATTAGACTGCCACAGGTTTAGCAAGATACATCCTTCACCAGGGATCAGGGGCGAAAACACCAATATCGGTAATTGATGTGTCTGCCTCTCATCCAACGAACAGCACTACGTCTAAACTTTCAATATCCCTCCACCCCACCTCTTTGGGCTGGCAGAAGTGGGAGAGGGATGAAGGGTGGGCGCTCGCAGAATGTGAGTGGCCAGGTTTGATTTCTGGTTGGTTTGGAAATCTGTAGGAAAGGGGACTTTCTACAACGGACGACTGTGGGCAACCTTGCAAAAATTGGCAAGGCTGCCGGGGTGTGTGGAGCTTCCATGCAATGTAGCCAGCAAGCGAGGCAAAGGAGGGTGGGAGAGGGCTTGTGGAAATGGTGGGTGACGAGGACAGAGAACCTGGACACCGATGAGAACGGGAGTCTCGACGCTTCCGTCGCCAGCGCAGACTAAGACTCAGCGGCCCAGGCTGCGGTTGCATGGGGCTGGCAGGTATGCGTCAGCTCGTCTTGCGGTCCATGCCGACTTCTTTGCATCGAGACCGAGCATTCATCTCTGGTAAATACTATTCAGCAGTTCGGAATCGACCAATGCGATAATTGCCAGTCTTCATTGGAGAAAGCGGACAGTACGACGCAGTCCGATGCTCCAAGTGCCCCAGGAGCTGTTGCGACGATTTTGGAGACCTGCGTTAACGGGTTCAGTCTCATTGGGTATAGCACGGGAGGCGCAATATTATTTGGATGACGAGACCGAACGTTGCACTCCCAACTCGGGAGGAATCGGATGGGTCCATCGATCACGCTCGCCAGCCAGCTGCATGGTAACATTGGACAGTCGAAAGTGGCCAGCCACTCAGGCGGGCCAGCCCTTGCGGGAGATGAGGCGAGCCAAAAAAAAATATCCTCAGCTCTTGGATGTCCTGTTCTTCATTGAGAGGATACTCCGCAAATACTTGGGCGCGACAGATTCCACCACCTGGGATTGGTATCCATCGTGGTCGATGCGCAGTGTTCTGCCGGGGATTTCGAATCCAAAAGGATCGACGACAACACTCGCTGGCGGGATGGAGAATAATATTATTAGCTGCCAAACGCCAGCAATCAGAAAAACCACCTTTAGTGGCACAGTGGGGAAGGCTTGCCCAAGTCTGTCGACCCGAAGGTGACGATCAAGGCACGGCCCGTCTTGGCTGAAAGCCAAGATGATATAGGGCTGCTTTTTGTCTCTCCCTCTCTCTATCTCTCTCCCTCTCTCTATCTCTCTCCCTCTCTCTATCTCTCTCCCTCTCTTTGCCATATAACACGCAATCGTATTATCGTCGCTTGGCAAAGGTAGCAACCCGAGTGCGTGCTTCCAGGCGAGTGCGCCGGATCGGAAACTTTAACGTGGATTCGCGCCTTGTAGGGCAAATAAATGCAAAGGTGAGGGGAACATTGGCCAAACCCGAAAAGAAACACAGCCAGCCAGCCCAACGCGGGCCAGGTAGTGAACCGGCAACTCTGCCAGCAATCGACGGGCATTCGGCACCCAAGCATGAGCATGAGGCGCCACTTGGAATGGAAGGTCACCAAGGGCCCTTCCTTTTACGGAGTGGACCGCGAGATAAGAGGAGGGTACCCAAGAGGGCGCTGGAAGTAAGACGGATGATCATCGACCCATCCATTCTCTTGCACGCAGTGCTCATCTTCATCTCGCCAGTGATCTGTCCACCGATGCTCTTGACTAACCAAACTGGTCAATGGATGTTTGCCCTGCAATTCGAAGCTGGGCGCCAACGAAAACAAGCATGTGTTCATAGAAGATTTTGAAGAAACAAGGACGATGACAACCAGCTGGCTGGCGAACCGTGACCAGGTCGCCCGTGCGAGCCGAGAATCCGCCAAGGCCAGGCGGAAACACCCAGTGAGAACCCGCGCAAGGGGAAATTTGCCGCCAGCCAGCTGGCTACCCGGGCAGTCCCTTCAGTGCCCGCCAAGTTCCTGGAGGTGGTGGACCACTCCACTGGAACACCTGCCAAATGGAGTAGCGCTGGCGCTGAAGACCCCGCACGGAATCATTGTACAATTGTTGCTGGGGTCGCTGGCTAGCTGGCCATTGAAAAAAAATTATGTGCCTGGCTCCCGACCCATAGGGCCGGGCTCCCCTGAAACAGAGCCCTGGAGGGCTTTCAGTGTTCCAGTTGAGGCCCAACCACGCCGTTTGCTCCAGGTCTGTGTTTCATTAAGAGTAACAGTGCCTGGCTTGGCTGAACCTTGGAAGGTCGAGGCGACCGTGCCGCCCACAGCTGGCGAATATTGGGTGAGGGAGTCTCCGATGATTGATCCTTGCCAGAGCTTCGGATCTTTCGCGAGTAGAAATCCTCCAAGTACACTCCACCGATGGTCCCTCTATCAATGCATTCCCTTCTCTGCCGCTTTTGCCGTTTCCCATATCTTCTGGAACTGCCCCAGAGGTCTTCTTCAATCTCTCTCCGCCCCATGTCCAAAGAGCAGGGCTCGACTGCCTCGGGGCAGTGCATGCATCTTGGTATCGCCACTTCCGAGACTTGCCAAGATCTTCTGCCGAACCCGAACATCTGACCGCTTCAAGAGCTCCATTACGGAGGTGTTGCAGAAGACACCCGCTACCAATCCCCAAAGTGTAAAATATGTCGTGCAATGACCAGCATAAACCATTGAATATTCCATCTCGTGAGGTCCCGCTAGGCTGCAGGCAACTTCTCTAGCAAAGCCAACATGCATCTTCATTCCCCCGTTTCCGTGAAATGTCTCACCGTGCCCCGAGCCTCAAACGTCTAGGCAGACTCAGTTTCGAGGGTAAGGCGGAAGAGATCTTCCTCCTCCCCAATTTACGGGATGCATGGCATTACGAGGCCTCCGTCTTGCGTCAGACATTGTTACGCCGACTCTTCCGTCTGCTGTGGTCATATTCACTCTTAACCGTGAAGGTAGATTGGTGAGGTTGGCTCGCGCCAGCGTTATTGAGACTCTTATGGGGCGAGATACAGCTGAATGAAGAGTTTGTCCGGGACAGCTTCGACATGAGGACGAAAGGAGTTGAGTGTACCTCGAGATGACGTCTCGCCTGGTATTGGGCAGCTTGGCTCTCAGAGCCCCGGCTGCAGCAACCTTCGCCGATCCCCGGTAGATTTGTACGCAATCACTGAACATTCTCGGCAGAGAAAGTGCTGATAGAAACGCCTATGCCTCATACGAGACCCTGTTAAACAGAAAGGGAGCTGTCAGAGGTTTTGCAAAGCACGAATTCAGATCCGCGTAGGCTCAAAGGTATTAGGGGAATGATCATATATTGATACAATATGAAGGTAAACTACCACAACTCCCACAGTTTCGTCGGAACAACCCTTTTTTTCCCCACCAATATTTTTTTTGGCGTACTCTTACGCCGCGCAGCCAGAGATATCGACCAGACGGTCTGGACAAGTGACTTGGTTGTAGATAATGTCCCAGCCGTTGAGTTCGCCCCTTGCCCAGTTATATCGCCAGTAGCATCCTCCTTGCAGGTTGGTTGGGAGGTTTCCGCAATTCTCGCGGGAAGTGACACCGCCATAATCGTCACCCCTAGAATACGGCCATGTTAATGCCGCGAAATCGCCAAATATTTGACCAGAGTGAGCGGAACATACCAAGATTTGGCGTACTGGGAGCCATACTGCAGTAGGCACCCAGTGTTGTAAGGACCGACACCACCGCCAGGAGTCAGAATGATAAGGTCGTTTTCCTTGACGTCTGAGTCGGCCTCCGGGGTGTTGGAAATGTTGATGACCTGCACCGTCATCTTCTTTCCGGCTGCCGCACCAGTGAGCCATTGAACATCGTAACATCGGCAGCAGTTGGCGTTATCGGGCGTAGGAGAGCCGCCAACCTGAATGGCGAAGCCGTAGGAGAGATCCTCGGATATCGGGACGGGCTGGTACGAGTCGCAGAGGAAGGCAGCACCGCCGGCGCAGCTGGACTGCGCGAAGAGGCCTTGTTGCCGGGGAAGGAACTGGTTCTGTGCGTTGCAAACACTAGCGACTCCTCTATATGGATGTTAGAGGGGTGTGAAGGGGATAGGCAAGGCGTGGTCTTACCGGTTGGCGAGGATGTCGGGTCGAGAGGCGACATTGTTTGCGCAAGCAGGCTTGCAGCTAACATCATGGATGTTAGCAAGATGTATTAAAAAAGGCTTACGCCCCTCAAACTTACCAGTCCCAAGAGGTGAATGTCTTGGCTACCGTCTGGGCAGAGGTCAAGCCCAGGAGGAGCGACGATAGCAGGGCGTAAGTGAACATTGTCAAATGTATTCTTCTCAGTAACATGCGCATATAACTTGCGTAGAACGGCCAGAGCAAGGAAATCTGCGAAGAAAAGGAATAGGGGGGCCAAGTCATATATTTATGAGGGTTCTCGACGTACCTACTTAAAGATACACATCCCGTCATGCTAGTTATCGACCCGGTGCTAGTCGTTCCCAGGGGCACGAACCGCCTTCTGGATGTTAGTACATCTTCTCCTGCAAGAACGGCTTGACGGACACTTCAGAGAAGAGCCCAACGTCCCACCCGTCGTGATCGTATCCGCCGCCCCCCAGTGTCGACATGTATGCAAGGCCCGGCCTCGCGATTGGCCCCCCGGTAACATAAACAGCTCAGCGCTTCCATCCCGCTCCCGGGCTCTAATCTCCCCCTCAGCCGTTCATTTGCAGCTATGTGGCGAATATTGCTCTTGCGCTTTCATAGCGAAGCGGCCTGAAATGCCAGCCAGTGAGAACCGGTAAATGCATACACGGAGGGCTCCAAGATCCCGACGTCCCGACTACCATCCTGCGCGTTGATGGTTCCGCATCGATGGCGGAGCTCGCTTACAAACGTCCACCATTGGAATGGCAGAGACACACTCGCTTCTGGCGGGACAAAATCCCGGCGCATGCAGGGAGCGAGACGGACGCTTTGCCCTCTACCATACCTCTACACGCTGGTCAACAATAGCGGAGGAATGGCGAGACTCGGACCCGATTAGGAAGCCGCGGAGATGTGCCGCGAAGGGGAAAGCTCGAAGCCGAGATCACCAGCCGGTAGAGTAGTACGGTACCTGGAATCGAAACAACGGTCGTGCTAGCATATGTGACAAGAGTTCCCGTCTCTCATTCTCGTTCCTGTACCTCTCCCTGGTATCACGTTCTTCGCGTAGGGTCTTTTGATTAAACGATGCCTACACAGACAAAGCTTGTCCGGACGGGAGAGCCGGGTAAGTGTGCACATTACTATGCGTTCCGTTCTTCTCTTTATGCTTGATGTCCTTATCTAAGATACGTCAACTAGTTAATTTATCCGAACGTGCCCCTGGTCTCGCGCTCAGGGAGGGTGTTCGTCCCAAGATGCCGGGTAATTCGTCCCGCTCCATGGGTTTGGGCCTCGATAGCAGCTGGAGTACCGAGTTTAAGCAGGCATCTTCTGATTATATGCTGGAGAGGCGTTCAGTACATTCGTACGCCGAGAAAGAGATACTCGAATCTTTTTGATCTCGACATTGGCCTCTGGCCTCTTAAGCCTAGGCATAACCTAGAAGAAGCAACATACACCGGCCCGAATGATCAATATATTACATTGTGACTGAGCAAAGCTCCTAATTCTCACCCTCATACTCGCGCAAAAAGACGTGAGAGAGGGGAAAAGTCTATTCTAGGTCACAAGCCCATGCTGCCCATCTACTACCTGTGTTCCCGGAAGAGAAAAAGGGACACAGTCACTTACACGCAATCGGCGGGTCTTACTTCTTTGAGTAGAACTTGGTCAATACTGTGGATAAATGAGTAACATCGGTCATAATGATATATATCTATCCGTGGGGCCCCCTTCCGTCCCGCCTGTTGGGAAACAGAGAAGGTCCCTGAGAAACGGACGACCGAGTTTACTGCCTCCATCAATTGATCTACTCAACGAACAGTTTACCGGCAGAGCGCTCTTGCGAGACCCATGGAGACATAGATGAATCGTCCACAGTTATCACCGCGTATTTTACCGTTTATGCGTGAGTCCTGGTGAGGAGCATAGTCATTCCTTCGTTGCGCCCAGCCATACCCGCCGTGATGAGGGAGAGACGGGTAAGGCTTTGCAGCAAAAATAAAAGGAAAAGAAAAAAAAAAAAAGGTAGGGAAACCCGGCGTGATGGCATCCAGTGGCACCTGTCGAGCATTTGAATTAGAAAGAGGGGCAGAATAGACAACCATTCGATCCATATGCATATCTTGTTACCAACAACTCACAAACAAGGCGGCCTGCAGAACGGGATGGATATTGCTTCCCGTGCCAAACGAAACCAAACGAGCCAGTATTACCCAGACCCAGGTCTAAATTCCGCGGGCTAACCGCACTATCTCGCTTATCCAGTGAAAATCAAATCGCCCCTGTGTTTAATATATGATAACGAACGAGTCCCGTATTGCTGTAATAGTCCCGCGCGAATCCGGTCTGTCTTTTCGGGGGCGTGGTCCGACGATACCGGCATGATGCATCGGAACAGGGGTGGGAACCCTTTCCAAGAGCTGAAAAGATAGTTAAGACTTGAAAACATGAATTTATCACATCCTACTATTTATGGGTTTGTGTACTTTTAGCGCTTCAGAGTCTGGATTGGACTCGAGGTCTATGTTCGTCTTTTACCCGCTCATTCCCTCAACCCACGGCCTGCTTTCTTTCCATTATGAGGTGGCTATTAATGTTGATTCTATAAGTAAGTCTAAGGGGAGGAAAGCACCAGGGTACCGGCTTGGCCCAGTAGTGGCTCCGGCTGGAGCTCGTAATGAATCGGTCCCTCTGTGTGTGTGTGTGTGTGTGTGTGTGTGTGTGTGTGTGTGTGAGCGCTCTTATATCAGACATCATCCGCTCTTTACCCTTGATCCCAAGTCATCCCACGAGATGGCGATGGGTTCGTGGTTGCCCGCAAATTTGTGTCCCCCAAACCAGAGCTCGAATCTCAGGTCTGCCGGGGCAACAATCACTCTGATGTCGAATTGACAGATGTAAAACTTGTACCCACGAGTAAAGCAAGTTCCCCTCTTCTCCTTTAAAACAAGTTGTTCTTGCTGCACACCAGACAAGTTGCTCTTGACTTCACATAGCTTGACCGCACCAGCTATGCGTCGGGAGAAAAAAGAAATCAGCGCTGCACCCGATTTTGGATTCCGGAACTTCATACCTTGCTTAAGACTTCGTGGTAGGAATTGCGGCTCGTTGGGAGACATTACTATTGTGGAATCCCAGGACCTAGTGGTCTCATTTTGTCCAAGACGAATCTCGAACGACTTGACGATGGGCTGGTTCGGGTCGAGCACGTCTCCCTGTACGTGACGTTAGCTGTTTTATGCTGCGTTGGATCCTATACTGCGCCGTCTTTTCCTGATGCTAACCTTTCTTATAAGCCACTGGATCTGATTAATGGCCCACACTTTGCTAGGATCGTATGTATCCCGCACCTGATCCTCGTTATAATGAAGTTGAGGCGAGTAAATCTCCTGCACGATTACCCCGTAGCTTGCTCTCGCCACAGTTGTCGCAAGCGTCGGAGCTATATTTCCGGAGTCCGCCTGTTGCTTCTTGTTTAAAAGGAGCCCTTGCACAACAACGAGCTGAGGGTCTTTACACGGAAGCACTGTCACCTGTGTTGCGTTGGGATGGGGAAACGACATGAACTGCTGTTGTAGCCGCTGGCGAACATATGCAGAGCTTCCCAGACCCCCGGAGAGAACCATGAATTGCTGCTTCTAGTTAGAACTGATTCTTAAGAGCTCCTGAAACAAGAGGTAGTACGTACCACTTGTTGTGGCATGTTATTATCCCTCAGCCAGTCAAGCTGTTCTGTTATCTTCTTGGTGATGCCGTCTATTTGTAGCTCGAAGAGGGACTGAATCTCTTGGCTGTGTTTCCAAAATCGTTAGAGATCTGTGTTTTGTACAACATCCATTGAAGCCATCATCCATTGTGATAACCTACTAGGAAAATACCATCTTGCCTCCCTCTATGCCTAGTCCGGGATGTGAGAAATCAGCAGCCACGCCATCCATTGTAATCTTGTATACCGGAAGGGTATATGCCTTCTCCCCAAATTTGTGCTTGACCATCCTAAACGCATGGCTCTGCGAGAACCTGGCTGAGTAATCCGGGGGAAGTAGCTGCTGTATGTCCGGAAACGCGGCGAATCTCTGGGTCACTAATCTCATGAAAGCCCGATCGACTAGTGTTGCGCCGACGCCCACCCCTCTGACGGCAGATATTTGCGCCATCTTTGGGAAAGCCTCATCGGTGGAGGTAACTTGCATCAGGGCCAGATCTGTCGTGCCTCCACCGGCATCGACGGTGAGAAAGACGGTGCCGAGCTGAAACTTGACCGGGCTATTCTTGAGGGTGGCGACCGCAGCTGCCTGCGCCTCTGTGAGGTCAACGACGGCTTTGTGTCTCGGTCCTTCGAGTCCGAAGCCAGCATTGCGGATGATGCCCTTAAAGGTGTTGATGATGGAGTGGCTTGTCCATGTTGTTGGGACGCTGAACATGAACTCTACTGCCAAATGGCCCCAGTTGCTGTATGGAGATAATCCCATTTGCACCTCGACTGTCTCCTTGATTTGTGCGTATATCTGCCTGAGATAATCGGCCACGAAACCCTCTGCTTCTATCGTAGATCTTGGTACGTTGGTTAGGCCTTGATGCTGGGCTACGTCGAGCGTGTCTTGGTCGATGAAGATCTTGAAGAACTCGCGTCGCGTCTTGACATTGTGCGGGTCGTCATCATCGGCGCAAGAGAACCCCCACGAGGAGACTTTCCCGTCGGGGTTGTAGATTAGAATCGTTGGAACCTTGCGTTCGGCTCGGTCTCCGCTTCCAGGCCACTCGTTTACTACTTGAATAGGCGTGCGTTGCGTCATCCAGGCCACGCCTAGCAATGAGTTAGTCGCGATCAGTTACCAATAGTACTTGAAAAGAATGCCATGCCTGTATAAGTGGTGCCTAGGTCAATTGCCACTATGACATCGGGCTGGTCGTTCATTGTGAATCCCTCAACTTTGGGAATGGGAAGGAACGCGATCTAAGATGGGCGATATTCGGCTGGCGTAACGAACGGAGACGGCGCAGGAAGATGTATACAAGTCCCCGAGAGGGTGAGATGAGTTCGAGCAAAAGGTGGAAACGGTCGTTCAAATTCTAAGGCGAACAATGGAAAGCAGAAGCCATGACTATGAGATAGATCTTGGGATATCTAAGAAAGCTCAACAGCACCCAGAAGACAAACAAGCTTCCCGCTTCTGTATCAAATGCCACCAACACTAATAGTCCGAGGATCTGGACCTGAACTTCGACCAAGGAGCGAAACACAGATCGGCCGTGTCCTGTCCCATGGGAATTGGCACACATATATCTCCTCACTCCAACCCATTAGGTTTAGGTGCGGCTGCAGATGAACAAGGGTGACCAGGCTGGCGCTGAGGGGGCGTTGACAAGCATGGATGCATGCATTGTTTCAATAACATGTAATAGTCAATGAGTTGGTTTGAAATGATGACTTGATTTGTTTCCTTCGCGCATCTGCCAAGCTATTGTGCAGCACCCTGGTTCCGAAGGAATAAATATATTTTCCAAGATAGGTAATGGGCGTGTAGGTATCGTGTACTTGGTGTCGAGAGGACCTCGATGGGCTGAAATGAGAAGAGAGAGCCATGGATTTCACACCCAGAGCCCGGTTACAAATATATCTAAGAAACCCCAAATGCAAGCGGACCCATCAGCAACATTCCAAGGCGTAGCTTTTTTGTCAAAAGAGCCTATGCATTGAGATCCAGCCGGCACCCTCAGTATCTGGTGGCGTTTGTTGGCCGAAGAGCCTTGACGTTGGACGTCTCCCGGGGTTCTCGAGCGCTCACCCTGAATTTAGCTACTCCATTTGCCATTTATTATCCCTTCTTTCATTTCTCATTACATCCTCCCCTCCATTTTCCCACTTGGACTTTAGAAAAGTACTGGGGAGACAGCTCCAGGGCTGCTTCGGAGATAAAGCCTTGCCGCACATCGCGACTTTGCCTCACCTCTATCAACCTTTGAAGATGGCTCCCCAAGTAGCTTCCAATGTTCCACCAACTGAGGATGGTGCACAAACGGCAGACGGCGCTATCGCGGTGCCTCCCTCGGCAGTAGATCCTAATCCGCCGGTTCAATCCACTCCTTCGATTCCAGGCGTTACTCCAAGTCCGCCCGGTCCTGAGGCAGAAGGTGTTGGCATCGGAGCAAGTGAGTCGAATACTAAGACTGCCACAGGCTCTCCAGCCATCCAGTCATCTCCGAACATCGATCCTCATGAATCTCGGGGTCTGGGGAATGGAGCTGTTGCAGGGGTTGCGATCGGTGTCCTCGTGCTTGGCCTTCTCATCGGGGCTGCTGTGGCTTTCGTGATCTTGAAAAAGAGGGCATCCAAACGCCATGCCCAGCCTATGATAGCGGCTGCTACAGATGGCTCGCGAAGCAATGCGTCGAAACCTCTTCCGGCCGAGGACCTCAAGCTGAGCCAGTTCCTGCTTGACTCAACTCCCGACAGAGAGATCACCGCAGAACTTGCCGCGATCACTAATTTGTTGGAAACCCATGTCGACGCAAACTATCATCTCCAGCCGGTTCAGGCCAACGCGGCCAACCTATCCAATATACTTGGTGATCTCGGTGTAGGACAGCAGGGCCTGTTATCCCCAGTCGATGTCACCTCCCTCGCATTGAACCCGCAGACACGTCGCCTGGCTCTTCGGCATATTCTATCGGAAGTCATCTTCAGTAGCGCCGACCTTCACGGCCACAGCCCCATTTCTACTCTCCCTGTTTCGATGGCCTCGTTCGTGAGATCGATCCCACCAGTCGAAGTCAAGATGGGTGATTCAGAGGGTAAGTCCAATGAATCCACCCTCCGTCAGTCGAAAACTAACCAGCTTCACACCAAAGCCACCTCGCTGGCACTTACCAAATGGCGAACCCTCTCGGCGTTCCTGCTACATCCTGTTCGCAGCGACCGCTCGCCGCTCAGCCCGGATGAAGTTGGCTCGGCAGGCCAGATTGCCACTCTCGCGGGCTCGCTAAACGCCTTCCTCGAGCCATTTGTTAACCCTGACCCGGCGAGTCGAGCTCAACAGACTGAGCATCTCAAGGCTGTCATTTACGAGATCACGAAGCTGGGACATGTCGTTCTTTCTCAGCCTTCGGAATGGCGCTTCCTTCACCGTACCGACCTTAGCGGCCAGGGTCCATTCTTTGTTTTAACTCCTGGTTTGGTGAAGATTCGCGGCAAGGAAGGAAGAGTGTACCAGCCGCCTAAGAGCGTAGTCGACCCTGTGATAGTACGGCTATAATAGGAGGCGACTTGGAAACAGCCATGGGAAGATATCCCGTACATCTCCCTTTTGGAGTCTGTTGAATTTCGAAGAACCAATCTCCTACCTTTAGATCAGACTTGACCTTTTTCAGTTTCTTCGTATTACCTTCTTTCTCCCTACATCTTGCTTCCAGCTTCCGGTATAATTTAGCATTCTAATTTGAGATTACCTTACCCTCGGCTAGGCTCCCGCTTCACTTGCAATTCGTACTTGGAGCCAAGGCTTTGTATCTTCTACCTTTGCAATCAATAGATCCATGATAAGTGCCCCCATCGGCTTGGCGCTGAGACGAGCCAGGGTTTGCTTTCCCCTGCAGCCTTGTCTTCCGGCCACTAGAATTCTTGGGGCTGCGGTCACTAGTGCGCACAAGACACACCTTATTTACCTGATCGGGCTATATGATTTCCACATCTCAACGCAAAAAGTAAGTGGCGCACCAGCGGAGCTGGATTCCATGTGTTTGCAGTGCTCAATGATAGGTGCTGCTTCTCTTGCCTTGCAGTAGGTATGCAAGCCGAGTGTTATCAGAGGCGGGACAAGACGTAGCTATTTGAGAAACAATGCATGCGCTCAAACTCGGCCACTTTTTCCAGCAGAGCAAGGTGGAGAGGGAAAGAGGTGACAGCCACGTCCTAGACGTAAGTAGTGTTCACAACAGATGAAGAATAGTGTGAGAATGGATCCTGAATGGGCCTGGGAATCCGAGCATGCTTCCAAACTACATTTCCACCCTCCTCTGACATGGAACGCTCATTGCAAGCAAGACCATGGTGTCACCAGATGTTATTATCTGTACAGCGTTGACGAGCAGCGGGCTGGGACAAATGAATCTTCTCTACGCCCAATCGTGCAGAAGCAAGAGAAGTGTCTAATGCAGACCTGGGTGTACAGGAACGCCCCCGCTTGATAATTACACCATCTTTTCATCTTCCTTCACTGCCTCCGGTTCATAGAACGTTCCTGTGCCTGAAGCTTTGCTTCGTCATGGTGTGAATTCCCCAACTCCCGTCGCTACCCGCTCCTCAACGTCCTCTGATCCTCAGGAAGAACAAATATCCTCTATCCGCGAGCGGAGACACCGCTCAGGTGTCTGGGGCTCCACGCGCGATCTTGTCAGTGAGGTTACTCGTACAGATCGAAAGCACATCCCGCTTCTCAGCCGCCGAGTTTGGAAACCATTGAAACCCGAAGCCCAAATCGATATTTATCAGCGTCTTTCCCCCCTTTGAAAGGGACTCGGTGGCAAAGATG
This sequence comes from Lomentospora prolificans, assembly GCA_029532625.1. Taxonomy (NCBI): domain Eukaryota; kingdom Fungi; phylum Ascomycota; class Sordariomycetes; order Microascales; family Microascaceae; genus Lomentospora; species Lomentospora prolificans. Next base: position 2,428,945 of record JARFXM010000003.1, read on the forward strand.
GAACAGATCGCTGCTGGAATGCTCATTAAGGGCTTGTACCACACAATAGTCTTCACTATCGAGTTAGATCAGGTACCGACCGCCCTAAGGACATGCATCGAGCTTGTCCGCACCTGCCATGCGGACCTCTGCGATCTCATCGAACTTCGGAATGAGTACCTACCGCTCCTTGAAACGCAAGCAAAGATTCTCGAGCGGATGAATGGTATCATCACGAAAGCGCACGAGATACTCCAGGAGGTCTGCGTCCTAGTTGAAAAGTGTCGCCCCGTCACTGGTGGAAATAAGACTCCTTTTCTACGACGTCTTGAATGGGTGCTTCTTGATGCGGCCTTGTTCAAGCAGTACGAGCCCGTGATAAGTCGCCACCATAGCACTGTTCTCGCCGAGCTCAACTTTCTCAGGAATCTTGCTTTCTCATCAGGTGCAGTCGGGGTCCACAGGCGGGTAGAGCAGACAAGTGGTGATGCAAAGCCGACCAAAAATCGCCCAACGTTCGAAAACCTAGATATGCTGGGTGATATTATGGGCGGATCAACTAGTAAGTCATTCCATTATTGAATGCCGAGTTTGTTTAAAGCGCTTGTGAATCGACACTAAAGAATGCTTAGCCAGAGGTAGTAGTGGACAGTCGTTTGGACAAAATCTCGCAAACCTCGGGGCCGCTTTCGCTGCTGGGCCAACTTCGCCACCGCCTTACACGGTCTCCTGCCAGCCGTGTCCTGCGCCTTCGATCTTCGGCACTATGACGGGCTCCTTCCATGGAGGGGAGCTTGTGGAAGGGGTTGGGGGTGTGCGCAGCCAACCAGCCTACCTCGGTGGCTTTGGCGGGGACGCGCCCGTGTCCGCACCTCACGCACCAGGGACGAAAGGAAAGGAGATATTCCTCTCAAATGAGCGGCTTCAGGCGTTGAAGACTGCGCAATCACTCCTAGGAACACCGGAAACCCAGATCCCGAATCACGTAGTAACGACACCGGCTAGTGGGCATCCGTCGGCTCTACCGCGTGTATCCCCGATCACGAATGCTCCCAAGCCAAAACCATCCACCGAGACACACGATCTTCCGTCGGCGGGCCTTGGGATTGTTTCTAGCACATTACCGTTTATACCACAAACTCAAAGGGCATTAGAGAGTCTCCAAACTAACCACCCCCCCTCGCTTGTACAACGTGGGGTATATGGAAACGACCGTCTAGGATCATCAGGGTGGGAGGCGGTTTCCAGGTCACCCAATCCTAGCCTGTATTCCCAGCGTGTAAGCCAAAGTCAGCCCGATTTCAAGGTTAAAGTACCGATATATAGAAAACCTATTCCGGCTGTGGCTGGTAGTCCGGCCTCATCCTCTGCAAGCCTTGCAGTCTCAACTCCTTCTATCACCGGCGATTTGTTCCAACGCCAATCACAGTCATCCATAGGCACTACTCCCTCAGGTGGTTGGCAAGCTCTGATGCCGGCGCAGCAAGGGCAGCAGCCCTTCTGTCAAGGTCAACGGACCTCGAGCATCGCAACCCAGCCAGCACAGATTAGAGTGCCTTCAGCGTGTAGTAGCCCACGAGCAACGGAGCTAGTGGGTGGGAGCTTCCATGTAGCCTACTCTAGGCCTCCGGAACAACACCCCGCCCAGATAGTAGCGAAGGGACCGGCCCCTGTCTCCAAGCCCGTCCATCTCTGGCAACATACTGAGCTAGAAGCTAATTGTCCAACAAACGACCTGGAGCATCGGAAGGTTCCCGAGGGCCACTTATCGAATTTTGTCCCTGGGTATTTGCATCATATGGAAAACCCATGGCTCGCTTCACCTCATTCCGCGCCACAATCTGTACAATCCGAAGGGCGCGATGACACGAATGCGAGCAGCTTCGGAGCGGGTTTCCCGAATGACTTGGCTGAACTACCCTCCACTAGCCCTTCATGCCAAGGAGAACGAGGTCTGGGAACTTGACTCTTCGCTAGTCTCAAGGAAAGCAAGAGTAGAATTTTAGTCTTGAGTCTCGGTGCGGGGAATATTCGATTCCCGAGCACTTCGCGCGACAGTGGCCTCTAATAAATCCTCATAGCACACGGAGCTAGCGTCGTGATGGGGGAGGCTCAATTGCCTCGCACCGTGGCCTTCTTCGAATATTAAAAGGAAGAGATGCTAATAGGGACTCTTGTATCACCACCACGCCCATGGTCATGCTGGCCTGGGAGCAAGGGATGAGGGGTGACAAACGGGGACATTCCAGAGATGATAACGCCATGATTGGAGGGAGTAGAGAGGTCTTCCCTTTAGCTGCGAAGACACAGCGCACTTCTGAGTGCAGTGCGCAGCAGTTAAACCGCGACGATTGATTTCAATGATGCTATTATTATCCTTCCCCTGTGCTCGACTCTGGGTCAGTTCTATGAGCTGGCGCTATTCCGGCGTGTCCGGGTCGGGTATCTCCATCATTATTAATACCTCTACTTCGTAGTCAAGTGTGATACGCGCCCTGCACTGCTTTATTGCACCAGGTCCAAATTGTCCCAGACTCGTATGGACCATCCGGCTTCACGCCTGTCGTCGCCTGGAACAATCAAACCGCTGGCTCCCCCCTTTCCAGTGGTAATTGAGTAGAAGTGCACTGAGCTCATCTCGACACCGTACATAGGGAACACTTCAAGAGCCAGACTATGGTGCCCCTCACAGTGTGTACAACTAGCGAGCCAGCTAACCCTGAGCTGGCTTGAGGGGCACTTGAGGGCTTATCTCCAGAAGGATGGTCCCCAAAGGCAGTCTCTATCAGCGCCTGTAATAATGGCAGAACTCGCATCAATTGATTACGTGGAAAAGCCATCGGCTGTCTTGAGACGCTGTGCTTGTCATACTCCACAGCGAGAAGGGGGGTATTTCATCATCATTTGAGACCCTTTCTCATTGGTACCTCTGCTTGCTCCTGTGCAACGTGTAGATCCAAGTACTGCCCCGCCCCGCCCCTCAAATCCCCGTACCCTTCCAACAAGCACAATTCCTAACCAGGGATCTTCGCCTCCTCATCCATTATTCCCCTGAGTTTATTAACAAGCTCGACATTATCTGCCCCCTTTTCTCGGGTTCGCTCTTGACGAGAAATCCATTTTATTCCAGGATCTCGCAGGAAGATCCCACTCATTTCGAATATTTCCTCCCCTTCATTTCACCTGCTGTTCTCTTTGGTTCGGCTTGGGCGCCCTTTCCTCCTTTGAGGCTGGTCTCTCATTCCCCGACTATTTCGGCTACTTCCCTGTCCGCGTCTCGAGCCTGCCATTTGATCCTTCCCATTTCAGAGGTGCTTGAGTACGTCCTTGACCCCTGCCACAGACCTGCGGGGCATCACCTCTCCTCACCAAGACAACAAACTCGTACTTCCAGGATTCCGTTCCATTTGATCACCAAACGCAGTTGGCAGGCAGCTTCTTCAAACTGCGCGCAAAACTGTGGTGATCTGAGCACGATCCTAGTCTCTCTATTTGGACTTTCTTGAGGGCGTGCCTTCTCAACAAACACCCTCGTCCTTGCGAGTCTTCTCTTCGTACCGTGGTTCGTCGCTGTCGTGACCTGAATTGCTCTGACGGCCATCCCCCGAAAACCATACATATCCGATTGAGCGACGAATCCTCCCCTCGGTTCTCTCTTCCGCCCCATCCCGTTGGATCTCGCCTTACGCTACAGTCTACTGCCAACTCATCAACATGTCTTGGAAGATTACCAAAAGTACGTCCCCTTCCCTGCCCTACCCCCTCTTTTTTGGTGTCCACCTTGGGCCCATCTGTAACATCCCCAAGCTTTCCCCTCCCCCCTGCCCAACATTGACTGACAGTTACCAGAATTGAAGGAAACCCACTTGGGTCCCCTCACGAGCACCTTTTCCCGATCCCCTTCGACATCTACCATCACCGACAAAGACGAGAAGGGCCAACCCGGCATTCCAGGATCCGTTACTCCCACGAACGAAGGTGGCATCCGTAAGTTTAATCACTTAACTGCCAACCTCTTATGAGACACATAATCTTGTGATACTAACCCCGCTGTCTCTGCTCTCTAGCGTCTGAAGCCATGTCACAGGCTCCCGTTGTCAAGCCCCCTAAGCCCGGCATTCTCATTGTCACACTGCATGAGGGCCAGGGCTTCTCCCTTCCCGAGCAACATCGGAACGTTTTTGCCTCTCAACACTCGCAGAACTCTCTTTCGAGCGGAAGTGCGCTCAACATAGCTGGCTCCGTCCGACCGACATCCGCCTCCCAACATGTTTCAGGCTCCTATATCAACGGTGGAAACCGTCCCCAGACATCTGGTGGAGGATTCACTGGCATTCCCACAAACCACGGCCGAATCTCGGGCAAGTATATGCCATACGCTCTACTTGATTTCGACAAAGTTCAAGTTTTTGTCAACTCGGTGGATGGGAACCCCGAAAACCCTCTGTGGGCCGGCCCAAACACCCAGTACAAGTTCGACGTTTCTCGAGTCACTGAACTTGCAGTTCACCTTTACATGCGTAACCCCTTAGCCCCTCCCGGTTCCGGTCGTAGCCAAGACATCTTCCTCGGAGTTGTACGCATCAACCCCCGCTTCGAAGAGCGTGCCAGCTTTGCCGATGACCAGAAGTCGAGCAAGAAGGATAAGGATAAGGAGAAAACTGCTGCCGCCGAAAAGGCGCTCGGGCATAGTGGCGTGGAGTGGGTCGAAGTCCAGTATGGCACCGGAAAGCTTAAGATCGGCGTCGAATACGTCGAGATTCGAGCCGGTAAGTTGAAGATTGACGACTTTGAACTCCTCAAGGTCGTCGGAAAAGGTAGCTTTGGTAAGGTCATGCAGGTGCGCAAGAAGGATACCCACCGGATTTATGCCCTCAAGACGATTCGCAAAGCCCACATTATCTCCCGATCCGAGGTTGCGCACACGCTGGCAGAACGATCAGTCCTGGCGCAAATCAACAATCCATTTATCGTTCCCCTCAAGTTCTCTTTCCAGTCCCCGGAGAAGCTGTACTTCGTCCTCGCATTCGTGAACGGAGGAGAACTATTCCATCATCTCCAGAAGGAGCGACGATTCGACGTTAACCGCGCACGATTCTATACCGCTGAACTTCTCTGCGCTCTCGAGTGCCTCCATGGCTTCAACGTCATCTACCGAGATTTGAAACCTGAAAACATTCTACTCGACTACCAGGGCCATATTGCCCTTTGTGACTTCGGTCTTTGTAAGCTCGATATGAAGGACGAGGACCGTACGAACACTTTCTGCGGAACTCCCGAATACTTGGCGCCTGAGCTCCTACTTGGAACCGGATATAACAAAACAGTTGACTGGTGGACATTGGGTGTGCTCTTGTATGAAATGCTGATGGGTCTGCCTCCGTTTTATGACGAGAACACGAACGAAATGTACCGCAAGATCCTCTCAGAGCCTCTCCATTTCCCCACAGATATTCCTGCCGCTGCCAAGGACCTCCTCACGAAGCTGCTGAACCGCAACCCGGATGAGCGTCTTGGAGCTAACGGCTCTGCCGAGATCAAGGCACACCCGTTCTTCCACGCCATTGACTGGAGGAAGCTTCTACAGCGGAAATATGAACCTGCCTTCAAGCCGAATGTGGTATGTGGTTGCCCATACACCGACGCCGACCGCCGATTTATCACTTGGCATATGCTAACCGGTTAACTTGTTAGGTTGATGCGCTTGATACTGCGAACTTTGATCCCGAATTTACTTCCGAGTCACCCAAGGACTCTTACGTTGAGGGTCCCCTTCTCTCACAAACGATGCAGAACCAATTCGCCGGCTTCAGTTATAACCGCCCAATTGCAGGCCTCGGAGATGCTGGCGGCAGTGTTAAGGATCCGTCGTTCGTTGGCAGCCTCCAAGATCGTCGTTAGAGATCATGACGCGTGCCGTATTCCATGTTTTCAAGACGAAACAGGATGCCAAAAACTGACCGCACCGTCCGCTTAGCAAGCTGTTATAACCAGATATTTGGGTTTCGCCATTTCAGAAGCCCGCGTGAATGGGTGGAGTTACCGGCCGAAGGCCTTGGTAAATGCTAGGAAACAAACTTATTAGCAGTGATGCAATTTGAGGCCTGATTTTTTCAGACCGCTGGGGATTTTGGTTGGCATGATACGAAGCGGGGGTTCGTTTATCTTCTGTTCATTATTCCACTTCTCGCCTTCATTTTAGGCCAAGACCTTGGCCGTCTGCATTTGGTTTTTTCAAGTTTATACCTCGAGGTTTCCAAAAGCGGAGTTGGCAGGAACAATGGGTCTGTGTACAACGAGTTATGCTCAGATTTTCTTTTCGGGCACTTTTCGATGTCTTGACGTGCTCTCTCTCTCTCTTTCTATGTGTGTGTATCTCCATCTCCATGCCCGCCAGCACCGGACTCTGGCCTCTTTTAGGTTTATGGCTCAACCATAAGTTCCACCAGTCCGTTCAATATTCTTGATCTTGTAACCGGAATATCAGCGCCCGCGATGTAGAAAGAGGATATTGACGATGCAAGGTGTGTTCTTATTGAGTGAGCTCGTGCCCTCAGGGTGAGGTCAAGGCCCGAAATGGCGGATGTCATCCGAAGTGATGCTTCTGGTTCAGTTCAGCTGCCACAGGCACCCCTACACACGTCCCAGATGCATGATCGTCCATTGACCCCGACAAGAATTGTGAATTAAAGCTGAGGAACAAGCGAGGCGCGTATAATTGGGTGGTTATCTGATAGAGGGGCAAGACATACCCAGGGAAGGCAAATACGGTGGGATCAGCTGACTCTAGGGAAGTAGCTACGGGGAATTCAAGGGAGTGGGGATTTTTGTTCTCCGGCATGGCATGTCTACGCGCTCGTATGCATGCGGTAGGTGGGAAGAGTTACTGCGCTTGCGCTGCGATCGTAGAAGTAGATCAGCTTTACTTGTAAACATCGCGCGCCGCGGACGCTATCTCAATTTTTCAAAAGAGCCGCGGAGAATGGCTATGAGGAAACGAAGCTGGCGTAGTCAGAAAGAGACTTCGCATTGATGCCCAAGTCCGAGACATGTGCCTCAAGTAGTCTCCATCCTCATGGGCTGCCTTTGCGACAAGAACAGGGCCTGGATGGCGCACATTTCTGGGCGGTCCAGTTGCAAATCATTGTAGGTCTGGAGTTACGCTCCTGTATTATTTTTGCAGGGGGTACTTCCAGAAAGGTACCACACAGCCATGACCACGATGACGATTTGTAAGGTGCGGGGCAACATCGAAGGCGAGGAAAGCGGGATGGAGGCAGATCAAACCATGAGCTCTGTTGATAATAGCAGGTCGCAATGTACATGGAGGCCACTCAAATTTATTCATGATAGCGAGACGCTATTTTCTAAGTGTGAGAGGTATTCAATTGAATGTTTTGTTCATCTTGGAGGCAATTCCTAGATCTTGGCTGGTGTGGAATGCCTTGTGCGGTAGACGGAGGAACGCGTCTGTTAGGTGATGGATTACCCCGCCAACCTAGCCATGTCCGCGGGCGCTGTGAAGCTCCTTTAGTCTCGAGCTGCTGGCTACTGTGAAGGCCGAAGTCGCCCCCAGCCTATTAGTCTAGGAGTTTTTCTGCCCCTCTCTGCCCCTCCAAACCTCATGATGTGTCCTTCCTGGCCCCTCTTTCGCGTCGTCGCCACCCCGTGCCTGTTTCCCCCACCTGAAAATCACACCCTCAGATCCCCTTGCGCCAGACTTTCCTGTGTACCAGTATTGCAGGCCAACTGGTTGTTCGTACCAAAGTTCTCATATCACTGGTATCGATCAGATGGGGGAAAACGCTACCAGTGCATGACGGCCAATGAGTTGTATAGTCTACCGGCTTCGACGTGGTGAAATATGTGCCCTGGCGCAGTGTCAGTGACCTCGTAATCTTGGGTCAATTCATAGCTCCCCTCGTCTCGCCCTGGTCTAGCCAGCTCCAGACTAGGTGAACCATCGGCGGTAGTGCTTTCCTCTCTTTCAAGCGTACCAAACACACCACGCATATCATGAGCTTCCAACCCCGCCAAACGAGACCAGCAAGTTACACATTCGACTTTGCTTACCCCATCGTGTAATTGGACTCCTACCCCCCAGAACCATTCAACCGACTTTGCCCCCATTCCCGTTCCAGTTACAGCAGAAGCCCAAACCCGATCTGCCACTAAGTGTCATCAAAGTTGTCCACGGGAACTCAACTAGTTTTATTGAAGCTGCCCACGCCAAATATTTCTCGGCATTCCGACCGTCAGCCCCTTCTTCTCTTTTCGTTCGCCGAAATCCTCTTACCCAATTCCCGCATTGTCTATTCGATATAAATCCACACTGCCCCTCACCCTCTTCTAGTTTCTCTCCATTCTGTGATTACCTTCCCTCTCTCTGTAGCTTCTCTCTGCCCTATCTCTAGATACATCCATTACTCCCTATCCACACTTCACAATGGCACCCGCGAACTCTCATCCCGCCTGGGCCGAGCTCCAGAACCACCGGGATACCGTTGGCAAGAGCTTCGTCCTTAAGGAGGCCTTTGCTTCCGACCCCGACCGATTCAGCAAGTTCAGCCGCACTTTCAACAATGGCGCTGGCGCCGAGATCCTCTTCGACTTCTCCAAGAACTTCCTCACTGATGAGACCCTCGATCTTCTTGTCAAGCTCGCTGAGCAGGCTGGCCTGGAGAAGAAACGTGAGGCCATGTTCAACGGCGAGAAGATCAACTTCACTGAGCAGAGGGCTGTCTATCACGCTGCTCTCCGCAATGTTGGCGGCTGGGACATGAAGGTCGATGGCGTTGATGTTATGAACTCTGCGGGTGGTGTCAATGAGGTCCTTGAACATATGAAGGAGTTCTCCGAGCAGGTTCGCAGCGGGTCCTGGACTGGTTTCACCGGAAAGAAGCTCACCAACATCATCAACGTTGGTATCGGTGGCTCCGATCTGTAAGTTTTTGATTCCCCTTTTTGGCCTTTCCATGAGAAAAAGGGTCGCATCTCACACGTATGTCGTCTTTTCTGTCTAGCGGTCCCGTCATGGTCACCGAGGCCCTCAAACACTACGGTGCTAAGGACATGACCCTCCATTTCGTCTCCAACATTGACGGAACCCACATGGCCGAGGCCCTCGCTGCCTCTGACCCCGAGACCACCCTTTTCCTTATCGCATCTAAGACCTTCACCACCGCCGAAACTTGCACCAACGCCAACACGGCCAAGGCTTGGTTCGTTGAGAAGACTGGCGGCAAGGGAGATATCGCCAAGCACTTTGTTGCCCTCTCCACCAACGAATCCGAGGTCACCAAATTCGGCATTGATGCCAAGAACATGTTCGGCTTCGAGAGCTGGGTTGGTGGACGCTACTCCGTCTGGAGTGCCATCGGCCTCAGCGTCGCCCTCTATGTCGGCTATGACAACTTCCGAAAGTTCCTCGCCGGTGCCCACGAGATGGACAAGCACTTCCGCACTGCTCCTTTGAAGGAGAACATTCCCGTCATCGGCGGTCTTCTCAGTGTCTGGTACTCGGACTTCTTCCAGGCTCAGACCCACCTTGTCGCTCCGTACGCAGTGAACCCACGCCTATCGAAGATGTTACAAGGATTTACGTACTAATGTGGTTATCTATGTGTAGCTTCGATCAGTATCTCCACCGATTCCCCGCATATCTTCAGCAGCTCTCCATGGAGTCCAATGGCAAGTCGATCACCTCTGATGGTACTCCTGCCAAGTACACCACTGGTAAGTTTCGACGCACCTTGCGCTTCTCTTCAGTTATCTGACGTGAATTTTCTGATGTTAGGTCCCATCCTCTTTGGCGAACCCTGCACCAATGCCCAGCACTCCTTCTTCCAGCTCGTTCACCAGGGCACCAAGCTTATTCCCACCGACTTCATCCTGGCAGCCAAGAGCCACAACCCCATCAGCGACAACCTCCACCAGAAGATGCTTGCGTCCAACTACCTCGCCCAGGCTGAGGCGCTTATGGTTGGCAAGACTGCTGATGAGGTCCGCGCTGAGGGCGCTCCTGCCGATCTGGTTCCCCACAAGGTCTTCCTCGGCAACAGGCCCACCACTAGCATCTTGGTCGGTGGTAGCATTGGTCCTGCGGAGCTCGGTGCCTTGATCGTCTACTACGAGCACCTCACCTTCACCGAGGGTGCCATTTGGGACATCAACTCCTTTGACCAGTGGGGTGTTGAGCTTGGCAAGGTGCTTGCTAAGAAGATTCTCAAGTAAGCCTATATGGAGCCATTTATGAGACCATTCTTACCATAGGATCAAATACTAATGTCCGTGTTCTCAACAGGGAGCTTGATGAGCCTGGTAACGGCTCCGGCCATGACGCCTCGACCGGCAGCCTCATTGGCGCTTTTAAGAAGTACTCCCAGCTCTAAGGGACTACATGCGGGGCTAAGCTAAGCTCTAATGACATGAGTTGAGTACAAGTATGACATGATGAATACCTGCAGGATAAAATGGCGGGGGAAAATGGGTTTGGTAATCCTTCTTGTTTTACCTTTTTAGTATGGTTGATGGTTGGGTTATGACCGACGACTATCGAGAAATAAAAACAATACATAAGGACATATGTTTTACGCAAACGATGTTTGAACTAAGCTTGATCTGAGGCCTGCGAGGGATTTTGCTACATCCAGCTGATCCGAGACCTGCTCCTTTTTGCGCATCTTTTCGCAGGGGTGTCGTTTTGACCTTCGTTTGAGACTACCATCTCCGAAGTACATCAGCTATCATGCCCCTTGGCGGATGAGTCTGACGGTTGGGAAATCGGGGGGAAAGCGGTGGGGGATCCAATATTTCTAGGCTAGAAATGCACCTATCTCGTTTTTCTTTGACGCCATGCCACTTCACCGCTCCAGTTCATCAGGTGAGGGTGGGCAGGGGTCAAGACGTTACTCCTTGTCAATATGGTGTAGAAGGTCTCTGTGCATCGCCTAAATGCGACACAATGATTCCCGCCAGGCTGGTTCAGGGCAGAGAGAAACAGCTAGCTGGCAATGCAGAATCGAGCGGGTGGTACGGCTAGGATGAGGGAAGAATGTATATGTATGATTGTCCTTTCATAGAGTGGCGTTCGCTGGTATGAAACCAGTGATGTTGGTCGGTTTGGCTTGGAGAGATGGGAGAATTGTCCGCGCTTGCGGAGACAGTTGAGATCTACAAAATAGGTCGGAGCTACTGAAGAAGCTACAACTAGTACCTGAGCTAAAACCTGGGAGCTTGGGATCGTCACCAGCTACCAGAACGTTCAAATGTCGGTTGAGGTGACAAACGCCGTACCTGCGGAGGACGTACACTTGGACATGTACCGAAAGAGCCGTGATGGAGAACATCAAGATATCGTAAAAGATTCAACATCCCAGTCGCGAGTTGCAGCTCTAGCTGCCCATGTGACGCGCAGAACCTTTCTCGGGTCCTGGTTTTACAGCAAACATGTCTTAAATCCCCCGGCCACGAGCTGGGGCCCCTGCTTGGAGCTTGGGGGTTGAGGCAGGTCGAGACAGGTCGTGGACAGGCTCTGGGAGGTGCAGGGGCCGCCGGTTTGGGGTTTGGGGAGCACTCAACCATAGGAGCCAACAGCGCAAGCGCCCGCAGCCTACGCCAGCTGTCCGTTCGAGGTGACAGGAGCGTCTCGTAGCCACAGCAGGCCGAGTTTGCCTTCGCGGAGTGATTGATGCTTCGGGTAAGCCTTCAGCGGTGAGGAAAGCGTGAAGGCGAACCATGCATCAGACCCAATCTCAGCACAACCTAATTCCAGTTTTTGACGACGTTACCAAATAGCTCTGCGGCGCACGCCCTGGCCTGCCTGAGCAGCGGAGGAGCCACTAGTGCACACTCAATACAGAGTAGGACGCGCATTTAGCGTTGCCCGCGTAACAGGCCAGCCTAAGCCGGCCTAAACCACGCAGCGGAAGCGGGATGGACGACTTACCCACTTTCTATTAGGGGGAATGCCTCGGACGCTATTCCCACTTCCTCCGTTGGTTCGTTGTTGTCTAGCAGAGCGCGCCGGATGAGGCCTCCCTTCCTCCCGCCAGTTCTTTGTCCTTGGAGCGAAGCGTTTCCGTCAATTTTTGGTCGTTGGAGAATAGACGGGCCCGTCTCCAAGAAGAGAAAAGTCCCCGTTGTCGAAAGGCGGAAGAAAATTTATCGGGTTGCAGTGGCTTGGTTTCGCACAACGGCTTGGGATTCCGGTGTGAATGAGACGTTCTGATGAGGGCGATCCAGCATCAAATCTTGAGGCCCGAACTGAACACGCCGTCCCGCCCGCTCGCTTTTGAGCATAGCCGACTGCAGGCGGCTGGGGACGGCATCCCAACCGGCTCTAGGATCCGACCCAAGAGGACCACGACATGTAGTATCTCTACATGCATTATCGAAATCTCTCGTCAAAGCTAGGGTCGAGTTGATACCACGGTGGAAGTATCTACTACTGCACAGCTGGTCTTAGACAACTCTGACTACTCAACCTTTTCGGCCCTTGTAAGATGGAGATGAGTATTTCGACGAGACTCGACGGGGTAGGACGCAATATTAGGTGATGGGATTTGTGTTGCTTTGAGAAGTGGAAAATAATGCAATCAAGGTGCCATTTATCGCCCAGCACCCTCCCACCTCCCCACTAATACACTCAAACCCAGATAAGGCCCGAGGACTATCTCCATATCCCTCACGCCAGGGGCTTTAAGCCATGCAATCAACCTCTGCGACTGAAAACCTCGCAGATTGCTGTTCCCGTAAGACCACACTTGTCCACATGTAGTAGGGAGGCTTGAGCTTCCGTGGGCGTTGGGTGGCAACCGGCCAGGCGAAGCTATTCCATGTCGCGTCGATGACCATGCAATTCTACATCGTACTGCTCCTGCACATATGGCCAGCGGGGGCGGGGGAGGGGAAGGGGTCACAGTGCGGATCAGCCCAAAGCTACCCCTCTCTTCGCACAGCATGGCATAATACACCAGGCTCGGAGTACACGGAGCGAGCATGGACATGAATGACTATGCAGAGGCCTCTTTTCGAGAGGCAGCCCCAGCGATTGAGTTTTAATATCTCATTCCCTGGTTTCGGACCACAAGAAATGACGCTTTTGATGTCTCCCGCGATTTCTCTTTATTGGCTAGAGCGGTGGAGTCCTGTTAGCGTTGGAAGCTTCGGGAACCAGAACCATGAGGTCATTTTCGTCTTGGTCGAGGGGCAGTGATTTCCTCACGGTACCTGTGGAGTACCTAGGAGACGTGAGTTCATCCAGGTCGCCAGCTGTGCAGCAAGCCTAATGGGCAGTATTCAAGAGGCACGCTCAAACTGCTGCTGTCATGCATTGGGCCCAAGGCCAGGCCACCAAGTAATTGCCTGCTGGCTGAAGAGGGATTGGGTCGTTTTTACCTTAGTACAATCTCATCGGATGACATATTGCAAGAGCTCCAAGCTTCGCAATCGGCAGACGCGAAGCACGGACAGCTATGGACTGTCCTACACGGTACAGGCCAAGTATCAATCCCAAAATGGCTGGCCACGCCTGGATCTCGGCGCTGCCAAGGCATCCCCCATCAACTGTCTCTCACTCAGCTAATACTGATAGAGGAAGAAAAAAAAAATAGAGCAGTCTACCTGGATAAAAACAGTTACGTGCCGCCTCAAAACGGTAGCATTCCCAGCATTCACCAGCTACCTCGAATATTGTCTACTCTGTAAAGCTGTTGCCAGGACTACTATTCTGAAATTCTGTGACTCGAAACCGATGATGCAACCCCAGGGAGGTACCTGGCTTTCTCCTTGCAGTCGCTAGGCGGTACAGCGGCGCTACGCGTGGGCATGGCTTCTCGTCCCGCTGGCTAGCGGGAGCTGCCCGTGGTTGCTTGGCTGCTAGCACATCGACACTGGCGTGGGCTGGCTGGTCCAAGAACCACGGTTGACAGGTAACGCGAGCTCGAACTAGAGCCAGCAAGCTTGGAACAGAGTTTAGACTGGTTTCAATAGTAGCAAGGGCCTGGGAATAGGACAATTCGAGGCTCTGTTTTGAATTGTCCCTGATTCACCTCGACCCAGAGCTCCTTGTCTGGCCAACGCACTGAACCGTGATGTAGGAAAGTTTGCCCCGAGGAGCCGACTAAGACAGAGCTGAGGCTGCTCTGCACAATGCCCGGTGTCGCAGAGAGAGATGTGTATCAAACAAAACAGCAGACATACAAGCAACGTGATTATGGGAATGCGGCACCCAGTAAGTCCGCAGAAACTACCCAACGTGCTCCCGACTCGAGCTTGGGAAGCTGGGAAGGTACGAGACGGACGGCGCAAAGGGCCCCGCACCACTAAGTAACGAAGGCACATCCCACGTCGCACCACCCCTCCGTATCACTCAACTCTCCGTCTACATTGGGTAGCTGGTGACGTTTGAATCACCGCCGACTTGTCCTTGCCTTCCCTCCCTTCCCCCTTCCCCTTCCTTGCTCTGCTCGTTCTTTCGGCCTGATGCATATAAAGAGGTAGGAACCTTCCCTCCCTCAACAATTTTCTTCTCTCAGTCTTTTTCATATCTCTTTGGAGCTTCTCCTATCGACAAAACCACTTCGTAAGTTTTCCCTCCTTTTACAAACTTCACGTTTCCTTCCCCACAGCAACATCACCTCACCTCTTTCTATACCACCTCTCTATCTATCCAGTATGTCTGCTCCTGAGTTTATCCTAGCCTCTGCATCTCGCCCTATCTTCCATAGACTTAAATTGGTGCCTGATTGGATCTATACCACTTCAGTCACTCAAATGCTAACTGAGGACCCCGCCCTTCACAGCTTACCTTAAGCCCCACCTTTCACTCTTGTCAAAATCAATCATCATGGGCAAGAAGGCCGTTCACTTTGGCGCTGGCAACATTGGTAAGCTATAGCCCTCCTATTGAAAAGCAGTGATCTTTTCCTTCCCAAGGACAATGTTGGCTGACTTGCATTTTCTACCCACCTGACTGATAGGCCGTGGCTTTGTTGCCTGCTTCCTCCACAACTCTGGCTACGACGTCATCTTCGCTGATGTCGTCGACCCTCTTGTCCAGTCCATTAACTCCAACTCTTCCTACAAGGTCATCGAAGTTGGTGTTGAGGGTACTGATGAGCTCACCATCACCAACTACCGCGCCATTAACTCGCGCTCTGACGAAGAGGCCCTCGTTAATGAGATCGCCACTGCCGATGTCGTGACCTGCTCCGTTGGTCCTACCATTCTCAAGTTCATCGCCCCCCCTATCGCCAAGGGTATCGATAAGCGCCCCTCTGACTTGCCTCCCCTTGCCGTCATTGCCTGCGAGAACGCCATTGGCGCCACGGATACCCTCGCCGGTTTCATCAGGCAGAACGCGAAGGAGGCTGACCACGAGAAGCGTGCTCGTTACGCCAACTCTGCCATTGACCGCATTGTGCCTGCCCAGGACCCTGATGCTGGCCTCAATGTGAAGCTTGAGAAGTTCTACGAGTGGGTTGTCGATAAGACTCCCTTCCAAGAGCACGGTGTCCCCACCATTGAGGGTATCAACTGGGTTGACAACCTTGAGCCCTACATTGAGCGCAAGCTCTATACTGTCAACACTGGCCACGCTACCGCCGCCTACCACGGCTACAACCGTAAGAAGCGCACCGTCGATGAGGCTCTCCAGGATGAGTATATCATTGGCCAGGTCCGCAAGGCTCTTGAGGAGACCACGGAGCTCATCGTCTCCAAGCACGGAATCGCCCTCGAGGCCCAGAAGGCGTACGCCGAGAAGATCATTAAGCGTATCAGCAACCCTCACCTTGCCGACGCTGTTGAGCGTGTTGGCCGTGCTCCTCTGAGGAAGCTCAGCCGCAAGGAGCGTTTCATTGGTCCCGCCTCGCAGCTTGCCGAGCTCGGAAAGGATGTCACCGCGCTCGTTGAGGCGGCTGAGCAGGCCTTCCGCTTCCAGAACGTCGAGGGCGACGATGAGAGCGTTGAGTTGGCCAAGATACTTGCTGACAACTCGGCCGACGAGGTTGTTAAGAAGGTCACTGGCCTCACTGAGTCGGACAAGCTATACCCCAAGATTGTCGAGATCGTTAAGAAGGTGAAGGGCGAGTAAATGTAAAATGACGAGCAGAAGACGGAATTATTAAACTGTCACTTGACAACCCATTATGATGATCTGAACAGGGCATGCTTAGACAGGAGCAAAAAGGAAATGAATTAAAGACGTTATGACCATTCAGATGTTGTTTTGTACTATAATAAACATGGAGTGCATATGATTTAGTGGCTGTTGCCAAAAAAGAGCAGAATCTACCCTAGTATACCTCTAGACGTGGAGAGCAAGAAGTGAGACGAATTGTTTGATCTTGCTGCCGCATGATGCAGGAGATGGGTGGGAATAGCTACTCTTAACAATCAACCATCAATGCCACCTTGTAATTGGCGGTGAGTTTCACAAGCTGGTGGAACTCGAGTTCCACCATCTTGTGGAGAAGAGGCTGAGGGAGAAAGTGGATGATGGTGCCTATTGTTTACAGATAGCAGTCACTGGAGATCACTGGGGCACCTGGCTGCAGGCTGAGGCCGGCCTGTATGATCACGTGATGCTGCCACTCTAACTCCTTGGATGCCACGTACGTTTTGGGCGAACTGCTGTCAAGACACATTTCGTTGAAGCTCAAAATTCAAGGTGCCGCCCAAGTAACGAACGAGCCTCGGATAGCCTACCTGCGGCGGATCCTTAATTTGGCGGTGCTTCACAGAGCAGGATCTCTCAAAAACTTGCTCGGTTCCTTTTCCCCAGCGCCAATTTACGATCATCTCTGAATTCGTGAATGGTGGGAGCCTCGACTTGGCCAGATACCCCACCTCTAACTCGACAGCCTATTTCCCTTGCGCAACTGTTTACTTGAACTTCGTCAAGATGCGCCTCGACGTCAAGGTACGTTTTTGTGCACTCTGGCGCGAAGGAAAGCGATTCGATCTTTGGACTACCATATGCCCATTTGTCTTGTGGCCTTCCATCGCCATGTAACCCTTGGGCTAGCCCCCTTAATGCGAGCCCCTTAGCATCATGGAGCTGTCAAGCTAACTCTCCTTCCCCTTCATTTTGTAGCGGCAATTGTTTGCCAGGAGCGAGCGAGTAAAAGGCATTGACTTTCACCCTCACGAACCATGGATTCTTACGACCCTCTACAACGGTATCGATCCCACCCATCCTCCGTTAAGTTTCCAACCTTCGGAGCTCCCAGGAGACTAATGCGCTTGCTATGTAGGCCAGGCATACATTTGGTCGTACGAAACGCAGCAAGTCGTCAAGACCTTTGAATTGACCGATGTGCCCGTCCGAGCCGGCCGATTCGTGGCAAGGAAGAACTGGATTGTGTGTGGTTCAGACGACTTCCAGATCAGGGTCTACAACTACAACACCTCGGAGAAGATTACCACCTTCGAGGCCCATCCCGACTATATCCGGGCCATCGTCGTCCACCCAACGCAACCTTTTATCCTCACCGCCTCCGATGATATGACTATTAAGCTGTGGGATTGGGAAAGGGGATGGAAATGTGTCCAAGTTTTCGAGGGCCACGGCCACTATGTTATGGGGTTGGCCATTAATCCCAAGGATACGAACACCTTTGCCTCGGCATGTCTTGACCGTACTGTCAAGATATGGAGTCTCGGTTCCCCGACTGCCAACTTCACCCTTGAGGCCCACGATACTAAAGGTGTTAACCACGTCGACTACTACCCCTTCCCCGATAAGCCGTACCTCCTCACCTCCTCTGACGACAGGACGGTTAAGATCTGGGACTACACCACCAAGTCTCTGATTGCTACTCTTGAGGGGCATACCAACAATGTCTCGTTCGCCTGCTACCACCCCGAGTTGCCCGTCATCATCTCAGGTTCGGAGGATGGTACCATTCGTATATGGCACGCTAATACCTACCGTTTTGAACAATCCTTAAACTACGGCCTTGAGCGTGCTTGGTGCGTGTCCTACCAAAAGGGCCAGCAAGGCATTGCTGTGGGTTTTGACGATGGTGCGGTCGTAATCAAGATGGGTCGGGAGGAGCCCGCCGTCTCCATGGATAGTTCCGGCAAGCTTATCTGGGCGCGCCACAATGAAGTGATCTCCGCCATCATCAAGGGCGGCGGTGAGTCTACGCTCTGCCTATGGTATATGAATCACCACTATTGTACTAACGCCGACACTAGATGCGTCCCTCAAAGACAATACCCCCCTCACTCTCCCTATCAAGGAACTGGGCACTTGCGAAGTCTATCCCCAAACTCTAATTCATTCGCCAAATGGCCGATTTACTGCAGTTTGTAAGTCAGAAGAAACCGTGCTGAGGGCTGAAACTAGCTACAATGTAAGCTGGGGCTGACCCTTCCTTTGCTAGGCGGTGATGGAGAGTACATCATCTACACCAGTCTTGCGTGGAGGAACAAGGCATTTGGTTCTGCCCTAGACTTTGTTTGGGCCTCCAAGGAGAACAGTAATGACTTTGCCATCCGCGAATCGGCGACCAGTGTCAAGGTTTACAAAAACTTCACTGAGAAGCAGGGCGGTCTCGACGTCGGATTCCATGCGGATGGGTTGACTGGAGGTACCCTCCTCGGTGTTACAGGTCAAGGCGGTGTTTCTTTCTTCGATTGGAATACTGGTGGCCTTGTCCGTAGGATCGAAGTCGAGCCTAAACAGGTAAGTCACTCTCTGATACTCTCAGCCTGTCGAAGCTTTCTTGATAGATTAACCTTGTGTGGGTAGGTGTACTGGTCGGATAGCGGCGAATTAGTCGCAATTGCCTGCGAGGATACTTTCTATGTTCTGCGATTCTCGAGGGAAAGCTATGTCGAGGCTGTACAATCTGGCCAGGTCGAAGAAGATGGTGTCGAGGCAGCCTTTGAGGTGATCACTGACATTAACGACAGGTAAGTGCCCTATTAGATCCCTTCACTTCTTCCGCTCGGGTTTGTTTTACTGATAGGTTTCTCCCCTTTGTGCAGCGTGCGAACCGGAGAGTGGATTGGTGCTGTCTTCGTTTATACAAACACCACCAACCGACTTAACTACCTCGTTGGCGATCAGACCTACACGATATCCCACTTCGACACACCAATGTATATCCTAGGCTTCATCCAACGTGACGAGCGGATCTACTTGGCAGACAAAGATGTCAATGTCACATCCTTTGGCCTATCTCTACCCGTGCTCGAGTATCAAACTCTCGTGCTCCAGGATGAGATGGAAACAGCACAGGAGCTGCTCCCTAGTATTCCAGGGGACCAGCTCAACAAGATTGCGCGATTCCTCGAGGGCCAGGGCCACAAGGAACTTGCTCTCGAAGTTGCGACAGACCCTGAGCACAAGTTTGACCTAGCGCTTGCTCTTAACCAGCTCGAGGTAGCACTTGAACTAGCGAAGGAGGCGGATGTGGAGCACAAGTGGAAGACAGTGGGAGACGCGGCCCTTGCCGCTTGGGATGTTGCTCTTGCAGCCAAGTGCTTCACCCAGGCCAAGGACGTTGGCTCTTTGCTTCTTCTTCACTCATCTACGGGAGATAGGGAAGGACTTGCGGCGCTTGCAAAGCAGGCCGAAGATGCTGGTGCCCACAACATCGCGTTTAGCTGTCAATGGATGCTCGGCAATATCGATGGCTGTGTCGAGATCCTGACCAAGACTGGCAGGCTTGCGGAGGCTGTTCTCTTTTCTCAGACATACAAACCCAGTGCTACCCGGCCGCTAGTCGACAGCTGGAAGGAGAATTTGGAAAAGAACAAGAAGGGTCGGGTTGCTAAGCTTCTCGGGACTCCTGGTGAGGATGATGACCTCTTCCCAGAGTGGGACGAGTGGCTGAAGCTGGAAAGCGAGGGTAAATCAGCGATCGCGGCCGCTCCTGCGGCCGAGACGGCTAGTAATGGAGGCGAGGAGGAAGAGGCGGGGGCGGAAGCGGAAGAATGAATTTTCGATTAGATGTAGAGGATCATGTTTTGTTTTTGACATTGCTTTACGAGAATACTCGGCGTTGGGCCGGTGGAAAAGGAGATGTCGTCACGAGAACCATACATGCAGAGGATAATCCAAAGGCCTTTAGCTGAATCAAGCATCATGCTCCCGACCCGTGACTGATACAAATGGCGATATGAGGTGCGTTTGGGAGCGCCGGCATGTTCAAGTTGAGTCCTTCTTCCTCCTGTTGATTGTTGCGAGCACTGGCCGCCTGGCTCTTTTGCCAGAACGAGTTAGCTGGCTTAGCTGGCTTTCAGGGTGCCATTGGGGCGGCCTCCAAAGGGAAGGACCCCTGCTCGCCAATTATCAGCCAGCGCCAATCGAAGACCAGCGTGGGCGGGCGAGCTGAAGAGACAGCTGGCTGGCGTTAGTGGTGGCTGGCTAATGGATTGATGTCGGCATGCTGGCTGTCTTCAGGGTCCTCCTGATTTTGGTGGGAAAAAGACTAAAGTAACATGGACAAAGGAGAGGCCAGCCAGCGCCACGATCTTGTTCGTCGGGATGATAACCTCCACTTTCCTCTCTCCCGTTCAATTCTAGTCTCTCTCTCTCGTTCCTTTAACCTGCACCCGGCCTAGACGTTGTACCTTGCCTCGTCGAAACTCCTCTTATTACCCCGAAATTTCTCTTGCTCAAAACCCAGCCGTACACCGATACAAATGACCGCCTCGACCACTCCCACCACTCCACCGCCCTCGACGATGGAGGCGCCTCTAAAGCAGGCGCCCATGATGGCCGCCCCGCCGCCCGGAAGAATCTCCAATCCAACCATTATCTCGCAGCAGCCTGTACGTCTCAGTCCTCCCAATCTTATTTCTCCTTCGCCCCCCTGACTACCGGACCATTGTCCACGGAGCTAACGTATAGCCCCTCCTTCCGACAGACGAGCGAGCCGAGGCCCGAGATGAGCCGTTTGCGAGGAGGCGGTCTCTCTCTCGGATTCGATTGCTGCGGCGGTTCTTGCCGTTTCTACAAACACTGTTGCTAAGAGACTATATAGCTTTTACGAAGGCTCGGAGAATCAGGGGAATGAGAGAGTGAATTGCCACTACGAGCGAGGATTGTGAATCTACGGCGTTGATTTTTCGGCTTGGGCGTTGGTTGGACTTGGGAGCGCTTGGGCCTGGTAGGGTTCGAATGACCAAGGAAATGAGCGTTTTAATCCCGAGGTTATAACATACCAATCTGCAAATCTTGAAATCCAATGAGCTCGCCTAGTTTGACGTAGAGTGGAAGAAGGAGGGCTTTTGCTGCATGTGCTGTGTGTGCGAGGTATCAGGAAAACTTGAAGCAATGGATGCGAATCCTTTGGCTTTGCTGGCCTTGCGTCTTTCTTTCTGGCCCGGCTAGTGATATATTGTGCCCGCGTCAATCCAAACGATCGTTTGCCCCAATCGAAACCGGACACTAGAGCAGAATTCGCTAAAGGTAAAAGTTCGCGATGCAGAAGGTTCCAGAGTACGGAGTCTGTCGTCTCGATCAGGCCTCCTCCCTGACCCCTGCTGGCTCTCACACCTGGCGAAGGGTCCAGCCAGACAGGAGACTGAAGATGGCTCCCGCGAACAGGTAGATTCAAAGTGGTCTCGTCCGGGTGTGATCAGGGAGAAGCAGAAAGGGGGTTGTCCTGATCGAATTGGTGCAGGGGAAAACGATATTTAATTAACAAAAAAAAAAAAAAAAAAAAAAAAAAAGAAAGAAAGAAACAAAGGGAAAAAAATGGAGTAATTGGTAGGAAATTTCCCAAGTTGCTGCCAAAGTCTTCACATGTAGAGATCGACGGAGCGAGAAACAGCCAAAAAGAAAGAGCGACAAAGACAGGATTCGAACCTGTGCGGCCGAAGCCATCAGCTTTCGAGGCTGACCCATTAACCACTCTGGCACTTTGCCTTGCTTCGGAACTTCGGGATCAGTATTAGTATATATAAAGTGTGCAGACTATTCCTTCTGGGTCCAATGTGGATACCCTGTCTCGCACCATCTTGGACTCGTTTTGGGGCTGTGCCTGTCCTTGAAAGTTAGCCGCAAATCATCTCATCTGATGGGAGAATGTCGGAGGGTTAGAAAAGTCCCTCATAGGGCCTGATTGACAGATCGGGGCCCATCAATGCCTGGCTAATTGTGCCGAAGATCCGGGGGCCTTCCTAAGAGTTTCTCGCCCCTGGGGTTTCAGCGTTTTCAGGGGCTATCCTCCCTGCCTATGGGTGCCTGGACCAGCAGGAGCCAGCCCCTCCAGCTGTCCAGGGCCACGAGATGGAACCACCTCGGGCTTGGTCGGCCAGCGTGCTCTTTGGCCCCGCCAGGCTACTACTGTACTGATCTGATCCATCCGCGGATCCGTTCTTCTCTCACAACTGGCTCGGTTGTGGAGGAGTCAAACAACGTCAGCCAACTTTTCGGAGGGCAATTCGGGCTTCAAGCTTGGATAGGAGATATCTATGAATGTTTGTTCCTTTGCCCGCCTCGCATCTGTTGGAAGGGCAGTCGTAGTTTTAGAGTTATAAAAGCTGAAGCTTTCGCCCTGTAGCTTCCGTCATGCGGCGCCTAGACTGGCTGGCGAACCTCTGTGCTGTGGCTCAAACAGCTGGCGGGCTCGAGATGCCAGCGACGATTGCGATGTCGGCATAACATAACGGCCAGCATTCTTCATCCAACGTATCGCTCCCCAACTGCCAGTACTAGGATTCCTTTCCTCTCTTGCCAGAATCATCTTTTCTAAGAGCGCTGCTTGAGAATAGCTCCTTTCAATATCCGATGACAGGCGCCGCTTTTCCCCGGCATTGCCTCAATCAGGTCCGAATCCCCGGGCCTGTCTGTGGGCCTGGGAATGCGCTTCGTCTCAGTGCTATCCAAGTGGAGGCTCAACCACCCCAGCTAACAGGCATGTTGACACTCGAGACGTTAGAACTTGGGCTGTCCTCGCGCCCGGCATGGTACTACGACGTTACGGTACCGCCAGCACTGTCTGGGTTACCGGCGCCAAGAACCCCCAGAGAGGATTCTCGTGTCGCACATTGTTGCTTTGCGAAAATCATCGTGGATCTCGGGGGGAGATCATTTGGGAAGTCGTTGCCGGGGATTGATGTGCATCAACCAAGTACTTTAACTCACGATACACCCTGACTGCGAAGATCTGTTTTGCTATGCTTGCATCGATCATCGCCATTTTCCCCTTTTTTCTTCTCCTTGCATCTTTTTTTTTCTTTCATATTTTCACGGACTGGTCCGCTTGGTTTCGCTTCAGGAAAGCCTTCGCTTCATACTTTCACCTCTTCGATCGCTCTTTTGTCGACATTTCATCGGAACAGTCTTGTATTATTATACCCAAGATGCATTTCGCTACTCTTGTTTTGGCCGCTGCCGCTGGTGTTGCCAACGGAGGTATGTGCTGATGCCATTCTCGGCGAGGGACCCAATCTCCAACCAGAGCCACTAACACATCAGTGCAGCACCCTACGTCGCTCCTCGTCAAGCCAACGCTTGCTTCGTCATCGGCGACGAGGTCCTCCCCGAATCCGTTGTCGACACCGTCACTGCCGTCCAGGGTTCCATTACCTGCAACACCGACGTCCAAACTCTTTCCGGTGTTCCCGACGTAACCTCTGGAGACGTCACCTTCTCCGACGTCAACTTTGCCAACTCCGACCTCACTCCTCTCGAGTTTGCCCTCACCGAGTTCGCCGCGGCCGACCCTCTCGCCGATACTGACCTCCAGCGGTTCGAGGATACTCTCAACGTCTACCTCGCCACTGAGGCTGGCATTCGGTCTGTCGGAGGAGGACTCACCATCAAGGTGCCCAAGTTCTTCCTTGAGTTCCAGGTGTCTCGTATTCAGACTGCGCAAGGCAATCCGCCTACTGCGCCCGGCCTCCAGGTCGATCACCTCTTGGACAAGGTGTTGAAAAACGCTGCCAGTGAGAGCTCCGATCTCCTTGATCAAGTCCGCACCTTGGCCACTCAGCTTAGCTAGCCGGTTTCTTTTCGGTGAATTATATATAATTAAAGAAAAAAAAAACCTGTGAGAAGATTCTGGGGTTAAAAGCTCCTACCATGTATTATGAACCATAGCATTCATTGCGTTGAGCATATCAGCATTATGACAAAGAGCCTTGTATACTATCAGAGCGGAGCCGGGATAGGCGAGGATATGGTCTTATTTAATGCGACTTACTGTGAACTAGTAGAAGTACCGTAGCAAACGTCACGTATGTTAACCGAATACATTGTTCAACGAACTGTGCTTGAATTAAGATCATCGCATAGAGCAACCTATCAACCCAGAGCCGTGAGCTCGCCACATACTAGCCACGGGACACTATCTAGGAACTGTGGAAAGATGCACCTGAAATGATTCACTATTAACGTGGAATTTATGCCCTTAGTTATATATGCTCAATATAATATGTACCAACTCGGGAGCTACAAAAATGAACTATCGAGGATGCCATGCCTGTAACTATATACACTAGGAAGCATGTAAAGAGATGGATCTGTACGGTTGGGTATGATACATGCTAGCCGCAGGTGGCCAGCTAACCCGGTAAAGAATATAAACATTAGAAATGAATCTTCAGCCACCACAGTTTTCCTGTCCGGGCCCCCACGACCGACCACTGCGGGAGAGCATTTTAGATGGTGCCAAAGCCAGCAGTGTTGATGACATTCTTGGCGGTGTTGTAGTCGGTCGCGCTGGCGATGTTCTTGCCAGAGAAGTAGGAGAAGAAGGAGGTATCGGAGCCAGAGAAGCTTCCAGAGCTGCCGAAGCCGTTGACCTGGCAGACGTGGCCGAGGTAGGTGGAGCAGGCGGCGTTGGCGTTGGCGTTGGGGCTGCTGAAGAGCTTGCCGGAGCCACCGGCCTCCAGAGGGGTGTTGATGTTTTGGAAGACGTTGCCCTCGGCGAGGACCTTGGCGCCGGAGTCGAGCTCGAAGGAGTGGCCGGTGCTGTCGTACCAGTAGTTGTTGACGGCGTGGAGGAGGGTGTTGCCGGCGACCTTGGGGGAGCGGCCGGACATGTGGTAGATGTAGTTGTTCTTAAAAGTGATCATCTAGAGACTTGGTGTTAGTGGATGCGTGAAAATCGAATCACGAGGAATGGTTGAATCAACTTACGTCGTTGGAGCCGGTGAAGTAGAGTCCCCAGTAATGGTAGCCGTCGCAAGTAGCAGACCACGAGGTCTTGCCGTCGAACTTGCTGTTTGAGATGGTCACGCGACCACTAGCGTTATTGCCGAGGACGACGTGCTGACGGCCAATGAGGGAGGTGGTAACGTGGTCGATCCAGATCAAATCGGTGTTATCCAAGGTGATGGCGTCACCGCCCCAGACGTACTGCGGGTTAAGGTTGGTGATGTGGACGTTCTGGATGATGATGTTGCTAACACCGCTGACCATACGGAGACCCTTGCCCTTGATGACACCTTTGCTGCCAACGCCGATAAGGGACTTGTTGGACTTGACGGTGATGCCAAGAATGCCGGCCTTGTCGTAGGTGACGCTGACCTTGGGGGCGTTGGGCTGGTAGTTGTCGCACCAGCTGTTCTTGTTGATCGAGGTCTGGCAGCCCGAGGCCGTGCCCCAGGGAGCGCACCCGGTCTCAGTGGCGGTGCCCTCGGATCCGGTGAAGTCAAAGGTGCGGTCAAGCATGATGACGCGCGCTTGGGAGTCGCCGAGGTAGGAGACGAGTTCGGCCGTGGTCTTGGGGTAGACGGGAGTGGCGCTACCGCCACCGGTGACGCCCTTGGCGAAACCCTCGGCGGCGCCGGTGACGGCAGCTACGGTCTGGGCGAGAGCCGCAAGAGCGCCGGTCAAGAGAACGGAAGTCTTCATCGCGAGGGAGGAGGACAAGAATGAACCCAAACAGGTGGCCGAGTTTGAAGGAAATAATATTAGGTATCAAAAGAATGTAAAGCACCACGCTGTGGGATGAATCGAGATAAAGGTAGCCCGGTGTTATCACAGTCACACACCTGTCCCCCTTGGCGCCGAGCGTCTCGCCCTTATATAGGGCAGAGCAGCACAGGGCAGAGATCGGTGGATTGCCGGTATCCTCCGATCAGCCCTGTCATGTCGTCGGTCGTTCCCCTTTCATCGGCCGTTTGCTCCGCTTCTTGGGCCATCTGCAGCGTGCTAGCCCGGCACTATGGCGCTGTCCACCCTTCCGGTGCTATGATAGATCGAATAGGGTCCAAATCTCCGGTGTGCAGGTGAAACTTTGGGCGGTCGTGATTCGTGGATCTCGGCTGGGCCATGGGGCTGTTGGTTCGTTTCATGGCATCACATCGCTCGTCGGCGGATGGTCCACAAATTAGCTGTCGGGATTGATTAAGGGACGTGTGGGGACCCCGAACCTCGGGCAGCAGCTTCGAATTGGGAAAAGGGCCCTATCTTTTAATCGGAAAGTGGGACGGGGGAGGGAGCATGAAGTCTCGGAATGGGTAGGAGAGAGTGTGGGCGTCGTCATCAATGCACCCGTTTCGAGACAGACCTGGCCCTGGCGGGAGGAGTCGTCCAATGTTTTTCTTCCTCAAGCCTCTTCTTGACAATAATAGAGATTGACTCGTATTTGACTCTGAAAGCTCTTGTTCTCTTTTGCGAGCATGCTTGAAGAAGAGCACAGACCAGAGTTTGAAACTAGCTGAGGTGTTGCAACGGTAGTTCCCGCTGTAATTAATCCACCAAATAATATTATTATATGCAACCAGCCAAAGCTGTCCGTCGCAAGGCTTTCTCTATTGTCAAGGGATTCCGACCGACCGGGTGTGATTCGAGCGCTTCTCGTCTCCTCCCACGTCACAACCCGACTTGTTCCTTCACATGACGGCTCGATGTGCCGGTTATCCAGCTTCTAGAAGGGGAGACTTGGCGGCCGTAGAATTTATGTGATAGTCATTGGATGTGTTGTTGTTGTTGTTGTTGAATAGCATCAACATGCACATATTGTAGGCTTTCCCGCTCGGCGCTGCTCTCTATGGTCGCTCGCATCTGAGCACTTATCGATATCTACAAGGATCACAATCAAGAGTTGTTGAATTCAACTGTTCGTCGGAGATCGTCTCTTTCCTATCTTCTGACACCTTGCTGGATCAAACTTCATACACTCCGGGCGTTCGGCTCGTTCTCGAAGCCTTGCTCTTATTAAACAACTGTCAACTCTAGAGAAGAACTGGCTGCTTGCACATCTCGTTGCACACACGATTTCTACCCACACTTTATGCCATCTTGTAGTGAGTTGGGAGGAGACATACATGGTCTTGTTGTGTAGGGGGCTACGCATTTTGCGGAATGCACGCTGGGCTAAATAGAACGACCTGTGACCGAAATCTCGAGCTAAAGCTATAATCACCATTCCTTCAGATCACTTCGCTCACTTTAGTCACAAAGCAAACACCTCTCTGGGACACATCTTTATACACTCCAAGCTCGGGTGCCGCCTCTCTTGACCACCCTAGTAAGCAAAATAACTACCAGCGGTGGCAATGATCACCGACAGGGCGCCGGCTGCGATGACGGTTACTATATCACTCTTGTTGTATCTCGATTTACTCTTGGAACTCACAGGCTCCTTGAAAACTGCATTCGTGCAGCTGTTTTTCGGAACACTGTCTCTATTGCTCTTGTCAGTGCCGCTTCCCGGCAGGGTATTATCAATACTTCCCTCGTGCTTACGGTTTTGGTCCTTGTACACTCGTCCGCATCTTTGATAATAAACGGTGGATCAATTGCGTCGGTGCACATGTGCTTGTTATATGCGTGTTGACATTTGATAATACCGGATATTGCCATTTTCTAAAGACGAACACAACTTAGACTAGGTAGTAGAGACCTGGCTAAGACCGAATATTTCTGGGGCCGAATATACATGTAGAACGAAGGCATCATAAACTCGGGTTCCCTCGAGGATGCGGCCGTTTCGCTCTGCCTCAGTTGTCGTATAGTAATTATATTGGCCAGCCTATGTCATTGGTCCGTGTGTAAGGTAGTAACGACATCAAGGAGAGTCCTGGTGGAGGAACTCACTGTTGTCACTCTTGCTGAGAACATATCAAGGTACTCTGCGTTGGTATTGGCCAACGCATCAATAATATATCAATGGATGTAAGCACTAAGAGGATGACCGCAAGTATTTATTAGAAGCCTCCAATGTCTCTTCGTTGAGAAAGTAATAATCGTTCTGGAGAAGAGGGATATTGGGCAGCGGGATGCTTGAAACGTCTGATTGTGTGCCCTTAAAAGTCTAATGGGTCATCGGCAAATTCCACGTCAATCCTCATCGCGCGCCGAGGAGAGGGATCACCTACCAAAGATTCGAGAGGAGCCAAAAAAAAAAAAAAAAAAAAAAAAAAAAAATGATCGAGCAGCCTGAGTTCATGGAGACTCGAACACAAAACCTCCAGCCCATCCTTAGTCATATGCCCGCGGCGCATTGGCCACCGAGATGTACCTTGGGAAATTGTGAGGGACTGGATCGTGATAGCCTCATCGTTCTCGAACACGCTCACCGAGGCACTGTCCAACTTCTCTACCCGAGACCATCCCCATATCGAAAAAAGAAATACGAAAAAGTCACTCTCGAGTATTACACAAGTCCACTGGAAGCACCATAAGAAATTTACATCTTCTAAATTACGAGGCTGCTGGTAATAAATGTTGGACGATCCGGGAGCAGGAAACAGACGAGTGTCCGACTGGCAAAAAGGCGTTCGGTCCCGAAGGACCTCCGTCTCCTATCCCATTCTAGAGATACCAACTCCTCCCAACCCCGAGAGTTTGACCTGATCTAGTTCCACCTAGACGCCTCAACCCAACGTTCGACCGCTAGGCTATCTCCCAAGGTGACAGTCCTTTCACTTATTTTGATACATCACACTTACCCGCTTTCCTTGTGGTAACACATGCTCCCCTCCGAAATTGCAACAACCTATACACAACCGCTATTAATACCGGAAAGGACTATTTGACTCTTGCTAATGGAATATTACTGACTTAGGATCGGTTATGACGGATTTATTACTTGCTGCTAATTTCCTGTTCTCGGAGTGCGTGAAAGTCACTGGAGCGAAGGCGTGATTCCGAGGCCTTCGGACAGGGTCAAGCACTGGTTTCAACGGCGGATATATCTGTGGAGGGGAGGTCCTCTGATAAATCAAAGTTCCCATGCCAGACTGGCTGGTATCTTATCTTCCACTTGGCCCCGAGGAGCCATGAATCTATCCATTCGGCCGGGTTCAACCAACCAACTCTAACCCCCGAAACTACAGGGAAACCACAGCCCAGTCGTCCTTTCTCCCGAAAGTGGAGAGGAGAAGATCACCGGTGAATCCGCCACCATGCAGTTAGCTTTTGCGGGGATTCGGAGAGTCGGAAGGCTGGGGAATTTCCCGCCCTTCCTTCCCTTGAGCCCACCCGGGTTTAGCGCCTCATCTAAGGCACAAGGACAGACCTAAGCATCCCACTACGCCGACGGAGGCGGGGGCCGGCCACTACCCCCTCGGATGTCCTCTTGAACAGCGTGGCCGAGGGAAACTAGGGTACAATCCGGGCTGGGCAGAGTTTCTCTTGACTACGGACCTTCTTGAGCGTTCAGTGGTGCTTTGGAGCCAGATAAATGAGCACTCCGAACCGCCGTGGGACCAAGGAGCTTCCCCACGAACCCTACACAAAAGGATGCCCTTGGCCGGCGATGCCAGGACACCTAGTGCGGAGCCACAGCCGGAGATTTCCCCACTAGGAGCCTCCGCTAAGCAGAATTGTCCCCAGCCCCAACAACGTTTACCCCGCAAATTGAACTGGAGATACGCCTGCGCATCACCACAATGGGTCTGGGGATCGAGGTAATATATGCGAGAGGGGATCGGCGAGCTTTGTCACCATTGCCTCCCTTCTGATTGGCAACGACATTGCTCGTCGTGCTTGGGGTGCCGTACTTGCGCTAGTCCATCCCCGCATCGTGTATCGTCAATTATTTTAGCCTGGCGATGGGCCGCGCTGGTGAAGTACACATTTTCCATCCTCGTGCGCGCCATGGGGAGCTACTGGACCCTTCCTAATGTCTAGGAAGCTGTGTCACTAGCAACTTGACGGCGCAACACCGCCGCCATTGACATCCCTTTGTCCCACCGCCCCGTCAGGTTTCCATTTCCCCGCCTTCTGCGCACTATTTCACCTCTTCGATCGTGTCCTCCGGGTCCCGTCCCCGCTGTCAATCCCCGCCCCCCACGTCAGTCAGTGGTTTGGGGAGACAGGAACTCCCACTAATCTCGTTGCTTCCAAGGACATTTCAACAATTCTCTAGTTGAGGATTGGTTGCGGTCAACCGGAAGATACGGTCGTTCCTTCCATCCGCTTCGTGTTTGTGAACCAAAAAGAGGCAATCTCGTCGTCTCGAGGCGCAGGGGTAGATCGCGGAGTAACAAATGTGTGCAGCCACTTCCGACGCTAGTTCAACTCACGCCTTCCGTATATAATAACCCATCACGCTGCCTGTGCATGCATGACCAACAAGTGCACTTTGGTCTCCAGGACTCTCTTCGCCTTATTCCTCCTTTCCCTCAAGACCACCACCAACCATCCATACCCGCGTCAATCCCCGCTCAACCTTTGACTGCCATCTATGGTCACGTCCATTCTATCTATAATCAAGTCTACTATGGCCGCAGCGGAAGTTACCGTGCCCTCCCGTCTTAGGACTGTGCCGGGCTCGGTCAATATCCCCGTCGCCAAATTCCCAACCACACCCAACAAGACAGCTCCCGCAGACGTTTCCAAAATTGCAGCCGACCTTGTGAGCTCTTTCAACGAAGCCGTCGAATCTGGAGACTACCAAGCAATTGCGGACCTGTTCGTCGAGAATGGGTTCTGGCGTGACCACTTCGCTCTAACGTGGAATTTCCGAACGGTCAATGGCCCAAGCAATATTGCGAGCTTTTTGAAAGAGGCTGCCAAAAGCAGAGATGGTTTCAGGCTCAAGAAGATTGAGATCGACAACAGCTCCAAGACCCGCGCCCCGACCTTCACGGCTATCGATGGTCCTGGCGAGACCTTTGGTATCCAGACCTTCCTCAATGTGGACACCGCCATTGGAAAGGGTCGGGGTATCACTCGTTTCGTTGAAGTCGGCGGGAAGTGGAAGATCTTTACTCTCTACACGAGCCTGCGAGAGTTGAATGGCCATGAGGAGGGTACTTACCACAATAGGCCTGCCGGTGTGGAGCATGGAGGCAAACCCGGCCGCAAGAATTGGGCCGAGCGAAGGGCGGCTGCAGCCGATTTTGATGATGGTAGCGAGCCTGCGGTATTCATTCTTGGTATGTGCAAAACTACTCCGACTTTCCGTCTTGATAGCGATCGCGATTATGCTAACGTCAACATTAGGTGCCGGCCAGGCAGGTCTCACGGCTGCGGCGAGGCTAAAAGCCCTGGGGATTGAGACTCTCATTATCGATCAGAACGAGCGCGTGGGTGACAACTGGCGAAAGCGATATCACCAACTGGTTCTCCATGACCCTGTATGGTATGACCATATGCCCTATATGAACTTCCCTCCCCAATGGCCCATCTTCACCCCCAAGGATAAGCTTGGTCAATTCTTTGAGGCCTACGCGACGCTTCTCGAACTCAATGTGTGGACTCGCACGGAACTAGTATATACTAGGTGGGACGAGGAGAAGAAGATTTGGACCGTCATCGTGAACCGACGCAAAGAAGACGGCACCAATGAAGTACGCACGTTCCACCCCCGCCACGTTATCCAGGCTACCGGCCACTCCGGCAAGAAGAACATGCCTGCCATGCGCGGGATTGAAACTTTCAAGGGTGACGTGCTGTGCCATTCGTCCGAGTTCCGCGGCGCTCGAGAGAACAGCCAAGGCAGGAAGGCTATCGTGGTTGGATCGTGTAACTCCGGCCATGATATCGCGCAGGACTTCCTCGAGAAAGGCTATGACGTTACTATTGTCCAACGGTCAACCACTCATGTTGTTTCTTCAGCCGCCATCACCGGAATTGGCCTCAAAGGCGTCTATTCGGAGGACGCTCCGCCGGTTGATGATGCCGACCTGCTAATCCACGGCCACCCCAGCTCCGTCTTGAAGGCTCTCAACGTTACCATTTGCGAGAAGGAGGCCAAGTTTGACAAGGAGCTCCTCGATGGCCTTGACAAGGCGGGGTTTAAGACCGACTCCGGCCCGGACGGCGCCGGCCTGATCATCAAGTACTTCCAGCGTGGAGGCGGCTACTACATTGATGTTGGTGCGTCGCGTCTCATTGCCGAGGGCAAGATAAAGGTCAAGCATGGTCAAGAGATTGAGGAGGTTCTTCCTCACGGACTCCGTTTTGCCGATGGCACTGAGCTAGAAGCTGATGAGATCATCTTCGCCACGGGTTACCAGAACATGCGCACTCAGACGCGCCTGACGTTTGGCGATGATATTGCTGATCGAGTTGGCGATATCTGGGGCTTCAACGAGGAGGGAGAGATGCGAACCATTTGGCAAAAGAGCGGGCACCCTGGGTTCTGGTTCCATGGTGGGAACTTGGCGTTATGCAGGTACTACTCGGCGTTCTTGGCTTTGCAGATAAAGGCACTCGAGGAGGGAATCATGAAGTACGATGAGATTTAACGTACAGCTACTGAACTTGGGAGTTTTAATGTTACCCCACCTATAGCTGTGAATACTATACCTGGTGGAATGTAAAATTGTCCACTTGCACACGGCATATTTTGATCTTTGACACGCCTACGGCCCAGCGGTTGTGAAGGACAGTCATGCGTAGCTCTTAAACGTCAGATATCATGTTCGCGGATGTAACCGCTAGGGCTGGTGGGTGTTTAAGAAGGGTCTCGGAACTGAGATGCCGGCAGGCCCCCGTTACCCCGTCCCTATGACTCTTGGGTTCTATGCCATAGCTGCAGTTTGTGTAACCCACTCAAGCCAGATCGAGGTGGGCAAGCCATAGTCGAAAGGCTCCAGTCACCCCCAAGAAGTTCTAATACGATGCCAACCGCCGCCAATAGGTCTAGTAGAAGCGTTTGAAGTTTTCGCAGCCTGTCGAAATCGCGAAAGGAACAGCGACGGCGTTATTCTTGATCCATTAGAATCGGCCGACGAGGGAATTGTGGTGTGGCACAAGCCCCGAGAAGGGTTTGATGACGCATGGGGTGTCTTGGACGCTTTCTCTCAGCCCGGGGGCCTGGCTGATTAGCGATGAAGGGGTAAGAACTTGGACTTTGGATGATATTGACGACGTGACGAAGTTTACTGTTGCCGGGATGGACATCTTGTGGCCCGATTCAAATCTCTGGAGTCGCGTATACGAGCAGCAAATTCGCCAGTTTTGCTAAGCTCCTGTCTAAGAAGAAAATGTTGCTGGCTATGCGCCATCGTCCAAGGAGTCATCTGTTGACAGCCTTGACGCTAAGGAAAAGCGAGAAGATGTCATTGTCATCATCCCAGACCTTGTCTTCGCTATTGATCCCGAAAAAGGGAGAGGTCTTGAAACGCAGGAGTACCGATATGGCCAGTTAATTGTCAACCTTAGAATCGCTGCCTGTAATAGTGGAAGTCTACTTGAGGCATCGCTAATGATGGACCTGAGGCGTTCGGATTCATTCACCACTTACAACTGCTCACAGTCCACGTTAGGTACACTCATGACCTACTCCGTAGGGTCTAATCAATACTAGGTGGTAGCCGGTTCGGGTGGTTCCCCAGAAATTAATGTATTCATCCACGGAAGCTAAGATGACTGGTCCCTACCTTGTAATATTACCGTGCATGCGCTGTCGCCAGTTAATAATGTCGGCACTTGAAACTATAACAGTTGGCTCCATAAGCAATTTAATAATATAGTGTGCACGCAACCAAGACAAGTCATTGCCAAGGGGGGCCCTATAGTCCGGGTATGTTCGATCCTCTAGTTAACCGCATATAATAATATATCAGATCTGCATATCCAGGTCATATGGAGTTGTTTTCACGACACAGAATCACTATTAATTTATATTTACTCTCCATTGTACGGTGGCCGGCCCACGGGCTTGCTCGTCCACCACCAACTACTTAAATGACGCCTTGCCGCCCGTTACCCTCCACGATGCCAGCGTGTGTCGTTGCCGGTGTCGGTTCTTTTTTTGACCCTGGTAAAAAGTCGCGAAACTGTCGTGATATCAAGATGAAGTCTCTTGCTTGTCTTCTTCTCGCTGCTGCGGCCGCCCAGGCGCATTGTACGTCTCTAAAAAGAAAAAAAAAAGAAAAAGCCCCCGACTATTCTATTGGTCAAGTAGTAGCGCTAACTGCTCTAATAGATACCTTTCCACGGCTCGTGGTCAATGGTGTGCCCGAGGAGGCGGATTGGTCCGTCACCCGCATGACGAAGAACGCTCAAAGCAAGCAAGGCATCGAGAACCCTACGGTCGCCGACATCCGTTGCTACCAGGCACAGAACGCGCCCAACATCGCCACCGTTGCTGCCGGCTCAACCATTCATTACATTTCCACGCAGCAGGTCAATCACCCTGGGCCTACTCAATACTATCTTGCCAAGGTTCCCGCGGGCCAATCGGCAAAGACCTGGGATGGGTCCGGTGCCGTCTGGTTCAAGTTCCATACCGAGATGCCAATGATTGATGCGAATAAGCAGCTCACTTGGCCCGGCCAGAGTAAGACAGAGTATGCACTTGTTCTCTTAAGACGTGTTTTTAATGCGTTGTGTTATTTATAGATGAATACGTGACGACGAACGCGACGATTCCTGATAGCATTCCCGACGGCGAGTATCTCCTGCGCGTGGAGCATATCGCCCTTCACATGGCCATGCAGCCAAACAAGGCGCAATTCTATCTCTCTTGCTCGCAGATTGAGATTACCGGTGGAGGAAATGCCAGCCCAGCTCCCCTGGTTGCGTTTCCTGGAGCATACAAGTCGAATGATCCCGGCATCCTAGTTAACCTTGGTGCGATCAGTGCAGAGTCGTATCAACCCCCGGGCCCAGCAGTCTGGCAAGCTTAGATAGCAAGCGTTGGAATATAAGAAAATTCCATCACCTTTACAGACGTTGATCCATTTTTTTTCTCTTCCTGGGTTACAATACTGACCCGGCAGCGTGCCTGGAGTTGACTGCCGGGCAGTCATTGTTTTGTAGAAGCTTCGATAGGTTCTGTACTACCTATTATCCTGCAATAATTTTATTATTACCAATGGTTGGGGCATCTGCATAGCCTGACTGGCCTGCATAACAGTAATGGGTGCAAATCCCGCCTAAAGGTTCCAACACGCCCGCCATTGACACTGGAAGTGTTGGTTCAATTCCACGTATGATGCTGATGGCCAGATTTTTTTTTTTTTTTTTTTTTTTCTCCAACGCACTCCTTGCCTGGGTTTACGCTCGCACGCGGGGTATTACCGAGTTGCCTGATGCCTGACATGACGCCAGGCTCTGATCGACGAAATTAAAACCCATGATTCCCAACAGATTTGGCTGGCCATTTACCACGCGGGGGGCTGCCTACTTCCTCTATTATTGCCAAAGATTGAATTCATAGTCATATTACTGATTGGCCTTACCAAAGGACTCTAGAAATCATATTACGCCTGGCTATTAACCCGAGCCCATTTCGCAATGGATTCTGGAATCGCCTCAATCATCAGCCAGCCGGCAGACCCACAGTCTCAGAGTCGCTTCTTTGGGTTAGCTCCCGAGATACGCAACCTTATCTACTCGTATGTTTTTGTCGACGAGCCGGTACTTTGCACTGGCCACGATTTCCGTATTAAATTCAACCATGACGGTGATCGTGACGACGATGGTGCCCTGGACGCCTCCCCAATCGTGGCTGAAGATGATAGCAACCCGGACAATAATAATACTGGAGGCGCTGAGGCCGGATCAAACGCTCAAGATGCCGGTCTTCAGATAAGCGACTATAGCTCGACAATTTCTGCCGACCCTGGAGATTTATCATTGCCACAGAACGGTGACCCCGAAGACCCCGAGGTTTCAAGTTCAGAGCCGGATGGATCTAGCAGCTTCGAGGACAACGAGGACGAGTCGGACCAAGAAGACTGGGGCGATTTTACCAATGATGTAAGGTCAAGAGACTTTGCCGAGAGGGGAGAAGACCCTGAAGTGTACCGGGCTTCCGACGTGCTCAGGCCCGGCTGCGCGGGCTCCTCCAGGATCCATACTGCACTGCTCCGGACATGTCGTCAAATTTACATCGAGGCTCACCACCTTGTCCTCGAGGGTTTCGTCTGGAAAGGCTGGTACTTCCGGGGCCCACTCCTCACCATCGAACAGCAGGAACGTCGCGAGCATCCACGGCACCTACAAGCCCAGAAACAAGCGTCCCAGGTTCACTTCTTCACTCAGATGTACTGGCT
Source organism: Lomentospora prolificans (assembly GCA_029532625.1). NCBI lineage: Eukaryota > Fungi > Ascomycota > Sordariomycetes > Microascales > Microascaceae > Lomentospora > Lomentospora prolificans. The sequence goes on from JARFXM010000003.1 coordinate 2,465,299, forward strand.
AGACGAACGTTTCTACAGGGAAATCGCCGGTGTCCCGAAAAGTCTCCGCCCTGCCGGTTACGAGCCACTTTTCAGGCGTGTGGAGCATTTTCGAATCACCATCCGTAGCCGGGACTGGTGGCACAACGAATATCACCACGACCTCTGGGTTGACCCGTTCCATCACGGAGGCCGAACAAGTCTCTGGCCCACTATATCCGACTGCGGAGATTTTGGAAAGGAGCCAGCTCCCGAAACTCCTGACTACGACTGGACTCCACCTCGGGACTTTGGGCCCCGCGCATGGGGATTGGCCTTTCGGCATTTACCAAATCTAAAATCGCTCACTATAGATTTCGACACGAGCGAGATGAAGAAGGATAACATGGACACCATCGCTGATTGGGCGGCTCGGGTCTGGCGATTCCCTCTAGGCCCTCGGAAGGATGGGTATGCCTATCTCTCCGCCCAGGGAAATCCGATCCTGAAAACGAGCTGGCGAGGTCTACCGAGCCACTGGCCGTATATCTGCCCGGTATGCCGGTGTGAATGGGCCAGGGCCAAGGTCGAGAACCTGAATTGTCAAGAGTGCGTCCGGAAACAGGCCCTACGAGATCTAAATTTGGGACCGAGGATGTATACCTGGACCTTGACCTGGACACCTCGGATAGGAAAGCTGTGGGTGCCCACATACACACCTGACGACGGGACCATAGAACCCGAAGTAGACGTCACTTGGACTGTGGAATGAGCCTTGATTTGTCTCTTCGAGGGATAGAGGGAGTTTGTGGGTTGGTGGTTATGACCGGGGAAGGGCGGATCCGCAACAGGAGCCGATCGATTCGAAAACAATATTTAGGGCGGAATGAAAGATACGGGATTTTAAACAGTCCCTGTACCGAGACATCAGAGAATCCTAATTTAAGCAACATGTGTAGCTTTATTTTTGTAGTATTGTTATCAGGATACCTTGTTAAAAGCTATGAGAGATGGTCTCTTCTGCGTCAAGCTGAACATCGAGTGCACCACCTCACTTCAGTCCAGCACTCAACGCCTCGAAGAATGATTGGCAATATTAATTCTCAACTTGCATCAGCCTGTCACTCTACATTCTGGACTATCATGACTGCATTAGCCGCAAGGCCAAAGCACATAGACGTCTACAACAAAAATGAATGTTGATGGCCGCACGGAATCAAATACAACACAACTGGCATATTTTGAATACAATAATATTACCCATTCAAGTCCTAGGCGATTTAACAAAGAGGAATGCTGAACAAGCACGGAACATGAATATTTCCAATGTCGGAAATAGTCAGCTGAATCCCCCGCTAGCATTTTCGACAGTGTCGACATCCAGCTGACAGTCGAAGCAGTGTCACAACATTAGGAATGTTGCCATGTCGCCTTCGTGCATGTCACTATGCGAAGATTGCCGTATGCTGGATGCTTTCTTCCGCCCGTGTCTTCCACAGAGACAGACTATGGCGGATCAGCCTGCTTCAACTGGCTGGTCACAGGCTGGTGACACCCCGGCCGCCTGTGAGTGGGCACTCCAGTAGGCAACGGGAGTCACCCCGCTCGCTGTGAGATTCATGACCCCAAGTTCTTGGGCCGAAAAAGGGAGGCTATGGGTGCGGATGACATGGGGCGCAACAACTTCACGGGCGTTGTGATGTTGTTGGTGTTGGATAGATGTGACCTGTTGACTTCATCGAGCATGACGCTCACTACCCAAAGTCCTCAAACTTCTAAGAAGGCGTGTTGGTAGGCAGTGCCACACGACTTTCGGGTCTGAATTTGGGCAACTCTCAGGTGGCAGAGCGCCGCAAACGCTGACAATAGCCCAATGATACACTATTTAAACTGATGAGATATCCCTCTCCTTGGGCACGGGAGGTTTACAGCTAGCAAGCTTCCATTGCAGGCTCTGTTCGATATTACCCATTCTTCCCATCATGACATGCCCCGCTTCAAGTCTGTTCAGACTTCTCCTTAGCCTTCTACTGGCTGGGTTGGTCGTCGCCGACCCAGACCATGAGATTGACACGGCAAACTGGCTGCGTATCCCGGTATCGGACATTGACGGCTTCAATCCAACCCCATGGAGATGCTCAGGTGCTGCGCCTAATGTGCAGACCATTTTGGAATTTCATAGAAACTGGCATTGCACGAACCCAGACCGCAGCAGCTTCAACTGGGGCCGCCGCTTCTTTGGTTTCCACAAGCAGTTCCTCCAGGGCTACAATCGTTACTTGGCGTCTATCGGCGAGCCCAACATACAGACATGGGTCGCTGCTAAGGATGCCCCTGTTCCTCCTGCGCACGGATCCAGACAGAAGAACGCCATCTGCACCGCTTGTCTAGACCTAGCCGACGACTTCAAGGTGCCCGCGGTTGGCGGGAGACTCGACACTTACCAAACCGTGAGCAAAATAGCCGAGGATATAGTTCGCTGGCACAACCTCAATCACGGCTTCATTGGTTCATCAGGGGGCTGCTCGGATGGCTGCAGTGTCGAGTCGACCGCTGCCCGCTGCGGAGATATGGCCTGCCCGCACATCTCGCCTCGAGATCCAATCTTCTACCGGTATCACCACCTTTTTGATGATATCCAGGACGCATGGCGCACACTCAAACCTACAGACATTGCTATTGTCTTGGACAGATCCGGGAGCATGTCGAGTAACACGCCTCGAGGCGGGACGAAGCTTGAGGCCGCCAAGACCGCCGCTGCACTGTTTGCGGATCTCCTCGAGGACGGCTCAAATCACCAACTTGGCATGGTATCGTTTTCGTCCAGAGCGAGCTCTCCCCCTGATATGCCTTTGACTAGCGTAGCGAATGCTCCCGCCGCCCTGCAGCAGGCACTCTCGGGGCTGACCGCGTCAGGTACAACAAGCATTGGTGACGGTTTGATCAAGGCCCAGGAGCTTATCGGTGCTGGCCCTGAAGAAAGGAAAGCTATTCTCCTCTTGACGGATGGAATGGAGAACTCTGCGCCCATGATTGCCAATGCCATCCCGACTCTTGGAGATACCCACGTTTGCTCAGTCGGTTTCGGCTTGGCTGGCGAGCTCGATGGCGCAAAGCTCCAGAGTCTAACCGAGCAACAAGGTGGCATCCACATCAGCACTCCTGACGACCTCGAGTTGCGAAAGTTTTTCGTCTTTTGCTTTGCCAATATTTTTGACACATTTGTGGGTGAGGATCCCTTGGCGACTCTGGGATGGAACGAGACGATTTCTTCGCCGACTATCCATCATTCTCTTTCCGACGAGAAACTCGTCTTCATCCTAAGCTGGCGAAATACCACTTCAGGCAGCAATTTGCGTCTTTCCATCACGTCTCCGTCTGGAAGTGTCGTGGACTTACAAAGCCCCGGCGTGGAGAGCAAGGTCGGCCAATCTTGGCATATTGTGCGCTTCAACCTCCCTCTCCTCGGTGAGAGAGACGGCAACTGGACTGCCCGTGCTGTTCGTCCAATCCACAATTTCGTCAACGGATTTACCTCTCGCTCGTTTGAGGACCCCGAAGAAGGGGTTGCGCTTGTGAAGAACGAAATTGCGGCCCTTTGTCACGGAGGATGCAACCGGACACTCTACTTCGAGGACTCGTACGACGGCGGGCAGTTGTTCGCGGATCGCGAATCCATGTACGGAGGCGCAATTTACTCTCAACCACTGTTATCGGGAGAAATAATTCGCGCTAATAACGCCTCGGAGTTTGCCCAAATCCTCAAGGGTGGGCAGCACTTCGATCTCCTGGTTTACAGTTCCCAGTATACAAAGGACGAGCAGCCGTATGACGGTGAACTGGCTAATTCTCTCTGTCGCAGGAGGTTCAGGAGCATTATCAGCGATAATCGCAGAGTCCGAGGTGCTGAGGGCATCTTGAAGTGTGCCGGCACCGCACGCGGCCAGGGCACTGAATTCAAGCTCATTACTCCAGGACCATCGAAGCTTTTGGATGGCACGACATACCTTACTCGACCGGATGGTGCCATCGAGGGCTCGTATGAAGTCCGAGCGCTGGATGCTAGCACTACCCCCGTCCAGGCTACCTTTGAAGGTGGCCAGGGAGCAGTTATCGCGGTTGGGGATGGAGGAGAAGATGAAGAATATTTCATCACTGTCCTTACCCGCTCAATGGGCAAGGTGAAGCCTTACCAATATCACAACAACACCTACACCACGGAACCTCTGCATCCTACCTTTCACATCCCTGCGACTCATTGGCCATCTTGCGGATATAGCCGGGTCAACGCTACCGTTTCTGTCACGCGCCCCCTGGCGAGTCTTTCTGGATTGCTCTACGCTGCGGCCCAGTCATCCAAAGGCACCAATCCGACATATGCGGATGATTTGGACCCGAGGGCCATTGCCGCATCTACTCTCAACGCCAGCTCCATCCCGACAGAAACGCAGTCATTCATTCTCTTTGACGATGGAACGCACGGCGACACCACTGCGAATGACCATTATTGGGAAATCGACCTGCCCGCCGGTTTCACTGAGTTTGACGGTGAGTATCAGCTACATGCGTACTTTACACTCTGCCAAATCTCCTCATGTGGACGCGAGACTTGCGTTAAGCGAGAGGCTCAGCAAACTATCACGGTGCACCCTCGCCTGCATACTGAATGCAAGTATCACGTGGATAAGTCATCAATCCAGGGCTACACAGACACAAAGACGGTGACATTTTATCCGATTGATGTAAATGGATGCCCACTCGGCCCTGGCTATACCGACCACCTGGTCGTCAGCGGTTGCACCGGGGTTCAAGTGATTGGCGTTGGCGAAGACGGATATGGTGGATACCAGGCGAATGTGAGCTATGTGCCGGGGAATGGACAGCAATATGTGACAATTGCTCAATATGGCCGCCCTTCAAACCTTATCAAGGTTTATTTGAGCTGAAAGAGTGCCTGGATGTAATTTCATTGCGTTGTAGGCCTTGTTTGGAAACCGGGGCCGTCGTGGGTTGTTGGAATTCGCACGGGGCCGATGTCTCCAGCTGAGAGTTGAGATTCGATCAGCATCGGGACTAATCTATCATCTTATGGCAGTTTTCTTCACTTCTAATAGTCTGTCCACGTCTATTGATACTTTCCTCTATCAATGCAGCTCACTCCCTGTTTCCACGTTGCGGCTGTTGCTATTTTGATATAGAGCCATCTTTGCCGTGTCGTATCATATGAACTTCGATCATCTGCCCTTTGTGGGCAGCTAAAGGCATACAGTATTCCAGAGCCCCTAAACAAGAGTGGAAAAGTACCCTGTACGAAGTGGGAGATTTTGGATGACCCTTGGCCAGACTTGGAGGAACTTTTAGCTTCTAAATGTAGGGCCTGTCACCGGCATTATCTTGCCTACTGAAGCCGATAACGTATTCAGACCCATCTCACTTCTAATCACGCCGAGGTATGCTGCAGTAGGTGACGCCGAGGAGTGCTGCTCCGTGGGATCGAGGATTGACAACTAGGCTGGCGTAAGGGACATGGAATGGTCAGGTGATAGGACAGCTGGACATAGCTGTAGGAGCCTGCATGTGATACCAGGACAGAGCTGGCGATGGAAAAGGATGGGACTTGGGGACGGAAATATTAAGGGCTCCCGCTTCGAGCTGGGAGTTGCGTTGCGACGTGGAAGGGGGATGGATGCGGAGACGGACTTTGCATAACGATTTCAATTGTCATGATAGTTCACCTAATGGACTCTCACCCTAGAAGGAATCGGAAATTGCATCGGCAAACGGGTTTATACGAAATACGCAAGGTCTCATGGACGAGATCGAACTTTTCTACTTTCGAGAAGCTCAGCACAGACACAGCCTAATCACCATCGCCGATTGGGCGCAAGTGCGCGCGTCTAATAATAAGTCTAATCGGTTTAATGACAGGAGGATCGCAACAGATCAACTTATGGTGGTTTTACTTCTTGTGAGACAAAAGCACATAAGCAGCCCAGAGAGCAGCGGCCGACGGCGTAGCCGATGCCAAGCCGTTAGGCTCGCTATGTTCCATCTAAGCGTAGAGCTTACAGTGGGCCATGCAGCTGAGTAATAGTCGAGGGCGAGAGCATCAGATTCAGAATGAAGCCGCAGGCGCGGAAACCTAACGACGGCGATTGGAATAACTAGGGTCTCTCTGTACGAGCAAAATGCTACTTCAAGACTCACGACCTAATTCGCTTAAGGGTTTCGTCTTACCCAAAACTTAGCTCTACTCTTTGGTTGGTTTCGTCAAAAGTGCAGCAAATCTAGGGGACCGGCCCGAAGGGAGTTTACAACTTCCATTGTGGTGTTGTTGTCTTGGGGCTGAGATTTACAAGTTGCCTATCTCGGTGCTCACGCTTCAGTCTCATTGGCGAGAAAGCGGGCCAAGCCACAATAATACTACCCCTGCATGGACTGGCCATCGCTAAGCCCTATTACATCCCGACTGCTGAATGTCAGCACAAGACGGATGTAAGGATATCCGTAGGGAGGTGCTGGTCTCGGCTGATTGCAGAGTCGATGGTTGGAGACCTCTCATTCTTGACAGCAAGTATCATGAGACGCATTTGCCGAATAAAAGCTTCCACTCATTCGAGTATGAAATCATGGCGGACCCAGCACCACCATCCTTGATCCTCGCCCAACCTTCAGCTCCATCATCAGATTAGCCTCAAGATAATACCACTTAAGCCTTCTAAGGACCTTCAACTTTCTCGTTTCCTAATCCCATCATGCATCTCCGGGGTTCAGTTGCCCAGCTCTGGGGTATTGTTCAAGTTCTCTCTTCGAGCGTGGGTGTCTACGCTGTCCCTACTCCTCAGGATGTCAAGATCATCGGTCCAAGCATTATCCCCGCTCACCCGAGCACTGACCAGATCTGCTCCGTAACCTACGATGATCCGCACGAGGTCTGGACCAACACCGGCGCTGCTGCTTTCCTGGCCAATTTCATCAACGATAACACCGCAGACAACTGGGCCAACAAAATTGATCAGAAGACTACAAGCGGCGGCAGCCAGGGCGTATCAAACCTAGCTTGCACCGATCTTTTGGCTGGAAACTGCGCTTTCCCTCATGTGCAATGCCGAGGCTATACCCCACCTGAGCTGTTCCATATCCGAAATGCCATGGCCAACGCCCATGCCATGATGAGAGGCTTTCACGAGGTCCTGCAGAATGCTGCTATCGTCGAGACTCTGAACATCGAGAAGCTTGTTAGCGATTTCGGTCCTCCTTCTGCCGACAACGCCGCCGGGTTGCTCAATGCCGCCTGGACCATTGCCGCCGGTGCTGCTGCCCCGGTCGCCCTTGCTGCGGGCCCGTTCACCATTATCGCTGGTGTTTTTGGACTCTTGGCGAGCAGCGGAGGAGAGTCTAGTGGGGATGATGTGTCGATTCAAGTCAAGCAGCAGCTATCCAAGCTCTTCATTGAAGCCGATGAACACCTCAAGAAATTCGCTAGCGCTGTGTTCGGTGGTGTCAACACCAACTTGATCCCCAACCCCAACGACGTGTCCAACCCCATCTCCGCCTTCTTTGCTGAGGGCAGGTACTTGATCAAGGTCACGCCGGAAGGTAGCGTGGATGCAATCGTCACAAAGACTATCAACCTTGCCCGCCGCTTCATCGTAGGTCAACCTAATTAGCGGGTCACAGACGCAATCGAGAATGTTGAAATGTCAATAACTTGTTATTAACAGAGGCAACGACTTGTCGCTACCGCACTTCGCGCATCCAACTACTACATTTTTGTTGATGTAGGGACTCTTACTTGATGTTTTAGCAACTGCTCTATTATTAGTGGCTAACGTATTTTCATGCAATAATATTAGACCGATATCAAGGATCTCGATAGCTGCACCAACGCCCAAGGCTCTGGGTCTCGCTTCATCAACGGGGAATGCTTCCAAATTCACACGTTCGGCCGTCCCCAGTCTAACCAGGCCGGCGTATCCTCCCGTATCCCGCTCGAGAAGATTCTCAAGTTCGACGACGGCGTTTCCGGCTACGACATTGGCGTTGAGAACTTTTACATCAACGCGAACGACTGCGCGAACAGCAACGAATTCTTCAATGGCGACATGCAACAGCCAATTGCTGCCGTGGGACTTGACGAGAATTCGTATCCGCGGTGCTTTTTCAACTTGCCAGTCATCAAGGCGCCCAAGACCCCTTGCAACTTCCCCGACAAGCTCAGACTCCCCGAGAATTTGGGTATCACTGACACCTCGTGCCGTAGGATTGACACCTGTCTTGGCAACCCTAACCCTGGCTGCGTTTCCCTCTAAAGCATCATGGATAATAACATTTGAAGCCTGTACAAACAACGGTTGGGGAGCTACATATATTGGACCATGCGTAGAGTTGAACCGCATCGGGGGGTTTAAGGGATTAAAGTGAAGAGTTTCACCTTTGTTTCCTAATATTATAGACTGCAATTTTTTCTTTCACTATTCTTACTATTTCACTATCCTTACTAGCCCTTGAGGCTTCTCATGCAAGCGGTTATAACTCATGCCATCTAGGCCCTCGGATCCCAGGACGCATCAACCTCATTTAGAAGCCCAAGAGACTTGAAAGGATCGGCATCCAAAACCTTTTCCAAGCTTACCAACTTGAAGCTAGACTCATTGCTGGTACCTCCTTCGGGAAGCTCGTTGGAATCGTCATGCACCACGACCAAACCATAGGGAAAGTCGGGTCCCAACCCCGTTCCAACAGCAGCGATACCATCGGTGTTGGAAACAGCATCAATTTGACCATCGTTCGACTTCGCAATTGTAAAAGTGCCAACGTACTCGTGGGGGATGGCGCGGCGGTAGATGTTGTAGGCGCTAACACCCTGGTTTGACACGACGATGAAACCCTCATTGGGCTCCTTGCCAAATACAAGCGTGACGCCCTCCACGTCAGCACGGAGATTTCCGTCACCCACGTATGCGATCCGCTCACCCGGCTCAGTGGAGTCGGGTTCCGCGTCGTACCTCCAGAGAGCAGAGGGCTCTTCTCCAATGAGAATCCATCCGTTCTCCTCATCGGTAACGCAACCTTCAACCTGGCCGCCAGATCCGCCGGTGAAATCACGCACAAGAGTAGTCTCAAGCGTGCCGTTTGCAGTGGAAGTCAGCTCGAATTGAAGATAGCGGGCCGACTTTTCGTTGACGAAGAGGTACTGCTTCCCAGTCTTGGGAGACCGGTAAACGCAGGAGCCGTAGACCGTGTAGTCATCAACAGTGGGTTGAACACCGCCAGGGATTTCCGTAAGTGTACCGTTAGGCAACATTTCGAACAAGCTAATACACATCAAGTTAGGAATTTGCCTTTTATCGAGTTATGCTATGGATGGGAATGAAGCTTACCAGAGAGTGTCATCAGAACGGCAGGCGGCATACGCAAGATCAATCTTCCGGTCACCCGCTTGGAAGTTGTAGATGATGTCCACATTGTTGGGTTCACCGGCGGGAATCGTCTGGAGCAACTTGCCAGTGAGATCAAACACACCGAGCCCGGCTCCTTCGGTAGACTTGGTGGTGGTGATAATTCGGGACTTTTCAGGGGCTTCGGGAGAAATCCAGATGGCCGGATCATCACCGTCGCCGCCGTTGGCCTCCGTTTCGTAGGTGGCCTCAACAACGACAAAGGAGCACTGGAGACCACCCCAGCCAGCGTCACACTCGCACTTGTTAGGACCGACGCATTTTCCGTTTCCGGAACAGTTGGCTGTACATCGGAAGTCTTTGCACTTGTCGCCGGTGTACCCAGCGAAGCAAGAGCAGCTAGACTTCTTACCGCAGAAACCATTGCCCGAGCACTTCTTGCAGATGGGGGAGTGGTTTGAGCAGGACGCTTGGTCTCGAGGATTGTACTCGGAGTTGGCAGTCACACCCAATTCCTCAAGCACGTTCTCAAGGGAGCTGACACCGAAGCCAGCGACATCATCGTCGGCCTCAATGGCATATGTAACGGCGCCGAGAGGATATTTCGATGTGGCGGCTTGGTAAAGGCTCAGACCCTGGACCTCGACATCCTCGAGGCCAGTCAGGCTGAGAGTGCCAACGAGTTCGAAAGATTGGGTATACACTCCAATCTTATCTTCCTGGGCAACGAAAAGGTAGTCGGAAGCGCCCTTCGCAGAGGCATACACGGCCAACCCCGTGACGTCGTCTTCTGCCTCGCCAAGCTTGGCGATTTCTGGAGATGCGGTCGACTCAGCGAGGTCAAAATAATAAACGCTTTTATCGTCGTCCGTTGACAAGAAAAGCCTGCCCGTGGAAGCCGACGATGCGCAACCAGAGGCTTCAAAGGGAACAGTGAACGTTTGAACCTATAATAAGGGATTAGTTACAAGTCGGGGTGAGCCATAATAATACGGATGCAACGTACCTCGACTAACTCGACTGCTTCTCCACTCTTGCGAGCCAAGAATTGCATGCCCTGGCCCTTACCAAAAAGGTAGATGTAGCTATTCCCGGTCTTGCTCTTCCACGAGCATAGTGCCGACCAGTCGCCAAGCGCCGTGAACTGAGCCGATTCGGCCTCAGCAAGCGCAGGAAGTTGGAACGCCCTGATTATGGAATCGGGCTGGGCAATGGAGAACACCCAGTCCTTGTCGGCGATTCCGTAAACAGTGGTCAGTAGCTTTGTCCGTCCAGCCACCACAGACTTGACGGTTGGGATAGGGCTGTCGCCGTTGAGGTCCCAAGCGTGGAATCCTCCAGTGGAAGTTCCACCGTCATTGCCGAGCAGTAAGGGCTGCGACTCGGAATAGTAAACACCAGTCCAGTCAGATTCCACAGTGCCCGTAAGAGCCGTCACGTTGAGCTCGAGCTCCACAGCCGCCGTCACGAGCCACGATTGCGCAGCAGCCGCGAGGAGTGTGGCGGGAAGTGAAAGGGACTTCATCTCGATGGCAGACAAACAAGGGCCACGGTAGTACGCGAGCCTAGCGAACGGAAGCGTTGACCAGCCCAGGAAAGATGCGAGCAATGGCGAATCCTCGTGCTTTTAATATCCCCCTTCTGATATGTAGCAAACGTCTTGATCATATTAAGATTAAATGGTTACACTCGCCCGTGCAACTTTGACCCCAACGGAGGCACGACACTGCACACTGGAGCTCATTCGAATGCATGCTTCCCGCTTGAGCTTACACGTGCAGAACTGTCAAATCTTAAAGATGAGTGAAGCGACAGCGGACGTTCGACGAATCGTGCTTCGATGGCCGCTATTAATTGGTTTAAAACAAAGCTGGCTTGCAGGGCCCAGAGAAGCTCCCAAGACGCGTTTCCGTTTTGGGGCACCGACTGGCAGGTCTTGGCGAGGGGTGGATCATTTCCCGTTCGGACATCGGTCTGGGAGTTGCGAAAGGGTCCTTGCAGGTTGGTCGTGTGGGGGGTTATGCAGAGAATCCTGGAATTGCCGGCGAGTGAAACCTGTGGGATGATGCCCTGACTTCACTCTAATAGGTGATTGATGCACAAAGAACAACTTCATCCACCTAAAAAGAAATGAAGCTGGAAAAAAGCGCATTCTCGAAGCAGGCCATCAATCAGACGATATCGATATTCCCTTACGAGTATGTTACAACCTGACCTCCCCTTGGCGGGGGGATTATTGATAACCTTAACCCTAGCCAAGCTAAGCATGGCAGGCGAAGAGCTCCTCTCTTCCAACGAAGTACTATAGAGGTCACAAGAGTCCTTACAGAAATTCCCAGGCTGTACTTTATTCATGAACGACAAAGATCCCCTAATGGATCGATTTCGAGATAATGTTCTTAATGCTTCATTGGAGAGCTCGAGATCATCATCCCAGACGGTCCGCTGGATGGCAGGGAGACGTTCCATCCTCGGTTCTCCCAGCGGATTCGCGATGTTAGTCAAGTCAAATTTTAGCCGCGCAATTCAATAAGTGTAATCTCGTCAGCATTGTATCCTTGAATGTGTCCTTCGCCACAGGGAGGGGCAATAATATAGAGACGCATTACCCATGGTCGATGTTGATGTTGTGTAGGTTACCGCGTTCAACGCCGCTATTACGTCGCTAATACCGAAGGATATGCCTCGCAGAAGACTGCCTGTGCACTATTATTCGCAAAATTGCCTTGCTCTATAAACGTCTTGGGATGGTCAGGATGCCATCTAATAACAAAGCCGTCATATATATTCGTCGGATCTGAACATAGTTTTAGTTCCGTGAGTAGACCATGATCTAGTCCCTAAGATTGGGATAAGAAACTACCAACCAGGTTCCATGAGGTGAAATCATCCATCTATTTCACTTAATAGTTGTTTCACCCCAATGCACCAACTGAAGCAGCTATTCCACGCAGCACGTCCGGATGTTGGCTTCTCCGGAACAAGTGGGAATAAATAATGGTAATAGTATTCCTAAATCCTCACCTCTTGAAGCATTATTGACCCCCAGTTGTTCAGCGCGTTAGCCAAAAATGCAGTATCCGAAAGAGCGTTTGGTGATGCCGCAGCTTTCCCCTCTCCGGTTGGTCCAAAAACCTTTCGTAGAAAGTCGTCGTAGTTCCAGAAGTCGAAGCGATATGCTCCGTTGGGAGCCCTGCTACAGATGAATCAGTGTTAGCGTACCCTCGCTCTCATTACTAACACACACCCATAGACAACTATTATCCGGCGCACCTGGAAAGGTCAATCTGCCGGTTATTATACGATCTCTCTCGGACGTCCCATATCAAAGTTCTCCATCATCAAATAGGTTGATCCCGCGGCGCAATTCTTCTATTTCAGTCAATTCTATCCATTCCAACAATAGTCAACGGGTCCGGGTGACCACTTAAGCATCACAAGAAGAGGTAGAGCTCGCCTTGGGGAATACTCGGAGTGAGTCGGCCGTGTCATGTTCTAATCAGCTCATTCTCTAATAAACCCATAGATTACCCGGATCAGGGGAGAGAGCTGGCTCGGCACAGCCAAAGTATACGCCTACCTCCCAGATGATAACCCATCTCCAAGTCCAATCCCGGCTGTGAGCTGGATGTTTCATAGCCCCGGAGCTATGGTGATATAGTCTGGGGTGAGTATAATTTCCTTTACGAGAGCAACGGACTTGATGGAGTGTTCGGCCGGTGCGCCATCGGCTTGAGCCCGAAGGCGTTGAGCCTATGGGCAATCCCTATTACATCCTTCCATCCTCCCCAACCGCAGATTCACCAAATCCCTTCCCTTTATGCTCAGGCATGGATAATCCATCACTTCGCTGCGAACTGAACCGTTGTAGATTTATCCCCTGGTCAGATTAGTGTATCCAAGTTCGTGGCGGAGTGAACTGTTGAATAGATATCTATATTATCATCAGTATCTTATGTATTAAAGAGACATTATATAAGGGTTGATCATCAATATTAGAGTGAAGAGGCATAATATATTAGGTGAACTAGATATAAGGTAGGTATAAAGTATATTAGGTCACTAATCACTATCCTTCTTCTTCTCTTTTCTATTTTCCTAGATATTCTCCTTCTTTTATAGTTAGGGACCTTAGTATAAGATTCCTTTAATCTAGTATCTAACTCTACCTAATTAGATACTCTAATTACTCTCTTTTTCCTACTACTATATAGTTATAGTATTATTACTAGCTAGATTACCTATTTACTCTTAACTACTAGGCTATTACTTCCTTATTACTAACTAGGTTATCTATTTACCCTAATAGCTAGGTTACTATATTATAGCTACTAGCTAGGTTATCTATTTGCTCTTAACTACTAGGTTATTATATTATTATTACTAGCTAGGTTACTAGGTTATCTATTTACCCTAATAGCTAGGTTACTATATTATAGCTACTAGCTAGATTACCTATTTACTCCTAACTACTAGGTTATTATAGTATTAGTTTCCCTGATTCTAGTAAGGGTATTATAAGGGTAATTATTATTACTATAACTTTATTAGTTCTTCTTCTCTTCCTTATATAGTCTCCCCCCTTCTTTAGCTTTATCCTTAGAGCTATTAAAGTAGGTTAGTATAGGATAGTGATCTTACTATTATTTCACTATATATTCTCATAGAGTCTACTTATCTATTCTATAATAGTAGAGATTCATATAGTAATAGAGGAGAAAGGTTTATATAGGAGGTAGTTTATAGGTACTTCACTTGACTTTACCTGAAGTATTATATTACTATTCTTATATATTTTATTCAAGAAGAATTCCTGGTTTAGAAGTCATGATAGAGGTATTCTTGGTCATATATAATCATTGAATCATATAAAATGAATAGAAAAAATTTTCAAATACTATTACTCTTTCTCTTTTTAGTCAATAGGTAATAGTTGCCTATATCCTGCTGCTTCTATTCTTCTTCTTCCTCTTCTTCTTCTTCCTATCTATATTACTATTATCCTCCTATTATACTATTTCTTATTATACCACCCCTTTTTCAAATAAAAAAAAAATATTTTCTAATTCTCTATACACCACTATGCCTACCTATAAGCAGTCTACCTCTACCTCATACACTACTACTTCAAAGTATATGAAAATAATACAAGGGGCTGTTTTATAGGTCTTTGACTGTCTTAATGATATTGCTAAGTCTATTTCTGCTTATATAAGTAATAGGGTTATTAAGGCCTTGCCCTACTATTATTACCTCTATTATATAGTATAATAGGGAGAGGGCTATAAGGTGGTATAGGCTGACCTACCCTGCCTTAAAACCTCCTATATATTTGCTACTAGTGTATATACTCCTCTCTTCTAGTTCCTTATCTTTAGATACTAACTTTTAGTTTTAGCTACTAGTATTAAGTATATAAGGTATATTTAGTAGGCTAAGCCCTATATCCCTTCTACTAGGCCCTTAGTAGACTAGGGGGTTATTCTTATAGCTACTCTTACTAGTAATAGTATCCCTAAGGTTAGTATTCCTTATAACTTCTAAGATAGTAAGGATATTACTAACTTCCTATAGATAGGCTAAGCTAAAGGAGGTCTAATAGGCTATAAAGAAGTTATTATTAAAGGTAAGGAAGGAAGAGAGTAGGGACCTAACCTCTATACTATCTTAAGTAAAGTAGTAGGAGTATTTAGCTTCTAACTCTAATAGGATAGTAGACCTCTTAGAGGGGATCCTTTTAGTAATAGAGACTTAGCTTTACTTTAAAGCTAGCTTTATTATTACTAGGTTTTTAATAAGGGCTAGTAAAGGAGCTACTAGTTAAGGTTTAGATAGTTAGAGAGTTTATAGCTAGAAGGGTAGTTAGGGAGCTAGTAGCTAGGGGTTAAGTTAGGGGGTTAGTAGCTAAAGGGGTAGCTAAGTAGAGTCTAATAGTAATTTCCCTTCTAACTAAGAGGGAGGAGGTTTATAGTATATTTATTAAGGAGATAAGTTTACTTTTACTTTATTTACTAGTTCTTATAATTAATTATAGAGTAATTCTAGTAGTATTCTAATATTTTACTCTTTTAAAATAAAAATTCTCTACTAGTAGTTTATAGGATAATCTCTTCTTAATCTCCTTCTACTCCCTTTAATAGTTTATCTACTCTGATTACTAAGTCTGATCTATTCCTTATACCTTATACCTATAGCTATACCTTATATTTATCTATTAACTAGGGGTTTTTAAATATACTATAATATTCCTATAAACTTTCTTTAATAGGATAGCCCTTCTATTAGATAAGATATTATCTAGCCTAATATAGCCCTTTTACTCTAAGGATTACTTTAACTTTATAAGTAGGTTTAGGGATATTAGGGACCTCCTATAATACTATAAGTCCTTCTCCTAGCCTTAGGTAGTAGGGTTCTAGTAAACTAATAGGGAAGATAGGGTAAAGTTAAGTCTATAGTAGTAATACTAATTAGTATACTAATTTATAATACCCTATAATTACTTCTACCTAATAAGGACTTATAAACTTTTTAGATAGTTTCCTACTTAGCCTACTAGATCTTAGGTTCTTTATAGATAAGAGGATCTAGTTACCTACTATAAATTCCTTTTTTACCCTTTATTAATTATAGTATATAGTATATAAATATATAACTTCTTTAAGGTTCTTCCTAGCTTCTTCCCTAGTAATACCTAGTTACTAGGCTTATATAGTAGCCTAGGGTATACTTCCTTTTCCTTATATCTATATTTTAAATATATAGGGCTAGAAACTAAATAGTATATTTATAGGGGTATTATAAAGGGAAGTATACTAGGTATTATTATAAGTATACTAGGTAAGAGGTAGTAGTATAGCCTAGTTATTCTATTCTTTATTATAAAAAGTATAAAGGTATTATTTAAGGACCTAGTTGATTTACTTAGTCTACTTATTAGTTTAAGGGTAGTATATAGTACTTAGCCTTTAGCTAGTACCTAAGGCCTTATATATTATTTCCTAGAACTTACTAGTAAATAATAAACCTCTATTAGATACTATTCCTTTAAAAGGACTAAAGTATTAGTAGATATAGTAGATTAGTAGATCTATAAAGCCCCTACTAGTTAGGTTCTTACTTATTTTAATATATATTATATACTTAGTAAAGTAGTTAATAATAATAAGGATTATATTATACTTCTTCTTATATACTGATTCTAAGGGTAGAAGGTTAGTAATGAAATCTAGTAAGATCTTAGTAAAGGGCCTACTAGGTACCTTAAGTAGTACTAGGAGTTTATATAGCTTATACTATCATGATTTTACTTTTTAATATATATAATAAGTAAGAATATAGCTTTAAATATTATATACTATAGAGTCCTAATAGAATTTACTATAAACTTACTTCTAGGTTTATATAATACTGAGGTAACTTACTATAAAGGAGTTATATATTAGTTTAAGTATTTTATTATATATAGGAATAAGTATATAAACCTAGCTATCTATCCTTAGAATACCTTTATTATAAAAGCTCTATTACTATTTTAATACTTATCTACTATAACTTTACTATTTCTATCCCTCTATTTTTATAAAGGGATCCTCTTTTTATACTACTTATATAGTATCTATAAGAGTAGGCTTAAGACTTTCTTATTTATTACTATTAGTACATGGCATACCTGCTTGCAATATTTCCAGTATACTATTACTTATGGCCACTAAACTTGGCATACTACTTGTGCTTGGGTCCTCAGCTGCTTTGCCACTGCTTAGCAACTGGGCTGCATGACATGTTATCACTACTATAGCCCTTAGGTGTCTGGACTTTAATACTAGCAAGTAGATACTGTATATACTGTGTGTTGGCTTCACTTCTGGAAAATGCTATAGAAGGCCTTCCCTGGCCTCTATTTTTACTATTATATATACTATGCCTAATATATGATCACAATACCTGCTCAAGGGGTCCACTAGGTTCTTCACTCCCTCATAATATTTGATCTCAAAGTCAAATACTGCAAGCTCTTCTATCTATCTTGCTTCTCAACTAGATAGCCTCTGCTTCATAGTAAGATAGTAGTGGTTCAGGTGGTTAGTCACTACTTCGACTATATAAGCTAAATAGGCTATATAGTATTACTACTACTAAAACACTTATACAATCACTAATAGTTCCGTATCAGGAGTTGAGTATCATAGCTCAGCACCTTGTAGCTTCTTTAAAAGGAATATAACAGGGAACCAGAGCCTATTATACTCCTAGCTCAGGATTATACCTATTATATATTCTAAGGTATTAGTTTTAATATAAGTTCACTACTTAGAGTTAAAGTACTAGAGGAGTAGTATACTACTAAAGAAGCTCTTTAGTTCCTTAAAAATAGCTTATATCTTATCTATTATTATTATAAGTCCTTTAGTACTACTTTTTATAGTATTAGTAAGGGCTACTATAACTTTACTATAGTTCTTAATAAAATATTAGTAGAACCTAGCAAATCCTAGGAATATAAGGATTTTATAGATAGTTCATAGTTTAGGCTACTCCTAAATCATAGTAATATACTTACTTTCTATTTCTATTCTATTAGGCCCTATAATAAATCTAAGAAATCTAACTTTTTCTACTTTAAATTTATACTTCTTTAAATTAATTTATAGTCTACTTTCTACTAGTTATTTAAATATACTATAAATATATATATAATAAGTTTCAAGGTCTTAAAAGTAGATTAGTATATTATCTAAGTAGATAATATAAACTATATCTACTAGGTTACCTAGTATTTTATTAATATAGGTCTAGAAGGTTATAGGTATATTTATAAGTCTGAATAGTATAACTATATACTTAAAGTAACTATATTAATATTAAAATACTATTTTCTATTAATTACCTTCTTTAATACTTATAGAGTAGTATATATCTTTAAGGTTAAGATAGGTATAGTATTATAAGTACTTTAAATAGTCTAGGATTTTATTAATAAGTGGAAGAGATATATGGTTCTTTTATATCACTTGGTTCAAGCCTCTGTAATTAATATATATTTATAGAGAGCCTCCTTTTTTTAGGATAAAGAGTATTAGGGCACCTATAGGGCTACTACTAGGTTATATCTACCCCTTTTCAAGGGTATCTTAAAGGTACTACTATAAGACTACTAGTTCTTTCTCTACTAGTAGGTAGATAGGGCTAAAGGGAACCTCTTTACCTAATTCTAGAATAATTTTATATACTATTTTAGTAGCCCTCTAATACCTTTTCTATATAGTCTTAAAGAGATTATAGTAATAACTTAGTATTATTAGATTAGGACTAGGTATAGTATTTCCTTCTAAACCCTCCTCTTCTTTAGTTTCCTTAGGGTAAATTATAACTAAGAATATATAGTAAGATATATATATATAAGTATATAGTTCCTTTTTACTTTTATAGATAAGAATACCCTTAGGTCTAGTTAGATATACCTATACTTAGTATTTATAGTTCTTTAGTAGTTTGACTACTTTATACTAGGGATATCTAAGGATATAGTTATAAGGTCTAATATTAGTAATAATCTATATTATACTTATATATCTAGTTATACTTAAGTTATTAATAATTTATATAAGATATTACTATTACCTAATAATATTAAATATATTTTTCTACTATTATATAGGGTTACCCTAATAAGGTTAAAGATTAGTAAGTTTATAAGTACTTAGTAAGTATTTTACTATAATATTAAAGAATAAGCTACTATTAAGGAGTACTTCTTATTTAAGCCAGTAGCTATTAGTATATAGTTCTATAGGAGTTATTATATAGTCTACTATAAGCTTATTATCTCCTTAGGGTTTCTCTACTATTATTCTACTAGTATTTATAGTAGTTATAAAGCTTATATAAGGTACTACTAGTATAGTATTAGGGTTCTAGGAGTTTATATTTAGATAGATAGACTATATATAGCTTTTTTAGTTATATCCTTAATAAAGCACTTTAGGATACTTATAGATAATATAGCTAGGAGTGCTATAGCTATAGTAGGTAACCTTACTAGGGGTTTGCTATAGAGTTTATTTAGGTTATAGGGTATTTATATAAGCTTGGTATATTCTTTTTAAAGTTAGTATTATTAGGCTTATTATCCTATTAATACTTTATTAGCTATTTAAAGTACTTCTATTCCCTTATTAGTACTAGTTAGAATTATTCTTAATATTTCCTCTATTATTATTTACTATAGTCTCTTAGTTACTATTATATAAGAATAAGCCTTCTATACTATAAGCCTACTTAATAAGTTTAGAGTAATTCTTTAGTAGTCTATACTAAGTTAGAACTATATATAGTAGTTCCCTTACTATAATATATATAAAGATATATATAAATTTTTTTAAGATAGGAAAAGGGAGTTTAATAAGTATTAGTTTATATTCTTCTAAGTAAGAGTTAAAGTTCTAGTTCTCTTATTACTAAAGGTTAACTAACTATTAACCTCCTATAACTATATAGTTATTATACCTAGAGTTTAAAGCTCTAAGGAAGTTCTCTATATAGCTCTAGGGAATAAATTTAAGATCTCCTCTAAAAGTATAAGTAATATAAGTTATCTAATAGATTACTATAACTCTACTAAGGAAGCCTATAGTAATAGAATACTTCTAATATTCATCTATTATTTTACTAAAGTAGTCAAAGTAGGCTTTAAGTTTAAATAAGAAGGTATTAAGTTAGGCCTAGGTACTTCCTTTATACTCTATAGGTTATAAGTTATTTAGGATTCTATTACTAAGTTATATATACTTTACTAGGGATTTACTAGTACTTATAGTAGGAGTAGAATCTTCCTAGAAAGAATTAAAAGTTAGAATTTCCCCTTCTATAAATATAGTAAGATAAGTATACTTATACTTATTAGCTACCTATAACCTAATAGTATAGATAGTATTATTAAGTTCTTATCTACTAAGGCTAATAATATAATTAGGAGTAAGATTAGTAATATCTCTAATTAGTAAAGAGTTTATAGTAGTTTCTCCTTAAAAGTAGAAAGGAGCTCCTAAAATACTAATAAGGTTATTAAATATTAGATCTTCTATAATAATATTTATATAATATTAATCTTATATATTAAGATACTAAAAGGTTATAAGTTCTTTACTATATTCTTAGTTAATAGTCTTAAGGATAATATTAATAATTTTAAAAGAGTAGTCTTTATAGTTAGATATCTTATCCTTAATAGTCTAATTAATAAGTTAAAGAGTAATTAGTATATAAGGGTTAATTATTAATATTAGAGTAAAGAGGTATAATATATTAGGTAAACTAGATATAAGGTAGGTATAAAGTATATTAGGTTACTAATTACTATCCTTCTTCTTCTCTTTTCTATTTTCCTAGATATTCTCTTTTTTTTATAGTTAGGGACTTTAATATAAGGTTCCTTTAATCTAGTATCTAACTCTACCTAGTTAGATACTCTAATTACTCTCTCTTTCCTACTACTATATAGTTATAGTATTATTACTAGCTAGATCACTTATTTACTCTTAACTACTAGGCTATTACTTCCTTATTACTAGCTAGGTTATCTGTTTGCCCTGATGGCTGGGTTGCTATATTATAGCTACTAGCTGGGTTATCTGTTTGCTCTTAACTACTAGGTTATCATATCATCATCGCTAGCTAGGTCGCTGGGTCGTCTGTTTGCCCTGACGGCTGGGTTGCTGTGTTATAGCTGCTAGCTGGATTGCCCGTTTACTCCTAACTGCTGGGTCATCACAGCATTAGTTTCCCTGATTCCAGCGAGGGTATCGTGAGGGCGATCGTTATCGCTGTGACTTCGTTGGTTCTTCTTCTCTTCCTTACACATTAAGTCCGATGAAGATCACTCTGGGGTAACCAAAGAATTGGGAAAGCTCTGCATTCTGATCGCATCATCAAATAATCGGCTACGTGTTGTCTTCGATTTCCCTCCATGGCCGTGAATTGCCGCTCCAGTATCCTCCCTGGATTCCAGAAATATTCGTGTATCGGTGCTGCTCTAAACGGTCACCGCGGAAGACACGACAAATGGCGTGTTGTTGGTAGGGCACTATGTGTCTCTTGGCTTATTCAACTGGCCCTCCTCAGATGGAAGTCGGGTATTGCGATAATAACCCCGAGCAAGCACGTTAGTTCACCGTCTACCGACATATGTGCCGATAGACTAGCCTCCATATAATACGCGTGTCTTCTATAATACAACCCCTTTTCTTCTCCCGAGCCCCCATAGGTCGCACCTGATACACGCTTATATGGTAATTTGCGCCCTTAATACTTGGGGTACATGAGCTGGGGTCGATATTTCGGGATTTTCTGCCTCGGGAATGACCCTCGCACGCCAGGAGATGCTTGCAAAGTCAATACCAAAGGGGCTTGGGTCCTAAGGGCGCATGTTGCGAAATTGTTAATAATGAGTAGCCGCGCTTGTCGTGGTTGGGTGCACAGCCATCCCACGGAAACAAGAACGAGCATACTTAGTATTGCAGGCAGGCTTGAGTTCCTGCGAAGAACCCCGAGCGGTTAAGTCGATTTGCCCCGGAAGATGCGTCATGAAACGCCATGGAATACCATAATGCGCCTCTTGGAATCCTGATCCCTCTGTCAATACACCATCAATAGCCCTATCTAGAACGTGGTTTGTACCTGTCCTTCGCAAGGCACGAGAGTGGGATCTCACATCATCACAATCTAGGCGTTAGGTAAATATACAAGTGACCCTACACGGTAAGCCATTAGAACTGTAGATCTCGGAGTAGTAGTGGGTTATCAAGACGATAGCGCCCTGATTATTATGCTTGTCTCAGTAAAGACTAGCAATGGTATTATTGGTATTCGTGAGCACCAGACGGTGACATTTCGGCGAGAACAGGTTCAAGTTAAATTTACTGCCACACCATGGTCTCCCCTTCTCGCGATCCCACAATCTTTGTCGACGGGTTAAAAAGCCGGTGGGCACACAAAAGCGCGGCCAGCTATAGTTGCGCTTGCCACATAATATAGACGGACTGACCACTCAGAGACGGCCACTATGCGTCCAAGTTCCCAATGAAAGTCGCCAAGCACGAACGACCTCCTTTTCTCTCGGCGTCCTTGTTGCGTTTAGCAGCGGGGCGATGGAAATCCCAACCTTTGCTCGACGCGATGCAGTGCAGATACTTGACCACCGGGTTCTTCTCGCCATGCCAGAGCTAATCGGTGTCGGGTGTTGAAGCATTCACTTCGTCGTGGCGGACCCTCCTCGCACGTGTGTGGTCTACTTTGTAGGCACTAAGATGCGGCCTGGCAGTTTTCCAACAAATGTCGGCAGTTAGTGGATATATTGGTCGTCTTCCGGAATAATAGATGAACTTTTGGATTTACACGGACGGGTATTGCGGGGCACGACGCCGGCGTGTGGCAGCAAATTTAGCTTCTTTAATATTTTTTTTTTCCGTGACGTTTGTTCGCCAATATAACGGACGAGTGAATAGGCCCCGCTTTTTAATCCCATCAATAGATGAGGATAAATAGGCGACTTTTTACATAGATGATGGCAACGTAATTCGCCATCAAGTACCCAACGCCACTCTGTCAACGGCAAGTTGTCTGGGGTAATCGTAGTGTGGGGAACCGGTGGGAGCGAACTGTCCACCAGTATCCACGAGGGAGACAGGCACCCGGGTATGGCGCTGGAAGTGTAAGTGAGCGGCTTATCGATGTTGACGGATTATTTGATGCTTGCTCTCTCTTGCTCTCTATCTCTCTCTCTCTCTCTCTCTCTATATATATATATATATCAGGGCTCTAATATATACGCCAGGGCCCTAGGCTCTATATAATGGATGGCTGTCCCGGAACTCTCCCACATCTCCCCTTCCGGACACCTCGCCTTCTCCCACCCACCCACCATCGCTGTCACTGCTCCTTGAACATCACGCTCATTCTGCAACAATGAAGTGGTTTCCCATTGTCTCCGCGCTCGTCGCGCCTTCGCAGGCTGCGCTCCGATTCGGATGCTCGACCTTGACCATCCAACGTCTTGACCCTCTCGTCGAGCCCGGCGCGGTCCCCTCCGCTCATCTTCACCAGATTGTCGGTGGAAATGCCTTCAACGCGACCATGGAGGGTGACGTTGGCGAAAGGGGAACCTGCACCACCTGCACCTTCACCGAGGACTTTTCTAACTACTGGACCGCCGTCATGTTCTTCAAGCACCCCAACGGCACCTACCAGCGAGTTCCCATCATGCAGAACACTGCCCTTCCCAACGGTATCAACGGTGGCATGACCGTGTACTACACTCAGCAGGACTTCTCCTCTAACGGAAACCAGAAGATCACTGCCTTCCCTCCCGTACGTGTGCTCTGCTCAGTTGTGTCCATGATAATTCATAGCAGACTAACATAAAAGTCAGGGCTTCCGCATGGTCGTCGGCAACCCCGGTGTCAAGACCTTGGCCGAGCAGCAGGCCAACCAGGGTGCTCCTGGTCTCCGTTTCGTGTGCCTCCAGAACAAGGGCACCCGATTCCCCGAGCTCACCACCTTCCCCGAGTCTCCTTGTGTCGGCGGTATCATGACCGTCCACCACTTCCCCGCGTAAGCCAACAGCCCCCCTTCGCGCCTACTCTTTTCCCGGATTTAGATCTCTTTGCTAACCGTGACGTAGCTGCTGGGATGGCGTCAATGCCGATAGCCCTGACCACAAGTCACACATGTACGACACCCAGAGGGGAACCTTTGTCAACGCCGGCCCCTGCCCCGCCTCCCACCCCGTCCGTGTTCCCCAGGTCGCCTACGAGACCCTCTGGGACACCACTCAGTTCAACGGTCTCTGGCCCGCTGGCAGCCCCAACCCCTTCACTCTTAGCTACGGCGATGGTGAGGGCTACGGCACTCACGCCGATTACCTCTTTGGCTGGAAGGGAGACTCGCTTCAGCGCGCCATGGATTCAAACTGCATGTTCAACGCTTGCGAGAACGGCCGCCCTCTTCTCTCGCAGGGTCCCAACGAAATGAACAAGTGCACCATTCCTCAACTCGTCAACGAGAACATTGACGGCTGTAAGTTCCACAATAACACCCACTCAATCTATCCGCAAAAGACGGACAATTTAACTAATTATGCTACTCTAGGGCTCACCGAGATGCCTGGCCAGGGCATGATCATGAACAAGAACAAATAATTAAGCGATCTCTGGTGGCTCTTAATCCTGGTGGGCTAAGATATATTGGGAGATAGCTATTACCGGCCGGAAAAACTTCTATTATACAAGTAGTTTGATAGCACAGGATGGCCGATCCCGAGGATATCAATTACGGTGTATTCTGGGCTCCGATATCAACTAGGAGTCCAACTTTATCTTTCATTCATATAACTTGAGCGACTTTCATTTCTTTTGACACAGATCTTTGGCTAGTCGCCATTTTCTTTCTGTCCCAGAATGACCTAGACAAATCCAAATATCTAATTTGAAGGAAGTTTTCCAGTTCCAACCACTTATACTTGACTTTACCTAGTATTCCGTTTTACTGGGGTTTTTTCTTTCTTTTACTTTTTCTTTTTTAGATGAGGATGATGATGATCCGGAATCGCAGAACTCTGCTTTCTCCTTATGAACGAATATTCTCCATGTATTAGTGCGACCGACCCTTTGGCCCGGGACGTCCGCTATCAATCTGCGGGGTGTGATTCTGGTGAGTTGTCTGTTGAGGCGATGACTTCGTCTTTGGGATTCTCACGGAGGGTGTCACACTAATACCTCCAGTGTCACTCCATGAAGTCATGGATGCCACAGAGAAAAGACATCCCGCCGTCACGTCGGCTGCAAGGGAGCGGGTCCGCCACGAGCGAGATGGATGCAAGCAATCTTGCGGAGAGGAAGCACATCAGTGGGGCGAACGGAGCCAGGCTCGGCGCTTTTTTCTTTCCTTCTTTTGCTTCCTTTCTTTGGCGAGCTAATCCAAACTGTCAGTATCTCAAAATGCCCCGAAAAAGAATAACATTCCGCACCACCTAACCCATGTGGGAAGGGTGTTTATTCGATTTCCCGGTTCGCATTTACTTAACCGATACCTGACATCTTGGCTGCCGTGGTTATTACAAACTAATCGCACGGATGGACGGAAGGAGTGCGGCGTGAGCTGGCTCCTGTGACCTCGAGCACGCTCTTCGTTGCGAAAATGCCACTCGTTTCACTGGGCACTTATGCCTTGGCACTATAAATATTGACGAGAAGTGGCATTTGCTCTCTCCCCTCTTGGAGCAGAAGAGATCAACCATCCATTGCTTGGCTTACTGGCATTTCCGAGGGACTGATCTTGACTGAGAATGGATGGCGAGCAGCGATCGACAGTGTTATTCTTGGCGCACTGGGAGGCCCAAAGCTCGGTTAACGAGCGCGAGAGGTCAATCTAAACTTAATATACTCGCAACTTGATGGCGATTCCGTTTAGACGGCGGCAGGTAATTAGAGCCGGGGCCAATCCGCGATCAAGACCCGCCCACCCAGCCGCCCGGCTCAGGCGGGGCCGGGGCCAAGGCGGGAACTCGTCGTTCCGAAAGGGGCAATGGCTCATATTGTCTTTGTGGATCAGGTGCCTCCATTTGCATACTCGTGCTCTTATCACCGTTATTGTGCCTATACATGCTCCTAGGCCCGCCGACGGAAGTGGCAACCATTATTACCCAAATTTTCCCTGGAAGACTTTTTATTAGTGATCATGCTTCGCTGGAGAGTGCCTTGATGCACGCCCAAAGATGGGACAAGGAAGAAAATTATAGGGGGTTTATTTACCATCTTGAACCCTTGCCTTGAGAGGGATATTCAATTCTCAACTTCCACCGCCCTCGGCTAGTGCTAAACCTAACCTTAAGGCTATTGAAGAGAACAGACACCCCACTTCGAAATGCTGCACTCTCCAAATAGCTCCAGCACGAATGAATCGCGAAAGGGTGCGAATCAAGATTCAACCTCCCCATATCATGTTACTCTTTCAGGGTCTTCGCATACCACCGCATAAGATAAATTGACTCTCACATGGTTGCGGCTCATATCCCCCGACGACTTATGTCTGCTGAAGCAGCCACGAAATGTCAACAAGTTTCAAGCCCCAGGCTGGGAGGCAATTATGGTGTAAGGCTGGTACATATTACGCAGTCATCGTTGTACGAAACGAGATAGAGCCAAAAGTCCACGCACATAGATATAACGAGAGAGAAGCCTTCGCCGTATCCCTGCGGACTGAGCAGGTGGCCAGGACCTAATGGCCCCTGGTCCTCGGGATATTTCGGCGTTTGTAGACAGACATATAAGTGATGTATCTCATAGAGAGTGAAATTCAGAAACAACTCGGCATAGAATGTACGCAGGACTTACTCACCGGGATATCAAAGGACCTTTACCTGCCAAGTTCACGCATCGTTAAAGCATTAGAGAGGGCAGCCAAAGTGCTTTTGCGAAAGAGCTCCACGTCATGACCATTAATCTACAAATCATACCAACTGTGACACCGCTTCTCTACTCAATACTTCGCTTCCTTTCGAAGCTAAGGCTGCTCTAATGCGTAAACCAATGCACTCTGTGCCGGCCCCCGCCCAAGACATCGGCATCTAGACCATGTCGCTCAACTGAACTGTATATGACAAACAATCTCTATTATATAGAGGGCTGGGGGAGGAAATAAAGCGCACACACATCAAAGCACTGGTTTCCTCAAATTTGGAAACTGCTTGAGCCAAATTTTCCGTTCCGGTGACACTTATTCGTGAGGATCCAAGGCTGGGCGAGCAAGACCTACTAGTAGCTAATGGGTATCATTGGTCCACGCCTAACTTTCCAAAAAATTCCTTGGTGGTGGTGACTCTCCTTTGGGCTTATCTTGCAGCTCGGCCTGTGGTTCTCCTCGTCAAAAGGTGCACAGGGGACGGCCGTGTCGCCGGAAAGATGACGCTACGCCGATTGTTAATGCGACAAGGCTCCCTATGCGCAAATTGGATTAGCCGTATTTGCGAGATCGGAAGAGCATCGTGACGATGGAGCAGGACGGCCAACCTCTCTCTCGATACGAGAAGTAGGATGCAGTCTATAGTATTAGCGCCGTGCGGTGCAGAATGGGTGTTGAGAGGTCTGGAAATGTGGCCCTGGTGGCTCTAATAATTATTGGAGGCTAGTGCAGGTAGGAGGCCAAGTTGGGCTGATTTGTGCATTATGTGGGCTTTCTGGGATATTATGTCTACTGGGATAACCCCTGTAGCCCAGGCTACGCTGCGTGGAATTGATTTGTGTCATCGGGGCATGGGAGCATCCATCAAGAAGAACAGCCTCTGGAAGGAAGCCGATGGTGGATTCGAGGAAGGTATTTGAACTCCTGGTTCTGTGCTGATCATCTCAGACCACCGTGGCGGAGTATGAAAGTGCAGAAATAACGTCCGCTAACGTCCGTCTATTGTGGGATAGGGCAGGCTGCTTGAAGGAGTCTTTGTAGATTTGGTAGGAAATTTGATAACAGCGTGAAGAGATTTTCAGACCTGGAGCAGAAAGAAATGGCATCGACCCATTCCAAGGCGGGCTGTTGAGTCCGTCGGCTTGCTCGACTTGGAGAAGATAATACCCGAGCTCGAGCTGGTGACATTGGATCTATATTAAGCGCTAGCTGAGGCTATTGAGTTCTAAGAGCATACAAGCCATGGGACTAAATGGCAGTGCCGAGGTTACTTTTGGACTCCACGAAGAAGAGCATGGCATCTCCTCGTCGGATGTGGACAGCGTCGGCATGGGTGGAGAAGGCTTATTATTGATGAGACGTCCAGGCTGGGCGTCGCCAAGTGACCTAATCCTTGCAGTGATGAACAGGGGTGGAAGGGGCCACAGATTGATAAGTGAACCTTAGCTTTGCCAGGCTGAGGATGTCCTGATGCACGAAAGACTCTTGGCCCTGTTTGTCAATGCCCCATGTTGTGTGGTGCACCCTCGCCTACCAGGCCACGAAAGGAAATTGCCTCAAAGCGACAGGAACAAAGAGCATGTTCTTCAGCCGAGTCTTCGTACCACGCGGTCATCCCCCTCGTAAAAAGTCATGAACCCGGTTTGTTGTTTGGGTCCTACTAGTAGGCAAGGCCAGCTACCGATCCGGAATGAAGCGAGCTGGGAAGAAGGGAATGGTCACAGATGGGGCCACTTCGCAGCTCCCGATCCCAGTCTGGTTGTGTCCGGACAGCCAGCTGGAGTTGATGTTTGGATGAGAAAATCTGTGCGCCGACCTAATAACAGGCGTGGGGCCTCAAGATAACCTCGGATAGCGCCAGGCCAGCGGTTTGTCCAAAGGTCAGAGGAAGGATAAGCCAGCGCGTGTCAGGACGAAAGGAAACACTACAACACGCGCTCGTAAAGCTCATTTCCGACTTTCTTCCGAGTCCTACGCAAGCTGGAAAGGCTTGTTCAATTCAACGAGCTACACTAATACTATAGGAGGTACAAAAACCGCAAGAAGCGAAACGTCATTGGAGAGCGCCAGCAGGGAGGGCACTTGATACGCCCCGGCTGCTCGCGGCACTGGCACCAGGGAAGGTCCACTCGTGCTCTGTTTGTCTTAAGTCAACCCACCCCACCTGGCAGGCCTTCACCACCGCTAGCTTGAAGGTGGTGTGTGTATTGTGTGTTGTGTGTTGGCCACGGCTGGCTGGCTCAACTGATCCATGCTGGCTGAGGGCCAGCGCTAGACCTAATGGAGCCCAGTACATCTACAACGCGTTGTTGAACCCCTTTCACGGTCGGCCCAGTCACATTTGGATGCTGGCGTCGACTTGTTGCGCTCCAGCAAACAAGACCTGGGCTTGAAATCTTATCAGATCATCTGATAAGATTATATCGCATTGCAAGGGTAAAGGAAAAGCCCATCGTTCATGTCCTCTCCACCAAAAAAGTTTTACATTCAACACTAGCCAGGTCCCGTCCTTTCCTCTAGTGGGCTGACCCAATATTATGATCGGTTTGTTGGCTCCGTTGTGGCTTGCCCAACAACATTGAACCTTCACCACTCGTACTTTCCTTCTGTCAAAGTATCTGCGAAGTAGTCCAAGAGGAAGCTTCAAGCTGACCTTGTTCTCGATCCATCACATCTGTGCCGCGTCGAAAACATCTCTCTCGACCTTGGAAGCTTCAGTTAAACTCTATCTACTATGCTATGCTGACCTATTGGCTGAGAAGAGTCCACACCGCATGATGCAGACTACTAGTAGCAATGGTGGTTATTTCGGCCCACAGCGAACGATCGATCGCGTGGGTAACTTTTGCTTCCATCGTGGCATGCACCAAGAGGCCGACATCCATCTTGTGGATGCTATCTTCCGCGCCAAGTCTCGCCGCCTGGTACGGACATTGCCCTCCTCGAGCGCTCACGTTTCTTCAAGAGACATTTGTCCCAGAAAGGGATAGAGGATAATAATACCTTTAGCACGGGTCCAGCTATGATCACATCGTCAACTACCGTCACAAAACTTGGCGGAGAGAAGAGCTCCACTGTTGCACTCACTTCGATGTCCAACGTTTCGACCTATCGCGGCCCCGCGACCTCGAATTTCTGAGCTTATTGCCCTCCACTCGAGTCCGTCCTAGCCGCCAGCTACTTGTGCTTCCCACGCGACCTGCCTCTACTCCCCTTGCTACGATGTGCGGCTCGATCTGCAGGTCAAGCAAGCTAGCTAGCTAATATTATGCGCACCACGTTCGCCTAATTGGACATGGAACCTTGGGCTCAAGAGATGAAGCCATATCTATCCTGGTCATTGTCGGCTATCCGGCCTCTAGAAAGGGCACAGGTGAGGGGGAAGAGCCTAAAATTGCCAAGAGAGTTTCTTAAGGCCATGTCGCCGTCAAGCTCCACAATATTCCGTAGCCTCGAATGCAGCGGCGTTGATGGGCCGACTACAAGACATGCGCACCATTGCCATCTTGCGTGTATTTAATGTGGCGGATTCCCGTTGAATCCTTCAGTCCCCAACCTCATCCATTATCAGGCCGTCAACCCTGGGTATAACCAGCGCCCTTCTCAGTCTCGGACTGGTCACCAAACCCACTCACTCATTTGAGACGCACACTTGCATATCAGCAACTATGAGGACTTCGATGTCCCTCGGCACCGCCGCGGTGCTGGCCCTAGCCTCTGTGGCCCGGGCCGTTCCAATGTGTGCGGTAAGCCGGTGCAAATCCCTCGCCTTCGATATGGCATCTAGCTAATACATCGCTCGATTCACTACAGATAAACTGCTTCCAAAATGCCGTCACTGACTACCCTCCTCTCGACTGCACGGAAGCCAACATGTATCTCTGCTTTTGCAAGAGCACGTTCCTCGCCCTTACCTTCAAAGACTGCACGTACACTGATTGCGAGAGTGCGGCCGACACTGTGGAAGCCATTGAGTTTGGCCTTGATCTTTGCGAACGTGAGCATCCCACACCGCAAAATTCCCCACGGCTGTATGATTAACAATGTTCTACAGAACTGGGGGCCCCTCTCGACATTCCCACCGGCCCGCCCGAGTCTTGGGTACGTTCTTGTCTTTACTACATCAATATAAGACCCCCAAGCACGTCCCATAGCTAACCATATGATAGACTGCCTCGGCGACCACATCCACTGAACCCACCTCGGTTGATAGTGTCTCTGCTGCCCCTACCCGAACTCGCACCCCTTGGCCTGAGTGTGTTTTCACTTGCGTGGACAAGAGCCTGGCGGGTGGCGAAGCATATGGCTGCGCGTCAGATGACTATGGCTGCTTCTGCGAGAATGAAGATCTTGTCACTGGATACCGTGATTGCGCCTATTCCGAGTGTAAGACCCCCGAGGAAATCACACGTGTGATCAACTATGGTCTCTACCTCTGCGAGTCCGCCAATGTCACCATCACTGTTCCCACTGTTCCCCCCACTCTTGTCCCTAGCGGAACTGCCAGTACCACTTCTTCTGCACCTACCCGCACCCATACGCCTTGGCCTGATTGCGTTTTCACTTGTGTTGATCAGGGTCTGGCTAGTGGTGAGGCCTACGGCTGCGCCCCGGATGACTATGAATGCTTTTGCAGGCACGAGGACCTTGTTACTGGCTATCGTGACTGCGCCTATGCTGAATGCAAGTCTCCCGAGGAGATCACGCGTGTGATCAACTACGGTCTCTATCTCTGCGACTCTGTCAACGTCACTATCACTGTGCCTACTGTCCCCCCTACTGTTGTCCCTACTGTTGTCCCTACTGGCACTGCTACTAGCACCTCCTCTGCACCGACCCGTACCCGCACTCCATGGCCAGAGTGTGTGTTCACTTGTGTTGATCAGGGCCTCGCTGCTGGCGAGCCGTATGGATGTACCCAGGATAACCCTGGCTGCTTCTGCGAGCACGAGGATCTCGTCATTGGATACCGTGATTGCGCCTATGCTGAATGCAAATCTCCCGTGGAAATCACCCGTGTCATCAACTACGGCCTCTACCTCTGCGAGGCCGCCAACATCACCATCACGGTTCCTACTGTCCCTCCCACGGCTGGCCCTACTGGTCGTTCCACTGCCAAGCCTACTGCCACCGGCGAGCCCAAGCCCACCGGCAGCAGTGATGATGAGGACTGCCCCACCGAGACTGAGGCGTCTAATCCTGGACCCACCAAGGCTCCTTGCCAAACAGGCAACTGCCCGGGTGAAAGTGATGATGTTGATGACGAAGATGAGTCCCAGACACCTTGCGACACCGGTAACTGCCCTAGCGCGGGTAGTGGCTCTGGTTCTGGTGGTTCTAGCTCCGGCTCCGGTGCTGGCAGTGGTAGCGGTAGCGGTGGCGGTGACGAGCAAGTCGTTGTTGCCTTGGTAAGTTTCATTACTCCTTCCCTTTCTCTCACATTCTCACATAGCCAAACTATTAACATATCATTACCCTAGGCCAACGCCCTGACCGCCGCTCCCGGCCTCGTCCTCGCTGCCGGCCTCGCATTCGCCATCCTGGTCTAGCCTCGTTACATCAGAGAGATCACGAGAAGCGGCGCGAGTAAAGCCCTTCGATTTCGCTTCGGCTTCCACCCGAGCAACTCGTATAATTTATTTCACAAATCTGTAAATGGTGGCCGACCTTCTTCCCTTCTACTTCACTCTGTATTTATTCGGACGGATCAGCCGGGTGCAGAGGGTGGAA
This sequence comes from Lomentospora prolificans, assembly GCA_029532625.1. NCBI lineage: Eukaryota > Fungi > Ascomycota > Sordariomycetes > Microascales > Microascaceae > Lomentospora > Lomentospora prolificans. Next base: position 2,497,845 of record JARFXM010000003.1, read on the forward strand.
ATTCAACTCCGTCCTCACAATCGGCTCGGTCCTTACCAGCACCCAAAAGATATCCTCATGCCGTTTCGGGTGGTGTCGAGGCGTAATACGAACCGAATTGGAAAGATGACCAGGTAATTTTCTCTTTTTCTTTTCTGGGAGGATGGACTCAGTATTTTACTTTACCATGTCTCTTCTCGTAGAGCTTCATCGTCATGAGGAAGGCAGCCAGCCGCGCTGTTTAGTTTTTAATAATAGCGTTTAGTTTTTTTACGTCACACACAAGGGATCCATTTCTTGCGGGGATGCGACCGCAAAAGGGCCCGATTCCCCGCGTCGCAGATATGCTACACAAACCTGCTTGCAAGGCCGTGTCTTCTACTCAGGGGCTTTCTCGATCCCCGCTGAAGGCATCCTCTGGAATGCATCGGCTAGTCCAAGAGCGGAGTACTGTGGACCGTCAATTCACACACAACAAGGGGTGGTGTCGGGTAGGTTCGGCGGCGGATGAACGGAACTTGGTGCTGCGCAAAGCTGCTCGTCGATTGGCAGTCTTCCTGAGATCCATCCATATGGATAGATCATCGACAGATAGCCTGCACTGTCAACGATACAGTTGGTAAGCATGATTACTCTTGACACTGTTCTATTGATTCACTATCAAAATGTCTATCCCCCAAATGAGTTCTTCCGAAGCGCACGCCGCCACAGTCTGCACCACCAAGTCGTTGAGGACATAGATGATAAGATGCAATCTGTGAACGAACGGCTGAATTGTGGCCGAACTGGAAGGCATATGGTATCTGTGTTAAACAAATCAAAAAAAACTTTTCCCAGGTTCCGAGGGGGGGTATCCTTAAAAGCAATATGAGAAGATTCCAGTTCCAATTAACGCCGCGCTTCTGTTGTTTTCCCACGCGTTGACTGGCCTCTTTAGAAAGTGGTGTCGTTCGTGGGAGGTCCGTCGTAGTTCTTGTGGCCCCAGACGACGTACCAAGCCGCCGAGATTAGGGTTGCACCAACAAATACAACGGGAGCATAGTTCACCGTGGCCGCGGTGACAGGAATGTAGGACGGCATGCAGAAGAGAGGCATGGCGAGAAGGGACCAAGCTAATAGACGATATGTTAGCATATCGTACGATCATCAGGGTCGACGGGCGTTAGTATTAGAACCCCCCAGACGGAGACTCACCAAGGGCAATGACGTTGGCGGGGACACCAAACTTGCCGAGGGAAAACTTGGCGCCGACCAAGTGCTTACGACCACTCGCCAGGCTGATGGCAATGGGCGTGGCATAAGCTGCAGTGAGGCAAATAACACCAACACCAGAGAAGGCGTTGAATGCGGCAGAGGAACCGAAGTAGATGAGGCCGAGGAGGATCTGAACAACCATGCTCAGCATCATAGCATTGAGAGGGAGATCCAAGCCCTCATGAACTTTCTTCCACCACCTGGAACCAGGAATTGCACCATCACGCGCAAAAGCCCAGGTGCAGCGAGAGGCAGCCGTAGTGCAGCCGATACCGCAAATGAGGGCGAGGACCATGATGGGGATAAGAAGCCCAATGGCGCCCTGGGAAGAGCCGACGGCTTCCTTCAGAATCGTAGGGACGGGTTGTCCATTCGCGAGGTTGATGAGCATCTGGATATCCGGGAGCACGAAAACGAGGGGAATGAGGAAGAGGAGCCCGGCCAGAGCATTGATGAAAATTGTAGCTACCATGGCCTTGGGAACTTGAGTCGCCGGTTGGTGGACCTCCTCGCACATAGAGATGATCATTCCTGTTGACGACGTGGCATATCCGGCATGAAGGAGACCAACGCAGAAGGACCAACCATCCGGCCAGCCAGAGTTGGACTCGAAGTGACCAAAAACATACGAAGCGGAATGGCGGCCGTTCTTGGCGATTACAAGCACAGAAATCATGATGGCCACGACGCCAGCAAATGTCCAGAAGATGGCGACCGTCTGGCAGAGTAGTTAGTTTAGCAGTCTTATTTGGCAGCTGCGTTGCGAACACGATTCTAAAGGCACTCCACTCACATCCAAGATGGGTAACCACTTGTTACCAAGGGCTGAGACAGCATTGCAGAAGAGGGTGATGGCGAGGAAGATAAGAAAGACTTGATACGTCGAGGCCTCAAAGACACCGACGCCAGGTTCCTTCTCAAACACATTGACACAGGCAACGAAGAAAAGAGTGGTGCCGAAGTTTACGGCCAGGGTAATCGTAATGTTCCCAACGACGTATAGCCATCCGCAAATCCAACTAGCTAATCGCCGCCAGGACGCCGGGGCGAGCATAAACGCTTGATAATACACGCCTAAATCGGGTTAGTACGAGCATTACAATAGCGCTACAACCATGGTCGAGTATGAGCTTGGTAAAACCTTGTGCCAGTCCAAAAAAAAGAGGGGGGACCCGAGAATTTCAGGACTACACAGGAACATAGAGGAAGGAAAAATGCGAGAACACGAGGGAAGGGTGATGAAGGGTGAGCAAAGTACCTCCTGCAGTTGGGTATACGCTTGTGATCTCGCCTAAGGACGCAGCAACGCACGCAATGATCATTGAGACACCCAGCCAACCCCAAATGATATTGACCGGCCCACCACCGATGAGCGGGTAATAGAGAGTGGTAGCAAGGCCATATGGAATCGAGGCCAGAACGAACGACATGAAGGCGACCTGGAGAGTCGAGCGGCTACGCGAGAGCTCGGGTTTATAACCCAAGGCCTCAAGGGCCTGGTCAGCCTGGAAATCAGTGGCAGACGAGCGACGCTGGTGGAGATGTTCAGGATCTCCATGGCGGCCAACGCCCTTGTCAGAGCCGGAAGAGTGCTGAGCTTCCACGGTAGCCTTGTAAGTTGTTTGATCCATTGTTAGGGATGCCAGAGCTAACCCGTGGGGAAAGTCGATTAAGGTTGTAGCTCGGAGCTAGGAGGGCTGAGAGAAGGAAGGAGAGATTGAGGCAACGGAAATGGTCAAAGAGAGATCGGATGGGATTGTTATGTATACGAGACTCGCATGCTGGTTTGGGTTACATCCGAAATCTGCACCGATGCTCTGCAACCACGGATAAGCTTACACGATAACAGCTGGAGGGTAAATCGGAAAGTGAGCGATTGGGGTGTCTGGTTTGAAGAAGAAAGAACAGAAGAATGGGAAGGAGAAATCCGGGAAAGAGATAGGGAAACCGGGTCCATAAAATTGTTCTCCACGGAAGGGTTTTCCATGCCGTTTTCTTCCCGAGGAACTGGGGCCACCAGTTCGCTAAGGAGAGTAGCGCGAGATGGAGGCAACATAGTACGATGAGGGTAATACCAGTAGTGGATTTTCTTTTTTTGGTTGGTCCGGTCTTGGGAATCCCAGCCGGCGTCTGCCAGCAAGCACACGACACCTAATACTTGTACTTGGAGGCGAAAGGAAGGACGTGGGGGCCCCTGTTCAGCGCGATCAGAGCGACGGCAACGAGCCTATCAAGACTGCGGGCCAGCTTCCTATTCCAGACTGGTGTGGTGAAGTGGGGTCACAATGCAGTATTCAAGGATTCTTACTCTTCTAACCAGATGCAGGCCGGACACTCCGATTACTAACCCGCTTTCCCTTATTCGTGACGTAATGCTACACACGCCATCGAGTGATTCCAAGGCGTTGGGCGGAATAAAACTCTTGCCAAGAGAAAGTCCGACCTTGACCACATTGGATGTGAACATCGAGAGAAGCATTGGTCCAAGGGAACGAGTGCGGGATGGTGTGTGCGGAGAATGCAAGTATTTCGTAGGGTTGCACCCCAAAGGCTTGGCTCATCGACGTCATGTACAAGATTGGGAGGGTGCGTCCCTGCAATTAGGCCGAGTATAATATTCAGGATCCGTGCCGCGGCGCACCTTCTCTTCTGCTTATTTTCTATTGGTAGCTCTCGCCCCAACCAAGATACCTCCGAACTACATTGGGATCAGGGAAAAACATGTGATAACCCCCAGACAGGATCCAACAAAGGAAAACCAGTCCAAACTCCCGCCAACGTGCATGCGACGACTGGATGGAATATGAGGCCGAATCCAAAAGTGAACGGCTCAATGGTCCATCCCCAAAGACTCTTAGCCGCTTACCTTCTTCCCCGAATCCTCTTTCAGCGAAACGATACGGTTGAGCACAATCTTGTCACCCACGCTGTCCGAATCCATGGCCTAGAGAGGTACTAATTGTCAGCCGCGCGTTCCTAATATCGGTTCATATGGCCATGAAGAATTGAAAAGGAAACACTTACAAAGTAGCCGACACGAATAGCTTGGAATCGCACAGCTTCCGGTCGGTCGGTTCCGCTTTCCTCTCCCGCCGTCGCTGGCCACGGCGCCCTGCTCCGGATTTCTTGATAGCCAGTTTCTACGAGCGCCTTCGGGTAGATCGTCTCGCTATTCTCGTTGATGTCGTTCAAGAAACCTCCCTCGACGCCCATGGGATCGTCCGATTTGAACAGTTGGTTGTAGATACGGGCTTCGACCTCGCGCGAGCCTTCAGGCACCCACTGGATATACGTCTTGGGCTTGGCCTTGCCCTCCTTGTCGAACGAAGCATAGACCTTGGTGATCAATCCCGTAGTCTCGTCCTTATCGAAGGAGTTTGCGATTATGGGGTGAGGTGCCTGAAGAAGGCCGACTGCCTTGCCAGGAGCGAGCCTGTAGTAATCCTTGCTATCCACCTCGCGGAAGTCGGCTCGATCGATATACACCGTCCTCGTAATAGGGAGCTTGTGAGATCCAAAAGACGGGTCCTTGGGAGAGAAAGGAACCTCGAGTTCGATAGGTTCACCCTCCTTAATATCCTCGATAACGACGGGAATCGGATCGAGCACCATCATCAATCGGGGAACCGTGTACTCGAGATAGCGACGGACGGATTGCTCAAACCGGGCAACTTGAATAACCGTTCGTGCAGTTGTAACACCGAGCTCATATACAAAGGACAGAATCGCACCCGGCGGGACACCACGGCGACGGATCGCAATAAGAGTGTAGAGGCGAGGGTCGTCCCATCCTCGGACGATGCCTTTCTCCACCAAGGCCTTCAGGTTTCGCTTGCTCATAATGGTGCCGGATATGTTGAGCCTTCCTGTTCAGCGCACCATCCATCAGTAACGATTCTACTATATCATGCTACGCAGCTGATCCAAAAGGCCAAGTTTACAACTTACCGAACTCCCTCTGCATCGGCTCATACACGCCAAGGCTCTTGACCAACCAGTCGTAACTCTCTCTAGCAAGAATAAACTCAGTCGTGCAGAGGCTGTGGGTAACGCCTTCGAAGCTATCACACAAACAGTGGGTGAAGTCGTAGGTAGGGAAAATCTTCCAATCGGGCGCCCTAAAATGCGGTGTCTGGTTCTGGGGGATTCTGTAGGCGGCGACATCCCACATGTACGGGTTTCCACTCTCTATATCCTGCTTCATCCGTAGGAAAGCTGTCTTCGGGGCGTACTTGCCGTCACGCATGTCGCGGAACTTTTGGATATTGGTTTCAACATCTTGTTCGGCATCCTTGCAGCGGTACCTGGGGCCTTCCTTGCCATCCTTTCCACCGCGCTGCAATTTAATCTCGTCTTCATTGCAATGGCAGACGTACGCCTTCTCCAGTCGAATGAGTTTCTCGGCAAGATCGTAAAGCTTTTGGAAGTTGTCGCTTGAGTAGGTGACTTCGCAGGGCGTGAAACCTTCGAACGGTTATACCATTAGCGACCGAGCAGCATGTGGTTCGATTGAAATAGCTTACCTAGCCACTTCACAATATCCTCAATGGCGTCAAAATAGACTTTTTCCTCGGCATCAGGATTGGTGTCGTCGAACCTAAGATACTGCAAAAGTTAGGACCAGGATCTCAAAGCATCGAAAGCCTTGAATAGGCCGAGTTAGTGCCAACTTACGGTCTTTCCTCCATGATAAGCGGAGAATCCAAAGTTGATGGCAATAGCCTTAGCATGTCCAAGATGTAGGTAACCATTGGGTTCCGGGGGAAATCGAGTGACGACGGGCTTGACGGGCCGCTCTTTGAAAACTTCGGCCAGGAAGCCCTGCCTGAAAATGGTCGCTGGGTCGACGAGAGGCTTGTCGTCGGCCTTTTCCTTGGGAGCCTTTGGCTCTGGAGGTGGCTTATTCGCAGCCTGCGTGGCGCGAGCTTGCTTCTTTGCCCGTTTCTGCAGTCGTTTCTTCAGCTCGTTTTTGGAAACCATCTCCCCGGTCTCCTCGTCCAACACCAGCTTCGAGGTCGCTTCCGCAAGTTGGTCCGCCATTGTATCGTATCGCGAGACGCAAAAAGGGAGGGGGTGGGGGGGCGCTATGAGTTGTTCGTTATTGGGATTCGAGGTTGATTCCCAGTGCAGCTTGGACGCTTCAACCCTTTTTTTTTTTTTTTCCCTCTTGGATCACCGCAGTCAAATCAGTCAGTATCTGGTGGAGATGATCGCACGCCGACTCTTTCTATTTGGTCTCGTGGGGTTCATGGCGGGGTCGCTGTCTATCCAGTGGCAAGCGCGAGTGGCGGGGCATCTGTGACTAATAAAACCAGATTCCGAGCTGGCACAACTTATCGCAAGCACGGCACCACATTGCACCCTCACTTAACCCTTATCTTGGTGACTCATCAGGGGAGCTTCCCCTGTTCCAGACTCCCTCAGCTTCACCTGGCTCTAAAACGGACCGAGCTAATATTATCAGCGGTATCATTGTCCCGTCCAACATGGCCCGTTTGAAGCTGACACGCCCACCACCCTGCACCTCCGACTAAGGCTCATTCTGACTCAACTTGCGAGGTACCGATGCTGATATCTGACGGAACTTATCGGAGCTTCCAAATCCCTGATAAGGCATGAAAGTGCACCGATCTCCCTTGCTGCCGGATACCACCGGGCGAATCGTCACATTCCAACGAAGTGGGAGCAGCGCCAGAGTCACAAATGCAGCTCCGCTTTTTGCCACCGCTTCAACCTTGTACATCTGGCGGATGGGTCTTTTCTATGTGCACCATCGTGTTGGTTGTCGGCATTTCACTGGTCGCGAGGGGGCCTGGTTCGCGATGTTTACTGGGCGAGACGGGCCACGGTGAGCCGCACCGTTGTTAGAGGATGCGTCGACCCCAGACCCACCGTGCAATCGGGCACCAAAACCCCGATGAGAGTGTAGCCCCGGGCCTGCAGCATAAGTAAGTTTATCAAGGCCTTTTTCCTCCGCGGGAGTACGGCGCCGTGGCCTATTCGATGCCGGTCTCCCCCTTCCCCTCAATAATACCGCTCGTCCGTACGTGGCACCAAGCACGCGGCGTCCCTCTTATTCTCCGGATGGGGCTTCTTATTTTGAAGTGTAGTTGCACAACTACGACGCCTCTCAATACGCCCGGCTTGAGTACATCTGCCCTCGCGATTTCTTTTCTCTTTGTGGGCCATTGGATTGGACTCCTCAAAGCTAACTTCAGCTTCGTCTGTCCACTAATTGTCCACTAAAGGCGAATGCACTGTCTCCCAGATCTTCGTAATCTGGGCATTAGCCAAAGGTTCACACTGGCAAGGGAACCCGGTCGTCGCGCATTGCTGATGCCGGGACAGCAGTTTCTGGATCCATCATCTGCAATCGATATCGCTGGCCAGGCTTCTCGTTGGCTGACTAGCAAGCCCGTGCTTATTTAGTTTAGCCACCTGCGAATCGCATGCTGTATATCCTCGAGGCGAACAAGTCGCATACATTGGTTATTGTAGTGATACAGCATTGATCGTGTCTCGAAAAATACCGTCCAGACTCCAGCCTGGTCCTTCCCCCACTCTTGTCGGAAAGAGCTGCAGGACCAGAACATATGTACCTTTGCTCCTTCATATAAAAAAGTATCCGTACGTCGCGTCAGTTAGGCCATGAGTGATCCAGGGTGTATTGCTTCTTCCCTCCTCTGCTATCTGCTGCCTGTCCTCACGTCCACCGGGACTCCCGCAATGAACGAGCATCGTTGAGGGCATCGCGAATCCAAACATTCCATGTCCCTTCTTTCTCTTCAACCGTCGTCATAGAAGCTTGGCACTACGTCAAAATAGTTGACAAGTCCATCTGAATCGGATGGTTCTCTGCACGGTTTCAGACGGGGGTCACCCCGACATGTACGGCCTCGGTATCGGCCTTGCCTTCTACATCCAGTGGATCGGGGTTACCGCCGTCGAATACATCGACGAGTCCCAGCTAGCTCCCGTGCGGCTTCTTGGCCTCGCCCTATCGGCATCCACCTTCATTGGTCTCCTCTGCCAGGGCCCGGCGGGCCACCTCTCCTTGGCCGAGGTGTACCTTGTCCTACTTCTCGCCATGGGTATCTATCTCTTCACCGTACCCGTATATCTTTGGAAGGCGGTAACCCGCTTCAACCCGTATTGGGACCCGTTCCGATGCACCGATGAGGAACAGAGCCCCATATACAGAATAATGGATTTCAGCTTGATGCTAGCGCTTAGCTGTGTCGGGGTATGGTTCTGGTGTGCGTTCGTCACTGATCGAGAAGCCGATTGTGACACCTACGGCTTCTTCTTCAGCCGCGTCGCGATTGAGAATAAAGTCTTCAAGGCTTTCAATGCCCTAGTATACCTCGTCATCCTGCTGGCATCAATTGGCGTGCTTCTGCTTAGGGCAGGGCGGGAACTAGATATCTTCAAAAAGAAAAAGAAGAAGCCCCGGCGTATAAGGTGAGTCCGTTCTTCAATCGCCACCATCACACGGTTCCGGGAGCGTTGGAGGCTGGTCAATCATCTCATATCTTGCTTCCTTTTGCACTCCACTGTACACCGCGTCCTCATCTGCCGCTAACGGTTGGACCCGGGGGGAAAAGGCGCATTCACAAGGCGACGATCCAAGGAGCCAAACTCCTCAGCAATATCACCGTCACGACAATTCTCATCGCAGCATCTGAACTTACCATCTCGTGGAATAAATTACCGCGAGACAACAGCGTGTCTACGGTTGCCCAGGCCATCCCGCTCTTCGTCAGTTCCGCCATCGTCGTACGCGTCATCTTCCTCTATTTTGCCCGCGCACAAATGGAGAATCACCCCAGCGCCGTGTGGAGTGGAAGCACTTCATCCTCACGGCGAAGCTGTCGGAAGGATCCTGGCTCCGATTCAATTCCTCCTCCCCCGCCGTCGCCCCCTTCGCCTCCCCCTCCCCCTCCAGCGGCAAGGGGACCGTTTGCGCGTCCACCTCCCCCGCCGCCCTCGCCGTGACAGAGGTCGTACTAGAACGGCGGAGTCTTCCCGCAAGGAAATTCGGGGGTGGTTGGCCAAAATTTGCATGGGCGGCCTAGCATGTATAACTTCAGGTGTTTTTCCTTCCCTTTACGGCGTCCATGGGCGTGGTGTGGACGGTAAGCTCAGCTTTCATACCAAACTGGTAAATTGGTCAGAACGTAAGATCCATGAGAACAGTCTTTCCCCAGGTGGACGGACCAAGCCTTGCTCTCGAAACGAGGTACTTAGTGTCAGATAGTAACTACACTGTGGCCTGCTGCTTGTAACCTTAGCTCTGCACGGTGCACATTAAAATTGCGCGCTCGCGCACTGTTCTGGTGACCCCGCAACCAGCATCCTGCTAAAGTAAACAATTTAACCTCTTCGGGTTCCTCAGAGCTGCAGGTTCTCGTTTTCTGAAGCCGCACAATTCACCGCCCTCCAATAACTTGATACCGGCCGGCGGTTTTCTTTCTCCACAGAAACAGTATCTCTAGACAATGCCGCCTTCGAAGTCATCGTCGTCGTCTGACCCTGCCAAGGACAAGTCAAAGGACAAGTCCAAGGTCCACAAGCTGGCACTGAAGGGCAGCGCCAGGCTCGTGGCAGAATTCGTATGTTGGTCCTCATGATAGACTCTCGCGACTCTCCTAGCTAACTTAGCTTGTGCCGGTAGTTCCAATACTCGATACACTCGATCCTGTACGATTTCTCTCTTTCACCCCTCTCACCGCCACTGGGGCTCGATACTCCTGCAAGCTGAGACTTCGCTAATGGCGACTTTCTAGGTTCCAACGGGGCGTTTATCCAGCTGAAGACTTCACAGCGTACGCTTTCCCCGGTCTCTAACTCTTAGATTCCGTTTCCGTTGTGTATAAGACTAACATTCGCTGCGTCATAGTGTCAAGAAGTATGGCCTCAACATGCTAGGTCCGCATCGCTCCCTTCTCCTTGACCATACCCGTGCCGAGACCTGTTAACATTCGTTGTGCATCTAGTATCGGCCGACGACCAAGTCAAAGCCTACATCAAGAAGATCATGTCCCAGCTCGACAAGTGGATGGTGGGTGGCAAGATTTCGAAACTTGTCATCGTCATTACGGACAAGGATACTGGCGAGCATGTTGAGCGGTGGCAATTTGACGTACGCGCTCTTCCTACGACCCGCTCTACTCTCTATCGCCCTTCTAACAGCTTAATGCAGGTCCAAATATTTGGAAAGTCATCCTCAAAATCCAAGTCGGCCTCTAAATCCACAGACCAGGAGAATCAAGCGCCAGGGTATGCCTTGCTCGCACCATGACCCCTCACACGTCTTATTTTCTACTGCTGGATAACTGTTAACGCTTTGTGCTTCTGCAGCTCTGATCCAAACGAGGCTACTCCCGAAAAATCCGAAAAGGAGATCCAAGACGAGATCGCTGCCATCTTTCGCCAAATCACCGCTTCCGTCACCTTCCTCCCCCAACTCAACGGCGACTGCACTTTCAACGTTCTCGTCTACGCTGATGCCGATTCCGATGTGCCAGTCGAGTGGGGTGACAGCGACGCCAAGGAGATAAACAATGCTGAAAGAGTTCAGTTAAGGGGCTTCAGCACGAGTAACCATAGGGTTGATACGATTGTTAGCTACCGGCTCGCGGAGTAGGAAAACACATCATCACAAATAGTCGGGCAACGATATGGGACATCCAGGAGTTTAAGGCGAACTGGCTTGAGTCATATATACCGGTAAAATCTACTTAATCAATGGCATCGAAAAAACATACATCATGGAATGGTGTCTGCAGTCCCATTCCCGTTTGAGCATAGACCTGGCGAGCGCGCTTCTTTGCCTCTTTTTCTCTGTAATAATTCATAACCTCATTCAAAACTCGTCGCACGCCTGAACTAGTCTACTTTGAGATGGCCCACCGAAGCTGCAAACATCAAATGCAATGTTTTCTTTATGCAAACCAAGCCCTTCGTTCCTCATCTTTCAACTCCTTACGTCCGCCATGGAACAAAACCTCGATTACGTCTCGTGGAAAAGGAAGGGCAAGGAAACGCACGGAAAAAAGGCAAGACAAACTTTTAGACGCGCTTGAAAAAGTAGACATAGGCGAACTTGGACATCTCGTCGACATCTGTGGCCTCGACAACCTTCTCGTCGTTGAAAAGCACCCACGAGGTTTGGGTCTTATCCTCAGCCAAAGGCTTCCGAATAAACGCGACATAATGTCTGTGCACATGAGATTAATGGAATGACCGGAAAAAGAAGTAACCGCAATCTGTAGACTTACCCAGTATGAATGCTAGTGCCCTTGTGGCAAACAATAGACTGCAGCTTATAGTTGGCTCCAAGTTCGGAGCTACCCGGCCGCTCCTTTGCTGCATTAGCCTCTACTGGGGCCGTGTTACCATCGTCGGTGAGTCCTGGGTCATCGGGATGGCTGAACAACCACTCAACCGCTCGTTCAGCATCTCCTCCTGTTTCACGCAATGCTTTCTTCGCTTGGGGCTCACCAAACCCCATGGCAACAAGCATCTCTACTTGCGCAGGATCGGCTTGGTTTGCTGATCCCTTGTTTTCCGAGAGGTCAAGCGGCAGATCAGCGCTAGAGTCATCCATATGGGAGAAGAGCCACTCCATGGCAGCGTTGGCATCAGCATTACCAGTAGCATGAAGGGCTCTCTCGCATCGATTTCGAGAGAAGCCCATACTCTGAAGCTGCTCAAGAGCTGCAGAATTTGGGACAAATGCCGGCTGGCTAGGCTCCGGGATATCGGGAAGCTCGACTTCATCGGGCTGCAATCCTGATGACATGTACTTGTCGAAAGAGAATTCTTCTTCGGGAACAATGACAGGAACATCAACTTTAATGGGAACCCAGTTGACAACAGTCATTTTGCTAGCGTTGACAACCAGAGTAGCAGGAAGTGTCCTGAAACGGAATTGCTTAACGAAGCCACCCTTACTTCCGCAGCCGGAGCAGGCAAGTTCGACGGTTTCGGGCGCCGTTAAGCTGTCTAAGCATTCCTCGAGAGTGACTGGTCGATACACATCCGGTTTGCTTTCACCTTCCTCCGTTAAACCGGGCTCAGCAGATATCTTCTCCTTGGGAATATCGACGAAAATGTTGTCCTGTTCTGTTGTTGTATATCGAACTCTCTTGCAGTCGAGGCACTGAAGTCTGTGCTCAGAGACAAATCGGAAATCCTCGGTAGGGTCCTTTTTTCCTGATGCTCGGCTCGATCGCTGGATAAGCGTGAAGAGATACTGGAGAAACTCGAAGGCGTCTTGCTGACGCATTGTCGAGAACTCTCCATGTCCACGACCCACGAGGTGCTTCAACATTGCGGGAGCAATGCCTCTTTGGTACCTCAGTTCCGACTGATCGGAGGTGGGCGCATCAGGATCTGGCTTGGAATAACGGCCGGAAAGAAGACCGTGCCCCATCTTCCTCAATTGAGTTTCTAGATCGGCTGCTGGGTCATCTACATTGGGAAGAGCTTCGGTAGTGTCGTAGTAGCGGCTCTTGAAGGAGGGCAGGTCAAAAAGACACTGGACAATACTAGCTAGGTAGCAGCTGTTCCCTAGATTTTTCAGACCAGTAAGACCAGGTCCAGTTAATGGTTTTAGTTCTTTTCCGTCCTCCGCAGTCATTGAAAAGTCCCATTTGAGATTTTGCTCGATTTGCATTTCCGTCAAGCTTTTCTCGGTCTTCTGTCGCTCGGCAATGTTGATGCCCCAGTGAGCCAGGTGCGTACTGAGATTGTCGTCAATACGTTCCTCGTCGCATTTATAGCAATAGACGTCCGCATTCCCCTCTGGTGTAATGGAGCCCAGTTTGACTGCAACGCCATGACCAGAATCGAGTGCGTGGGCTAAGCCGTGAGAATTACCCTCGACGCCACCCATTTGCTTCCTTCCACAACCCAAATTTCCACACTCAAGGCAGAGCCAGAGATTTTCTTTCAGGTCGCATTTCGAGCAGTGACCAAGATCTCCGGATTCAATAGCCCGGGGGTCTTGCTGTTGAAGGAGTAGGATGTGCTCACAAGAAATCAGTTCTTGCTCCCAGGCTTTAACTTCTTCCTTACGCGAGAATGTGCTCGCCGCAAGGATGCCATCAACTATTGCAGCCATATTAGGAGTAGTCTTGTCGAGATCCGTGTCACAGTCTAGACATCTAATAGTGGTAGCAGTATCATATTTGTCCTCTTCCGTTTCGGCAGCAATAGCCAGTTTCGACATCTTCAGAGGTGGCTCATCTCGTACGACGACCTTACGAGTGCGGCGAATATTCAGGACTAGGGGGTGGTTTCGAAGAGCGCTGTGCAGCATATCGTGGTGCTGGGGTCCAGCGCACCCGCCGTTGAAACACTGCAGGCATACATTGAGGCCGTCGGGGTCATCCTGTAGGCGGATGGAAGGCTTAGGTTAGGAAATGTGTGACGAACTGTGCATAAATACAGAGGCTGAGAAGGCTGGCTTACAATCGAATCGAAACACTGGGTGCAGTCTTCTCGGTAAACTGACTGGGTCGGATTGGGCGGTCGAAGCGCTGTTGAGATCACTGTTAGAACATGCATAGGAGCTATTCGTATGAAAAGAAGCATTTCCTAGGGAAAGATAGGAGTTCCTGATGTTTAAGGGTACCATACTGAGGGTTTCGCCGTGAGGGCACGACATTATGGAAATATGGCTTCTAGCTGCAGTAGGCTACGGAAAGGTGGAGGGTTTGGCAGCGATCAGCTTTGAATTGTTCGTAGTGGTTGAGGGGGGGAGATAGTTAAATCGGCAATCCGAGAAGACGAATTATGACGAGGATAAGTTTTTTGTTACTTCTTTTTGCCTGGAAGAGTTGTTATTTCGAGTGGAAACTGTCAGCCTGGCAGTGCTTGTCTCAAGCTGTGTTGCCTCGCTGCGGGGTGACGCTATGCGTGCCTGCCTTCTCTGCTTGGAGGGGCAACCCAGCTTGAGTTTGGTCGGGACATGGAGCTCCCCACTCATCACAGTGACATACAGCTGTTAACAGCTGCTTGGTTTATTCAAGCTAGCCCATGCAATGCAACATGCACCCATGCTATGACAGCCAAGCTCAGCCTCTGCCAGGCGGCCACAGGCGGAGGCAAACATCGTTGGTGATACCTCTGATTGAGACCAAGGTCGACATAATGAGTCACTTTTAGGGAAAATTATATTGGGAGCGAGGCCGCCAAGAAACTACTGTTTCCTCCCTCTCGATCCTTACCATCCATCTAACTTCACGGATGGAAGTATTACGCCTTGGACTCTTTCGCGTGCTGGATGGAAGGATTGATGCGGGAGGTCACCTTGGTGTTCAAGTTCGAAAGATGGATTGACGCGATTTATTGGGGTTTAGCTAATTGTCCCCTGTGCCTAGAAGACGAAGGACTCTTGTTTCTTATCAGATAAGGGGTTTAGCCGCGAAGTTAACAAGCACCTGCTCCTAATGTTGTGGAGGGAAACGAGTTCAGCACATGGCCGGGGTTACGTCGGCAATGCGGCGGCCGAGTCGGTTATCAGATCGATCCCGACACTCGAGATAAAACAAATCTTGTGCCCACCTTTGCATTTCTAATGGAAATTGGGTAGTCCACAGTGCGATTTCTGCCGTTCCACTCGCCTCTTCAGTTAGTGTGCTTCTGGGGTGGTGAAGCGACTGGTCGGGGTGCAATAGCCGGAGCAATATTAGTAGAACAATGATTTGACAAGAGTGAAGACTGCTTTCTGGCTTTCCAAATTTTCCATATTTCGTAAAGCATACGGAGATGTCGGATCGCACCTTGTGCTCCGCTGCCTCCTCGGCGATTTGGACGTTGAATGGTAGTACGCAAATCCAGGTTGGGCGGAGCAACACGGACATATCGGCAGTACATCAGTGGAAAGTCAACGGAAAATACAGTACATCTGATATCTCTCGGTACTGTATACGAATCGAGCACGGCCTGCCTGGAAATGTCGAGGGTACCCCGTCTCCTATTGGCCCACTCCTTCGGCATGATGATGCAGCTTCCCCACCTCGTCCTTTCAAAGACAAAAAATCGTCGACGTCCTCCAGATGCCCATTAGTAAAGGAACTTTATTTTGGCCTCGCTTTCTTGCCACACTTTTTTCCCTCCCAATCCACCACCATTTATCTACAACCTATCCTCACACCACCACATTCTCCCGTCATCGCTCTTCTCCGCCCCGGGAATCTATTTCTATCAAATTCTGCCATTAACGACGATAGTCGAAATTCAACGACTTTCCTCAGTTTGGCGCCTTTAGTCGCAATATAAAAGTCGAGCACCTTATCACCATTTCGTCGGCGACTGCACGCTCCTGCGTACCCAAGTCCCAGATCTGATAACTGTACGTCCCATCAGAAACCTCTCTGTCGATCAATCAATAGCCATCGGCCGCGGGAAAGCAAGTTCACCGTCTTCTAATTATTTTACCCAGATATCCGTTCTTCCCGCATTCAAGATGTTGTCGCGCGGACTTCGGTTGGCTCCCCGAGCGTTAATCGCTGCCTCCGTTCGACCCTCCCTCTCCGCTTCGAGACATCTACCTCGAGCTGTCGCTGCGCCTTCCACATCCCGATCCTATCACGAGAAGGTCATTGATCACTACGAGCGACCGCGAAATACGGGCTCGCTGCCCAAGGGAGACGTCGATGTCGGCACCGGCCTTGTTGGTGCCCCTGCCTGTGGTGATGTCATGAAGCTTCAAATTCGCGTGGACCCTGACACCAAGGTCATCTCCGATGTACGGTTCAAGACCTTTGGCTGCGGCTCCGCCATTGCCTCCTCTAGCTACCTTACCGAGCTTGTTAAGGGGATGACTCTTGATGAGGCTGCCCGTGTAAAGAACACCGATATTGCGAAGGAACTGTGCTTGCCCCCCGTTAAGCGTAAGTTTCTCCCTAGCCTAGCCAAAAAAAAAAAAAAATGGAAAAGAAAAAAATGGAAACATTTCTATGGGCAATGGGCTCAAAGAATTATACTGACGACTATTTTGATCTAGTCCACTGCTCCATGCTTGCACAAGATGCCATTCAATCCGCGATATCGAACTACTACACCAAGAACCCTGCGGCTAAGTCTACCAACCTCGGTGGAACTGAGAAGAAGCTTCACGAGGCTGCCTCTGAAGCCGTCTCCGCTTAAAAAGGAAACCTAAAGTCAAAAAATAACATTCCAGTTCTTGTTGTCCTTATACGAGATTCTATCCCCTCATATACCACGCATTTTATTTCTCTTTTTTTTCCAGTGCCCTTTGTCGTTATGATGGCACAGAGTGTAAATGGAAACCAGGAGAGAGGGAGGAGGATATCGAGATTCGGTTGAAGGCGTTTAGGAGCTATCGTGCTTATTTCAATGCACTTGAACATGTACGAGATTAGAGTTGGTACCTTTAACCTGCATTTTTTTTTTTTTTCAAATTCGGGCAGCAGAAGAGGGAAAATAAATTGAAATTATTACCCTGGAAATTATATAGAAAACACTGCTTCCGTGCCTTCACTTTAGGCTTCATACATGGCTCTGTGAATAGCTATTCACTTTATTCCTAAGATGGGCACCCGCATACAGGCATGTGTCAAGCTCTGCCACCCTTTGTCTCCTTCGAGACATCCCGACCAGAAACGGGTGCGGCGAGTGGCGCACGCTCTGCGGACGCCATCTAGACGCGGCTTCCAGATCATCGCAAGGTATCATGCGAAACAGGAAAACGTTACAGTACTTGTATGTCAATTATATAGATAGAAGACCTACCTATGGTGTTCTATAATGCGCTATAAGTCTCACACCTGTATACTCCAAAGTTCCATTAACTGTATAATACTGATAAGGAGCTGGACAGTGAAAACAAGGTAATAGGTGTTCAACCTGCCGGGTCCAATGGTCGAGTCAGACAGAAAGAGAAGCTTCTGTCTTTTCGTTCGTACAGTGATCAGTGGGAATGACGTCGCTGAATAGGATCGGGTGCGGCCTTGGAAAGGACTAAAATATATTAAGAAAAGAAAGAAAATTGCAGTCTAAAGACGAGTGATTTCAAAGAAGGCGGGCCCTGAACGTGCAAAACCAACTGGTTAGATCAAAGAAGCAGCCCCGTCGCGCGTCGTGTCCACTGCTATATCGCTATCAGAAAAAGGTTGATGGAACAAGATACAGAAGAGTGGCTTCCTTCAGCGAGAGAGGGAGATACATGCTTATATTGTACCACAGCAAGGTGATCCACAGATTAGCCATGCCCTCAATCCTCGATGCAAGCCCAACCGCAGTGTCCGCCAGGGCACGCTATGCACCAACCCCACGACAATACATTAGGCAAAGAATAAAAAGAGACGCCGCTCTATAGGGCGGCTTTAGCATGACGGCCGTGGAAGCCAAAGCCTACTGCAAATTCACATTCTGCCCGACCAAGCTCCTTCATTGTCCTGGCATCAAGGCAGAGCAGATAGCTCTGTTGGTTCAACCCATCAAGAACAACGGAAAGGAGTACGCCATCATCTTCACTAATACCGTTTGGATGGGGACAGAAAATTGCTTCTCCAGGTGTATGGCCAATCGGACCTTGCCACATAAGCACCTCTCGAGTTTCCGTATCGGTTTTGATCAGTGAATCGAACAAGGTACTCAAACCTCGACTCGAGGCGCTGTAGACATAACGATGGCGGCGAAGAGAATATTGAGGATTGTATGTCGGCAGCTCTCCCGCGTGGGGAGCTGGAATCTCTAGGATGGGAGCAAGCAGGTCATTGACCTCGGGACCATGCTTGCTCCCCCCGGATACGCCCTTGGTGGGAAATCGGTACCGCACAAGTGTTGGCCTGGTATCGGTATTCTGACTATCCTCTTTCCAGAGCTTCTCTGTCACACCGTTACAGTTCAGCAGGACATCATAGTAGAACGTCTTGAGGATATCTCCGCTCTTGAACTGCACGAGCTCGCAGATAACGTCACCGTCCTCTTCAAACGAGTTGGTGGAGTGGAAAAAGAAGGCCCCGGCTGTCTTGAATTCGGCTACCAAGCCTTTCCCGGCCTTTCGGTCGACGATAAGCCATCTGCATGGCTGTGAGGGATTAAACTCAGTCGCATCTAGCAGGTTGCCGACCAGGGGGATAGAAATGCCGCCGTACTTGTAGTGAACTGACGGAACGCAGAGCACAACATAACTTGGAGTCAAGAAAAAACTGTGGATGTACGCAGGCTTGATGTGACTACTGGAAATTGTGGCCAGAATCTTGACCTTTCCAGTGGACGCAACAATTTGAAAGACCCGGTAAGTGGCGGTTCGCCCGAACTCCATATTATAATTGAAGAAGTCTCCTGTCTCCGGATCGCGCTTCCCGTGGGCTGCGGAGATAGGGCCTTTGAGTTCGGGGTGTAACTGCTTCTGACTCACAACCCCAATGGGTTCCAGGGTGGCAGGGTCGACCTCTAAGAAAGAGGCGGCATCGGTGGCGAGGAAAACATTCTGGGCAGATGCTCGATGGCCAAGTTCTGGAGCGCCGTTTGTTGTAAGCGGTGCGTTTGGCTTCGTTTGAGCAGAAGATGAGGAAGAGAGGGCTCTCTTCGCAGGGAAGTCTACGTTGACGGTTACGGCAATGTTCGCCTGGTCAGATGGGCGTCGGAAGACGCTCATAAACTTGCCAAATAGACCAACACAAGGATCGGCCTTTTGGGCAAACGACATGCTGCGGTAGGTGCCGTAGCGCTTGATATCTTCCATGATGTGGTCCGATTGACGGCGCGATGAGTAGAACACGCGCACCCCAGAGCCAGAAAGAGACTCGCCACTCGGGGTGGCAGCCTTGTTCAAAGCCACAATTTCGAACCGATGGGTGTGGGCAAGACCATCAAACCAGTGGGAGATCCCAACAGTACCGCGTGCAGTATCCTCGACTTTACAAACTCCGGGGCCGGTGCGGTAGAGACTCCCCGCAGCCCATGCTGGGATGTCACCCTTGACCCTCAGCTCAATAGGGCCCCGGTGTTCTGTAAGGCCATCAAACTACAACGCAGCACGAGTGTTAGCTGGCCACGCAGATTTGCCTCGTTAGGTAAGAAGAAATGGGGTGAAACTTACACCCGCCTCGTTAGGCCAATCTTTGAAGGACAATTTCGCCATGTTCTCCGAGATTTCCTTTATGTTTGCTGCCTCATCGGCAGATGTAAACCGCAACGGGTTAAGAGTGTTTGAGTCTGTCATAGCGATCCAGGTGGGCAGGCTGTTCGGTATTTCTGGTAGTTTATCTTGAGAGAGGCTAAAGGTGTTAGTTTATCATGCATCAGACAAATTAGTCTAGATAGGATGATGACTGTAGGTTCAAAATACAATGGTGTGTTCAGAGAGTCAGCTTGGAGACCTCAGTATAAAGCGGTGAATCAGATTCTTGGAAGTCTGGTGACAGCCAGAGAGAAACCCAAAGAAGACAATAGGGAATTGCCTACTACTGAATGGCTTGATTGGACTGCTACTAACGAAATGGTTTAGCGTATAGTTGAGGAGGGAGCAACCAGGTGAAGCTCAAGAGTAGAGTTGGCTTCGGGTCGTAGTCGCGTTTGTTCACTCGGTTGATTTGGAAGGAACGAAGCCTTTATATAGATACTTGGTGCTGCTCATAGTTCAGCAAAGCCTAGTATAAGGGCCTGTGGCCTAGCATCGACACCCAAACGTTTCGAAATATCCCCCCTCGGCTCAAAGCGAGAAAGAAGTATGCAGTGGTTGGCAAGAGACAACGGCAAGGAACGGCGGTTCGTTCTTGTTCTAGCTACGAGCGCCATGACCATTGGAAGCTTCCGCTTGTGGTAGTTGCAAGTCCCAAGTCCTCATAAAGACGCGCGGAAAGGCTTCGTACTCGCTAGCCGAAGAAAGGGCGTCTCCGTGGCTTACGAGTTTAGCTGCAATGCCCCCTTCTCGAGCTGGGAGGGGGGCGCCTTTTCCTCGGTGGATACGTAGAGTTATAGTTCTCACACCATGTGCCAACCCGTCAACCGGGCCCCCCCCCCAACCAACCGCGGCCCCCAAACACCCCCGGGAGCTTACGTCTAACATACATTGACAGGAGACAGATCAGTTTCTTTGCATCCACATGAGCGCAGGGAAAGCGTACCATGACCCGGGCTAGCCAGTGAGTTGAATGGCCTAGACGGGTCCTGATGGAGTGAAGTGCCACAGGTCAACAACGGCCGGGGCCCCTGTTGGTGTAGGATAATAACTGCAACGGCAACGAATCCTCATAGACGCGAAGGGGCGGAAAATATCCGCCTTTGGCCGTTGGCGTCGAATAAGAAGCGAAGAAAGGTGAAAAGCCCGCTGCTGCACGTTTACCGCATTAGCGCCTGGGCGAATGCGAGTGCGCATGGGGTGAAAATTGGCTTCTTTTTTTTTCTTTTCCTCTTCTTGTCTCTTCAATTGATCCCTGGTGGCTCGCCCTTGCACTACACAATATCTCTGCCCGATCCTCTCCTCTCGGAACGAAATGTAATCAACCCCGAGGTGACGTCGCAGTGCGAGAGTGAGCGCCATGGCACTATGCCGTTAATGGCAAGTTGCCAAGTGCCGGCACTTTACTCTTGTCGGCTTGCCTGGCGGGTGGTTAGGCCAGCGAGTCCGAGTCCGAGTCCGAATGCGAACGCTTTTGGCACGCATCACTCTTATGAGGTCGGTCGAATTCCCGGATTTTTCGGGATATATGTTGACGTGGGTGGAACCCCGCGTAAGCCTGGATCTCTCCCTGTCGGCCGGGTGTCGCGGATGGCTGGCCGCTGGGCTGGCCTGCTCCCTGGATTGCGCTGGCTGTGGTTCCCTTGAGAAGAAGCGAGGGGCTGGACGCAAGCCTCAAAAACGCATTAGCCGACCAGGAGAGGATCTCATCACCAAGCCCACAGCTATATGAGAGCGTCATACACATCTAACGCCTTCATTTAGGCCTGCCTGCACCAGGAAATGCGGCATGATTTGGGTCTGAGTACTCACCCTTGCTTTGGTTGGAATGCGCAAGCAAGCCGAAAGCGAAAATGAACGAAGCCTATTGATGTTATTGAAACATTGCTAATCGAAAAAGCAAATCCTACCGCAACACCTTGAAATTCTAAATGTTTGTTACACATGTGGTATCAGCAAAGGTTTTCCCTATCCAGCTGTTGATCTCATCTCTCTGCCCGTTTGCCTCATTTTCGGCCATCATAACTCGTCCTTTTCGTCAGCCTTCTTCTCCTCCGGTTGCTTATCCTCCTTGGGCTCTTCCTTCACCTCCTCGTCCTTCTTCTCCTCTACAGGTTCCTCGATACCCTCCTTCCTCGCTAGTACGTTGGCATCAATCTTGATGCTAATGAGCTTCTCCGCGTTCGGGTTGGTCTTGCTAGGCCATGCAATGACGGCTCCGTCAGCATGTGTGGCCTGGTATTTGCTGAGATCGGAGAATTGTTCTAACGAGAGAAGAGGGGATGTTAGTACCTTCGCTTCATGGGTCGTAAAGAGAGCGATGCCGGCGCAGTCTACGGAATAGACGACCACAGTCCGGATGCCGAGGGGGAAGGAGCGGTAAGAGAGGTATGGGGGAAGTCAAGCCATTCCTTACCTTCACAGTTGCTGCCCTCCGCGATCCAAAGCGGGAGAATCTCATAGATGGCACCCGGCGCGAAGATGGCGACCTTCTCACTATCGGTGCTCCTATCGACAGTTTCGCCTATCTCGACAGTGTGCTCAATCGTATCGTCTTCATCCTTAGGCTTTTGGAACACCCCAAAGAGACCCTTTCCGGGGCCTTCTGTCCTCTCCTGCTCCTCGATCCATTCCCTAACCTTGAGGGGCATGTCGACGTACTCCATCTTCAGTAGACTACGGTCGTGAAGGTGGCGGTCCCAACCACCCCAACCGCCCGGATACTCGCGCCCAGTGAAGAAGTCCTTGAGTCCAGGCGCCCAAGGACCAAGACCTTTCGGAGGCGGGTCCATGAGTTCGTGGAGCGTATATTCGTGAGCGCCGAACTTCTCAGACGCCTCACAGGCGGCATTGTAGCTGGCCATGGCCTCGGGTTCGAATGGGTATTTCCACTTGAAGGTCTCAACCTTGGTGGGTTTGGGCGAAGGTTTCGCGCCAAAAGCATGGACCGTGGTGGCCAAGAAGGCCAACATGGCGGCGGCGGCGTCTGCCCTCATTTTCGCCTCGAAACTCTAAAGGTAGTAAGCTGTTATACAGGTAGCGAGCTTGGGATCGCTCTTCGACGGCAAAGGTACAAGGGCGGGTACAAAGAAAGGTAAGTCGAGGCTCTCGTCAGATTTAATTCCCTCGAAATGAAGCAGGCCTATCGTCACAGAGATCCAAACGAGAAGGGCTGATGATCCGAAGAAGAAGGCAATTAAAAGTAGTAGTAGAAAAAATACTTGATAACTCCCATTCTTTATACTCGGACCACGCGAAGAGGCCAAATGTCATATTTCATCATCCAAAGCTGTAAATGCATTGCTGTCCTTAGCAACGGATCTATCATACTCCGGAATTCCCATATCGGAAAGCGTCCCGTAGGTGGTCCTCAGGAAAATGGAGCCAAAACGAGAGCATGATGGGTGGATAAATGCAATCGACGGGCCGCCGATATTAACTCCAGCAATTGGAGGAAATGACGGTTTCTAATAATTCATTCCACGGATTAATTGGGGACCTGATCACTAAGCGGCCTTGCCCCACATCGCCCCAGGTTTCGTCAGGTACGACCACGGTGAAGAGAAGCTCGTGCACGCAGCCAATCTCCCGGGCAGGTACGAAGGTACTGGTTAAGTCAACCAAGAGGAATCACGTGTGGCCTCTCCTCTCGACCCTGGTCTCGAGTTCCCGAGCTAGGTGACTTGTCGGAAAGTACGCCAAAGGATTGAGGCTCTCCAGCATTCTCTTGTAATGCATACTCGGTCTGACCCAGGACAAGGTGGACAAGGCGGGCAGATGGGTCAGGGCTTCACGATACCCACTCTCTGACACTTCGGAGCTCTCCGCAACAGTAGGGCTCGTTTCGTGTTACAACTTTCTGAAGGGGGACAATGCGGCCCTGCCAGCATGTGGGGAAGTCTCCGCGCCCAATATTCCTCTGCGCGGCTAAGAACGTCAGTCAAGGCTGGACAAGCTGCGGCCGGCCGACCGAGATGGATATTGTCGTCGCGAAAGCTTTCGAATCTCTTAGGCGGTATCGACTCGGCGTTGTTTTGGTCAGCCAAGGGCATTTTGCGAGCTCTTATGGTCCATATAGAAACAGATTCCCAATTGCTCCATAAACATACCACACATTGAGCACAAGAGGTTCAGGTCGATCTTTCTCGTCGTTCTGTCCTTCTTGGCCCATGGCCGACTTTCCTTTCCGTCGCTCAACGAGTCGCCCCGGCGCCCGTCCTCCGCACAATTGCTGCTCCGCTAGGTACAAGGCGCGTGCATCGGGCTGTTGCATATTCGAGGGCTTTTCTGCGGGTCGTGAAACCAGTAAGCAGAATGAGGCTTTGCCCCAGCGATCGCCTGGAGGGCGTTTCATCGTCCTTCCGCGCTCGGTTTTCTCGTCACCATACCCCAGCACCACGTCTGCACAGTCGTTTCCAACGTCTCTAAACAGATGAGTCTACATGCAGAATAAAGGTTACCTCGCGCGTTCTATTATCTCGGGCACTATTCTTTTAAAATGCAGACAAAGCGGCCTCGACCCAGTCTCAGCCCAATTTGCGGATATTCCCTTTACCGGGGACCCCGCTGTTGCTATCGTGGACGTTTTCCGGTTATCCTTCTTCTTCTTTTTCTTTCTTTTCAATGCAATGCACGCGGCATCTTTGCCGACTTGGCCCCCTCTTCCCACATGCCAAATGCAACGAGGAGCGAGGGGGGAGCATGCCGGAAACCATGGAACCTTCCATTCGACTGGTATACTTGCAAGCCTAAGGTCAGTCCCAGTCTGTGTTGCTGGCTGGCCAGTGACCTCTAGGCCCTCATCCGATGTCTTTCTGCCCTGTCAGTGCTCAAACAGTACGCTGGGACAGGTCTAGCCTCAGATGACATCAGCAATTAGCATCTACCCGGTGAGGGCCATCCCCAAACTGGCTGACTGAATGGATTTTTCCAATTCCACTGCGTATGGCTTTCTTCCATATGCACATCGGATGCTCAAAACCACCCGTTGATACCTAGAATTTAGTCACGTAAACGAAGAATTCAGGGTCAGGCGTACGAATTGCAGTGCCGAAGGCATTTCCCGGTGTTTTCACGGGCCATTGCATGCGTCGCGACGACGACCACCCACACAAGACGCTTATAAGACTAGCCCTTGCCAATTGATCGACTCTGTGCGCGAGGATTTGACTTGGTGTGGAGCCAGTCATATTGGGTCTCTTCGCCCACACGTCTTTAGAACGTGGTCGCTTCCGAAGATTCGATCAATGATTTTCCCTGGCAAGCTACGTTCGAGTCCCCCCCAACAACAGCGGAGCCAGGCTGGAGCCACCAGTTGTGATATTACGAGGATAAAGGTCACCAAGGTGGAGCTCATGAACGTGCCTGTCGAAAAGTTAAACCCCCGCCCCACTGGCTAGGTATGTTGGCCTTCTGAGAGCGAAGCTCCTCCCCTGCGTACAATCTTATAGTTGGGGGCTCGTCGAGAGCAGCCTAGGCCAAATCGGGCATTCCGCTAGCATTAGGGAAGCGTCAAGAATCGTGAAAAGTGCAAGCGGCTATGCTCAGCTCGGTACAGAATCATCCCTTACTAGTGTCCTAATTGAGAGAGCGGCGAGGATTCCAGAAACTTGGGCTCACTCTGAGATATTTTGGCGCATCTCAGGCTTTCGACCTCGCTCGCGTAAATCCTCTCTTAAGCGCAGCCCTGCCCGTCTCCGAGCCCTCAACGTCGCTCTCGGCGCTGCCGTTCAGTGGCTCTTCAAGAGATGCTTGGTGATGGATGAATCTGGAGGCGGCATACTTTTATTTTAATTCTCTCTCTATTCTTTATTCCTTTTTCGTATATAATGTCAGATCGACTTCTCCTTCTTCAGCTGCCCACGATGCCGGCCGAAATCGGGGACCGTCTTCGCCGACAAGTCCAATGTTATTCTCCTGCACACCGGCCTCTCGGCGTCACGCTCTCGGTCTATACGAGCTTTTTCGGCCTTCCAGGCCGGCTGTTTTCTATTTTCTATTGGCTCGATATTAACACCGAGCAACAAATAGATCCTGGGCAATATTTGTCTTTGCCCACCTTGCGACTACGTCCGGAGAAGATCGACGACTTCGTCAGGGCCATCCCAACAGCAAATACGATTTAAATCATTATTTATAATAGTAACTCTCTTAAGTGTCACGGCCCTGATCATCCCTGATCGCGTGTCGCCATGACTCAGCAGCCATACACCTGTATCCCCCCTCCAGCCTAGATCTGCCCACCGAGCTTCTCTCCTTCTTCTTCCTCTCCACGGATCAACATCTTCAGATAGCTGATATCAGAGTCGTGATAGAACTAGTATGTCGGCACCCTCAGATGGGTCCACCAGATAACCCGCCCAAACCCACGGGCCATCAGCCCATACCCATTGCCCATTGCCCGCGGGTCATGGGCGGGTAATGGGCGGGTATTCCGAACCCTAGTTGGGGTCCTCAAATTTTCGGGTTTACACTCTCCCTCCTCTTACCTCTTCTCCTTTCCCTTGCCCTTTTTTACTAGTACTTTAATATCTCTTCTCTTTGTCTTACCTATTCCCCCACCTTTCCCCACTGTGAAGGAAGCATCCCCTATCCTCCATAACTATATCCATGTCCGTGGCGGACATGCCGCACGTAGCAGGAGCCATTCAGCAGGTGAGCCTGGGAGAGGCCCCTGCCGTAGACTTGCTCGACCTTGCCGAGGCATATCGAGAACTGCGCCGGATTGATGGCCTTGAGCAGGCCATCAGCCCTAGTCGCTACAAAAAGGTGCACCTGTATGACAGCAGCGAGGATGAAGAAAGTGATTCTGAAACAGAAGAGGATGAGGACGAGGACGAGGACCGATCCGGGTCACGCCAAATTCTCCGCCAGATAGAC
Organism: Lomentospora prolificans; assembly: GCA_029532625.1. Lineage (NCBI taxonomy): Eukaryota > Fungi > Ascomycota > Sordariomycetes > Microascales > Microascaceae > Lomentospora > Lomentospora prolificans. The sequence goes on from JARFXM010000003.1 coordinate 2,524,120, forward strand.
TCCCGTCGAGACTCCCTCCGCGCAAGAGCCGCGGGCCTCTCGCAAGATAAGATTAGACCGCTAAAGGTGCTCGATCTTCCATTCGACATCTTAAAGCACATCTTTGACTTTCTCAGATACAAATCCCCCATCTCCCGCAGACAGCGCCGGTGGATGATCGCATCATTCGACCCGGACGGGTGTCAGAGGCGGAACATCCAAAATGCCCGGCTCGCCTGCCGTCTCTTCCATACTCTAGCCTCCCCACTCCTCTTCTCATTTCTCCAGGTCAGCCTAGACAAGGAATCTCTGGAGATCGTCGACGAGATCTCTAAGAGGCCCTACCTTGCCTCGGGCGTGTACGGCGTGGAGGTGCAGCTAGGATACCGGCCGAGGGAAGTAGCGCCGGACATCGCGGCGTTCATAAACTACCGCCTTAGAGATCTGGAGCCTATCAGAGACTACTGCGCCGACACTATCTATTCTACCTTTGTCCAGTACTCGGGCAGTGAGGAACCAGACGAGGATGTGATCAAGGAAAGGGACTTATGCGAAGTTGCCCGAGACAATTACTTTGTTATACAGTCCGCATGGGAAAGCTTTCTAGACCCCTCACTTCCGCCCCCAGAGAGCGATTCCGATGACATGGTTTCCAAGTTCCAAAAGATCCTGACTAATGGCTATGACACCTACCGTCGAAAGCAACGAGAGCAAGATGCCCTCCTCGCCAACAGATCCTTTGCTAGCGGCTTAGCTACGGCGATGGCGCGAATGCCACAAGCCCATGCCCTCAGTTTCAAAGATAGCATCCGCAGCTCTGAAGCCTTAACCAGGCACCAACCCTTGATCCTAGTGAACTCGGAAGAGTTAGTCCGATTTATATCAGACCCTCTAGAGTGGAGGACTATTCTCGCCATGCCGGAGGCTCCAGAACCTGCCCCTGTCAAGTTACTCTGGGAGATACCCATGGCCCTCGCCAAGGCTAGGGTGAACGTGCTCTCGTTTCGCCTCAACTGTTTCCCTGTAGAGAGCAGGTTTTCCATGCTTCTACCGAGCAGCAATGATATCCCTCTAGCTACTTCGTCGTGGCACGATTTACACGCAGCCTTTGGCCACGTCGAGTATTTTGATTTCGGAAATAGCCTTACAATGAGATGTGAACAAACTGGGCCGCCTACGCCGGACGACGCCTTTTACACCGATAATTATCTCACTACTGTCCTCTCGAGCCCCCACCTCAAGGGATTTGACTTGAGATTTAATGCCTATTCTAGGCGGCAATTTCAGCAGGATCCAGAGATCAAAATGTATGATGCCACCCTGGTCGTTAAGTCAACGCTAGTATGCGCGCCATTCCTGAAATACGCCCGTATATTCCATATGGCCGTCGACCAAGCCACGATGGAGGCATTTTGCCGGTCCCTTGGACCTTGTTTATCCGAGTTGCACTTCTTCGCCGTCCACCTAGCCGACGGGAGCTGGGCGGAGATCCGGCAGACGCTGCGCGCCAAGTTCTTGGACAGGTTCCTAGCGAAAAGATGTGCTATTCATGTTTTCGGGTTGACTGGGGGCGAGTATGGACTTAGCGAGTTTGGGACAAGAGTTTTCGACCGTAGGGCAGCACTTGAGTTTCTCGGCGAGAAGGAGGCCTCATAGGGTGTGATGGTTCGGTCTCCGTCCGTTGCGGGCACACCACTTTTGTGGCTGGTTAAGCGAGATAGCCACTATTGACAGGGCGGGGGTTACTATGTGTGTATCACTGGAACCTTTCGAATGCCTCGTTCTATGTTGGCGCTAAGTTCTTCCCACCCATTCCTCTCGCTACCTACCGGTTCTCTCGTAAAAATTCATCAAATTTCCGGCCAAGTGAGAGGTAGTTCTAAGAGGTTCTTTTAGGTCCTTGGATGACGTTTGGAGTGTTCTTATTGGATGATAGGGTTACGCGTTTTTGGACCGGCTGATGCCAAGTGGAAAGGGGGATAGCCCAAGTAGTTCTACTTTGTGAAAGGACCAAGCTTCCAGTCGGGTACCTAGCGTACAGGTTGTTGCACCAGTCAAGATAGCACATTGTCCATAACACGTGATGAAAATCTGGGGAATCAGAAAACGGCATTCCTGGCAGCTGCACACACATTACATGTTCCAAGCCAAACACATACAGTGCGAATTGACGGCAGTTGCACCTCCACGACACCGCCGAATCAGTCGCCTGGAGTTGATGAGAATGGATACCACATATCACGGGTCGCCGTTACAAACATGGATCAAGTAAATCGTTGGAATTTCGATGCTCCGTAGCCTGTTCCAATCGCCATTAATCCTACAAGGAGTAAACATTATAACGCCAAGAACACCAAGCCGAACCCCCCCCAATGCAATGATACAAGAAACACTCAGGATCCTCCACTCCATATCTAGCAGCTTTCAGGTTACGCCAGGAAACTAGCCTGCATGCCTCTCCTATCCCTCTTGAGAGGAGAGAAAGTCTTGCCAGCAAAGGCATTTTGCTTCGCGCCGAGGGATACACCCAATTTGCCCAGAGCCCTCTTACCAGCAACGGGCGCCTTGGGGGCTGGTTTCGCGGCTTCGCCATCCTCGTCGTCGAAGAGGGTCTTGTTAGGCCCACCAAGCAACTTACGCTTCTTCTTCTTCGGCTCGGGTTCCGATCCGCTTAGCGCCTCAACACTCTGCACCGACTTGAGTTTGCGCGCCGGCGCCTTCTCCCTCACTTCCTCGGCCTGCTTCTCTACCGGGGGGTCAGTCGAGCGCTCTCGCGCCTCGGGGTGCGAAGCGTCTACAGCGGTGGGCAGGTTCTCGTCATCTTCTTCAGGCTCCTCAACCACCTTCTCCAAGACGAAATCGAGCTTCAGACTCTTGGTCTTCTCATCAGACTTCTTCAGGGATTTAGGTGCGCTGGAATTCTTAGCGCTAGGGATTTCTCCTAGTACCTTCCTTGGCCGTCCTCGTGGCTTCGCAGCTGCATTAGCAACGGCATTGGAAGCTGGTTCAATGCTCTTCTTGGTCAGAAGTTGGATAGGAGCAACGTCACAGATCGCCTTGGCATCGGATGAGTTATGGCTGGGCTCATCATCGTCAAACGACTCGCTGCTGTCGTTTTCGAGCATCTTGGTTCGATTGAGGAATGGCGTGATGGAGAAGGTGGACTTTTCGCCGACATTAGCAAGCGTAACGTCCATTCCTCGCTTCTTGAACGCCTTCTTGCTCTTTTGATCGGCCGCCCCGGGTGTCTGAATAGTGATTTCTGTTGTAGCTTCCTCAACACGCCTCTTCTTGTTTTGCTTGCGGACCGCAGGCAACGTAACCGTCTTTTCTGTCAAATCTGGGAAGGTTACAGACGCAGTCCTGGCTTCGTCGAGTTCTGCCTGAGACTTCTTTAGCTCTTCCCTCGTGTCGCGAAGCTTCAGCTTCATCGTCTCTAGCCTTTGCTCGAGAACTTCTTGCTGGGCCACGGCCTCGGAGAGCGCTCGTTCGCCCTCTTTCCTCACGCGCTCCTTGTCCTTCTTTTCGGTCGACAATGTCTTTTCCAGTTCCTGGATTCTGGCACGGAGCCCACTGGTTTCTTCCTGTTCTTCTCGTTGCTGGGACCGCTGTTTTGACCTTTTCTCGGCCTCTAGTTCAACTTCCAGCGAGTTCAACTGACGCTCAAGTGCGAGCTTCTCGGCAATGACGGATTGCTGGTGAGAGAGCTGCGACTTGAGATGTTCGACTTCGGGTCGCAGTGCGTTGAGCTCACGGGACATGGCCAGCTTCTCCGTCAGGAGTTTGGCGGAGTCATTGGATACAGATTGCAGCGATTGCAGTTCAGTCTACGGGAGATCAGCAATTGGCGCTACCAACGTGGGTATGGATGATGGACAGCAGGAACAAGCAGCAGAGCGCCTGCTATGCGACGAAGATGAACACGAATGTTGAAGAAGCATACCTGAAGATGCGCAAAATCTCTGGCCTGGGCCTTAAGTTGGGCGTCTTGTTTGCGCAAGGCCTCTTTGGTTGCATCGAGCTCACTCTCAACCTGCCGACACCTCGAGGTCAAGGTCTTGATCTTGTCTTCCTTTCCTGCCAATTGATCCTCAAGAACCGCCTTCTTGTCGCGGAGGATGACCGTCTGGAGCTTGAGCCTCCGGACTTCCTCATCCCGCGAAATCATGGTTGTCTTGTGGATGGCGTCTTGATGCTTGAGCTCTAAATCATGGATTCGGGTTGATCTCCTCTGTCCGAAACCGTTAGTTAGTATGTGAAGTGATGGAGATATAGAGACCGTATTGGATGGGAAGACTTGCTGCTGAAGATTCCATGCCTACTATGTTGTGTTATGCTGTGCTGCGTTGCTGGTGAGGCTGGGTGAGAAGGGAACGTCCCGACGCGTGAAAGAAGAGCTGTTACGCTCTACTCCGACTTCCGATTTGATTATATTCGAGATAGTATATCAAGCGAAGGCTGGCGAAAGAACAAATCCTCGATCGAAAAGTGAAAGTTCGATGACTTAAGAGGTTGTAGGTGAGAGGGGTGCGGCGAAGAGGAAGTGGTTGACTGGAACGGGTCCAAAATAGACTGGAGGCGAGGGGATAAAGGTAAACAGACTTCCCAAATTGGCTTAGGGCAGACAGTGTGCCTGGAGAGTGTGGTAAATTCACGGATTTGGGCTGTTTCGGGTAAACGTCGGCTTATTGAACAACCACTCGGGGTATTACGACGACTGTCGCGTATCAAATTGGTGTTGTACCCTCGTACCCCTCCAGGTGCATACTTCGTAGTAAACTGGCGAGCAACGACAGCGAAGCTTACTCAATCCTCCAGCTCGGAAAAGGCCACCTCGTTGCTTCACGCCTTGCATAGTTCCCTTCGTTCGAGAGCTTCGAGCCGCCTCGCTCACATCACCACACCCGACGGATGGGTAGCCTTCCCACTAATTTTTGATTGAGATCCTCAAGATCTCTATTTATTTGTCAATATCGGTTCTGTTAGTACTCGCCTCCAATCAATTGGCGTTTACCTGAAGTTTGTCGAGGCTGCGAGACATCGCATACTAACGGAGTCCAGGCTGTCTGCTTCGTCGGCTCCGTACCAAAGTCTGCCACAGCGTATTTCGAGCTTTACGACCCTGAACCATAACATAAGAACCTCCGGGAGGGAAATTCACTATGCGCTTCATCAAGGGTCTAGTGTCGGCGGCTCTGCTCGTCGCCGGTGTGCTAGCCGCGAAGAAGTCACCAGAGGAGCGGTTTAATGATTTCCACGCCAAGCAGCTGGTCTCATCACCCGTCAAGCTCTCCGATGTCAGCTACCAGACCCTTACCGCTCTGCCCCGCGACTACAGTGTCACTGTCCTTTTGACAGCCATGGACCCTCGTTACGGATGCCAGTTGTGCCGCGATTTCCAGCCCGAGTGGGACTTGCTCGCTAAGAGCTGGACCAAGGGAGACAAGAAGGCCGAGTCTCGCATGATCTTTGCGACTCTCGATTTCGCCAACGGCAGGGATACGTTCGTATCGGTGTGTACACCTCGTAGGCCCCGTGCTAGTTGTGGAATACAGCTCGCTAACCAGCTACTACAGCTCGGCCTCCAAACCGCCCCTGTGCTCCTCCATTTCCGACCCACCACTGGCCCTCATGCCGCGTCTGCCCCTGAGCCTGTGCGATATGACTTCACTAGCGGGTATGGTCCTCTAATGGTGATCTCGAAGGTTGTTAAATTGACGTGCTAACAAAATCATTTGGCAGGCCCCAGAGCGCTGAGCAGGTTCATGCCTGGTTGGTTCGTCAGACTCCCGACCGCCCTCATCCCGACATCTCGAGGCCCATCAACTGGGTTCGCTGGATTGTTGGCATCACCGCCATCATGGGTGTCGTCACGTTTGCCATCACAGCTACCCCGTACATCCTCCCCGTAGTCCAAAACCGCAATATCTGGGCCGCCATCAGCCTCATCGCCATTCTTCTCTTCACCAGCGGCCATATGTTCAATCATATCCGAGGTGTTCCGTATATCGGACACGATAACCGCGGTGGGGTTGTCTACTTCACCGGCGGATTCCAGTCCCAGGTGGGCATTGAGACTCAGCTGGTGGCAACCATGTGTATGTTCCGCTGTGTTCTATTTCCCCATCTTGTTGAGATAGCTCATGTTCTCAAATTACTAACAACCTGGTGTAGATGGCATCATGGCTTTCTGCGCCATCTCTCTTGCCGTCAAGGTCCCTCGGATTGCTGACTCGCGTTCGCAACAAGTCGCGGTTCTTATCTGGGGAGGCGTGCTCTTCTTCACCTACAGTTTTTTCCTTAGTGTCTTCCGCATCAAGAACGCCGGCTACCCCTTCTCTCTCCCTCCATTCATGTAAACAAGCCAGCCAGCAGGCCGAAGCAGGAACACCAATTTCTCTTATCTCTCGGTTGAGCTTTTTCTTTCATGACATACATGCATGTCATGCGCTAGGGGTCAAGGTCTGGTACAAAAAGTTGGAGCGCGCATTTCTGTACATTAAACGAGAAAGGCCAGGCAATGGGCATCAAAATCAATGAAATAGAACTTTATGAATGTCTCTTGAAGTGTCGCTAACATGCCAGCGTCAAGCTCCTAATACCAAGATCCTATTGCACCAAGCAATGGAATACTACCAACGCTTGGCGTACATGCTTTGGCGAAATGCCTGTGGTGTGCCATCCCATACCTTTCGAAGGCCGACACGATGTGGGAAGTCATGCTGTGTGAGGAAACTTGTTTCCATGGTTAGTCAAACGTTGGTTGTCATAGCCCAGACAACATTACCAAGCCCGTGATCGTGCTCTTGCTCTACATGGTAGAAGGTTATGGCCGGGCAACCCTCGCTATCTAATGATGCCATGTGCGTAGGAGCATGCTAGTGATAATCGGCGGACTCATGGTAATATGAAGGTTCGGGCGAGATAGGCTGGGACCGATCTCATCTGATGGCTCTCGCTTCCAGACTAGCAAGCCGATCACAATCGAGGCCCATTCCTCCCGACTGGGCTCGTACTGAACCTTCACTAATGTCCCTAATCGCAAGCCATACCTCACATTCAATTGCCCTTATTCGACAATCTCTAAGGGTACGGAATACAGGCTGCGGTCGTACGAGATCAGATCTTGCCGTCTGTGACCCGGTCATCTCCGTATTGAGCAACCCGGGCAACCAGTGCCACGCCGTCTTCTTCTTTTAGAAGATGGGACGAGAGCATGGCACGTATTGGAGAAGCCAAGAAAAAAAAGAAAAAAAAAAAAAAAAAAACGACGGCTCGAATACGCCCTTTACTTGCGAGCGAGTGGGGAGAGATTGGCAAAGGGTAAGAGCCATATTACGCCGCAGTTGTCACATTTCTGGGCATTATATTCGTCGATTGATTGATAGAATGAGACCACACTGAGGCAGAGGGGTTCCCGATATTCCACCTGTGAAGCCCGCGCTCAACGTCATTAATGTGTAAGTTACGTGAAGCAGATTAATGCCTTGGTGTGAGCACCATTCGAGATAGGGCTACGCTAGACGGGGCGAGGTTCCCCAATGCATACGTACCGTGACTCGATACGGCGATGCCAGAGATCCCCGGACCTGGTTTTCCTGGTTTCCCCAATCCAGAGTGAGCATGTCAAGATCACAAGCCCTGACTTCACCCGGCCGGGATACGACGCTGCGGTGGCAGTGGCGTAGCCGATCGTCATACCGTTGCCCCAGATTCCAAACTACAAAATGCGGAGGAGAGGGGAGCAGTGCTGATGCGGCGTGTGCGTCCGCCGCATTCAAGATTGCAGAACTTCGACGACTCGGGACCAATCTCCGAGTATTCCGTCAGGCCCTAGGCCAACCCCAGCCATGGCATGGTAACCTTGCCGCGAGGGAGTTTTAGCATTGTTGGCGTCTGGTACTCTGCAGTGCTGGGGTCCGTCCGTACCCCGAGGCGAGAGAAATGGAGATTAAAAACATGTAGATGGGTGTTTCCCGTTAGAAGGAAGGGAACGTTGTGGCATGGGTTGCGAGATGTCGCGAGCCAACCAAAGGGCCATCAGCGGCGGGTGACGATGAAGGTCTGCTCCAACAATCCCCGACCCGGCCGAATATCAATTACAATGGCGAGGCCATCAATGCATTGCGGGTGAGGTGTAAGGTGTAAAGGCCGTCAACTAAATTCAGTATGGGGAACTAGAGATCGGATATGACATCCGTCGAGGAAGGCGCGAATAATGATTCTTTGCCATATGGGTTCGCTTTGCCCACTTACACGGAAAGAACTACCCTCAAGCTGGTATCACCAACCGTCGCACACATCAGCAGTGGAGAAACAGGCTTGAGACAAGCCGGAATTTTGCTCAAACCATTTTTACCCTTCTCACCTGCTCAAATTCCCTCACGATGCTTCCACCAGCTTCAATCCGATCCCATTCCTCTCTAACCCGATCCAACACCCATTAGTAAATGCAGCGTCCTTTCGTCTCGTTTTCCCATATCGCATATGGTCCTGGTCTTCATGCCGGCCCGGCTAATAAAGATTTCAACCCTTCCTTGCTGGCCCGGCACGAAGTAGGGAACCAGCGAACCACCCACGCTTCCCCATCTCCACTCGCACTTTGCGCCCATATGGGATTTTAATCTACATGCCGTTTCAGAGAAAGCGAGACCAACTAACGGGCACAGGGAGAAATTAAGCGGCCAAAAAATAAGAGAAAAAAAAAAGAAAAAAAAGGAAACCTTGGTTTCCCTTTGGTCGGTGCGCTCAGATTTCCTTCGCCTCGATCCCTCGTGGCCAGTCAGATGGCCCTCCTTTTTTCTATTTTCTCCGCCTTGAACGCCCCCCAAACGCTTGCTACAGCCCAGCCATCTCTCATCAGTCCTTTCCATCTGATGTAGTGGTTTCATGGATCCCTCCACACACCTCTGAGCCGATTGGTGCGGTACCCCATCATCAAATGGGTTTTACCCCAATAAACTAGCATTGTGATTATATGAAGGGAGGGGAAATTCGAGGAGAAAACCCCGCATTCTTGCAACAAAGAACCGAGAGAGAAGACATGAAGACTGTGGGCAGGAGAGCGCTTGGAGGCCCCGTTGCGAGAGTGCGTCTCGTAGAACCAGAATGCCATTTCAGCTCCCATATTTCGCAGTGCCGAGATTCCCATTGCCACTGATTTGATCCTATCTCTCCATCATTTAACGATCATGGGATAATCAAGAGTGATAGACAAAAAGACCCCGCTAGGAAAATAAAATGATCATGGCTCATGATCGCGGAGAGAAACGGTGTTGTAACCCCCAGTCGTCTGCCCCTTCGCGAGAGTCCGGCGGATGGTAGCGAGGCGAGACGACGCGAGATGAAGGGAAGGCTCGAAAATTGAGATTTTCATTGAAAGAGTCATTGAAACAATGTTTCCGTTTTTCTTTTCAACCTTCTATTGCGGATCTGCTTCGCCTCTGTTTTGACAGGAAATGAGGCGACTATATTCTTACTGTATATGAAGCACCTGGCTGTCGTGTAAGGTCGATGATAGAGGTCCACACTTCGGCCGCCGTGTCAGACGTATTATGGCAGTGCAACAGAGACAAGGGAGCGCGAGGCTGGAGACGGAACCTCGAACGTCCTGGTTACTACTCTCCATCACTTGGAATCCCCCCCTTATCAACGGATCACGCTTAACCCGCTCCTCGGCTCGAATGCTCATGGTAACAAAAGCTAGCCCTTTCGGGGGCGTGGCTTTCTCCCCCACGTACAGCTGGCCCCGGCGCAAATGTGTCGCAACGTGCGCTGGTCTAAAACGGACCAAGAAGTTCGTGGCGGACGATGAGCCGCGTTATTATAGCAATGCTGTTATATGAGCCCCCTCTCCATCTTTTTCCCCAACCGCAACCTACCAATCGAAGGACCTCTTGTCTTCGGCTTACCCTTAACCATCCATATAGCCTACCTTCCAGAGCACCTGTGTGACTCCGGCATCATAGTATCCCGTATATGAACTATATATCCTCGGGATTTGCCCTAGCGGGGTGCATGTCTGCAAGGGGTGGCCACACAAGAGGCCACGCTTTGAGCGAGAAAGCGAAGAAGAATTGCTCATCGACTAGAAAACGGGAATAGGAAATACAGCTAACTCCTATTTGCCCCCCAGATGATCACACGGCGGCCCCCTTTGGGTCAGTTCAGGACAGGGTGTGACCTGTTTCCGAGAGCTTTCGTCAACAAGCAGTTGCACCGCATGAACCAGCAGATGCTGTCGCGCTCAACGGCGGTTGATCAACAAGCGCTGAAATCAGAAGTCCTAAAGAAAAGAAGATTGGCTTCTGGGGCCGAAATTCCATAAAACCCTGAAGCGGTTGTCGAACTCGATGGGTGGAAGAATAGTATCCTCGTTGTCGATCTCACTCCGACGTCGTGCGTGTAGATCTTTTCCTTGAAGATCTCGTCGAGAGACCATTCCCTGTGCGTAGAAGTACGGTATTAGAGCGCATCGTTTCAAAGCAGATCTCATTAACCCACGCGCTCTCGGCCATTTAGCTTTGGTTCACCTGCAACTTCGGCCCGTCGGTAGTAGAAGCTGAGCTCTCAATATCAGAAAACTCCCTCTCTTGCCTAGGTCCGCGATATAGCAGCACCTAGACCCATTGCTGCTGTCTACGCGTGAAGCTCATCATCAACGCCTCTTCTATACGGCCTACCCCCCTTTTCGTGACACCGTCGTCAAATCAACGATGATCGTCCAAACATTGGAGCCCCGCATTCTTTATTTCCGAAATGGGGGGGTGAGAAGAAAGAATCTGTAATATAGCAAAAAAAGTACCTCGTTTACGGTACAGTGGCTGTAGGTTTGCCTCCTCCGTCGTAGTAGTCGGGGAGGGCGGGCGAAATGGTCGGTTTGCCTTCTGTTGTGTTCCATACTAATATTACGGGTCTGTCTGGAGGACGGAACGGCAGAACCACTATCGGCCAAGAGCCACCCATAGCTCGGAACAACAAGCCCGAGCCATTTCGTGCCAGGCGGCCCTCGCTTCCTGATTGAATTCCCTGTCCAGGTCCGGCCGTCCTGCCCATTCCATTCTCACCTTGCCCCATCGTCATCTACTTCCCCCGAATACCCGCTCTTACTCCTATCTGAACGTACACACCCTTGCCCTGGCTATGGTCTCCAGTTGGACGGTCCAATCCCTAGCGATTCTTATTCGCGCTGCTGCTGTATATACTCCGTCATGCGAACCGGATGTGTGCACCCACAGTAATGGAGCGGTTCCTGGAAGTTGACTTGCCGTCTAGCCCACAAGTTGCCTTGCCCGATATTGCGTAGCACTCACTCCAGACCCTCTCGTACGCACTGGGCCTATGCAGACATGGCTTCCCCCGGGCTAACCTGCCCACTCGATGGTTGGTACCGTGCTCAGCAACCGGTCCTCCGTGCTGGCGGCATGATGCCCAAATCCCAAATTGATTGATTAAGTCGCATGACGAGAATGGCCCACGGATCGGGTAACGGAAAGGAGACAGACTCTCCGTTAGGATCCCAATCCAAGCGCTCATCCCTCCTCCCCGAAGACCTAGGATATAAAGACTTCAGGCTCCTTCCCGAGTTTACCTTTCTTGTCACCCCTCCTCTATCCTCACCTCCTTCACAAGCTAGCTTCTCAGCCTCTTGTCTCATCCACTCTTTTTCAGACGCCTCTCTTGTTTGCAGTAGTAGGACAGACCATACACCGTCTATCACAATGAAGGTCACCGCTTCCACCCTTGTCCTCGCGGCTGTTGCCGCCGCCGCTCCTTCTCCCACCTCCAAGGAGTCCCCCCGCGCTGTTGCCGCTGAGTGCGCGTCCGCCGTCACCCTCGACGCCAGCACCAACGTCTTTAAGGACTACAAGCTCCATGCTAACAGCTTCTACCGCTCCGAGATCGAGGAGGCCGTATCCACCATGAGCGATGAGGCTATGAAGGAGAAGGCCCTCAAGGTTGCCGACATCGGTACCTTCGTCTGGGTGTAAGTTAAAACCCAGTCACGGGTAACCCAATGGCAGAGCTGTACTAACACGTCTAGTGATACTCGCTCCGCCATTGACCGCCTTAAGACCGCCGTCGAGGATGTTCCTTGCGAAGACATCCTCGGTGTTGTTATCTACGATCTTCCCGGCCGTGACTGTGCTGCCAAGGCCTCCAACGGTGAATTGAAGGTTGGCGAGATCGACGTTTATAAGACTGAGTACATTGACCGTAAGTACCAACCTAGCACTTCCCTTCTCTTCTATCTCGGCGGAGAGACGGGTAGCATGTCTAACGCGAAACTCCCCGAATAGCCATCGTTGAGGTCCTCAAGAGCAAGCCCAACACCGCTTTTGCTCTCGTCATCGAGCCCGATTCGCTCCCCAACTTGGTCACCAACATCGACCTCCAGACCTGCCAGGACTCCGCCGCCGGCTACCGTGATGGTGTTGCCTACGCGCTCAAGTCCCTCAACCTTCCCAACGTTGTCATGTACATCGACGCTGGCCACGGTGGCTGGCTCGGCTGGAACGACAACCTCGAACCCGGTGCGGAGGAGCTTGCCGCCACCTACAAGGCCGCTGGCAGCCCTTCGCAAGTCCGTGGTATCGCTACCAACGTCGCCGGCTGGAACGCCTGGGACCTTAGCCCCGGCGAATTCGCTGACGCCACCGATGCTGAGTGGAACAAGTGCCAGAACGAGAAGATCTACGTCGAGACCTTCGGCGCTGCCCTCAAGTCCGCTGGTATGCCCAACCACGCCATCGTCGACACTGGCCGTAACGGTGTTCAGGGTCTCCGTGAGGAGTGGGGCAGTAAGTTTTTCCCTTTGATCGTCGCTAGAAGTTCCTCCCCCTACCGCCAGAACTTTACAGTTAACCTTTTGTTCTTTTTTTAGACTGGTGCAACGTCAATGGCGCTGGCTTCGGTATCCGCCCCTCGGCTGACACTGGCTCTGAGCTCGCCGATGCCTTCGTCTGGGTTAAGCCCGGTGGTGAATCTGACGGCACCAGCGACGAGAGCGCTACCCGTTACGATTCGTACTGCGGCAAGCCCGATGCCTACAAGCCTTCTCCCGAGGCCGGTGCCTGGCACCAGGACTACTTCGAGATGCTCATCAAGAACGCCAAGCCCGCTTTCTAAATCCGACCTAGGGTAGAGAATCAGCCTCAGCAAGCGCTATTGAAGAGAAAGACTGAAGACGCACCGCACGAGCTGAGAGAGAGTTTGTGAAGGACAGGACGGCGAAGAACATGGCGCTACGAGGAAGAGGAGAAAAAAAAAGGCTCGGTGCTTGGGCTCATGTACTTTCACTCGCCTCAGGGGGGATTATGACGCATCTTTTGAAAGTCCCGTCTTCTTGTACATATATATATACGTACCCATATCCTTGACTAGTATATATACTTTGTCTCCAACCACTTTAACGCGTTGAGCCTCTTATTTTCGTTGGGGATGTAGCTGAGTTGGAATTTCTGCAATTAACCCGTAATCATGGTATCTATAAGTCAACCTGATTCAACCTCAATGCACGGCTATTGGGAGGCTGTCGTCGGCAATGCTGGAGATCAGTTTGTCTAGGTTAATAGGGAGCTGAAATAGAAAACAGGGTAGAGAGGCTAGGTTGTTAGAACCTGCCAGCGCTTTTAGTAATCGTCTCGATCACGCAACCCCTTGTTCATCTACATTGCTCTTTCCCGTTCCCTAGGCGAAGCCTCCAACGCTGATGTGTAAGCGAGGGCTCGGGAAGTGGTGCCTCGCTGCTCGCCTTTGTCTACTAGTCAATAGCCTTAAGAACATCATCGATAAATCGAAGCTCATCTAAATCCTGTTTCGTTTTAGACAGCAAGATCAACTCATCCAGAATCCGCGCGCCTCTCCTCCTCAACCCACGCATCTTCCTCAACAACTACCTCCGTCACCATTGGCTTCAAGCCCCATTTCTTGAACAGGGTCTTATCCTCATCCCAACCGTTGCAAGCCGTCGTCAACATCTTCTCACCGGTGAAGATGGCGTTTGCCCCAGCGAGGAAGCACATGGCCTGCTTTTCCTCCGTCATGGTGATGCGGCCAGCCGCCAACCTGATAATCGTACCGGGCATGACCAATCTTGCCGTAGCTATCGTACGCACTACTGAGTCGAACTCGATGGCCTTGGTACCCTCTAGAGGCGTTCCCTTGATCGCCACGAGAGTGTTGACAGGGAAAGACTCGGGATGTTTGGGCATCGTTGCCACTTCGTATATGAGACCGATCCTGTCTTCATGCTTCTCTCCTAGGCCGAGGATTCCGCCCGTGCAGACGTTGATGCCGGCGTTTCGGACGTGCTCTATCGTTTGCAATCTCTCATCGTAGGTTCGTGAAGTGATAACGTTAGGATAGTGCTCTCGGGAAGTGTCTAGGTTATGGTTGTACGCGGTGAGTCCGGCGTCAGCTAGCTCCTTAGCCTGATTTCCGTCGAGCATGCCGAGTGTCACGCAGGCTTCCATTCCCATAGCCCTAACGCCCTTAACCATTTCTACGATGTTGCGTAGGTTGGATTTCCGGCCTCGCATGTCCCTCCACGCAGCTCCCATGCAGAACCTGCTACTACCATTTTCCTTGGCAATGCGAGCAGCTTCCAGGACGGAGTCCACGGTGCTGAGCTTTGTGGCTTTGAGACCCGTCGAATATCGAGAGGATTGGGCACAGTAAGAGCAATTTTCGCTGCAACCTCCAGTCTTGATGTTCATCAGGGTGCACATCTGAACGGCAGCTGGGTCGTGGAACTTCCGGTGCACCGTAGCCTACGTAGATAAGAGATATTAGAAGCCATGCCAATCATAACAAGTCAGTAGAGGACTAGATTGGATCTTCAAATGGGGATCGCCGAGTTGATGGAAGATGGTATTGGGGAGATCCAAATTTGATCAGGCTGATTGTGTCGTGCTGTTGTGACACGCAGAGAACACAAACGTACTGATTCATAGACCAGCTTCATCAAGGGAGTATGGTAGATGGACGAGATCTCCTCCTTTGTCCAATCATATCGCGGGGCCTCGGCTCGAACGGCGTTCGCGAGCACATCTGAGCTGGTGGCATACTGGCGTACGCCCTGGAGGGTCACCGAAGATGAGCGGGATAATAAAGACGAAGGTAACACTCGACGCATATTGTTAATCGCTCAACGGGTCCGCAAGGCCGAGAACAAGATACGAATTATGGACGAGAGAGTCCTAAACAAGAGCAGAGGTACCGACCGTTAGAATGCAGACGAGACAACGAAACTGATGCGGCGGAGGAAAAACCAGACCTCCTTTGGAGGAGGGAGGGGAGCAGTGGTCTCAGGGAAGGCTGGCATCCCCCTCTCGCGCACTTGCTTTCCCCGCTTAAGCCATCGATCGACTCACCCACGCTCAACCGATAATTACTCTACATGTAATCTCAAACAGGAGCCTGCAACGCGGCTAACTGGCCGCCAATGCACTCCTGGTTACGTGTGATGGCAATACAATATTGTGGTGCATGCTGAACTTTGTTCCTGGCCCGAGTTCTCCCTCGGCGATCGGGTCAAGGAAACTTCATGTGCATTAGCCTGCCCCGAAGCAAGCCCTACATGCCTTATTAGATATCCCACACCAGGGGATGCTCTTGATGGTAGAATCTGCCTTGGCCCCGAGACTGCAACCGCCGCCCCCACTCGTTTTAATCTGCTCAGCCCTCTCAACATAATTTTCGGCTCGGCACATCCCAACTACTTGGAACTTGAGAACTGATGGGCAATCGTGGATCCCCTCTACCCAGCACGTATTTGTCACTCAATCTCTTATTCTCCAGTATCTCCGATTGACATCCGCTAAGCCGGATATCAGCGGCTTGTGTACATGGCCAGAACCAAAAAGCGTGGAGCACGTCTGAGGACCGTTGCTATTTATTCCAGACTTCCTTGATTTATTGCCCGTGGGTTCATTCGTGCCTCTTGTGTCGAGGAGACTCAAGGCGCCCGGCAATAGATGCGAGCCCTCTTAAGTTCAGTAAAGCCATCATGGCTGTGCCCTCAAGTATACAATTTACTGCAAACATCCATCACTAGGCGAGGAACCAAGGCGACGGACACGGACGAGGTTATACGGTCTTGTGTAGTACACGAAATCATCTTTGCAATCATCCATTCATTGCATGGTTTCACTTGAGAAGGCCATATAAGGCCACCCAAAAACTAAAATGCCTGCCTCATCTTGCCGATTTTGCGCAAGCTAGTGCCGGAGGAAGGTCTGACAAGCGTCATTACTCTTCCCCTGACCACTTACACAAAGACCAATGAAATGACAGCGAGGAAGACAGCCTGTTGACGCCCGACCATGATCTACCATTTTGTCACTTAAACGTGCAACGACAGCAACAACTTTCCGCTCCACCCTTCCCCAACCCCTCCGCTCAAACTCCCTTTCCCTCTTGGATTGCATGCTCCCTTTTTTGCCCTTTTTTTCACCAGAGTCTGTCTCAACTCTAAGCCGTCGTGATATATTCCCTCCGAGAGCCGCCGTCACAATCCAGAGAGAAGCAAGAAGAAAGAACAGATAGTCAAGGAGGCCATTACGCCCTGGACATGACACCCCAAGCGCGGATAATGTTGTCCGTGTAACCGGCGAAGAGGGTCTGGCCATCGGCGCTCCACGCAAGGCTGACGCACTCGGGCTCACGGCTCTTCTTGCCGACGGCGGTGAACTCGGGCTTGAGCTCATCAACCTTGCTCTTCTTCTCAAGGTCGAAGATGATGATGCTGCTAGCGGTGGCAGCGCAGAGCCAGTAGCGGTTGGGAGAGAAGACAAGGGCGTGGATCTCGTCGTTGGCGTTAAGGGAGTAGAGGTGCTTGGACTCATTAAGATCCCAAAGCATGGTGGTACCGTCCTTGCCACCGGAAGCGCAGAGAGAGCCATCGGGAGAGATGGTGACAGTGTTGATGTAACCAGTGTGACCAATGTGGTCAGTCTGGAGCTTGCAGGTGGAGAGCTCCCAAACCTATGCAAAGTGAAACGGTGTTAGCATGACACTCTCGTCGGACAGATAGTGCGGGTCCTTCCGTAGGCTCCGAGCATCTCAAGAGTCGTCGAAGGAACAACCGATAGAGAGAGTCACGGAGCCCTTTCCTCGCCAGCCGTGTGAAGGGTAAAGATCAGAAAATGGTGATGTTTGTCTCATGGCCCTAACTCATGGCTAGGGCTCTGAAGTAGCAAATACTTGAAAGCATCATGTACACACGCAGTCTGAGAAGGCGAGGAAATCCGGAAAGGAACGGAAAACTTGTTTACGCACCTTAACGAGCTTGTCCCAGCCGGAGGAGACAATCACGGGGTTCTGGGGATTGGGGCTGAAGCGGACGCAAGAGACCCAGTCGGTGTGGCCCTTGTCGGTGATAGTGTACTTGCAGTCACCGAGGGTGTTCCAGAGCTTGATGGTTCGGTCACGAGCACCAGAGACGATCTGGCGGTTGTCGGCGGAGAAAGAGACGGAGAGAACGTCGCTGTTGTGGCCAACGAATCGTCGGGTGGTGGTACCGGTAGCGAGCTCCCAGAGACGGAGGGTCTTGTCCCAGGAGGCAGAGAGGGCGTAAGCACCATCGGACGAGATGACCTATTAATCGTTAGGATTCAAGATTCTCCAACCCAAGTTCCAATTCTTGTTTTATGGCGAGGCTAGCCTAGAGTCCGCACGTACACAGTCAGAGACGATGTGGGAGTGGCCGTGGAGGCTTCGCTTGGGGTATCCGTATTGAGTCTCGTCGCGGGTGAGGTTCCAGATGATGAGGGTCTTGTCACGAGAGGCCGAGAGAAGCATGTTGGGGCTGAAATTTGATAACTGTTAGCAACTTGAACCCTTTCGTCAACTCCTATGCCTAGGCCATTATGGTGGCCGAAAACCCCTTCCTAAGACAGCGGAACCGTCGGTGGTAGATGCAAAGAAAACACGACGAGGCGTCAATAAGGGGCGAGTCGATCACATACTTCTCGATAGAGGTGGCCAAAGAGGTGACCCAGCCGTTCTGGGGAGATGGTCAGTATGAATGCTCCCATTTGGAAAATTTGATCTCCGCGAGACTCGCGACAGTGCGGTGGCGACGCCAGCAGGAAAGAAGAAGGGCAAACTTACGTGGCCCTCAAGGGTGCCCTTGAGAATCAATTGCTCAGCCATTGTGATTGTGAGTAGGGAGGATGGCAGAGGTTGGAAGTGGTCGGATGGTGGATCGCAAGCGAAGGCTTGTGTGTGGTGATGTTCACCTGTGGGATTAGATATTTGTTAAGGGTCGGGACAGGCAAGGGAGAGAGAGGAGAGAGGGTTGGTGGGGGGGCAGGTATGGCAGAAAGAGACTCAATTCGCTGCTAAGCGTATCTCTTCGGAGTGCACACACGCTCTTGAGGTCTCGGTCAGTGTTCCTCTGCCCACAAAGGAACGTTTGGGAAATTTGCGATTTCTGCTCGAGGACGTTTTCTGTGTGCATGAAAATTAGGGCCACGCCAAAATTTGGGTGGGCTTGACAAAGGTCATGGTGGGGCGCCTGCCTGGTGGCAGATCGCGCATGGCAGTTGCTGTCAAGTGCCCATCCCACCCGCGGATTCCCAACACCATGCGCCGCCGTGTAATCAGACATCAACATGGATGTGCCACGGCGATGTCAGCATGCTCTAACTACATAACACTTTGTACACGCTGATGCATACATTGCATTGCATACGTGCATCCATCACAAGCCCAATGTAGCAGATGATTGTGAGGCTAGAGTGGGATAAAAAGAATTTGAACAGCAAGCGCACTGTGATGCGGACATGGGGCTAGGAAGAATTCTTCGTTCACAGTCGGTGGCTCAGCACTGTAATATCGAATTACTGTATTGGGGTATCTAGAAAATGCACTGTTGTACAAATAGGCTATCGCTCTCGAGAACTTCTCTCCCTGCGGCTTCTCGTTACATCTTCTTTCCGGTGGAGCGCTGGAACATACGACGCCTGCATCCTAGTTGCAGCACTAATACTGCGCACTTGCTTTGTGACAGTATCCGGATGAATGGATATTTCGATAACATCCATCACTTTGGCGCCGGTTCTGCCGTAGCAATTGTTCGACCTGCTGGCCGTCGTGTGGTGCGCACCCCTTCTCGACGTAGTGTATCTGTAGAAGAATTGACAATCATACTAGCGTTTGCAATTCGATCGGCTAGTGGCTTGGCCAATGCGTCATCTTGGGGTGCCAGCTGGCCATCTTGAGGCTTCATCATCTTCTCCATTGCTTGCTCCCAGAGTCGATATCTCTCGCGGCTAGCGGGATACCGTTGAGCTTGGGATCGAACTTCCTTCTGCTGCCGCACTTTTGACGCACGTAGCAACCCCCGAAGCGCATCCTCTCCCTGCTTTGCTGCTTTGGAGATATGTTCGCGCATTGCATTTGGATCCTTTTTGCTCTGAGTCTCTTCGCGAGGTGTAGATACAAAGGTATGTCGGCTGGGGAAGTCTGGAAACAGCGAAGGGATGTATTCTTTAGATTCCTTCTCGGGTTTCCCACTAAGCTCTTCGGAAAGTGTAGGTAGCGGGCGTAGATACGGGCCATCGGGGGCGGGTATCGTCTTGGTTTTAGGGACAAGGCGGTTCGCGAGGACGGGATGGCGCACGTGGGGTTTCAACGAGTCAACGGGTAGGTTAAAGGTTCGTAACATCTTTTCGAAGTCGACAGGAGTTGGTTGCTCTCGGCGGGCGGAAAGAGCTTGTCGTTTAAGGACGCCGAGAAGTGACGCAAGATCTATATGGTAGAGACATCTCGTTAGTTACCAGAGGGAAAATCAGTCTGCGGGGCATATGCGCACGTACATTCCGCCGCAGCGAGCGTAAAGCTCTCTATGGCTTCTGCATCAGCGGCATCGAAACCCACATGATCTAGTGCCAGTGCGATCGACCTCTTCAAACCTCCGTAGGCTACGTCAACAGGTCTAGGGTCGGAGACCACAGTCGCTACCGGTGCGGCTTGGCGACTAGTAGTATCGGCAGAACCGCTTGCATCCGGGGTGCTTTTCGTATCGGGCACCATGTCCATCTCTACATCACCATCGGAGGACTTTTTGGGAGCGTTGCCGGACATTGTCACGGCGTTGACTGGAGTAAGAAAGCCGGGGAGGCTTGTATTTGTATCTTGGTTTCCGAGGGATCAGAATCGCGCCTCTTTCAGGGTTATGTGGGCAGTAGCGCCCGTGGAAACTCTGGAATGTGGGTCGCACAATCTCAAGCATGCAAGAGTAGGTCCGAGTCTACTGGCTTGTGCAGGTTATCTTTCGCGGATGTTGGTGCTTGCTGGAGGCCTTTGTTGTGCTGCAGCGAGGTTCGAGCTTGAAGCTGCATCTGTGGTCTGGAACCCAAGTCGAGTTGAGGTGTGCTTGTTAATCAACTGCAAACAGCCGTTGACACCTGTGTTAGAAGGCAGGGCGATGCATGCAATGCGCCAATATGGGTACATTCATGGGACATGGAGACCAGCGGATCTCCCTTGTAGACATCGTTGAGACCAGTTGTCGCCGGATGCTTCTAGTCCTTGTGCATCGTGAAATCGCATTTCTAAATTCTATTATTCCTTTCATTTTATTCAGGGCTACCCAATCCGAACTTATGTCCGCTGCCATTCCATCCTCGTATCTGGCCAGCCTTGGCGGAGAGACCAGAGCCTCGCTATCTGCAAGGGCGCATTAAGGGATTGCCAACCGGCACAAGCGCGAGGGTGAGTGTTGTATGCATCATGCAGCCTCCTACATACATGTTGTGTGATTAAATGGTTGTAGTCGATGCGGGAGCTGGATGTGAGATGTGATTTTGCGGTGTCAACCTTTTTTTTTTTTTTTTTCAACACCCCCATCCTCCACATCTCAAGGCCTCCACTACTTATTTTCTCTGGCTCCTCTTTACTTGCTATTTCTCTCCTCCAGCCGCTGTCCCATTTCGTGGCTTGCTTACATGCCTTTGTCTCGCTGCTTTCCTTTTTTTCCCTCCGAGGCCGACTTTCTCCCTTTCTGCCATCGGCGATTCTTGGCGATCCGCACTTATACTCCAGTGTTGACGTTTTAGCGGCAGGAAGCGGCCCGTGTGAGAGTCTGAGAGGTCCATTCTGGAAGCGTCGGACGCGTCAATCTCCGATACTGAGCACTTGAGCTTTAGAGGTCGCAGACCTGCGGATACGACTTTGTGCGAAGATAATCTACACTCACAGTTGGCCCTTATTCGGAGCTTCTTCCTTAGCTCCTCGTTCTCCTGGCGCTGGCTGCCCGAGTGCCTTGATAGCTATCCTAAGGAAGCTCGGATCACTCAGCGGCGGGAAGGCCTTTTATAAATATCTTGTCAAGGATACGTCTTCTGCGTTATTCTCGTATATCGCGAAATCGACAAGTACTCCAGGTAAGCCAGCCTTGAATCGAGTAGAACCTCTACGATCCATCATCCATTTTTAAAGTCTGACTCACGTAGCCCTCCGCCTTCATTTATTAATTTACAAGGGAAGCACATGCCACTTATCCCAAAATGAGCTCTGGGTCAACTTCGCGGCCGAGTCTTCCTCCGACGGCTTCGCTGCATCTTGACAAGACCAAATTTCCAAGTCTCCCGACTCAGAAAGCGCTCCTTTTGATTGATTTCCAAAACGACTTTGTCTCCAAGGACGGGGCTCTCCATGTCGCTTCTACCAACGCCGATTTTGTCGAGCGTGCAGCGAAACTAGCAGATGGCTTCCGTGATGTCGGGCTTGTGATCTGGGTTCAAACTGTCTTCGAGAAGCCGAGGCAATTCATCGAGGGTCAACAGATCATAACGCGAGAGAAACCTCTCCCCCCTTCTGCCGCCCAGGCTATGAGGCCCGGAAGGGACCAAGATATCGATCCGGAAGCCTTCCTCAGCACCCCTAATGTTACGAGCGTCCAAAGAGGCACGCTCGGCTGGCAACTTGCCACGCCACTCAAAGCAGTTGTGAACCCGAGGAAGGACGTACTGCTCATGAAGACCCAGTACTCTGCATTCAACGGCACCAAGCTCATTCAGATACTACGCTCCAAGCTAGTTACGACCTTGTATGTCTGCGGCTCACTCATTAATGTTGGAGTCCATGCAACCACTGTCGACGCCGCGGCTCATGGATACTCTATCATTCTTGTGCGGGATTGCTGCGGCTGGTCGAGTAAAGCGAAGCGTGAAGCTGCCATTGCGAACCTCACTGACGTGAGCGGGTGTGAAGTTGTCAAGGCCCGGTCGATCGTGGCGACTATTACAGGGCCAGACGAGAGCGATGAAGAAAAGGAGAGGCTGAGGAAGAAGAAGGAAGACGAGAAGAAGGCAAGGGCGAAGGAAGCCGCTAATAAAAAGGAGAAGGAGAAGAAGGACGGCCCGAAGACGAGCGAGAAGAAAGAGCCTAAGGAAGAAGTGAAACCCGGACAGAAGAAAGGAGATGAGAAGGCCCAGACCTCTACAACTGAGTCAGCCCCGAAGACATCCACCAGCGTGCCTACACGCCCGTCCCAGAGCAACATGTCGAGCAGGCTAGCTAAGCTTCACGAAAGGTTCGCTAGGACTAGGTCGATAGAACCGCGAACCTACAGTGGCAGCGACGATCCATTGACTCTCGAGGTCGACCCCGAGTTAGTAGCTGCGAGTGATGACAGTGATGACGACCTGCGGAATCGCATGGAGACAATCGCTTCGATAAGACGGAGGGCCGGAGAAGATAGGGCGTCGGATCCATTGAAACCTGTGAAGCGCATCACGAGAGATATGAAAGCCCTCAAATTGTCCGCTTCAGACGCTGATTCGGAGCCCCAGCAGAATTTGTCCGTTGCTGACGGCACCGAAGTGGTGCCTAACAAGGATGCCGCAGCCGCAGCCGCAGCCGCAGCCACAGCCCCGCAGCCTACTCTATCGAGTGACAAACCAAAGAAGAAGGGGGAAAGCACCGGAAATACCAAGAAAACACCAGACGACGGCGTCACAAAAGATAAAAAGGAGGTAAAACTGGAAGATGGAACCTCTGGCCAGAGTCAAGATATGACAGGAAAACCACCTACTCCGCAAGTCACCACTAAAAAGGACCACCCGGTAGAACAGAAATCACCAAAAATGGCGACCACGCAAGAGCCAGAACTATTCACCCCTCTGGCTTCATGTTCAGCTGTTCAGGATTCATCTACTGCAGTTCCCATCAATCGTGGTGTTGTTGATGAAGCTCCGAGAGAATCAGAACCCCTCTGTGAAGGCGATACGAAGGTCATCTACAACATTCTACCACCAGACTTGGAAGACGGCGTTTTTGAGAAACTTAAAGATGAGATTGACTGGAAGCGAATGAGTCATCTCGGGGGTGAAGTTCCACGTCTAGTCGCGGTACAAGGCCATGTCGAGGCGGACGGAAGCATGCCAGTGTACCGCCATCCAGCGGACGAGTCACCGCCGCTCAAGCCTTTCTCTGCAACTGTGCTTCGTCTGAAAGAGCACGTTGAGAAGCACCTGGGCCACACCGTGAATCATGTTCTCATCCAGCTTTATCGAGATGGGAAGGATTACATCTCAGAGCACAGTGACAAGACCCTAGATATTGTCAAGGGCTCTTCCATTGCCAACCTCAGCCTAGGTGCCGAGCGCACCATGGTGTTCCGCACCAAACGCCCGGAAAAGGGGCCCGAAACAGCCAAGGAACCGGAGGACGCCCCTCGCAAGGCGGCGCCCGCACCCGCGTCCACGCAGCGCCAGAACCAACGCGCGAGGCTGCCGCACAACTCGCTCTGCCGCATGGGCCTGAAAACCAACGAGCGCTGGCTGCACGCCATCAGGCAGGACAAGCGCCCCGATTTCGAAAAGACGGCTGAGGAGATGTCGTTTGGTGGCGAGAGGATCTCCCTGACGTTTAGGGACATTGGCACGTTCCTCGACGCCGACGAGACGCGCATCTGGGGCCAAGGGGCCACGGCCAAGATCAAGGAGGACGCGCGCCCCGTCATTAATGGGGACGAGGCGGAGTCCGAGAGGATCGTGAGGGCCTTTGGTGTGGAGAATAGGCTCTCGAACTTTGATTGGGAAAAGCACTACGGTGGAGGGTTTGATGTTTTGCATATGACGAGACAGGCGTGAGCCGTCTTGATTTGGGCTTGGATGGTGGATTGGGCTCCCGTTTTGATTTTTTATCGTCTTTCCGTTGGATACCTCGTGTATTTGCGAGTACGGCTGAAGTCTGTTTAGCTGCTGGTGGCATGGAGGGCGGCTCGCTGGTCGTATTTCCGTGAAAGTATAGTTTCTTGACGACGGTATATGGTAAATGGAATCATGGCAACGGTTACTCCTTTCGGCAAATTCAAGGCAGAAGAAACATCTTGGAGCTTGAGAAGGACAAAAAAGCTTGAAGCTCAAATCAGTGAAAACCAAAAGCGCTTTCCGTAGCATAAATCTTCTACCTAGCGATACATGTTGCACTCTCTATGAAGCTTCCCGAGTCCAACCTCACCAGCAGCTCTAACTCTAAATCATGTAACTTGCCTCGAGTCCCAAGGGAATGGGTACGTACCCACCCAATCCGCCACTTCGGATTTTAGCTGTACAATCTCTCGGTCTGCAGAGCCATCTCCAACGTGGTCTAAGAACAGCTTGAGCTTGCCGGGGCTCGCCTCTCCCTTCTCCTCGGCGGCTTGCCTCGCCGCCTTGTTTAACCTCAGCGTGATGGTGACAGCGCGGTCGATGATGTCAGCGACTCTCTCAAAATCATTCTCCGAAAACCCTCGGCTCGTCATGGCGGGAGTTCCCATACGGATACCTCCAGGGATCAAGGCGGACTTGTCGCCAGGGACGGTGTTTTTATTCGCAGCGATACCGACAAGCTCGAGAACCCGCTCCACCCGGCTACCGTCTATCCCGTGAGGCTTAAGGTCGACGAGGACTAGATGGTTGTCAGTTCCACCGCTGACAAGGTTGTAGCCAAGGCCACCCTTCTCCTTGGGCTCTCCAAGCCGACGGGCCAAGGCCTTAGCGTTGGCGAGTACCTGGGTTTGATAGGCACGGAATTCAGGGGTTTGAGCCTGATGAAGCGCAACCGCAAGGGCGGTGATGGTGTGGTTATGCGGGCCGCCCTGGTGTCCAGGGAAGACGGAGCTATTAATAGGACCTTCAAGATCATACATCTCTTCCTTGTTTGTTTTCTGGTTCACTCGACGGACTCCTTTCCTAAAAAAAATCATCGCACCGCGGGGTCCGCGCAAACTCTTGTGGCTCGTCGTCGTTACGACATCGGCGAAAGGGAATGGGCTAGGGATAGCGTTGGCGGCAACAAGGCCAGAAATATGAGCCATATCGGCAACTAAGTATGCATTCACCTTGTCACACACTTCCCGCATACGCTTATAGTCAATAAGACGGCTGTATGCGCTTGCCCCAGCGACGATGATCTTGGGCCGGTAAAGAGTAGCTAGTTCCTCGAGCTGGTCGTAGTTGATGTATCCCGTCTTCTCGTCGAGGCGATAGGGTAGAGTTTCGAAGTATTTAGAGATGAAGGAGATCTTTTTCGTCGGCGTTTGGTATCCGTGGGAAAGATGGCCGCCGTGGGGTAGATCGAGACCCATGAGTCGATCATGAGTTCCCATAAGTGCGGAATAGACGTAAAGGTTTGCGGGTGCACCGGAGAGCGCTATGTATAAAGGAAAGAATAGTTAGGCATACCCCGGGTTAATGTGACTCGATATCTGGAGGACATACGCTGGACATTGACTCCCCACTGTGACGCATCGAGGTCGAAAACCGTCAACGCCCGCTTCTGGCATAACCGTTCGGCCTCGTCGATGAATTCGTTTCCGCCATAATATCTCGCGCCAGGGTATCCTTCGGAGTATTTATCTATGACACGTATAGCGCCAAGTCAGCTCTTAAATGTTCCCTAGCAGGCGAGGTTGATATGGGATCGGGAAACAGAGGCAAGACCAACTTTGCATCACACTGCCTAAAGCTTCTAGGACAGCCTTGGATGTGAAGTTTTCCGAAGGAATCAAGTTGATGAAATGCTTTTGTCGGTTTTCCTCCTACGTTACGGGCGTCTGAATTTAGCATCTCTACACGAATGTTATCGGAGATAGGAGTGGTCGCACCTTGAGCAAGATGTTAAAGACGGCAGGATCGGCTTGCTCGAGGTGGGCAGCGAGAGCCTAGAGAACAGAAAAGGAAGCGGGCAGACGTCAGCATTCCTATACATCGCAAGTACGGGCGGAAGCACCAAGCACAATGTCGAACTGTACATGAGAAGGGAGCACAAACCTGGGTTTGATTGTCGATCGATATGGACGAATAGGACCGGTTCAGCGAGCTCCTTGCGGTGCCGGGAACGGCGGCCCTCACCAGGTAAGGAGCAGCCCTCGAAGGAGTAGTCCTCCATAGCGAGCTCAATGGGACCCTCAATGCATGCCTCGACATTTCTGATAACCGGCGTGCAACTCGCGGGTTGGGGATGTGGAAGGAAGAAGGGGAGCGGGCGCGGCCGGATTGAAACTTAAGACATGAGCGCCCTTGCGGCGGTTAATCGACTTGCTTCGGCTGCCGTCAATGGTGATGTGACCTGAGAGAGCGGGGTGCCGATAACAAGCTTAGCATCCGACACACACAACAAGCAGCGGCCCTGCCCCTGCAACTATCACTAAACGTTCGTGCACTGCTGGTGGAGGAAGAGCTCAATTGGACAACGCCTGTCAGTCGAGAAATGCTGCGAATTTCAAATCAATCAATTATCCTTAGTACCCAAGGGGACCAATCTAGTGGGAAATCCAGAGTAGGTCACAATCCCACGAACTTGAGTTTGAGAGTTGTCACGCCACCACTTCTGCTTGAATCTATCGAACGGTCCTTCCAGGTCCTGAGCTTGCTGGATTCGAGGCCTCAAGGGATGACACCATGGGCCAGGCCACAGGTGTTCGTTAGCGCTCTTTTAGAGCCATGACGTTACGCTGGCTATCGATTAATTGAAGGATACCTGGAGTACCTTGGAGCACACCCCAGATCCGCACGTGATCCACTTGGGACGACCTCCGACCCTATCCCAAAGAATTCCCAA
Organism: Lomentospora prolificans; assembly: GCA_029532625.1. Classification (NCBI taxonomy): domain Eukaryota; kingdom Fungi; phylum Ascomycota; class Sordariomycetes; order Microascales; family Microascaceae; genus Lomentospora; species Lomentospora prolificans. The sequence continues at coordinate 2,551,156 of JARFXM010000003.1, forward strand.
CGATGGACTTGTTGTCAGAAAAATCCATATATAATTAGGAAAGAACTGTTTTATTTGATCATGTAATAAGAAATACACGGATCCCTTCCGCGCGATTGCCAAGGCGTTGGTAAGATGAAGCCGCACGGGACCATGACATTGCACACATGCAATCATCATCAATGTCATGGTGGAACAGACAACGAATGAACATTTACATTATGCAATGTATCATGTCATGGATGAATCGCTGTTTCAATCGGCAGTTGCGTTTAGCTGGCAAGCCACCTGCCAGCTGATCATCGACGTCCAATGCCATATAATGCAATTGTTCAATGTTGCGTGCCATATTAAAACAACCGCATCCCAATCGCGCCCCTACCTTTTTCTTTTCCTCTTTCCTTTCCCAACTCAACTAAATTGGGCGTGACGAGACTGCTTCCACAACCAATTGGCCTTCCCTAGCCCCCTCACCGGGGCCAACGGGAGCCATGCGGACATGTTCCGGCGCACCTCACCACACTAAGGGACAATTTGAAGACATCTGATCCAATTTTTTTGAGGAGCAAGCTTGTGAACTCTCTTCGCGGACTTTTGTTAGGATTGAAAGGAACGAATGGAGCAACCTTCCCCCGGCGGCAAGTGCCGCGGGTAACAATAGCAGGACGCTAGTTCTATTAGCCATTGCCACTCGAGTTGTGGACCATGATAAGACTGTCTGGAGCTTGGATGGCGGTCGAGTATTAGATAGCGAGGAGGGCAGGTAGTCCGCCTGGAGGGGAAACCCTATTTCCTAAAAAGGCCGAGGCCCGGTATTATACACTTTTAGCAAATTGCTACGACTTCAATCTCGCCAGAGTCTACATCCCACCGAGTTTGAATTCAGATCTGCATCTCCCAGCTCGGCGCCTCCCAACTGACTGACCTGGTTGTATGACCGCCTGATTCTTCTAACTCACGCTTATCGATTCTTTAGGCCAAGGAAGAAGCGAGTGGTGAAAACAGAGAGATAACCAGCATTCATCTAGACGTAATGTAGTCTCTTGTATCGAGTGCAATGCTACCTTTGTACCGAAAGACCCTAGGCGACCTTACCAGCAACTCTAGAGCTAGGAGGCCATATATCAACAACAACAACAACAAGACACCCGAAAACCCTATGACTCCGAATGCAGCCTCCTTTTGGCCTTGGCCTTGGCACGACAGGACCACCCTGTCCATTCTTAGGTCGTCTTCGTATTCGTCTCCGTCATCATCGTTGTTTACTCCTCGGCCTCCTCTAGCAGAGCATTCTTCTTCGCCGCCGCCCTCTCCAGCTTGCGCTCGCGAGCAGCCTTGGTCCTGGCACGCTTGGCATCCATCTCCTCCTGGAGCAGCCTCTCGCGCTGCTTCTCGGCCTTGGCACGGTGGATCTGCAAGTGCAAGTCAGCGGGTCGGTCCTTGTGGCCTTGCCGTCGTTAGTGAAACGGTCGGGATTAGACTTACGTGCTCAACGAGGGCACGCTTGTGCTTGAAGGTGTTACCCTTGCTGAGATGGTAGAGCTCGTGGTAGAGGTGCTTGTCAATCTTGCCGCTGGCACGGTACTTGACGAGGAGACGGCGAAGGACACGCTGGCGGCGCATCCAGAGAACCTCACTAAGTGTATTGTTAGCACCGAGTAAATTGGCAACCCACCCCTTCACGGGGCCGATATTTCTAGGTTTCAAGAAAGTCCACGGGATCCAAGCCCACGGTATCTGACATGAAGACAGCCGAGCCCAGCGCTCCGATCCGTGTGCTTTCAGGCCCAGGCGTTCCGGTGGTTCTTTTTTCCTGGATGAGAGTGTATATGAGTCGGGAAAGGTAAGACGTACGTAGGCATACGGGCGTTGGCGGTACCCTTGCGCTTACCGAAACCTCGGTGGCGGCCATCCCTGCGGGCAAGGTTGAGCTCGCGGGCACGGGAGCGGGAGTGCATCGTGACGGGCTTGCGGATGATGAGACCATCAGCGATGAGCTTTCGGATCGTCTGGCGAGAGTTGGCATTGCTGATCTCGTTGACTTCGTTGGGGTCGAGCCAGATCTTGTTCTGGCCGCAGCCGATGACCGACGCGGCCAGGCGCTTCTGGGTGAGAAGGTTGGCCCTATATTACGGGACAGAAGCCCCTTAGTTAGCCTCATTGTAATGTTGAAAGTGATCGCCCACACTCCCGCCTCCAACCCGCAAAATCCTCCCAACTCCCAAGCCAAATATACCACTTCTATCAGGTAATTGCTCGCAGTGTTCTCATCGAATCGGTTTGTTTGATTGTGCCATCGATGCTAGGCAGAACACCGTGGACACGGAGTGCAAACTTTTGGACATTTGTCATATCCCAAAGGAATTTGCCCGCCCACAGCCGCCTTGCCATCCAACTTGGTCATTCCGCCCATCGCTTGCCGATTGTATGCTGACCGGGAAGTAGGAGGCAGGCCAGCGAAACTAAGACATATCCACAAACAAAGGGGGTTCTCTTACATCTTGAACGATTATATTCGGCGATGGTCGATTATCGGTTGGGTGATGGGAGATGGGTTGGAAATCTCGGGATGGGGAGATTTTTTCTAGTCGTGACTGTGGTCGAGATTCGCTCCCCTCAGGGTAGGTTTCCAACTTGTGGGCACCAAAAGACTAGCCCTGATTGGGAAAAGTAGGCGAGGGCTGCTGACGAGATCAAGGCGGGGCAAAAAGTTTCCGCAAAGGTTGTCACGTGACTGTGACGTTCACATCAAACCTTGGTGCATTGGTTCAAATTTTCCTCGTCCGCCCTCAGGCGCGCCTGATACCACTGATCGATGATGGATAATTGAACAGAGATTGGTCGTTATCCGCACTGTAATCCAATCCGCACATCACCTCTGTCAGTGCTCTCCACCTTGCCTAACACTATATTGAGCCAGAGCTCAATTTGGTGCATGCTTGTTACAGCCGACTTATTTACTCTCAAATCCGAGTCGCTGGGTAACGCCCTCAGAGCGACTTTTGAACAAGACATTTATGGGTATTGGGATTTTCTACTTGAGGTGCCGTAATTGACATACGAAGTATACATACATTCAAGAGCTCTCACTCTAACTGTCAAAGACGCCCTCGCCAACGTCAACTCGCCCAACACTCCAGATCTCCTTCTCATCCTCCACCTCATCATTTGATAGACCGAGGCCTCCCTGGCCGCCTTCCGCTTCTCCTCGCTCCCTAGCCTGCGCTCCAAGCCTCAGAGTAACGCGCTTAAAGTAGTCTTGCATGCTGCGTTTGGTGTTCGGCGCAAGTTGCTCGCCTGGACCAGCCATGAATTTGTCAAAGATCCTGCTCTCCTCGTCGACGACGCTGAACATGGCCACAAAAGCTGCCTCAGCTGACAACTTGACAGGGATTACAGTATCTCGAACGCTAGCAAAGACTGGTGGCGCAAGCAAAGGCATGTGTGGCCGGATTATATCAATGTTGACCCTGCTCAGCGTCCGGACAAGCACAAGTGAAAGGCGTCGAGAATCACTAGGATTGCCAGGAGGAATTATCTCCGCCAGGGTATCAAATATCTCCTTCGTAGTCTCAAAGGGCTTGGGCGAACCATGCAACAGGTATTTACCAGCTGCAAGCACACAGTTTTCGGCAATAAAATTCTGTTCGGTAGTTAGCCGCGTTCCCAGTAGGGATTTTGGTCTACACAATAAGAGACGTTCGCACTTACACTCTTGTTCTTCATGCCGCGACACAAAAGTTCGGGCAGGTCCTCAGCCATTGGTCCGTGCAGCAAGACGTCCGGTGACTCGAGTAGGACAGCGTTGAGCCCAAGAACTGATGAGTTAGTAAAGCTGCCGGTCATCACTCTATTCTTGATCAAAGCGTTGGCGGCGTCCTCCGGAACATTCTTAATTAGCGCTCCGAGGAGTTTCGCGTTGGTGATAGTCATGGCATCGTCTCTCTCATCAGTTTCCATGTCGATGAGAGATAGGACGGCAGTTCTAGAGGTCTCGCCCATGTTGGCGCCAGCTTTGCTGATGACTTCATAAAGAGCCTTCAACATTGCAGTCTTCACTCCGGGGTCTGAGGTCTTACACCCAGTTACCAATTCGGCAATAAGGGGGTCAATACGTGGTGTGTACTTGATCAAAGTACCCAAAGCCTTGGCTGCACGGGATCGCAGCGCCTCGCTCGATGGGTCTGCCAGGGATTTCGCAAATGTCCTCTGAAGCTGGGGTAGAAATGGTTTCAGAGCCAGGGGTATCTTCTCGAGAAGGTTGTTCAAGGCCAACAGGACGGCCTCCTTTACGTCGGTCGATCGCTCAGATACTACACGAATAAGCGGACCAGTGATCTGAGTAACAAAAGGCTTGAGCGACGTCTCGCTTGTTCGATCGATAATATCTGATAGACCTAAAGCGGACTGAGTCCGTTGGTCGGACGTGCCGTACATGAGACCTTGCAGGAAAATTGGAAGAATAGCATTGATGCCCTTGGGAAGCTCGAAACCGCGTAGGTTTGCTCCAGGTACGCCAACAAGCTGAAGCGTACCGCGAGTGGAGGGCGCGAGGTTTTCCATCTCTTCCTTCTTGAGTTTCTTCGTAAATTGACTGAGAGATGTCCAGGCCGCCTTAACGACATCGAGGTCTCCATCATCGAACGCGCTGAGAAGTGCTCGGATGATGTCTTGGTTGTATCTGGAGTAATCGATCTCCGAAACTTCAAAGAATCGGCCCAAATGGTAGGCCGCAGCCGATCGACGACGATGATCTTCATGTTTGAGTAACTGGAGCATGACGTTCATGACGGTGTGTAGACCCTCGTTCTCGTCGATCGACAAGAGGACTGTGTCGAAAGACTCGTCAAGCTCCTGTTTGAGGCCCTCATCTTCGCAGGTTACAATATTGTCCAATAGCGAATTGATAATATGTGGCATGCGACGGTTCATCGCAGGACCAGCCACGCGCGAGAGCGAACCCAGTGCCTTGGCATTGAAAGCGGAAATTGGGGGTGTGATAAGAGTTGGGATGAGGTTCGGGAGGATGATATTTGAGCGCGTGGTCTCCGTGAGTAAAGTTAGGAGAGCCGACAATGCATTGTCTGCGGCTTCCTCAGACCGGAGAAGACTAAGGAGGTAAGGAAGTACTTGGTCAACGGCGCGCTTGCCAATAACTTGTTGTAGAGAATCAAAAGCTTCAGCGGCCGCCTCACGCACTTCATCGTCAGAATCAGTGAGGGCGGTTCGAACAACAGAGACGAGAGTCTTCTCGTGATCTTCGAGGGCCTCTTCGGTAGCTGACGAGATAAGTTCCTTGAGCGCAAGGCAAATACCTTGCTTGGCATCAACATCGGTGGTCTGCAGACCTTCTTCGAGGGTCGGTAGGACGGTGGACAGAACACTATCTCCAGCACGGCGAATGAGCTCTCCGAAGGCATTGCTTGCGATAACCTTGTGTTCCATGTTTGAGCTGCCCAGACGGCGAATGAGGAGTTGTGTGAGAGTAGGAACTAACTCCTTAAGAGTTCGAGGGCTAGGAACCAGCACCTTCCATACGGAGATGGCTGCCGCTCTAACAATACCTGCGGTATCGCACCTACAGACGTAGAGAGCAGAAAGAATCTTGTTGCGCTTCTCCACACCGAGAACTTCTTTGAGGGACGTGCCCGCCTCTCTAGCCTTCTCCATGAGAGATTCTTCATTTTCGCCTTCACCCTCAGCTTCCTCTGCGTCCTTTGCGCTGAGACCCGTCAAGTTGAACAAGAGATCACCTACTAGCTCTACGGAGCTCAACCTGATGCGGTAGCTATCATCAGCCAGACCACGCTCGAGCTCTGGTAGAAGTAAATCAACGGCCTTCATTGCGAAATTCTTAACCAGCAGTCGACCAGCCCGAAGTGATGTCTCACGAATAGATTCGACGTCATCTGCAAGGCCAGCAAGAATAGGAGGGATAATCCTTCCAAGGTAATTGGCGAAACTGTTCCCAAAGCATACAGGAAGGAAGATGAAGAGTGACATGAAGCCTTCTCGTACCGCTGCTTTGGAGGACTCAACATTCTGAAGGATAGTTGGCAGAGTCTCCTCCAACCGCGTGGTGCCGAGGCCAGCGAGGACCTCGCTGAGAGCTTGTGCGGAACCGAGGCGATCACCCGCACCAGTATCTGACTTGAGCGTCTGCATAAGGCCAGGGATGAGATCCGGAAGTGCGTCTTCTCCAAGCTTCTCCACCAAGGAACCAAGAGCTCTAGAGGCGGTAGCGCGCGTAGTTGGAACTGGATCCACAGCGGCAGCTTTAAGTCCTGCAACGAGGACGGGGAGGTGAATAATAAGGTCCCTGCGCTCAGTGAGATGCGCCAGACTACCAATGACCTGTGCAGCCTTTCGCTTCGTGCCTGATCGACTGGCCAGACCACGCTGAAGGATACGTGTGACCAAAGCCAACGACGGCGCATCAAGATAGTGGACGAAGTGCACTTTGATGAGGGAATCCAGCGCATCGTCGGTGTATTTGGTGGGGTCGCTAAGTGCCTTAAGGAGGATATCGACAATGCCCTGCACTTCGGGATTGGTAATAACCTCGCCGAATCGCTTCAACGATTTGTTCGCAGCTGCCCGGACTTCCTTGTGGCTATCGTTCAAAACTGCTGTCAAGGGTGGAATGATCTCCGGCAGGCTCATCGACAACTGTTGCGGATCGAGGTAAGCCATAGCGCCTAACAGATCACAGGCCCCTCTCTTGCTGCGCCACTGCTGGTCGTCGAGTCCAGAGAGAAGTGTTGGAAGAATCTTCTTCACACCATACGAACTTAATTTGGCGAAGCACGCCTTGGCTGCTTCCAAGGCAGCATCGCGAACATTCGGGTTGCCATCGGCAAACCCGGTCAGTAGCTGAGGGACGATTTCGATGACGTAGGGTTCGAATACCCTACCAAGGATAACGGACAATAGCTCGTAAGAAAGTAGGGCGGATTCTCTCTCACTAGCCTCCTTCTTGTTCTCCATCGCCCCCTTCAGCGTACTCATCACTCGGTATTCCCTGAGCGAGCCGATTCCCTTGCCCTTGACCAGGCCAGCCAAGCCATAAGCGGCACCGCGCTGGACGGCATATTGCTTAGCGGACAGTAAAGTCTCCATGATCTCTGCGAAGTAGCGGGACGACTTCTGTCCATAGACCACCACTAGCGGGGGAAGGCACTCTGCAATGGCGTACTGAACAGTCTCAGATGGCGTGCTGAGGGTCGCGATCAGCCTGTCGATTACCACTGGCAGCTTGGAATCAGTTGGCTTAAGGTGACGAGCGAGTGCACCATACATGATGACGACTGCTTCGTTGACACGGTCAGACGCCTGGGAATTCTTGTCCGGTCCTTCGAGTGTTTTTTCAAAGGCCTTCATCAGTCTATCCACTACACCCTTGCCGTGGATATTAATAATTTCAATGGCAGCCTCGAGCATTTCAGATCGAACAGAGGCGTTCTTGTCTCCAAGGGGCCCCTGCTCAATGAGGAACCCGAAGAGAGGGTCGAGCTGCGCCTTCGTAAGGTGAGGTGCGAGTTCTTTTAGCGCTCTAGCAATACCGTGTCGGGCTTCCCAAGGGTCGGAAAGATCCATCTTCTTGGGCATGCCGTATTCGTCGAGCTGCTGAACCTTCGGTTTCGCAAGCTGTACGTAAGCGGCTTCAAGTTTTTCAATAACTTTGTCTAATGTGGAAACATGAGCACTAACAGCCTCTGCGAGAGACCTTGCTGCGGACCTGCGTAACTGATCGTCTTTGCTTTCGAGATAAGGAAGCATTTTGAAAGGAACTTCAGCTGAGACGCGGAACCCGCTCTCCTCCCATATCTCCTGTCCGAGGCTACGGTTTTCAGCTTCATCGTCGTGAGCCGCAAGCCATATCTCACTGGAGAAGCCAAGCTCGCTCATATCAACCTCGGAGCTTATTGACTGCAAGACAGCGGTTCTGACAGAGCCTTGCGGGACGATGGCTCCCTTTGCCAGGACACCTATCTCATCTGCAGTCATTGTTGGAGCTACGCACCGGCAAATATCGGCGAAGCAGTCTTTGACAATCTTATAGTGCTGGGAGTAGCGTTGCATCGACTCGATGAGAGTCTCCAAAATGCCAGACCTTGGAACGGCCTCTTCGGCGCACACATCTGAATGGAAGGCCAAAACCTCCACTGCGAGGACGATCTGGGCATCTCGGTCATCTTCGGCCTTGCCAACCCCTCCGGTATGGAGAACATTGAGCAGGAGGGGTACCATGTAGATGAATGAGACCGGATCGAAGGGCCGTTGTTCCCCTGCGAATCGCAAACGATACAGGACCCTAGTCATAAGATCTTCAAGGGGCTCTTGTGTGAGCTCCTCTGGTATTGACGATACCCCTTTAGCACGCAGGGTGGCGGCGCCGATAGAAACGCGAGTAGGTCCCAAGCGGTTATTGACTCGGTCAGAGCAAGCGATGAATGTTGTAGGAGCGGAATCTCCGGTAATCAAACAAGCCCCGGCATCAATGACTGCAAGGAGACGTCTCAATGCAGGCTCGATCCACATGATGTCCTCTGTGGGAGGGCCCTTTGCAAGGCTCTGGATCATGCCGATACCTCGATCAAGCTTTGCAACCGTAGCACGAACGGATTGCCGAATTCCGGCTTCCTTCTTTAACTGAGCATTCACCTTCGCAGTTTCATCAGCAGTCAGCTTCTTCTGCTGGCCCTTCTTTTCTGCTAGTTGTGACCTCAGTTCCTCTTCCCACTTCATAATATCGTAATCTTTCGCATTCTTATCAGGTACGACTTTCTTCTTGTTCGCAAGGACGTCGATAAAGGTAGTCCCTTCTGGTGTTTTATAGATTGCGGCTTCAACTGGGCCAATCTTCTCCAGCAGGGAGGGATCAAGGTCATCCTCGATGAGAGAAACTATGCGGGGCGTCATCGTCGCTGGCGATACAAATGCCAGCTCCGCAGCTGCGTTGTAAGCGGCATCCTTGACTTTAGAAACCTAAACGTCTATCATTAGATAATGCATGCATCGACGCGTGAATAGGGCGGAACTGTCCTCACCTGTTGATCAGCAGAGGCTGCCGTTGTAATGTGGCTAATGAGCAGGTCTTCGTATTTCCTAGCCAGCTCGCCAGGATCCTTTTCAGCTTTGAGACAGAGGTCTATCCATCCTGAGCCCCCAACAAGCTCAGCGCGGCCTAGAACGACCAGGCTGCAGAGCTGCTCATCCAACCCCTTGAGGAGGGAATCTTGTACCTGCCCATCAGTAGTTTTGGAACTGAGGCAAATGCTCCTGAGTGCTGGATACAGAGCATCGTTCTCAGATTTGCAAATGAGCGCGGGGCTTTCTTTATCGGCGAGTTCAACGGACTTTATCCAACTCCACATGCCGTTAATTAGAAGTTTTGAAATCGCTTCTGGCTCACGTAAATACGCCGCGGACACGCGGCTCCTCGCCTCCCGAACAACTGTAGCACTAAGTGTGGAGGAGCATGAGAGAAATATTAGGGCTTCTGCCCAGGCTACGGCTGCATCCGCGGTCATGTCTTGGCGAGCCTTCGGGGGTACGGATAGAAGAGCCCGGCATAACCAGATGAGCTCTTCATCGATGGTTAACTTGCTATAAAGGCGGGGATTCAGGAGGAAGGATGGCTTAGGCTCAAGTGAGAGACACTGCTTCGAGATGGACACTTTAGAGACGGCAGACTTGATAGTATTGCTGTTCAGCTTGGCCTCTAAAGTAGGAACGAGGGCAGCCAGGACATAGCCGCTGATGATAAGACCGCTCTGGGAGGTTGCGAGAGGATTAGACACGACCTCATTATAAGAATCGAGAAGCTTAGGCACAGTTGCCTCAGCGAAGGGTGTAATCGCCTGCGCCAACTTGCCATCATTCAGGCATATTGCCAGGATCTCGGCGGTCTTGAGAATCCAGATTCTTCGCATAGGTATTTTCTTTTCGGCTAGTCCCTTGGTAAAAGCATCCACCACAGATTTGGGGATCTCGAAAGAAAGTTGAACACAGCAGCATACAAGCGTTGAGGATTCCGCCTGTAAGCACTGATCATTGCCCTCCTTTGGTGCAACAGTAGCAAGAGCAGAGGCAACCTGCGCAGCCTTTGAGTCTGAGAAGGCGGCTTTCTCCAACAATTGAGCATGTAGGAGCCTCTGATCGATGGAGGCGAGTTTTCCAGATTTAAGTGGGTTGAGGATTTCGTCAATGGCAGTATCGAGAGAGGGGGATGCTGTGGTTCGGGAAGAAATCGCGCTAAAGGAGGCAAGCACTCCTGCCCTGATGGTGGCATTGGAAGATTTTGTGCTCGAAACAATTGGCTTGAGAAGATTCTTGGCCAGGACATCGGTGAGATCGAAAGTCCGGGGCAATGACTCGACGAGTGGGACGAGCACATCACTAAGGACGACTTCAGGGGCCCGAAGGAGACCCTTTTCTAGAGCAGGGACGATTTCAGTCCGGAACTCGTCGAGAGAGACGAAATCTGAAAAGAAATCCACAAAGGCTCCGGAAATATGCTTCGGGACAGGTGTTCGAGAGTTAATGACCTCCCGAGAATAGAAGGTGAAGTATTGGTCCTTGACCTTGTTCAGGACGGGCTTGGCCGCCGGCATGCGCGAAGATACACCAGCGATGATACCCAGAAAAGGAGCATAGCGCGCTGTCGGTTGGCCTGCCTTTGCAGCCAATTGGGATACCGCATTCGTCAGGGCTTGTTCACTGGCCGAGCCATCCAGTGAACATAGCTTTCGGAGGCTTCGTCGAGTGATGACCGTAGCCGAATGGGAAACACCGGGCTTAGCAGAGGAACCAAGGCACCTTTCTAGTACTAAAGCATGGCCTTGAATAATCTGGGCACCAAACCGCTTCCATTGGGCGGTATTAGAGAGGTGTAGTGTGAGGAGGCTACACCACTCGACAAGCACAAAGGCAATGGTAGGTGCGATGCCGGGCCTTTGACATTCTTGCGAAACGGCCGTGATGAAAGGGGCGAACAGATCGGGGTCAGGGCTGTTTTCTATGATTGCCACCAGGCATGCTTGAACGGCTCTCCTCGATTGGCGACCATGGTAGGCTTCATGGGTCCAAAAGAGGACCTTGAGAAGAGAAGCGATTGTCGCAGAAGGAAGCTCTATCACGGACATGACCCGTTAACATTTCGCTATCACATAGTTGCTATACAGTCTAGCCTCTCCAGTGACGACTACGAGCCAGCTAGGCCGAGGTCGACCCTGATATGGGTGTATGCAACATAGGTATCGTACCTTTCTGCACAATCTTCTCATTGATCGTTTTGAGCTGAGCTTGACGCGCCGAAGTCGACGAAGACATCAATGCAACCTTGGCGGCGGGAAAGTTGAAGGCCTCAGGCCCGTCCGTCGGTGGTTCGGCCATGGCTTGAGCTGCTTCCTTGGGGGTGTGCCCGTGTCGGTTGAGGAGGATCGAAGAGGCTGAACAGTTCGAAGGGGGGAAGTAATGGTTCGCTTAGGCGGGGTCGGATCCAAGCATCGGGGGCAAGACCTGAAGGCAAGTCGCTCGATCAACGAAATACACAGAAGAAAGGTCGTGGTAGCGTCTAGGAGCCAAGTCCGTTTCTGCGAGGTCCCAGGCGTCCTGCTCTATCCAGGTGTTGCAAGAGGGATTGGACTATTTGAAGACTAGGTTAAAACGAAGTTCTGAGGACTAATGAAGTACCAAGTACATCAATTTAGGAACCAGTGAATCCTAGGAGTAGGTATAGGCTACACGTAAGACACTCTCTACGCAAGTTAGGATTGGGGTGTGCAGAGGAAGAGAAGCTCTACAGCAAGGTAAAGGCCAGCTGCACTACATCGGGAAGAGAGTCTAGACTCACCAAGCTGCCCACTATATAGAGTGAAAAAAGGGAAGAGAACAAAAGGGGAAAAGTCAAGCTCTAAAGCTAGAGCTAATACGATGAATCAGATATAAAGCTTAGGGTAACTCACCTCACAAGACACCGGACAAAAAGGTGAGCCTTCCATTACTGGAAATCGGGAAAATAAAATCCAGCAATATGTATAATATCAAAGTTGGAATTTGTGTGTGGATCTGTGACTAAGAATGAGTAAAAGGAGGGGTATGGCGGGGCTCTGTCCTTGGCGAATCATCCTGTGTTTGGACCTCCACTACAGCTGCCAACAGGTATGAACATCTCCGAACGTACTGATTAATGTGGGCGTAGACTCATGCTTTCACATTGGGTACAGTGTCTTCGTGCATCGAGTCATCTATACTAGTTGGGGAAGCGTTGGGGAAGCTCGAACGATGCATAAAACCGGCAAACTGACTCATCTGGGCTGAAATGGATCTGTGGCCAGTGTAGATTAAGTATGTGAATAGATCCAATAACACCCGTACTGCCGGGGACGGCGCCTCGGGAAGCTTCCATGAAGCTATCTTCAGCTTCTGGACGGGTTCGAGGCAACAAACAATATCCGTAAATGTCGTGGACCACAAGAGCATCAAGCATATAAGATTGACGATCAATGGCGCAGAGATAGGTGTACCCACCCAGTATTGTAGCTGGCGTGCAAGCCTCAAGTGCTCAGGCACGCCATGCTAGGCTCCCCTGGGGGCCAGCCAGCCATGCCTCAATGAAAGCATGGCTGGCTGGCTGTTGATTGGGTTTGACGCCTGCCAGGGTAGAATAAGGCCACTAAGGCCACTAACCCACTGTTTCCTCCTCAAGTCTCTGGCCAGCTGGCGATCATTTACGGACAGGCGGTTCGTTCATTGCACACACAGCACCAAGGCAGTAATTTTTGATCCGTCTCAGTCTTGGACTGAACAGCCCACGAGAATCAAGAAGGAAAGCCGAGACATCCTTGGATTCTCCCCTGTCTGCCTGTCGAAGACTTCAACCCGCTGGCTCTCCATCGAAAGAACATACATGTTCTTTCGTTTTCCCTCAATACGGTGCTAGATTCCTGGACCATTATCCCATCTTCGAGAAGCCAAAAACTTCTCCCCTCGGGGCGCCTAGCCTCAGTCTACCAGCCCACCTTGGTCAAATTTCAACGTCATCAAAACTTGTTGCTTTAATCCCCTCGCAGGCTTATACTTGTGCAAAGGAAAGCAAAAGCCAACCCTACCACATCATGGCTGGCAACAAAAAGAAAAAGAAGCCCGCTGCTAATCCGGCTCGTGGTTTCGCGACCACCTCCATTGCTTCAAAGCCTCGAGTTGACCAGGCCGAATCGGAAACGCCGCCTTCACAGCCCGCTCAGGCAAAACCAGGAGGTCCGGTCTCCGGTGCTGCGTCTAGTGCGCCGGCCGGTACGCCTGGAACATCTGGACAAACCGGGGCTACGCCACCCGGAACGGCGGGCCAGAAGCCTGAGCTCACACCGGAGGAGTTTGAGAAACAACTCGAGGTGGCAGAACTTCAGCTTCTTGTAGAAAAGTATGGGCCGAAGGTCAAGCGGGACGCTCAGCGGCAAAAGACGCGCTTGGAAACGGACCGGCGCATTCAAAGAGCGAACGCTGATTCCATCAATTGCCCGAGATGGTTACCTCCAGAGATAATGGAGCATGTAATGGATCTTATTCGAGCCGAAAGTCGCTTCGCTTCAGTGAGCGTGTCCTCTGAAGCCTCTTCTGCGAATCTCTCTGGGAAAATGCCTCCGGAAGAGGACCTAACTGTCAAACTTTGGACATTGCAGCGCGCGCTTAATAGTGCAGGTATCCCTGAAGGCCGCACTCGCCAGGCCATTGCATATGTCCTTGACATGTCCCCAAACATACCGCCCGCTACAAAAGATTCTCTATGGGGCCTTGAAGAAGCTTTGGATTGGCTTGCTAAAGAATGTTCTCCCGAGGAGTTACCCTCCTACGACTCAAGGGGCCGACAGCCCCCAAAGCCTGCAGGTATGCTCGAGGCCCATTATCTGCTCCCATAGGACTTCAGTGCATTAAGGTACTTGGCTAATCAACAATGAGAAAGACGATGTCTCGCAAGAGGATGACCTGCCCAAGCACCAACGGGCGAAAGGCAATGGGCATAACACACCCAAGAAGGCGAATGGCGCTAAGAAAAAGCCAGTCGTTTTTTGTGACAGTGATATTGAACCAGATGATTTAATACCCGAGTACCTTAGAGCCAAGGAAAAGCTCTTTCACCTAGAACGGCCCCTACTGGACCAAAAGAAACGAGGCAAGGGTCCTGAGGATAAAAACGCTAGTCCCGACCTTAGTGAGGAGCAGGAATTGGAGATGGCGAAGCTGCAAGCCAAAATTCGAAGGATCGACAACGACGTACTCTTCGACAAGCCGCTAGGAGAACACCATTGGAGAGCCCGAAAAATCGCCCTGGAGAAGGAGTACTCCGACGCTCGAAAGATAGCACCTAAACCTCCTAAACCCCACGAGGACCAACAGACTACTGTCAAACAAGCTGGAGAGGCTGCCACCAGTGAGGATGATGATGTCAATCTGGAGGCTGAAAGGGTCGCCGCTGAAATCCTTGCTCAGAGTAACGAAGATGAGGATCAAGCTCTTTCTGACCTCTTTTCGAGTTTACCAACAACCGAGGTTGACCAGGAGACTGGCAAGTCTAACACCGTAGTGAATAGCTCTGACGGGACCAAAGTGACTATTAGGGACTTTGCAAAATGGGCTGGTATCAATCCCACCAGGGTTCTGCAGGATGCTTGTCGTGCCAGGTTAGCAACGTCCTCGACGCGGTTCAGAGCCACCCACTACCACCCTACTGACCTGATGATCTAGAGATCCCTCTGCTTCCATAAGCTATAGTCTAGTATCTGAGGCACCTTTTGCCAACAGGCACATGGTTACCATCGAATGGAAGGGCCCCCAAGAAGTCCTTGCAGATACCATCGTAGCGGACATCAAAGTATCTGTAACGCCGACCCGTGCAAGATTTACGATGATTTCTGTCGCTACCCCAGACAAAACTAAATCTGAGGCCCTCGTGGCGACTTATGCTTTGTTTCACATATTTGGATCATCGGCAAAGGAGGAAAAAGTATTTCTGCGACTTCCTCCCGTGTGGAGGGATCTCTGGCTTGAATATTCTGAGATACGGAAAAATCAACTGGATGCTGCCGACCGCGCTGAATTGGGAGAGCTACGCTCCCTAGTGAGGCAACGGCGTGACCAGGAACTAGAAGACGGGGTGATCCTCCGAGGTTTCCGTGGGCGAGTGGCCGCGAGAAACCAATCTGACAACAAGGATGATTCAAGCCAAGATAGAGGGAAAAACACCTTAGAGCCGGCTAAGCGTCTTCAAAACTTATGGACAGAAAAGAGTGGCACTCGAAAATTCCAAACCATGCTGGTAAGTTACTTTGTACATCAGAAGGCACTTCAGTTCAATGCTGAGTTTGACCGTTTGTTGTAGGAATCTCGTCGTCAGCTTCCCATGTGGAACTTCAAGTCCAAGGTGGTAGAGACAATAGACGCTAATCAAGTGGTTATTCTCTGCGGTGAAACTGGATGGTAAGGAATTATCCTCTACTCTCACAACATCTCTGAGTGCTGTTGGTCTAACGTCAACCTGATTTCCCATTCTCTAGCGGAAAGAGCACGCAGCTTCCATCCTTTGTTTTGGAACATCAGCTATCTCAAGGAAAACACTGCAAAATCTACTGTGCAGAGCCACGCCGTATCTCTGCCGTGTCCCTGGCGCGCCGTGTCAGCGAAGAACTTGGAGAGAGTAAGGGAGACCTCGGTACTAACCGGTCTCTGGTGGGCTACTCGATCAGATTGGAATCGAACACGTCCAGGGAAACACGATTGGTGTACGCAACAACTGGTATTGTTATGCGCATGCTCGAGGGTTCGAACGACCTAAGCGATATAACCCATCTCGTGCTTGACGAGGTCCATGAACGCACCATCGACAGCGACTTCCTCCTCATCGTGTTGAAGAAGCTCGTCAAGAGAAGGCCAGATCTCAAAGTAATCCTCATGTCAGCCACCGTGGATGCGGATCAGTTCTCCAGGTATCTCGGAGGTGCGCCTATCCTCGAGGTACCTGGCCGAACGTACCCTGTTCAGACACGATTCCTAGAGGACGCAGTAGAGGTCACTGGTTATTCGATTGGCGAAGACCGCAAGACTACAGAGATGATTGATTTGGACGATGACTTACCCGAGGCAGAGCCTGAAAGTACAAAAGCAGGTCTTCAGGGAGATCTTTCGCAGTACTCCCCGAGAACGAAGGCAACTCTAGCGCAAATGGATGAATATCGAATCGACTTTGACCTTATTGTCCAACTTATCGCCAAGGTCGCCGATGACGAGGCCTATTCTCAATATAGCAAAGCGATTCTGGTTTTCCTGCCGGGTATTGCTGAAATTCGGACGCTAAATGACATGCTACTTGGCGATCCGCATTTTAGCACTAATTGGCTGATCTACCCGTTGCATTCTAGTATTGCGACTGAAGACCAAGAGGCAGCTTTCCTCATCCCACCGCCAGGTATAAGAAAGGTCGTCTTGGCGACGAACATTGCTGAGACGGGTATCACCATCCCGGATGTCACTTGCGTGATTGACACTGGCAAGCATAAGGAAATGAGGTTTGACGAGCGCAGACAGCTATCTCGTCTCATAGATACTTTTATCTCTCGCGCAAATGCTAAGCAGAGACGCGGTCGTGCTGGTCGAGTCCAAGAAGGCCTCTGCTTCCACCTTTTCACAAAGTATCGGCATGATCGAATAATCAGTGACCAGCAGACTCCTGAGATGCTCCGCCTTTCGTTACAAGATCTAGCCATCCGCGTAAAGATTTGCAAAATAGGCGGTATTGAGGAAACGCTCAATGAGGCTCTGGACCCACCCTCGCAGAAGAACATCCGTCGCGCTATCGACGCCCTCGTTGATGTGAGGGCATTAACGGCAGCTGAAGAACTCACGCCTCTGGGGAGACAGCTAGCCCGTCTTCCATTAGATGTATTCCTTGGAAAACTCATTCTTCTTGGCACAGTGTTCAAGTGTTTGGATATGGCCCTTACGGTAGCGGCCATCTTGTCAGCCAAGTCTCCTTTCTCGGCTCCCTTTGGCCAGCGGACTCAAGCAGATGCCGCCAGGATGGCATTCCGAAGGGGTGACTCTGATCTCCTTACGATATACAACGCCTACGTCTCCTGGAGGAGAGTTTGCCAACAAACTGGCAAAGACTTTCAGTTCTGCCGTAAGAACTACCTCAGTCAACAAACGCTAGCAAACATCGAGGACCTCAAGGGGCAGCTCCTGGTGGCTTTAGCAGACTCGGGCTTCCTTCTCCTCGCCGATGAGGAGCGAAAAGCCCTAAATCGCATGCGATATTCCTCGGGTGGCCGTGGGCGGAGACAGCAAAAGTTCTACGAGGTCCCTCAGCGGGTTAATCTCAACAGCGACAACGACGCGGTGACAGCGTCCGTGATCGCGTGGAGTTTCTACCCAAAACTTTTGGTCAGGGACCCGCCAGGCTCGAGGTCGCTCAGAAACATTGGCAACAATCAATCGATTAGCCTGCACCCCTCATCCGTGAACAAGGCGCAGTTGGATCTCAAGTGGCTCTCCTACTACCACATCATGCAGGCAAAACAGTATGCGCAGAGATTTATGAAACCACTGTGGACCATCCGCTAACCATGGGAAAATAGAGTTTACCATGCCCATGAAACGACGGCCGTCGACGCGTTCGCGATCGCCTTGCTCTGCGGTGATGTCCGCTGCGATGTGAGTTGTCTTGAGATTTACGGAAAATACCCCTTGTACTTGTGAAACTAATGACGCTTTCTCTTGCAGGTTTACTCCGGCGTCATTGTTGTCGACGGAAATCGTGCCCGTTTTTCTGTCCCTGATTGGAAGACGATGCTCGTTATCAAGGTACTTCGCGCGAGGCTGCGCGAACTTTTAAACAAGGCTTTCAAGCAGCCTGGCAAACTACCCACCGCGCAGCAGCTGCGGTGGCTCGACGTTTGGCAGAAGATCTTTTCCTTGCAAGAGGCAAGGGACACCCAGAGGTGAAATTTGTGCACCATGACCTGCTAGGTGTGCCATTTGGTGGTATATCCGAGCCTGGAGATTTGGGATGCTAGGGCCACTGCATAGAGGGTGAGACCTGGTGCTATTATTTCACAGCAAGACAAACAGTATCTGTTATATGATGGAGAAACGCGAACAGGGAAGGAGTGATGTTACTCTCTAGTCCGTATACTGCTATGCAGAAGTGAACACAACCCCCTACCAACTCTATCAATACATGATGCTTGGATCTCGTGAGAAACAGGCAGGATGAAAGAATGAATCAACGCTTATTCTGATGCCATCATCCAGTCAACATAGGAGATAAAAAAAACAAGATATTAGCCCCCGTCCATTCTTTCGAAAATTCAAAATTCTCATTAGTTGCATCAAAAGAAAAAGGGAAAGAAGGAGCGACTGATCACTTCTGTATCCCTCCTTGTTGAATGAACAAAATACCCACCTGATAATCCCAGTTAGCACGGGATATTATACAATGATACAAATACAGGCAAAACCATTCAAGCAAAGCAGAACAACGTAAGAAAGGAAACAGAGAGAACCAGAATGGACTCCATCATATGCTTGATCTTGTATCACCCATGTTACATCCTCTGGGAGCAGTGAGTCTCCACCAATGCTTCTCGACGATCTTCCTTCCATGAAGGTAGGCACCCCATATCAAACACCATCCTGCTTCGGCTCTGAGGCCGTGGGCCTACCAGATAGGAAAATCGCCTTGAAATCTGCATTCGACTTCGGTTTGGGGATGCTCTGAGCCCCTCTTCCCTCAGTCCCAGGCTTGCTCCCTCCACTAGCTGAGCCAGAAGGGTCGTCGCTTGAGCTACGGGCCCCGGACAACCTTGGCGCAACACTAAGGCCTTTCTTCCCACCACGGCCAAGAACGGGTCTCCTAACAGTGACTGGGGGTATAAACGCCGGCTTGTTGCTGGCTCCTATTCCGCCTGAAGGGGATTTGTTATCCTCACCAGGTTTCTTCGCTTTGCCTGGTGCCTGCTGCAAAGGTGTGCCGCTTTCCGGGTGCGCCCTTGTATACTTCGCTAGGTCGCCTAAGTTCCCGGTTCGGATCCTGACACCTTCGATCTCGAGCCCGTCGAGCTGGAGGGAGGCCCGCCCAGCAGTAGCTTCGTCAATGAACTCTACAACTGCTGTGCCCTTCCGGGGTTGACACACGAGCTTGCGAAAGGCACCCACGGGTTCCAGAAGAGCCTTGACACGCGCATCGTTGATTGTGTCGGGTAGGTTCATCAACGCGACTTGACGTGCGAATATTGGGCCCCCCACGTGCTGTGCGGTGCCGATCCCGGAAGGCGTTTCAGTAATGGCGGCTTCGCCGGGGGTGTCTTGCATTATCTCATCATCTTGGGCATGAGGCGAATGTCCTTCTGCATCAGCATTGATGACCTTGGCCGACACCTTGACCTTTGGTTGAACGGCTAGCTCGACCGTCAGAATTCGACTCCGGAGTTTCGTGTTGTTTAGCTCGGCAATGGCTCTCTCGGCATATTCCTTCTTCTCAAATTCCACAAACGCACTGCTGAATCCCTTGCCTCGCCGGCTGGCAACCGTGCTGACTCTGGCAATATCGCCGTACTTTGAAAACACATCTCGAATATCCTCCTCCTTGACAGAATCGTCCAAGTTAGCCACTCGCACCTCTCGGCCCTCGGATACGGCGCCCTGGCGCTTCCTTCTGCTCGTCGGATCTGAGTATTTTACTTCGAGCTTGAACTTCCCTTCAAGGAGTCTGCCATCCAGTTTAACGGCCTTCGACGCCGCTTCCTCCTCTCTGAATGTTAGGTAGCAAAACCGCCGGCGCGTGTTGAACTTGAGGCTCGGCCACCTGATACTTAGGATATCTCCGCATTCTCTGAAGAGATTACGCATGTACTGGTCATCGGCGGCGGGAGGATAGTTCGTGACAAAGAGTGTAAGCCTAGCACCAGACTTAACACGGATCTGGTTCTGGCCGAAATATTTATTGTCACGGAAGTTAATGGCCTCTTCGGCGTCATGGACAGAAGCAAACTCAATCAGAGCCGTGGAGGTGTCGACGCTTTCATCCTGAACTAGGGTGATGTTCTGGATGCGCCCAAAGTCTTTGAAGTACTTTTTGAGCGCCGTTTGTGTCGAGTCGCTGGGTAAATTGCTGATGAGGACAGTCGTGTGCTCTCGATCTCTGTGGGGGGCCTCTTCGGTCTTTGCAGAGGGTTCAGCCTCGCCGTTAACGCCCTCGCTTCTTGGCCGTTTCGTCGTCTTTTCATCGATCTCCCCCAGCGTGTCATCACGCTTCCTCTTAGCGCCAGATGGCGAGTCAGCCAGTAAGGCAGTGTGTGCCTCCGGGGTCTCTTCCGCCACAGATGCAAAAGCTTGTTGATGTGCTTCCGCTTGCTGCGCGTACGCAGCAGCAGCCTCCGCCGCCTCTCTCTCTCTTCGCTTAGCAACAACAACGCGAACCTTGTGCACATTGTCCCGCGCACGGCGAATCGTGTTTGGCAATTCGTAGTCATTACAATGTTGAAGGTAGGAAGTGATAGCGCGCTCGGGCCAATCAAGCGACCTCTGATTGACGGCACGGGACATGATTGTAGTCGCTCTAGACGGCGTCAATTGTTCGGTAGTTGCGGTCACTCCGAGCTGTGACTTCGGACGTGAGAAGAAAACCTGCATCTCCCAAAGATAATATGCGCGCCAGAAGTCATATCGGTCCGCATACAGAGGTTTCCTTGCGAGCTTTTCCCACTGCGCCCTTGCCTCGTCTAAATCGCCTTCTTTTTCGGTTAAATATTGGATGTATATCCTCTCGAGTCGGAAATCAGGATCGCCTTGGTACTCATTTTCGTAAAGGCGTTTGCCGAGCACGTCAACTGATTCGAGGGCCGCGGGCAAGCCGACATCGGCAACATCAACGGCCTCCTCTGATGCTGCAGGGTTCATAGCGGTGCGTTTGAGATAGCCGCACCATGCGACATACATCTCCAGTAAGCTAGTTAAACCGTCTCTATATATCTGAGAATTGTTTGTGGCAGCGTGCTTGATTTGCTCGATCTCAGCGAAGGTTAGTTGTGCCTCCTCCGCAGCCAGGATGTAGCGAGACCACAGGGGTCCAGACCAGGGGCAGTGATCAACAGCTCTTTGAAGGGTTGAGAGAAGGCTGGCGGCGGTTTTGGAGGGCGAGAGGTTCGAGGAGAGATACGCTATGTAGTCGAGCCAGACGGTGTCTTCCGTAGCAAAAGGGCCGGTAAGAGCACGAGAAAACAGCCCACGGCAGAGCTGATCACGCATATAGGCTCCGTCATCCTTATACCGAGTCTGCGCAATCTCCCAAGCCAGATATTCTTTCATCGCGGCTCGCTCAGCTTCTATATCGCCGCTACGAACAGCTTTTTCTAGACGAAACTCGAACCTTTCCCGGCTACTTAGAATCGTCTTGGCTTCCTGGGCGTCTGTCGTTACTTCCTTCATGATCGACTCCCAATTCTGTCTGTTGTACTCAGAGAGAAAGCTCGAGAAGCGTTGGGAGGTCTCATCCCAGGTACGGTGAGGCGTGCGTAAGCGGTCGCGATAGAGGAAAGTGATGCGCTCGATGCCCTCGCGGGTTCTTGTCCTTGATAAAAGGCCCATCTCGATATTAACCCAGCGATCCCATAAGACATGGCTGTCACCAAGGCGAAAGCGCACATCCTCATACGCGCTCTGCCAGAGCTGGAGATCGGCATCGAGGGAGAATATCTCACGCCCCATCAAGATCTCGTCGTTGGACCAGGATGGATCGGCTGTCTGGCACGCGACATGAAGGGCGTGGAAATATTCGCAGTAAGCCAGCCATATTCGAAGGGAGCCAGGCTCGGCGGAAACTGCGCGCTTGTATACTTCAATCGCATTGACGCGTTTCTCGAGATCGGTAGCAGTTCGACAAGCTTCTTCGACATATGCGACCCAATTGTCCTGGCCTACGGGGCTCGGGGTCTCGGAAGCCACAGGGGTCATTTCGTAGGCATTCAGGCAGTGGATGGTTGATGCCCAGGCTCTCCCAGCATTAATGCTGAGATTTCAAGGTTCTTTTTAGGATATCGATGTCGTGTTAAA